>OX327706.1:22415000-24815000 GCA_946807835.1 Ailanthus altissimus
TAACTTTAAAAATCTGTTAATCAAATACTACAATGAGCTGATACACTTTAGAAATTCATAACACTTCAACCACATTGATCCAAATTCTCAATTCCGAGTATATCATATTAGACATATAAAATTATCATATTCCACAAATTCGTAATTTTTAAAGATCATTCAGCAGGTCAAAAATTATTTTCCACTGTATCATACTGTTTACACAGGAAATTTCCAGAATTCCAGGGTCATTTTGGTAAATTCACTACAAATTCAATTTCCGAGATTTTCAGTCGATTCAAAGTCTCAGATGATCCTAAACATGTCTAATTTCATATACTCAAAATTCAAAATCAGAATCGAATCACAACAATTTATAAAATTCCTAGATCAAGAGGTTATCCAGCAGAAATTCCATAATTCATCATGATTTATCAAACTATCTTATAGATCATCATCAATTCTCATATGATCTTACGAAATACACAACAAATCCTCAATTATACATATTTTCAGAAATCAAAACTTAAAGGAATTAACTTAATTAATACCAATAAATTGAGAAATACGTATAATATACCTCTTGAAATTCAAATTTCCAATTTCTTCTTCTTTTTCTTCTTCTTCTCCTCTTTCTCTCTCCTCTATTTCTCTCTTCTCTCTCTTAAAATGGGTAGCTCGACCTAAAAATGGTAAATTAGGGTTTAAAAGTGTATTTTTATACTAAGAGGCTAATTTTTGGTATTTACGAATTTGCCCCCAAAACTTTCAAAGTATAACAATTTGGTCCCTAAAATAAATCTAAAGTCATACAAATAAACCCAATACTAATCGTATATCCTTAACCTATAAAAATATTACTAATAACAATATATAATTCAAGTATCACCAACATACAAATAAAATACGTATATTTATACATATATAAATACTTATTCTTACCAGTCGTGGATACTGGTTACTACATAAATAATAATGCAGAACAAATTATTAAGAAATAAAGAGAGAAAGGGGTAAAAAGAAGAACACACAAAGAATTACGTGGTTCGGTAACTTGCCTACATCCACGACAGATCAAGATCACACTCTTCTCTTATTATGAATCACAAGGCACTCATAAAGTATACCTATTACAAGAAAGATCACAAAGAAAACTCTCTCTCTCTCAATCTAAAAATTTTCTCTCACAAAAAATCACAAAGATTGTCGATGATCACTAAGATTTATCAACCTCTCATAAAGATTATCACTAAGATCACAAATATGTGTTTACAAGCCAATTGATAGACTTTATATAGGCTTTGGGACGACCTAGGTTTATCCTATACGTGTGGGAGTCGTAATAGGGAATACTGAAGCATGTGGAAGATGAAATAAGGAAGTTTCCTTATTTCGAGATACTGTTCCCGTCTCCAGCTCTGCGGCGCTAGGCTCTCACCGCCGGGGCGCTGACGCGCTCGTCTGAGCGCTGCGATGCTGGTCTTCTGGTGCCGCGGCACTGGTTCTGGAATGAGCGCTGCGGCGCTAGCTTCTGGTGCGCCCTTCTTCGTTTTTCGCCTCCTTTCGCGTCCGTCTTCGATCCTTGCGCACCCTACGCACTTAGTTTGCTCTTCAAATCATATCCCGATGATTTTTAATCAATATTCTCACAAATCCCTTCCTTTATTCAAAATTATCCACAAAAGTAACTCGATCTCTCATTTTCGCATCTTCGGTCACCTTCACAAAGTAGTGACTCCGGTTAAGTCCTTGCATAGGATAAACTTAACCGAGGGCAGTGGCTTATTCAACATATCGGCAGGGTTTTTAGATGACGCTATCTTTGTTAGACTAACTTCACCACTTTGGACAATCTCACGAATGTAATGGAGCCTCACATTAATGTGTTTCTACCTCTCGTGGAACATTTGATGCTTGCTTAGGTGTATGGCACTCTGGCTGTCACAATATACACCGATGTTCACATCTTTACTAGCCAATACCTCCGCACATATGCCTTTTAACTACACGGTCTCCTTGATAGCTTCACCAACAACTATGTACTCCGCCTCTGTGGTAGAGAGTGCAACCACATGTTGTAGAACTGATCTCTAATACACACTACATCTAAACACTGTGAATACGTAGCCCGTTAACGATCTTCTCTTATCTAGATCACCTGCATAATCTGAGTCTACATACCCTCTTACCATTTCATTGCTGTCCTCATCCCTTTTGTATATCAACCCGTGATTTGACGTCCCCTTGAGATATCTCAGAATCCACTTTACTGTAAACCAGTGATCTTTACCCGGATTTACCATGTATCTACTCAGCACATTCACAGTCTGTGCTATGTCTGGTATTGTGAAAACCATTACATACATGATGCTCCCTACAGTGCTTGTATACGGTACTTTGCTTATCTGCAGTTTCTCCTCATCGGATGTCGACGACTGTGCTGTTGAAAGTCTAAAATGCATGGCCAAAGGAGTAGAGACAGCCTTCGCATTGGACATACCAAACTTCTCTAGAATTTTGATTATATATCGCTGTTGGGACAAGAAGATAACATCTCTTGTCACGCCACAGACCCAAAAGATCTAATACACGACATCACTTACATTTATTCAATAATATTTAAACATTCATTTCAATTTATTTCAGAATTATAACAATTGAATTATGACTGGGACAATTAATAAACCAGAGATACGCAGAGTTTTCTCAGAGATTAATACTCTACTACGTCACCAGTAGCAACTTTGTTACCGGAAGCCTAAAATATATTCATTGCAAATTCTTACTTAAAATCAACCAATAACCACACTTGGTAAAACTTAAACCAAATCCAACCACACACAATAAAATAATACATAAGTATTTATTCAGTAGGGACAAATCAAATATCTTATCTCACGTATCCCCAAATGAAATACTCAGTAACCTAGTAACTTAGGGAACCCAAAGAACAGCATAAGCTTTGCCAAATCCGCTAAGCACACATGTACCTTATTTACCTGAAATCACCATAAACTATAATGAGTATAAAACTCAGTAAGTATACTAGTTTTTCATATATCAAATACAAATACATATATGTACACAATGCATATGTATGATATGCTGTGATCAATCAAAATCATAATCTTATCAAATCATATGTCATGTAAGCGCTTACACATTCTTTCAAAACATATAATAGGAATACCATCACTCAACTACTACTTAGTAGGACTTACATATCACATAATGAGTCAAATGTCACTCGTAGATGACATACCGTATGAGAGGAGTAGTACAAGTGAGGTATTTAAATTACACATATATAATGCTCATGCCCGAAGGTAAAAGTCAAACCATCACCCTGATCATTAGTGAATCCTCTCACATGCACCAATACGCCACCACACGATACGATGACTCACTCTTCCTTTAGGTACCAATAGGATTCTCCCTACATACAGAACATATAACATATACCAATCCCGAAGAAAAAGGCCATACATAAAGGCTCCACAAATCACATAAAATGCATACTAAGTAAATAGTGAGTTCAAGTATTCTCAAAACACAAAACGCATCTCATGGACATTTTCCACTTCAAAATATTTATTTATTAAACACATTTCATTTTGAAAGCTCACTTTCTTAAATACATGTATGTCCATGCTCAATGTCAATGCTCACATTTATAAACATATTTCTTTCACATTTCATATCAAATATACTTTGACATAACATAAATATTTTTGTAAGCACATTTTTAAAATCATACATAGACAATTACTATACTTATTGTAATTTCAGTAAAAATCTCGTATACTTACCTCTTAGCACTTTCGGGTACAAGGCTTAATTCTCTTTAACCTATCAATGGAGATTAATCCTTTCATAAGCCTCACAATTCACACAAAACACTTTAAATAGCTTACAAAATTACACATATTGCACTTATCACATCGAATTGGTCTAATTACTTGGTTTCTCAAAATCTGTCATTCTGACCACTTACAATTAACAAAATTTTCTTATACATCAAATGATGTCCAATTGCTTCAAAATTAAAATATATCTTTCTTGACTCACATATCCTTCTTATATATGAATATTATATCATAATTCCTACACAATCTATTCCATAAACACCATCAAATCCAAACTATTATCTTGACAGGATCAAGATATTTACTAAATAGTATTCAATCTCCGAATTTTATAAAATCATATACTAACTCAAAAATTATAAAACTATCACTGAAATACTCTTGACACATATCTCAATCCATGATAAATATTTCACTTCAAAATCACTGTCAAAAGTATTTTAAAACTATTTTATTGTATAGCTCTAAAAATATGTTAATCAAATACTGCAATGAGTTAACACTCTTTAGAAAAATCATAACAATTTAACCACATTGATCTAAATTCTCAATTTTGAGTATATCACATTAGACATATAAAATTATCATATTACATAAATTTGTAATTTTTTAATATTATTAAACAGATAAAAAATTGTTTGTCACTGTATTATACTGTTCACACAGAAAATTTCTAGAATTTCAGGGTCATTTTGTTAAATTCACTATAAATTCAATTTCTGGAATTTTCAATCGATTCAAAGTCTCAGATAATTCTAAACATGTCTAATTTCATATACTCAAAATTCAAAATCAGAATCAAATCAAAACAATTTATAAAATTTCTGGATCAGGAGACTATCAAGTAGAAATTCTGCAATTCATCATGATTTATCGAGCTATTTACATAGATCATCATCAATTCTCACAATATCTTACGAAATACACATCAAATCCTCAATTATACATATTTTCAGAAATCAAAAATTAAAGGAATTAACTTAATTAACACCAATAAATTGAGAAATAGTTGTGATATACCTCTTAAAATCCAAAATTCCAATTTCTTCTTCTTCTTTTTCGTCTCTTTCTCTCCCCTCTATTTCTCTCTTTTCTCTCTCTAAAGGGGTAGCTTGACCCAAAAAATGAGTAAATTAGGATTTTAAAAGTGTATTTTTATACTAAGAGGCTAATTTTTTATATTTATAAATTTACCCCCAAAACTTTTAAAGTATTATAATTTGGTCCCTAAAATAAATCTAAAAGTCTTACAAATAAACCCAATACTAATAGTATGTCCTTAACCTATACAAACACTACTAATAACAATACATAAATCAAGTATCACCCACATACAAATAATATATATATATATATATAAATATTTATTCTTACCGATTATGGATATTGGTTATTGCATCTCTTCTTTTCCTCACAATATCCATACCTAAAATTCTCTTTACTGCTCCCAAATACTTAATTTCAAATTCGCCACTTAACTGCTTCTTGAGCTTCTGTATTTCTTTCATATTCGTGCATGCGATCAACTTATCATCAACGTATAGAAGCAAATATATTATCCCACAACTTATGTTCTTAAAGTATACGCATCCGTCATACTTACTCCTACTAAAGCCACAAGCCATCATAAACTCATCAAATTTCTTATACCACTGTCTAGGTGATTGCTTTAACTCGTATAATGACTTCTTTAGCAAACAAGCATGATCTTTTTTTTCGGCTCCTCGAACCCTTGCGGCTGTGTCATGTGTATTGTTTCTTCAAGCTCTGCATGTAGAAAAGCTGTCTTTACATCCATCTGCTATAGATGTAAATTAAGGTTTGCACACATGGCTAACAAAATCCTAATAGATGTGTACTTGACAACTGGAGAGAATATCTCATGAAAATTGACTCCCTCTCTCTGAGTAAAACCTTGTGCTACTAACCTAGCATTGAATCTTGTAGGCTCAATCCCTGGTATCCCCTCATTCATCTACTTGCACCCAACTAACTTCTTTTGAGGTCTCTCCACCAACTTTCAGATATTGTTCTTCTTAAGAGAACTAATTTCTTCTTCAATGGTCTACTACCATTCTTTCTTATTTTCACTCTTTATAGCCTCGTCATATGTCCTAGGCTCATCATACTCAAGAGTGTAAGCAGAATTAAAAGTATGAACAACTAAATCTACTTGTGCATACCTGACTAGTGGGTTAATTATTCTCTTTAGCCTATCTCTGACTAACTGGTACTCTTTAAGTTCCATCTCAAGAGTCCTAGTCTTTCTTTGGGTGGACTTGGAGGAACTCGCCGGTGTTCTTGATTCATCTTTAAAGATCTCATCGTTGAAGTGTTGATCTGGGGGCTGATGCGATATTTCTATATTTTATAATTAAGCGCAAGTATACGCTATCGTAACAAGTAATAAAGGGACTTATAAAGTCAGATGTCGAACCCGCAGGGATAATTTTTATTTTCTACCAAGTACTAAAATTATATATTTCTTATAATTATTTAGAAAAATCAAATCTTAATTTTGTAATAAATTTGAATAAAATAAAAGTGCAGAAAATAAATGATACAACTTAATTAAAATAAGAAAATAGCAATATAGAGAAAGCTTAGGGTTAATTACTATTCTTCAATATAGTTTCTAAAGATTAATCCTTTTAATATTTATATCCCTCAATTCTTATTATTAGTCAAGACACTAATGTATTCACAAGCCTCTTCCAATGTCATGCAAGTATATCCTAATTTACTGAATACCTATATTCCTATAGTACTTGTAATAAATAAAGATTCATTAAGAATAAGTCTTATTGACCATACATGCCAATTAGGTATATTCTTATCTTAATTCGAAACTTGCATATGCAACATTGAATGTTACTCTACAATCATGCATCAAATTATCTAGGTCTAAATATAATGATGCCTCTTCCGAGTTTATTAAAGTATTACTAAAACAATCATAATATTGATCAGATATAATGAAGCATTAAGAACAAATAATGAAGAATTGAGTTCAAATAAATATTAAAAAGGTCCAACAATTAAGCTCACATATTGAGTTCAAGTAATAACCCTAGAAAATAAATTTAGCTCATGATAACAAGAGGATTATGGCTGAAAAATAAAATAAACATGATACAACCAAAAGCAAACCAATATAGACGTCAATTCGCAGTTAGTTGATACGCCAAAGATTCGCCAATAATCTCTTGTTTTCTTGAATTGCCCTTACTTTTCTCTCTAAAAATTGCTCTTCTTCAATGTGTTGTGGCTCAAAGAGCCCTAAGTTATGTGTCATTTAGGTCTGAAATGAGTGACCTTTATATAGTGATTGATTGGAGTCTTGGAGTTGTATTTCTTTTAGGATTAGGAAAAATTGTACTGTTCATCGCTGCGGCGATTACAGTTTATCACTGGGGCGACAGCACTGTAGCACGGATATTGTTTGCCGAACACTGTTCACGTGTTACTGTTCCAAGGCACTGTAGCGTTTCATGTTTTGTCTTGGTTTTCTTAGATTTTCATCCCCAATTACTTCATTGACTCCAAACCTGTAAAATAACAATTAAACATATAAAAAAGCCTAATATTCTTATTAAAATGAACAATTAATTAAGTTAAGAGAGTGAAATAATAGATATAATTTACGCTTATCAGGGGCATATCAGATCCATGTTCAGGCTTCACTTCAACTTCTATTAACTCGGGTGCTGAGTCTTCCTTGGGCACAAGTTCTTCTTTCTCATTTTCTTGGGAGGTTTTTAGCATCGTCATCTCATCAAACATCACGTTACGGCTTATGATACTCCTTGGTGGTGTCAAGTCTTTACATTACACCTTGTATCCTTTTGCTCCTTCAGGATATCCTATGAATACCTATTTGATAACTCTAGGTTCTAACTTTTCCTCCTTAACATGTACAAAGGCAGGGCAACTAAATATTCTGAGGTGGGCATACTTCGGAGGATTGCCAGACCATTTCTCTTCTGACGTCTTGAAGTTAATTGCTGATGAAGGACTTCTATTAATAAAGTAAGCTGCAGTCACTACAGCTTCTCCCCAGAATGTCTTGAACATCTTCGCATTGGTAAGCATGCATTTAACCCTTTCAAGTAGGGTCCTATTCATCCTCTTAGCTATGCCATTCTGCTGTGGCGTTGATCTTACTGTTCTATACCTTGTAATCCCATGCTTGGCACAAAACCTATCAAACTCTCTATTACAAAATTCGAGGTCGTTGTCAGTCCTTAGCCTCTTTACCCTTTTGCCAGTTTGATTCTCAACAAGAACCTTCAAAGTCTTGAATACTTCAAAGGCTTAATCCTTATTCTTCAACATATAGACCCACAGCTTCGTCGAATAGTCATCAATCAAGCTGAGAAAATACATAGCACCACCGCGAGTAGATGTTTGCGCTGGTTCCCAAAGATCTGAATGTATGTAGTCAAAAGTCTCATTAGTCTTGTGCTTGCCGGTACTAAACCTTACCCTATGTGCTTTCCCAAGCACATAATGCTCACAAAACTCTAAGGGCTGAAACTTATCTTCTCCAAACGGCTTTTGACTGAATAACTCATTTAGGTTTCTCTCGCCTAGGTATGTTAGTCTAAGATACCATAACTTAGTTTGCATACTCTCATCATCTACAGAGAATAATGCAGAACCACTTATGACTTCATCCTTAAGCACATAAACCCATTTGCGCTTCTCTCCTCTCATCACCACCATGGAACCTTTCAAAACTCTTAAAATCCCTTCGTCGATCCTGATGGAACACCCATTTTGGTCTAGAGTCCCTAGTGAGATCAAGTTTCTCTTCAAGTCAGGAACATACCTAACATCTGTCAACTCTTTCACTCGCCCATCATGTAGCCTAAGTTTAATACTAACAATTTTCATCATTTAACATGCAATGTCATTACCCATTAACACCTTACCACCATTAATAGGCTGAAAATTTCTAAACCAAGACTTGTGTGGACACATGTAAAAAGTGCAACCAGAATCAAGAACCCATTGTTCAGAGTTCTTACCATCAGTAGCGATGAGTATCTTTGCGTTGTCATAGCTATCATCATAAGCAAGCGTAGTATCCGCTTTCTTCTTGTCTTGTGCTTTATTCTCAGGACAGTCCTTTATGAAAGCCCATCTATCTTGCAGCAATAGCACTTCCTAGGAGTCCTAAACTTCGACCTTCAGCCTTTTTTCTTTCCATCTCTATATGAGGGCCTTCATCTTACAGATAAGCTTTCTGCATTACCCTCGGTCTGCTTTTCTAATAACTTTGAGTTTAATAATGATTTCACATCACTCATCGTTAAACTCTCTTTACCGTAGAGTAGCGTATCAACAAAACTCTCATAGCTCTTGGGGAGTGAACTCAGTAGGATAATTGCTCTATCTTCATCTTCTATCTTGATGTTGATAGACTCAATATCAATGACGATCTTATTGAAGGTGTCTATATGATCTTTCATCGGCGTCCCCTCTGACATGGACAGCTGATATAGCTTCTTCTTTTATATGTAATCTGTTGGCTAACGATTTTCTTATATAAAGAGAGTCAAGCTTCTTCCAAAGACCTATTGTCATTGACTCACCTGCTACTTCCTTTAGTACTTCATCGCTTAATGACAGAACGATTGTGCTCTGAGCTCTTTCTTGAATGTCCCTTTTTTCTGCTTCAGCTCTAGATGACTCTGGCGTCTTCTCTTAATCACTAGATGGAGCTGTAATCTCCTCTAATGCCGAGCCAAGCCTTTAGCTCACCAACAACGCCTTAATCTTCATCTTCCACAGATTGAAGTCATTTGTACCGTTGAATTTCTGTACCTCATACTTGGATGTGACCATGTCTGCTTAGAACCAAGCTTTGTTACCAGTTTGTTGAAGCGGAAGCACACAAACAAGCAAAATCTCCCAAGCAAATAATAATGCAGAACAAGTTATTAAGAAATAAAGAGAGAAATGGGTAGAAAAAAGAACACACAAAGAATTACGTGGTTCGGCAACTTGCCTACATCCACGACGGATCAAGATCACACTCTTCTCTTATTATGAATCACAAGGCACTCACAAAGTATGCTTATTATAAGAAAGATCACAAAGAAAACTCTATTTCTCTCTCACTCTATAAATTTTCTCTTACAAACAACTACAAAAATTGTTGATGATCACTAAGATTTCTTAACCTCTCACAAAGATTATCACAAAGATGTGTTTACAAGTCAATTGATAGCCTTTATATAGGCTTTGAGACTATCTAGGTTTACCCTATATATGTGGGAGTCGTAATAAGGAGTTCTGAAGCAAGTGGGAGATGAAATAAAGAAGTTTTCTTATTTTATGATACTGTTCCCGTCTCCAGCGCTGCGGCGCTGGGCTCTCACCGCCGCAGCGCTAGCGCGCTTGTCTGAGCTATGCGGTGTTGGTCTCCTGGCGCTGCGACGTCATGCCTGGTCGCCGTGGTGCTGGCGCCTGGTATGCCCTTTTTTATTTTTCACCTCTTTTCGCGTCCGTTTTCGATCTATGTGTATCTTACGCACTTGACTTGCTCTCTAAATCATATTTCGATAATTTTTAATTAATATTTTTACATATTAAAAAGAAACAAAAATTGTTTATAAAAAGGGAAACAAAAATATTGAAAATTTTTATTGTAGATTTACACTATTATATCATATTACTAAATAAAAAACAATTTGCGTAAAAAAAGTGCATTTGTTTCTTTTAAGTATATTTGTGTATTTAAACATAGTTCGATTGGAGCACGTCGAGAAAAAAAATTATTAATGATAATTACATTAGCGTGTTTGTCATATCGCAAGAAAAAATAGAATGTTACTAATAAATATATATATATAAACAAATATGATGTGGAATATGTTAAAAGCATAGCTAACTTTTTTTATTGCGTGCAAATATTAATTAAGTTTATTTAATATGTTGAATACTCTTCGCTAAACTGGCAATATTTTTAGTGGAGTAGGATAACTCGAATGAAGAATAAATAATGAAAAATTTTATGATTTTTTTAACTTTTGAGGAGGGTAGAAGATCAATTATCATTTTTGAATTATATTTGTAGAAGATATAGAATAAATTATTATCTCTCAATCGAAACTTTGAATTAAAAAATAATTAATAAAATATTTTTTAAATTGTTTTTATTAAATTATATTATTATAATTTTAAAAAATATTTTTAAAATATAAAATATAAATAAAATCAGATATAAAATATTTGTGAGACTCATTTTCATTTGAAAGATTACCATTTTCAAATTTAAATTATTTAAGTTAAGAATGAGACAAGTATAAATATATATATTTTTTAATATAAAAATAAAGATTATCATCACGACTCAAACTCAGACTTGTCCCACCCGTTGCTAACCCTATTCTTTATCAGTCTTATGATTACTTATTTTAATTTTCATCGTATCAACGAAGTGATTTATTTTTTAATAATCGAGTATGAGTAATATTAAATAATTTAAAATTAAAATTAATTAATATTAATTAAAATAAATTATTTTAAAATTTATATTATTTTATAACTTAATATTTATAATATTTATATGACATACCACTTTTAAAATAAAAATTTAAAATTATTAGTAATACTCAATCAACATAAATTAGATTCTTAAGAAAAGGAAATATAAGATTAGATTATCTTATTTATTTCCAAGAAAAAAAAAAAAGAAAGGCTGCAAAGCCTACGGGGGATACACGTGTAATTTCAACTCTCTTGCTCTTTTTTCCTTTTTCCTGCTGGTTGGTTTTTGGAGGCCATTCATTCGCTGTTATCAGATGTATGCGTGCTTGAGTTCCAAGCATTGCTCTTCTTCATTTCAGGTGCCGAAAATAAAAAACCCTAAAAGTCCTTCCAAAGAAAAGAAAAAAATTATCAGATGGTGTGATCATTTCTTTGACATGGACTTACAAACCCTAACAATCAGAGCCGCACAGCTGGTCTCCGTGTTCTACAGCCGGTAACTCTACAGTCTCCTCTGCATTTTGACCTTCTATTTTGCTTTCGATGCTGCCAAAAACATATGTTTCTAAAGCACCGTCTTGTTCTTGCTTCGTTTCCTTATTTGCTTTCTATCATCGGCTCGATTATTTCTTTTCCGCTACTTGTTTCGCCGTTTTTAGAACGTTGGAGCACATGTGGATAAAAATTTCATTTTTTTTGGCTGCTTTCAGTTTATATATTGTTGTGCTTTTTGTACTGATTAAAAAAAGAATCTTCTTGACATTTTTAGATTGTAGTTGTATATTTTGAGTGTTTTGGTTTTGGTTTGCTGATATACGAGTAGCTAATTGAAAGCTTTGGTTAAAGAATTTTTTTTTCTTTTTCTTTTTTATGGGTTTTTACTTGTGTTACTTACTACTAGTAAGTTTATTTTTCTTTATTATTATTATTTTTAAAATACGGAAAGATATTATCATTTCCGTTGTTATTAATGTTGATATTCAGGATAAGTTAACAAGATAAGATTAAGAAAATCATTTCCAAATTTGTGGGAAGAATAGGTGCTTAATTAGTGCTTAAATGCTTTGTGGTTGGTTTAAGATGGTAACCCAAGGATTAGCATGTAATAAATATTGTCAACCGCTGCTCACCATATTATGCTATTACTGATGGCAGGGTACTTACCACTATTGTGATGTTGTAGCAATCTTTGAACTTGCGCCTTTTATTATACCCTTTCATTTCGGGCTTTGTGCTTTCTTGTTTCATTCTTCCTAGGCACCTTTAATGGTTGTCTTTTTGGACATGTTTGGTTGCTGAGAAAAGGGTGTGCAAGAGAAAAAAGTCGAGGCCTTTATGTGATTTTATTTTTGTTCATTCAGGATAAATTGTCAACTAAATTTGTTAGTGGATGATAATGTGAACTGCTAAAGTTGAGTTCGTGGCTATTGCTGGTGTTAAAAGCAGAAAATGTAAGATGCTTTTCGCTGGTTTGTGTGTCCAACCTGGTTTATAGTTTAAATTGATGATTTGGGCCCCTTTTATGCTTCAAGTAATCAAATTTCAGTTGAGTTTAATGGTTACTGTTGGTGTCAAATTGCAGAAAATACAATTCTGCGTTTAACTGTTTAATCAATTTGGGCCCTTTTTTATGCTTCAAATAATTGAATTTCATTTTTTTTAACTTTTTTATTCTTTTCTTTTCTTTTATTTTGGTGGATGTTTTCAAGTTTGTCACAAGAAGAATGTTTTACATTCCCATTTTTCTTTTTGCTTGCAAACTATTTGCACAGTTTGAGCTAGTTCTCACCTCTGTTTCATTTGCAGATGTGGCCTCTCCAGGGGATTGTTTTGCCCAGCTAAAGTATTCCATTTTATTCTGCTTCTATCATGTACCTTATTTTCCCTTGCTACATGTGGACCATGTCCTATCAATGGGATGCAGGAATCAGTAGAACATGATGCATGTGGGTCTTATGGAGATAATCAGCAGGTTGGTTTTCAGGATATCCTTGGTGGTGATACTACTTCTGGTTATACTGCAGGAAGTTCAGTGACACACCCAAATATCGACAGTGTTTGTACCAATTCAAATTTGCTTTGCTTTCCATCGACATTGTTTGGTTTTTTGTCAGAAGAGCTTAAACTGAAAAGAGATGCTTTAGAAGTTTCTAGGATTCAGTCTGACAGTACATTATCTGTTGGAACTTATCAAACTAGCAGGGGGGCAAGTAACAGAACTGGGTCATTGGAGAATGGTATTTTTAAGTTGTTAGATGGAAAAACTGTTTCGTGTTTTCTGAGCTCCAAGGAGAGCAACTGTGAGTTATCATCTATTGGAATAAATAATGGTAATCAAAATGGTTTTTCTTTGTGTAGACAAACTCTATTAAATGAGAAAAGTACAAATGTTAGGCTGATGAAGAACTCTGAGATGAGCAAACCAAGTTCTGTTGATGTTTCTTCTTCACCTAAAGTAGAGATAAGCCCTCCTCTGCTAGATTGGGGACTGAAGTATTTATTTTCCCCTTCAGTAGTTAACTTAACAGTAGCAAATTCCTTTAATGACAGCATTTTGCATGTATATGAACCATTCAGTACCAACACGCAGTTCTATCCCTGCAATTTTAGCGAGATCTTACTTGGACCGGGTGAAGTGGCTTCAATTTGTTTTGTGTTTCTACCCAGATGGTTGGGCCTGTCCATAGCTCATCTCATCTTACAGACAAGCTCTGGCGGTTTTCTGGTTCCTGCTAAAGGCTTTGGCATCGAGTCCCCTTACAACACTCAGCCTTTATTGGACCTGGATGTTCTCTCTAGCGGATGGTTGAGTAAGAATTTGTCTTTATTTAATCCTTACGATGAAATCCTCCATGTCGAGGGAGTAACCGCTTGGATATCAGTTTCTGTGGGGAATACTACCTATCATACTGAAGCAACTTGTAGTACAGATAGTTTTCAGAACTCTGACGAGTTCAGCTTTCTGAGTGCTAAGGATTGGTTGGTTGTCAGGAGTGGTCAAGCTGGTTTGCCACTGATGGCTATGAGGCCCCATAGAATCTGGGAGATTGGTCCTCATAGCAGTGAGACCATCATAGAGATCAACTTCCCATTTGGATTCGAAGGGAAAATTTTTGGTGCATTTTGTATGCAGTTACTGATGTCTCCACATAATGTATCTGATGCAATTATGGTTCCACTGGAAGTGGATCTAGGTGGTAAAGCGGCCCATGATGATCTCACAAGTCCTGTTTCAGTTTTTCTCGAGCCTTTGGTGTCTTGTGATGCCAGAGGGAGTTTTGTTGCAATTTCCTTGAGAAATGGGGCTTCTTACATTTTGAATGTTGTCAGAATCAGTGAAGTTGCCAAAACAAAATTTTTCCGGATCAAATATATGGAACGCTTGTTACTATTCCCAGGCACAGTTACACAAGTTGCTGTTATTACTTGTACTCGGTTGCCTGTTGAATTGCATGATTCTCTTCCTGAAGCATCCAATATCAACAAAAATTGTAAATTACTTATACTGACAAATGACTCAAGCACTCCTCAGATTGAAATCCCTTGCCAGGATATAATCCATGTTTGTTCAAGACATCAGAATGATCCATCTGCTAATGACTCTAAAAATGTTGAAGCTGGCAATACAAGGAGAGGGTCCTTGGGTGGTGGTGAAAAAGTGTCATCAGAGATCAAGGTATGGTGATTCTAGATTTTATTTTCCAATATGTGCTTGGTGATTGACATTGGATTTATGTGTTGATTTGGCATTTAATTAAATTGCTATTAGTCATGTTTTCTTAATATTCTTTAGAAGAAGCTGACTATTTGTGCTGCCTAATTTTTTACTAAGCTAATATTTCTTGATAATTTGAATGCCTTTACATGTGTAAGCATGTTGGGAAAGAGTCTTAGTTGTAATAATGTACTTTTCGTTCTGCCATTTGTAGGTTTGGGTACAGATTCATGATTGGGGGAACCACAGCTCCTGAATGCTTGGACATGTTATAGATTACAAAGGACATTATTTGTCTTCAAGACAAAAGTTGAACCGGAAAAGAACTGTAAATGAGTAAAACCAACCATCTAGTAAGCATAGGATTATGTGTGCTGTGAAAATTTTTTTGTCAATAACATGCTATGTCTGGGGGAATCATTTTTCAAGAATATGTTAATGGGGCTTAGTACATGTCTACAAGATACCACGTGTGCATAGTTCAATCTTGGCTATTCAGTTTTAACAATAAAGGCTTTATTCTGGCAATGTTTTTGGCATTTGTGAAGAATATCCATATTAATGGCCTCGGTGTGTGTATAATGGACTAACTCTTGCTTGGTATAATAATTGTTCATTATATTTGTTGGCCTGTTAACATGAATTATGTGTCAAGCAAATTGGATATGCTTTGCTGTATTCTAAAGTTTGCATTTACTCTATGACTTCATTAATTTTGTGATACCAGCTCAAATGATAAAACAAGCATCTGATTTTGTGGGAAGTGTGGTGAAAAGTGGGTGTTATTTAGTAATTAAAAGAAAGAGGATTGCTTTTAGGCACTGCTATTTATTGTGTCTAATAGTGGTGAAAACTAATGTCCTAGTTCTACTCGGTAGAGCTTAAATACTACGATTGGCTTTATAACTAGATAAAAGATATTACAAAATTTTGTGTTTCCTTATATCTGTGGTGCCAGTTTGTGCCTGGTCTATTTTAACAGCATCTAAGATGCTTCTTTATGTTGATCCATGCTTACAACAACTTAGATGCTCCTGTGGTTATATTGAAGGTTTCGAAGACAGCAGAAGCAGATGAATTGGTGTTAGGAAACTGGAAATCTCAAGGCACAACAAGTGGTATGTCTGTGCTTGATGATCATGAGATACTGTTCCCAATGGTTCAGATTGGCTCTCACCGCTCTAAATGGATCAGTGTAAAGAATCCTAGCCAACAGCCAGTTGTGATGCAGCTTATTCTCAACTCTGGAGAAATAATTGATGAATGTAGAGACATGGATGGTTTTGTAGAGCCCCCTTCATCTGGTAGTTTGTTTCATGGAAAATCTAGTGGACCAACAAGATATGGCTTCTCAATGGCAGATAGTGCACTAACAGAGGCTTATGTTCATCCTCATGGTAGAGCATCTTTTGGGCCAATATTTTTTCACCCCTCAAATCGATGTGCATGGAGAAGTTCAGCTCTCATAAGAAACAACCTTTCTGGTGTGGAATGGTTATCCTTGAGGGGTTTTGGAGGTTCTCTTTCACTGGTCCTGTTTGAGGGATCTGATCCCATTGAAAGTGTGGAGTTTAATCTCAACTTGCCACTTCCTCATAACATGACTTCTCCAAACATTATATTTCACATGGAAGAGATTACATCTGCCTGTTCTCACCCATTATCAAAAGAGCTATATGCCAAGAACACAGGAGACTTGCCGCTTGAGGTGAAAAGTATAAAAGTTTCTGGGGTGGGGTGCAGGCTGGATGGGTTTTTTGTACACACTTGTAACGGCTTTTCTCTTGAACCTGGAGAGTCATCAAAGCTTCTGATATCATACCAGACTGACTTTTCTGCAGCAATGGTGCATAGGGATCTCGAACTGGCCTTGTCCACTGGAATTTTTGTGATACCCGTGAAAGCAAGTATTCCAATTTTCACACTTAATCTCTGTAAGAAATCAGTGTTCTGGATGCGATTGAAGAAATTGTCTATAACAGTCCTCCTTGCTGCTTCCTTAATGTTTCTGGTATTTTGTTGCCTTTATCTCCAAGTGATAGCCACTGGGTACCAAGACTATTTCTATAAGAGTGAGAAAAGTTCTATTGCTGCAATAAGGACTGCAGGAAAATCTTCTCATCTGCATCGCAATCAGAGAAGCGGCAGGATATCTGTGCCTAGTGAAACAGATTATTTGTTAAGATCAGTTGATGAAGACAAAACCTCTGGGCAAGCATCTAGTGGTAGATATCCAGATAGTTCAAATGGGTCTCCAGAGGAGGAGATGACCACTTACCATGCAGTTCTAACTTTGGAAAGTCATGGACACACTAGTAGTTCCTCTGATACTCAAATGGGAAAAGTAATGCCATGTTTGCCTTCAAAATCTGTAGTACTTGATACTTCTGATACTGTAGAAGCACCTCATACAGATAACCTCACAGTTAGGGTTGGAAAGGAGAAGGGAAGAAGGCGAAGGAAGAGAAAAGGTACTGGTACTGTATTAACAGGAGGACTTGAAGTTTCGAGTAGTCAAAGTGGGAATTCTACACCTTCATCTCCATTGTCTCCTGTCACATCTTCAACACTGACCCGTGCATGCTTACTGTCTTCTGATGTGGACCAACCTAATGACTCTAGGTATCTATTTAGTCAAACAGCTGAAGGACGCTGTGAGAAAAGTCCAGTTTCTGTACTTGCAGCCAAGGCAAAAATATTGGAGAGACAGCTTCCTGTGAGGTACCATAGAAACAATGGGTATTCTTCTACCCCAGGCCAGTCTTCAGCACCAAGAAAAACTGCTAGTAAACCTGTGTTGTTGGCTTCTGCCACTTTTCCTTGTGCTGGTAGGGTTACCCCCAGTTTGTTGTGCTTCTCTTCTCCTGCCTTGGCTTCAACATCTACGATTGCTCCTCATGCTCGAGCTCCGGGGTCCAACCTTTATCAGAAAACTTTTACAGGACAGACAGGACTTAGAGATGAATATAGATATGATATCTGGGGTGATCATTTTCCTCAACTAAGTTTGATTGGTAGATCAAAGGATGTTAATTCGGTGAACTACAGTGCAACAAAAAATGACTCTAATAGCTTCTTTGTAAGTGGGCCACAAACCCTTATGAGAAATTCGCAATCAAGATCTGTAAGTTTTTTTAATCAAGGGGGCTAATGATAAACTACTAAATAATTATTAAAATCCGACCAAACCTTCTCTCTCTTTGCTTTCTTTTCTATAGTTCTCTCTAGACATAAACAAGATAAGAAATTATCAAGTAACACCCACACCCACCCACACAGCCACAAACACACACACACACACACACGCACACACACATCTGCCTTTGACTTTGCAGTGTTTCCAATGTTAAATACTCAGTCAGTTTCATTTTAACTTCTGATATAAGATAACTTTTGGAGGTTCTTACCATATTTCCAATTGAGTATTTCTTTTTAACTTGTTAATCAAATATTGATACAATATGTAATTGATAGAAAATGGGATCAGAAAAAGGAATAGCCATGCTTTATGAATTCGATTGCTAGTTAGCCTCGAGGGTAACAGTGGGTTATTGAATCTGCTATTTCATTGATGAGCTGAACTGACCTTGTAGGTATATTTTGTTCTCATCAGTAGAATTATTACTTTCTTCTACTAGCTGTACTGTTGTTGAACTATTGATTGAAATCTGTGATTGAAATGATCTTACCTGTAGGTAAGAAATGTAAATTGAAAACACCAACCTAACTGCAGATCTTAGTATATGTGTCTGAATGCATGTAAGCTTCAGGCAGAGAAGATGAGAGGGATCAGAATCATATCATAAGGCTGACAAAAGACCTCAGCATGTTGCAGCCGGAATTCTCTTCTATTCTTGTCTTTTAGAACTCTTACAGAAGTTCTTTTATGCTGGTTCTGTGGCTAGCCATTTAATACTAGTTTTATTCAGGTTTGGGACAGAAGGTGTATAGTCAGTAAGTTGTTTAAAGTTGCCATGCTAGAAACTGAACCTCAATAAAACCAAATGAAACTTTTCTCCTACTATAAGTTTATTTGAATGTGCGATATATGAGAAGTTTAAATTAAACTTAATTTACTCTTAGAGATTGTTACTTTGTATTTTTCTGGAAACCAGTTATAACAGCCTCTGACTTATTTTTACTGCTGTGATGATTTTTGATTTGTTCATTAGTTGCTTCTTGATGTTACATATTGTTAAGAATGTGATTAAATACAACTTTGTGCTATTTCCTTGTCATCTGAATTCGTACTGTGCAAGGACTTTTTATTCTTGTGTCATGCTTTTAGAGGGATTATGGAGGTCTAAAAGTAATGTTCAGTGATAGCAAGGACTGCATCATTGTAAATGGGAATTGTTGCAGGATAAAGGTTCTGAAGCAAACTTGGTTGTGAGGTTATATATGGCCCTGAAAAATTGCCACTAAGAAAACCTGGGATTTTGCCAAGTACCCTTTCTTCACATGTTTGTCTAACAAAATTTCCTGCTAGTTATGGTTGTTTCCTTGCAAATCAATGTATTTCATTCAATTTATGGGACTGGTGGAGCTACGCTCTTATCTTTTCAAGGTAAACGTAACAAGTCAAGACATCTTGGATTTGTTATATTTATGCTTCCTATGCAAGAATGAACGGGAATACAAGAAAATGTCAAATATATTCTCTGATATATACCAGTTAGGAGCTCCTAATATCGATCATTCGTTTATTCGCCGTGGATGGCATGTGTATTTGCGATTGTAATTCAGTAGCAGAGGATTTATAGTGCACTTGATTTCTGTTGTTAAGGTTTGCAACGCCGCCACTGTTAATTTACGAGGTTGATACTTGATAATTGTCTTGATATGTTTATTATTATTATTATATTTTTTTCTTAAACAAGAATTTCTGTTGAACATTCCCTCTCATATAAGGGAAGGGGTTTAAGCCCTACTCGATAAATATGTGGTATTACCTTTATATCATTAGTAGATATAGATGTGAAAATTAGATCTTTTATGAATCAATGTTTTTGGGTTGTCACAAATTTTGTTGCGATGATTTTTGATTTATTCTGACAAAATTGTCAACTTTAATTTATTGATTTATCTAATTCTGTACAAAATTGACCCTTTTGTTTTTGCTTTCAATGACAACAGTCATATATAGATGTTGGCCAGAGAGAAAGTTACATAAATATGATAGTAATAGATAGCATTACTGAAAAACCCAGGAAAACTCATTGTGCAACTTGTGAATGATATCCTTTTGAGTTCAACAGTGTCAATGCGGTGGGGATGCATGTGCATGCTCAGGCTCACATGCAAAATCAAAACAAGAATCCTGAGGGTGAGTTGCTGTAACTGTGAATGGACATGCGGCAATAAAGATAGTTAGAATGTTGTTATTTTCACCATAATGACACTGCCATTTATTAAAACTCCATCTGCAACTGCAACTGCAACTGCAAGACCCGATAAAGATAATACCAATTGTAGCTATGATGTTGTCACCAGTCGCCAGAGGTAAGTCAAAGTGCCCCTGCGTTTTTGAAGAGCAGCGGCCACTGAATTTTTAGTTATTGGATGGGAAGAATAGAATTGAAAACGGTAATACATCTATTAGGGGAATTCCGGGGACCAATTTACGTATTAATTTTATCACAAATTGCAAATCATGACAATGACATACCAGCACCTAGATGCTTGCGCTAATAGCAAAGCTCGAGGTCAGGTAATGTTAATTCTTTTATTATTAGGAGGTAATTATTGGTAATTTTTCAGTTGAAACAGGTATTAATTATTATACCATTATTAAGTAACAATTATTAACAGTTATTATAATTAGTTAATCTTTGAACTGTAATATTGAAATTTGTAATATAATATGTATATAAAAAAAAAAAACATACCAAGCCTAACAAATCCAGTCTCGAATCGGTTCTTTTTTGGCTGGTTCTAGTCTCACATTGCCTTGTTTTCAACTTCCAAAATGCCAAACGGTGTAAACTAAATGGTGAAAACTCTTTTGGCTGGTTCTAGTCTCACATTGTCTTGTAAATATCATGGTTATTTTATATTTTTGAACTAAATGGTGAAAACTTAAAAGCAAAATCTATTTCTTTGGTATAAATACTTGTTTCCAATACCAGTAACGGCAAAGAAATTGGACTAGTTAAGGCGGTCCAGTTTCTGGTGTTTATTGGACCACATCTACAGCAAATACGGAATGTGACTCATCCTTTCAAATGGGGCTACATGTCCTTTAACTCTTTTCATTAGTAGTAATGTACTTTATAAAAATTGCAGATAATGTACAACCAATCAGGTTAATGTCCCTTTGACTAAAATGGTGAGATCGACTAAAGGTGGCGGCAATTCCTGAGATTTTTAGCATCATCATTTAAGTCCCTGATGACCTATAATCCCCCTGACCATGTCTGTATAATTTATAATACCCAATCTTAGCACTTTTTATTCATATCAGTCCTAATGAGCGGCGACAATAGTGTGTGGCAATCAGTAGTTGTCGTTGGGACACATTTGGTATGAAATTCTTGTCGATAAGAGTAAAATTCAGATGTTTCAAGCTGTTCAAGGTTTGGTGCAGGGCCTATGGCCCGTTTACGAAGATGACTTTATTCCTGCCAGCACAATCTAGCGAAGCCTCGCTAAGTATGGGAACAACAATTGCATTAATACCCAGAAAGCCCAATTAAAAATTGGAACATAGAAAAAAAAAACAAGGGAAGAGATCCCGTACGAGTATTTAACAAAAAGTGGCAAGCAATTTTTCGGACTTTACTCAAGTTAAAGCTTAAGTTTCCACGTTCCAATGTTGTACTTATATTAATAATGTCATGTTAGCTGCAGTTCATGTCCGGCTCCGGCGCTCTAAAATCGAACAGTAGCTGCTCAGGAATTGAAGTTCTATTGGCTCTTCTGAAAGGTTATTTACCCTTTGTCATACTTGTACATTTTTTTTTTTGAATTATTAATTCTAAACCATGCCTATTTATCTCATGGACATATCAACTTTTATGTAAGTTTTAGATATTTGTAGAACCAACACAAATATAGCATCACAAAACCATCAAGTTTCAAGAGAGAATCAAAAGTATTGTGTGTGTTCACTAATGAGTGGATATTATGGAAGGATAGGGTTTCTTTTGCATGTGAATCTGCTTTTGCTCTTTTCACGATTGCCTCAAATTTCAGTATTTTGTTCCCAAATTCCCAATTAACTTTTTGCTTTTGGCCTTTACCTAGCTCACCCCCTCACATCGCAATGTGCCCAAAATTCAATAGTGGGTCACCGCCTCGTCGACCTTCATGGTTGGGACCAGTCAAAAAACAACACCACTATCAATAATAATAATAATAAAAGATGTGTTAGCATTGGACCATTTTGTCAATTATTAACTGTATTTTCTTCTCTTCCTTCTCTTTGCATGTTCTATGAATGTAACCCTAGTAAACTCATCAGTTTCTTTCATTTTTTTCTCTCTTGGCTAAATATTTTTTTACTAGAGAAATATTGATGGAATTAGATCATATATATGTTGCAAAGAAGAGGATCTAGTTGAGTGAATTAACATTGACCTCGTAATCTTGTAAAAAAAGAAAAACCTAGCTAATCTTAGATATTATATTGATCGACATGGACAATCAATGAAAAGTAGATATATAAAGGCAAGAAATATTACCAGGGGCAAGGGAAACGGTACAATGATTTCATTGGCATGACGCATGTCTTACATTTCATTATCACTGCGCAGCTATGCAAAAGCTTTAGCCTCTAGCTCTAAAATGAATACGAAGATGATGTATAGTTGTCTCCCACTTACACTGACCTCTCATTTCTACATAGTCGTATGAACCTTCGATTAGACTCAACCCAAGACAAGACTCTGGAAATCAGTGGCAGGGTCACTATATCTCCACTCAATCACAATGATTTAATCTCTCACTTTGGGAAGTTAAAAAAAAAAAAAAAGAAGTAGTTCAGTCTCACTAAATGAAGTGTTTATGTCTAAGATTTTAAGGTTTGATTAAGAAAATGATTTTCGTGAATGGGGCAGAGATTAGTTGCTTTTTGCCCCGACAAAAAGCTCAAATAATGATGTTTTGTGACCATATAGAGCAAATGGGTGAGAGAGATAAGCACTTAAAAGAGGAGGATATGTGTATTTGGCTTTGTGAGAACCACATGTTGCATAAGAAATAATGTTACCTCACGTGCTTGTGCTAATAGAAATATGCAAATCACCATCCACCTCTAATCTTGCATTGATCTTCATATATTGAATCATATCAATGCATCGGGAATGCCACTGAAAGTTTACTTTAAGCTTTGCTTTCACTTTAAATAATTTACTTCAGTACTGTCGTGTTAGATAATTACCTTTTTTCCCTGTGTTTAATTTTTGTATTGATTATAGTAATTTAACCAAAGTTATTGCCCTATTAATTGGCCCTGGTTGCTAGTTGCTGCTCACTTTTGGCTGTATATCCCTTTTAAGAGCAAATCCTTTCGTGGGTATTGCTTTTATCACTTTTGAATCATTTAATGACCATTTGGGCATTTAAGGTTTATGTCGCATGCAGCAGTTGATCAACAATTAATCTCATTAAATCTCCACAACACATCGTCCAGATTAATTGCTGCATTAAACATGCCGGCTGGATCACGTTTTGTTTTATTTGAAGTTGCTGATTCCTATTATTATTATTATTATTTAAAAGAAGGCAACAATTCAATTGATTTATAATTCCTTGATGCCATGGTTGTCCTATCTCATGTCTCCATGTTCCTAAATAACTTCAACAATAGAAAGAAGAAACATGTACTTAGATTAATACATTTGTATTAAATCTGATATTTATAAATACAATTTATCAAGCTTTTCTTTTTTTTTTTTTAAAAAAATGTTGCTACTTTAGGAGAGAATGCAAACATATCATTATTAAATATCTTATTTGAGTCTAATTATGTTTATGAATACCAACAAAGTGTTAAGGTTTTTCTTTAACTTCTTCTGTATTTTTTATACTATACTGAACTTATCACAAATATTGACATATTTTATCTCTTATTGCTCATCCTTATTTTGCATAAAATTTAAAATTTTAAGATTATATTATTTATATACCTTAAAGAGAATGATAAGCTCTTAATGAGTCACTCTTCAACCCTGCAACATTTAAATATAATTATAATTGAACTTAACTAGTTGTTTGGTGATGGTTCAACTCTCTCTCCTATGGGAAAAGATTCCAATCCTCGTTATTAGCATAAGAGAAGTTTATTTTATTTTATTATTACTATAGAAAGATAATTACCTTTATTCATTGGTTTGTGTTACCAAAATTATATTATGATTAGAACCTTTTTTTTTTCGAATTTATTGATATTTTTCTAATAAAAGATATTAGTGTTAAAAAAATAATTATAATTTATTTATTTTTTAAAATATGATTATAATTTAATCATCCAAAACTTTTACATTTTACATTATGCCATCCAGCATTGTCATGCAATAAAATAGTATTATTTTAATTAGAAGTTTGGAGTTGAAGCTCGATTCACAACAAAATAGTAAGAGTTAGATTTATATTTAATATAATTTAAACAAATTAAATTCTAGTTTTTTTGTGGGTGTCAATCAATTTCACTAATAAAGCTTCTTGCGTAGAATTAAGAGATCTTAAATTCAAACTTGATTGCACTGAGTGAGAAGAGGTATAGTTTAAATGTTATGTAATAATAAAAAAAGAAAAAGAAAAAACACCATCATGCAACAATAACATGATATCTAAAATTGAATTGAATTATATATTGATATTGTAGTATTTTAATATATAAATGGCTGTATATATATTGACACTGTAATAATATAATAAATGAATTGTTATTTTCATATGTGATAGAAGAAAGTTTTGTAAATAAACATGGAGAAGAAAAATGAAATATCTCGTGCATAATTGCATTGTTTAAGTGGTAATATATGTGCATCCTTTGACTTTAGGTCAGAGGTTCAATTTTTATGAAGAGTCAAGAAGTTATATTTTCTCTAATTCTAAAAGTATAAAATCAAAGGTTCAATTTTATGAAGAGTCAATAAGTTATATTTTTTTTAATTTTAAAAGTATAATTATGTAGTTATAATTTGATAATTATATATGTGAGAAGGAGTTAAGAAGTTATATTTTTTCTAATTTCGAAAGTACAGTTGTGCAAGGTTGTGTAGTTATAATTTAACAGTTATATTTGTGATGATATATATATATATATATATAATCAGAAGTTGTAATAAGATTTGTATATTTCAAAAAAATAAAAAAAATTGAAATAACCCGGAATATATGGGGACGCCAATGCATGCATAAATTTATATTCATGATGAAGAAGACCGTAAGATTTATATTCATGCATAAATTTATATTCATAGATCTTAGTAGCAAGAGGTTAATGACCTAATTTTATCCACCATTAATTAGCACGTTAGCTTTGCTTAATTGGAAAGTCATTTAGTTAAGGCCTTTTAAAATAGCATTCATTTGAGAGATGCAACAACTTTGGTCCCTGCAGTTTTCCCCATTATTAATGGTCTGCTTATGAGCTTATCATTATAATCGCATTAATTTTATAACAGAATCATTAATTCATAGTCCTATCCTTTGTAAATTAATACCTTACTTCTCCCAGCACTTCCATTAGGTACTGTAAATAGAACTTGGTAAAAACATACCGTAAATTCGTGCAAAGACTTGAAAAAGTAATATAAATTTGGACTCAATGACGAGTGACGACGTAGAACACACAATATTGATTAAATGCCGGATTGTGGGCATGGGGAGCGTTTCTATGCTAAAGAAAGCAAAAAAAAAAAGAAAAAAAAAAGGCGAGTGAGTGTGAGTGTTTGTGAGAAAAAGAAGGACGCACGTTACTTGATAATGAGAGCGGGGTGGTTGTCACTCGTCACTCACACACACATAATCTAAAGCGCACTCAGACAAATCACAAACCACTCTTTCTTTGCCAGTTCACGCTCTCTGTTTTTCCAACACTAACACTTGCATGCAAATTATGAAATTAATCCCTTCCCCTTTTTGGCATTTAAAAAAAAAGTGGGAAAAAACTATTTCTCAAAATACTAATAATATCAATTTTACTAATATTTACTACTTGTCTCCATCTGTATATGTATCTGTATCTCTTGAAATGTTGAACCCATTTTTCTTTTATATAATTTTTAAAACTTGGTTTTTGGAGTATTAGTGTTGTTATTGTCATTTATTAATTATATAATAAGAGCTTTGTTCTTGTCCATCTGTTAAGCTCTTCTTGGGACGACGCTTTTAAGCTCGAATTCTCGTCGTTTTCTTATTTCTTCATCTGCTCTGCTCTCTTTCTCTCTGTGCTTTTGTTGTCTTTCTTTTCTGTTTCACTCTGCTCGAGATCCTTATTACTAATGTCTAGTTCTTATAACAATAATACATATATTCAGATCAATAATCAATTATATATGGAAAACGCATGCAAGCTTTTCTCTTTCTAGCACTCTTTGCTTTCAACTTTCCCGCTCTGTAACCCACCCCGCCTCACAAGCCACAAGCACACGCTCTCTCTCTTTATTGCTCTCACTAAAGTAGCAAAAGAGTTGAGCGGGTAAGTTTCATGTCCTTTTATTGCCATTTTCTTTTAATGAAGTTTGAGTTTTTTCCAGTGTTTCATAAATTCTTGAGATCACTATTGGTTTATTTAAGCTGTTTGTGTTATCTTTCAGAGGGGGTGAATTGTTCTCTCATTTTCCAGTGAAAAGCTATAAAGATGATGAATACAAGAGTCCGCACCGCTCTTCAATCTATGAAACCTCCTTTAAAGCATGATAAAGTAACTTCTCTTATCTCTTTTTTTTTTTTTTTTTTTTCACTTATCTGCAAGCATATCTAGACGGGTATTTCTTTACCTGAAAATTTGAGAAATTTGCTGTACTTTAATGGGAATCTGCGGTTGGTCTTCAAGTTAACTTCGAACAAAAATGGCTCCACAATTTTTCTTTTTTGCAAATTTTTGGAATTTGTTGTTCTACTAAAGCAGAAAAATTTCCCTTTTGACACATATCTGACTTGGGTTCTTTCACTTGTCTCAAGAAACGAATGATTTCTCCTTTATCTTTTCTTTGTTCGTAGCCCGACGTTTTTATTTGTTTATTTACAATTGTTGCTCTTGAATATACAAAGAAGGAGAAAATGGAGACTCAGGGGAGCAAAGGACATGGGGCTGGCAAAGCTGTGATCAATCGGCGTCGATCGAACACGGAAAGGAAAATGGCCTTATTAGAAGATGTATGCAAAATTCTTTGCATAAATTTATGCAATTTGGTACTTCTCATTGATGTTCTTTTGAATTGATTGATTATGGTTTCAATTCACTTTGCAGGTTGATAAGCTAAAGAGGAAGCTTAGACATGAAGAGAATGTCCATAGAGCTTTAGAGAGGGCATTTACTAGGCCTTTGGGATCTCTTCCTCGTCTTCCTCCTTATCTCCCACCATATGTAAGTACAATTTACTTCTCTCTTCAATATTAGATCTTTCTCTTTCATTCGAATGAAAAGTTTTCGCTTGCAATTCTATGAGTAAAGATATAAAGAACCTGTCTTTATAGATAGACTTGTTTGGGGGAAAGAAATGGATGAAACTGCATTTAGGATTTTTCAGTATTTTGTAGCTGCAGTTAGGATTTAATATAAAGGGTAATGTTAATTATTATTTATTTGTTGTAGACATTAGAGCTGCTTGCTGAAGTAGCTGTTTTGGAAGAGGAGGTTGTGAGACTTGAAGAGCAAGTGGTGAATTTTAGACAAGGTCTCTATCAGGAAGCTGTCTACATTTCCTCCAAGAGGAATATGGAGAATTCTAATGATACCGACCAATTGTCAGTTAGAAGTTATAAACACCAACGATCAAAGTCTTTGTCCCACAATGAGATCAATTTAACATCACCAACATCCAAGCCTCAACCTTCTCTTGCCAGAAGTACCTCAAGCAGAAAGCTCATTTCCTCAGATGCTGATCGAACCACCGCACCTTGCTTTGTTAGAACAATGAATGCAAGACAAGGTTCAATGAGATTGAATTCCTCTTCATTTCATTTGGAAGATGGACAAGGAAAAGAGAATAGATCATGTACTAATTCTGTAAAGGATAAGCAATCTCCAGATAAGAAAATTGCCAAAGTTGTTACCCCAGTTAAGAGACTTCCGATCAAGACTGAATCACCGGTTAAGAGTTTGGATCCTTTGAAGTTGCAGGTATACACTAAATTGGTTCTCAGTGAGAACTTAAATTTAGTGCTACATTTGTGTTAATTCTGGTTCTAATTTTTCCAGCTAGAGCACAGATTAGAGGACCAGGAGAAAGCACAAGAGAGTTGTGCTGGTTCTTCAGATGATAGGTCAATGGAAGCTGACAGCACACCAAACAAAGTATCTGAGGATATTATCAGATGCTTGTGTAGCATTTTTGTAAGGTTCAGCACCTTGAAGGACAAAGTAGTAAACTCTCATGGAAGCCACGGAGAAAGTCGATTTTGGGATCCCTATGGCATATGTTCAGAGTTCAGGAATAGTGATATTGGTCCATATAAGCATCTCTATGCAATTGAAGCTAGTTCAATTGATCTCAACCGAACAACAAATGCTTTGTTTCTGATCCATAGGCTTAAGTATGTTCTTCAATTTTTCCCCATCACGTTTGCTACTACTGCTATTACTTGTGTTCATCCTGTCTTAATAATCATTTCAGGTTCTTTCTTGGGAAGCTCGCCTCTGTTAATTTAGAGGGTCTTAACCATCAACAGAAGCTTGCATTCTGGATAAACACATATAATTCCTGCATTATGAATGTGAGTCCTCTCTTTGTTATGCATACAAACTGATAGTGCTGGAATTTGTAAATTTGAATTATTAATAAATTGTTCATATTATATGGGGAATTATTAATAAATTGTTCATATTATTAATAAATTGTTCATATTATAGTGTTTAATAGAAGGTTTTAGCTCTTTATCTATCATCCAAGAGTGAACAACGTACTTATGCAGTTAAATTATTCACCTTTTAGGCATTTTTAGAGCATGGGATTCCAGAGACTCCTGAAATGGTTGTAGCACTTATGCAGAAGGTGAGATCTTTTGATTCTTGTTGGTTTCACTATAATATGGGAGCTCTAAATCATTATATCTGTGTATTTTGCTTCCCCAAACAAATTGTATTCACCACCTCTATATACTGAAACTTGAATTCAATGCACTCTCTTTTGGACTTTTAAAACTTGTTTATTCGTCACCAAGCACATTGCTTTAGATAGATTAAATATTGAACTGCTAGGGATATTTTTATGGCTGTGACTTATACAGTGTGCTCCTCCAGAAATTCCGAGCAAAATTGCAAAATCTGCTATTTTATCATTAATTCTAAAAGATATTGACTTTTAAGCTTGTATATCCTTCACCATCTGTGGAAAAGTATAGATAATTAGTCATCATATATAAGCTGTTGATAACAATAGCTATTCAATAATAATTAAGAATTTACTAAATTTCTGCGGTGCTTGCTCCAGGCAACAATAGTTGTGGGTGGACACTTTCTCAATGCTATTACAATTGAGCATTTCATATTGAGATTGCCATATCACTTAAAATTTGTAAGTGCATTCATCTCTATCTCTTTATAATCCTTTTTGCAAAGTATTGGAACTAAATCCTCCTCTTTTCTTTCTCTGAAAGACATGTCCGAAAGCTGCTAAAAATGATGAGTTGAAAGCACGGAGTGTATTTGGATTGGAGTGGTCCGAACCATTGGTTACATTTGCACTTTGCTGCGGGAGCTGGTCCTCTCCTGTGGTACGTTTGTTTGAATTTGGTTGTGATTCTCAAGGTTATATAGGCAAAGTCACCCTTTATTGCTGTTTGCAGGCAGATAACTTAATTGCTTTTTGTTTTGTACCAGAAAATAATATATTAAGTGTCCATTTTGCCCAAAAAATTCACTTATACTTCAGAGTTGTGAATTAAACAATCATATGTAACGGAAAATTGTTTGCAAGGTTATTGGATTATTACAACTCATTAGCAGATTTCCAACCATTTTATGAAAATCTCATTTAAGGGACAGAGGTTTCCATGAATTGACAATAAATGCTCCACAGCTCATTCCTTACTGTTGGTAGTTGTGATAATTTCATGTCATATTACTCCAGCTGCTTCATTGTTGTTCATGATTATGAAAGACAATTACATCATAATTTGACAATTGCTGCACATTGTGAAATGAAGGTGAGGGTTTACACTGCATGTCTAGTTGAAGAGGAGTTGGAAGTGGCAAAGAGAGACTATCTACAGGCAGCTGTTGGCATATCAAGAACAAACAAGTTGATTCTTCCCAAGCTATTGGATTGGTATCTTCTTGACTTTGCAAAGGACTTGGAATCATTGGTTGATTGGGTTTGCCTGCAGCTACCAGACGAGTTAAGGAAGGCAGCAGTTAAATGCCTCGAGAGGAAGGAAAGAGAGTCCATTTCACAGTTAGTGCAAATAATGCCATACGATTTCAGTTTCAGATTGCTTTTACACCAATGATAGATCTTTTTTTCCTTTTTCTTTTTCTTTATAATCCTTAGTCTATTTTGTTTATATACCGGCATAGTAAACATGGTGCAACTACTAAACAGTTTGGCACTTGTAAAAAAATTGATGGCAAAAATCTATGTTATCCCCACATTGGTTTTCGGGGCATGGTAATGTGGACATGGTGCAAATACATATAAAGTTAAACATGTTGAAACTATGGCTAAGGCCATTAGTTTTTCGTTTTTTGTTTTGTTTTGTTTCTGTTTTTCTGTAATCAATCGGTTTTTGGGTGGTGATAAGTTCGTTACACCCGGTCTGATTTAAGAGTATTTGCAGAAGAATTATTTGTTAAATTGGTTCTTAATGTCTCTTACGAATACACTTTCAACAGCAGCACTTTTGAGATGGTTGAACAGTTCACTGGAACGAAGGCATTTATCTACTTTAGGTGCGAATGAAAGATTAATTATATACTCTTAAACATTATGGTTCATATAAAGTTCTGGTAGTTGCCAGGGATCTTGCCTTCAGCTTCTATGCTTTGTAGTTTCTGTGAGATCCAAAGAACCCATAATGATAATAATGCAAAAGTTTATGTAAGAAGTAGAGCAAGAATGTGTTTCCTGATATTCAGAAACACATTGGCATACGACCCTGTGCTATAAAAATAATTCATATTATGGTTGAAAATCTGTCTTCTGACATTGACTATCACCCGCCAATCGATGTGAAATATGATAAGAAAACGTCAAGAAAAATTCAGAGTAAGGCTTTGTTTTCTTGTCGTGGCATGCCTTGGTCTTCTGATCTTCTCTTGTCAATGGATAGTAGCACTCGCAGGCTCCGTAAACCGGTTCATCGGTTATGTAGGCCACATATGAGAACTGAATTCAATTAAAAGGACTAAAGGAGACTATGACTTAATTTATAAATTATATGCATGTCTAATCATAAACTGCAAGACTCGAGTTAAGTACAAATTAGGAGTATGTGATACTTTTATTCTGCCGCTGCCATTGCTCAAACTGTGAGCTCTCAATTTCTCTAATTTTTTTTTTTTTTTTTGGGTTTCAAGATAATCATACCCATGGATGGCGAAACCCCAATATCTAATCAGTGGAGAACGAGTAAAATTAAAGCAAAAATTCTGTGGGGCAGCAGGGGATACACATTGAAAAACGAGATTGTCCCACATTTTGAAAGACCAGACCATGATAGTGGACTGAACCTACACAATGCATACATACATGACATCTTAAGAAACAAAATACCTTAAAATGTGTGGAAAGATTGTGCACAGTGAATATGAATACTGGATAAGGAATAGTTGTTTTGATTTTCTTTATTCCTGTCATTGGCACGTGGGTTGTAACATGCCAAAAACCATCTTTGACTCTAATATGCAGGTAAATTTCACAGGCTTCATCACAACAGCTGTGAATGTGATACTGCTGCTGGTTTTTGTTTTGGACAAAAGAATGGCATGGCGGAAGCATCTTTTTGGCACTGCACCTGCTTTATGTATTCATTTCTTAACTCTGACCATGGCTTTTGCTATTCGATCGCTTGTTCTGACAGTGCGAGTCTAGTAACCACAAGTGTAGTATTCAGCACGCCTTTGCATTACGGTATTTTATTAATATTCAAACTTCCAAAAAAATTTTTGTTCTCTTAGCTTCACGCACACACCAAGAAAAAAAAAAAAAGAGTAGAGAATAAAAAGAAAACATGCATAATTCATCCACGCATATGGTTGCTCCTATAGGTAATTGCTATCTTATTCAAAACGTCTATTTTTTAAATACCACCATTCCGAAAAAGTAAAATTGCAGAGTTGATCTCTGGAGGGAGAATTTTCCTCGGTGCTTCCAATGGCCGGACACTTTATAAATTTTTATAAACAATAAAAGTGCTTAAATGAGTACACAAAAACCATGGAAATGAATAACTATTAATAACCGCGCATTACATCACAGGGAAACAATCTACAAAGAGAAATGTGGAATGAAAAAAAGAATCATATACAACCAAATCAAAATTACACTATAAACCAATTGGTGCCGCTATTTTCCCCTCTAGTAAATAGCTTTATGATATTCTTAAAATGAATTCTATAGCAATGGGATGATAGGCACGGGAGAAACTCTACAGCATCAATAACCATCTCATTAAATAAATGAATTTGATTAAAGCAAAATTGCACATGTTCAATATCAGCCAAACGGTGTAGGCACAGGCACTGGCCCTGCAAGTGCATCTGATCTTTTAATGGTTCCCATACCACAGATAATGCAACCGGGTGCAGAGAGTGCCGAAAATTTGGCCCCACAGAGATCACAGACATCATATCCAATAGTGGATAGACGGCTAAGTGTAGCCGCACAAAATTGGGAGGGATCCTCCAGTGGATCAATGGACTTGTTAGACAAACCCCTCTGAACACACATGTCAATCAAGCTCCTCAACTCATCCTGCTTACTTAGTGGTGCTTTCGACAAAAGCAGCTCAAGCATCTGCTTGGCATAAGCAAAGTTCTGAACGTCCATGTTCCGTCTAATGGCTGTTCGAATGCAATTTATACGGTGCTTGGTCTGAAGAGGTAAAGAACCCAGATGCCGAGACAGTCTGGCCATTTCATCTTTTGCACTGATTGCACTCGGCCCTTGGACCTTCTGAAGCCGTGTAATTTCCTACAGTGTAACCCAAGTGAAATATGGTCAATGATACCTTTTCATGTTGACCTTGCATTAGGAAGAAAGATCTATTACCCTGGACATTTGTGTTAAAAAATGTATCTGCTAATTTCAAAAGGTGCAAAACAGAGCAGAGCTATTAGCAAATCCAATATCCGTCCAATGACAACTTGACAAAGAAACAGAATCCTAGATGAATTGAGCTTTTAAGAAGGATTTCTGTAGTTAGTAGAAATATATTGTAAAATGTTCAGTCTGAATGAGTTAGCTAATTTACAAATCTTCAAAAACTCATAGTATCCATTTATTTATACCATCTGCAGCGAAGTTATCACCAGCAAACTGCTATTCCGCAGAGCTTAGTCTTCGAGTTATAAGAATTTAACAAATAAATTCATTTGAAATTTGAATAAACATTTATCTATAGATTCATTCGAAATCTAAATTATAAAGAGTACCTGAAGAAGAGTAACAGCTATCTTGTACTGAGCACAGATGGTTGCTTGAGCTTTAATCTCAGCCCCACGAGAATGATCCTTAGCTAGGGCGAGAAAAGCTTCATCAAAACAGGATAGTGCATCTGGAAGTTGATTCTGCTCAAGGTGAGCAAGCCCAGTCTTGAAACATACTGAAGCAGCTGCCCCACGGGGAACCTGTTATGAGGATGTTGGACGAGGACAAGAACATGAAAAAATGCACAGCACCAGGAAGAAAATAAACATGTCTACTAATAACTAAGCTTTTTTAGTTTCCTAATAAGGAAAAATAGGCCTAAACAAATTGTTGCCACGAGGTCAATTCTGTATGAAACACAAACTTCTGAGAATTTTCCCTCAGGTATTAGTTGAATTTGAAGCAATCAATTACATACTAGTGAAATGTCACACCCCCTTCACCCTTACCTTTCACTGAAATAAGTTAAAGATAAAAAATAAAGAAGCACTATCTGATAAAGGGTAGAAGACTAGAATAACAAAAATGGTTATTTCCCGGTTATTCCTCTAACAGTTGTATCAGCTCAAAACAATCAGGAGGAAGAGGATTTGAATTCCCTTATTCTCCATTCTAGAGGGGGGCATTAGATAATTCAATAAAGGAATTTTATTACCAAAAAATTTGGAAATCCTTTGACTTAAACCACCTTAAGTCCTCTATGTTAAACAATGAAACAACACCTTAAATCAAAGAATGCCACCACCTCATTACATAAATCAGGTTGGACTCAACTGATAAGTCTTTCACAAAATATGCCAGAATAAGATGAAGATTCAAAGTCAAACAAAATACTCATTAAAATAATCTACACACATTTATTCTCCGTCTTCCCGTTGGTTCTCCCCTTCCTACTTATTCTCTCATTGTTCATATTGTGGTACTTCTTTATCTAAATGGTACTAGTGAAAAGAAAGTAATGATTTTTAATATTGTATGAAACATATCAGTAAACCACCCATCACTAGCGTTTTTCAAATTCAATATTTAATGTGTCATACAAAGCCACTAATCTATCACATATTTTTCTCCCTCTTCCCGTTGGTTCTCCCCATCCTGCTTATTCTCTCATTGTTCATATTATGGTACTTATTTATCTAAATGGTACTAGTGAAAAGCAAGTAATGATTTTTAATATTGTATGAACATAACAGTAAACCACCCATCATTAGCGTTTTTCAAATTCAAAATTTAATGTGTATCATACAAAGCCACTAATTTAAAAAGCACATGGTTAAGACTTCACAAAAAGTTGATAATGACGCTTCCAATGTGCCATTCTCCACCACCACCCCCCCCCCCCCCCCCCCCCCCCCCCCCCCCCCCCCCCCGGGAACACACACACGCACACACAAAACTGACCCAACACCTCCCCCTACCCGCCAAAAGGGCAAAAAATTGCCAGATCCAAAAAAGAAAAAAAGTAAACACAATAAAGCAATGAAAAGAGCTATACACACATCATATATATTCACCTGTCCTGGGCGCACAGATGCTGGTGGAGAAGCAGGATGGGCAGGAGGTTTTCCAGAATCAACAGTATTTGGAACTCCAAGGGCACTGAGATCAAGAGGTTGCATAGAAGGTGGGACCTGAGCAGGCTGAACCTGAGCTTGAGATGGGAAAGGAGCCTGACTGGAGGATTGCGGTGGAACACCGCCATCAGGAAGTCCAAAGGACACAGTTGCAGTGGCAGGTTGCCGAACAGCTTGAAGGGGAACACCTCCATCAGGGAGACCAACATCGGCTGCAGGTGCATTAACCTGGTTTGGTGTTACCTTGCCGCTATCAACCCCTCGAGCAGCTTGCTCATATTTTGAGAGATAAGTTGTTCCAGGAGGAGGCAGTGAGGCTGCAACTTGGAGGGATGGAATTGTATTCTGGAAAAAGTCTTCCGGTATAGGTGGACTTGCAGCTCCTGCACGTGCAACCACTGGAGTTGGCTGTGATAAGGATGCAGGTTGCACCCATGATTCAGTACCAAAAAGGTCACCAGGGGCAGAAACTGCAGGAGCAGTCACAGTTCCACTTGTAGCAACAGAAGGTTGGGATGAAAGCTGACCAAAGTCCTGGGATGCACTAGCTAGCGATTTGGTCCTCATAGGTAGGCCCAAACCCTCGCCAAGTTTAAACTGCTTTGTGGCTTCTTTAATCTTATCAACATCCACCGAACTAGATGAAATAGGCTTGTTTCGTATTATGATCTGCAATTTTTTAGTTTTTGATGTTCCCTCCTCATCACTGCTGCTACCATCAGCAGTAGTGCCATACATTGTCTTCTTAAATTCCTCTTCAGCTTTAGCCTGTTCATCAGAGGCAGTCGAACTGGCATTTGGAACAGTAAGACTTTCCAGACCCATCAATGAACTGCCCCTAGAATCACCATCAGACACTGATTCGGATTTGTTAGACTCAGATTTAACTAAAGGGTGAATTCCATTAGGTTTATTGTCACCTCCTGCAGGTATAAAAGCCTTGACCAAGCTTTTTTCCGTTACTTCAACAATATTGCCTCTTCCCCTGATTAAACCCAGATAAACACCAATATGATCAGTTATAATAGATGGAATGGGGCCATCGTCAGTCTTCATGTAAGGCACCACTTCTGCAGCCAGCTCCCACTGGGGTATACTCTTCAAGTTAGTAGGGGTCTTAATCTCCCAGTTTCCACCACCCCATTCAGGTCCTTTGGGAACCATACTCTCAGCAGCAAAGTTGGCAAAAATACCTTGTGTCCATCCAGTTGAGCGAACTCTTAAAATCCTTTCACAATATCGCCTCAATTCTGGATTAGCACCTTCTTCTTCCAATCTCTGAACAAGACGCCTCATGGCACTGGGGTTGAGGTGGCATATAAACAAATCAAGCATGCTTTCATAGTCTGCTATCACTTCAAAAGTTTCTTTGGTACTGTCAAACTGACCATACCTGCAGTTCAAAATTCTCAGTTACAAAGTAAAAACGGGTCTGTTATAGAAATACAAATTGGAAGAAAAAAAAAATCAGCCGTAGAGCCTTGAAAGTCAAAATTATTGGAGTTAAAGACAAAAAAACCAATAATAAATTAGAACATGCTTCTATACATTACTATTTTGTGACTATATTATTATATATTAATATGGTGGACAGCAAGATCAACATCAGACACAGGCCATAAACAATCTTGATATACAAGCATATAAATTTTGTATATATGCTACGTATTGACTCTGCATAGAGAATAAACAAATTCAATTTTACCCATTCACAATGAAAGAGTTTTGACAGCTATGCCTCTAACTTCATAAAGACGATAAAACCAATTAAGTATGAGCAAGATGGAGGAACAGGAGAATGATAAAAAGTAAATGTTTCCTTACGAGTTAGAAAGACCTCAAGTTTTATCAATATGTATTTGTTAGAATATTCAGATTTGTGTATATCCTATTAACCTTCTTGATTAGAGTTTCTGTTTTTTTATTTTAGTTGACTATTAGAAATAGGGAAGTAAGATTTGGGTGTGTTTTTGGGTAGGTCTGATTTTTCTCCTTTTTATGCTTCTTGATTTCCTCTTTGTACTTGGAAACAACGTTGTATGTATTCTGTATTTTCTCCTAGACCTAATGTAATGAATTAAAACATCATTCACAACATGTATATAATTCTTGAGCCAGAGCACAAATCTCTTTGTTAATATGGTTAAACATCTGAAGCATAGAGAATAATCTACTTACTTTATGCAGGCATATCCCAATTGCCGGAAGCGATGGAACAACTGAGAGGTTGGAGGACATTTTGGGTAATCTCTAGAGCGTAGAAATTCATCCTTCAGAGCAGATAAAGCAGTAGAAAACCTGAGAGCTTTAATAGCATATATGCCCCGCAACACCTAATGTTGGTTGGTTCTCCATGTGTTAGAAACTAAATTACTTCTGTAAAATACGAAACATAAAAGTTTATTATTGCCGACCTGAGTGAACTGAGGCCCTGCTTGGGATAATGATACTGCAAGATCGCCACAGACAGGAGGGCCTTTGGCAAGAATATCAAGAGATCGAGGAGTGATACGCAAGCTGTCAAATCTTCAACAAGAAACACTACAGATGTCAAATGTCACTAGCTTTCATGCAAAGGCCTACTTTGGTATGGCAAAACAAAGATCATAATAAGAATCCTAATTTCAATAAACGATTGGGAGAGAATGATAACTTTTATAAAAAAAATTGATAAAAAAAAATTATCATGCATAGCAAGAAAGAAGAAAACCTTGATGTTATTTGGTACAATGTTTCTGACAGGTCAAGCTTCTGTTCAAAATATTGTTGCATTGTAGCAAACCCAATAAGAAGAGGTTCAAGAAGCCCAACAAGACAACTCTTGATCTCTACCCCCTTCTTTTGTCTAGGATTAATATCTGTTGGGTTAGCTATCAATAAACGATCATTCAAAGCACCAACCAGAACTGCAAGCATGAAATTCATTTCAGCACCCCAGCATAATAATACAACGTGAAATTGCAGCTGATGATGTATAAGTAAGAAACTGCAAACACCAGCTGCCAAGCAAACACAACATATTACCAGCATATGGCATACTAATTGAGAGAATGGTCCTGACTTTTCCATCCCAACCAAGCATACTAATTGCAGTGGTAGTAGAAAACAAAAGAGCTGGCCCAACCCACAGAAGGGATCTGAAGTGCGCATATGTTAAGTGCTCAAACAAAATGTATTGATCTTGATTGTTCTAATTTATATAAAGATAGAAGAATAAGTTTCACACAAAGTTAGTCTGTATCAGGATATTGAAGGAAGTCCTTTATCAAATTTTGTAGAACTGCTTGCTAAAATGTCAAGATCTGCAGATATCATAAGCACTCTTTGAGTGGTTAAAACTCCGGCCACATAGCCTCTCTGGGTCTCCTGCCAATGTACCTGACAAGGTTGAACAATTCCAGGGTTTCATATTAGACAATTGAAACATTTTCACAATATTTGCAGGAGCATAAACTTCAATTCACTCAAACCAGATCCTGTAAGTGGTGCTACTTATGAGAATGTAGCATATTATTAACTCTATCATGTGAACTGAATTAGTCAACTGCATAAATTTATAGAACAATAATTTTAAGTTGGCTACCAAGAAATTTTCAGAAAACCATGCTTTCAGAATTAGCTTAAAGAGACCAACTGCAATCATAATTCTGGAGATATTTCTGTAATCACAACTATCAATTAGACTATAATCTCTTCGTGCTTTCATCTTGTATAGAAAACTCATCATTATTTTTATGACAAATTTCCATAAACCCACGCATTATTACAGATTAAGTTGAACTGGTATTGTATGATGAGATAAGTTGAAAAGTTCAAAATTTCTGTTTGCTATATTAGATCATATTTTCCCCAGGCCCTGCGTGTAGGCTAATGTATCATTGCCTCAGCAACCCGCATAGCCAGACCTAGTTCTTCAGAGAATAATGCTAATACATTTCTGTACGTGCAATAATGCTAACTAGCAGCTGCCAGTTAGTTTAGCTGACAAAAGTGAATTGTTGTCAGCCAAGTGGTCTAGAGATCAAATCCGACACCAAGGGTTATGAAGAAAGACAGAGGTTGTGGGATGGAAGAGATTCTATGCCATCAGTCTATTTTTCTTCTATTCAAGACTGAGCCCTAGGACTGCAAGGAATTGAATTAATACCTGAAGCACAATTTCATTTACTTTCAACTTGATTGACTTTTTCCCTTCAGTTTTTGTTGATATAAAATGACCATCTGATGACAGGCGGTATCCTTGAACCAACTTCGCCAATGAAATCTGGCTACCATTACAGGCAAACATCAAAGTTGACTCTACAAGAAGAGGAAACATTGGTTAGCATGCATATTACTATAGCTATGACATTTAATGCAGAGAATCTTATTTTCTCAGGAACCTATTGGAGTCGAAAAGATACGATCGACTTCAGTTTCAAACATAAACTGCATTGGACCCCGAACAGAACCAACATTCATATCTGTGGATTGGATGTGTTCGACTTCTCCATTGTTTTCATCAGCTTCTTGCAAAGCCACTCCCTGTAGAATGTATAAAGCCAGTCCAGTCTTGTCATCATCAAGAATTGCAAATTGATTTTCATTGGGGCCAATGAATGCTGCATCTTGACCTACAATGCCCAATTATAAATAAAATGTAATTCTCAGGTCATAAACATACACAAGGTCATGCTATTAGGTAACAGCAATAATATGTAACACATATAAGTACCTTTGAAAGCGCTACTTTTACTGTTAGCTAATTGGGAATCAATATTTTCCCGATAAAGGACCACCTCATTAGTAGTGCCACTGAACTCATAAACAACAAGAAATAGTTGGTGTTTTTTACTGTAAACCATGTGCTTCGGATAATATTCCACGTTGCCAGGAATCTGAAAACAAAATTAATCATTCTGTGCCTCAGGAAAATACACAAGAAAAGACATCTCTAATATTACCAAAGTGTAAAGTTTCCTGTAAATACTATCTGCTCCAGAGCTGAGATTATATGCCATAAGATTTGCACCATCTACATAAAATGTTCTGACAGGATAATGAAGAACTCGGTTCTCTTTATTGAAAAAATTGAGCTCCAGATGAAATGGCTGCAAATAAACCCAGAGGCCTCAGATATAAGCCTAAGCAATTCACACATATATATTGATATCACAACCAGTTTAAATCATCTGCTACCTGGCAAACAGGAATGTCCTTCAGTCGATGTTTCGTGTCTAATATGGTGATGAGAGGCAACCGAGGTATTGGAGCACTTTTGGCATGACCTTCCATGAAATGCTATGACAATCATGTAAAATTAACAAGTCAACACATCAAACTAGAAAGATGAATGAAACGGCTAAGAACCAAAAGGTGGAAGTTTGAAGTGCCTTCTCGGCTTTTTAAATGATAGAGCAATTGGATAACAAGAACTAAAGGCATCTATATTATACCATATATTTCATAATTAAGCCACAAACAGAGACACCAAGAAAAATAAGCTGTAATTTGCAAAAGTTCTCAAGACTTATTGATCAGCCAAGGCATCATATTAAATTCAGTAATGTTTCTTTCCAGTGCTGCAATTATTTTAATTATGCCATCAAGAAAACTCCAGCAGGATTAAGCTCTACTAGGTACAACTAAAATGCATTGTAAATTACCAAAATCATTCCAAAACCTATGTACATGAAATACAACATATATATACATATTGGTCAGTTCATGAGTGAGGCCAATTCACAAGGATTATGTTGTTTTCAACCCATAAACAATGTGCATAATTTGAATATCAATTAGAAAGATTGATGAAAGAAGAAGATCAAGCAGAATAACCCTAGTGTACCCAGTAAGATAGAGCTTGACCACATCCAAGCCTTCTCTTACAGTACTGAAAACGATATTTACATCAAGTTTTGTTAGAAAAGAAAATATCAAAATGAGAAAGCCACATACACTGTAGAGAAACGCCTTCCTTGCAATGTCTGAAATCGTCAAATGACTCTGACTGTGGCTGCAAGTACGGGGCAATAAATAGTCAAAATAAGATATGAATAATAAAAATTCACAAGGTTTTACAAGCACTAAATACATATAGACCAGTGAGAATTTATTTTATCATTAGTTCCAAAGAAAACATAACAGTTTTCAATCTCTTCAAAGTCATGTAGACATCAACATGAAAGATCCAGCTTTAAATTATTTGGTTGAACCAATAGTCTTTAATATTATCATTTTGAAATTACCCCTTCAGATGATGCTCTTGCAACTGTGCTTGAAGTTGATGGTCTGCTAAAATTCCAGATGAGCCCATGGATGAGAGCTTTTCCTTTAAAATAGATGCTGCAAATCACCAACTATCAGCATAATTGGTCATATAACAAGGCATGATAGTACAGAAAAAATTATCCACAAAAATCATATCATAACAGAACAATGTAGTGGAGGCAAAACATCACAAGAAGCTTACAAGATCAACATAACCAGACAGGTTTCCAGCACATTTACATGACATTGGGCCAGCAGCTGTCTACCGGCTGATCCCCTTATAGAAATAGTGCAAGCAATAATAAATTCTACTTTCAACACTAAAGGAGAAAGAAGCATTCCCCTATAATTTCATAGAGCACCCGTGCACACACATTTTACTAGCAGAGGCATAAAAGTGAATTTAACAATGCAGAGCCATCCAAAATGGATTTGCTTCTGCAGGATGACTTTTACTTGAGTACTGGAGGTCTTTTGAAAGAGAATACTAATAGTTGGGAGAATAGTGTGATTAAACAGACATATAAAAATGGCTCCATTGACCTCTGATAAAACTAACAGAAGAACTTTTATTTCAAGCCAACCAAGTAACTTAAAAAATGTTAAAGTGAGTAATAGTTTTTACTTCACTAACAAGCTTGGCCTTGTGGGTAAGGGTGGGCATGGTTCGGTTCGGTTCGGCTCTGACCGAATCCAACGGTGGTTATTTGGTTCTCCCATAAGGGAAAACTGAATGTAACCGAAATAATATGTAAAACTGAACCGGACAGAACCCCAGTTTTTTCCGGTTCGGTTCTGTATGGTTTTTTGGTTTTGAGCCCAGGATCAGGTACACCGCCACGGCACTGTTCTGTTTCAGAGTTGAAGGTGTTTGTTACAGAATAGAAAAGTTCTTGTTTATCTGAAAGGGAGGAAGCATGGTCAAGTATAAGGCAGATATTGGGAATGTGAGGAGTCAAAAGATGGAGTTAGATAATCAAAACTAAGTGAAAAATGATAGAACAACCGAAAAGATAAAGATTGATGATTGGTTATCGTTATCAACTGCAGGAAGTGATCTTCAAAGAAAATAATTTGGAGGCAGATGTGTAAAGTTGTGTGGGGAAAACAAGGGAATACAAATTCAAATTTTTTCCTTTAAATGGTTAAATGGAGACAGGGCATGAATTTGATTGACAAGCTGAACTTGGGGAGTTGTTCTACTGTGGATGATGGAGTAACTGAAAAAGGAAATTTTCAAGATATTAATCCGATATAGAAGAATTGAGGCCACAAATTCTATGTTTTGGTCAAGGCTTATTATTAGAACGAAGAAAGAGGCAGCTAGTTGGAGAGAGTATTTGAAGAGAAAGAGGTAAAGCAGGCTGTATAAGAATACTGCAAGGATATTTCTTGAATGGGTATAATGAGAATACGGTGTGATTAAGTGCCTATTCGAAAATTTGCGGTGAGCTGAGAGAGATGAGTGTTGTGCTACTGTGCTGAGAGTGAGTGAAAGACACAAGAGAAGAATGCAGAGATGAGTTGAGAATTGAGAATGAGATTAGGGTTAGGTTAATTTTTTTTTCAATTTATATACTAATAATCCAGTGCGAACAAGCTTACTGTAAAATTTTTTCCCAGCCAATAATATATTGCCAGGTGGCAAAAATTTGTTTTATATTTAATTAACTGGTTTTTCAGTTCGGTAATGGTTTTCAGTAAAACTGGACCGAAACTGAAGCGGTTATTCCGGTTTTTTTAATTTTAAGTAACCAACCGGTTTTTTTCCTTTACAGAAACCGAAACAAACCGGCCGGTTCAGTTTGATCTGGTTTTTGGTTTTTTTTTTTCCCACCCTTGTGAGCCTTTGGTTGACAGCATATTATCACTAATTCAAGAAATTTACTGGAAAACAAATATTTAGAGCATAGGAGTAAGTATCAAACCATTACATAGCTTATTATTCATGAGAGTTTCTAATGTGGACAATGCAATCCATCAATGTGACCATTTTAAACCCTCAACTGCAATAAGCCACTTTAGGACATAAAATCTGGATGTAAATCCAGATTCAATAAACATTCACCTGAAGATCCCCTTGCACTTTGCAAAACTGCAAAGAGTTGTTTCCTTCCTTCTCTGGTGTATGCAGCCCTATTCTTTACATTGTCACCACCTGTCAAATTCTGTTGCAGAAGAACACTTACACTTCAGACATTAACTAATAACTAAGAAACAAAAGTGGAATAATACGTGCTCTTAACTGCAAACAACAGGGCTGCTAAATTCAATTTTGGGTGAACTTCTAAAGCTCTAAGTCGTGGTAAAGGATAAACTGCTTCTCCACCCTGCTGAGATAAAATCCGAGGGATGTCTATTGATTCAATTGCTGCAATAAAAATAGGAAACACATCAGTCAGTGGAAACTCTAATGACCATTTTATAACAAGATACATGAGTAAAATGGATGAAACCTTGGGAAGCATACCATACAAATATATTAGAACGTTCATGCATACATCTATATGTTTGTGGATGCTTGTCACAACATCATGTAAATTAAGGAGATGATATGATTAGCTCAACCCCAAGTGCTTATGAAATCACTCCATGTCATGCACAACATATCATACATTGCATTTTTTTCTATAGTACAAAGACGGACTTCATAAAGGATAAATAAAAAAGGGAGAAACGAGAATGCATTCCCACATCAAAGCTGCCATTCTACGGAGGGAGAAGACAGAAAAAGTTCTTTAAGGGGGAAAAAAATAGAAATTAGCTTACAAGCAGGCTCAAAAAAATTTGCTTGCATTGGAGGTCTATTAGGATTAAGTATCACTCTTGTCTTCCACACTTGAAGTGCTCCATCCTTGGAGAGAGTGACAAGTAACCGCAACATGGGAAGCCAAGCAACTGAGGTGATTGGTTGGGATCCAACTTGTGTACTGCAATTGCAACCAAAAGCAAACCACTACAGTCTAAGTGAAAACAACAACAGTAACACTATAAAGAGATTGTAAGAAAAAAATTAGAAAAAGCACAAACTAATTTGGCACAGATACAATCATAATTAAAATAAATTTTATGATACAATAAATCTCGAAGACTTTAGGACATTGTAATTCATAAAACAAAAGAATAATAAAAATTGAAAATTAAAGAAAAAAATTAAGTTGTCACTATCCCTTCAAGCATGCACACTAAAGATGCCAAGATCCATCCACTAGGGTAGTAATAAATGGATCCAGATTTTACATACCCAACAAAATGACCCAAGCACCCAGTACCTATCACAACCTCCTACTAAGATATTGGAAAAAGTGAACAGCATTAGTTAGCATGAAGCTTAAGCATCTTGGATATAAGCATTTAAAATCATAACAGGTAAACCAAAGACACAAATGATAGCTTCAGAATTGACAACTTAACTCCTGCTTCAGCTTGCTAAACTAGCATAAACAGAAACTAACTACCATAGCTTTGCATTTTCTCAACATCATTTCTGACATATATCAGTGATTGGATCTAACATATAGAAGACTCAAAATGCAGCAATTATAAAGCCCTAGTATCTAATGAGAAAAAGAAAAAGAATTCTCTGTAGAAAAATGAGGTATCTTGAAACTAACTATTATAGCTTTGCATTTTCTCAACTTCATTTCTGAAACTGTACAAAATCAACCTCAAGCTCCTTCAAAATTTAAGTAAATTGAGAGGGCGCTTAGCGCGTGCGCTTGGGCGCGCACAGGTATCTTGAAATTTCTCTGAGATCCAGGCGCAAAGACAAGCTAGGAGCCAAGACCTATTCCACAACGAATTGAATTTTCCTCTCAAGAATTTGCAAATATTCTTTTGTTCCTTTCTGGCCAAATAACCCACAAATTAAATAACACAATACATCTTCACGATATTCATGCTTTACTACTCTAGCAAAAGCCAACAGTTCAACAAGCACTGAAACACAAGAATGAAAAGCCCATAAAATTTTAGCAGATGAAATGGACTATTCCATTGGAGGTACAAGGTGCTATATCAGTAAAGAGACTGCTAACCATAACCTTTTCCTTTGCAATATAGCTACTAACTGTGAAATACCAAGACTGCTTGAAAGTTGATTTTCTAGATGGCTAGCTAAATGTAAATTTTCATTTTAGTTTGACAAATCCTTTACCAGGATTTGAAGCAAATTTAGAAGTATGACCTTTAAAAATAAAGGCAGAATTATATAGAAAGGGGACACCATAAGAACACTAGATAAACTCTAAAAGGGGTCAAGGCATTATGTATTTATCATAGCTAGCAAAAAAGACAAGAACTGCTGGTTGTTTTCTCTCTTGGATTTAATTTTTTAATAGGAAGCAGAAAATTTTATTAGAGAAAAGATAAAAGTACAAAGAAAAAAGAATAAGAAATGCACCAGAAGAAAATAAAAGAAACCTAAAATACAAGCTAATCAACCAGAAAAACATGAGGAAAAACATTCATACAATCACAGCAAATTGACTTTTTATGCTCCTCGTTTTCTTGGGTTGCACCCCATTGGTATTCTTCTAGTGACTTATTAGTAATCCGAGGAGAAAATGTCAAACTCATTAAGTTAGCAGATTATTCATGCAAAACACAATCCCAAGTGGGGGAAGGATAAGTAGAAATAACTTACATTCCAATCATACTAGGTCTCTCAGTTGAAACATCCCATGCTAGAAGAGTACCCCGTCTATCACCAACAAAGATCCATTCCAATGTTGGGTGAAAGGCAAATGCACCAGCACCAAGAAGCTTAATAGTATTATCAACTGCAATGAAAACAAAACAAGAAAAAGGATGTATACTGTTCAACAAGAGACAGTATATTGCAAAATCTACACTAAAGGAATCAAGGCTCTTCTCATCTTACGTTGTAGTGTGTAATGAACAGCATAAGTATGAATGTTGTAAGCCCGAATCAAACCTTCTGCATAGGCTACATACTGAAAGCAAAGAGAGAAATTAAAAAACAGTTGACAAAAGTATACTTGCACATAATGTGAAGAATATTGAATATGTATTAGACAATCATAAATCGTCACTAACTACGGCTGCAAAACATTGGATTTTCATTGGTCCTAACTCTTCTTAATCTTGTTCCATGTTATATGTACATAAATGTAAACCAAACCCCTTCCTAACCCTAATGTGAGTGGAATTTGATCTTCAGACCTCTTGTAGCCCCAAAAGGAGAGCTCACAACTAGCACAACCAGTACCATGTTTGAGTAACATTCAAATTAGACTAACATGTAATATTTATTATTAATAAAATACAAGAAATTTTAGAAGGTTTGAAGTCAAGTCTAATAGTTAAAAAGTTTTATCACTCCATGAGCATTTATTATTAATAAGTTTCTACAACCAATTTTGTTCCATGATGGTAATTGATACGCCCATTACTTGGTCAGGATAAATTCTAACAAAACCCTTTTCTGGCATAAGCTTTAATAATCAGATATGTTATTAATTTCATATGGTTCCACATGCAACAATCTTCAAAGTCCAAGTCTGGGTCTAAATTCCAGCCTAAATCATGAAAAAGATTGATATCGTTACAACTGAAGCCTATAATAGTATCCAAATCAAACTTTATTTGTTTATATATTATTTATTTTTTGTGTGGAACAAACTCTCACTCCTTTCCATCAAATAACCAAAAGATAACCCACTCTAGACTTCCTTCCTGAAGAAGATTGTGACACAATCTCAAAGCAAAGTAACAATGAAGAAAATGATTATACACACTTTCAGCTCCTGCTTAGTTCTTAACATGAAATGAAAACAAGGTTACAAACATGCATAGGATAAATGCCAATTATATGATAAAACACAATTTGGATTATAAGATTATAAACTCAATATTTAATAGATTTAAATTTGGATGGCCTCTTTAGCTGAATTATCAAATTGGATACACTTGTTAATGAATACATCTCGATTAATTTATAGCCTGACCTGAGACCAACATGAGTAAAGAAAAGTACGAGCAAATAAAATTCTTACCAGAATAGGGAGGCGGGGATGGCAAGCAAGATTTATGATTGGTTTCTTCAAGTCTGTCTTAATTTTTGTAGGCGCCCTTCCGCCTTCGACAGTTCCTACAACTTCATGCAGAACAATTCAAATATTAGAAATAGCTATAGGATTGATATAACATTATGTAGTGATGCAAGACTATAGAAAAAATCTGAGCAGTGAAGACTAAATTATAACCATTATTATCAAACATACAACTGAATAATTTAAAAGCAAACTGACCAGTAACACTCATCCTTCGGGGAAAACCAAAGAATACAACAGGTTGGAGAGGTGTCAATGCGAGATGGACTTCTGTATCAACAGAAATTTGTTCCATCTTCTTTTCAGGTGAATGCAGCACAAAACTTTGTTCTGTGTCAAAATCACAGGAGCGAATTGTACAATCCTACAACATGAAATGTTTAAAGCACAAATGTTAAGATAAAAACAAGAGAAATTCAACTGCACAGCAGGACCAAGCATCCTCAAGTCAGAGAAACCACCAAAATAAATTGACTTCAAAAACAATAATCTACCAAGCATACGAGTATTTCAAACTAAAAAAATAAATAAACCTACAAAACGTACAATAGACAAAAAAAAAACAGAAATATTCACCCGCACATATGAGCACCAATTATAATCAATATTGACATAGCAATCGACTTGGAAATAAAACAAGACATTACAGAAGCTAAAGAATCAAAGATCTTTTATCTATGCTTCCTCAAAAGCAAGTTATCATTTACACAGGTTTTATTAGTTGAAGCTACTTTACATTAGGACCAACTTGTTACCTATGATAATGTTTGCTAAATGTTCCTTAATAGGAAACATAGTTACCAGCAAACAGCTAGCTTAATGAAAAAATCACTCTTCTAAAGTACTAACAAAGAAATGTGCTAGAGAAATTAACTAAATATACATAATTGGGACCAACCTCGAGAACAGAGACAATAGCATGGCCACTTGTAGGACTATAAGCCATTCGAACGACAGGTGAATTAAGGTCAATAGAAGCAATCCTGCTCCCCGTTACAGTATCAAATTCTGTATAAAACGAATTGAACAATTACATATTGTAATCGAAACAAAAAACTTCAAAAAAACCTTCGAGTTGCTTGAGTCCAATAAGAGACTATAAATCGGGGGATGAAATGAATTACCGATGACGTAGGATCCGATAGCGACCGCGATGAGCGCCTGAGCAGGGTGAAAAGCCGCCGCATGAGGCTGCAAAGGTTTGTGATCGCCACGACCAACGTGGCGTAGATCTAGATGCTGCACTGTGGTCCACTCCATTTGTCGTAGTCTTTCTGTTCCAAATTATAACATTATAATCCAAAATAGGAAAATTAACTAACAGAGCTCGTCCAGATCAAAGCGAAAGCGAGAAATGAAGTTGATCTAATTTCTAAAAAGATAAATTTCGGTTATTGATTTACGTTACTGTGGATTTTGATACCTGAGAAGTGAGCTATGTGAAATGAGAGTTCATTGAATTGTGAAAGAGAAGGAAAATGATATAATGAGAAGAACACAGAGATCACGAGCAGCAGCAAAAGAGAGAACTTTCGGAAGGGAAAGACTGGAGTTTCAGTTTGACGGTCTTTGAGACCCGAAATTTTCATTGGTTTTTTTTTTTTTTAGGGTGTCCATCGGGCCGGATTCCGGTTCGGTTAAGTTGATCCAGGGTTTTAAATGGATCAGCCCTGAGTATCTCCTAGTATTACTAAATGCACCAACCGACTGTGTAATTCTCCCCCCACTCTCTAATTCGAGTGTCATATGCAATAGAGAGGGAGACAATTACATAGTAAGTTATGGGCTGGATTAAACATAACTGAAAATATACATAAAATTAAGCCCACAAAAATTTTCTCTATCGTTTCGTTGACGGCCCAAACCCAAACAGATTGGACTCAAATTGGGCTCATATGTGTGCACTCCATACTCCGCCACATGGACTTTCTTTTTCGTTTGACGCTGCCAAATGGACATTTTGTAAAACATTTATTTAGCTGCAAAATTGAGGATTCTCGTTTAAAAATCAATCTTTTAGCGATTTTTTAATTAAAAAAAAAAAAAAAAAATAGCCCTTTTCAAGAATTCTATGAATTTCTCATGGAATTTTTTTTCCATTTCTTTTAGTATTAATGCTCAAATTTAGCTGGAAACAGATACTATTTCATTTCTAAATAAGAGTAGGTTTGCTCCCACAAAAATACTTGAGAGTAGAGAATTAAAAAGCACCAAAACTGTACAGGTACAAGTGCTAATCAAGGACCTTGTTGTGGGTACTGAATGTAGATTGCAGTCTCGTGGGAGTGGAATGGGAGTTGGAGCTTTGAAGAGAAGAGAAGGGAAGAGGGCAGCTCACTGAAAACGAAAAGCTTACTCGCAATCAGTAATAGTCTTAGCCAGCTATGATTTGATTGGCTGTATTGCCTGAATTTCGGCTTATAAATAAAAGGTGGTCCTCATAGTAGAAAAGTAGTGGGCCGTTTAAATTCAGAACCTGATTTCAATTAATGAGATTGGATCTCATGGGCCCAACTCCGGATTATTTGCCTCCAAGTTCTCCAGTATTTATTATTTCAGTTTGTAATCTAGAATCCAGTAAAAAAAAAAAAGAATAGCAAATATACTTGTAAACATTACAATTTATATTTCAATTATACACATGACGAAGCATTATAAAAAAGTGCAATGTCTTAAAATAATTATTTACTTCATCATCTATTAGAGAAAATTTTAATATACGACAGTTTTTTATTGTGCCATTTTATTTATTGCATTAGTTAAAATACAAATTTTATATTATAAAAAAATTCGCATTTGCATTTCATCTCATAACTTAGTAAAAAGAATTTATCATAGATCCCATCCATGTTCCACCTTATAAAAGTATGAAGATTTGTGTGAAAAACATATGAGCATCCATTAGGATAAAAAAGGGATCCGAACAGATGATCCAATAATAAATTTTGAAAATTGAATGAACTATATATTATTTCAGATAGCTTAAAGTTTAATTCTTACACATCGTAATATTAATTTCAATTGACGTGTGTGACTTATAAGGATAACTATAAAATATTCTTTATATTCATTCAAGGATAAATTTTCAATACTCTTATTGTATTGTACTTTTTTTAATTAAATTTTTGTATATATATATATATATTTAAATAATTATAAAAGAAAATCAATATACATATATTATGAATTTAATGAAAGAGATACGATACATCAAAAATACCTAAAATTCTATTGACACTCGAAGGGCAACCCGTTGAGCATTGAAATTTGGAAAAAAATGTGAGTCAAAAATAAGATGACCAAATTGCTTGCAAGTCGAAAGCATTATTTGAGATATTGTGTTTGCTAGTCGCTACATTGTTAACTATATTTTAATCCCATGAAAGCTTGTATTGGGTTTTTTTAGCCCGGATTTTAAAATTTTTTAAAGCATTTTGCACAAAAAATTTATTTACAAGTAATTAAGAATAAAAAAAAAATCAAGATAAAAAAATAAAAAATCATATAAAAAAATTTTCATAGTCTACGATGAATCACGAGATTTTAACTTCTTTTATTTATTTCATATTAAAAAAATCTATTTCAAAAGATAATTAAAAAATACAATATAATGGATGAGCTCTCAATGATTTATCAGTATTTTTTTTATTACATAAATCTCAAACATTTTTATAGCACTCTCTTAAAAGTTTTTAGAAATCCTATTTTTAATTAGAATAAGAATTCAAGTATTGTAGGAGTCCAAAAATTAACTTTATTATGCGTTCATCTTTAAAATAGAACAATTCCGATAAATTAGTGCATAGGTATTAGATTACTCAAGTTTTGACGCCTAGGCGCCACAACTTGGTGTCTAGCAGCCGAAGTGACTTAGCATTGTCTTCTTTTCACACTCCAAATTCTTCTTTATTTCTAATTTTTATTTTTTTACCATTTTTTGTTCATCTAATGTGTTATTAATCTTTAACTAAAAATCATAATCAAATATAATTTTAAATCATCAAATTTCAACAATAATTTATTTTTGGCACATTCTTGAAAATGAATGCAAGAATTTTTCGTGTGGAAAATATGGTCCCAATCCACAAATATATGATATCACACAACCCTAGATAATGAACCAAAACATTAATGTTTATACAGAAAGTTGCTGTAGTAGTTAGGTTGCAATCATTTGCACATTAACGAGGAATTAAATTATCTGAAGAGAAACGAGACTAACAATAATTCAGTAACATTTATATTATACATACACATCATGTAGAGAATAATAGAGCACAAATGGAACACTTTTATTAATACAAAACTTACAACACAAAATTTAGAAACTCTCACTCTTTCTCATTTACAACATAACACTCACAACTCAACTCCCACACACTCTTTGTTGAGCTTATTATTTGCTCAACTCTCTAACACTCTAAACTCTCAACAATTGATCAAATTCTTTGATCAACTCTTTATTCTTAACTTGCTTGCTTGCAAAACTAAATGAGGGAGGGGGGTATTTATACTTAGTTTCAACAAACCAAAACCACACAAATAAAATAATGTAAAAATTTATTAACCACACAAGTTTATAATACTTATCTCCTTAATTATTAACTTAAAATATCTTACCTAATCTAGAAACTTCAAGAATTGGGCTTGTAAATATTTGGGCTTAATCTTGAGCTTGATGTTGTAATTAATTTAATTTAATTTGGTGTTGTAATTTTAACACTCCCCCTCAACACCAACTTCCATTCTTCTAACCATGTTGAGTTGTCTTCGAAACTTTTCAAACTTATCAACACCCAAGCCTTTTGTGAACAAATCAGCCATTTGATCTTCGGTCTTAACATACAACAACTCAATTTCTTCTTGCAGAACTTTCTCCCGGATGAAGTGATAATGCACCTCCACATGCTTTGTTCTTGCATGAAAAACTGGATTTTCTGCCAAACAAATTGCTGACCGATTATCACAATATATTGACACTTTATAATCTCTTGGCTGATGTAAATCCTTCATCAATTGCATCAACCATGTACTTTCTTGAGCTGCCATTGCGGCTGCTCTGTACTCAGCTTCAGTAGTTGACAATGATACAGTCGGTTGCCTTTTGCTGCACCAAGAGACTGTTCCTGAACCAATCTTAAAAAAATATCCAGTGGTCGAACGTCGTGTGTCATGATCTCCTGCATAGTCAGCATCACAATAGCAAACTATTTTACAATCTTGATCTTTCTTATAGAAGAGACCATAGTCCATTGTGCCTCTCACATATCTCAATATTCGTCGAGCTGCTTCTAAGTGAGGTTTCTTAGGATTTTGCATGTATCGACTTATTACTCCAACTGCATAAGAAATGTCTGGTCGAGTCAATGTCAAATAGATGAGACTTCCTACCAGTTGTCGATACATAGTTCCATCTTCTAAATCCTTTCCTTCATGACCGCACAACTTGAAATTGGCTTCTAGCGGTGTTGAGATAGGCTTGCACTCTAGCATCCCAAACTTCTGCAACAAATCTTTGGCATACTTTTGTTGTCTTAGAAAAATCCCTTCTGCTGTCCGAGTAACTTCGAGCCCAAGGAAATGCTTAAGTTGTCCAAGCTCTTTCATCTGAAAGCGAACCGCCAAATTCTCTCTTGTTCGACGAATTTCTTCTTCATCATCTCCAGTGATAATTAAGTCATCCACATATACCAGCACAATTGCAAGTTTCTTTCCATTAGCTTTGACGAACAGGCTAGAATCAGCTGGTGCTACAGAGTAACCACCATGTGTTAGAAATTCTCCAATTTTACCATACCACGCCCTTGGAGCTTGCTTTAATCCATACAATGCCTTTCTCAATTTACACACATAATCAGGATGAAATTTGCTTTCAAATCCAATTGGTTGAATCATATAGATCTCCCGATCTAACTCTCCATGTAGAAAAGCATTCTTTACGTCCATTTGCCATAATATCCAACCTTTACTAGCTGTCAATGCAAGTAGAACTCGTACTGTGGTGATCTTGGCTACTGGACTAAACGTTTCATCATAGTCTAGTCTATACTGTTGAGAAAATCCTCGAGCTACCAACCGAGCTTTATACCTCTCCACCGATCCATCAGGACGTCTTTTGATCTTATACACCCACTTACAAGATATAGGTTTCACATCCTTTGGCTTTGGCACTAAATCCCAAGTTTGATTTTGCTCCAACGCTATAATTTCTTCTTCCATAGCTTTAATCCATTCAGAGTTCTGTGATGCTTCTTCAAAAGTCTCAGGTTCCTTAAGATTTTCCTCTTTCGCCATAGCCGCATTAGCATATTTGGGATTAGGCTTTCGTATTCTTATTGACCTTCGAGGATGAGACTGAGGAGTTGCAGGTTCTGCTCCTTCATATTTAGCCTCCGTTGTTGGTTGTTGATAGATGCCAGTTTGCCAAGGACTTTGAGTTGTCTCTTGCTCGGTGTTGTCATCACTGCTTCCATTATCAAGGTCTTCTTGGCTCGGTCGAATTTCAACAATTTGATCATCTATCTTTTGTTGTAGTCGTTCTTCTATTTCTTTTGAATCTGGAAGCTCCTCTTTTTGTGGCGACCACCATGAAGATGCTTCATCAAACACCATATTTCTTGATGTGTAGCACCGCCTACTAGTAGGGTCACAACATTTCCATCCTTTGCGCTGGTTATCATATCCAACAAAGATACACCTGATTGCCTTTTTGTCGAATTTATTTCTCAAGTGATTTGGCACAAACACATAGCATATACTACCAAATACTCGAAAATGACTCACTGTAGGTTTCATATCCCACAACTTCTCAAAGGGTGATATGAACCCTAACTTTGGTTGAGGAAGCCTATTAATCACGTGGGCTGCAGTCTTCATTCCTTCGGCCCAAAATCTTCCTGGTACATTTTTTGCGTGCAACATACTTCTATAAATCTCTGCAAGATGCCGATTCTTCCTTTCTGCAACACCATTTTGTTGTGGCGTGTTGGCACATGTGAACTGATGTCGTATCTTATTTTCTCGAAGATATTGTGAGAACTCATTAGAGGTATATTCTCCTCCATTATCTGTGCGGAGACAATGAATCTTCTTTCCAACTTCTCCTTCAGTTGTTTCTTTAAATTCCTTGAACTTCAAAAAAGTATCTGATTTTTCCTTCATAAAGAAAACCCATACATACCTCGAGAAGTCATCAATAAATGTCACCATGTACCGTATACCACTAATTGATGGCTGCTTGACAGGTCCAAACACATCAGAGTGAACCAACTCCAATGGCTCCTTAGCTCTAAACTTTGACTCCTCATATGGTAGTTGATGTGCCTTGCCGTACTGACATCCCGCACACACTGTATCCACTCTCACATCAAGTTGAGGTAGACCCTTAAGCATTGCCTTGCTCATCATCACTTTTAGCTTATAATAACTTACATGTCCCAATCGTGCATGCCACAAATCTACTGTCTCATTCTTTCGAGTCTTGTCTACATAAGCTGACTCTGCTGATAGTACATAGACTGACTCTAGTCGTCTTCCTTCCATTGTTGGTGTTCCCATGATTTTTAAATCTTGGTACACCTTAACATCTTGTGGACCGAACAAGACATAGTGTCCAGAAGATGTTAACTGTGATACTGACAATAGATTCTTTTTCATGCCGAGGACATGATAGACATCTTGAAGTGTTACCTTGTTAGGACTGTAACGAGGTGCAAGGACTGTGTTACCGATGTGAGCTATAGGCAATCTTGAGTTGTTGGTTGTCACCACCACGCGACTTCCTTTGTACTTAGTCGTATCTTGCAGGTTTTCTTCATCACCAGTCATATGATTTGAACATCCTGAGTCGACGATCCAATCATTTTTATAGTCAATCCGTCCAGGCATTATCACTGAGAGTGATAGGTCTTCTTCCTCTATAGCGACAGACGCTTCAGCATCCCACTCATCTTCACTTTTTCTTTCTGAGTTTGATGTGGCAGCATTACCCTCAGCAGACCTTTTCTTAGACCAACAATCTTTTGCCATGTGTCCTATTTTTCCACAATTGTAGCATTTTCCTTCAAACTTTTTCTTTTGGTTGGACTGACTACCATTGCCGCGAGCCCTCCATACTCCCCCTGTTTGTGAGCTACCTTCTTGATGATAACTCTTTATATTGTCATCATCTCTTTTAGATCCTCCACCAACACGTTGTTTAAATCGACCTTTTCTTTTGTCGATGTAGAGTGCTTATTCATCACCTTTTAAAGAGACTCCACCCATTTGCTTGATAATCGCTTCTTGATCAGCAAGCAAATTTTCAAATTCAATGAGAGATGGTTGGGTTGGCCAGCCTTGTACAGCAGTAACAAAACTTCTATACTCGGGCTTCAAACCATGGATGATAATTCTTTTCATCCTAGTTTCAGCAATGGCAGCGGCAGGATCTAACTCAGATATTTCACGACACAAGGACTTTACTTTGTGAAGTATTGGTTGATCGTCATGTTGCGTTGTGCAATTGACAACAGTTCATTCTCTAGAAGCTGTAGTCGCATGTTGTTTTTCTTTGAGAAGAGTGATGCAAAAGTGTCCCATGCTTCATTTGGCGTCTTAGCCTTCTTTATGTGCTCTAACAGTTCTTCTTCAACTGTGGTCTTAATGGCGAACATAGCCTTACCAGTTTTTACCTTCCACTTCTTTAAAGTGGCTTCGTCTGTTGGCTGCTTCACTTCATTCCCGCCAACGACCTCCCAAAGATCTTGGCCTTGAAGGTAAGACTCCATCAACGTCGCCCATGTATTGTAATTTTGGTTGTTGAGCTTCTTGATTCCTCCAACGACTTGAAGGTCACCCATCGTGTTGGCAGTACCTTAGAAACAAGTTTTGTTAACAAACTTGCAGAGTCACAGACTACTCACGAAACACAGAAGCTCACTCACTCACAATTTCTAAAAATCCTTTCTGATGTGGAAGATCAGTCAAAGCTGCAACCACAGAGCATACTCAGAATTCTTAGAAATCCTACAACTTGAGCAGTCCCAGACAGTCCCGCTCTGATACCAATTGTAGAGAATAATAGAGCACAAATGGAACACTTTTATTAATACAAAACTTACAACACAAAATTTAGAAACTCTCACTCTTTCTCATTTACAACATAACACTCACAACTCAACTCCCACACACTCTTTGTTGAGCTTATTATTTGCTCAACTCTCTAACACTCTAAACTCTCAACAATTGATCAAATTCTTTGATCAACTCTTTATTCTTAACTTGCTTGCTTGCAAAATTAAATGAGAGAGGGGGGTATTTATACTTAGTTTCAACAAACCAAAATCACACAAATAAAATAATGTAAAAATTTATTAACCACACAAGTTTATAATACTTATCTCCTTAATTATTAACTTAAAATATCTTACCTAATCTAGAAACTTCAAAAATTGGACTTGTAAATATTTGGACTTAATCTTGAGCTTGATGTTATAATTAATTTAATTTAATTTAGTGTTGTAATTTTAACACATCATATTCATATGCATGCAATAAGTAAAGATTCCATTGCTGGTTTGGCTTAAACCCAAAATTCAGCCACAAAGATTATTCACAAGCAGCTAGGGCGGGGGCCATGCATGCAACTTGAATTGCAGCTATAAAAGCTCTGCTTGTCTTCATCTATTTCCTTATCATCACTTGCGGATTTCTTGACTGATGCCACGCCAAGGAATATGACATTTTTTAAAGGAGAATGTTTGGTAGCATCAAGTGAAAATGACTATACGCATTTATATTCTTTGTGTTTTTTTTTTTTGGGTTTCATGTTTTATACGGCTAGAGCTTGGCCTGATAGAAGTTAATTGCCTCATTGTTATTATTAATTATTTAATAGAAAAATCGTCAGCGTCTTCCCTATTTGTTTTTTGTTTGCCGACTACATAGCAATAAAATTGTAATTACAACTTGGAAAATTTGTGACTCAAAAACAGGATGACGACCTCTGATTCCAAGCTTTAATTGGAGATTTCTAAAGAGAAATTAAAGAAAATTAATTGTAGAAAGGTAATTAATTTTGAGAAAAATAAGTTGTATATCTCTTATTAATGATTTTGAACCCCACTTTTATAGTGAAAGAAAAATTCTGAGAATTTATAAAAATGTCCTTAATGAGTTTTTTTATATCTTTAATGGGTTTTTAAAAAAAAAGTAATTTTATTTTATGGGTTCTACAACGAAATTGCATGCAGTCACATATTCAGTCGGCTCAAAGCATGCACAAAGTCTAAAGCATTTAAAGTGAAAATAGTTTTTTTAGAAGTCTGCTAAATCCGGTAAATCGTACGTTAACCTCAAATATTATCGATGTTTTCATTATCTATAGTTATTAACTTCAACAAAGATGGAGGCTCCCATATTTTTGCTTTCTTAGAGATCAGAAGGTTCACAAAATAGGTTTACCGATTTTTCATCATTAAAGTGTTGCTTTTTGTTTAAGAAAAAAAAAGGAACATAGAGTGAGAAAGTTGATGCCACCTATTGCAACATCCAAGTATTTTCGGCTTATGAAGATCTTGTTACATTATTATTCATATGTTACGTACCCAATAGTTGATGTAAATGAAGAGAGAATTTTGTATAACACAAGAAAAACTCTTATATTTTAGTCTGAAATTCCCATATAATGATATCTAGGATGCCCTAGATATTAGTGATCCGTATGTAGTGCATAGTATTTTTTTTTTTTTTTGAAATACTTATAGTGCTTAGGTTTGAAATGTCGTTATATTCCAGTTCTGTTATTTATGAGTTCCACCCTCTGTCCACCCTTACACTGGACAAAATGATACAAGCTTATCCCTTGTTCATACTTTCCTTCTTTCTAAAACTGGTGCTTAATGTGCCTACTCTTTCTTTATTCGAGCAATAGGTAAACAGAGCATGCAACTGGATATATTTCTTCTGAAATCAATATCCTCTAAAAAGAATGCCGCCACTCACCGTTTTTCAATGGCAAGCTCTGAGTTCTAATTGTCGCTCTCCTCTCTTGAGGGGTATGTAGTTATTGCCGAAACAAGAAACTCCTCCCGATGACACTAAATATTTTGGTCAGTAATTTAGGAATTCTTAAGTATTGGTTCTTAGGATTTATTGAATATTTTGTACACCGTCATTTGTTGGGATAGTGCATATAATTCTCCCTCCTGTATGAGATGTTTTTTTTTTTGCTCTCTGTTATTAGAATTGTCTTTCTCTTTTTTCGGAAGGGTTTATTCTCTTTAAAGAGTAATCTTCCCCTTCATTGTTAAGGAGTTGTATGAGGTGGGACAAAATATTAATATGGAACATTATTTTTAGGTTCTGTAATTTTTTGATCGTTTGTTCAGAAGCCTTAAAAGGTGTATTCTTATTATTTTACTTTTAATTAATTCAATTATTCTTTAAAAAATCCTCTAAAAAGAAAAACCGGTGAATGTCTGGCCTTTTCCTAGCTAGGATAGAATCGAATCTCTTTCAAATGTTCTTTGTTTACTTATTTAGAGCAAGAATTATGAAGGTCGATTTCTAATGTCAGGGTACTCTTAGTAAGGTCACAACTGTGCCACAAATCACAAATTGAGGACTACTTATTATTCATAATGACAATAATATCGGGTTTTATAGGTTTAAGTTGTGAAATATTTAAGTGAATTGAAACCACACAGTCCACTCTGCAGCAAGCTTAATAATTTTCTTTGTCTGAGTAGTTTATGGTAATTAACATTACACTTCTTCTTATCGTATAAACTATATTAGCAAGAACAAAAATTAGATGGTAATGAGCACAAAAGTCAGGTAAACTTGCGCGTTATGTCGTAACTCCCACCAAACCTCCTCATCAAAAAGAGGTTGAGATTGGCAAATCTCAACCTCAGGCCGGAATCTTGCTCTCTCAGTTTTTAATTCCTTAACCATTATAAGTTTTTTTTTTTATTTCTTCTCACATCGAGTAACTGTGCTGCCAGTGCTACAGTCTTCACATATCTGTTGATAGAATAATTGTTACTAGATACCTTTAGCCAACACTTCAGAGCTTCATAAATAATTGATAGAATAATTTTTGTCAGGAAAATTTTGTGTGAATCTATTAGGCAAGAAAATAATTGTACCATGTAATCATAGAAACCTTTGCTAGTGCACATTCATTCAAGTCTCTAAAACTGCTTAGTACACATTTTGCAGCTAATAATTTACAATGAAATAACAGTATGATACATTTTTCATCCAAGTTTCTTGTTTCCTACTAAAAAAAAGGATAATAATAATAATAAAGAAATGACTTCGAGAGAAGGTTAGAAAAGAATGGGAGATTGAGATCGACAATCTGAAAATAAGAAAAAAACAAATGAACAATATCTCATGCTCCAAATTTGTGATTCAGTGTCGGTATGAGCTTGTGCTGATCTCCGACTATTTTTCATGGCAAACGGTAGGAGGCATCATCGATTAAAGCAAACAGCAAACTCGATTAAACTTTACTTTTATTAAATTGTGAAGGAACAATTTTTGAAATAACCAAATTTGAGGAGCTTTAACTTTTTTAGCCGCCATTTCTATTTTTAAATGTTTTAACCAAACCAATTATTTAAAAATAAAATATCATTTTACTATATAAACAGTATCCACTATAATAAACAGTACCTGCTACAAATTTAATTTAATTTTATAACTAATTTATTTATAATTTTATTTTACTTAAAATTATATTTATTCAAATTTAAAATTTTATTTATTTTATTTGATTATTTTATTTATTTATTAATTAATTTAACCATGTTATTACGAAAATTAAATAAATATGTAGTTAAACTAAACTAAATAAATAATATAAATTAATTATATAAAATAAATAAAATACTAATAAAAAATAAAAATAAAATATTTACTATAAAAATAATAAGTAAAAATAAAATAAAATAATTATAATAAATAATAAAATTAAAAAAAAATTTATATTTTTTATCGCGGCCAAAAATGGGCGCGATATATTTTTTATCATACTTATATGTGGACGCAATAGGTTTTTATCTCACCCACAATTATGTGGGCGCAATAATTAAATAAAATAAATATATTTAATTATTTATAAATTATATAAATTAATTATGCCATATATAATAAAATAAAATTAAAAAAAATTTATCATGCCCACATTTGAGTAATATAAATTAATGTGGGCAAGATAAGTTTTTATCGCGCTCATATGGGTGGAATAAAAATATATCGTACCCATATTTGGGCACGATAAAAAATATAGTTTTTTTCTTTTTAGTTTTATTATTTATTATTTTTTATAGTAAATATTTTTTTTATTAGTATTTTTTTATTTTATATTATTTATTAAAAAGTTAGTATATTAAAATTATATTTATTTTATTTAATTATATTATTTGTTAATTATTTAAATTGATTATATTATTTATTTAGTTTAGTTTAACTACATATTTATTTAAATTTGGTAATAACAAGATTAAATTAAATAATTAACAAATAATATAATCAAATAAAATAAATATAATTTTAATAAATAAATACAAATTTAAATAAATATAATTTTAAGTAAAATAAAATTATAAATAAATTAGTTATAAAATTAAATTTAATTTGAAAATTCACTATAGCAAGGGTACTATTTATTGTAGCGGATATTGTTCATAAAGTGAAATGATATTTTTGTTCAAAAGCGATTTGTTTAGTTAAAAAATTAAAATAATGACTAAAAAAATTAAAGCACTTTCAATTTTGATTATTTAAAAAAAAATTCAATTGTGAATGATGAACAATTGAAACACTTGAGATTTAAATTTTATAAGGTCATAGATAACAGAATTGAAATGGATGAGGTAGGAGTTAAGTGTAAAAATCTCACATTGTTTGGTTAGAAAAAATTTATGAGTTATATATCTTGAGCCATTTCTCAATCAATATGAGACCTTTTGAAGAAATTTAATAACAAAATTATGTGAATCTAGACTCAAAGCGGACAATATTATATTGTGTATAAACGGATTATTAAAACAATGAATACTGTGTATAAACGGGTCGTTACTGTTAACATGTTTTAATGTGTTTGCATGTGATTGTGTATATATTGAAAAAATCAAACACATGTATCATATACATAAATTTCGCAACAGAATTAAACATTTAATTAATATATACACATATAACTTAAATCATTAACAACTTAAGATTATAGAAACATACATTTGATGACATTCGGTGAAGATATCAGTTCCGAATTTTTCTTAACTCCAACTTTGAGCTCACCTTAAAGTGCACTATTGTTCAATTCTAGTTTACAACAATCTAATAAAATTGTGAAGTTAGAATAGTAGCAATTAAATTTCTAGCAACAAGATTTTATTTTTAAAAGAAAAATAAAATGAATTTATTTTTCTTTCTCTCTAGTTTTTCTCACAACTCTTTGTTTAAAGAAAACTCTCCAAAAATCAAACTCTCTTCAATGCTCTCTATCTATACACAATTTTTTTTTGCTTCACCCTTGTTAATCAAAATGAATTCACACCATTTTTTATGTTCTAACCACTTCACAAGTACTCTACTAAAATTAAGTTAAGTGGCCAACAACTAAAAATAATTTTTGGTGGCCATTTTTAATGGTCTAATAAAATTAACTATTAATTCTATAAAATGGTGCTCTACTTAATTTAATTGATATTTCTCAAATTGGGTATGTCTTCCACTAAGGAATAAAATAACAAATAAATAAAAAAATATTTGTTATTTATTTAAATAATATTTATTTAATTATTTAAAAATTATTTGAATAATTAATATTCAACTTATTCGATTTTACTAACATATTTAATTGGTGAATTTATAGTGAAACAATTCATGGAACAAAGTTGTTCCACTTGTTAACATCTAATTAGTTAATAACTCTTGTCAACTAATTAAGTAATGTACTTAACATTTAAGTTTAGATAAGTGCACAACTTGAGAAAACCTGAAATTTGTTTTCAGTTTGCTAAAATTCTAGGATGGAACTGTTCAATCTATAATGCTGCCTCAGTGCACAATGAATACACTTCATATTGTGAGACTCTCTAGGTCCACGCTTGAATTGTCATATGGAACTCCTCCATATATCCGCGAATAATGCCCCACACACACCCAAATGAACTGGTGGATCCCATATTTATACACACTTGACTCCATGAGCATCGAACCACACCCAGTGACACCCAGCGACACCTAGCAGTCAGACTATGAAAAGTTTCTGATATGTGTCGAATCAAAGTATGGTAGATTACTCACAAGTCTACTGTGACACTCAGGTCAAAGGACCATAAATACTACTCAACTCGAAAAACCCTCCATTGACGACTTTATGGGATTTCTATTGGAGGTCTTTGTGAGTCTGTTCAGTATTCAGTCCTTACTGAATACCTATATCTCTATACGAGCTTTCACTAAACTCGTGGTCTGCTAAGGCTAACCATCTGGACCATCCAGATATAGACATACACCGATTTATATATTTGTTAAAGTATTCACTAACAGATCAACATAAACGAAGATAGATAAAAAAAATATAATATTTGAGAACATATTTGCATAATGACATTTTCTAGCATTATTTACAACTTTTTGCAATTACGTCATTACTAATATATTTTCAGATCTTTGTCCCATTTTAGACAAGGCTCTAAATTTTTAGATATCGCTGACTCTTATAACCTGATAACTCTTATCAATGCCAACTCTTAGTATTTATAACTCTCAGCATTACTAATTCTTAGCATTTATCTAACTCATTTAGACCAGATTTGAACCTTTTCAGGTCATATAATGTCTGAAACATTACAAGTATCTTACCATATATAAAATATAATTAGCGATTTAATGAAATAATAATATTAGTATAAATATTCATACATAAAGGGAACTCATCAGCTCTTACTGAAGGAGGGTCACTAATAAAAAATGACCAGATGTATACATTTGTTGGGATGTAATATGCCGATAAAAGTTCATCCATGGAGAAGTTGTAGAGTTACATCTCCATTTTTCTATTTTTAGAAGTTTTTTGCAAATAAAATGGGAAGAAATTATCTTATATTGTAAGAAAGAAGAACAAAGTTAAATCAGCAAAGAGTATCTTAAGATTGAAAATTAGAAAATGCAGATGAATGAAGAAAAACGACTATTGAAATATTTAAATAGGTTGTAACTGTCCACATGTTAGTTCACAGGGAATGGATTTTTTAAAGGATTGACGATTCCCATTAAAATTCTTCTACCAATAAATAAAGACAAAACCTTTACAAAAGGTTGTTTTCTCCTAGTTCAATTAAACTACATATTCATATTATTGTACTTTGGGAAGGATTGAAATTATCTTCCTATAAAACTAACGATCCTCTAATGAGAAAGGGATTCAATCCAATTCAATCCCAATTATAATCTGAATTGCATATATTCTTAGCAATACCTTGATCCATTTTTGTTCATGCATGCATTCTGCCTAAAATATCATATTCTTCTTCAAACATTGATTTAAGTGTTGGAATATTTTTTTATGTAAGAGAACAGATGGTGTTTTGATCGATTTGATAGAGAGATGTAAGAGTAAGAAGGTAATTAAATGTAAAAGTTTCAATTTAGAGAGCTTTAGTCACAATAAGAAAAATGTTTATATTTTTTTAAGTATTTATATTAATAATTCATGGTCTATAAATCTTGCATAGATAAAATTTGTTAAGGTAGGTCTGAAATTTTGCCCGTAGTTTTGTGTATATTATGAAAACCTTTTTGCTTATATATATTTTTAGCACTGATATCGATAGTTAAAAGGCTTATTAGAACCTTTTTGAATTAAATTGTAGTGCAATGTGAAAATTTAAATTCAAAGTGTGTAATTTTATGCCCACAAAGGGTTATTTGTGCTCCAAATTTCATGAGAGAAAATTTAACTTTTTACTCGTTCAAAAGTTAAACTAATTCTTTTATATGAGACGAGGGAAGGGGAGGAAAAATGAACTTCCATCAAACTAGTAAATGAAGCTAATTTTTTTTAAAAGACAAATAAATCATATTTTAAAATTATAATTGAAGTTTTTGAAAATTGAAAACTCATAGAAATCACCTTCTTATTTTTTATTGCTTTTCAAATTTATGGAGAGAGCACCGTCCTTCTACAAAATAAATAAAAACAATTCCAACACTCAAGTCAGTATTTGATCAAAAGAGGAACGCTAAAGTGTGAGAGTGTCTCAAGAATAAAAATGAGAATGATGAATAAATTATGTATGAGTATAAAAGATTAGCGTATAGTGTATGGAATAAATAATTCTATGAATTGTAAATTAATGAATAATAAATTAAGATATTATGGTTATTTATAGTATATAAATCTTAATTCATATTAGAATATGAATGCATAAATTCATATTAAAATGATGTAATTAAATTATAGCTAATAAAAATTCTAAATGAAATTCTCCACTTGTGAAAAATCTTTTTTTTATATAGAATAATATTTAAACAATTAAAATATGAATAAAATTTAAATTTGTGCTTGAACTTTGCGCAAGTAGGTTGAGCTTATAAATAATAGAACCAATAATAATAATTATAAATATTAACCACTAGTAAAATGATAACACATGATAACATTGACACATATCATTACTCAAAAGACTGAGAATTCATCATCGAACAAAATAATGAACGCATGTAAGTTGCACATGAGCATTAAAAAAGAAAGGATTAAGTGAAGGCTTTGGGATCATGTGATCAACACATACTTTAAGATAGGATCATATAAACACTTAGTTGCATTGCTCAAGTGGCAATGTTTTGCCTCCCCCTGACCTCAAGTCAGGGGTTCAAGTCTTGAGATTTGTACAGGTTAATACCCTTTCCGTGGTGAGATTTGTACAGGGGGTTCAAGTCTTGAGATTTGTACAGGTTAATACCCCTTCCGTGATGAGATTTGTACAGGTTAATCACCTGCACTGCACTTACAGTCAGAAGCTCCGCAGTCACCCCAATACTTAGATCACGTGTGATTTATATTTTGATTTAAGGAAACAAAAGAGACACGCGTCCAAACATTTTGCATAAGAGAAAGATTCAAGAATCGTTGGATTAGTCACACCAATTCTGATCCAATGGCAATTAGTAAAAGACTTTTCCTACCCATTTCTCATGTAACTATAAATATGAGAATTTTCTCTTCTAATTTTTTTTTAGTTATTGTAACATTAATTAAACATAGGACATTATAACACTTTTTATTTATTTATAATTATTTATCATTTTTCATTAAAAAAAATTATAATTTGTATTTGTCGAACACATTTTTTTCATTAATTTTAGTGTAGTCGATTAAGATTTGTCAAGTGAAAATCTTAATCGGCCCACAAAAATATATTGTAGTCTCGAGGGGTTGTGGCTTGTGAGTAGAATAGAACTAGTAATTCAAATGGTTTGATGCAATTGAGAAATGTAGTGCACGAATTTTATTTAAAACTTTCAATGTTGCCCGCAATTTCACAAAGAGGAAGAAGATTCAAGATTCAGCACCTACCACCAATTACGTCGACTTTATTGCGACAAAGAAAATCTAAGAGAAAACTCAGGGAGAAAATTGTGTGATTATATTAACTTGGTTAAACGATACTGCCTAAATATTAATTATGGTTTAGTGAAGAGTTATTAGCACGTAATTTTGGGAGCAAATCTATAGCACACTGCATACCGAGACTTTCTAGACGTCTTTTGAGATATGCACATATCTAGATTGTAACTTTTGAATTACTGTGCTATGTTTCTTTTTGATGGATTGACAGAGTATTTTTTGTTTAAATAAATCAAATTAGAGTGCACATTTTAGATGCACGAGAAATAAGTACTTAGGCTCCCTTTTTATAAGTTATTCAACAGTAAATTTTGTGCAACTTCTTAATTGAGATTAAATGGATTCGAGTCATAATAAATATAAAGACAATTGATTTTTTTTTTTCATATTGTCGGAGTCTTGTAATTTAGATGGGATATATTTAAAATTATACATATGTTACTTCCGATAATCCGATTGCATAATTCAAGCAGAATGTACTTCAAACATGTACATATTATTTTTAAAAAAGTCTTTGATAGTATAATTTAATTATAATATCATTAATATAGTATGATATAATATAATTAATGTAATTAAAATAATAATAAAGTCATCATTTTATTTATTTATTTTTATTTGTAGAGAGAAATTTGAACTTAGACTTTGACATCAATTGTAAGGTGTGATTATAAATAGACTATATCTAGAACCACATTTTTTGAAGGAAAAATTTCATAAATAATTCTCATATCTTTTATTATTTTTTTAACTAAATTTAAATTAATTATATTTTATTAACCAAACTTTTCATTTATAGACACATTTGTTCTAATATCAAAATTTAACCTATTTTCACACTCTCTATTAAAAATCATTGAAAAAATTTGAACTTTCACAAATTACGTTAGATCAAAAATTTTGAAGTTATCATCGCATAGATTGAAGCTTATACCACATATATTTCACTTCAAACAAAAGAAATGAGTGATTTTTGATAAGTTTTGTTGAGCTTTAAAAAAAATTTAAATGCCTTTAAAAAATTGTTAGAAATTTATTAGAATTTGTATTTGAAGTTAGAAATAGGTGAAATTATTGAATTATATGTGAAAAATGAGTTAGAATTATGTAAGAAACGTTGAAAATGGGCAAAACAAATGATAGTTTTGGGTGTAATATAGTGATACAGACGACGGCCGACCGTCGTTGCCAATCTCGGGACCATCTCGGGCCCGAGATGCGTTATATGGGCGCATCTCGGGCACGCATCTTGATGCACCTTAAGGGCGTGCATCGTGATGCACCCATCTCATGCAGCATCGTGGACGCAATGTCTGCGATGCCGCACTGTTGCACCACGTGGCACAATAATTTTTTAAATTAAATTAAATTTTATTTAAATGAAATAAATTAAATTTAATGTTATTTAAATTAAATTCTTTTTTTAAAAATTTAAAATTAAATGTAATTTTATTTAAAATTAAATAAAATCTAATTTAGAAGAAATGGATTCATTAAGTAATTAATTAACATTAATTAATAAAATTACTTAAATGACTCATTAATTTTAGTTTGTCACATTATTTATTATTTAATGAGTACATTTTGTAATCATAATTTATTTATGATTATTTTTATTTTAATATATAATTAATTATTATAATATATTGATTAATATGTTAATAATTAATTTCTCTTTCGATTTTATGTCTGTTAAATTAATTGTTTGTGAATGCTTTTTGGTAAATCATATTGTATGTTATTTAAAATATATGTATGCTTGTTATTATTTTCCCCAATATTAATTTCTTAATTTTATTTATTTTTTTAATTGTTACAAAAAAGAGAACGTATTAAAAAAATATAGAATTCTAGAGCATATATTTTTTCGTGCATCAGTGACAGCTTATGCGAAGATGTGAGGTCTAAATTGTATAAAATATAAACTGACAGAAAATCAGAAAATATTGTTTAGGCAGATGTGTATGGGGTATTTCTTAGATATGTCAGATTTGACATTCTTTGATATTTTAGTGCACGAGTTATTATTGTGTGAGGTGCATACTTCTAATTTAGAAGATGAGATGTAGTTTTACATAGGGAGAAAACACATCCGATTTAACAAGCAAGATTTTGTACTAATCACCGGATTATAAATACGAGATTACCCTCCCGCCCAGCAGTTGAATAGAAAACTGGGCACTCGATTATGGGATACATATTTTTTAGGGATAAAAACATTATCGTACATATTTCTTGATAAATGGTACAGACGTCTAGATTTGACAGATATGGACGATGCAGATGCAGTAAAATTGAGTTTATTTTATTTTGTGCATCGTGTTTTAATCTCACGTGACAAGCGTAGTGAGATTCAAAATTTTGTTCTATATTTAGTGGACGACCTTGATGAGTTTAATAAGTATTCACGAGGCAATACCGCATGGACCGTGCTTCATAACTCACTTAAGAAGCCTGCATTCCAAAAACTTGAGAAAATAAATAAGAAATGATTTGCACAGAGTAAGTTTGAGAGTTACAACGTATATGAATTTTTGCACGCATTTTTGGTACACCATAATTTTCTTATACTTAACTTTTTGATCTTAATTATTTATTTATTTTGTATACGCCAAACTTATATTTTAAAAATAATAATAATAGGTATGAATTTTCGAGGCAATTCCAATGTACAGAGAGGTTTTTGATTTTCATTATGGTGATCACTTCCCTCGTATTTTGAATTAGACAACTCGAGGGACTCCATAGTTCGATGACGTTCAGAATACAATATTAGGGAAGGATTTGGTATGTGTTGATATTAATGAAAAATATATTATTTATAACTTTTATTTTGTTTTAAGCGTAACTTAATTTTATATTTATAAATTCTTTCAGTACATCATAAATTAGTACCAAAAGACCATAAGAAGAAAGAGGCAATTGTAAAACTGGTTAGACATCTAGGTATTCCAAGCGGAAGCTATGCTGGGGACTTACCAAATATATCTGATTACAGCGAGAGCAAGAGCAAGCACCCCAGGGCTTATGCCCATTTCAGTGACCCTAATGATGATGTTATGGATATGAATGAAAAAACCAACAAATGTTAGCACCACTGCCAAGAGCAACGTATATTACTTATTTAAGTGATTAACTAAAGAGAAATTTTCATATATTTCTAAATAAGTCTTAACTATGGTTATATTTCTTGTAGTTTGAACACAGTACATCTGCAGACCATGGCGTAACACATCAGATTGAACAACTGCGGAAGGAGATGATTAAAAGATTTGAGCGTACTGAAACTGCACTTCTGCAGAGAATGGACAAGGATAGAGATGAAATTTTTATAAGGGTTGGTAAACTCCGGACCGATCTTACACAGTAGATGCAGCAGATGATGATGTGCTTTAGGCAGTCATGCTCATTCCAATAGAACGAAAGCCATAATATGGTAAGCAAAATAAATTTAAAATCGCAATAATTTTCCCTTACCTTAATTACAGTTTGATTTATTTTAATATATACATATATTTTAGTTTGGAGAGAACACACCGACAGGCTGTCAATATGGCTTTCAGACCTCAACTACTAGTCATGATATACTGCCCCAGTCACTGATTGATAGTCCTGCAAGTGTTGAGATCTTGCCTGCCCCACATAAGGGAGTGAATCAATTTGGGAGACCGTATAAGCTTGCATGGTATTTGCATACCCCATATACAAATCCATTTTCACAAAGGATACATGAGAAGAAGAAAATTAAAATTGAAGTATAACCTCAAGCAAACATGAATCAATTGCAGCAGATAGACTCGGTTATCTTAGTTGAGTTTCAAGCCTGGATGGGTAAGGATGAGGGTGTAGTCATTTTACCTGGGCTTGACGTTAACCCGGCATGGTTTCAGAAATCGCTACACAGCTGGCTGGATGACTTTGTAAGTAAAATATATATTCAATAATTTTATCTCATTTTAATTTTATTTATTTAAATTTACACATTGACTTGACGGTAATCATATGTGTTGAAATATCTCATTGTAATTGTTTGTTAATGCAATATATTAATGAGTATTTGAAGGTGATCCGATTTAGGCAAACTATTACACTAATACATTACCACAATTGTCCACTTCTGTAGATTCATACTTCTTTGTGAGTATTGAATTAAATTAATTATATTTTTTTATTTCATTTTTATTAATTATTCGATGGCCCTACATTTTTAGGAGACTTTTAGACTCCTTTATGAGGAACACAAAAATGACATTTCTGGCATTGTATGGAGTAATGACGTGATGGCATATGCCCATGGCGCTAAAGAAGATTTACTCGGTGCAAGTATGTGGATTGAGGTTAATAAGGTAAAATATAATATTTTGTGTGAATGTTGTTATTTTTGTTTATAACTTGTAGTACTATTTGTGAGACTTATTTAAATTTTATGTAGGTTTATATTCCTGTCAACTACAATCAACAATATTGAGTGACGGCTGAGGTGGACATCTTGCATTGGTAAATAGTAATCTACGATTCTAGCATCAAAGAATTTGCCAATGGGGTGATTGAGAATTATGTCGTGCTATTATCTACGTTGTTACCCCATTACCTAGATGCTTGTAGATTTAATGAGTAACGACAAATTACACCTGACTTAACCCATTTTCATGTAATTAAATTAAAAAATGGAGTGCCACAGCAGATAGTGAATAGTAGAGATTGTGGAGTTTATGTTTGTATGTTTAGAGAGTTTTTAATGTTGTGTCATCCCCTAAATTTTGGTCATGAGCATGGGTCATTGTTTAAGACTAAAATGGCGATTGACTTATGAAAATGTGCAAAAAATAGTAAAAACAAAATTAAATATTTGTATGTTTATAAAGTTTTTCTTAATGTATTTTATACATTTCATTGTAAATATATAATTAGTCAATGCATGCATTATTAATGACAATGGGGAAAAAAGAAACATAACAAACATATCAATTAAACACAATCGTAATAAAGTACAAATTAACTAGTTAAATAAGGCCTATAACTACATGACTTAAAAATACAAATATAACTCATAAAGAACACATCAACTACCATGTAATACAATTGGGTTTCAACAAGTTTGTCGATTATGTCCATGCTGCTTACAGCGGCTGCATACATTCTTTGTAGGAGCCTCACCTTGCGATAGAATTCGATTCTTTCGACATCTTCCTAATTGTCGGCGTACTATAGGAGGCTAGATGTCAGCAGCTCTCAACTCCTCTAGAACAATCCAATCTAATAGATGATTAACTGGATTTACTGGTTCACTGTATGCACGCAACAAAGACTCAGTCGTGTAATATCGCGAACAAAGAATCTGGTACTGGAATCTGACCTGCCTGCATACTGCAAGTGCATGAGGACACGATAACTATCGCAAATCAAATTTTTGACAACTACATGACTTCCCCGGGATGTCTACTATTCCATTTCTTTTTTCATCCTTAACAACAAAACGAGATTGATCTATTGCATGCACTGTCATGTGAGCAGAATCATCATTGTGCTTCCAAATTTTGTCATGGGCTCAAGTGGTCAAGAAGTTTGATATATTTTCTGCAGCCTCATGTCTCTCAACAAACTATTTTTGCATTAACTCTCTAATCCACTCAATTAAGGCAGTCACCGTCATGCCACGTGCTTCCTTCGCAACAACGTTAATGCTTTCTGCAATATTGGTGGTCATGATGTCATATCTTCTGAATGCTCCTATTGATCGAGCCTATTTTGAAAAACCAACCTCCTCCTCCAAGTATCTCGTTGCCTTCGGTTTCATTTCTTGCATCTTATTAATTTCTCTTTGAAAGTCAGCTACGCGTTATGCCTTGGTAGCAACAAAATAGGAAGCCAAATATCCTCTTCCTTTTGTTGTCTCTGATGGTATCTTATATCGTGCTACCAAATTACACTTCAAGTGATAGATGCATACACCATGATATACATTAGGAAATACCTCTCTAATGGCCTTCTCGATACTTGCATGTCGATCAAATATAAATACAAGGTTCTCAAGATCGCCAATGACTCCTCCGAGTTTTGCCATAAACCACTTCCATGAAGCATCATTTTCAGAGTCAGCAATACCCTATGCAAGTGAAAATTTTTGGTTGTTTCCATCCTTGCAAACAGCCACAAACATTGTTCTTAAGTATCTATTTTTAAAAAATGTACCATAAACTGCAATAACCGATCGGATGAAAGACTGGAACCCTCTAATACATGGTCCAAGAGTCATGAAGAAATATTTGAAGTGCTTGCAATAGTCAATCTCCAAATGCGTGACTGTACCTGAGTTCTGTTGTTCCAATATATGATAGTATACAGGAAGTAATTTATATGAACCCTCTGAAGTATCATGTATCAACACCAATGCGTGCTTTTTAGACCGCCAAGCAGTAGGGTAAGTTATGTCCACACCAAACACCTCACGTATGTCGACTTGGATTTCCTTCGGTCTATAAAGTTGACTCGCAGATGCAAACTTATTATTTATAAATTTTCCAATAATCTGAAACTTTACTTGTCGATGACCATCACACAATCGATCTAATTGGCACACATGACTTGAATCAATTTTGCGCACAATGAAATATTTTCTTGTATCTGTCAACATTGCACGTAATCGCCATCGGCATCTATCATCGTCACATTTTATCTCAAAATAATCTTTTGTCAACCTTGACACTTTAAAGCTCCAATTATCTTTAAGTGCTAGCATACTAATAGCCTGGTGAAGTTCGTCTTTTCTATTAAACAACTTTTCTACAAACACATCGCCAATTTCACTACTCGATATCTTATTCGATATGCCCAAGTCTGATGGTGGTATTGGAGGCATAAACGCAAAGAGGTTTTTCGCTTCACAAAAATCTATTCTTTTAACTTCAACATTTATGGAGCTTGTTGAAACATAACAACGTCCGCCTTCTGCTAAATCATCCCCTTCTAAATTATCAACATTTCTAACATCATCACAGTTCCCCTCCACATCCCCAATATTTTCAGTGTCATCACAAGCGTAATGTATATAGGTTGGGTCTTTATTGAATGGTATAAGAGAAATATTATGATACTCATTAGTTGTTTTTGAAGGAACCACTGCTCGAATTGATAGAGATGTATGGCTCACTTGGTTGTTACCGTTAGCTGACATAAAATGAGTATGAATCGATGGTGAATTTTGATTGAGGGGCTGTATATCATCTTCATAAATGGGAACTCTAGGATTCACTGTTACACATAAAGGACCGTACGATCTTCTGTTGGTGCTAAAAAAGAATTGAACATCACTGTCGTTTCTAATCTCAATAGGTTTTAACTTATACCTCGTTGTATTAATTTTGATTTTCAAAGTCACCTTACGGTTTACATTATCAACTCCCAAGATATAACATACTGCATTTAAAAGATTTTCAAAATTAATATCTTTCGGAACCGAAATCCCAAAATTACTATAATCAACATAACTTTCTTCCCCATCACTAAAACTCTCTCACTTTCCTCCAAAATAAATAACAATTGCATCATACTTCCAGAAGACCTGAAAAAAATTGACAATTATTTAAAAATAAATCAAAACAATTATTTAAAAATAAAAATTATGCGCAGATGTACAATTATGCACATCTCGGGGCACATTGCGAGCTCAAGATGGCCCCGAGATGCCTAAATTGACTGCAGTCGCACCAGTCGCAATCTGATTTTTGTCAAACATACTAAAAATCTTATTTTTGATCGGATTTTAACGTCTTTTACACCATTCTAACTCATTTTTCACATTTAATTCATCAATAACACATATTTTTAACTTTAAATGTAAGTTTTATTTAATTTCTAATTAAAATTAAAATTTCTAAAAAAAATTAGAAAAACTTACAAGATTTGGCTATTTCTTTGATTTGAAATGATAAATATACTCAGCAATACTCGATTTTCCCAATAACAACTTCAAAAATATTCGACCATCAATATAATTCTTAATTCGGTAGAAAGAAAGTAGAGGAAGTTTATATTTTTGATATTGGGGTAAAAGTGTTCATAAATAATAATTTTAGCTAATAAAAAATAATTAATTTAAGGTTAGTTAAAATAAATAATAAAAAAGTATAAGGATTATTTATAAAAATTTTCTTTTATTAATTTATAAAGATACAAAACTCTTCATTTTTACATGTTATTCTCAATTAATTGTGTGTATGTGTAAATAAGCGTGTATTGTGTATCAGTTACAAAACTTTTGTACTGTTAATGTGCTTGATTCAATTATGACCTTTTTGTGATCTAGAAATATATAACTTATATTCATTGAAAGAGATACATATTATAAATAAAAATTAAAAAATATATATAAGTTTAAAATGAACAATGAAAGTACGAATTTGGGATTACAGAAACTAAAATTTATAATAAAAAATTAGACACAAAATTCAATCATAACTGCCCCTCTATTTCTTGTGCGAAAAGATGCAAAAGACAGAGAGGGCCAAGGACATTAACAAAAATTTCGAGAAACAGTTCACGTTCAATTCAATACTATACTAATTTATGGCACTATTTTTATAAAAAAAAAAAGAAAAAAAAAAGAAATGCGAGTTGGTGTGCAATTGTATGACACTTCTTATTCCGCGTAGCCGAGCTCGGTAGAATAGCCTATATTGGAAAGCTGTGGTGGAAGACAGGAGTTTACTACCCCAAAAAAGCACTTCCAAAAATCAATCGTATTAAAGAGGTTTGGCAACTTGCTTTGTCTTATCTTTCATCATCCAAGAAATGATTGGATCACACGATTCCGATCTCAAATTCAGTTACACTTTTTAAATCTTTTGGTTATGGTTGAACTACTGGTGGGATACTCTTCCTATACCAAATAAATAAGACTTTTAAGTGAGGATTTATATTAGATATTGGCATTGAGTTATATATATATGTTAATTTATAATAAGAAGATCGTGCATGACCTAGAGTTTAGGGTTTGAAATTTCATCACAAGTTGAACAGTTTATTATTAACTCAAAATATTAGTTTATTAAATAATGGTGTCTATTTATATAATCCTAAAATTGGCTTACTTTTTATTTAATATAGAATTCAATCACATAATACTTTTATTAGGTTTTATTTCTCATAAGCCAACTTGATACGTATGACCTATTTTTCATAACTCAATCACATAACGCCTTTATTAAATTTCACTCCTCATGGGCTAACTTGGTATGTATGGCCCATTTATCAAATTAGTTGTTTGTCATTAACTCAAAATATTAACGTATTAGGTGAAGTTCTTTTTTTATTTTTATAAATTTAAAAATTAACATAATTTTTATTTGATATTAAATGTAACATTTTTGTTAAAAATTGAAAATATTAGCTTATTAGGTAAAACTATCTATCCACCTTTATAAATTTAAAACCTAAATAATTTATATCTAATATGAGATATAACATTTTTACTCGCCCAATTATGTGATCCCCTCATTAAGTCTAACCTATTTGTCATGGGTTAACTTGACCTATATTACATATCCTCTAAACTAGACATTGGTCATCGATCCAAAAAATATCAATTTGTTAGTTAATGTTGCTTACCTATCTTTATAAACCCAAAACCTATTTAATTTTCATTGAATATGGGATATGATATTCTCACTCACTCAATTACATTATGCCCTCGTCATATCTAGCCTATTCGTCATGTATCAACTTAGCCCATGTTGATCAAACCCTATAATCTTGAAGGACCCAAAACTATTAGATAACATTGTCTACCCACCTTTATAAACTTAAAATCCACATAATTTTTTACCCTTATAAGAAGTCACATTCTCATATACCTAATCAGTTAACCCCCTTGTTACATTTAACTCATCTTTCATAGCTAAACTAGCTAGTAGTGTCCATCCCAACTAATCTTAAAGGTCTAAGCTCATATTCGTATGCCAAATAAACTCATATTGCCCATCTCTACTAAGTTTGAAGGACCCAAATCGTACATGACAAGTCTCACTTAATGCTTATCCCATTTGTCATTAACCAACTTGGCCCATATCTCATCCCTACTAATTATTAGGTAATATTATTCACCCAAATACTTTTTATAAACTCAAAGCCCACTTAATTTTTATCTCGTAAATGTTGACATTCTTACCTATCTTTACTAATCTTAGATGACCCAAATTTATTAGGTAATGTTGTCTACCCATGTACGTTTATAACACTATAAAAAAAATATTTAGTGATAAAAAATTTGTGATAAATTTATTCTGCTATTACAAATTTATGATAAAATTTATCACAAACTTTAATCTATCAACGATTCGTGATATATTTTATCACAATCATAAATTTTAATCATATATCAAAAACTTGTGATAGATTTGATCACAAACTTGTGATAAAAGTATCAGAAAATATGATTATTTAAGATTTTATTTTTAAATGACATAGAAATTAATATAGAAGAAAACGAAGTGGTTTTTGAAAATTTTTTTTTTTTTTAAAATCACGTGGAAATTAGTATAAACAAACCGACATCGTTTTGGTATTAATTTTTTTTTATTATTATTTTTTCAAAATATATGAAATGATGTGAAAATTTTAATTTTTTTATTTGCTTTCAATTTTTTTTATTTACTATCAAAATGGTTAAGATTGGACCCCTAGCCTCTCATTCTTTCTGAACACTACACACTAACTTAAGATATCTCCAAGAGTCACCATCCTAGCATGCCAACAGCCCAGAATGTCCGTTGCCCCTGATCGCAAACCACTATTCCAGCATGTTTGTTGCCACAAAGCCTCAATCTAGCAAGCAACAACACTAGTAGCTCCCTCACCCTGATCCAATTATGCTAAGAGGTTCTCTGCCTCAATCCAACAGCGCAGACTCTCTCGTACCATAAAGACCATTGAGCTGCATATATATAATTTTATATACATATATATTTTAAGTGCCTATCATTTTCATAGCATGGAGATACTTGAAAATAAGGCTTTTAAGTCTTTTGCTATTTTTACCTTTTCTTTTAGAAACTGAGATTTGTACTTAATTGGTTTAATATTTTAGAACTTTGGATATAGTATAAACTCGTAAAAATGTAAATATTTGATTTAGTTATTTATGTTTAACTTTGACATAACAATATATTTTCCTTTCTACAATCATCCATTGATGGGTCAGCTCAAAAATGAAAATCTACTTTCATTAGAAAATTAATTGTTATTAAATATATAACTCATCTTGAATTGTCCATAGTTGAATTTCTTATTATATTTTGATTTAGTATAAAAATAAAATTGTGAAAACTTTGAATATCTACCTATCTGATTCAGTTATTATTCCATGTATGGACATATTGAGAAGCTGGCTCAAGAGATAAAGAAAGGAGCTGCATCCGTTAAAGGAGTAGATGCAAAACAATGGTAGGTTTGTCATTGCAATTTAAAATAACATTCTATCATTAGGTTGAAAAATATTAATAGATTAATAATTGATGACACATTTTTGCCTTATTTATTTTTAGATGTATGTTTGGGAGGTTGTCCTTGAATTCCTGCACTTTGAATGAATGCATTTATCAATTCCTTAAATTTATATTAACTAGAGATAAAAGAATAGCTTAGTTCATTTTTAGAATGTGTCTTATTTGACGGAGGAATTTTACAAGCTATAAACCTATTAATATTTTTGTAAGTTTCATTAATGTTATAACATTGAGTTGGAATCAATGTTTCCCCTAATCATTGCTGGTAGTTATGGAGAAACTCATAATGGTAAGGAAAGGTAGATTTAATTAGAACTTATAATGACAAGTGTGACTCTTGCTAATTTATGTAGAAGGGTTAAAAGAAGGCAGATAATTTGAGAAATACCACAGTGGATTGTTCTTTGAAATTGTTAATATTTTTCACGTTACTTGAAAGTGCTGCTCCTCACTGTTGGATACAATATCTAGTCTTTTTTTCTTGGATAGAATCTCCTGTAGATAATATTAACCTTATACTTAGACTGAAATTAATAGACGAAATGGAATTCTACTCGCATTATCATTTGATCCCTTTAACATTTAATAGATTTTTATTTTTTATTTTTCAAAGAATTCATCGTGTGAACTTAAGTTACTTAAACCATGAGGTGGTGATGATGCCAAAAGTAGTTTGCTTTAATATGCCTAATGACTTTTACAGTGCAAAGCTGGCCGTAAAGCTTTTGAAGATGCTTGAAAGCAAATGGATGATATATTGAGGAGTTGATGCGATATTTTTATATCTTAAAATTAAGTGCAAATATACACTATCATAACAAGTAATAAAGGGACTTATAAAGTCGGATGTCGAACCCACAGGATAATTTTTATTTTCTACAAAGTACTAAAATTATATCTTTCTTATAATTATTCAGAAAAATCAAATCTTAATTTTGTAATAAATTTGAATAAAATAAAAGTACATAAAATAAATGACACAACTTAAATAAAATAATAAAATAACAATATAAAGAAAGCTTATGGTTAATTACTATCCTTCAATATGGTTTTTAAAGATTAATCTTTTTAATATTTATATCCTTCAATTGTTATTATTGGTCAAGACACTAATGTATTCACAAGCCTCTTCCAAGGTCATGCAAGTATATCCTAATTTATCAAATACTTATATTCCTATGGTACTTATAATAAATTAAAATTTATTAAGAACAAGTTTTATTGACCATACATGCCAATTAGGTATATTCATATCCTAATTCGAAACTTGCATATGCAACATTGAATGTTACTCTACAATCATGCATCAAATTATCTAAGTCTACGTACAATGATACCTCTTCGGAGTTTATCAAAGTATTACCAAATCAATCATAATATTGATCAGATATAATGAAGCATTAAGAACAAATAATTTAAATAATGAAGAATTGATTTCAAATAAATATTAAAAAGATCCAACAATTAAACTCACATATTGAGTTCAAGTAATAACTCTAGAAAATAAATTTAGCTCATGATAATAAGAGAATTATGGCTGAAAAGTAAAATAAACATGATACAACCAAAAGCAAACTAATATAAACGTCAATTCACAATTGGTTGATACGTCAAAGATTTGTTAATAATCTCTTACTTCCTTGAATTCCTCTTACTTCTCTCTCTAAAATTTCTTCTTCTTCACTGTGTTATGGCTCTAAGAGCCTTAAGTTGTGTATTCTCCGAGGTATGAAACAAATGGCCTTTATATAAGAATTGATTGGAGTCTTAGAATTGTATTTCTTTTAAGATTAGGAAAATCGCACTGTTCACCGCTGTCACAATCACTGTTCACCACTGGGGCAACGACACTGTAGCATGGGGGTGCTGTTCACACGTACTGTTCCCCAGGCACTATAGCGATATACTGTAGCATTTTATGTTTTGTCTTATTTTTCTTAGATTTTCATCCCCAATTGCTCCATTGACTCCAAACCTACAAAATAACAATTAAACATATAAAAAGTCTAATATTCTTATTAAAATGAGCAATTAATTAAGTTAAGGGAGTAAAAATAATAGATATAATTTACGTTTATCAGGAGTATTGACAATAAGACTATAACCATTAAGAACATGCAAAGTGACTTAGAAAAGAGTAAGCTTAAAGCATTGGAGGCTCGTAAAGTGAAACAAGTTCGTATTTTCATGATAATTATTTGAATATGTGTTTTCTTATTTTTTTTTTAAGTTATTCTTTTTTGTGATGAAGTATATTGAGAACACTTAAGTGATTTGCATATAGTGCATTAAAAAAACAAGATACACTGATTTCACTTGAACAGGTTGTAAGACATAAAGTTGCTGAACTTAAGTCTGTAATGGATTCTGAAAAGAGTCAAGGATTAGTTTTAAAAGTAATTCTGCAGGCTAAGGAATCCAACCAAATTGAGGGAATATATGGCAGAATAGGTAATTTAGGTGCCATTGATGATGAATATTATGTATTATAATTAGTGCATCATCTTTCCTAGCCTTTTCTATTTCTTACTATTTTTCATAACTTGGTTCTGGAGCTCTCAAGTTCAAGGTGTCAAGTTTAAGGTGTACATAGTTATGATCAATTCAATCTTTTATCTATGTATACTTCCCATCATTTCTTATCTTACTTGTACAGGAAAATAAAGGACTTCAAGTAGTTGAAGTTGAGATTTTTTCATGTCCTTACATGCTAGTTGCTCTTTGCGCCACTGATCCTAAGTTACCTCCCCTTTTCATTTCAATATGATGCTAATGTATTACAACCTTTTTGATTTCTTTTAAACATTGTGACTTCAGACTCATTATTGTTAGTTGTTGACTCAAGTAATGTTATTTATTTCTTTCTAAATACCACTCTTTTAATGATGTTAAGTCATGTTATCCACTTCTTTCTAAATCCATTTTCTCTTGCAGTAATATATGATATTGCTGTCTCAACAGCATGTCTCGGACTTGATTATATTGTGGTAAAAATTACTGGTGCCACACAAGCATGTGTTAAGCTACTAAAGAGGGAGAAACTTGGTGTTGCGACATTCATGATATTGGTATTAACAGTTATATTAATTTGTTAACATTTAGATTAACTTAATGAGCTGGGATTTGGATTCCTTAAGGCTTGGCAATTCAAATAATATTGTAAATGAGGCATATGCTTGGCATCCCTTGATTTCATAGATAGGGGATGAATCATTTGCCTAGCGCCATAACTAGAATATAGTTATTAAAATTATTTTAACGTAATGAATTCAATTTATTTTTTAAATAAATTATTTTTCAAAATTTTGTAAACATATGATTTCTTTAACATGCCATTTTTTTTCAATAGTTTATGAAGTCTCTACAATTGTAGTTTTGAAGTGACATAGACTTGGTTTAAAAGTTGTATAACGAGTAGTTGTTGTTGATATGGATACCAATAGAAGAAAAAAGCATACTAATTTGTGTCTTGTGTTAGTTTGCTTGTATATTTATGGTGATGTTAGATATTGTTTCAGCATTCTATGTTACAATTATTAAATGAGTATTGTGAATTTATTTGTGTTGGGTGTTGTATTATCGAGTGTGAGATAATCCGAGTGTATACGTAATTTCAAAAATTACTATATGCGCAGCGGAAGCATGTTACAAAATACACTCATTTTAACAATTTCAACATATATCATATATATGTATAAGTATAACAATTATACAATTTATAAACATGATGAACAATTGTATCACATTTATGAACAAGTATAACAATTATACAAAATATATATGATGAATAATATTGTACTAAAAACATAATGTAAAATACTCACCTAATAAAGGTAGCTTTACAAATTCTTCAAGTCCTTCAATAATCCATGTGAAGAACTCACCTTGAAGTATATGTTGAACAATTCTAGTCCATAACTTTTAATGTGATTAAGGAGCTAGAATGGTAGCTTAGTGTTTAGAATTTTCAGCACTTGTATTCAAACTCTTTTGAATACAATTTTTGTTTCATAAACATGAACATTATTTAGCCATCCATGGAAGAGGAGAGGAAGATGAAGTTTTCTCTTGTTCTTGTTAATAACTCCTTACTAACATAACAAGAATCATTTTTCTCTATTATAATTTACAATTTTTCTAAGCATGTAGAAATCTGAAAAATTACAAAATAACTTCACCTTATATTCTTTCAACTCCTTGAAAGGAAAATTGAGACTAAAAATGTCTCTCTCTCTTTCTCCATCTTGCTTGGCCAAAATCTTCATCTTGCAAGAATGAATTCAATTCATTTGTTTTGCCAAAAATTTATTTTGTTTATTCAACACTTTGATTAAACAAAAATAAACAAAATGAAGTGTTCCACCAATTTTATTGTTGGTCTCCCACTTAAAATTAATTAAACCAAGCACTAGAATAATGGTCACCTAAATTAATCTTTACCTAACAATTATAATTACTTTAATTATAATAGGTAATTAAATGGCCAACATCTAAACCCCTCATTGTATTAAAATACAATGTCATGATCTATATATATTATAATATTATCTAATAATATAATAATAATATATGATTTAATTATTCAAAACAATTTTGAATAATTACTTTTTACCTTACTAATTTTTACTACCATGGTTAAATGATAAAAAGGTAAAATCAAATCATGGAACAAATTTTGTCATTTGTTAATATTCTATTAATTAACAACTCTTGTCAATTAATTAAGTGATGTACTTAACAATTAAGTCTTGACAAATGTACAATCCGAGGAATCCCTAAACAATCGTTCTCTTTTGCTAAAATTTATTAGATCGAACTATTCAATCCAATCTGCTACCCCAGTGCGCAACGAGTACACTTCATATTGTGAGACTCTCTAGGTCCACACCTAATTTGTCATATAGAGCTCCTCCATACGTCTGTGAACAATGTCTCACACACACGTTACGGATATCACAAACTAGCGTGTTAGACCATGCAAGTTGAGGTTATTACATATTCGCATAATCCTTCTATCATTTATATCCTTGAAGAGCAGAGATATAGATTATCACCGTCAAATCTCTATTTGCTCAACCATGAACTTATCTCCAGATTTATATTTCATAAAACAATATCCACAAACACTTTTGTGATATTGTTTATTCCTCCGGAATATCTTTTCTGAGGTTTATGCTTGCGGCTACAATCTTTCTTAAATTTAATCTCGGAGCATTAGGATATACAACCCACTCATATAAGCTGACGGATCCCATATCTACGCACACCGAACTCCATGAGCATCGGACCATACCTAGCGACACCCAGCGGTCAGACCATAAAAGGGGTCTGACATGTGTGGAACCAAAGCATGGTGGATCACTCACAAGCCCACCGTGGCACTCAGGTCAAAGGACCACAAATACTACTCAACTCGGAAGACCTTCTATTGACAGTTTTATGAGATGTCTATTGGATGTCTTCGTGAGTCTATTCAATATCCAGTCCTTACTGAATACCTGCATCTCTATACGAACTTCCTACTAAGCTCATGGTTTGCTAAGACTAACCATCTAGATCATCTAGATATAGACATACACTAATCTATATTAATGGGTTCCACCGATAGACCCGCATCGATAAAATTAGATTAGAAACATTATATTTGAGAACATACTTGCATAGTGACATTTTCTAGCACCATCTGCAACTCCTTGCAGCTATGTCATTACTAATATATATTCTCAAGTCATTGTCCCATTTCAGACAAGGCTCTAACTCATTAGATTTCGCTAACCCTTAGTACCACTAACTCTTAATATTTATAACTATTAGCGTTGCTAACTCTTAGCCCTGGTCTAAACTCTTTTAGACCAAATCTAAACTCCTTCAGATCATACAATGTCTGAAACGTTACAAGCATCTTACCATTTAATAAAAATAATATTAACGATTTTATTAGAAATAATAATTGTATAAATACTATCACTATATATTTATACATTATGGGATGGCACGTAAGCACAAATTCCAATAATTTGTTCATTTTTTTAAATTTTGTTTCTAATGTGAGGTTTTATTAATTTTGTAGATCCTTTTCATGAGGTTAAGAGAAAATAAAACAAGTGAAAAGAGGTTTAATGATATGAGTTCTCTGGATTTCAATCTGCCTAGATTGGGGTCCCAGGTCAAGTATCAATCTGTCTATATTAGGGTCCTGAGTCAAGTATCAATCTGCCTATATTATGTGGTCATATCACTTTTTAACAGTCAAGAGTAGTTCAATTAACCGTTGGTGAAAAGTCATAACATTTTATTGTTTAGGATGAATTAGTTGTCAATTGTTTCATTTCTTGATTCTATGTTTCAGTGTTGGTGTAGTGGTAATGGTTATTTATCTCACATTTAATAATGTTGCATCAAACAACACACTTTCTTTCTATATTTCCTACTATTTTGCTTAGGCAATAAACTTATGTAAAGGATTGAAATGGGATTATCTTTAAATCTTGTCCAGTTAGAGAAAATGAAAATCCTTATAGAATTCTAAAGACTTAGGCATCATAATTAATAAGTTTATGTTAAAGTAGTCTTTTCTTCAGAGAACTGTTCTGAAATAGGCTATTATTAAAGCTACCAATTAGTTTCTATACTCCTATGTAACTATTACTCTTCTTATGTATATGGTTCTTATATTTACTAGTTTTATGCTTTTTTTTAGTATGCTCATAGAAAGTGTGTTCAACATTGGTGCGATGAGAAAGAAGATATAACTTATGAGACATGTCATTAGGTACATTCATGGGTTTTAATTTTTTTTGTATCCTTTATAATGCATCTTTTTTTATTAAATTATTCAAATCTTCAAAATCTTTTTTCTGTAATATTATATTACATTGCCTGTATGCATGGATAAAGAATGAGCAACTAGCAGCATTTGAATATTTAGTTTTATATATAAGATGATATAAGAGTGTAATGCAATGTGATGATAGGGTAAACTTTAACATTTTTTCAATGTCCTAGTACTTTCCAGAATGAATTATAATTAAGCTAATTTAATAAGTACAAAATACATTTATCTAATGTATTATTCCTTGTGAAATTTACAGAAGTGGGTCTTACCTATCTTTTCTCTATGACCATGGTTCAGATGAAACCAAATTCATATATAAATTTACCCATCTTTTCTTTTATTGCAGGTTGCCTTTGGAAGCATATACTATTTATACAATTGTTGTTGGATTTTTATAATTGTTGGATGTTTGACTAATATGCTACTTTTGAAGCATATAACTTGTAGTCTCCATACTTTATAGTTGAATTTTTATAAATTGATGTTGGATTTTATAATGTTATTGTTAAGGAAGCATATAACTTGAATGTTGTTTGGATGTTATTTGTGAATTATGGATTGATTTAATGCATTTAGTAAATTATTGAATATTTTTAAATTGTAATCTATATTATATAATAAGATAGTTTAGTACATAAATATTAATTTAATTATATATAAAAATATAAAACAAATTTGAGAATCCGAAAAAAAATAATGATAAAAATCTATCACAAATTAATGATTAAATTCTAACACAAATTAGTGATAGTCATCTATCACATATTAGCTGCCACGTAAGCGTACACGTCAACTGCTATATCACTTACTAAATTTATAAGTCACAGATTTGTGATAGAATGTATCTATCATAAAATTTATCTATCACTAATCTGTGATAAAAATGATCTATTACAGATTAGTGAGGTGACTTTAGGTGATAGATTGTATTTATCACAAAATCTTATTTATGATAGATATTATCTATTACTAAAATCCTTTTTTTAGTAGTGTGAACTCAAAGCCCACATAATTTCTATCTCAACATTCTTACCTACCCTACTTGTCTTGAAGGAACCAAATCTATTAAGTAATGTTGTTTACCTATGTACCTTTATAAAGTCAAGATCTACTTAATTTCACGTGCTAATTAGCTTGTACTATTCATCCCCACTAATCTTTAGAGGACCCAAATCTCACACAGTAAAGATTAATAGACCCACTCTATTATACCCCATAATGCCCTCATCACATCACATAATAGACACTTATTATTGACCTAAAAATTAGCCTATTAGATAATAGTATTTATCCATCTATATAAATTCAAAACCAAACCAATTTCTATTCAATATGAAATGTGACACATGACTAGTTAAATGTCACAATAATTCTATAAACTTAATTAGTAAATTATATTCAAAATTTTGGGTATTATCTAATCATCCATGTAACAATCTTGATTGAATACCCCATCACTTTGTATCTACAACTAGGGATATAAACATCGTAAATATCTCATTAATTATGATATTACATATTAAACATGAATATGTGATGCTCTAAGCAACCCAAATTTGAGATCAAGCTACAAGTTCAAAGCCTGTTGATTTCATGATCGTCCAAAAAACAGTATTTAGATAGCCTTTGAAGTCTAATCTCATGTACCCTTTATTGTCCGTAGGAATTGGAAGCCATTTTGGCCTTTGTGGAAATTTCCTCCTTGAATGGAGACGATAAATCATAAAGCAGATTGCAGGGGATCTGTCTCTATTCTAACTTTTACAGGAACCGAGAGCAAAATAGACGTGTAAAGTATACTCAATTGAAAAGACACGTTGAACAAAGTGGCTAGGGCAACTTGCCATTAGGTCTTGAATCTTGATATTTTCCCAGTGAACAAAGCCCTGAAAATATGAATTGGTAGGACCGTTCTAGCTTTTGCTTTGGATCCTATTGAAACTTATGTTCTTCCTAGTTTCTAGTACTACTATTGCGTTCTGGCTCAAATCTACAGGGCAAGTTTTAAGAGGGGTTTAAATTAATTTACCTGTCTCCCGGCCGTTGATATTGCAAATAGCCATGCATGGGGCTCACGAACTGATGTTTCCAGTTCCACACCAAGCAATTAGCCAGGTTATATGCCTTCTATTAGGATTTATTTTACGCCAAAGTTTCTGTATTATATATCATTTTTATATGCAAGTGAAGAGGCCTACAACACCCACAAGCAATCTAAATTATATGTAAAGGGAAAGAACCTACAGTCTGTTTACAATCTAGTGAAGTACATCGAATCTTTTATCCTCAATAACAACATTTCTGTACTGTGTATTCTGTGTAAACATTTTGTTCTCTAGTCTGAGCTTATGACTGTTGTTATTCTAGATTTAAAAGAGAGAAAAAAAAAATGCTTATCTTCCTCTAAATTGCATTACATTCGTATACATAACTTTAAAAAATAATAATAAAAATCAAAAACGAAAAGAAAAACAAAAAATTCTTTCGTTATAGAAAGCATTTATTATGGAAACATTGTCAAGCGTTGCAAGCACCGACTGAACTAAATCAGGAGTAGGGAAGACTCTTGATAAAAGAAAACTGTATTATGCATTAGTATTTGTCACTTTTAGCTTGGCTCTACCAGCAAATGTAACAGAAGAGACATATCTTACACAGGATGATATAAGTCATAAAAAGGTAAATAGTATATCAGACTTAAAAAGGACTTCTTACCTACCAAGCAAAACTTGTCACGAATATGATTACAAACACTAACTACTAAATTAAGAGATATTAATCATGATTAGGGCGATTAAGAGAGAGAGAGGTGGGGTTATATAAAAGGGGCGGGGAGAAAGACTTAAAGCTAAAGAAACGTATTCAAGGAAAAATGCCTCTTGCTGAGGAGGCAACGACTTAGACAGTGACGGAAGAGAGCATACACAAAGACAGCAGCCACATTCATATCCACCATCTCTCATTTTCCGAATTAAAAAACTCAATTATGTTATCAAAAATTAGCCTCAAGAACAAGTACAAGAACTAGAAGAGAGTTTTAGAGTAGTGTTGTTATTAATTAGCTCGTCAAATAGATCTTCGAACCCCAAATTAAGCACAAATAGCTTCGCAAGTAGCAACGATGCGGACCATGACCAGTTCTGCAACTTGCAGAGGCATCGCTGCCATTGTTGGCGTCGGCCCCAAACTGGGTCGATCCATAGCTCGCAAGTTCGCCCACGAAGGTTACACAGTCGCCATCCTTGCTCGTGACCTGGGTATATATCTCTCTCTTTCTCTCTCCCCTCTCCGTTTGGTTCCTAGGAAAAGTCTAAAAGAAAGTAAAAGAAAAACATTCTCGCCCGCGACCTGAGTATTCTCTCTTTCTGAACCCTTCATATTTGTTTGGTCTGAGCTTTTACACTTTCCTGTTACGGGTTGCGAGGAAAATGGTAAGATAAGAAAGGAACAGAAAAATAATAATTACGAGCCATTTCTTTTTCTTTATTTCCATATTTTTGGTTAGTGATCAGTGGATTCAATGAAAAATAAATATATACATGTATATAAACTTACAGGGAGATTATCAAGATTTGCAGACGAGATAGCCAGGGAAGAGAAAGCTCAAGTATTTGCAATAAGAATAGATTGCTCGGACTCAAGAAGTGTGAAGGAGGCATTTGAAGGAGTTTTATCACTAGGATTTGTTGAAGTGCTTGTGTACAATGCTTACCAGCCAGTTTCTTGTCACCCCACAAACCTCGCTGAAATTCCCATTGAATCCTTTGAGAAATCGGTAGCTGTCTCCTCGGTTGGTGCCTTCCTTTGCGCTCAACAGGTACCCTTTCATTACTTAACTGGCCAAGCCAGCTCTTCTAAGTGCTAGTAATAGTAGTAGCAGCGTTGTTTTCTACCCTTTAGTTTAGATCTAGGAACTGGAATATAGGAACACTGAAACTAGTTAATCATCACTCTCTATTAAAGCAAAAGCTTCAAATTGCTTTTGTTTTTCCTATTCTCTTGTTATTAGCAGGAATTAGAATGTTGTTACTATCCCTTATTATCGTATGCTATGAAAATGACTATGAAAGAAATTCAACTAATAGAATAAGAAAACTAGAACCTTCACTAAATTCTACACAATAGTGATGAATTTCTTCTCTTTTACAATTAAGGTACTTATTTTAGTTGAACATATATTTCCCTTTTGGCTAGAAACCATATAGTGGGGATCTCACCAATTTAATTCTCTAGATGAACTACCAAAATGAAATAATTCATTAATTTCATCTGTAGTTTCCAATTTTGGGTTATAGAGATAGTTTGTGAACTGGGAATTTTACGTCAAGTTCAATTTGATGATTCAAGGTTCTTCCTGGCATGGTGGAAAGAGGAAAGGGCACTATTCTCTTCACTGGCTGTTCAGCTTCTCTCAGTGGCATTGCCGGTTTCTCTGAACTATGTAAAATTTCATTAATCTCTCTTATATGTTCACAGTGATTCTGCTCAAAGATTCCCTTGAAGAAGTATCATTACATCGCTCCTAGCTTCTTTTCTATATGTGTATTAACCACAATTAAAGTTAGTTTTCTCTTCTTCTTTTTTTCTCTTGGAACTGTGAAATGTAACAGGCTGTGGAAAATTCGCATTGAGAGCATTGTCGCAATGCCTGGCAAGAGAGTTCCAACCCCTTGGTGTTCACGTCGCCCATGTTATCATTGATGGTCTTGTTGGTCCACCTAGGTAATTAAATTTCTTCTTCTTCTCTGTTAATTTATTCACGTTCCCATAGAGCAATCTATCCATCTACTATTTCATATTCATATATGCTACATTGGTATTGATTTACACGATTCCCACTTTTTGTCTAATTCTCTTTCTTTCTTTCTTACTTTTTTTAATCCACCAAACAGAATGTCCTGTTAAGGAGTTAAAGAAATATAAATAAGCTTAAAAATTGATAAAGTGTAATCTTACAAAGTGTAAACATTGGTTAAAATAAATAAATGTAGGGGACCATCGACGTCGCAGAGAGGGTTGGTTGGGGAGCAACAATGGAGCGGAGGAGGAAGTGAAGGGTCCATGATGATGATGGACCCGGACTCGCTGGCTCAGACCTACTGGCATCTGCACGTACAAGACCGGACCGCTTGGACCCAAGAGATCGACCTCCGTCCTTCAAATCCTGGATTCTGCTAGCTAGCTTTCTACTCTCAATTCACTTATTTCCACTGCAATCATCAGATCACCCTTTCACTGGTCATATCAGTTGGATGTTTCTTACCCGTTGCTGTTTGTATGCTATGCCCCCAGTTAAAAAGAAAACCGTGGAGGCTAGCTAGCGTTGCCTTTCATGCATATATGTTTCACTTATTCAAATACCTTTTGAAGGATAATAATAAGTTTGGGTTAATACCACCTTGTGTGATTTAGTTGCGTCGTGTAAATATATAATGTGTGATTAAAGGGTTGGTTTTGTGATTAAGGACATGACTATTTGGTGCATTCATTGTCGGTAATTTTAGTCTTGAATTATGTTGAGCAATACATATCAATGGGTGGGAATTAGAACAAACGACCGAAAAAAAGAGAGGCAAAGTTAGGTCTTTGTTGAGTGGTGCCTGGTGAATAGGCCTGTGATGGGGACTGCGTTTGGATGGATAATAGATGGACATCGTGTTCTCGTTTGGGACACACACACACAAGGCTTCTTTTAAGTGCCCTTTGAATCTGACCCTTCTGCCAATTTTTTTTCTCTTAATCAGGTAAAAAAAAAAACTGAAAAATAAAATAATAATAAAGAGAGAAGAGAATGCGTTAACGAATCATGGTGAGAGCCGAGAGTGGGAAGTGGGAGCCTTAGAAACGTCAAAGTTGCCCGTTGCGATGGTATTTCGTTCAGGAGCCGTCATTTGGTGGGGTACAGAATACAGTCTTCATTGTTTGTACGGAGTCACAGGCAGACACTTAGCTGACGCAACCCCCATGGTTCGGTTCCCACACTCAATCATCGAACCACGCCCGCTGTCCAATCACAAAAATGTAAACATAATGCAAATGTGCATTGGTCTCATTTTATTATTTCTCTCTTGATTAAGACTCTTAATTCTGATTCAGATTTCTTTCCTCTTTTTGGATCGTAGGATCTTGAGGCAAGCTGGAGGGTTCCGGCCGGACTATTCATCCGATAGTAATATAATGGCCACACGAGATAAATCTTGGGTTTTTATGCAATTTAGTTAAAATTGGGGGCTTTTATTATTTAAGTTTAAGTCCCCCAAGTTCTCATTTATTTAACTAAAAAATTGTGAGGACAATTATGCCTCCATCTCCTGTGATAACCCATTTAACATTTAAAACAACACAGTCTCTCCCTCTACACACTTTCCAAATCACTTACTATTAATCAAAATTTAAAATTTGACAAAACCCAATTATAAATATAACAAGAAGAATGAAGGAAAATCATCACAAAGTATTAGCTTTTTAGGTATAACAAATGATAACAAATTTTGTGTCAATTGTAATATATTAATTTATTAAACAATAAAGGTTTAAGTACATAAGAGAGTCATTTATAAGTAAGTACTTAGTGGCAACTCAAGAATTTCAAAACTTCAACAATTTAAAATAAATTTTTATAAATTGTATTAGTATTTTGTGAGATTAAATGTGTGCACAAACTTGAAGTTATTAAAAAGATAATTATGTTAAATTTTAAAAAAAATTATAAAAGTCAATTCAAAATTATTTACGAAAAATTATAGTTGAATAATTCAAACTTCTGTAGATGAAAAGTGAAAAGCAGTTGTACAATTTGAGAACTGATTGTTATTAAATAGAATGAAACCAACAAAAAATATAGCACAAACCACTAACCAAACCCATTTCTAAATTGGTTGGACCAATTTATAAACTAACCGAATTAATTTTATACTTTTATGAATTTTTATAACGATTAGAAATGAACTTCAATAGCTAATTTTTTCATTTCTCTATAAATACATTGTTAAAAAAAGTTGAAAACATATCTAGCATCACTTAAATATCTTTAAGCCTCTATCGTGCTAAAACTTACATATTATCTCATTCGAAAATTTAAATAATTTTTATTTGTATCAATTTTTTATTAGGTTTACTCAAATATTTGTAAAAAATACTTTAAGAGTTAAAGGATATACACATTTACTGTAAGGTATATTAGTATCTTAGAACCAATTTATTGTAAAAATTTCTTGACAATTTGGAAGTCAAACGTATTCGTTCTTAACCTTAGTTTAAAGCAAACTTAGTGAAATCTACAATGTGAGTTGCTTAAGATAACAGGATCCGACTCGAGCCCTCCTCAAGAATCAAAGCAGATCCTACGATGACATGGGACTAACATACTCTTTACTCATACATTTGATACAACGAGGCTACCTGCCTCAATAAAAGTGTACACGTGTACTTTAATATATATAAAGATATACAAATACATAGACTGAGACACTCATGCAGTTATACGTGTCGTGGGCCAACCTCAAAATGTGAAGACCGTCTCATACTATACGAATTCTTGTGACAACCTGAGAAAAATAGGAGAAATAGGAAAAATGGTGAGCTTGTGGCTTAATGAATTGACATAATTAGAAAATATTGTGTACTTATATGTATTGTACACGTATAAATCTATAAAATAAAATAATCATGAACTGTATACTGAGTAGTCAATAAACTTGTACTGAAAGTATGAGTTGTCATAAAATCTGTGCTAAAACTAAAATCATAACATAATATTAGGGATCTAAAAACCTGAAAGTGTAAACTATCATGAACTATTCTGAAGATAAATATATGTAACGCAGTTCTGGAAACATATACATTTTATACTATATACATACTTAAAACCACACCAAACTTGTACCTGGGAAAAACTAGTCTAATTTAGCGGAGTAACTCACGCACAGGTAAAGCAGGAGATTTGAACTGGTCTAACTCAGCGAAATACTGAATCGCTTGGGTAGAGCAAATTAAACTGGTCTAACCCGGCAGAATACTGTATTGCTCAGACAAAGCAAACTAAACTGGTCTAACTCATGCGCAGAACAACTACACTAAAATAGAGAATATGCATATAGTGGTTCAAAAACTATTACTATATAATATTATGACCATAATTATTCTGAAATAATTATTTTTGTACTGAACGTAATTATAAGTTATGTTATAATAAATTCTAAAAAATATTTATGAATATACTAAATAGCATAATTATTTATCTATCTAAAATAAATCATGATTAAATTTAATAGCGTGTAATTTTATCATAAATGATTGTATTAAAAATATATATAATATATATAATTACCTATTCACAAAAATGTGCTAATCTTGAGTTGGGTCTGAATTTTAAAATCTACTAGCTATCGGTGTTCCTCCTATAATATAAGATATAAAAATATATTATTAGTACTAATATGTATTATAAATATTAAAATATAAATATTTTAATATCGTAAATCGTTACCCACTAAATTACTAAGTATAAACCTAATTACTCAAACTCATTTCCTATAAAATTTTCTTTTCTTTCTTCTTTATTCTTCTTTATTTCTTATTTTCTTTTATCTCAATTTTCTTCCGTTTTTTTGCTCACACTTTTCATTTTTCTCTATAAGCAAATGTATAACGAAGTTAGTCACAATCTCACTCAATTCGAAGCCACCACTTATACTTAATATTATTTTTTTTCTTTTATTCTTCAATGCCACAAGTCTTGCACACAAAAAGCCACTTGTTAATATCAATTGAAATAATGCCTACTCATCCTTTAAATAATATTATTTTATTCTTCTTTTGCCACTCAACTTTATTACATGCAATCCATCAACATATGTATTACATAAAAACGTAAACGTACGCTTTGTAAAGTATTAAACTATGTAAATATTTGAATGTTATTCTCTATCTCTTGCTATCTTATTTATTACAATTATTTATTATTAAATTTACTTATATTTTAATAATTATATAAATTATTTATTTTAAAACATAATTTTTTAGATACATGATTCGCCTCCTTTCAATTGCTTACTTAATATTTCACAAAGCAACATTTTTGCATCAACATTTAGGTCAAGCATCTCGTATTATATTCGATAAAAATATAGAGCACATTCAATATGAAAAAAAAAGGTTTCAAGTTTGCAACATAATCTGAGCTATAAACCTGAAGATAAAATTAGATAAGAGAATCTCCAATGAGTTAATAAACGAGCACCATATCAGTAGGCACCAAGACCTTGTCTTTTGACGACATTGCTGACACAGGGAGCAAAAAATGTCTGAGTAGTTTGGCGGCTCAGCATAAGACCCGCTGAGCTAAGGGGGACAAAGTTAGAAAACTCACGAGCTTCCAAGTTTCACCAACTCAAGTTGATAGCTCTAAAAAGTGACTAAACACCAATATTCTTAGTACTCCAAAGTCCTCATAAGTGAAGTTCTTCAAAATACCGTTTGTGATTGTGACTGTTCTTCAATAGTAGTTCACCACGTGTCGACCTTGAGAAAAAATATTCAGGCTAGTACTCTCTAAACTAAAGTTTATCTCTAAAAGTGAAAAGGGTGGTAAAGTCTTTGTCACTAAGGTGGAAAAATATCCAGGCTGGTACCTTCCACCTGACTTGAGCGTCGGAGGGCAGTCTTTGGCCACCCCGTCAACACCAGTCATTGACCTCATTTTCTTTATACTCCTCAGGTCCCTTTAAGACGACTAGCTTCCACTCGGCGTTCAGCATGCTCTCCACCCAATCTTAAACTTCGCGCCACCAAAATAGAGCCCCACCTCGACCCTTAGTGACAAAAGATCCACCAAATCTGAATTTTTCAATACTTTCATCACACTCATTAGAATCGAGCTTTCTAGGCGGAAAATCAAATCCCAACAAATTACTTATAATATCTATTACTAATGTTGTAACTATGGTACATCAAATATCGTGAAAACAAACTTTAAAATATCTTGTTTTACATTGAAATATATAAATTATGTTTAATTTTTTTTCATGTGTTTATTAGAAATATGCAGGAATAAATGTGAATTTTGTTACTATAGTTTTAGATTAATAAGAATTTCATATTTTAATTTATGTAATAATATATTTAATTTAATTTTTATATTTTAGTTAGTTAAAATATTAATTACAGTCTAAGAAAAAGAAAATATTAGTTACAATCCAATCCTAATGTAGCAAACTTTGGACAAGATTTACTTATAGTCCTTGCACAAAACCAAATATAATATAATACAATATAATATTTAATCATATCATAGCCAATCTAGTCCAATGTACCAAGCAAGGCCTATATATACAACTTTTTATATAACTTTTTTTAACAATTTGATATAATATAAAAATAATGGATTAATAAAAATAAAGAATAAACAAAATTGGTCAAAATAAATAATATGAAGTGATACAATGATAACACATTTGCTTGTAGGAAAAAGATATGGCTAAACATCTACAAAATTGTCTGTCTTCCATTTTTAGTCCAACAAAAATTTGCTTTCAAGCAGCGCTACGTTTAGTTGGTGGTTAATTTTACATTTTACACCTTTTTATTTGTTGTGTTCTAGTTATTAGAGAAAAGAGTCGCACTCAATAACCTCTCAACTTATCTCTTTATGTGGGCTATCTAAAGAAGTCAATCGTCCACGTAAGAGGGACTTGCTGCCCTATTGTATGGTGGCCGCCGGCGAAGGCCACGTGTCCACCCGGGTGAAGTTCAGTGGTGGTGTTTAAAAGGAAATGAAGAAACCGAGAGGGGGACGAAAGAGAAGGGAAAGAGAGTGTATTTTCGAAGATCATTTTTGTATTTTTACATGGAAATTTTATATATATATATATATATATTAATGTCACTTGTTACTTTGACCATTTAACTTAATTAGATTAAAGGTAAATTTGTGTATGTATCAACATTTACGTAGGATGTAGACATTCTAAATATTTGTGGGGCGATGAAAATAGGCAATTCATGACTCGGATGAATCGACTATTTTTCCAGAAATCTATTCATATACTACTTTTCTTAGTTTTGTAAACTCAGGGGGCCGGCCAATCAGCTACCTTATGTTATGTGCTAACAATGATAACTAGGGGTGTGATCAAAAGATAATTGCTCTTGAAAACACAAGATATAATTGCCGTAAGTAAAATATGAATATGATGGTGAAAAGGATACGTAAAACCATCCTAGTAAACGAATTGAAAAGTAGCATTCCACTCGGCCATAACAGTCCAATGTAACAAACATTCCAATATAAAGCATAATGGTGGAAAGCGTGAGATAAAGCAGAGCACCACTATATATATTGTTCTACATAATAAATGTAATTGGTAGTTTCGCTCAGTTGGAGATCAACCTAACATCATCAAATGAAAGGGAGTTGCCACCTGGAATATCGCCTGAGAGACTGGTAGCAACAGACCTAGGAATGCATTGGTGCAAGTATGCTCCTCTTCCCAGCCTGACTGGGCCATTCCCTGTGGAAGATGTAGTGCATCTTTCAAATCCACAGCAAGACATCCTATTGAAAAACAGATTGAAAATCACTCTTCCTCTGCCCACGTGCCTCCGTTCCGAAGGGAAAATGAGGTAACGACCTATCAACTATCACAACTATGGAAAGTGCCTCACATTGCTCCATTCAAAACCATAATTGGGATTTGAGTCTGCAGGGTGGGTATAACTATGATGATTGAACCCCTGATATTGTGAAGTAGGCACTGAAAATGTCCCAGTGTAATGCTCTAAATGTGGAAATCTTATCATACTTGACGTATGGTCCATGTAATAACTAGAGAAATGGAATGGTGCATTCCTGTTGTGAAACTCGTTTTGAGATGAGTACGGACTTCGGTAATGTGTGTACAATTGAGGCATTGGACCTTTACTGTTATTGATGTGATAGGAATTCTTCCATCTTGGAGAAAACTGAGAACCTCCAGACCTTGCATTTTGCTCAGAGTTCACATTTGTTGGTGGAGGAGCCTCTCGGTAATGATCATTATAATTTGCATGTTGCGGAAGCGTGACTTTTCCAGGTCCAACACGCTTTCCCTTTTCTGGTTTGGTTGTCTTTCGCTTCTCACATGATTGTGTATGATGGAAATGCTTCTGATGTTTTGTGCCTAATTATCATTAGAGAGTAAGTTTTACCTAGAGTCTTTAACATATAAGAATAAAACATAAAAAAGAGCACACATATACTCTCTCTCTGTGTACCTCTAGTTGCAGACCATGTCTTCTTTGGTTTCCTCATTGCTCTAACAAATCTTGCTTCTGTGCCTCGTTTGTGCTTCTCAGCAAGCACTTTTAGCCTTTCCGCTTCATTATTCCAACGCTAGAAAGTAGAATGTGGACAAGAAGGTATAAAATAAATCAACGCCTTACAGGGTGCTACTAAAGAATTTATAACATGAGTAATTATGGCACTTGCCTGCCTAAATGTTTTCAGTTTATAAAGGTTACGGCCCTTCACAAGCAAAGGAAAAAGTGGAGGTAATTTGTTGGTTCCCTTGCTCCACAATATTTCAATCTTGCAGACCACAAACATGGATCGGATAGATGAAGCATTAGACAGATAAACCTCACATAGAGCACAATAGAAAGAAATGTGGTTAAGAAGCAGATTATCATTTATTCAAAACTGTCAATCAGAGTGGTGAAGGTCAATCATTCCAGCAAACATAGATGGTTACTACTTGGCAGCACCTGGCATATGCACCACTCAGTAGACCATAATCAACTTACATTTTGCATCAAAAACAACATTTCTTTGCCTTACCGTAAAGGTATGTTGCTGTTTGGCTGCTCCATAGCTGTCACTTACAACCCTCCCAGCAATAGTTCTCTTTCCCAAAAACCGTCCATGCCTTGTAACTTTGTCAAACCTTTTAAAATCAAAAAACAGATTTACAAAGCAAAAAGACCTGGAAGAGGAAGTATAATAAGTTGAACATTACTAAACAAGAACTGACATACTTCTTGTAAACTTTCTGTGTGAACAGAACAACATCGCCCTGACAGACATCACCTGCATTTAACAATTGACTTTTTCACTGCCTCCAAAATGCCTCAAAAGTGAAATAATTAGCAGAGATATAGAAACACCTACCTGTGCAATTGATGCCAAAGGATGATTTTGGATAGAGTGCTTCACCATTTCCGTCTTTAATTCTGATAAATGGATAGAACATTCCTGGTTAGGAAGGTACTAAATTGCAATACAGTACTGAAAAAGAAACATGGAACATCATATCCTTGTTTCTTTTCCGCATTTTGAACTGTATAAAGAAAATGTCAACTTCATGTTCTTTTTTCTTCTCTCTACTCGTGTATTACATCTTGGAAAACTGAACCATGTTTTGGCATCCATTTCACATTATTTACTAAGCCAGATGATTTCTCAGCTTGCTGTTAGCACCTTAGTTCAGGCTTGAGTTTAGTAAGAAGAAAATGATAACCATGACATTCAACTTGCTAGTGCCTAAATGCTATAGTTGGACCTTCACTTATCAACTTAACTTTCTCGGTCAAACCTTAAAATAACAAAACTCAGGGAATACCGAATTATAAGTGCATCTCCACAAGAATGTGAGAAATATTCTGCTAGATAGAGTTGGATATGGAGCACCAAAGGTGCTTTCAGACTATAATAAACCTCACATCTTGAGCTTAAGTCTATAAAATTTCAAAACACAAATCTATGTTTGCAATTCTATTATATTATTTAAAATTATTAGACCACAAATCTCCTCATTAGGTCTGATCAGATCGGAAGTGCAAGAACTTCAATAATGTCCAGGATTCACGCCACATTCCAAATCCTAACAAGATTATCTCATTGTAAATGATATTTGCTATAGAACTTACCAGTTTTATGTCAAACATTTAACAAACTTGAATGACAAACTATAAACATAAATATAAAGTTTCATAACCCAACAAGAAAAATCAGTATTAATATGAAGAGAACAATGCAAAGATTGTAATAGTTAATGTTGCCTAGACTTGCTCACCTCCAATGTTCTTTAATTCTCTGTGTACACACGGTCTTAGTACCAGACAGTCTTAGACCATGCTTGCGTAAATATATCTTGCACTCTTTGAGAGTTAGAGCTCCTACATCACCACGTTCTACAGAACACAAGATTCAACATGAGGAATCTGAATTTACCAGTCTATGAAAAACATAAGACCAATGTTATCAGAAACATTATGCCAATTATCTCTTGCAGTTTCAGTAACAATGGTCCATAAATGAAATGATAGGACACATAGGGTCAGTTTGGAGTAGTTGTGTAGAAAGTACTTTCAACTAAAACAGTTTTCTAAATAAGCACTTGAAGGGCTCTCTGGAAAGCAGCTGATAGGTGCTTTTCTATCCAACAAGTACTTTCTGAAACAATACTTATCAAATATCCAGAAATCACTAAAGTGCTTTTTCATTTCAAAATACAGTTTGGTTATTTCAACAAAACAACATAGAAGAAATCCAAGAAAAAGAAATGGTTGTGGAAAAACACTTTTGCATTTTGAAACAAACTACTATATACCCGACAACTAGCAACTAGCTAGTAGCTATATAAATAAGAAACACACTACCAAGGCACATCTACAGGTAGCAAAACAAAAATGTCAAAAAGTGATTAATTGAATGTGCTTGAACCTTTTTTTTTTCTTTTTTGAAACTGGAATTCATTACTAAGCGATGAAAGGAAAATTTTCCCGCCAATGCTTAGTATAAGAAAGAAAAACGGCCTCTTTGGCCAAACGATGAGCTAAGTCATTTCTAGACCTAGATACATGCTTGATCACAAAAAAGAGAAAATAAAATAAAACTGAAAAGTTATTCATTTTTGGTTAACTGTTAGCAGCAACTTTAAATTAAAAAAAAAATCTCGCGTGAAACAAAATGACTAATAAATTCTTAATGAAAATTCATATATTTTTGTTATTTCTAAATTTGAAGATATAAGCAGAAGCAAACCTTCTAAACTAATTCAGGGAATTAGTAAATTAATTCGATAAATGCGAGTGAAATAGTATTTAAAGAAACCTTTTAGAAGGCAAATGACCTTGTTGCAAATAGACTCATCATCATCATCATCATCATCAACATCGCCATCACAATTATCATCTGATTGGCTCTCGTCCTCCTCCCCCACATCACCAATCCCATCCTCACTGACCAAACAAACGAGAATCAATGTGAACGGGACAAAACCGTAATTACCCGCGATTATTGAAACTGAAGTATAAAAATTAAATACCTAAAACAGTAATCGCTACTTCCGTCGTCGTCGTCGTCGTCATCTCCTTCGTCTGAGGCTCCTTCCTCGTCTGATGAGATACAAATCAAAGTGCGTTTGTTCTTTTTCCTCTCCGACATGTCGTCCAACAAGGAGTGGAAAAGTTACAAAAGAGGGTAATTTGACGAGGGAAAATTTGTGGGGAGAGTTTTTATGACATCAATACCATTTTTTATATTCGCCTTTGATCAAGGAGTTTAAATCTCCATCATTAATTTTTTATAAATAAATATTAACTTCCTCTTTAACTAAAATTTTATCTTAACTTTTTATTTAAAATTAAAAAATTATATTTATCACTTAAATTTCAATTTATTTAATTTATTAAAATATTTATCAACATAAAAAATATTAAAATAATTAATCACATAAAAATAAAAAATATTAATTATTTAAAATCAAACATAAAATTGCATTAAAATAATCATAAATTAAAATACATTCTAAATATAACTTGTGATATCTTTTGCAGAAAAATGTATTATTAATAATTAAAATAGAAGAATTAAAAACCAATATAAAAAATTGTAATAAACTGGTTACTGTTTATGTAATGCAGATTAATATTAGTTGTATATCTTATTAAAGAAAATAAAATTATTTTGCAAAAATGGTAAATAAAATAAAATTTTTTATTACTATTTACTACTTTCATATCAATGTAATTATGTTACATGTCATATAAATATGAATTCAAGTTATGTAAAAAAAGCCATTTGTATTTAAATTATATTTTTTTAAATTTGTTTACAAAATTTTAATCTCATTTTTATTTGTAATTTTTATTCTTAATTATATGTTACAAATATTAAAAAGATGATACATTCATTTAAATTTTTGTTAAAAAAAACAATTGAATACCTAATAATTTGTGCTATACCTAATTGCTTAATGCTAATAAGAATTTATGTATATTTTTGTTGAAAAACGTTAATATATTTACATAATAAATAAAAAAATTTATATGCAAATAAATGCTTAAATGATATGCTAATAAAAATAGATTATATATATAATCACTAATTAAAAAAAATTAATAAAATAAGGATAACCACGCAAAATATTATTAAAGGATCAATTTATCTTAATTGAATTAGTGCATTGTGATGTCATTTGAAGTGTCAGAAATTATTTTCACTAAAACATATAATATTATCAACTAATTATATATGTTGATTAGTTTGGAACATAATATATTACTAATCAATTATTATTCAAAGATTGTAATCAATTAACATAGTAGTGGTATATATTCTTAAACATCTCAACTAATAAACTTAGTTTTATTTACTAAAATATTATGTATGAATTTTGTATGTACCATAAAATTTGTCCTTTTCTTAATGTGCATGAATTTTATAAGTTGAATATGGCATATAAATTTTCTGAGTCAATAAATTTATTAAATTTTTTTGAGTTAAAATAATTTTTTTAATATGATAAATAATAAAAAAAATTTAAAAATGACAGTTTTAGTAACTTAATTTTAATTCTTTTATATTTTTATTTACTTTGTATCCCAAATTAATATCTTTACCGTGAAATAACATTCGATGAAATGACACCAATGCATTGTTAATGCAATTAAAAAAATAAAAAAAATAATGATATATGACATTCTTTAATTGGTAGCACATCAATAAATACTACAGCATTACTACATGTTTTATTCTTTAATTCGGATCTTTTCTAAACTTTCATTTAACTTTAAAAAAAATAGAATAAATAAATAAATCTTAATAATTTATATCTAATAAATGATACATGTTATAAAATCGTTGAAACCTTTAATAAAATTTAATTTAGGAAATGATAAAAATTCATTAACTACATGTTTATATCAATTTCTCTACGAATTTCAATTACACTACCAGAAAAACCAACCACAATGTTTCTATTAATTATATATTACTTAAAAGAAATGATGCCAAGTGTCACATCTAACGTCTAATAAAAATAAGATAAATTTTAAATATATAAAGATAAATATACAAAATTATTTAACAGAATAATTTTTTGAGTCAATGATAAGCATTTACCTATAACAAATGATATTAGAGTTATGACCGAGCATCCGTCCCGATCTCAGCTCAACCCAAATTGTTCGACCAAAAAAAATTAAGTCTGAACATGACAAGACATGTTCCTAGGACAGAATCAGGACCAAAAATAGAAGTTCAGGTCGTTTCGGCCCGAGCGGGACGGGACCCAGTTCGATTCGGGTCATTCCCAAACCGAACAATTTTTTTATAAAAAAATAAAACGACGTCATTTATATGTGCCAAAAAAAATTTAAAAAAAAAGCCAAAAATCGTATTTCACTTTCACATAATTTTCTTCGGTCTTCACCATTCGTTCACCCCCCCCCCCTTTTCTTATTCGGCGTTGTTCTGTCGTTGTTGCCGTGAGTTCGTAATTGTGACTATCGTCTGCCGCTTCTCGTCTTTGGTGCTGTCGTTCTGCAGCTATGTAATTTGCATCTGCTTATTGTGACTGTCGTCTATTGTTCCACCGTTTGCTAGCCATTGCTACCATCTTCCACTGTTGTCATTGCTGCTGAGTACACACACCGCTGGCAGCACACCCTGTAAGTATACTGTTTCAATTAATGTAAACTTGTAAATTTGTATTTTGTAATTGTGAAGTGTAAGTACACTGTTTACATTTTTATTTATTTATTTATTTATTTATATTTCAAATATTTATAATATATTTATTTATATATTAATAGGATTTATTATAGGGTAAACCAAGTAATATTAATTATTATTCTGGTATGAAAAAAAATTATTATTAATTGTTATCTGATTAATATTTGCATGTTACATTAATTGTTATCCGATTAATATTTACATGTTACATTATTTTGTATTATGGTAGGGAAAAAAAATAGTTGTACGGTGGTTAAGGTTTTCTATGAGTTTTTGCGTGTTTATAAAAATACATATTTGTGAAAAATTCAAATTAATCTTATTTCATCGTTGAATATTATTATACTATTATATTACAGACGAGTCGTGATTCAACTTTATAAAATATTATAAATATTGGTGGATCTCATGATGATATGCAATGCAGCATCGACGACGTAGATGCATTGTTACTTCCACATCCTAATACAAAAAGAGAACAAAATCAATGATGTAGAGTCACTTCACTCGATACAATGACATAACAAATAAGTCGCAGTGTAATTACTATGAGAAATTGTATGCATCTAATTCAACAAAAGATTGAACAAATGGTATGAGAAAACACTTACGGGTATGTAAGAAGATTCTACATTCATTAGTGGATGATAGACAAATAATATTTGGTAGAGAACCGATAGGAGGAAGAGAGGGAAATAGTAGTAATATTGTGCATAAAGGATGGAGTCAAGAAGCATGTTGCGATACAGCTGTAAAAATGGTGATTATAGATGAATTGTCATTCAGTTTTATAGAGATTAATGGGTACTGATGCTTTTGTAGCGTATCACATCCTCTATTTAATGTTCCATCACGTAAAACTATAACCAGAGATGTAGTAGAAAAATTTACAAGGAGAAAGCCATATTAAAAAGTCTATTTAGTGTAATTGGGCAACGAGTTAGCTTGACAACTGATCTTTGAACTTTTGTTTATAATTAAAGTTATATGGTTGTTACTGCCCATTTCATAGATTCCGATTGAAAGTTGCATATGAGAGTTTTGAGTTTCCCTCATATTCAATCCCATAAAAGGGATGACATCGATAAATAACTTGAATCTTACTTATTAGATTGGGGTATAGAGAAAGTATTTACTGTTATAGTTAATAACTCAAGTACCAATGACGTTGCTGTCAATTATTTTAAGAAGAGATTGAAGAGTTAGAAAGATGAAGCACTAATATTGAATGATGAGTTTATGTATATGCATTGTTGTGCGTACATTTTGAATTTGATTGTGACTGATGGGTTAAATGATTTGTATGAGAGCATTATTTCCATACGTAATACTGTGAAATATATGAGATCTTCAACAGTAAGAGTTCAAGTTTTTAAAAGTTTTGTGGAGAGAATGAGAATTGATTATAAAAGGATTATGGTATTAAATGTGACAACGAGGTGAAATTCTACTTATTTAATGTTGGTGACTACATTAAAATTTACAAAGGTGTTTGATCGAATGGGAGAAAAGGGTGAGTCATATGAGAGTTACTTTTCTGGAGAATGAAAATAAAAAGAAGAGATATGGGCCACCAATTAGTGCGGATAAGGAGAATGTTGAACGATTTATGAAGTTTTTAAAAAAAAATTATGATGTCGCGTTAAATTTTAGTGCTTCATTGTCAATGACATCATTGTTAATGACATTTAATATCTGTTTCAGTGAGATCTGTAAGATTAATTCTAATTTAACTAAATTAAGTCGGAGTGAAAATGTCTTTTTATGCGTCATGGCTAACAAGATACAGACAAAGTATGATAAATATTGAAAATCTGTGGAGAAAATGAATAAATTGTTGATACTTGTTACAATGCTTGATCCAAGATGCAATATGCAATTGCTAGCTTTTGTTTTGGGTTTTTATGTGGTGATGACTGCGCCATAGTCAAAGACATGAAGAGAATAAGTAAAAAATTATTATATAGGCTTTACGAGGTCTATAATACATCGTATGGTAGAGCGGTTAGTAGGCCAAGTAGTAGTGCTGGTAGTATTAGTGGGTTTGGGAGTAGAGTTGGAAGTAGCACTAGCATGTATGGGTCATAGTCACAGTCGCAGTCACAACAATCTAGTACATTAAGTTTATATTCACACATAATACAATTTGATGTAGGGGATGATGACCATTGGGCAAAATTCATGAGGTGTGTAGATGGCGAAATGGGTTTGGCTGAATCCAATAAAGTGGATAGATACCTGATTGAGAAAGTTGAGAATCCTAAAAATCAACGTTTTAATATTTTGAGTTGGTGGAAGGTAAATTATTCGAGGTATCTAGTGTTGGCATAGATAGTTAAGGATATACTTGTTATTCCACTATCTACTGTGGCCTCTAAGTTGGCTTTTAATACTGAGTGACGTATCCTAGATTCATTCCATAGCTCATTGACTCCAAAAATGATTGAGAGTTTGATACGCACACAAAATTGGATAAGAGCTTCACTTTTGTTTAATAGATCGAAGAAAGAAGAATTTCTCGAAGATATTGAATTTTATGATAAAGTTGAAGCAAGTAAAAAAATATTATTCTACTATTTTTTTTTTAGTGCTTTTTTCCTATTATTTTTTCCTATTTTATATTTTATAATGTAAAAATTATTTTCTTACTATTTTTGTCACGCCCCAGACCCAAAAAATCCGACACACGACATCACTTACATTCATTCACTGCATGTGCACTCATAAATAATATTACACAAAATTTTCAACTTTCATTCAACACAGAAATCCTTAGCAAGTTGCTAGTAAGTTCAACACTAAAATCAACCATAACCTAACATATAAATATAAACTTCTCTTGACAATATTTAAACATTCATTTCAATTTCTTTCAGAATTATAGCAATTGAATTATGACTGGGACAATTATTAAACCGGAGATACGCAGAGTTTTCTCAGAGATTAACACTCTACTACGTCACCAGTAGCAACTTTGTTACCGGGAGCCCAGAATATATCCATTGCAAATTCTTACTTAAAATCATCCAATAACCACACTTTATAAAACTTAAACCAAATCCAATCCACACAAATGAAATAATACATAAGTATTTATTCAATAGGGACAAACCAAATATCCTATCCCACGTGTCCCCAAATGAAACACACAACAACCTAGCAACTTAGGGAACCCAAGGAACAGCAGAAGCCTTGCCAAATCCGCTAAGCACACATGCACCTTATTTACCTGAAATCACCATAAACTATAATGAGTATAAAACTCAGTAAGCATACTAATTTTTCATATATCAAATACAAATACATATATGTACACAATGCATATGTATGATATGCTGTGATCAATCAAAATCATAATCTTATCAAATCACATATCATGTAAGCGCTTACACATTCTTTCAAAACACATAATAGGAATACCATTACTCGACTACTACTTAGTAGGACTTACATATCACATATCACATAATGAGCCAAATGTCACTCGTAGGTGACATACCGTATGAGAGGAATAGTACAAGTGAGGTCTTTAAATCACACATATATAACGCTTATGCCCGAAGGTAAAAGCCAAACCCTCACCCTGATCATCGGTGAGTCCTCTCACATGTACCAATACGCCACCACACGAATGTGATGACTCACTCTTCCTTTAGGTACCAATAGGATCCTCCCTACATACGGAACACATAACATATACCAATCCCGAAGGAAAGGCCACACATAAAGGCTCCACAAATCACATAAAATGCCTACTAAGTTAACAGTGAGTTCAAGTACCCTCAAATCACAAAATATTTCTCATGGACATATTACACTTCAAAAGCTTTCTTTGTTAAACGCATCTTATTTTGGAAAGCTCACTTTCAAAAACACATGTATGTCCATGCTCAATGTCAATGCTCACATTCATAAACATATATTCACATTTCATATCAAAATATACTTTGACATATCATAAACATATTCTTAACCCCATTTACAAAATCATACAAAACAATTATTATGTTTATTGTGATTCCAGTAGTAAGTCTAGTATACTTACCTCTTAACACTTTCAGCTACAAGGCTTAAATCTCCTTAACCTATCAATGGAGATTAATCCTTTCATAAGCCTCAAAATTCACACAAAATACTTTAAATAGCTTACAAAATTACACACAATGCATTTATCACATCAAATTGGTCTAAATATTTGGTTTCTAAAAACCTGTCATTCTGACCACTTACACTTAACAAAAATTTCTAATACATCAAATGATGTCCAATTACTCCGAAATCAGAATATATCATTCTTGACTCATATATACTTCTTATATATGAATATTATATCAAAATTCCTACACAATCCATTCCATACACACCATCGAATCCAAACTACAAACCTGACAGGATCAAGATACTTACTAAACAGTATTCAATCTCCCAATTTTATAAAATCATATACTAACTCAAAAATTATAAAACTACCACATAATTACTCTTGACACATATCTCAGTTCATGATAAATATTTGGCTTCCAAATAACTGCCAAAAGTATTTTAAAACTATTTTATTTCATAACTTTAAAAATCTGTTAATCAAATACTACAATGAGCTGATACACTTTAGAAATTCATAACACTTCAACCACATTGATCAAAATTCTCAATTCCGAGTATATCATATTAGACATATAAAATTATCATATTCCACAAATTCGTAATTTTTAAAGATCATTCAGCAGGTCAAAAATTATTTTCCACTGTATCATACTGTTTACACGGGAAATTTCCAGAATTCTAGGGTCATTTTGGTAAATTCACTACAAATTCAATTTCTGAGATTTTCAGTCGATTCAAAGTCTCAGATGATCCTAAACATGTCTAATTTCATATACTCAAAATTCAAAACCAGAATCGAATCACAACAATTTATAAAATTCCTAGATCAAGAGGTTATCCAGCAGAAATTCCATAATTCATCATGATTTATCAAACTATCTTATAGATCATCATCAATTCTCATATGATCTTACGAAATACACAACAAATCCTCAATTATACATATTTTCAGAAATCAAAACTTAAAGGAATTAACTTAATTAATACCAATAAATTGAGAAATACGTATGATATACCTTTTGAAATTCAAATTTCCAATTTCTTCTTCTTTTTCTTCTTCTTCTCCTCTTTCTCTCTCCTCTTTCTCTCTCCTCTATTTCTCTCTTCTCTCTCTTAAAATGGGTAGCTCGACCTAAAAATGGTAAATTAGGGTTTAAAAGTGTATTTTTATACTAAGAGGCTAATTTTTGATATTTACGAATTTGCCCCCAAAACTTTCAAAGTATAACAATTTGGTCCCTAAAATAAATCTGAAGTCATACAAATAAACCCAATACTAATCGTATATCCTTAACCTATAAAAATATTACTAATAACAATATATAATTCAAGTATCACCAACATACAAATAAAATACGTATATTTATACATATATAAATACTTATTCTTACCAGTCGTGGATACTGGTTACTACAATTTTCATATAGAATTTGCACATATTATGCAATTATAACCTCCACGGCATTAAATTTATCAAGAGGTTACTTATATTATTTGTGGGTAATTTAATTTTAAGGTAATTCTCCAATAATTCAATTAAATCAATAAATATAAGTAATGAAGTTTTATATTGTAATATTAATGTTTGTTATACATTTGTTTTGCATATTAATGAAGAATCCAAATTTTGAAGACATTTTTGTAATTATTGTTAAGATTTTATATTGCAATTATTTTTTTTACTTCATTTAGTTATCATTTTAACAATTGCCTTTTGGACTTAATGTATTTATTACCTAAGTGTTGTATTTTATTTTTATTTTGTGAAGATGTTGGCTTGATTTATTCATATAAATTAGCTATTGAAATTTGAAATGTTGGTTTATTTTGAACCTATTGGTTGACAATGGGTCATAGCGAAAGGCATTATAGGTGAAATGATTTGATGTGGTGAATATTGGAGTGTCAATTTTGTGCATGTATATGTTTATGGGACTGTCCAAATTTTAGATGAGGTTCTGCTAAAAATTTTTATTTGAATAATAAAATTTTATATAATTAAAATTGAATTGGACTTAAATTTGGATTTAAAATTATAACACTTAAACAATTAGTGTCACATTAGGATTTGCTAAATCAAAATTACAATATTTATGATTTAACGTAATAGATGTTAAAATTAAAATTAAAATTAGATTCAAAATTGTAACATTTAACGCTTAGCATAATTGAAATTAAAATTAGATTTAAAATTATAACATTTAACACTACCGTAATTGAAATTCAAATTGAATTTTTGCCAATGTTTAAAAATATTTAAGTGCACTTATAAAATTTAAATAAATTATGAACATTGGCAAAAATTATTCATGTCCCAGTTTGGACCCGTGTCCTAACCCGACCCCGTCCCGATTCGTGTTGTGACAAGACTCATCCCGCACAAATACCCATTCGGAGAAGAGAAATCTATCCCGAATAAGGCAAGGGACCAATCGGGTTCATCCCAAACCCGACCCGATTCGATCCGATCCCAGGATGCCCACCCCTAATTAAAACAGACTAAAATTTTTATTCGCATGCGAATCTCAAAAGCACCCCAATAAATATTGTCAAGTGAAAAGTGAATTTTCATATCCCTATAAAATAACATTACAGGCCAAGTAAATCTTAAAAATAATGTGTTTTGAGTTTTATTAAAAATTACCACGTGAATAATGAATCTCTTTAACTCTAAGAAATAGACAATATGAATCAAATTAGCTCATAAATTTAGATTAGACCGTAACAAAAAATTCACACGATTAAATAAAAAAATATCATGTCTCACCATAAATAAAATTTAAAAATAAATAAATAATATTATTTAACAAACTAATTTTTTAATTAATTACTAATGTCAATCCATTACATAAATAAAAGGGTTGACATAAATAAGAGCGTTGAAGTGACATTATTAAAAGTGTGACGTTATTAACAATTGACTAATATTTTTTCTTTTTGAAAGAAGAATTGATAAAGAGGGACCAGTTTTTTTTTTGTTGTTGTAAAAATGAAAATTATTCTGTTATTTAAATTAAAAGACGAATTCAAGATGGGGAAGAGCTATTAAATATCAGAACAGAACTGTGCAGTCCAGTTTCCGACACAATAAAACAGCGGTTCTGTCAAAACCAGTCCTCTAATTCCGATTGGCATGACGTGATCCACCCACTCCAAATCTAATAATGTGAACTGGTAACTACAACTCGTTCGTCGGTACACGTTATGAGATTCGTGACATGCAGCGCCACATTTATACTGCTTCGTCATCAAATTTGAAAATCTGCTTCCCGTCAGTTACTGTTGAGTGAAATCATGGCACTACTGTAATTGGAGCGGTCGAGTTGCCACATCACCACCGGCCCAATGACGGTTAAAATTAAAACTAACATTTATTCTTTTAAACAAAGAATAAAAATAAAAATAAAAATAAAAATAAATGAGAGAGAGAGAGAATACAGAATAAAGAATAAAGAAAAAAGTTGAAAAAGTAAAAATTATATGAGAACCACCGGTACCGAATTGATTCCCCAAAGTTTAAAAAGGGAAAACAAAGGAAAAAGCCACTTGATTCCGTCAAATTCTGGATATAACCGAGACAAGGAAATTTTGGATTAGAAAGTATAGAATCACAGGCTAATTGAATGCAATCTAGGATTTGTCAGGGCATTACAACCTGTCAGAACATCAAATATCCAAAATCCACCCGGTTGAGAAATATTTTCACCTGCAATTGAACTCTTGACTAGAGATTTACAATGGAATACATAATTGTCTAAACTTAACAAATTGAAGGAGGTACCGTTGTTACATTGCTCCTCCTCAAGTCCTGGAAGTCTACAAGCTTGTGCTACGAAGATGGAACTGTCCCAGGAAATTCTACTGGGGCCTCCCATGATTAGGTGTCGAAGATCCCCCTTAACTTCAGGTCCAATAAGATGACTTGTATGTTCTTTGATGGCCAAGGCAGCTTTAGGGAAAAATAAGTACTTTTTGGAGCTTCTATGTTAGCCACGAAACTTTTATTGAGCTTTTGGGAGGGCTCGGCTGGACACAGTACCATGCAGCAATTTGACAAACCCTAGGAAGCTCAGTTTTCCATCAGTGTGCCTAATCCAATCATGGAGAACAGCATGAACGGGGATTGAAGGACCAAGGCCAAGTTCCTGAAACAACATTCACAAATAAAATTAGATCACAATGCAAAAATCTTGCATATTGATATTTGAGTCTCCCACTCCAGCTAGCTGAGTTAGAATAATGGTGACACTAGCATTTAACTATTTCTAACAAGCTAGTATATGAAGTAAAACATTTAGAGAACCTTCTTTCCAGGACATACAAATTTCAGAAATAGATCTAAAATGTCAACTATTGTTTATAATTCACTTAAGGAAAAGTTTTTTAAGTCCCTGAAGAATGCAGAAGGATTTAAACGCCAGCCAAAACACAATCCATCATGGAAACAATCATGTTTTAGCACTACTGACTTCTACCAATACAACTACAACTAAATCTAGCATGTTGTTCACATCATAGAAACAAGCATACATCCAGAAACTTTTCTTACATGTAAAAAAAAAAAGGAAACTAACATACTGAAGCTAATTCCTCGATGACAATAGCTCTATTCCCATCTTTTTCAAAAAGTTCATAGGCACAACGAGCATGTTGTTCCCATCGATCAAGAGCTTCTAGCTGATGAACACTTAGAGCAGCTGCACAGAATTCCTCAAAATCCATCCTTCTATATTGAAGAGCATTAAGCTGCCACAAATAAAAGAAATGAAGTTTACAATTAACGAATTTAGAAGACAACACGAACTTCACTAACTGTAACACCATCATGAAAATCAAAAGCACCTACTGATGATAGAAAATCTGGAATGCGTGACTCCTTCATAGCATCTGTTGAATTTTTCATCAAGGCCTGATCAAAGCAAATCTTCTTAGAGAGTTATGACAGAATTATCGATTTACAGAATCAAGGCATTGAGAAAGAAACAAACCGCTTTGATGTTTTCTAAGCTTATACTGCCATTTTTGCTTGGTTCCAATAATGCAAACTGCTCCTTCAAATAAAATAGCTCGTCCACTGTCAATGTTTTAGACAAAGCCTGTAATAGCACCAATGATGAGTGCGAAATACAGTACTAGATAATTAAGAATTCAAGACCTCATAGAAGTCTTCACTCTTGAGATTGATAAATGTAGGTGTGGTGGAAGGTTTTGGAAATAAAGGTCTGCAACAGTAACAGGATACATCTTTTACAACTACTCTTTTTCTATAACAACAGTGTATTTGAACTGTTTCATTATAAAGTAATGCTAGCACACAGTGTTTATTATATACAGTTAATCCAACCTTCAATATTCACTATTTCCATTATAAAACTAGGTACCCCACTTTCCAAATGAAGTTGACATTGATTTCCAAGCAAATCGTATGGCAATAGGTTACATGATTAGCTGCAAATTACAACAAAACTAAAGCAGTTGCTACAACCCGTCTCCTAATTTGGTTCCAAATTCAGCCTAATATGTTCCAATCTATAGCTTTGTCAAACTGAGCCAATAAATAGCACTCATCAAAGGGTCATCTTAGCGATATCTACCACCAGATTAAAAAGAAAAAGATAAATTGCCACTGAATGAAATACCAGTTGAAAACACAAAGAACCTATTGACGCCAAAATCCCAAAGGTCAACATTGATGGACACAAAGGAACCTTGCTAAGTAATTCTCTTCTGCAACCAATCATAAGTTTTCTCACGGATATAAATTAACTTAAACTTTACATACATCTTGAAAAATATCCAATTCAAACATCTGCACAGTGATTAAAAAAAAAACTATATTCAATGCTCATATGTGCAAGGCATGATGAACATATAATAAACAATATCATAAATAGCATCATGCACATACCCTGAGAGCAGCTTTTCGAAGTGATGAAGAACGCATGTAAGCCTTCATGAGTTTAAGTATCAGTATATCCAAAGGCACTTTTATGTCATTAGAGTTTTTAATCCAGGGATGACCTGCAAAAAGAATTGTTAAAAGCAGCACTTCAGCAATCTAAGAACAGAGAACTCTGATAGCAGATGAGGCACTCACTCAAAGCTTGAGCAGCAGTCAATCGTTTTCGTGGGTCTTTATTTAGCAAGCGCTTGACAAAGTCTCTTGCTTCAGAAGAGAGAGAAGGCCACGGTGCTTCATCAAGACTTGGATCAGCTTTTAGAACAGCCCGAAAGATCCCAGACTCAGTTCGAGCCCAAAAAGGACGACTGCCACACAACAAAATATATGCAATCACACCTATACTCCATACATCAGCTTCTGTACTGTAAGATCTATGAAGAACTTCAGGGGCTACATAATATGCACTACCAACAATGTCATTAAGCCTTTCATCTGCAAAGTCAAAACATTAGAACTGTTAACTGTTCACGACACTATTTGAAAGAGCTAACAGTAAGGCATAAGTAAAGGTAAGAGGACAAACCTGGTTTAACAAAATCTGACAAGCCAAAATCTATGGCCTTCAATATTGAATTTTCCTCCTTGGTGGTAAACAAAAAATTCTGATCCAGCAAGTAACTACACTTAGATAAGAATTTATAAATGGAAAAAAAAAATGAAATAGCAAACATGTTGCAGTCAATTTCACCAATACCACTAACAGCAAATATCTGGTAGAATATCTAACCAACAAATAAAATAATTCAAATGCTCAAATGAATAACTGAGACTATATTTCACCTCAGGTTTAAGATCCCGGTGCACCACACCCTGAAGGTGGCAGAAAGCAACAACATTCAATATCTGTATCATGACAGCCTTTGCATCATCCTCTGTGTATTTTCCACCCCTGTAGTAAACAGAAATGTTGTCTGTAAGCATCAAGCTTTGAAGGTAAAAAGCTACTGAATTTCCATGAAGTCAGCACTGAGAAGAATTACCTTGAAAGTATTCTATCCAAGAGCTCCCCACCTTCACATAACCTGGTACATGAAAAAACTTTTATCAATATATGGAAAGAAGACCAGAAAAACATTACAGTAGTACTATAGCAACAACAGCAGCATGCCATTCAAAGTAAATACCCCACATAGAACTTACTCCATTACAATATAGACGTTATCATTGTCTTCATATGCATCGTAGAACTTTACTAAATGGTTATGTCCAGTCAAGGCTCTCAATATCTTCACCTCCCTTCTCACATCCTCAATTGCAATTGCAGTAGTCATCTAACAACAAAAATAGTAAAACCCAAAAAATAAAAATAAAAACCCACGATTAGCAAATCACACACCCCATTACGTCATGTAAATAAAGCAAACTACTCTCACAATTAGCAGATCTAAAGTAGAGGATTAATGTAATAATTATATATACACCTTGGCTTTGGGTATAACTTTAACCGCAACTTGCTGCCCTTTAAGCTCGCCTTTCTTAAACTTGGCTTGACACGTGTACCCGAAATGGCCGCTGCCGACCTCGTCGCCGAGCTCATACTTGTTTCCAAAATGCTTCGAGAATCCGAAACTTTTATCGAGCCCCGTGGCCGGCTCGGCTTCGCTTCCCTCGGGAATTGCAGTTTCGTTAGGCTTGACCGTGCCGTGGCGCCGCGCCAAGACCGCCTTTATGTGCTTGGCCGGGGACGGCGGCGGAAAAGGCCGCTTGAAAAACCGTTTCGGCGTGGAGTTGGCCGAAGATCTCGCAGGAGACGACTTCTTTGAGAAGAAGTAGTGAGCTGGACTGGGACTGTAGAACGGGAAAAAGGGCGACTTTTTGCCTTCGTTGACGGCGTTATCCTTGCTCTGCTCCTCGTCGTCATTATTGCTAGGGTTGTCGGTTTCGCCATTTGCTGAACTTTGAGTAGGAGTGCGCTTATCCTCAGCTGGAATAGGCTTGTCCTTGGCGGGAATTGAGTTGTTCTTCGCGGGAACGGGACTGGATTTAGGCGAGCTTAAATTCGGGGAGGGTTTAGAGTTGCAGAGACCCATTTCAAAGTAAGTACCTCCCCAAACAATGAGAGTAAGCTGAATTTAAATCCTACGGCTAAATCATCGCATGGATAATCAATTATTCATGAACTCAATTTGAAATTTTTTTTAAAAAAAAATAACAACAATAATAGACAATTAGTAGGAATTGAAATTTGCCTGTGATGAATGGAGTGTTTGGACTTTGAAATGGGGGATAGGGATCTACCAAAAGGTGATAAAAAGGAAACGACGGTGAGTCCACTTTTTTGTTATCGAAGAACTAAACCATGATTAATTAGTACTAAATTAAAATAATAGTGAAAAAGATGGCTGTGCTTGCTTTTGGTTGGGTTGGTTGGTGGGGCCAGAAGTACAGTGCAGTAACGTTAGTGATTATTTGCCACGTGGCATGAATCTGGGGTGTGGAGTGTGGTTGTTAATTGTTATTGAATTAGTGCGCGTTTTCAGTTGCTTAATTCGTGATGCTGATTTAAAGTGAGCATGAAATTTCCTCTTTTTTTTCAGCTCCTCCTTCAAGGGGCAGAATGGGTATTTTGCTAGAGTTAAAGATTATTTTATTTTGACAAAAAGAATTAAAGGAAAAATAAATTGACTTAATTGGACGCTAAAATTAAAAATTGCGCCGTTTATCACCTTCCCTTCCGATACAAGGTGGCTTTGCACTGTCAAAAAAAAAAAAATCCAAATATTGTAATTAATTTAAGTCAAAATTGATGACCCATTTTTTTATATTCACAAATTAAAATCGATTCAAGTTCAGAATGTTCTAATTACTATTATACTATGATAAGAATTTTCCTTTGGACCAGCATATATAAGAATATTGTAAAAGATAAATAATTTTATAACGTGAGACTTGTAACCTTATCCGCTTTTAAATTTAAATATACTAATTTATATATTTTATAATTAAAAATATATTCATATATTACAAATAACAATATATTGATTCCATTTACTTGAACATAAAAAATTTATGAGTAGTGCTACATTTACTTAATTGAGATACATAATTTTATATTCCAATTGATTATTATTAATAATTATATAATATTCATTAATAATTAATAATGTACATATCATATATCAAATCAATTAAAATATAAATTTTATATTCAATTACGTAAGTATAACATTATTAAAATTTTATTCTTTACTTTTTAAAAATAAAATTAAAAAATTGGTGATTTAAAATTAAAAATTAATTTAATTTTAAATTAGAGACCAACAAATATTTAATAAGAAGTCTAATATGTAAAAATTATTTTAAAGAGTAAAATAAAAAGTTGGAAGCATTAAGGCAACTACTGTTCATGTGACAGGTATTGCTCGTGCATAAATTTATAGGTGTTTTTTATTTTAGACTCTTACAAGTAAAGATTCTTATTCTAAATAAGATTTAAAATTTTTGAGGTTAATATTAATAATCATTATAATTTCTTGTAATTGATATCAAGCATAAAAAACAACAAGAGGTAGAATATATAACTTATGGCACAATTGAATGATTTGAATACATAATGAAATGTGGTATACATCTTTGGGGGCTTTGTATATTTGAATATTTATTATAATCTCTTGTGAAGTTTTTAAAGTGCAAAAAAAACGAATTAATAAAAAAGTTAAGATTCTTGATTTATTATAAATATAGATAATTTTATAAAATCACATAAATTTTATATGTATTTTTTTTATACTATTATTGATTTATCTCATTCTAATGTGATTTTACTTTTCTTAACCGTTGAAAGTAAACAACTTTCGTTAAGCTAGAAAGATTTCTTGACCATATATAAAAAATTCGTAACAAAAAATGTTTCGTCTTAAACTTTACTTTTAGAAGTAACTGCTAACTATTATTCTCTTTCATTTTTTTTATATTACAAATGTTTCTCAATGCACTCTTATTATTTATGTTGCAAATATGTACATTCCTTTGTTGAATGTCAATTAAATATTTCAGTCGAATTTACTTGTAAAAATTGGTTACATTCCACTGATAACAATATATTTAGTTCTAGTTAATATCAAGCTAATCGATTTCCCCCGATGAATTTCCAGTCCCCAAAACCCCATCAATATCCCACTAAACTAAATATAATAACATTAATTAATGAGACAATGATCCAACAAGATTTTTCCTCGAGATTTTGGTCTCTATTTATATATATTTATATCCACATGGTGGAATATTAGATAATTCAGAGACAACTGAAACATTGAATTTAGCACGATTCTGCGTGATGGCTGAAATGTTAAAGACCAGAACGAACAAGTCAATCGAAATGTAACTCTGTTATTGCTTATTATTAATGCAATGCATGCAGAAGTTGGAAGGAAGTTCAACAATATACCGACCACAACTTAAAAAAAAAAATGTTCTTGCTCGATAAGAAAAGAAGATCTGAGCCGTGGATTTGATCGATGACCCTGGCTCTGCAGCTCAGTAATGGCCGGCGTTCAGATTTGTCAAATTGCCAATAACATTAGCGAAAGTCAACACGTAGAAAGCTCATATTTAAAAAACTTGCAGCGAAAATTCAATTTATTAACGTAGATGATGAATGTGAGTGAGAAAATCAAACTGCGGTCACTCGTGCGATAGGTTGATAGCAGGGATATATCTCAGCGTGAAATCATTAGTGATGATGATGCTATTGGTGCACGGTTGATAATTTCAGTTGCTTTTTTTTTTTGTTTTGGTCCATGTAAAGCACTGTCACCATTTTCAGATTAGTGGGAAACTCTCCTTGTCGAATAATTCCGAATTTTCTCATTTCAGAAAACCAAGTTCATTATCTTGCTGCCCACTCAAATCCCATGAGCATCATAATTGAGCTCCCCCACTAAAATATATGCCACTACTCATGCTGCATGCACCTGCATTTACCACATCTTCATCTATAATTTTGTTAGGTAAATTTAATTATTAAGATAGATATCGGTAGTGTAATATGTACTGTTCCCAAGGTCCGGCTGGCTGGCTGGCTGGCTTTAGAGTTTAGAATTAGCCCCACGCTTTTTCATTTTTCTTCTTTTCTATCATTTGCTTTTATCAGCCAGATAGATAGCAAGTCTTCTAGCTTTGGTTTGATTTTTGCATATCAAGAGAACGACTTTTCATCTGCAAACAAACATGCACAAGGTTTGAATCTATTGCAATTTGCACCCCATCTGTTAAGAATACAATCTATTGTATTTCATAATAATTTTGTAATGATCTATAATTAAATTTTGTAGTAATTCTAAAAATAATTTATTTATTTATTTGATTGTTATTGTTCATTATAATTTTTAATTTAATGGGAAAAATTAATAGTTAAATGTAAGTAGTGTATTAATGTTGGTCATATTTTTTGTGCTATATAAAGGGAGACTATATACACTTAACTAATAGATGGAGAGAGATAAAATTTCTTTTAATACTGTCTAAATTATTATTGTCAAAGACAAATTATATCATAGCTGTTCTAAGAATATAAATATATATATGAAAGTGCACCATTATACCACGAAAGTCATTGTATCATAGAGGCTAAACTACTGTGATCACATGTATTGCACCAAAACGTTATCTTAAAGGAATAAAATCTATCATTTAAAAGAATACTTTAACGCGTCTTAACTTGTCAATTTAAGCGTATATTTTCACATTTTAAAATTCAAACATTCATCAGAATTTAAAATTTCCAACAATATATGCATTAAAAAAATACTTTAATTAAGACTATATTTGAGTGAAATTGTTGTTATGTACAATTATTCAGTAATTACATGTATTTTTTTAACATGGGTGGGGATTGTATAAACCCTTAAACTTTAAAATACATTATTTAGTTATTAGGTGACCTCTTCGGGTTGACTTGAAGTTTTAAGTTAATGATATCAACAAATTATTTTGTTGCAACATTTTTTTCTTTGTCAAGTATGATTTCCAGGTTTTATGGCACACTCAAGTAGGAGATTTGACTTTGAGCATTATTATAATGACGATGATCCATGATGCCTGCTTCTCAGTTTGGCCCCAAGTTAAAAGGGGTAGTTGCTGGTTCCTTAGTAATATACCCACAAAAAAAAAAAAATGATTCCCTCCTCATATTTAAAAGAAAGAAAATAAATGAAAAACTATTGTCTTAAAGGATCAGTCTGAATATATATGACTTAAAAAGGAGATTACTATGCATGTGGCCCCTGCAATTTTTGCTTATGCATCAAGCCATGGTGTTATTATAATTCAGCTTGCGTTTCTTATAGTATTAGTAATACTACTCATATTTAACTTGCTTGACAAGATCATTCTACGTATAGCTGAGGTGGGTAATTGAAAATAAATAGAAAAAGAAAAGGAAGAGAATTTCATTTTCTAAAATAATCTGAGAACACTGAATTTGACCCTCCAGAAAATCATCATTAAGCACCATATAATCAAAATATTAAAAAAAATACGAAGTCAAAAGGGAAGCTCGAGTGCAAATAAAAAAAATTGTTGAAGAAAGAAGAAAAGAGAAAGGCATAACGAATCCGAACAAAATAAGTACCAACAAAAGCAAAGTTGTTCACTTGATGCCAACGGCATCTGCATTTTTCTCCTTTTATTATAATTTATGCGGAAGTCCCACATTTTATGCGCGTGCTGTCCTTTCCCTAGAAATTTTGCTGTCCATTCTTTTGTGATTTTAATCCATTAATCAAAGCTTCAAATGAAATTTGGTTTTTGACTAAAATGAAAAGAAGACCCATTTGTTATTATAGAATTGAGATTTTTATATTTGAAGTTATGTTTTGTTAGCTCTACTGACCCAACCCATCCCTCCTTAAAACAGTTAAATTCTTCAATAATTTGTGAACTTCAACATAAATTCTTGAATATCTTAAAAAGCTTTGGAACAAAGTGGCCCTGAAAAAGGGTTTAAAGCTGTAGAATCCACTCAATTGGTGAATGAGACAGGGCATTTGAACGATCTACATGACAGCTCCATTACATCGACTTTACAAGTACAAATTGGAACCCAAATAGTAAGGGTTGTACAGTGATTGAAACTTGTTGTCAAATTCAAGCCAGAATCTCGGTAAACATGATAAATATCAGCCCAAAGCTTGCACCATTCAAATTGTTTAATGTGTGACGTATCGTTTATAGGCCAATGTCTTATCTTATGCTTGAAATTTCTGCATCCTTTAATGCCACATGGTGCGGGTAATGCTTCCATGTCGTATCAACTTCATACAATTATGGCTGCAAATTGTCCTCGAGATTCTTAAAAACTGTTGCTCCTGCGTTTGATAAACTGCAACAAACATGGTACTAAAATGAAGATGCTTTTGAATTTGGTATCAGGATTTATGCAACTCTAAAATACGATTAGCAAGAATAGCAATTATCTCAGTAGAACGAATTCAAAAATAACATAGAATGCTACAATAGCTTATTATGTTACACAAGTTTAAGCATAACATTCATTTGAATTGCTTAATCATTATTATAGGAAGAAGAAGCAATTTGGAAACATAGTAACAAGGTTGATAGAATATGCTTCTTAGGTAAGAAATAAGGAAAAGAAAGAAAATGCCTTTAAGGAACCAAGAAAGCTCTTTCAGCCATATTGAACAAAGAATCATCACGTCTTAAAAAACGTCAGTGTGTACTCCCAATAGAATTTCTGCACGCCAGTGACTGAAATAAGTGGGCAGCAGAATGACAGAAGCACCACCAGAGAACTAGCCAGAACTCGAGTCCCCACCAAAACCAGACTTTAGAAATCCTGTTTGGTTGAGATGACTAACATCGCCCCATGTTTTTAAGATCCACTTGTTTCTGTCGGTTAAGTGAAATATGTTTATCGATGTATTCAGTACCTTCCCTTCAGACTTATTATTTGGGCAAGCTCGCTTGTAGAATGTTCTGATGACACCCCCATGTGTCACCACTAGTATTCGCTCTCCTGCAATTGAAATAAATGACGATACAGAAATTTAAAATGCAACCGCTAATTCCGCACCAAGAAGAAATAAGCCTATGACCGAGGATAATATAATTGTAAAACAATAATTTTTCAAGGCATTTATCAATGGTTACCAAGAAACAAAATATAGCACAAATAATAATACAGAGGTTTTAGAACAAAATCATCAATGACACCGTACCTTTATTCTTTGTACCAATTCTCTGCAATGCAGATGTGCAGCGTTGATAAAGTTTATCAAGACTTTCTCCACCACCCTGCAGTTATCGTAATTTAAGATAAATAGCAGGCTGAATAATAGAAGTAAATATTCTAATAACAATTGATTCTTCTGCATAATTTTGATGAGGTTTGTCATTTTCTTTAAAGAGTATCTATACTTTCTTTGTTTCAATCCCAATTAAATTATCATGTACCTCAGACCTTGCTCGCAAAGACTATCCACCTTCAGCATTTGGTACTGAGGAGAGCCAGCCATTAAGTACAGACACAAGCTAAGCAAGAGATGGAAAAAGCACACTTTGATTTACCAAATGTACAGATGGGGATCATTAGGGCCACATTTAAGGTCCCTTTCTCAAAGATGGGAGATTTTTGAGGAATCACTAATCAGACCTCATCAATCACCTCTTAGAAACCTCTGAATTGAAGCTACATATTACATGATCTCTATGCTTTACTGAAATTAAGAATTACAATCAGCTCACCAATAAGATTTATAAAACTATATTAGATAAAATATTAAACTATCCTAGAAGGAAGTTGGGGTGGGCCAAAGTAATTTAGAAGAGGAAATCCCCAGCTTAAGACCCATTGGCTAAAGCCGATTTGTGGTAAATGAAAACCTTGGGGATAGGATGGCGCCAACCCAAACATCAGATTGAAAGGATCATTTCACACTTGACCAGAAATTAAGATTTTAATCCAAAACCATGGATTTGAATGCCATCATTAATACAGAATTGTTCGAAAACCAGAATCATTTCAGAATGATTCACAAGATTTCTGGCAGTGCCACATGTGCCTCCAGCCATTAAGTAAGACCATTTTTACTGGCTTAAGGTTCTACAATTTTTCTCTGCATACACAACAGCTTTCCTACCACTCTGAGTGGCCCAGGCCTAATTCATACTAATTTTAGGCAGGCTGACTTGTGGTTCTCCAACCCATTAAACAACTGTACCCTTAAGGTTTTCAATGTTGTACTTGAAACAAAAATCACCATATGCTATGCTACAAACTTTGAAGTAATATCAACTCACAGGGATGTCTTGATCTGTCTTGCCAGATAAAAATGCTTTATATGCGTTAGGATTAACTTTGGCTGCTTCACGAAAAACAAGTCCTTGAAGATCTCCGAGATGTCTTTCCCTTAAGTCCAGATCTTCAATAACCTGAAATATAAGACCATTCAAAATAAAATAACTAAGTATTACAAGGCCTCCATTTAACAGGTTGACCGAGGCAATCAACCTAGGAAATCAATATGAAAATATCCTGATTTTTCCTTCTTGGTAAGAAAAAAAAATTCATAACTGTGAAAAAATGAACCTGTTTTCATAACTGTGAAAAAATCAACCTAGGAAATCAATATGAAAATATCCTGATTTTTCCTTCTTGGTAAGAAAAAAAAATTCATAACTGTGAAAAAATGAAGTCATATCTCCTGTGATACAAAAGAGCACTATACACAAATTAAAGGAATGAGGAATGCAAAAGGAAGTTGTAACTCCTGTGATATCATTGTTGTGACTTGTGAGGTTATTATGAGCTATAATACTGCCAATATAATCAAAGGTTAATTAAGATGGTTTGACAATAAGCATCAGAAACCACAGGCAGTACAAATGACTGATACAGTTCAAGTTAATGTTGCTCAAAACCGGAGAGTAAGGGAAGAGAAAATAGAATGTCCAAGATATTTCAGTAGCCAATGCAATATAGTTGGCAATAGATAATTTGTTGAGTTTATTACCAAAGCAATAAAATAGTTTAGCTTGCTAGCAAAGTACAACCAATTTATTTTAATGCACATTTACCGGCAAAAATACAAACATCAAGAAAATTCATCCTAGATCAGCTTTTTTTTAGTTTTAGTCAGATACCAGTTGTGGCCCAACCTACAGTGAATCCATTATACAGACACATCAAACTAATAGGAAAGCATACCATGATGAAAGTTGCAAACTAAGAGGTCCAATACCTAACATGGGTAAATCATTTTGCCCAAATTGCTCCCAACCTTTGATACTCAAAAGTCAAACTCAAAACCAATGCAAATGTTTCTTTTACTTGAACAAATAATAGCTATGCTAGTCCAGCGGGATATAATGCGATGTACATAAATAATCATGTCACTCTGATATACAACTTAATAGTTGGCAAAATTAATAGAATAAATGAAAGAAATTGATGAGTTTCATTAGGGAATATTAAACAAGTAACTAAAGAGTTCAACGTCATCATCTAACAGCATCTGTATTGCAATTTAAAAGTTATGGAACTTAAAATATTTGCTTCCAAAATCTAAATTCATACCTTAAGCCCACCACATCTGTTTGCAATTGTCTTAGCTGTCTCAAGTGCCCGCTTCAAGTCAGAAGAATATACAATAGAGATCTTAAAGTCCTTAGCCAGCCGCTCAGCCACCTTTATGGAATGAATTAATTGCCAGACATTAGAAGGAAAATAAAAGAATCTGAAGTTTGTTTTTACAAAAGAATTTCAGAAAGAAAAGCATTCGAGAGTGTGATGAGTAGAGAAGCTTTCTACCAAAGCACTTGAAACTGCCTTCTGAAAAATAATAAACAGGTGCTTTTTCAATAAGCAGTTCAAGTGTTTCTCTAGTTCCTAGAATGCTTCCAAGAACACCTATTCAGCACTTCATTAAAAAAAAAAAAAAACACTTTCTCTCTTTTATTCTAATACTACCAAATGGGCTCAAAAAACACTTGCAGCTATTTGAAACAGGGCTATCAAACAGGCAAGCAAAATACACCCTAAGGCTATAAGCATGTAAATAAGCAGCAACACTTACTGAAACTGCTTGCTCTCTCCCAACGTCGTTTAATTCAACATCCAAATGCCCCTATTCAATAATAGAACAGATTTATAACTAATTAAGTTCAATTTTCTAGTACTTGAAGAAGTAGTAGTAGTAACAATAATAATAATAATAATAAACACCTGAATCTTTCCCTCGACATTCCATGCCGTTTCGCCGTGACGAACAACAATGATTTCACAATAATCGGGCCCAACAGAGCTGTATTAAGTATTGACAATAACATTTATTAGTTTCAACATAAAGAACAATCACGGTCACGCTTTCGAAGTGAAATTTGGGGATCGAACCTAGAATCGGGCCCGTTCATCAATGGTGAAGCGTCCGGCGACTCGGCCATATTGACCGGGCGAGTCGAGCAGCGAGTCAATGTTAGATTTTCTGTTCCTTTGCCGGCGAAAGGTGATTTTAATTTTAAGCACTGAGGAATATTAACAGACTGTGAGCATGAACGTGGAGAACGGAACGGAGTTCGGACGTGTGGTCTTACACTGCGTGACGTGCGCAGCACGCTCATTTCTGGAAAGGGTCAACTGAAATAACAGCAAAATTGTTTTCTTATGTGGTTGGGCCAGCAATTTGGGCTGAGGTTTACTGGTCTTGTAAATTGTAATAAAATAAAGGGCGATGATATTTCTTCTTATTTTGTGTAATCACACACTATTTTTTTTTATTATAATTATAATTTTAAACAATATAATAATTACATACTAGTCTTAAATTAGAGAAAAGTTATGGTAAAATTTTGTGTAAAAGATGTGTTAGAAACCAACGTGTGACTTGAAGGACATGATCCCTTAGATGTAAGAAGTGTAAAAAAAATATTAAACATATTAAATAATAGATAATTTAAGAATAATTAGATTTATTTATAATATTTAAAATAATTAATAAGTAGAGTGTTATTAAATAAAAGGTAAGATGAAAATATCACCATCCTAAAATAACTATGAACTTATAATGGTGAAATTTGTACCTGAGAAATTTTTTAAAATACTATCCCTGCAATATTTTAAGTACAGCTATTGGCACCCTTCTATGTCAAGACTCTACTTTTGCGTTTATAGTTTTTTTTAAGGGTGTGATATTTCCACTTCAACATCCATCAAAAATTTTATATATTTAATTTTAAAAAATTAATGTATTTAGATACACAAATATTTCCTAAAATATTCCTATATATTAATATGCTGTAAAATGAACCCAATATCTCTAATATATTATAATTAAATTTTATGTTTTGCTTTTCGTAAAAAAATTTACAACAAATCCATTATATATAGTTTCTTATGAACTAAATTTTATAAAATAAATATAAAATTTACTTTTTTTCGTTTTAAAGTAAATTTATATGTATATCTTCTTCATCCATTGCTTTTTTAAAAAAATATTTTTTATATATTAAAAAAATATATTTTTAATATAATTTCAATTCAAAAAAGACTTCAAAGTGTACAAAAATTTGATAAATGATTCTTTAAAATAATATAAATAATTATCAAATTATATTTATTCATATTTTTTATTAGTTATTTCACACAAATTGAAAATCATGATGCTTAAAAGTAAGGAAAAATAATAATTTAGCCCTGATAGAACGATAGTTTCCAAAAATATTCTTACTTTTCAAATATACCAAACTTGTCCCTGGTTCTGTTAAAATTTTACTTTAAAGGGCAAAAACGCACTTTGATCATCATATTTTACTTTGTAGGAAAATATTAAAAAATTTCAATTCTCCCATTTTTATGATTTTCATTTTCCCCCTTTTTTTTCTTTTTATTTTCTGCTAAAATTAAAACCCAAAAGAACTCTTCATCTTTATCTTCTCCATTTTCTTTTCTATCTTCATCTTCATCTTCATCTTGTCCTAAAAGAACTTTAAAAAAAAAAAAAAACAAATCATTAGCTGCTTTTTCTTTTCTATCTCCATTTTCTCTTTCATTTCATTTACAATTTTATTTTCTAGCTATGCGTGGGTAGCAATGGGCCAATAAGAGAGAATATTGGGTGTGTTTCTAAGCATGCTTCTTAGAGCATTGAACCGAGCATGAAATCTTGGTTATGAATATTGACATTGATTCCGATAAAATCTTGGGTGGTTTTATTTTATTTTGTGTAGTTGAATAGAAGAAACAAAGTTCGTGTTTAGTTCGATTTACTAATATTACCTGAAATCTGAAAAATAAATAAAATTGTTCTCATTATTTAATTTCATAATTTTCCTACTTCGCTCCTTTCACAACCGAAAAATTAATCCTCAACATTGAATAGTTAAACACTCCTTTTCCAATTCTATTATAAACACTTGTTTTGAAACCAAAGTTAAGCACTCATTTTGTATTTAATTAAAACACATAAGAAGAACACTAAAAACATTCATTTGATGGTGGTTAGTGGTGGAGAAGCAACAGTAACAACAACAATTTTTCATCTCATTCGATACATTCATATCTAATATGTGATAAATTTAAATTTTATATTACGAATATTAATATACTCACATTTTGGTACCTTGTTGTAACTCTGTTTCCATGTTATTGCTCTTATAACATAAAAATAAAATAAAATCCACGATATTAGTTATGAAAAAAGTATGAAGTTGCATGAAACTTGATTTGCTGGACACAATCACGCAAGAAGAGAAGTGAGATTCACGTGATGCAATCGCAGGAGAAGAGAATCACAAATCACACAAACCAAGCTCGAGTGTGATTCTCGTCGTGCAAGGGCAATGCAATCGTGTGGCATGTTCGTGCAACCTTTGTCACGTGCGATATTAGTGTGTAAATCACTATTTTTACACTCATAGTAATTCGTTGGAATCACGTTAAACTACGAGTTGGATCACACACCCTTTTTTTATGATATTTTTTTTAGTTTCTTCAATTTCGTTTGCATATTAAATACATTGTTCTCCAATAAAAATTATTACACTATATGTACATTTCTATGCTTATATATTTATTAAATAAACAATAATAAAAACATCATTTTATATATAATGGTTCATGATTGGTAGCGTTTAATTTACAAAACTAAAAAATAATTGTGATTCTCATGCAAGGGCAATGCGATCGTGTGGCATGTTCATGCAACCTTAGTCGCGTGCTAAATTAGTGTGTAAATCACAATTCTTACATGTATATTTTTTTGAAATCACTCTAAACTACGAGTTGCATCACATACTCTCTTTTTTTATGAATTATTTTTTTTAGTTCCTTCAATTTCGTTTGCATCTCAAATTCAGATTCAAATATATTATTCTCCAATAAAATTTATTACACCATATGTACATTTCTATGCTCATGTATTTATTAAATAAATTAAAAAAAAATTATTTTATATATAATGGTTCATCATTGGTAAAGTTTAATTTACAAAACTAAAATATAATTGTATTCCAAATAATGATTAAAATAATTATACTTTTGCTTTTATGTCCTCTAATTACTAGTGTATAGTTGAATTGTAACTTGGATTACAAGTGCAAAATCTTGAGTGTATAGTTAAAAATGAAATAAAAACTCAATAGTTTAAGACCTTTGCTTTTTAACTATTTCTTTTATGTTTTATAGATGAGAGAAATTTTTATGTATTTTTGAAAATTTAAAATATAATAATTTATAAACTTCATTTGTGACTAAAATAGAAAATAGCTCAAAATTATGGGCTGTATTAAAATTTTTTTCATTATTTTACCATATTGGCTAAGCCCAGCCTTAATGGATTGGTAATAGAATAATGACACGTTATAGTGTTGCCTATCATTATAGTTGATGAATACAATACAAAACAGGCACAAAACATGTGCATAATCATTCAAATTTTAATGGAAATTTTTAGAAAATGACTCATATTTTTAAGTAATTTCATTATATTTTTAAAATTTATTTAATTTGTTTAGTTTATATGATTTATTTATTTATTTTTATTTTTTAGTACTTTTTATTTGAATTTAATTATGTAGTTTATTGATTTTAATTTAATTAGGTTATTTAGTATATTTAATTTATTTATTTAGGTCAGTTAATTTGTTTATTTAGTTTATTTCATTTATTTTATTTATTGAATTTAATTATTTAATTTGTTTAGTATATTTTATTTTATTTATTTAGTCTATTTAATTTGATAAATTAATTTAATTATAATTGTTTAGTATATTTAATCGATTGATTTATTTATTTTGCATTTTATTTGGAATTGCACTTTGCATTTTGTTATTTTATTTGTTTTAATACCAATTTTTGTATTATATTTTTTTCGACAAGAAGCATAAGTGTCTAAAAATTTTATTATTCCAGGTGAAGAGTACTGTCCAGCAGTAAAAATATCATACTTAACATTATAAGCATTGGACATTATATAATATAACCATGGATAGAATTAGAATCTAAGGGGTAAGTTTAATTATATAGGGTCTTAATGTTAAACTTGTTTAGGAACCAAATTATAAAAAGACTTATTTTAAAGAGTAAAAATTATAAATAATTATTATTGAATTAAAAAAAAAATTATCACTTGGAAGAGGGGGATGTCCCCCTTGGGCCTTAAAAAAGTTCTATCCTTAAATATAAGTTGACGCTCACTTAAACAACACTATTTAGAGTAACAAGTATATACGGAGGAAATTTTAAATTTATAAAAGATTACATTTTTAAAAATTTTACTTTTAAAAATTTTTATTAATACATTGTCGTCATGATTGTTAATGCTTAAATTATAACAGTGATAAAAATAAATAAATAATTTTTTTTAAATAAATTAAATTAATTTTCAAAACATTTTTTTAAAAGTTCACGCAACATATTGCGCGTGCTAAAATGCTGGTAGAACATGCCACACAAGCCATGCACGGTCGCTAGAATGCTACTAGAACATGTTATGCACACACACTGGAATGTTGAAAGAATAGTGTCCTTCCCACGGCCATTGCGCCGCCACAAAATACTAAACTTTTTCATCATTTTTAACCGATTTTTTATAGATCACATACTCAAATAATTATGCAACCATAATCTATTTTTATTTTAGCCTAAAATCTCAAATTTTCTTCTAAAACCCTAACTTTATCTGCAAACTCAATTTCTAACAATCACTTTCAATTTGCATAATATATATCTACATAATTAACTCAATGATATAAAAATTTAAACTTGTCATATATTGGGCATGAAAATGTCAAAATGGATGATGAACTTTTGTGATTGTTACTGCTGTCCCACCACCAATTGTCGTTTCTGCCGCCAAATGAATGCTTTTAAAATTCTTCTCAGGTGTTTGAAATGAACAGAAAATTAGTGTTTAATTTTAGTTTTAAAAATGAGTGTTTGTAATATAAGTAAAAGAGGAGTGTTTAATTTTTTGTTTTGAGGATGAAAATTTCGGTTGTGAACAAAAGAAAATTATGAAATTGATGGGTAATTTTATCCATTTTTCGGATTTTTAATTATGAGAGTTCATTTATAGCTAAAATATAAATTAACCTTAAATTTTAGATCATTTTTAAAATTTTTCTATAATATTATAGCGTGTTTGGGCCAACACAGCCCATTTTGTGTGTTTTGTTGGGCTTGACTTTTCAAGTCCAATTTGTGATGCCAATCCAGGCACATTATAATCATACTCGACCTAAGCACGTGTTGGGTCATGCCAAGCACTAGCTTATTTGTGCTTGGCTTATGGGTGTATCTCATAGATTAAGCTCAACAAAATTAGCTCAACCCATTATAATAAATACCTTATGTCCAATAATACAAATTAACAAAAGCAACAACTAAAACAAGTCAAAATTCTAGTTAAATTTTGAAATATTTAATATTTTTAGAGATAAATATGGTTAAATCAATAACTAATTATTATTTTTAAATATTTTTTTAAGAATAATGTTATGTATATATAGTTGGGATACAGAGTATCCCAAGTGATATGACATTTAATTTTTTAATTATTTTTTGATATTATAATTACCGTATTAATAAAAAAATAAAAAGTTAAAAACTACATAATAATTAGTAGTAACATATTAGTGACACATCATTTGAAGTACAAACTATGTGTAATATTACAATTAACTTTATATTAGAATATTTTAAAAAAACTTAAATGTAATAGCTATTATATTATAGTTGTAATATAAATGATATTTTTATGTATAGTAACTATTATATTATCTTTTTTATAATATAAATAATTAATTACATAACTTTATATTCTAATATTTTTTTAAAACTTAAATGTAATTAAAATTTTATTATAATATTTTTAAATGAATTATTCTAAAGGATGTTTCAAATGAAATATTTAAGAAATAATTATTAATGATTATAATTTTGTTGTGATTTATAATAAACGTGATACAATAATTAGTTATTGAACTAATACATGTGACATTTCTACATATATTAAAAAATACAAATTCTTAACAAGTACTTAAGTTTGTTTAGTGGTTAAAGTTTAACATTGAAGTCCTTATAAATTCAATTCATAAAATTAGATAAAATTGATATTAATAAATATTTTAGGCCGAATTTTTTTGTAGGCTAGCCCACTGGTTTGAACAAAACTTGATAAGAGCTTAATTTTGACTGATGGGTCTGGATCAATTGTGCACGTCGCTAGTCTGGGCTTTACTTTTGTAGGCCTTATCTGATCAACACAACTTCTTTAACATGGCTACAGTTAAAATCAAATATTTAGATATTTGTTCAAATCGTAAAATTCGTGCATTTCTTTAATTTAAATAAAGAATTTGAACGTTGACAGTAGTCAAAACAGTGTAAATATTTTTCTTCTATCCCTATACGCAAGACATTCTTTCTCATTATGAGCTCCTTTTATTGTAAATGTATGTATATTTTTTTTGGAGATAAAATAGAAACTTTCATTGAATAGAAAAGGAGGTAAACTTTTGGGAGTACAATAAACCTGAGAAGCTGAAAACATCTTTGGCTAACAAATGAACTATTTCATTACAATTTCTTGGAACATGCTGGATTACACAATGAGTAATGGTTTTCCTAAGACTTTGGATCTCTTTAATAAGCCAACTAATTTCTTTCATTGAAAAGGTCTCACCTTTCACAAGACTCCGAACATTCTTGGAGTCGGATTCAATTACTAAAGGGTAAAACTCATTTTCCACAATAACCTTTATGCCCAGAAGCAGAGCCTCAGCCTTAGCAAAGTCCACAACATTGTCACTGGTCTTGCTCTAGGTTACCATCTTCAGAAAGTTCCCCTTGTCATCCCCGAATACTGCACCAAGCCCCATTTTGTGCTCCCGGGCTTTAATTGCAACATCAACATTGAGCTTAATCCATCCAGGAGGAGGAGAGACCCAAGCTGAAGTGGTAGTGGAATTCTCTTTCAAGTTTCTTGACAATTCTGCTGCTCCTGGATTCTAGATAAACTCTAGCAAATCATTAGCTTTGGCAATGCTTCTCATTGGGTTCTCAGATTTTCCTTACATGATAAAACTGTTCCTATCCCTCCAAATGGTCCCCAACAAGAGTACAGGACTAGGAATTTTGCAAGTTAGGTGTATCAGTGATGTATAATTCAGTTGGTAGAATAATAAAATATATGTTAAAAAAATAAAAAAAATAAAAAAGGGGCGGTTTTCCGTGTACCCGGTGCGCAATACGCTCTTATAAAGAACAAAGTTCAACCGAAGTTTGAAAGTATGTGGGCCAAAGATTAGTGGGCCGGTAAATGACACGTGGGCTGCTGATGGTGTAATTTGGACCAAGTCATTTGAACTTTCAAAGTACTTTAAAGTTGTATGTAGATTCCCTCTCTCTCCTTCTTTTTATTTATTATTATTATTATTATTATTTGTTTTCTAATTTTTAAGGCAGGCTGCTAAATTTGCTCCCCCATTATTTTGGACTCTGTTAACGTCTACATGTAGAGATAGAAACATAACCATTCTTATAGAAGCTAGAATGATCAGTTTGTGTTTTAATTAACTCACCAAAAATTAATAAAAGTTTATTTTATTTTTCTTAAGGGTGAAAATGTTATTTTCTTTAAAAAAGAAAAGCAATGCAACGGGAGACTTTGGATAAGCGAATGCAATTGCTTAGTAATTATCCGACAAAGTTTTGGCAGGTGTGAAGCCGGCTTCCAAGGTTCACGTCAATTGTGGTTTCTTTAAGTTGATATTTTGAATTTTGTACTAATAAAATACCTCTTAAACATAAATAATAAATTATTAAAAGCTAGCATCAACGTTGGATATATTTTGGATTCAACATTTTATCAATAATTTGAAGAACTTTTCGAGGAAAAGAGATAAATGGTATGCTGCGAGAATATTGATTAAAAATTATTAGAATATGATTTGGGGATTAAGTCAAGTGTGTGCATACGGATTGAAAACGGACGTGAAAGGAGGTGAAAAATGAGAAGGTGCACCATGCGACCAGCGCCGCAGCGCCAGAACAGAACACTCAGCGTCGCAGTGCTCAGCAGAAGCGCGCCAGTGCTGGAGCGATGAGATCCCAGCGCTGGAGCGCTGGAGAGACGAGATCCCAGCGCTGCAGCGCTGGACGCGGGAACAGTATCCCGAAATTAGGAAACTTCCTAATTTTGTCTCCTACTTGCTCTAGGACTCCCTAATACGACTCCCTAATACGACTCTCACACATATAGGGAATACCTAAGACGTCCCAAGGCCTATATAAAGGCTATCAATTGGCTTGTAAACACATCTTTGTGATCTTGACAATCTTTGTGATCAAGTTAGTGAGATTTTTGTGATCTTAGAGAGATCTTGGTGATCAACAATAATCTGAGTGATTATTCTTAGTGGTTCTTTGTGAGAGAAAATCTCTAGAGAGTAAGAGAGAGTTTTCTTTGTGATCTTTCTTGTAATAGACATATTTTGTGGTTGTCTTGTGATTCATAATAAGAGAAGAGTGTGATCTTGATCCGCTGTGGACGTAGGTAAGTTGCCGAACCACGTAATTCTTTGTGTGTTCTTCTTCTACCCTTTCTCTCTTTTATTTCTTAATAACTTGTTCTGCATTATTATATTACTTGGGTGAATTGTTTAGCTTATTTGTGTGCTTCCGCTTCAACAAACTGGTATCAGAGCTTTGGTTCTAAGCAAACATGGCCACACCCAAGTATGAGGTAGAGAAATTCAACGGTACGAATGACTTCAATTTGTGGAAGATGAAGGTTAAGGCGTTGTTGGTTCGCCAAAGACTTGGTTCGGCATTAGAGGAGACTGCAGCTCCATCTAGTGATGAAGAGAAGACGCCAGAGTCATCTAGAGCAGAAGCAGAAAGAAGGGACATTCAAGAAAGAGCTCATAGCACAATCGCTCTGTCATTGAGCGATGAAGTACTAAGGGAAGTAGCAGGTGAGACGACGGCAATAGATCTTTGGAAGAAGTTTGACTCTTTTTATATGAGAAAATCGTTGGCCAACAGACTACATATAAAGAAGAAGCTGTATCAGCTGTCCATGTCAGAGGGGATGCCGATGAAAGATCATATAGACGCATTTAATAAGATCATCCTTGATCTTGAGTCTATCAACATCAAGATAGAAGATGAAGATAGAGCAATTATTCTGATGAGTTCACTCCCCAAGAGCTATGAGAGTTTTGTTGATACGCTACTCTACGGCAGAGAGAGTTTAATGATGAGTGATGTGAAATCATCATTAAACTCAAAGTTATTAGGAAAGTAGGCTGAGGGCAATGCAGAAAGTTTATCTGTAAGAGGAAGGCCCTCATATAGAGATGGGAAGAAAAAAGGTTCAAGGTCAAAGTCTAGGACTCCTAGGAAGTGCTATTGCTGCAAAAAAGAGGGGCACTTCATAAAGGACTGTCCTAAGAAGAAAGCACAGGACAAGAAGAAAGCGGATGCTGCGCTTGCTTATGATGATAGCTATGACAGTGCAGAGACACTCGTCGCTACTAATGGTATAAACTCTGAACAATGGGTTTTAAATTCTGGTTGTACTTTTCACATGTGCCTGCACAAGTCTTGGTTTACAAATTTTCAGCCTATTAGTGGTGGTAAGGTCTTAATGGGTAATGACGTTGCATGTTAGATGATGAGAATTGGTAGTGTTAAACTTAGGCTACATGATGGGCGAGTGAGAGAGTTGACAGATGTTAGGTATGTTCCTGACTTGAAGAGAAACTTGATCTCACTAGGGACTTTAGACCAGAATGGGTGTTCCATCAGGATCGACGGAGGGATTTTAAGAGTTTTGAGAGGTTCCATGGTGGTGATGAGAGGAGAGAAGCACAAAGGTGTTTATGTGCTTAAGGGTGAAGTCGTGAGTGGTTCTGCACTATTTTATGTAGATGATGAGAGTATGCAAACCAAGTTATAGCATCTTAGACTGGCACACTTAGGCGAGAGAAACCTAAAGGAGTTATATAGTCAAAAGGCGTTTGATAAGGATAAGTTCCAGCCCTTGGAGTTTTGTGAGCATTGTGTAATAGGGAAAGCACATAGAGTGAGGTTTAGTTCCGGCGAGCATAAGACTAAGGGGACTCTTGACTACATACACTCGGATCTTTAGGGACCAGCTCAGACAGCTACTCGTGGTGGTGCTAGATATTTTCTCAGCTTGATTGATGACTATTCGAGGAAGCTGTGGGTCTATGTGTTGAAGAGCAAGGATCAAGTATTTGATGTGTTCAAGACTTGGAAGGCTCTTGTTGAGAATCAAACTAGCAAAAGAGTGAAGAGGTTGAGAACTGACAACGGCCTCGAGTTTTGCAACAGAGAGTTTGATGGGTTTTGTGCCAAGCATGGGATTGCAAGGCACAGAACAGTAAGATCAACACCACAGTAGAATGGGGTAGCTGAGAGGATGAACAGGACCCTACTTGAAAGGGTTAGATGCATGCTTACCAATGCAAAAATGTCCAAGACATTCTGGGGAGAAGCTGTAGTGACTGCTACTTACTTGATAAACAGAAGTCCCTCATCATCAATTGACTTTAAGATGCCAGAAGAGAAACGGTCTGGCAATCCTCCAAAGTATGACCATCTTAGAATATTTGGTTGCCCTGCCTTTGTACATGTTAAGGAGGGGAAGTTGGAACCTAGAGCTATCAAAGGGGTATTCATAGGATATCCCGAAGGAGTAAAAGGATACAAGGTGTGGTGTAAAGACTTAACACCACCAAGGAGTATCATAAGCTGTGATGTGACATTCGATGAGATGACGATGCTAAAAACCTCACAAGTAGATGAGAAAGAAGAACCTGTGACCAAGGAAAACTCAGCACCCGAGTTAATAGAAGTTGAAGTAGCGCCTGAAAATAGATCTGATATGCTCCCAGATCAACACTTCAACAAGGAAATCCTTGAAGATGAACCAAGAACACCGGCGAGTTCCTTTAAGTCCACCCAAAAGAAGACTAGAACTCCTGAGTTGGAACTTGAAGAGTACCAGCTTGCTAGAGACAGGCTAAGGAGAACGATTAACCCACCAGTCAGGTATGCACAAGCAGACTTAGTTACTCATGCTTTTAATTCTGCTTATACTCTTGAGTATGATGAGCCTAGGACATATGGTGAGACTATGAAGAGTGAAAACAAGAAAGAATGGCAGCAGGCCATGGAAGAAGAAATTTGTTCTCTTAGAAAGAACAATACCTGGAAGTTGGTGGAGAGACCTCAAAAGAAGCTAGTCGGGTGCAAGTGGGTGTATAAGGTGAAGGAGGGGATACCAGGGATTGAGCCTACGAGATTTAAGGCTAGGTTAGTAGCACAATATTTTACTCAGAAAGAGGGAGTCGATTTTCATGAGATATTTTCTCCAGTTGTCAAGCACACATCTATTAAGATTTTGTTAGCTATGTGTGCAAACCTTGATTTACATCTAGAGCAGATGGATGTAAAGACGGCTTTTCTACATGGAGAGCTTGAAGAAACAATATACATGGCACAACCGCAAGGGTTCGAGGAGCCCGGTAAAGAAGATCATGCTTGTTTGCTAAAGAAGTTATTATACGGGTTAAAGCAATCACCTAGACAGTGGTATAGGAGATTTGATGAGTTTATGATGGCTTGTGGCTTTAGTAAGAGCAAGTATGATGGATGCATGTACTTCAAGAACATGAGTTGTGGGATGATGTATTTGCTTCTATAAGTCGATGATATGTTGATCGCATGCAAGAATATGGAAGAAATATAAAAGCTTAAGAAGCAGTTAAGTGGCGAGTTTGAAATGAAGGATTTGGGAGCAGCGAAAAGAATTTTGGGTATGGACATTATGAGGGAAAGAAGAGATGTTATCTTCTTGTCCCAACAGCGATATATAGTCAAAATTCTGGAGAAGTTTGGTATGTCAAACGCGAAGGCTGTCTCTACTCCTTTGGCTATGCATTTCAGACTGTCAGCAGCACAGTCGCCGACATCCGAGGATGAGAAACTGCAGATGAGTAAAGTACCGTATGCAAACATTGTGAGGAGCATCATGTATGCAATGGTTTGCACAAGACTAGACATAGCACAGGCTGTGAGTGTGGTGAGTAGATACATGGCAAATCCGGGTAAAGATCACTGGCTTGCAGTAAAGTAGATTTTGAGATATCTCAAGGGAACGTTGAATCACGGGTTGGTGTATAAGAGGGACGAGGACAACAATGAAATGGTAAGAGGGTACGTAGACTCAGATTATGCAGGTGATCTTAACAAGAGAAGATCGTTGACGGGCTACGTATTCACAGTGTTTAGGTGTAGTGTGTGTTGGAGATCAGTTCTACAACATGTGGTTGCACTTTCTACCACAGAGGCAAAGTACATAGCTGTTGGTGAAGCTATAAAGGAGGCCGTGTGGTTAAAAGGCATATGCACAGAGATATTGGCTCAAAAAGATGTAAACACCGGTGTATACTTGTAGTAACCAGTATCCACGACTGGTAAGAATAAGTATTTATATATGTATAAATATACGTATTTTATTTGTATGTTGGTGATACTTGAATTATATATTGTTATTAGTAATATTTTTATAGGTTAAGGATATACGATTAGTATTGGGTTTATTTGTATGACTTTAGATTTATTTTAGGGACCAAATTGTTATACTTTAAAAGTTTTGGGGGCAAATTCGTAAATACTAAAAATTAGCCTCTTAGTATAAAAATACACTTTTAAACCCTAATTTACCATTTTTAGGTCGAGCTACCCATTTTAAGAGAGAGAAGAGAGAAATAGAGGAGAGAGAAAGAGGAGAAGAAGAAGAAAAAGAAGAAGAAATTAGAATTTTGAATTTCAAGAGGTATATCATACGTATTTCTCAATTTATTGGTATTAATTAAGTTAATTCCTTTAAGTTTTGATTTCTGAAAATATGTATAATTGAGGATTTTTTGTGTATTTCGTAAGATCATATGAGAATTGATGATGATCTATAAGATAGTTTGATAAATCATGATGAATTATGGAATTTCTGCTGGATAACCTATTGATCTAGGAATTTTATAAATTGTTGTGATTCGATTCTGGTTTTGAATTTTGAGTATATGAAATTAGACATGTTAAGGATCGTCTGGGACTTTGAATCGATTGAAAATTCTGGAAATTGAATTTATAGTGAATTTACCAAAATGACCCTGAAATTCTGGAAATTTCCTGTGTAAATAGTATAGTACAGTGAAAAATAATTTTTGTCCTACTGAATGATCTTCAAAAATTATGAATTTGTGGAATATGATAAGCTTATATGTCTAATATGATATACTCGGAATTGAGAATTTAGATCAATGTGGTTGAAGTGTTATAAATTTCTAAAGTGTATCAGCTCATTGCAATATTTGATTAACAGATTTTTAAAGTTATAGAATAAAATAGTTTTAAAATACTTTTGGCAGTGATTTGGAAGTGAAATATTTATCATGGACTGAGATATGTGTTAAGAGTAATTATGTGGTAGTTTTATAATTTTTGAGTTAGTATATGATTTTATAAAATTGGGAGATTGAATACTGTTCAGTAAGTATCTTGATCCTGTCAGGTTTGTAGTTTGGATTCGATGGTGTGTATGGAATGGATTGTGTAGGAAATTTGATATAATATTCATATATAAGAAGGATATATGAGTCAAGAATGGTATATTCTGATTTTGGAGTAATTGGACATCATTTGATGTATTAGAAATTTTTGTTAAGTGTAAGTGGTCAGAATGACAGGTTTTGAGAAACTAAATATTTAGACCAATTTGATGTGATAAATGCATTGTGTATAATTTTGTAAGCTATTTAAAGTATTTTGTGTGAATTTTGAGGCTTATGAAAGGATTAATCTCCATTGATAGGTTAAGGAGATTTAAGCCTTGTAGCTGAAAGTGTTAAGAGGTAAGTATACTAGACTTTTTACTGAAATCACAATAAACATAGTAATTGTTTTGTATGATTTTGCAAATGAGGTTAAGAATATGTTTATGTTATGTCAAAGTATATTTTGATATGAAATGTGAATATATGTTTCTGAATGTGAGCATTGACATTGAGCATGGACATACATGTGTTTTTGTAAGTGAGCTTTCAAAATAAGATGTGTTTAATAAAGAAAGTTTTTGAAGTGTAATATGTCCATGAGAAATATTTTGTATTTTGAGGGTACTTGAACTCACTGTTAACTTAGTAGGCATTTTATGTGATTTGTGGAGCCTTTATGTGTGGCCTTTCCTTCGGGATTGGTATATGTTATGTGTTCCGTATGTAGGGAGGATCCTATTGGTACCTAAAGGAAGAGTGAGTCATCACATTCGTGTGGTGGCATATTGGTGCATGTGAGAGGACTCACCGATGATCAGGGTGAGGGTTTGGCTTTTACCTTCGGGCATAAGCATTATATATGTGTTATTCAAGACCTCACTTGTACTATTCCTCTCATACGGTATGTCACCTACGAGTGACATTTGGCTCATTATGTGATATTTGATATGTAAGTCCTACTAAGTAGTAGTTGAGTGATGGTATTCTTATTATGTGTTTTGAAAGAATGTGTAAGCGCTTACATGATATGTGATTTGATAAGATTATGATTTTGATTGATCACAGCATATCATACATATACATTGTGTACATATATGTATTTGTATTTGATATATGAAAAATTAGTATGCTTACTGAGTTTTATACTCATTATAGTTTATGGTGATTTCAGGTAAATAAGGTGCATGTGTGCTTAGCGGATTTGACAAGGCTTCTGCTGTTCCTTGGGTTCCCTAAGTTGCTAGGTTGTTGTGTGTTTCATTTGGGGACACGTGGGATAGGATATTTGGTTTGTCCCTATTGAATAAATACTTATGTATTATTTCATTGTGTGTGGATTGGATTTGGTTTAAGTTTTATAAAGTGTGGTTATTGGATGATTTTAAGTAAGAATTTGCAATGGATATATTCTGGGCTCCCGGTAACAAAGTTGCTACTGGTGACGTAGTAGAGTGTTAATCTCTGAGAAAACTCTGCGTATCTCCGGTTTAATAATTGTCCCAGTCACAATTCAATTGCTATAATTCTGAAAGAAATTGAAATGAATGTTTAAATATTGTCAAGAGAAGTTTATATTTATATGTTAGGTTATGGTTGATTTTAGTGTTGAACTTACTAGCAACTTGCTAAGGATTTCTGTGTTGAATGAAAGTTGAAAATTTTGTGTAATATTATTTATGAGTGCACATGCAGTGAATGAATGTAAGTGATGTCGTGTGTCGGATCTTTTAGGTCTGGGGCGTGACAATACTGTGACAGCCAGAGTGCCATACATCTAAGTAAGCATCAAGTGTTCCATGAGAGGTCGAAACACATTGATGTGAGGCTCCATTACATTCGTGAGATTGTCCAAAGTGGTGAAGTTAGTTTGACAAAGATAGCGTCATTTAAAAAATCTGCTGATATGTTGACTAAGCCACTACCCTCGGTTAAGTTCGTCCTATGCAAGGACTTAATCGGAGTCACTATTTTGTGAGGGTGACCGAAGATGCGGAAATGAGAGATCGATTTACTTTGTGAATGATTTTGAATCAAGGAGGGGATTTGTAAGAATATTGATTAAAAATCATTGGAATATGATTTGGGGATCAAGCCAAGTGTGTAGGGTGCACACGGATCGAAGACGGACGCGAAAGGAGGCAAAAAACGAGAAGGCGCACCATGCGACCAGCACCGCGGCGACCAGGAGTGGGCGCCGCAGTGCCAGAACAGAACACTCAGCGCCGCAGCGCCATGAATCTAGCGCCGCAGCGCTCAGCAGAATCGCGCCAGCGCTAGAGAGACGAGATCCCAGCGCTGCAGCGCTGGACGCGGGAACAGTATCCCGAAATTAGGAAACTTCCTAATTTTGTCTCCTACTTGCTCTAGGACTCCCTAATACGACTCTCACACGTATAGGGAATACCTAGGACGTCCCAAGGCCTATATAAAGGCTATCAATTGGCTTGTAAACACATCTTTGTGATCTTGACAATCTTTGTGATCAAGTTAGTGAGATTTTTGTGATCTTAGAGAGATCTTGGTGATTAACAATAATCTGAGTGATTATTTTTAGTGGTTCTTTGTGAGAGAAAATCCCTAGAGAGTAAGAGAGAGTTTTCTTTGTGATCTTTCTTGTAATAGGCATATTTTGTCGTTGTCTTGTGATTCATAATAAGAAAAGAGTGTGATCTTGATCCGCTGTGGACGTAGGCAAGTTGCCGAACTACGTAATTCTTTGTGTGTTCTTCTTCTACCATTTCTCTCTTTTATTTTTTAATAACTTGTTCTGCATTATTATATTACTTGAGTAAATTGTTTAACTTATTTGTGTGCTTTCGCTTCAACATATGCAAAATGAACGATTCGTCAAACAATTTAACATTGAATTATCAAATATAAGGAAAAGTTTGCATTTTATTAAATAAATTAAGAACTTTTAACTTAAAGTTTTTAAATCAATTATTATATATAACTAATACATAAAATAAACCAAATTAGAGAGCTTGTATTTTTCTAAGTGGCGACTCCTTGCACGGAAACCGCTCTAAATATTTTGGGAGTTTTGATCAAATGCCAATTAACAAATATAAAAGAGTTGGCAGTTTATTTTACTTTTGTTCAAAAGAGGTGTGCTTGTATCAGGAATCAGAGGTGATCATCTAGCTGGTTTTATATTACATGCAAAGTCCATTTACGTTTTTTTTCGTAGACTTCAAATAATATGTTAAGTCTTTCCCATTGTCTTAACAAGTATTTAAGTACATTAATTCTCTTAATCATGTCTCGAACATAGCAGCAATATTTAACGGTGAGAACTGCTAATTGCCAGATCAATCTTCAATCTCAAGAAGTTGTTTGCGATTTCAAAATGGCAGCCGGATCTACAAAAGGACACAAAATAACATTTCTGAGCATCGATGGAGGTGGGATTAAGGGCATTATTCCAGGAGCTATTTTAGCCTGTCTTGAATCCAAGCTTCAGGTACCTCTCACTCAACAGTGCAGCTTTTCTCCTATACATTGTAATTCTTTCTCATTCCCCAATTCCTACTCTGTGTTCTGGTGTGTTCCTATGTTGTTGGTAGGAATTGGATGGACCAAATGCGAGAATTGCAGATTATTTTGATATAATAGCAGGAACAAGCACGGGTGGTTTGATAACCACCTTGCTCACAGCTCCCAACAACGAAGGCAGACCTATGTTTGCTGCAAATGATATCAACAACTTTTACCTTGAGCACTGTCCTAGAATTTTCCCTCAAAAGTGGTAAACTACTTACGATTAAGAAACAACATGCATTCTTGAATTTTACACTCTTGTCTAAAACATAAATAAAAGGATGTTCTTAAGCTAGCTAGTTTAATTACTATCGTCAAGTATTCTCTTTCCCCTTTTGTTTTGTTTTGCTTTTTTTTTTTTACAGCCACAAAGAGGATTAAATTAATTAATGAAGTTTTCTTTCTTTTTCTAATTATTATCAGTGGCAATAATTTTTGGAGTCCAATTACAAACTTCATTGATAGTGTGATGGGGCCTAAATATGATGGGAAGTACCTACGGAAGCTCATAAACCAGCTAGTAGGAGACAAGACGATGAAGGAGACCCTCACAAATGTTCTTATGCCAGCTTTTGACATCAACCTACTCCAGCCTGTGATTTTGACAACTAACGATGTATGAAATATCTATATATCCAGAGTGAATTAATGTCCACATATTTAAATTTAAATACGCACTATTATTTAACATTTAAATTATTCGGTGTTATATAACCTCAACCCGTATTTTTATGGTATGGATGCCTATAATCATAAATAATTACCTCATGAAAGCTTTATTTCGGTGGATAACATGGCTCATAAAATAGTATGCATATATAATAAACTAATAATATTCTTTCGTTTTAAGTCCGTTCTTCTTAAAATTTTGGACATCAAAATCTTTCCCTCAAATTTTTTTTTTGACATCAATAGCCTCATTTATGGATGTACGTTAACGCTATCCTTGTGAAATTATGGTAATAAATATTGATTCTTTAATTTTTTTTTACAGGCAAAAGAGAATGCTTTGAAGAATGCTCGGCTGGCTGATGTATGCATCGGCACTTCTGCAGCACCCACCTACTTACCAGTTCACTACTTTGAGACCAAGAATATTGCCACTGGCGAAACCCGCAGTTTTAGTCTTGTTGATGGTGCAGTTGCTGCAAATAACCCTGTAAATATAGCTTGATCAATTCATAGATACTGTTGGTTATCAATGGCACTTCGGAATAACTTACTAACAAATATTGATCATTTAATGTAAATCTGCAGACACTAATGGCCATAAGCCACATTTCTAAAGAGAATGCGAAGCCCAACTCGGAGTTCATTGACATCAGACCACTAGACGGTAGTCGGATGCTGGTGCTATCACTAGGCACAGGTTTACCCAAACAAGAGTTCAAGTACGATGCAGCCACAGCCTCCAAGTGGGGCTTGTTCAATTGGATTTATGACAATTTCAAAACACCCATTATTGATACTTTTTCTGACGCAAGCTCCGATGTTGTCGACTATCATGTGTCAACACTCTTTCAATCCTTCCGTAGCAAGGACAACTATCTTCGAATTCAGGTACCATATGTTGTTTCTACTTGTTCAAGACCATACTGAAAACAATGCATGCATAATCGATTAGCATATTACGTAATATTTTTTTATATGTAGGGTGACTCGTTGACTGGTGATGCTGCGTCTGTTGATATATCGAGCAAGGAAAATATGCAAAGGCTTGTGGAGATTGGAACGAGGTTGTTAAGGGAGCCAGTGTCAAGGGTGAACTTGGAGACTGGCAGGTTTGAGAAAATTGAAGGAGAGGGTAACAACGAAGAAGCTCTTGCCCATTTTGCCAGATTGCTGTCTGAAGAACGTAAGCTCCGGCGCAAATCAAATGAAAGTCCATGACATATGCAATGCGTATTTCTCCCTGTTTATTGGATTATTGCCACGTGTATCTCTCAGCCAATTATTAAAAGTGAACATTAATGAGCGATAATTCATTGAAATGTGATTTTTTTTCCCAAGAGAATAGTTCAATTAATTAACTTTTTACAATACAAGTAAGAGATTTAGAAATCGATTCATCTCATATAATTTTGTTCAATAATTAAGTTAATATTATAACATCTTGTTTAGTATATTTTAATGATTAAAATATAAATTTATTAAACTATAAATTACGAAAGCAACATATAGCATTACTATTTCTAACTCATCAACCATTTTTTTTATTGGGTTACAAAGATTAATGACGCTAAAAATTTGTGTCGCTATTTGAAGTGAACAGTTTAATAAATTTTCTATATACGTGGAATTCATATAACAAACCAGATTGGATCGCTTATATTTTTCAAAGTAGTTATTACAATGAACTAGTAAGAGTTGACAGTTCTGTTCAAAATAGGTGTGCTTATAAGTTATAGCAGTGACCCAAAGAGATCAACTAGCTAGCTAATTTTGTATCGCATGCAAATTGCCAAGTCTATTTCTATTTTTATTAGTAGACTTCCAAGTTTCAATTTTTCTTGTTTTCAGTTTTTATTAGGAAACTTCCAGTTAGTCTTTTTCTTATAAGCATCTTTTAATTCTCTTAAAACAATGTCCATGTATCGAACATAGCAGCAATAACTGTGAGAAAGTTTAATTGCTAGACCAAAATTCAATTTCCACAAGTTCTTCTGAAACAAAATGGCCGTCAGTTTTACCAAACGAAACAAAATTACAGTTCTGAGCATTGATGGAAGGGGAATTAGAGGAATTATTCCTGGCATTCTTTTAGCCTCTCTTGAATCCAAGCATCAGGTTCTTCATAACTTTTGTTAATTGTCATAATCATTTTTTTTTTTAATTGTCTCAGTGTTAAGTATATGTATGTATTAAATTTCTATCGTGTTATAGGAATTGGATGGACCCAATGCAAGAATCGCAGATTATTTTGATATAATAGCGGGAACAATCACCGCTGGGTTAATAACCACCATGCTTACAGCCCAAAACAACGAAGGCAGACATTTGTATGCTGCAAAGGATATCAACAACTTTTGTCTTGAGCATTGCCCTAAAATTTTCCCTCAAAATAGGTAAAAATATATACAGGGCGTTCTTGAATTTTACACTCTTGTCTAAAACATAACCAAAAGGGTGTTTTTAAGCTAGTTCAAGCATTCTCATCAGATCCTTTGTTGACAGCCAAAAAATGGTTAATTACTACAATTTCTTTTTAATTTTTTTTTTCTATTTTTGTTTCCCCCTTCCAAATTCCAGCGGCAATAAACTTGGGAGTCCAATTACAAGCTTTATCGGTAGTTCGATGGACAAAAATATGATGGGAAGTACCTCCGGACACTCGTAAACCAGCTGATAGGAGACACGACAGCGAAGGAGACCCGAACAAATGTGTTTATACCGGCTTTTGATATCAAGCTACTTCAGCCTGTCATCTTCTCAACTCATGAAGTATGGTATTAACTATATATATACTACTTGTTCCGCCTGAATGTGAATTGTTAGGAATCAGTCGTGACTTTTAAATCTGATATCATAAATCTGATATCATATAGGTATTAACTTCAATCTTTAACTCTATATTATTAACACCATATGTAGATAGTTTAACTTATTAAAACTCTAAGCGTATGTGGAAGACTTTATTTATAAATAATACAAAAATAAAAAAGAATTAAATATACAATAGAGATAAATAATTATACATATATTCACTATGGATCACGAGATTTAGCTTTTTTTGTTGGTTTATAAAAAACTTTCAAATTACAAAGATCTCAAAATTACAAAGATTTTTCAGATCACAAAGATTTTAAGATCACTAAGTTACAAGAGAATTTATTCTATATCTTCTTTATGCATAAAATGCAAACTTAATCTAATGGCTTTACAAGAGCTTATATATGCTCCAAAATAATCATAGAAATCCTATTTCTTGTTAGAATAGGAGTTCATGTGTTTAGGACATTCAAAACCAACTCAAACAAATCAAATTGACTTAAAATAAGAAACTGCTGAAACTAGGCACTACGGTGCTAGGGGCCAACGTCATGGCGCTGTTACAATTTTGATTTGGTACCATGGCACTGAAGGTTTTGAGTTCAGTACAATAACGCTGAGCAGCCAACGCTAGGGTACCCAAGCCTAAAAAATAGTCCCCTACTCATTCTATAATTTCCTCTTCATTTTTGGTTCTCTATTTTCGTCACTTTCTCGTACGTCACAATGCATACTCATCTTTTTATCAACTCCTTATTGGTTTGCAACTCAAAATCAACCTCAAAATTAATTTTGAATTACCAAATTCTAACAAACCTCTCATTAATTTAAAATCTCTTAAGAAGCTTTTTAGGATCTATCTTCTCTTAAACCAATGCTAAATTACTACAGCATTAATTTAGTTAAGTCTTTAAATTGACCTAACTCCACTAAGGTTCGTGACTTTAGTTTTTAAAGATTCTAAATATATCTTGTCTTGAGTAGCCTTCGTAATAGATCTCAAGATTTATTCTTGACTTTATCACAAAACCTTAGTGGCTAAATTTTATTTTTGCCAGCAACATCTTAACTATATATATTCCCTTTCGACTTTTGTCACTTTAGTAGGATAATTTTTAATGATGTCTCTTGGTTTGCATCCCCTTAATAACTCATGTTCAGTCTCTCACATGATTCTCATCAAGCATATAACCCTCACCATGCTTCGCACTCATATACCATTTAAACACCTTTAATATTACTTTTTTTTAAACTATCAAGGATTTTGTAACTTCAAGTCCTTTTTACAGACTATTGCAGTATCTATACTCATCTTTATTTTTCTTTTTTATTGTTCTTTAATCTTTATTCTCAACCATTTCTCTTGCAGTTTCAAGTCTTCTTTAGTCAAGATTACTGCATAATTAAGCTTTGATCTTTTCTTCAATTCTTTCATTTTCATACTTGTGAGTCACAATAGTTGAACAACTTATACTCAATCTAGCTCTGTAACTTATGCTCTGCAATTTGGCTTATATTCTATGCTCTACGATATGGTTCTATAACTTATACTTTGCGATTTGAACCTCAACCTGACTTTGATACCATTTGTTAGGAATTAACCTTGACTCTTAAATTTGATACCACTTAAGTATTAACCTCAGCCTTAACTCTGATATCACCTATTATAATTTTTACGTGCCCTAACATTATATGTTATTAGTTTAGCATCTTAAAACTCTAAGTGCATGCGAAAGACTTCGCTCATAAAGTAAAACAAATATAGACAAGAATCAAACACATAATAGAGATAAACAATTATACACAAAGCATAAGAAGTTTACTTAGTTCGCCAACAAACACATACGTCCATAGTGGATTATAGAATCTTAGTTTCTTTTATTACTTCACAAAAAACTCTCAAATTACAAAGATCTCAAAATTACTAAGATCTTTCACAAGAGATTACTAAGGAATATGACAATAAATGAGCTCTTCAAAGGGTCTATCTGTGTTATCTTGTGTATCAGCATTCAAGCACTCTTATGACACTCTTTTATGAACTCAGTGCCTTAGAACTACCTCAGCTCTCTATTCTCTCTCTTATTGATGCATGTAGATGCATACATAATCTAAGGAGTTTACAAGAATTTATATCAAATTTAAAACATTTCTAGAAATCTTATTTATTGTTGGAATATGAGTTCACATATTTAGGACATCTAAAACTTACTTAAACAAATTAAGTTGACTTAAAGTAGGAAACTACCGAAACTGAATATTGCAGCTTCACGTTTAAGGCTGTTGCAATTTGGATCTAGCGTTGTAACACTAAGCAACCAGCATCGCTGTGCTCAAGCTTGGGAAATATTACCCTTCGCGTGTTTTGACTCCTTTCTTGCTTCCGACTCTCTATTTTTTGTTATTTTCTCAAGCGTGCAATGCATACTCATGTTTGTGTCAACTCTCATTAATTTTCAACTCAAAAATCAAACTCAAACTCGATTTTAAACTATCAAACTTAAATATAAATGTTCACATTTAAAATATAAATTTTATTTAATTCTTTTTTATCAATTACATTAATATGTACATCGACTTTGAATTTTAGGTGTTCAGAGTACATATATGTGAGTGGATTCTAGGTGTCAAGAAATTAAGATAGTGATAGAAATTTTCATCCGTTCATTTAAATTAATGGTGAAAATTTAAATACTGTCTACTCATTCATTTTCTCTATTATTAGATTTTGTAAAAAAAAAAATTATTGTTATTACTTTTAAGTGAAAATTTAAGTTAAGATCATCCCATTATAGAACTGGAGAATTTTATCAAGGAACTGAAAATTGACAATGCCTTTTTATTTCTCTTTATTTGAACATAGTTATTGTTGAAAAATTGGTGATTCAATAATCTTGGTTGGATAAGAATTCAGATGAATACCAAAGTGAAGAGTTACAAGAAGTCTAGAATGTATGTGACATGTATGGAGAAGTCTAGGACATGTGGGACACGAAAGGGGAAGCGAAATGGGACTTAAAGACGTGAATGAAGCAAGAAAACGTAGGATAGGTGTACAGGGCTCAGTACCCTGGCGCCAATGGTTGAGCGCTGCGGCCCACAGGATAGCAATCCAGCGCTGCAGCACTGGGCGAGATATTGGCCAGCGCTGCAGCCCCCAAGGATGAGCGCCGCAACGCCAGAACGAGTGGAAAAGTCCGTTTTGGTTTGGAATTTCTAGTTTTGGAAAGTTTTGGACTTCCAAAACAAGTGGACTCTTACTCCAATAAGGAATAGGGTTAGCAGGCACGAAATACACCTTATACAAACACTTGTAAACCCTTGATTTTAGATTAAGCATTAAGAGAGACTCTAAGAGAGGGGAAGAGCTGGGTAGACACTAAGTGCTTGTGTGCGCTAGGGTGGAACCGTTATTTGGATGATCATTATTCGTGGTAGAGCAAGGGTTCACTAAACGTTTAGGTCCTTTTAAGGGTTCTTCATTGAGTTTTCTTTATAAAATCTCTAGGGAGTTATAATAAGAGAGGTTAGAATCCTTGGATCCACCGTGGACATAGGTAATTGGCCGAACCACGTAAGATTGTGTTGTGCTCTTTTATTTTCTGCTTTGGATTCTTGTTATTTTTACTTGATTGACAGGTTATTTCACTGCACAAGGAGGTTTGGATGCGCTAGGGTGGAACCGTTATTTGGGTGATCATTGTTCGTGGTAGAGTAAGGGTTTACTAAATATTTAGGTCCTTTTGAGAGTTTTTCATTGGGGTTTCCTTGTAAAATCTCTAAGGAGTTATAATAAGAGAGGTTAGGATCCTTGAATCTACCATGGACGTTGGCAATTGGCCGAACTACGTAAGATTGTGTTGTGCTCTTTTATTTTCTACGTTGGATTTCTGTTGTTTTTGCTTAATTGACAAGTTATTTCGCTGCTCAAAGAGGTTAGGGTTCTAGGTTAAATTTTGAGTTCTTCGCTTCAACATAACCTCGAGAGGGAGAAGGGCATTTTCTCCCTCAACAAACTGGTATCAGAGCTAGAGGTTTGATAATACACACTTGGGGTATTTAAACTATGGCTCCAATCAAGCAAGAAATAGAGAAGTTCAATGGGATGAATGACTTCAATCTTTGGAGGAAGAATGTTAGGGCTCTATTAGTGAAGAAAGGGCTAGACTCAGCTTTGGAGGAAGCCAGCTACTCAACTAGCGATGAGGCGACAACCTCAAAGTCCGAGCAGAAAGATTAGGACACGATTCAAAAAAAGGCTCATAGTACCTTATTCCTGGCATTGAGTGATGAAGTATTAAGAAAAGTTGGTGATGAAGAAACCGCTTTTGGGCTATGGAAGAGACTCGAGGCATTGTACATAAAGAAGTCTTTTGCAAATAGACTTCTTGTGAAAAAGAAATTACATGAGTTAACAATGCACGAGAAAACTTCATTGAGAGCTTACATTGACGAATTCAACAAGATCATCATAAGTCTTGAGCAATTAAGAATCAAGACCGAAGATAAAGACAAGGCCATTATCCTGTTAAGTTCATTGTCAAAGAGCTATGAGAACTTTGTGGATATGCTGCTGTATAGAAAAGAGTCTTTAACGATGAATGACATCAAGGCATCATTGAACTCAAAAGAATTAACAAAGAGATCCAAGTTCGAGAGTGGAGCAGCTTTGCTTGTACAAGGAAGAAAGATCAATCAATCAAAGAGGAGATCCAAGAAGTGTTTCATTTGTAATAAGGAAGGGCACTTTGTAAAGAATTGTCTGAAATCAAAAGGCCAAGGAGGGTGGGCTGCAATCGGTACTGAGGAAGATACCAAAGTTGTAAACACATTAGTAGCCTCAAGGGGAAAGTACGCTGACAAATGGATACTAGATTTGGGGTGCAACATCCATATATGTCCCAACAGATCGATGTTTACCAACTATAAAGCCAATAAAGGTAAAGCTCTAATGGGGAATAACATGACTTGTGAGATCATGGGAGTAGGTGATATAAGACTGAGGATATAAGGTGGAGAAACTAGGGAATTACATGGTGTGAGACATGTTCCTAAATTGAGGAGGAACTTGATATCCCTAGGCAAGCTCGATAAGGAAGGGTATTTAGTTAGAGTGGAAAAAGAAAAACTGAGGGTAGAGAAAAGATCTATGGGGTTTGAGAGTGAGAAGCACAATGGGGGGCTCTATGTGCTTACTGGGATGGCCATGAGTGGCCCAATGCGAGGTGTTGGGGTAATGCAGGCCACTAGGCAACATCCAAACCATGCTCACCGAGGTGATGAGGGTCGAAAAGGAGTACAACGCATTTATACCCTATACAAGGTGTACGAATGCCTTTGGAGGCCGAAGTCATTAGCCCGGAAAAATTTAAGTCTTGGTGGAGACTTAACTGGACTTAACTCTAAGTGATAGAGTATTGGTGTGGATCGGATCCCGAAACTTTCTTATTTGGAAGATTTTGAATCAAGGAAGGGTTTGTTGAAAAATTGGTGATTCAACAATCTTTGTTAGACAAGAATTGAGATAAATACTAAAGTAAAGAGTTACAAGAAGTCTAAAATGTGTGGAACGCATATGGAGAAGTCTAGGACGTGTGGGACACGAAGGAGGAAGTGAAACGGGCAAAGACGTGAAGAAAGTAAGAAAATGCGGGATAGGTGTACAGGGTTTAGCGCCGCAACGGCAATGGCTGAGCACCGCGGCGCCCAGGACAGCAACCCAGCGCCGCAGCGCTGGGCGCGATATTAGCCATGGCCGCAGCGCCCAGGGACCAGCGCCGTAGCGCCAGAACGTGTGAAAAAGTCCGTTTTGGTTCGGGATTTTTAGTTTTGGGAAGTTTTGGACTTCCAAAACAAATGGACTCTTACTCCAACAAGGAATAGGGTTAGTAATCACAAAATACACCCTATATAAACACTTATAAACACTTGTAAACCCTTGATTTTAGATTAAGCATTAAGACAGACTCTAAGAGAGGGGAAGAACTGGGTAGACACTAAGTGCTTGTGTGCGCTAGGGTGGAACCGTTATTTGGGTGATCATTGTTTATGGTAGAGTAAGGGTTCACTAAACGTTTTGATCCTTTTGAGGGTTCTTCATTGGGTTTTCATTATAAAATTTTTAAGGAGTTATAATTAGAGAGGGTAGAATCCTTGGATGCACCGTGGACGTAAGTAATTGACCGAACCACGTAAGATTGTGTTGTGCTATTTTATTTTCTATTTTGGATTCTTATTGTTTTTGCTTGATTGATAGGTTATTCTACTGGCAAGGAGGTTAGGATTCTAGGTTGAATCTTGAGTTTTTTGTTTCAATATAACTTCGAAAAGGAGAAGGACATTTCCTCCTTCAATAATTTTATATATATATACAATGCGAGAATATGTTAATAAGGAAAGAAAATATAATAAAAACATAATTTATAAGACATCTTGTCGTGCGAAAGAATTGCAGAGCTATTGACTCATTAACTTAATTTCTAGTCATTATCTTAGGGATCTAAATTCTTTTTAACAATAAGTTTTCCAATAACGTTTTATTAGTATGTGATTTATAAAGATTGATAATTAAAAAAAAATCTTAATCACCTATATTTAATATAAAACACATATCAGAGAATCTTTTAAAAATTAAATAAAGTCTAATTTAAAAGAAGATCTTTTTCCCATATTTCTTAAAATAAAAAACTTCTCAAATTATGGTAATAAATGAGAAATGCATATGATATTATTTATTCTTTAATTATTTTGCTAGGCAAAAAGAAATGCTTTGAAGAATGCTCGGCTGGCTGATATATGCATCGGGACTTCAGCAGCTCCCACCGACTTCCCTGCTCACTACTTCGAGACTAAGGGTGTTTCCACGGGTGGAAGCTACAGTTTGATCCCATTGACGGCGTAGTTGCTGCCAATAACCCTGTAAAAATAGCTTGACCAATTCTAAAAAATTTGATTTGCATTAATAGACAATTAGCAGTCATCCATACGATTGGCAATCAATTAACGGCACTTCATCGGAATAACTTATAGACAAATATTGACTATTTTACTCTAAATTTTGCAGACCCTAATGGCTATATGCCACATTTCAAAGGAGATTGTGATGCATAACCCTAGGTACTTTGACATCAATCCAATGGACAGCAGACAGATGCTGGTGCTATCACTAGGCACAGGTGGACCTAAACAAGAGTTCAAGTACAGTGCAGCCACAGCCTCTAAATGGGGCTTATTCAATTGGGCCTATAACAATGGCAAAAATCCAATAATCGATCAGTTTACTGATGCAAGCTCTGGTATTGTTGACATTCAAGTTTCCACTCTCTTTCAATCCTGTGATAGCAAGGACAACTACCTTCGCATTCACGTAGGCACTCTTCCCTCTTTCAATATTTTTACATGATTTTGTTAAAATGTCATTTCTAATTTAAAGCCATACAATTAATTAAAAGCTATTTATATGGTTTATCTATAAATTTTTTTCTTATTTTATGTACTCTTGATCATATGTACTTAACAGGATGACACGTTGACTGGGGATGCCGCATCTGTTGATATTGCGACCAATGAGAATCTGCAGAAGCTTGTGGAAATTGGAAAGAAGTTATTAAAAGAGCAAGTGTCAAGGGCAAACTTGGAGACTGGCAGGTTTGAGAAGATCGAGGGAGAGGGCACAAATGAAGAAAATCTTGCCCATTTTGCCAAACTACTCTCACAAGAAAGGAAGCTCCGGAGCCAAGCTAATTGGGGGTCATTTTCGGCCTCAACCTAATAATGTTTACGACTTGTGCTAGCTATAGGTGGCATTGTTGCTTGTATTTGGTTCTTCTCTTCATTTCATATTTTTTAAACTTTAAAGATTGTGACAAATGATTAATATAATATATTGAACACAATGAAATAAAATATGAACACTTATATTAACTTAAGATCATACTTTTACATTAAAACATAAAAATTTAAAATAAATAATTTAGAAATAACACTCTTTCTTACGAGGCGCTCACACTTTATTAGTGTGTAGTGTGTGCATATTACATATTAAATTAATTATTTTTGTTTAATTTTTGATGCCAAAATAAATGGGAAGGTATATATTTATGGTAAGTGTCATTAAATCTAAGCTATATAATAAAATATTTTAAAATTTTCTTAACAATTTAAATTTTGTATTATTAATCAACAGTTTTCTTGATAGGATTTGTCCTGAACCCTCTTTAAAAATTAAAGCGGATCTTACAATGATACGAGATTAACATACTCTTTACTCATACATATCCAACGAGGCTATTTGTCTCAATAAAAGTATACATATATACTCCAATATACATAGAGATATATAAATATATAGACTAAGACACTTATGCAACTATACATGTCGTGGGACAATCTTAAAATGTGAAGACTATATTACATTACATGAATTCATGTGACAACCTGAGAAAAATAGAAAAAATTAAAAAAAGAGTGAGCTTGTGGCTCAATAAGTGAACATAATTAAAAAAATATTATATACTTTATATGTATTGCACACGTATAAATTTGTAAAATAAAATAATCATGAAACTGTATACTGAGTAGTCAATAAACTTATATTGAAAATATGAGCTGTCATAAAATCTGTATTAAAACTAAAATCATAACATAATACTGGGGATCTAAAAATATAAAAGTGTAAACTATCATAAAATCTATTATCAAGCTGAATATATGTAACATAGTTCTAAAAACATGTACTACATATATATTGAAAATCACACTAAACTTGTACCCGAAAAAAACTAGTCTAATCTAGCGGAATAGCTCACACACAGGTAGAGCGAGGGATTTGAGTTGGTCTAACCTGACAGAATATTGCATCGCTAGGGTAGAGCAAATTAAACTGATTAACGCATGCGCAAAACAACTACACTAAGGGGGAGGGTACACATATGGTGGTTTGAAAACTATTACTATAAAATGTCATGGAAGCATAATTATTCTAAAATAATTATTTCTGTTCTAAACGTAATTATAAGCTATACTATAATAAATTCTAAAAATATTTTTGAATATACTAATTAATATAATATCTATCTGTCTAAAATAAATCATGACTAAATCTGATAACGTGTAATTAAATCATAAACTGCTGTATTAAAAGCATATAAAATGCATATAGTTATTTACTAATAAAAGTGCGCTAATCTTAAACTGGGTATGGATTCTGAGATCTACCTACTATCGGCACACCTTTTATATCATAGGGTGTAAAAATATATCATTTGTACCAATATGTATTATAAATATTCTAACATTATAAAATTGTTACCCACTGAATCACTGAATTTAAATATAATTATCCAAACTAATTTTCTAAAATTTCTCCTTTATCTCTTTTCTTCCCTTTTTCTTTCTCGACTCTCTTCTTCTTTAGCTTTTTTTTTCTTTTTCTTTCTTTCCTTCTCTATTCTCAAATTTTCTTTTCTTCTCTCGGCCTCTATTTCTTTCTTTTTCTCTTTTCTGTTTCTGTTTTTCTTCTTTTTTTACCAATTTGAATAAAGTAAAATGATTTATGTCTTGGGCTTTTATATTGTTTATTTGCAATTAAGTTTTATTTTGGATTTTTAAGTTGGTGTTACAACTTTTAACTCACTTCTTTAATACTAACTTTCATTTTTTGAGCCCTGAGTTGGCTTTGAAATTTTCAAACTTGTTAACACCCAAACTCTTTGGTCAATAAATTATCCACTTGATCATCAATCTTGACATATTGTGAAAATTTAGTAAATAAATAATCTATTTGATCATCCATCTTGACATATTGTATCTCACTTTCTTTATGTAAGTCTTTATCTCAAATAAAGTAAAAATATACCTCTATATGTTTTGTCCTTACATAAAAACTCAAGTTTTTACCAAGCAAATTATTGATTGATTGTCAAAATATAATAATACTTCATAATCTATTGTTGATTTTAGGTCTTTCATCAATTGCATCAATTATTTACTTTCTTGAGCTATTATACTGTTACTCTATACTCAATTTCAGTGGTTACAATGATACAATCAGTTACCTTTTACTATATCAAAAGGTTGTTTATGAACTAATCTTGAAGAAATACCCAGTCTTCAAACATTGTGTGATATGATCTTTAGTATAGTTAACATCATGATATCTAATTATTTTATAGTATTTGTCTTTCTTGTATAAAAGATCATAATCAATTATTCCTTGAACATACCTAAGTATCAGCTAAACTACTTTTAAATGATGCTTTTTAAGATTTTGCATATATATCAACTTATTTTCGTAATTGCGTAAAAAATGTCAAGTCAAGTCAATACTAGATAAATTAGACTATTTATTAGCTATTAATACATATTTTCTTCTTCCAAGTCTTTTCTTTTATGAATGCATAATTTAGCATTGGCTTTCATTAAGCTTGCATTCTAACATCTTAAAACTTTGCAATTAAACTATAGTATATTTTTGTTAACCTAGAAATATATTTTCTTATCTTCAATTGATTTCAAGCCTAAAAACAAATGCTTAAATTCTCTAACCTCTTTCATTTGAAAGAGAACTAGAAAATTCTCTATTTTTTTTAGAGAATTTCTTATTCACCATCTCAGTCATGAATAATTATGCACATACATTCATACAATTACTAGTTTCTTCATATTGACTTTAATAAATAAGTTGAAATAAAAAAATGCTATAAAATAACTATAATATATTAAAATTTCTCTAATTTTACTATACCACACTCTTAGAACTTGTTTTAATTCACACAACACCTTTCTTAACTTGTACACATAATCAAGATGAATTTTATTTTCAAAGTCCTTTAATTAAATCATATAGATTTCACGAGCTAACTCTCAATGTAAAAAAATATTCTTCATGTTTATTTGCCATAACTTCTAATTTTTGTTAGCTACTAATACAAGATTGACTCGTATTTTAGTAATATTAGCTGTTGGATTAAACGTCTCATATAGTCTAATCCATATTGTTAAGAGAATTTTTATGCTAATAGCTAAGTTTTATATCTTACAATTGATCTATTGAGGCGACTCTTAATCTTGTAGACCTATTTATAAAGTATGAGTTTTACATTTTTAAGCTTTAACACTAAATTTCAAGTTTGATTTTACTTTAATGGAATGATTTCCTTTTTTATAACCTTAATCCATTTGAGTTCTGTTGCTTGTTCAAACATCTTAGGTTACTTAACTCCGTATTATTTGTAGTGGTAAAATATTTGATAAAGCTTTCCATACAAAATTTTTTACTTTTACAAGGCATGCAAAGGCTTAAACTTAAACTACACAGTAGAAGTTTGAAATCAAACAATGGTCTTGTGATTTTTTCTAATTTAGACTTTTCATGTAAAAATTTTTATGTCTTCATTATGTTTTGTTTGTTTGTTTATGGCTTCCTTTGTTTGTTCTATAGTATTTTGTTTTTCACTATTTATTTATAATGAATCACAAAATTTTAATAATATAAAAAGAGAAAACGATATCTCCATTGTACAGTATTTTGTCACATTTTCTTACAACATTATTAAGTAGATAAAAGTACTTGATGTATGCGTCTATAATATTAAAAAGAATAACATTTTTATTGTTTTTTAACTTAACATATTCAAATAACAAAACGTGCTCTCATTTATCTTATAAAAATTATTTCTTATTTTTTATTAGGGCGAGAGAGGTTAGGGATTATTTTCTTTCTGTGTGTGTGTATATATATATATATATATATTATTAGACTATTATATCTTGCAAAAATATCATACTCTTTATTAAAGAAAAATGTTTTTATTTGCTTTAACAAAAAAAAAAGATAAAAATTTAATTCTAATTATTTGCAAATGTTTGTAGTAATAGTTTTTTTCTTTTAAATACTAGTAATTCTTAATCAAAGGAAAAAAAAAAGAGTGCTTCTTTATAATGAAGGCCATTGAAATGAATATTTGTAATTACCTAATGCTTTTTTAGTTGAAAGTTTAGGGGTGGGAAGAATACTCGTACCCGAATCAACTTGATGTACTCAACAAAATTTGGTTTGGCTTGGGTACGGATAGCAAATTCAGGATTAATCGGAATCTATTTTGGGTGACCAAATCCAGTCCATTCGGGTAAAATTTTCTAAATTGACTCGAGAATTAAAAAAAAAGTTTTAAAAAATTTAAATTTAATTTAATTACATAAAATTTAATATAATTAAAAAATTAAACTTATTGTAATTGGAAATTGGGGAGATAATAATTAGAATTTAAATTTAAATTACAAATATAATAATTAAAAATTCAACTATAATTGAAATTTAAAAATGAAAATTTAGCATTTAAATTTGAATTGATAATGTAACAATTAAAAATTCAGTTAGAATTATAAATATATATGTATTTGGAATTGAAGTTGAAATTGTAATTGTAATTAGAAATGTAATAATTATTAATTAGAATTTAAATTTGAATTGATAATGTAACTATTATAAATTCAATTAGAATTATAAATGTATATGTATTTGGAATTGGAATTAAAATTGAAAATAGAAATGTAATAATTACTAATTATAATTTAAATTTAAATTGATAATGTAACAATTATAAATTCAATTAAAATTAAAATTATAATTAAAATTAATTATTATTACTTTCACATAATCAATTATTCAATTAACTCAATAAAACAAGTCTATAAAATTTGACTACGAGTATGAGGTAATAAATCATAATTAATTTAATTATTTATTATTTTAATCTTTTGCCATGTTGAGTGCATTGAAAGGTATAATATTATTATAATTTTTTCAAAATCATCGAATGGAGTTGATCATTATATATTTAATTTATTATAACATTATTACATAAAATTTTAATTTACTTTAATATTAAAAAATAAAATTTAATGTAATCAAAATTTTTATTCACTTAATTTAATTCAATTATAACTGGAGAGAGAATTAGAGAATTAAAAGAGCATTCAATTATTTAATTAATTCAATTAACTCAATTCCATATATTTAAAAAATAAAACTCTATTAAATATTTTAAAAATTATCTTAAAAATAAAATAAACTAAAAAAATGGCAAGTCCAATTAAAATTCAATCTCATATTAGAAAGTTTAACTAAAACATAAAACTCAAAACACAAATAAATAAGAAAGATTAAAAAAAGTTCGTAAAAAATCTAACCCAACTTCTAAACTAGCATAAGAGCAAGAGAAATCTAGCTCTATCCCACTATAAAAGTTTTCAAAATTGTATTCTATCTCAATGTTTTTCAATCTAAAATTGAGTCTAATTAGAATGGGACCTGAAAATCTATCCTAATTAAAAGTTTGATAAGATCAAATTATTGACCTGTATCCGATGTTGCCACCCTTTCAAAACTTTTATAATTGACATTTAATAATGCCGACGTGTTTTTAAAGCAAATGTGATCAAGGAAGTCGGAGAATGTAACACATTTTCTTATTCTCAAGGCAAAGTCGAGGTAGGTGTTTAATAAAAAAAAGTAACACATATGCTTCACGTGGGATGAAACAATTAAATTTGTTTTTTTGAGGTAGGTGTGCAATCAATTTTGATTGATCAAACTTCAAAAGAGGGAACATTGTCCACGTGGGATAAAATAATTCAATTGTTTTTAGGTCGGTGTGTAATATTTTTGATTGATCAAAGTTTAAAAGAGCGAACTTTATCCACGTGGGATAAAACAATTCAATTTTTTTGGGTTAGGTGCGCAATGCCGTAATCGTTTTTTACTAATCAAAGTTTAAAAGAGGGAATGTTATCCACATGGGATAAAACAATTCAATTTTCTTTTATATAGGGATGGAAGGAATTCAATACAAGATTTATATTTGAGTAGAATTATGCATTATAAATAATTTATTGTAAAGTTTTTTAAGCAAGTGCCGTTTTCACTTTCCCTTATTTAGAAATATTTAAACAATGATTTTTTTTTTTAGTTTGCTTTGGCCATGACAAATGGTAGGAATAGGATGATCTATATAGAGTTTTTTCTTTTTTTACTTTAATACAAAAGTATTATGATTTTAAAGGCATAAATATTATTATAGAATAAAAGTGCTAATTGTGAAGTGAAGTAGGTGGGTGTTTGATAAATGAAAAACTATCGTTGCCTCTTAAATTTATATTTATCATAATTTCTGTTTAAATTTTTTTAAAATACTCATGATCTTTTTTGGGATTTTTTAAAAAGAAAAATAATACTAAAAAAATGATTGATTTCTGATTACTCTTGAAAGTAGTTTTTAGGAGAAAATAAAATAAAATTTAAGGGAATAATAATAATTTTTTTTAATAAATAATTAGTTGTGGAATAAAAATAATATTTATTAAATATTTTATCTGTTATGCTTCAAAATTAAATAGAAACACTTTTTTACTATAAGAATATTAATTCAGATAATTTTTTTTTATTCAAACATTAAAAAGCTAATTATAAGATTACAAATGGCCTGGAAAACTAATTATAAAATCAATTTTTATAAATAGATGTCTCTATTTTTAAAAAATAGACAGTATTATTTTACCATTCAACTCAAAAAGTTGAGTTGATAAGTGAAGATTTAATATTTTAATAATTTTTTTTACATAAAAATGTAGATTCGATTGTAAGGTATGAGACAAAATAGATTCAAATAAAAAAATTAACTAAAAAATAAAGACATGAAAGTTCAAACTCATTAATTTAGCAATCTCTAAATGTGAATTCAATTTTAAGATTTGAAATAAGATAGATCTCTAAATATCAAAACAAAGATAAATAAAAAATAATTGAAAACGAAAACATGAGAGTTTGATCTCATTAACTTAACAATCCCCCTCGTATAAAATGTGTATCCAATTTTAACGTCTGAGACAACTAAAGACTAAAATAGAGATAAATTATGAAATTAACTAAAAACGAAAAAGATATGAGAGTTTAAATTCATTAACTTAATAATTTCTTTTGTGTGAAATATAAATTTAATTTTAAAATTTAAAACAGAGTGAATTATCGTGTAAAATCTTTTTTTCCCTCGAAAAAAAAGGGAAAGGTTGACTTGAAAAAAAAAGGATTGTATTTTAGTAAATATTAATGACCAAATTTTGCTGGGTGTGTAACAATTCTAAGATTCGCAACTTCACATCAGTTTAGATCAGTCAAAAGTCTATATCACGCCATTTGCAAGGGCGAAAAATCCCTTCAAGACTTTTGACTTAAAAACGAAAAATTTAATATCAACCTGGAATGAAATATGATATTGAATTCAACGTTTTAATAATAATTGAAAGAATTGCTGGACGGAATTAAGAAATGGCAGGAAAAAAAATGAAGGCATTGTATTTCTGATATCGAAGATTGCAATACAATTCCCTCATTTTGCCTGCCGTACTATATGAAGGAATTGTATTGCATAGGATATGTTACTTCGTATTCTTCATCACAAATGCTCTTAATAACAAAATAACTTGTGGCACAATACTGTTCGATTGGTTTATTGGAAGAATGTCGATAGGAATAATTTTCAAATTATGCACTCAGTACATGTAGAAAAAAATGATATAATATGCTTCTTCTACTCAAATTCTTTTCATATTTAAAATGCCATTTAACGAGGAAAAGTAGGAAATGTTTATCCTATTTGTAATTAAAAGTTAGAAATTAAGTGTTAGGATTTTGTACACACAGGTAACTAAAATACAAAATTTGAAAGGATTTAATGAAGAAACAAAAGCAAGAATCAAACAAATAACGTAAGAATTTATATAATTTAATAATTATTTATATTTACAGTAAATTAACATTCTAATTATTTTATTAATCAATGATCATAAAGATCTCTTTCAAAAAAATTACAATAAATACTCTCCATTTTATAATGTCTTCCAAACCAAAACAAAGACATATATAACTCTTTTTCATTCTAAGAAAATCCTAATCAAAGTTGTACTTAGAAAGCGGAGTTAAAGTCTTGTAAAACAAAAAAAATCAGTGAAGGGATATCTATCAATAGCGTTGCGACTGTGTGGTTGTGCCACGGCATTGGTAATCTACAGTGTTGGGGCTGCAGTGCCACCTGAATCTTCCTCTTCACTCCTTGGCATTGTGGTGCTTAAGTACTGTTTCACCTTTGCGTTTTGATGTTACATGTATTTTTGTACTCCTATCATGTGTTTCCTTTTCATTGGTTTAACTCAAAACTATTTTTTACATAATTTTTAATTACTAATTTTCACAAAGTTTTAATAAATTCAAAAGAGGTGAGCTTATAACTGTAACAAGTTATATTATACATGTACGTTCCTTTTCGGTTCCTCCTATAAATAGCCATTGGCTTCATTCTCTTTATTATCCTTCATACAGAACAGTAGCAGCAATAACTATCAGAATTGTTAGTAATCAGCTAGAACATACATCAATTACAAGAAGCTATTTTAAAATAAAATGGCCAGTGGTTTTGCAAAAGGAAAGAAAATAACAGTTCTGAGCATTGATGGAGGTGGTGTTAGAGGCATTATTCCTGGCACTATTTTAGCCTTTCTTGAATCCAAGCTTCAAGTACCTGCTCACCAAACCATAATTTTCTCTCATCATTTTCTTCTAGATCTCAGTACTTACATTATTGTCATCTCGTATTTATTTCAATTTTTTTAAGGAATTGGATGGACCAGATGCGAGAATTGTAGATTATTTTGATGTAATAGCAGGAACAAGCACAGGTGGGTTGATAACCACCATGCTTACAGCTCCCAACAACGAAGGCAGACCCATGTATGAGACTAACCCTTCCTTTTGCTTGTTATATATATAACTATACAAAGAACTAACTAATGTTGTTATTCCAACTTTTGACATCAAGCTATTTCAGCCAGTGATCTTCTCGACCAACGATGTACGTTTACTAGACAACTATATATAACCTTTTTTTAATCATATTTTGTAATTATAGTTAGCAACATCCAGAATTGAAGTTGATTTATGGATCTTAAAAATTAATTTGACAGGCAAAAGAAAATGTTTTGAAGAATGCTAGGCTTGCTGATATATGCATCAGCACTTCCTCAGCTCCCACTTACTTCCCAGCTCACTACTTCGAGACTAAGAATAGTGCCACTGGTGGATCCCGCACTTTTGATCTCATTGATGGTGGAGTTGCTGCTAATAACCCTGTATGTAGCTTAATTAGCTTCTAATTGCTCAACAACTATATATATGTATTGGTTCACGTTTTAATATTTTAAAACAATTAGATTTTTGTTTTTGTTTTTAGCAAATCTTTGCTATGACAAGTTTTACTTAATATGTAAGTGTCCTAAAGTATCTATCTATCTATCTATCTATATATAATGATTCTCAGGTACAGGCGACAATCTTTTCAAAGTGTAAATGTTCGTTTTTCATAAAATTCAATGTTTATTTTTTTTAAAGAAAAAATCAAACATCGGCATTTTAAAACTATGCAAGTAGGACTATATAATGTAGAATGAAGTGTAGATATGTCAATTTCTTTTTAAAATCAAGGCCTTAAATTCTTTGCAAGAAAGTCACTAAAGGATAAAAAGATTAATGTATTAATTATGCAACTGTATAACGAATTGAACAACTTATGTCTTTTATCAGCTGTGTACACAAAATTACTGGATTAGATTTTAAAAAAAAAAATAAAAGTGAAAATCCAGGGGAGATAAAAGGCGTATATTTTTAAGATTTCAGTGCATCGAGAGTATGGATATGTTATGCGGTAATAAATGGCTAACAAACATAATAATCAATTTAATGTAAAACTGCAGACCTTTATGGCCATAAGCCACATTTCAAAGGAGATCATGAAGCACAACCCTCAGTTCACTGGCAAAAAACCAATGGACGGTAGAGAGATGCTGGTGTTATCACTAGGCACAGGTGCTGCCAAGAAAGAGATGAAGTATAGTGCGGCCAGAGCCTCCAAATGGGGCTTGCTCGATTGGATCTTTGAGGATGGAAAAACTCCAATAATCGATATTTTTTCTGATGCAAGCTCTGATATTGTTGACATTCATGTGTCCACTCTCTTTCAATCCTGCGGCAGCAAGGACAACTACCTTCGAATTCACGTGGGCACCCTTCACTCTCAAAATACTTTTATAGGATTTTCTTAACATGGCATCTGTTAGAGCTAGCGATACCGTAAATTAATTAAGAGATACTCTATATGTCGTATTATGTACCCTTGAACATACGTACATTAACACGATTATATATATTTAACAGGATGACACATTGACTGGGGATGCGGCATCTGTTGATGTTGCGACCAAGGAGAATCTGCAAAAGCTTGTAGACATTGGGACGAAGTTGTTGAAGGAGCAGGTGTCAAGGGCGAACTTGGAGACTGGCAACTTTGAGAAGATTGAAGGAGCTGGCACAAACGAAGAAGCAATTGCCCGTTTTGCCAGGTTACTGTCTGAAGAACGGAAAATTCGGCTTCAAGTTAATTAAAGAGCGTTTGAGGCCTGAACCTAAACCTAATAATGTTTACGCTTGTGCTAGAAAAAAAAAAAAAAATAAACTGCTAGCGTTGCTTATAATAATTGGACTTAGATCCACTCTTCATTTCATGTTCTCTAAACCTTTTAATTGTAATTTTCTCTCATCATGATTTGTTCACTTAACATTTTAATTTTTCCTATTACTTCGTATCCAAAGCTCTTTGTTTTCAATTCTCATATCAAAATACTCCATGCCAAGTACATATGAGGTATTTTTGTTATCTCCACTTATTAATCTTGCAAACTAAAAATGAATTATCTGACAATGAGACTATTAAGTCACATTTTTCCGATCCAACAAGAAGTCATGTGCATCATTTTACTTAGTGAAGAAATAATATATTTTGAAAAGAAATAATGAATAAAAATTAAAAATTAAAAATTAATAATTTAATAGTGCTAGGAGAGAAAAGTTTATTTATTATTATATCATTAAATATTTTTAAAAAAAAATAGTTTTAAAAGAGAATCCTTTATTAACAATTAATTTATGAAAAATATTTTCTCTCCCATTTTCATTTAACTCGAGATATAACGTAGTTCCGCCATGATGATCCAAGAACATATATCAATAAATAAAAAACAATATATAATAAATATCTTCTTGTCGTCTCAAAGAAAGTTGGAAGTAATCAAGTGAAGTGTCGTCATTATCTAAGAATCACGTTAGCATAATCCAAGTTTAAAAAGTAGAAACATGGTCGATTTTTAATTAGTATTAATCCCAGTTCCATAATGTTTACAAATTAATTATTAATGTAAGTTCACTTTTCGCAGCATCACGCCCGTGACACATGGTAGGCACTAGGCACTACAAGGTCACATGATACACGAGGTTAATTTTATTCACATTCGATGAAATTTATCGGTCTAATTAGTAATTAAAAGTAGATGATCTCTTTAATTTGAGATTTAGATCGAAATCTTTTCTACACTAGGGGTGTTTGTAAATTTTATAGTCACTAAAACGATCTGTTTGTATTCCAATTAACTCTCACGATATGTCAACAAAAATTTACAATTTTAATTTTCGTTTAAAGAAAATATGATACAATAGGAGATTTTGAACAAAACAATTTAAAATTCATTTGATTTGAATATAAAGGCGTTGTGAATTTAAAGTCACATTCGTTAACAAAATTTATGTTATATTTACAAAACAATATTATGCAATAAAAGATCTTAAACAAAGAATTTTTCTTTTATGTACACAAATTTAATCTTGTTAGGATTTTGCACACAAAAATAATTTAGAATGCAAAATTTGAAAAAATCTGATGAAGAAACAAAAATTAAAAATTAAATATGCAACATAAGAATTTATGTGATTTGATGATTGTTTATATTTACAGTGAATTAAAATCTTAACTTATTTTGTTAATCAATAGTCACAAAGATCTCTCTCAAATAGATTACAATGAATACTTTTTATTTTGTGATGTCTCTCAAGCAAAAATGAAAGCTTATATATAGCTCTTTTCATCTTAAGAAAATTCTAATCTAAGTTATACTTAGAAAGCAAGTTAAAGCCTTGTAAAACAACGAATCTGCAAAGGGGAATTTGTCAAGGGCATCGGGGCCCTGCATGGTTGCAGCATAATGTTGAAAAACTACAAGTGGTGGTGCCACGATGTCACCTTATTAGGGCTGCAATGCTACCCTAATTCTTCTACCCTTTTCTTCATAGTGCTGCGGTGCTACTCTTTGGTACTACGATGTCTAGGTACTGGATTCTTTCATATCAATCGTGACGTTATTCCTTGACATTGTACTGCCTAGGTACTAAATTTATTAGTGTTGTGGCTTTACTTTCTATGCCCTAACCCTTAGGTATTGTCTCACCCTTACGTTTTGGTGCGCCATGCGTCTTTGTACCTCTCACATGTGTTTCATTCGTTGTGATATAGTGTGTGATGTGTATAAATACATATAATTTCAAAAATTAAATACGCAACGGAAGTATTCATACATGTTATACACAATATAACAAATTCAAGCATGTAATCACATGTATGATCAATCAAGCACATATATATCTCATATATATTTTTATGCATGATATAAAATAACTTATAAGTAAATAACCTACCCGGTTATGAAGGTAGCTTTACAATTCTTCAAGAACTCCAAGCTTCAATTAGTTGAACTTACCTTGAAGTGTTCCCTTGCACAATTCTAGTTTAGAACTAAATCCGGTGGGATTGTGAAGCTAGAATGACAGCCTTGAATTTTCAGCAAAGGATTGTTTTAACACTTAAAATAACTTGTCCATATGAATGATTACTACCAAGAGATGAGAAGAATTAAGTGTTTTATTTAGTTCTTTACAACTCTTTATGTTGAACCTTGGTAAGTCTTTACATTATCTCTCAACACTTTGAGAAAAACACTTAGGAAATGCTCTCAATTCTCTCTATTTTCTCTTAGAACGAATTTCACACTTGAATTACCCAAATTGAACTCTTTCAATTCTTAATTAAGTGCAAAGAATGATTATTTCTCTTAGTGCTCCACCACCACTTATTCATGTTTGCCATTTCAAACATTAATCAATCATATTTTTCACTCAACAAATTGATTCAACCATTTGAATCAATTTCTAAAGAGTAAATGGCATTTAAACAATGCTAAGTGGTTTCACCACTTTCTTAGTACATTATTTAAGAATTTCTAAGTGGCCAACATTCCTTATTATTAATAACAAGTGCATTCTCCATTAGTAAATGGTGTTTGCCGCTTATTCCAATTAATAATAATAATTTGATTAATATATAAAATATTAATAATTCAAAATTATTTTGAATATTTACATTTACCATATATTTATTTACCAAGTAAGGTAAATAGGTAAATACATGGTAAATTATTTATGCAGCAAGATTATGTTACTTGTCAATTTCTTATTGATTAACAACTCTTGTAAACTAATAATATATTTTATATTCAATTATTGACAAGTGAATAATAAAAAGAACCTTGAAACATTTTTTATTTTGCTGAAAATTATTGGATTAATTGTTCAATTCAATTTGCTGCCCCAGTGCACAACGAGTACACTTCATATTGTGAGACTCTCTAGGCCCGTGCCCGATTTGTCATATGAAACTATTTCACACGTCCGTGAATAATGTCCCACACACATGTTACGGATATTACAAAACGGTGCATTAGACCATACAAGTTGAGGTTATAACATATTCGTATAATCCTTTCATCATAAATATCATAGAAGAGCAGAGATATAGATCAACACCGTCAAGTCTCCATGTGCTCAACTATAAACTTATCTCTAGATTTGTATTTCAATAAATAATATCCGTAAACACTTTTACGATATTATTTTTTCGAGAATAAAATTAATTCTCAGATATATCTGCTTATGGCCATAAGACTTTCTGAAATACAACCTTGGAGTTTTAGGATATTTTACTCACCCAATTGAGTTGATGGATCCCATATCTGTAGACATCGGACTCCATGAGCATCGGACCATACCCAGCGGTCAGACCATAAAAGGTATCTGACATGTGTGGAACCAAAGTATGATGGATCACTCACAAGTCCACTGTGGCACTCAGGTCTAAGGACCACAAATACTACTCAACTCGAAAGATCCCCCATTGACGGTTTTATGGGATGTCTATTGGAGATCTTTGTGAGTCTGTTCAATATTCAGTCCTTACTGAATACTTGTATCTCTATACGAGTTTCTACTAAACTTATGGTCTGCTAAGACTAACCATCTGGACTATCCAAATATAGACATACACTGATCTATATATATTAAGGTCTTCACTAACAGACTCGCATTAGTGAAGATAGATCAAGAACATTAAATTTAAGAACATATTTGCATAACAACATTTTCTAGTACCATTTGTAACTCATTGCAACTATGTCATTACTAATGTATTCTTAGGTCTTTGTCCCATTTCAGACAAGGCTTTAACTCTTTAGATTTTACTAACTCTTAGTTCTGATTTAAACTCTTTCAGATCATACAATGTCTAAAACGTTATAAGCATCTTACCATATTTGTAAATAAAATAATTAGTGATATATTGAAATCATAAATGTATAAACATAAAGCAAATATTTATACATAAAAGGGATAGCACGTAAGCACAAATCCCAATATCATTCTCATTGGTTTGACTAAAAAAAAATTATTTATATGATTTTTAATCATTAATCTTTATAATCCACTTCTTGATTTAAAATTTATAAGAATCCTTTCTCGGATCTATCATCTTTACATCACATGCCCTATTATACATCAATGATTCCAATTAAGTCTTTACATAGATAGAACTTAAATAAGAGCAGTGGTTTAGTTAATATATCTGTAAGATTTTTTAATGTTGATATCTTGATTAGACTAACTTCACCATTCTATACAATACCTCTAATGAAATATAACCTTACATCAATATATTTTAATATTTAATGAAATACTTGATATTTGGTTAGAAGTATAACTCTCTGGCTATCACAATATATACAACTTTTTACTTCCTTTATTTTTAATAGCTTTGAACGTATTCCCTTAAAACCATATGGCTTTTTTGATTGCTTTTTCAACAACTATGTACTATATCTTTATGTACTATATCTTTTTGTCAAGATCACTTGCATAATGTGAGTTTTACATATCCTATTACTATTTCATTATTTATATTTTCCCTTTTATACAGTAGACTATGCTCTGACATTCCTTTCAAGTATCTCATAATCCACTTAACAGCAAGCCAATACTTTTTGCCTGGATTAACCATATATCTACTCACAACACTTACTGTTTGAACTATATCAAATCTCGTGTATACCATTGCATACATGATGCACCTCACAACATTAGCATATAGTACTTTATGCATCTTTAGTTTCACCTCTTTAGTTTAGGTGACTTTACTATTGATAACTTGAAATATGTAACCAATAGAGTCGACATAGTCTTTAATCAGATATTTTAAATCTATTAAGGACTTTTAATATATATCTCCGTTGAGACAAGAATATGACATCAAATTTGTCCTTGATAATATCCATACTTAAAATCCTCTTAAATGACCCTAAACCTTTCATTTTAAACTCGCTATTCAACTACTCTTTTAACTTATGTATTTTTCCTTTATCTTTGACATGTTATTTGTTAGTGCATTAAAGGGTGCATGCATGTGATTGTGTATATATTAAAAATTTTAAATGCACGTTCAATAAACATTACGCAGTGAAATAAAATAATATAATCAACATATACATATACAATTGAATAAAAATAGTATAAGAATTGAATACATACTATTGGAGACGATTCAGTAAAGATTTTTAAAATTTAAAGCTTGTTGAGCTCACAATGAAGTCCTCTCTTGATCAATTCTAGATTCCAATCTTTCATAGGATTAGAGTAGTTAGAATGGTAGCCTTTGATCAGTATTTCATACAGCAATTATCAAATAACTCAACTCTTAAATTGTTTTAAGCATCAAATGTATAAAAATATATTTTAGGGACCTAAATGTAAGATTTTAAATGTTGCATTTTCTCTTTCAAATTGTACACGAATTTATGATTTCACAAATTAATTCACATTTAAATGAAGCTCATTTCATTTGTTATAAGAAGTATAAGACTTCTAAGCGACCACATGTCTTACATGTAGCCATGTGATGCCCTGTAGACTTATGTATAAGTGACAAATGTCACTCATCCATGCAAACACTTTGCATGGTTGATATTTGTCACATGTATGTCTATGCATGAATGCCATGTGTGCATTTGTACTTTTTCATACAATAGGGGCAATATTTACAAACTATGTTTCTCATTTTTTAAATAGGTCCTAAAATGTATCATACTTTCTAAAACCTTCCCAGATCGATTCGTATAATCCGTACCGCTACCCCAATACTTAATAAGTACACTTTATATTATGAGACTCTTTAGGTTCACACCTGTTTGTCTTATGGAACACTTCTACAAGTTCGTAAATATTACCCTACACACATTACGAATATTACAGAATGGAGCATTGAATCATACAAGTTAAGATTAACCATATCCATATAATCACTTTGTCACATATATCCTTAGAAGGTAGAGATATAGATTATCACTGTCAAATCTCTATATGCTCGATCGTGAACTTATCTCTAGATTTGTATTTCTGTAAACAATATAAGCAAACTCATTTACAATATTGTTTAACCCTATGAAAAATTATTTTTCTAGTTTTATGCTTGTAACCACAAGACTTCTTGAAATATAATCTCGAAGCATCAGGATATATAAATCACTCATAGGAGCTGACAGATCCCATATCTATGCATACCAGACTCAATGAGCATCGGATCATACCAAGCGACACCTAGCGGTTAGACCATAAAAGGTCTTTGACATGCATAGAACCAAAGTATGATGGATCACTCATAAGCTTATCGTGGCGCTCGGATTAAAAGATTATGAATATTACTCAACTCGATAAGACTTTTTATTAAAGGCTTTATAAAATGTCTATCGGAGGTTTTTGTGAGTTTGTTTAGTATTCAGTCTTTACTGAATACCTGCATGCCTATGCGGACTTCCACTAAGTCTATGGTCTGCTAAGACGAACCACCTGAGCAATTTAGATATAGACATACATTAATCTAAAAGGAATACTGATCGACCAGTGTCGATAACCATGGATTAAGAATGATGTTTTTGATAACATATTGCATAATAATATTTTTTTGCACAATTTGCAACTCTTTGTAACTACGTCATTACAAAATTATTCTCGAGTCTTTGTTCCTATTTTAGATAAGGTTCTAACTCTCTAAAATATCTAACTTTAACACTAACCTAAACTTTTTTAGCTCAGATCTAAACTTCTTTAGATCTATAATATCTTAAAAAGTTATAAGCATTTTAAAATATAATTATGTATTAACGATTATTATTGAAATGTATACTATATAGTAGAATGACACATAAGTACCATCTCCAACAATCCCCACTTACTTTAGTGTCATTCAAGATGATATCTAATATCAACTGACTCTATGTGTTTCTCAAACACCCTAGGAATTAAGGCATTAGTGCACAAGTCTGTTATATTGTTTATAGATTTTATTCTAAACAATATTACACCTCTTCCAGTGAAGATTTCTCTAACTATTTGGTATTTGATCTCCACATAATTAGAATTATGGTGTATAAGTTATTGGCTACTACACTCGAGCAATTATCTCGTTATTGTTACAATATAGTGGGATAGGATCCACTAAACTTAAAAATATTTCGAGTTCAACGACTATCTTTTATATGCACTGGTTCCTTTACAGCTTCTAAAGCTACACGGTATTCTTCCTCTAAGGTAGAATCAGCTTTGGATACTTAGTTAACACATTATTAACTGACTTCGGGACCGTTTAGAAGAATATATATCCGGATGTAGACTTTTCATCATTTGAATTATATTTCAAGCCTTAATTAATGTTTCCTCTTATTTATATTGTACAGTCTCCATGTATCAAAAACTTATTCTTTGTATCTCTAAGATACTTTAGGATGTGTTTCATGACCATCTAATGGCCATTACCTTAATTAGATTAATACCAATCATAGCTCTTATAGGTATACTGATGTCAAATTTCATACATAACATGATGTACATCAAACTATCTTTAGTTGATGCATTTACTATTAGACACTCTAACCCTTTTATCTTTCATTTAAGGAAATATTTTTCTAGAAAGATGAACTCATGTTTAAAAGATATATTAATTGTCTCACAGTTGTTAAGGTTATACCTTTCAAGAACATTTTCTATGTACGAAGATTGACAGAGTTTTAATAGCTTCCTAATTTTAGCTCTATTTCTATAATACTTTATACTCAAGATATAAAGCATTTCCCTAATCCTTCATAGAAAAGTTTTTACTTAAAACTTTTGACTAATTTTTATATGTCAATATCATTTTCAATTATGACTATCATCCACATAAAGGATAAGAAAGACAATCATGCCCTCATTGCCATTTCTTAACACACATGTTTCCTTTTTGTTTTTGATAAAATCATACTTTTTGATTACTTGATCAAAATGAAGATTATAACTTCGAAAGCCTGTTTAAGTCTATAAATGGACTTCTTAATTTTGCATACTAGATTAGAAGTTTAGTTAGATATAAAATCTTTAGGTTATTCCATGTATATCTCTTACTTAAAATATGCCTTTTAGAATACCATCTTTACATTCATTCGTCAGATTTCAAAATAAAAATATGCCGCAATGGACAAAATAATTTCATTTGATTTTAGTATGGTTACTAGTGAAAATTTTCCTCATAAATGATCACAGATCGCTGAATGTAATATTTTTGCACCGGTCGGGCCTTGAAGGTCTCTACTGTTAGGGTTGGTATTTACATATTATCCTTGAATGTATATATATTTATGTATTTATGTAAGTGTACATTTTCATTAAATCGTTAATACCTATTTATATGATACTATGCAATGTAACATTACAGACATGTATGATTTGAAGGAGTTCAGATCTGATCTAAAGGAGTTTAGATAAGAGCCCATAGTCAGCCACGCTGAGAGATATAAATACTAAATGTTAGCACAACTAATTGTTAACTAGTTATAATATTCAACGAAGATTCAAAAGTTGGAGCCTTGTATGTAATAGGACATAAACCTGAGAATATACTAGTAACTGTATAGTTACAATCAGGTGCTAGAAAATGTCATTTGCACAAGTATATTCTCGAACTTTGTCCTTGATTTATTTTTTCCGATGCGGGTCTATCGGTGGATACCTTTATATAGATCATCAGCATATGTCATACCTATGAGGTATAGATGGTCATTCCTAACCAACTGTGAGCTTAGAGCTCGTATTGACATATAGGTATCCAGTTAAGACTGGATATAGGATAGACTCACGAGGGCCTCTGATGGACACCTTATGTAAGCCGTCAATAGAGGGTCATCTCTAGTTTAGTAGTATACGTGGTCCTTTGACATAAGTACCATGGTAGACTTGTAAATGACTCACCATATTTTTGATTTTATACATGTTACGGACCTTTCATGGTGTAACCGTTGGGTATCGCTAGGTATGGTCCGATGCGTATGGAGTTTAGTGTGTACATATATGGGATCCGTTAGCTTGCATAGGGAGTTAGATATCCAAATGCTTCGAGACTGTATCTTAGAAAGTTTTATTGCTACAAGCATTAATCACAAGTAAGAGTTTCTACCAAAGTGAAACAATATGGCAAAAGAGTTTACACATATTGTTTAGTGAGATACAAGTTTGGGAATATAATATGAATGAGCATATGAAAATTTGATAGTGATAATCTATATCCCTACACATCCAAGATATCATGACGAAAGAACTATACGTATGCATTATAACCACAACTTGTATAGTTTAACGCGCTGATATATATTTTCATGACGTGTGCATGGGGCAATGTTTACGGACTCATGGAATAGTTTCATTTGACAAATCGAGCGTGGACCTAGGGAGTCCCGGGATATAGAGTGTACTCGTTGTGCACTAGGATAGCGTGCCAGATTAAATTATTTAATATATCAATATTTAGCACTACCACAAAAATATGTGCATATTTGTATTTAAGTGTTAAATATAACAATTAGTTAATAATTGTTATTTACTAATTGTATAATGACATGTGACGCATTGTAGACTCTCGATTGAGTTTACACAAGTGTGAAATTTAGTGAAACCCATTAAGGGGTAGACTTAGTACCTATTTATGATGAGCAAAATAGTTATTTTACATAATGATTATTTAATTGTTAAATAATCATAATATTTTATTATTTTATATTATTATATATTATTATTGCCTAATAGTTATCACCCATTTATTTATTTTATATAATAATAATTTTTTGTTTAATAGGTGGCCTTTTTTATATTATTATTATTATTATACACTATGAGATTGTGTGTGTGAAGGGTGATGGTGTGTATTACGGGAGAGAAGAGAGAAAAATGAAATGGTTTTTCATTTTTCTTCTTTTAGGTGTCGAGAGTGGAAATTCCGTACTGAATATGAAATTGTTGTTTTAACTTATCCAGCCCACTGAGTTGGTGATTAAAACTGCCAACGAGTTGGTATTCAAGTGGACTTCGTAAATACATGTGTATAACGTTACATGTTATAGTAATTTTTCAACCCTTTAAATATATTTGTCACGCCCCAGACTCAAAAGATCTGATACATGACAGAACTTACATATATTTCAATTTCTTTCAGAATTATAGCAATTGAATTATGACTGAGACAATTATTAAACAGGAGATACGTAGAGTTTTCTCACAGATTAACACTTTATTACATCACCAATAGCAACTTTGTTACCGGAAGCCTAGAATATATTCATTACAAATTCTTACTTAAAATCAATCCATAACCACACTTGGTGAAACTTAAACTAAATCCAACCACACACAATACAATAATACATAAGTATTTATTGAATAGGGACAAGTCAAATATCTTATCTCACGTATTCCCAAATGAAACACACAGCAACCTAGCAACTTAGGGAACCCAAGAAACAGCAGAAGCCTTGCCAAATCCGCTAAGCACATATGTACCTTATTTACCTAAAATCACCATAAACTATAATGAGTATAAAACTCAGTAAGTATACTAATTTTTCATATATCAAATACAAATACATATATGTACACAATGCATATGTATGATATGCTGTGATCAATCAAAATCATAACCTTATCAAATCACATGTCATGTAAGCGTTTACACATTTTTTCAAAATATATAATAGGAATACCATCACTCAACTACTACTTAGTAGGACTTACATATCACATATCACATAATGAGCTAAATGTCACTCGTAGGTGACATACCGTATGAGAGAAATAGTACAAGTGAGGTTTTTAAATCACACATATATAATGCTCATGCCTGAAGGTAAAAGCCAAACCCTCATCCTGATCATTGATGAGTCCTCTCACATGCACCAATACGCCATCACACAAATGTGATGACTCACTCTTCTTTTAGGTACCAATAGGATCCTCTCTACATACAGAACACATAATATATACTAATCCCGAAGGAAAGGCCACACATAAAGGCTCTACAAATCACATAAAATGCCTACTAAGTTAACAGTGAGTTTAAGTACCCTCAAAACACAAAATATTTCTCATAGACATATTACACTTCAAAAGTTTTTTTTATTAAACAAATTTCATTTTAAAAGCTCACTTTCAAAAACACATATATGTTATGTATGTCCATACTCACATTCATAAATACATATCTTCACATTTCATATCAAAATATACTTTGACATAACGTAAACATATTTCTAACCCCTTTACAAAATCATACAAAACAATTACTATGTTTATTGTGATTTCAGTAAAAAGTCTAGTATACTTACCTTTTAGTACTTTCAGCTACAAGGCTTAAATCTTCTTAACCTATCAATGGAGATCAATCATTTCATAAGTCTCACAATTCACACAACATACTTTAAATAGCTTACAAAATTATGCACAATGCATTTATCACATCAAATTGGTCTAAATACTTGATTTCTCAAAACCTGTCATTCTAACCACTTACACTTACAAAATTTTCTAATACATCAAATGATGTCTAATTACTCCAAAATTAGAATATATCATTCTTGACTCATATATCCTTCTTATATATAAATATTATAACAAAATTCTTACACAATCCATTCCATACACACCATCGAATCCAAACTACTAACCTGACAGGATTAAGATACTCATTAAATAGTATTCAATCTCCTAATTTTATAAAATCATATACTAGCTCAAAAATTATAAAACTACTGTAAATACTCTTGACACATATCTCAATCCATGATAAATTTTTCACTTCAAAATAACTGCCAAAAGTATTTTTAAACTATTTTATTCTATAGCTTAAAAAATCTATTAATCAAATATTGCAATGAGCTGATACACTTTAGAAAATCATAACACTTCAATCACATTGATCTAAATTCTCAATTCCGAGTATATTATATTAGACATATACACTTATCATATTTCATAAATTCGTAATTTTTGAAGATCATTCAGCAGGACAAAAATTATTTGCCACTGTATAATACTGTTTATACAGGAAATTTTCAGAATTTCAGGGTCATTTTGGTAAATTTACAAAAAATTTAATTTCTGAAATTGTGAATCGATTCAAAGTCTCAGATGATCCTAAACATGTCTAATTTCATATATTCAAAGTTCAAAACCAGAATCGAATCATAGCAATTTATAAAATTACTGGATCAAGAGACTATCAAGTAGAAATTTCATAATTTATCAAGCTATATTATAGATCATCATCAATTCTCACAAGATCTTACAAAATACACATCAAATTATCAATTATACATATTTCTAAAAATCAAAACTTAAAGGAATTAACTTAATTAATACCAATAAATTGAGAAATAGGTGTGATGTACCTCTTAAAATTCAAATTTTCAATTTCTTTTTTTTTTTTTTATTCTTCATCTTCTCTTTCTCTCTTCTCTATTTCTCTCTTCTCTCTCTCTAAAGGGATAGCTCGACAAAAAATAAGCAAATCAAGGTTTCAAAAGTGTATTTTTATATGAAGAGGTAAATTTTTAGTCTTTACAAATTTGCCCCTAAAACTTTTAAAGTATTACAATTTGGTCCTTAATAATAAATCTAAAGTCTTGCAAATAAACCCAATACTAATAGTATATCCTTAACCTATAAAAACACTACTAATAACAATATATAAATCAAGGATCACCCACATACAAATAAAATATATATTTATATATATATAAATACATATTCTTATCGGTTATAAATACTGGTTACTACAATATTAATGTGATCAATATATTATTTATTGTATTTATTATATATTTTAATAATTTTGCAGCGTTAAATATGTATATGATATGTATTTTATGCAATAAACACAATTGTACATGCATACACCCACGTATATTAGATCCCCGACATCTACCTTCAATTGGGCCATACGTTTCCGCTTGTAAACTCATTTATGATCACTAAAAACTATTCTTTAAGAAAGCTTAATCAAGTCTCAGACCTAATCAATATGGATTGAGTCAAATTCAAATTTTATGGCTTCTATTCGTTTTCAGAATTGATATTTAACATCGTCTTTTTATAAGTCATAGGATTATTTTTAACATTGTCTTTAAGTATCTTATATACCTCACAGATAACCTTGATATCATTTTCAACTTACGTGGAGAATGTGTTAAAAAAATCTCACTTGATTAAGTATGAAATTTCATCATTAGTTTTATCATTTTTTGATTTGACTTCACTAAATTCAATTTTTTTACAATTTCAATAACCTATGAGAAACTTTTTCTCTAGTAAAATAGGATTACAAGAAACAAATATTTTGTATATGAGAATGCTTTAAACAAGAGACTATATACTTTATATGATTTCCTATTCAGAATTCCATCATCTAATGATCAATTAATTTAACTTATTTATAAGACCATATTTCAAATCATATTTGGACTACGAATAAGAGATTTATAATGTAATCAATTTGTGTTTCATTCAGTTTTCTTTAATCACAATATAAAATGTAATCAAATTACATAAAGAATCTAGGGTAAAATCCTTAAATGAGAAAAACAATAATAATTATATTTTAATTCATATAAAATGATCATTCTAATCCTTTTCGTTTTGTTATTTCTCACCCAATCGTTTTATAAATCCATGACTCAATAGGTCAAATTGTACCTGCCTTGGTACTTGTTTTCTTTTATTTTGAGCCATAAAATATAACTTGGACTTAATCTTCTTGTTTTGCAGCCTCCTGCCATACTTCATTGAGTGGACTGTTAGGTTTATTTTATTTTATTTTATTTTTTAAACTTTTGTTAGGTTTATTTTATAATAGACGAAACTTTATATTATTGAAGGTTATAATATTTAAATAAAAAATTTATTGGGACAAAAGTGTGAAAAAAATCTATTGTAAAAGCAAAAATCATAATTATTTATTTTTTAAATTTAAAATAGAGCTAGGAAATTTAAAATGAGTTTTTAAATCCATGACTCAACGTGGTTGTCTATTGCTTAACATCAATTTGGATTTATTTAAAGTTGATAATGTGCGATTTGCACGAATAAAATAATATTAACCATTACATTTGTGCACTAAAAGTTAAGAGAACCTTTTCCTTAAAAAAAAGTTAACAGAAGTTTTACATATCTTTTATTCACTTTATAACAATTATTAAGAGAATTTTTTCAAATGTAAAGATAATGGTCTGTGAAAACAATTTAATGTGGAATTATCACCTTCACGATTTAGACGGGAAAAAATCTTGATAAAATAAGCACAATTGTATTAAAAATTTTTTGTTTAATTATTTTCAAGTATATCTAATATATAAAAATATTAAACCATATTATATGAGACAACCTGTAAGTTTATGAGTTTATCCTTTTGGCAGGGATATCTCATATCCACATGTACTAAAATTTATTAATTGAAGATATTATAAGAGTTAGACAATTTTCTATCAATAATTTTCACATCACTTGTATCATAAATTCAAATATATAATTGAAAGCTTTAAAATTAGAATTTCATAAGAATTATCTAGTTCTTCTTGATTTCTTCATTGATTACTTAAAAAGTACTAGCCTCTTACTAAAAAAAATCTTTTGAGCCAATTCAAATACATAATTGAAAGCCTTAAAATTAGAATTTCATAAGAATTACCTAGTTCTTCTTGATTTTTTCATTGATTACTTAAAAAGTACTAGACTCTTACTAAAAAAAAATCTTTTGACGCTCAAATGAATTTTTGCTCAAAAAATAATCACTATATATGGGAGTACTTAAAACAAGAGGTTACATACTTTTTGTGATTTTTTATTCAGAATTTTATCCTTTAATTACCGATTAATCTAACTTATTTATAGGGCCATAGTCCAAGTCATATTTGGACTGTAAATAAGAGATTTATAATGTAATCAATTTGTGTTTCATTTAGTTTTCTTTAATCACAATATGAAAAGCAATCAACTTAAACAAGAAATTTAAGATTTTTATCCTATTATACAAAGACTCCTTGAATGAGGAGAACAACAATAACTATATGTTAATTTATATAAAATAGTAATTTCAATCTTTCTCAATCCGTTTTTAGAATCCATGACTCAACGAGTTGATTATATTTGCCTTGGCACCTGCTTTCTTTTATTTTAGGCTACAAAATATAACTTGGACTTAAATCTTTTTTATTTTTAACCTATTGCCATGCCTAAATAGAGCAAATTGCTAAGCTTATTTCATAATAGGTGAAAGTTTATATTGTTGAAAGTTATAATGTTTAAATAAAAATTTATTAGGAAAAAGTGTGAAAAAATCTAATGTAAAAACTAAAATCATAATTATTTATTTTCTTAATTTAAAATGAGGTCACCTTAAAGCCTCAACATAGTTGGCAGCTGTTTCTCATCAATTAATTTAGATTTATTTATTTATTTAAAGATGCTAATGTGCGATTTGTATGAATAAAATAATCTTAAGCATGGCACATGTACACTAAAATTTAAGAGAATCTTTTTCTAAAAAAAAAAGTTAAAAAATCTTTACATATCTTTTATTCACTTTATAATAATTACTAAGAGGATCTTTTCAGATGTAAAGAAAATGGTTGGTGAAAAAAAATTAATATTGAATTATCACATTCACGAATTAGGGGGGAAAAGAACTCTTGATAAAATAAGCAAAATTATATATAAAAATTTCTGATAAATTGTTTTCAGGTATATCTAATACATAAAAAATATTAAACCATATGATATGAGAAAGCCTGTAAGTTCATTAGTTGTTATCCATTTGGCAGGATATCCTATATCTATATCCGCGCATACTAAATTTTAAGAGTTGGAATTTTCGATCAATAATTTTCACATCCATGTATCCAAAATTCAAATACATAATTGAAACCTTCAGAATTAGAATTTCACATATATTTCTTAGCTCTCCTTTAATCCTTCTTTAATTTACTCAAGAGCACCGTCCTCTTGTAAAATTAAAAAAAAATAAATACTTTGAGACTCAAATTAATTTTTATTTAAAAAAATGAGTGATGTGTGTGGGAGACCTTTAAACAAAAGGTTATGTACTTTTTGTGATTTTTTATTCGAAATTTCATTTTAACCAATTAATCTAACTTATAAATAAGACAATATTTCAAATCATATTTGAACTCAGAATAAAAAATTTATAATGTGATTAATTTGTGTTTCATTTAATTTTCTTTAATCACGACTTAAAATGTAATCAAATTATATAAAAAAAAATTAGAGTTTTTATCATTTTCTACAAAGACTCCTTAAATGACAAGAACAATAATAATTGTATTTTAATTTATATAAAATAATAATTTTAATTCTTCTCACTTTGTCATTTGTTTACGCTCAAAATATAACGCGGCTATCACAGTATAAATTGAGGTGTCGATTCCATGAGGAAGCTCTTGGCAAAATAGGTTGGTAAAGTAAAAAATTAAAGTAGTAGCAAAGGATAAAATTAATTGATTTAAGTGGATGAGATAAGATTGTCTATGATTTGAAGGAAATGTCTTATGATAATTCAAACAAGGCTTCGAGAATCACAATTATGCTTTATAAATCTACTCTACACTTTGATTCAATTGAAAGTTTCACATCCCAAACAATCAATCGGAAGATAAGTAAAATATAGTACATTTAATAACACATATATTTGATGTAGTTAAACTCTTTACAAGCATTAACACACATCATGTTCATTTATACAAATTATCTAAGATCGACAATATATCACTTTGACAATATTGCAGTAAAAGATCAACTTGAATATCAAACATTTATTGCCCTTATATGCTATCCAAGATCGACAATATATCAATTTGACAATACTGCAGTAAAAGATTAACATATAAAACAATGTAACCAGTAACAATTATAGTTCACCAAAAATCACATAAGAAAAGCATGACTGAACTTATATGAGACATGAGAATTATAATCTTTGAATTATAAAAAATAAACTAGATAAGAGTTTAATCAAAACCAAACTTACAAACATTTGTAGCTCTCGGCAACGAATCAAAGCATAGAAGTAGATTTATTACACATAAAAGTTCATCTCTTAGCCTTACCAAGAACTCTAGCCTAAATTACAATACATGTTAATGAGAAGAAAAGAAGAGAAAATTATCTCATGTTAAAAACGTCCTAAGAGTCTCCTTATATAGGCAATGAATGGACATATGTCATGGATGACATCAATTTTTAATAATTTTAAGCCAATAACTCATTTATCCACTTGCAGCACGTTTTTGATAATGTAAATAACCGATTTAGCTTCTGTAGCCGACATAAAAGTTGTATAATTTTGTCTCTTCTTTCCATATGCACTAATTTCATGCAAATTAGATGAGTATCCAATGAGATATGAGCAAAATTTCAAAGATACATCAGATTTCGGCCAATAACCATTTTACCCACTTGCAATGCGATTTGGTTCATGATAACGGCTGATTTGGACTTTACCATCAACATACGAGTTGTTGATAGTTAAGTCGACATTTCAAAGCTTCAAGAATTATACCAATTGAGTACGTATTTTGTGATATACGGTCCAAATACGTGAGTTAGGTCAAGCTGGGCAGAAGTTGTAGCCCGATTCTATTGTATCTCAATTTTTGGCCCATAACATGTTGGATTTGGCTTTTTCACTATTCTTAAAATTTGTGTAAGATTGAGTCATGTTGCACTAGGTTTAAGAATTTATCCATTTCGATTTCTACACTGAGAGTTATGTCTATTTTACTTAAACATGTCCAAATAACATTTATTAATCACAATTTAAGGAGAACACTTTATTTCAAGCTAAAAATACAGAAAATATTAAAATTAGTGACATTAATTGGTGACTGAATCTCTTAACAAATATGTATTTTTATGTGCTCATCATCATTTATGAAAAATTCTGACACCCCTATATGCTATTTACATGAATAAAATATTATTAAACATGATAATATTTATATATGTTATACACTAAAAATTAAGAGAATATTTTTTCAACAATTTAAAAAGAAAAGTTACTGAGAATCTTTATATATATTTTATTCACTTTATAATAAATTTTAAGAGAATCTCTTTAGATGTGTTTGAAGCGAAAGCACACAAATAAACAAATTCATCTAAACAATATATGCAAAACAAGTAATTAAAGAATAAAGAAAGAAGGGGTAGAAGAAGAACACACAAATAATTACATGGTTCGACAACTTGCTTACGTCTACGGTGGATCAAGATCACACTCTTCTCTTATTATGAATCATAAGACACTCACAAAGTATGCCTTTTACAAAAAAGATCACAAAGAAAACTCTTTCTTACACTCTAAGAATTTTCTCTCACAAAAAACCACAAAGATTATTTATGAACACTTAGATTGTGTTTACAAACTAATTGAAAGTCTTTATACAGTCTTTAGGACATCATAGGTTTACCTTAAATGTGTGAGAGTTCTGAAACAAGTGGGAGACAAAATAAGAAAGTTTCCTTATTTTAGGATATTGTTCCCGTCTCCAGCGCCGAGGCGCTAGCGCGTCTATCTGAGCGCTGTGGCGTTCAGGTACTGGATTGGGTTCCTCAGTGCCCACGCCTAGTCACCGCAGTGCTAGCATCTGGTGCGCCCCTTTTCATTTTTTGCCTCTTTTCACGTCCGTCTTTGATCTTTGCGTACTCTACGCACTTGACTTGATCTCCAAATCATATTCCTATGATTTTTAATCAATATTCTCACAAATCCCCTACTTGATTCAAAATCATCCACAAAGTAACTCGATCTCTCATTTTCGCGTCTTCGGTACTCCAGTTAAGTCCTTACATAGGACGAACTTAACCAAGAGTAGTGGCTTAGTCAACATATCAGTAGGGTTTTTAGATGACGCTATCTTTGTTAGACTAACATCACCACTTTGAACAATCTCACGAATGTAATGGAGCCTCACATCAATGTGTTTCGACCTCTCGTGGAACACTTGATGCTTGCTTAGGTGTATGGCACTCTGGCTGTCATAATATACATCGGTGTTCACATCTTTATTAGCCAATACCTCTGTACATATGCCTTTTAACCACACAATTTCCTTGATAGCTTCACCAACAGCTATGTACTCTGCCTCTGTGGTAGAGAGTGCAACCACATGTTGTAGAACTGATCACCAACACACACTACACCCAAACACTATGAATACGTAGCCCGTTAACGATCTTCTCTTTTCTAGATCACCTGCATAATCTGAGTCTACGTACCCTCCTACTATTTTATTACTGTCCTCATCCCTCTTATATATCAACCTGTGATTTAACGTCCCTTTGAGATATATCAGAATCCACTTTATTGTAAGCCAGTGATTTTTTTTCCGAATTTGTCATATATCTACTCACCACACTCACAACTTATGCTATGTCTAGTCCTGTGTAAACTATTGTATACATGATGCTCCCTACAGTGCTTGCATACTGTACTTTGCTCATATGTAGTTTCTTCTTATTGGATGTCAGCAACAGTGCTGCTGAAAGTATGAAATGCATGGCCAAAGGGGTTGAGACAGTCTTTGCATTATACATACCAAACTTCTCTAGAATTTTGAGTATATATTGCTGTTGGGACAAAAAGATAACATCTCTTCTTTCTCTTACAATATCCATACCTAAAATTCTCTTTGCTGCTCTCAAATCCTTCATCTCAAACTCGTCACTCAACTGCTTCTTGAGCTTATGTATTTCTTTCATATGCTTACATGCAATCAACATATCATCGACGTATAGAAGTAAATACATTATCCTATAAATTATATTCTTGAAGTACACGCATTCATCATACTTGCTTTTACTAAAGCCACAACCATCATAAACTCATCAAATCTCCTATACCACTGTCTAGGTGATTGCTTTAACCCGTATAATAACTTCTTTAGCAAATAAGCATAATCTTCTTTTCTGGGCTCCTCGAATACTTGCGGCTGTGCCATCCATATTTTCTCTTCAAGCTCTCCATGTAGAAAAGCTATCATTGCATCAATATGCTCTAGATGTAAATCAAAGTTTACACATATGGCTAACAAATTCCTAATAGACGTGTGCTTGACAACTGGAGAGAATATCTCATAAAAATCGACTTTCTCTCTTTGAGTAAAACCTTCTGCTACTAACTTAATGTTGAATCTTGTAGGCTCTATCCCCGGTATCTCCTCTTTCACCTTATACACCCGACTAGCTTCTTTTGAGGTCTCTTCACCAACTTTTAGGTATCGTTCTTCCTAAGAGAACTAATTTCTTCTTCTATGGTCTGCTGCCATTCTTTCTTATTTTCACTCTTCATAGCCTCACCATATGTCCTAGGCTTATCGTACTCAAGAGTGTAAGCAGAATTAAAAGAATGAGTAACGAAATTTGCTTGTGTATACCTGACTGGTGGGTTAATCGTTCTCCTTAACCTGTCTCTGGCTAATTAGTACTTTTCAAGTTTCATCTCAGAAGTCCTAGTCTTTCTTTGGGTGGACTTGAAAGAACTCACCGGTGTTCTTGGTTCATCTTTAAGGATTTTCTCATTGAAGTGTTGATTCGGGGACATATCAGATCTATTTTCAGGCTCCACTTCAACTTCTATTGACTCGGGTGCTGAGTCTTTCTTGAGCATAGATTCTTCTTTCTCATCTTCTTGGGAGGTTTTTAGCATTATCATCTCATCGAATGTCACGTTACGACTTATGATACTCATTGATGGTGTCAAGTCTTTACACCACACCTTGTATCCTTTCACTCCTTTGGGATATCCTATGAATACCCTTTTGATAGCTCTAAGTTCCAACTTTCCTTCCCTAACATGTACAAAGGCAGGGCAACCAAATATTCTGAAGTGGTCATACTTCGAAGGATTGCCACACCAATTCTCTTCTGGTGTCGTGAAGTCAATTGTTGAGGAGAGACTTCTATTAATCAACTAAGCTGCAGTCACTACAGCTTCTCCCTAAAATGCCTTATACATCTTTGCATTGGTAAGCATACATCTTACCCTTTCAAGTAAAGTTCTGTTCATTCTTTCAACTACGTCATTCTGTTGTGGTGTTGATCTTATTGTTCTATGCCTTGCGATCTCATACTTGGCACAAAACTCATCAAACTTTTTGTTGCAAAATTCGAGGCCGTTGTCAGTTCTCAACCTCTTCACTCTTTTGCCAGTCTGATTCTTAACAAGAACCTTCCAAGTCTTGAATACTTCAAACACTTGATCCTTGTTCTTCAACACATAGGCCCACAACTTCCTCGAATAGTCATCAATCAAGCTGAGAAAATACTTGGCACCACCACGAGTGGCTGTCTGAGATGGTCCCCAAAGATTCGAGTGTATGTAGTCAAGAGTACCCTTAGTCTTGTGCTCGTCGGTACTAAACCTTACCCCATGTGCTTTCCCAAGTACATAATGCTCACAAAACTCTAAGTGCTGGAACTTATCCTCACCAAACGTCTTTTGACTATATAACTCCTTTAGGTTTCTCTAGCCTAGATGTGACAGTCTAAGATGCCACAACTTAGTTTGCATACTCTCATTATCTACAGAGAATAATGCAGAACCACTCACGACTTCACTCTTAAGCACATAAACACCTTTGCGCTTCTCTTCTCTTATCACCACCATAGAACCCTTCAAAACTATTAAAATCCCTTCGTCGATCCTGATGGAACACCAATTCTTGTCTAGAGTCCCTAGTGAGATCAAGTTTCTATTTAAGTCAGGAACATATCTAACATCTGTCAACTCTTTCACTTGCCCATCATGCAGTCTAAGCTTAACACTACAAATTTCTATCATTTGACATACAACATCATTACCCATTAAGACCTTACCACCACTAATGGCCTAAAAATTTGTAAACCAAAACTTGTGCGGGCACATGTGAAAAGTGCAACCAAAATTAAGAACCTATTATTCATAGTTTTTACCATCAGTAGCGACGAGTATTTCTGCGCTGTCATAGCTATCATCATAGGCAAGCGCAGCATCCGCTTTCTTCTTATCTTGTGCTATCTTTTTAGGATAGTCTTTTATAAAGTGCCCCATTTTTTGCAGCAATAACACTTCCTAGGAGTCTTAGACTTCGATCTTGAGCCTTTTTTTCTTCTCATCTCTATATGAAGGCCTTCCTCTTATAGAGAAACTTTTTGCATTGCCCTCGATTTGTTTTCCTAATAACTTTGAGTTTAATGATGATTTCATATCACTCATCGTTAAACTCTCTCTGCCGTAGAGTAGCGTATTAATAAAGTTCTCATAACTTTTAGGGAGTGAACTCAGCAGAATAATTGCTCTATCTTCATCTTCTATCTTGATGTTGATAGACTCAAGATCAAGGATGTTCTTATTAAAGGCGTCTATATGATCTTTCATTGACGTCCCCTCTGACATAGACAGCTGATACAACTTCTTTTTTATATGTAATCAGTTGACCAATGATTTTCTTATATAAAGAGAGTCAAGTTTCTTCCAAAGACCTATTGCCGTCGTCTTACCTGTTACTTTCTTTAATACTTCATCGCTCAATGATAGAACGATTGTGCTATGAGCTCTTTCTTGAATGTATCTTCTTTCTGCTTTAGTTTTAAATGACTCTGGCGTATTCTCTTCATCACTAGATGGACCTGCAGTCTTCTCTAATGCCGAGCCAAGCCTTTAGCTCACCAACAACGCCTTAACCTTCATCTTCCACAGATTGAAGTCATTCGTACTGTTACATTTCTCTACCTCATACTTGGGTGTGGCTATGTCTGCTTATAACTAAGCTCTGATATCATTTTGTTGAAGCGGAAGCACACAAATAAGCCACTTCATCCAAGTAATATATGCAGAACAAGTAATTAAGGAATAAAGAGAAAAATGGTAGAAGAAAAACACATAAAGTATTACGTGGTTTGACAACTTGCCTACGTCCACGGAGAAACAAGATCACACTCTTCTCTTATTATGAATCATAAAGCACTCATAAAGTATGACTTTGACAAGAAAGATCACAAAGAAAACTCTCTCTTGCACTCTAGGGATATTCTCTCATAAAGAAACACAAAAATTATCGATGATCACTTAGATTATGTTTACAAGCCAATTGAGAGCCTTTATATAGGCTTTGAGACGTCTTGAATTTATCCTAAATGTGTAAGAGTCATTTTAGAGAGTCCTGAAACAAGTGAGAGACGAAATAAGAAAGTTTTCTTATTTCAGGATACTGTTCCCGTTGATAGGGGCATAAAAGCACTAGTAGAATTTGCACCTAACTTTTGTATTTTGCTCCAAAACATAAGTATTTGACCATTTAATTGTGTTTTCTAATCATAAACAGATGCACGGCGGAAATATGATGCATAGGAACAAGCGGAAAGAGAATCGGGTGAGAAATGAGAAAAATGCACTCGAAAAATGAAAGAAGAGAAACAAGTGGCTGGGCGCCGCGGCACCCAGAACAGCGAGTGAGCGCCGCGGCGCTCAGTACCCAGAGCTGCGACGCTCGTCGAAGATTTGCGGATACCTGTACTCGTGTCCAGCGCCGCGACGCCCATGCAGAAGATTTAAATACTCCTTCTTAGTTTAAAAGAAAAGAAGAGACTTCTTCGTGCCTAGGGTTTCATATAGCAATAAAAACACTCTTTTGAGGTAAAAAAATAAAGAGACTTAGCAAGGAGAATAACACAAGCAACAAACACACTTTCAAGTCAAGAAATCAAGGTAAAGTTATTGAAGATTGAAGATTGGGGAATCAACTTTTGAACAATCAAGACAAGAGGAAGAAGAACAACTTAGGGCATCACTCGTTTTGTTTTATTCCTTACTTTTAAGAGATGATTTCGTTTATTATATTTTCATACTTTTGCTTTGATATTCTTATTTTGAACATGAGCTAATTTTTCTTGATCTAGGGTTAGACGTTATTGAACCTAGTATGTAATTGATTTTGTTTAAACTCTTAGTTATGAACTTTTGTCCCTTAATTGATTCAATTTATCTGTACTTAATGCTTTCAGTATACTTGATCACTATTTTGATTGTTTAGGAACCATGATAATTTTGACGAAAGGAATCATGTGTTTAGCCTATGATAGATTGATACATGATCATAGGGTAACATCTATGAGTTTCATCTAGGATAGACATATACCTAGGTGGCATGTATGGTTTGATTAGACTTAATCTTAATGAGTTGCATCTTATTCGGATTACCATAGACATATAGGTAATTGTTAGGGTGTGATATTATCATTCGACTGTCGACAGAAGCTTATGATGAAATTAGTGTCTAGCCAATCAATTGATAAAAAGAGAAATAACCAAGGGATTAAAGGATTCAGTGAACTACTAAGGGATGCGTCGATACCCTAGATTACTTATCAATCTAGTGAATTCTATTTCTTAGTATTTATAATATTTTAATTAGGTTCAGTTCAATAGCAATAATTTAGTTAGTTAAACTCCATCCTTGAAGCTAATCTGGATAAAGGTAAAGTAGAGTAATTTTAGTATTTGATTGAAGAATATAGAAACAATAGTATTTGTGGGATCGATAATCTAGACTTAGTCCTATATTACTTGATACGAAAAGCGTGCACTTGCGCTAGGTCAATAAAATAGACATCACCCGTCTCCAGTGCCGCAGCTCTGGGCTCTCACCACTGTGGCGTTGGCGCGCCCGTCTAAGCACTGCGACGCTGTCTCCTAGCATCACGGTGCTCAGGTGCTGGATTGGACGTCCTGGCGTTGGCGCTTAATGCGCCCCTCTTCATTTTTTACCAATCCATCCATGTCCTCAATCTCAGTCCCCATGATAGAAATCCAAATACTTCCCACCAAGTATGATAACTCGATCAAAGTCTTAGGACTTCTTGATACAGGAGCTGCTGCCTCCATTCTGAACCCAGCCATTTTACCAAGTCAGTATTAGAAACCATATCAACAGACCTTCAGAGCGGCTAGTGATGAATTGTTTACTGTCAATCTCATCAGTAAGACAATTTATCTCAAGTTCTTTCTTGGACTAATAATAAAACACAAGCTTTTAAGATTTGATTTACCTGGTAAAGATATTGTTATTGGGTTTGATCTCATCCAAAAACTGTTACAAAAAAGAGTCTAGCCCAAGCCCAATGGATTACTGTTCAAAGCCCATTTCCTTCTTTGGACTACCATTCCAAATTATTTCACCCTTGACAATATAACAACCACCTTTGACCAAATTAAAGCCTAATCAGCCGCCAATAGTCATTCAGAGTTTATTCTCAAATGTCCGAATCCTCTATGGAAAAATCAGACCTTTTTCATCATGCTCCTATTCAAGAAAAACGAGGCCATCAACCCAACAAAAGAAAGTCATCCAGGCATGATACCAGAACATCTCCAACTTACCAAAGATGAACTAACTCAGCTCTTGAATGAAAGATTAATCGAGCCAACAAGCTCTCAATGGGCTTGTCAAGCTTTTTATGTCAACAAAAGAAGTGAACAAGTTAGGGGCAAATTGCGTCTTGTAATTAATTATCAACCTCTTAATGATTTTTTACAGGATGATAAATTTTCACTACCCAACAGACAACAATTCTTTTCCAGAATATCCACAGCAAAACTGTTTTCAAAGTTTGATCTTAAGTCAGGATTCTGGCAGCTTGGAATTGATCCAGAAGATCGCCACAAAATAACATTTTGTACACCCCAACATCATTTTCAGTGGATAGTTCTTCCCTTTGGACTTAAGCTAGCCCCTTCACTATTTCAGAAAGCAATAATGTAGATATTTGAGCCAATTTCGAAAACAGCACTCATCTATATTGATGACATTTTGTTGTTTTTTGATAATGCTGATAGCCATCACCAGTTGCTTTTGTATTTTGGGTCCCTCTTGTATAAATATGACATTATGATTTCTCTAACAAAGTGCCAAGTAGGCCACAACCAGATTGACTTTCTTGGAATGAGAATCAATAACGGACAATTCACACTCCAGCCTCATATTGCTAGTCAGCTCACCAAATTTTCAGAAGAAAACTTATCCAGTACACAACTCCAACAATTCTTGGGAACTGTCAACTACATGTCCGACTTTATTTAAAACTTGGCCCAATTGACAAAACCGCTCTACCAAATGTTCAGAAAAAATTATCTACCTTGATCCTATGAGCAAACCACTTCAGTTAAAAAATTAAAAAAAATAATAAAAACTTTGCCACCACTCCAGATTCCTTTCTCGGAGAAAAGAATTTTAAAAACAAATACAAGTGATTTATACTGAAGTACAATTCTTTTTAAAAAACTCGATAAAAAAAAAATATGTAAATACAAAAGTGACAATTTTATTAATTAAGAAATCCACTACTACACCACATACAAAAAAAATATTAACTATAAAACGTGATATTAAAAAATTTAAATTTCACTTAATTGATAAAATTAGTACTACTGTATTTTAAAATTTCTTTTAAACCATATGATACGAGACAATCTCTGTAATTTCACGAGTCGTTATCCTTTTTGGCAGGATATTTCATATCCACGTATGCTAAAGTTTATTTAATTAAGGAAATTATAATTTATAAGAGTTGACAATTGAGTTTTAAAATATTTTATCAACAACTTTCACATCACATGCTTCCAAAATCCAAATACATTATAATATTCGACCATGTGAGACAGCTTGTAATTTTTTAAGTTTTCCTTCTCTCTCGAAGCCTCTAATTAATTATTTTAAGAGTTTGGCGAAATATAATTGTTCTAAAGAAAGTAGAGCTAGAAGACTTGAACCTTATTACATTCAAAGGTTCTGTGCTTATAACAGCGACGGAAAGAGATCAAATGGCCAGATTTTAATCACATGCAAAGAAAATCTGTGTCTGTTTCTGTTTGGACTTAGGACACTTCCAATTAGTCTTTATAAGTTCACTAATTCTCTTAATAACCGTGCCTCAAAAAATAGCAGCAAGCAACAACTGCGAGATCTGTTAATCGCCAGACCAATCAATCTTCAATCTCAAGAAGTTCTTTTCAATCTCGAAATGGCCGCCAGTTCCACCAAAGAACACAAAATTACAGTTCTGAGCATTGATGGAGGGGGCATTAAAGGCATTATCCCGGGTACTCTTTTAGATTCTCTTGAATCCAAGCTTCAGGTACCTCACCTGCCACTTCTTTAATTTTCTCCTTCAACCTTTATTTTTAAAATTTTTTTGTTATGCATATTCTTTGTTTCTGTATCTTCCGGTAGGAATTGGACGGTCCAAACGCAAGAATTGCAGATTATTTTGATGTAATAGCAGGAACAAGCACTGGTGGGTTGATGACCACCATGCTTACAGCTCCCAACAAGCAAGGCAGACCTTTGTATGCAGCAAAAGATATCAATAACTTTTATATTGAGCACTCTCCTAAAATTTTCCCTCAAAATAGGTAAATTACTTATGATCAAGAAACAGCATATTTATATCTAAAAGAAACCTTTTTGAATTTTGCATTCTTTCCTAAGACTGCTCTTTTTAGAAGATACTAATTTTGAATGATATTAGAGATCTCAAGCAATCATAAAGTTCTCTTTCCTATTCGGAGTTATTTTTCGAGCACCAAAAGGGGATTACTAAACGTTTTTTCTTGTTTATTTTTTCCTGACATCAGTGGCAATTTCTTGAATCCAATTAAAGGCCTAATTGGTAATCTAATGGGACCAAAATATGATGGGAAATACCTCCGGGCAATCTTAAACCAGCTACTAGGAGACACAACGGTGAAAGAGACCATCGCAAATTTGGTTATTCCAGCTTTTGATATCAAGCTGCTTCAGCCTGTGATCTTCTCAACCAACGATGTATGATACCAAAAACTTGATAGATTGTATGGATACAGTCGTTGTAGTGTAGACTGATGATCTAAGAATTATTGAAACAAATGAAAAATTGCAGGCAAAAGAAAATGCTTTCAAAAATGCTCGGCTGGCTGATATATGCATCAGTACATCTGCAGCTCCCACCTTCTTCCCAGCACACCACTTTGAGACCAAGGATGCCACTGGCGGAACCCGCACTTTTGATCTCATTGATGGTGGCGTTGCTGCAAATAACCCTGTCAGTATCTTAATCAATTTTCCAAGTTCAAGTTGCATTACCGAATTAGCTTAATATTCAGTGACAATTGGGAATAACTTACTATTAAATGACCAATTGGTTAAATCTGCAGACTCTGTTGGCTATAAGCCACATTTCTAACGAGATTAAGAAGCACAACCCTGAGTTCATTGGCATCAGACCAATGGATGGTAGACAGATGCTGGTGTTATCCTTAGGCACGGGTATACCAAAACAAGAGTTTAAGTACAGTGCGGCAGCAGCCTCCAAATGGGGATTGTTCAATTGGGTTTATGACTATGGCAAAACACCAATTATCGATATTTTTGCTGATGCAAGCTCCGATATTGTTGATTATCATGTGTCAACACTCTTTCAATCCTTTGGTAGCAAGAACAACTATCTTCGAATTCAGGTATTATTGATTTAACTTGCTCATGATCATAACATGATCACATGCTTTTTGTATTTGTTGACATGATACATATTCATTTCCAGGATGACGCATTGACTGGTGATACTGCATCAATTGACATATCGAGCAAGGAGAATATGCAAAGGCTTGTGGAGATTGGAACCAGGCTGTTAAAGGAGCCCGTGTCAAGGGTGAACTTGGAAACTGGCAGGTTTGAGAAAAGTGAAGAAGAAGGCACCAATGAACAAGCTCTTGCCCAGTTTGCCAAATGCCTCTCTGAAGAAAGGAAGCTCCGTCGCCTAGCCAGAGAAAGATATTAGAAAGAGACGTTAGGAAAATAATTTGTATTTTGAGTTATGATATTTCGCCAATTTGGAAAAGACTTTAAACGTTTTTGTACATGTATTCGTGATTTATCATAAAATACAACGCTGTGAAATATTTATTTATTTATTTTGTGTTATTAAAATAGTCAATGTATTATTATAATTAATAAAATGATACTACTACAAATTATAAACTACAATAAAATATAATGGATACTAAAATTTTATATAAAAAATTTAATTCGAAAAAAATTACGAGACCGTAGTTCGATATTAAAACTTTCACTATAATATAATAATGAGATTACAATAATAACCTCTCTTGAATTACACTAGAGGCTCATCATAATATTAAGAATATTATTCTTAACTAAATAAGCACATGAAAACTTGTCAAAATGGTAAAACTCTCCCTTGTAAGTGCATCCTCCTGACTGAGGCTAGAGGTTCGAATCCCCCATTTTTCATGATTGTAAAAATACTAAAAAATAATATATTGGCTCAATAATAATAAATTTAATGAATTCTTCTCAAGTATATATTTACTAGATTCTATTATATAAGAAGTTAAATCGAAAATCAAATCCAATAGAGTTGTATAACAAAATATTAAAAACTCACATTTAAAATTTGAGTAAAAATAGAGTTCAAATTATTATCCAATCATTAAGGAGAAGATTAAAATCCTGGAACCCGTTCTTTCTCCTTTTCTTGGCTTTATTCTCTTTCTCAATTCTATTTCTACCAAAATGCTGCTCGGCTAAAAATAAATTAAACAGAAATGATACTATGCATTTATAAAAAATTTCATTCAACTCTCTTAATGATTAATTTTATATAAGTCCGTAATATCTATAAAATTATAAATTAGCTTTTAGACCTACATGATGTGGACCTCATCAACAAATTCCCCCTTCATGTCATGTGAAGGGATCTACTAAGACTATTTTTCCTATTCAAACTTGAAACTTCTCCTTGGACAATGGCTTAGTCATCATGTTCGATCTATTTCACTTATATGTATCTTTTAAAATTGTAGTAGTTTTGATTCTAATACGTCATGTACCCAATGATATCAAACATCAATGTGCTTGAACCTTAAGTGCAATGTTAGGTTCTTCGAAGTGAATGACACTCTGACCATCACAGTAGACTATGTAGCTCTCTTACGTCAAACTCAACTCTTGTAGGAACTTTTTCATCCACAATATTTTCTTGTAAGCTTCAGTAACCACAATATACTCAGCTTTTGTGGTAGACAAAGCAATATATTTTTAAAGTCTGGATTGCCATGACACAGCTCCCCTTGAAAAAGTAATCATGTATCATAATGTAGACTTCCTAGAATCTACATCTCCTACCATGTCTGCAACTGTGTACTTATACAACAAAAGGTTATCACCACCAAACACAAACGTATTTTAGAGGTGCTTCTAAGGTATTTAAAAATTCACTTCACTGCTGTATAATGCTCTTTCATAGGATTAGAGAGAATCTGATTGACAACACCAACTGTATGAGTAATATTTAGTCTTGTACAGAGTATTAGTATACATTAAACTACCAACACCTGATGTATTAGGCACTGCACCCATTTCTTCTTTTTCTTTCTTACTTGTAGGACATTGCTTGAAACCAAGCTTAAAGTGACCTGCAAGTGGTGAACTTGGTTTGACTTACTTATGCTGAATCTTTCAAGAACCCTCTCAATGTAGTTTTCTTAAGATAACCATATTTCATTTTTTCTGTCACGGGAGATCTTCATGCCAATGATTCAATTAGCTTATCTTAAATCCTTCATGGCAAATGAATTATCGAGTTCTCTCTTCAACCTGTTAATCTTGCTAGCATCGTGGTCAATAATCAAAATATCATCCACATAAAGTAAAAGAGCAATGAAATTATCATCAATAAACCTCTTCACAAAAACACAATAGTCTGATGTCCTACTAAAACCTTGATTTTCTATTGAAGAATCAAATTTCTTATACTACTGTCTTGGTGTCTGTTTCAGCTCATACAAGCTTTTTTTTAACTTGCACACTAAATCTTCCTTACCTTTGACTCTAAATCTCTCGGGCTGTTCTATGTAAATTTTCTCCTCCAAATCACCATAAAGGAAAGCTATTTTTACATAATACTGCTTAATCTCCAAGTTTAAACTTTCTGCTAATCCAAGGAAAACTCCGATAGAAGACATCTTTACTAAAAGAGAAAAAAATTCTTCAAAATCAATTCCTTTCTTCTAACCAATCCCTTTCACAACCAATTTAGCCTTGTATCTTAGTTGTGAGTTACTTTTAGTTTTCATCCTATAAACTCATTTGTTCTTCTTAGCTCTTTTATCCTTAGGTAGTTTTACTAACTTATAAATGTGGTTCTCATGTAAGAATTTTATCTCCTCTTACATAGCTTTAAAATACCTATTTTTTTTTTATACTGGTGAGACATAACTTCTTAAAAATTTTCAAGCTCTCCCCCATTTGTAAGTATCACATACTCATGTGGTGGATATTTGGAGAAGTAATGATGCTCTCTTATAGATCTTCTCAATATAAGTTCAACTGGTAGTTCATATAGTTCTAGAGGTGCTTACTCAAATTATTCTATCATTATCATTAACTTTGTCATAAAAATCTTCTTGTGTTTATCCCTGATAGTCATTATGAACTACAGATGGATGAATTGATCTGAAAGTGTCAAAAATAGAAATTTTATGATATTCTTGAGACTCCTCATCTTTCTCTATCTCATAAACTATTTGATCTTCAAGAAATGGCCTACAACTAAACACTCTTAAGTGCTTATATGAAACATCTTTTTCGATCCAAACTCTTTCAAGTACATTATCATCCAAAAGAACTGAAAGAGAAAGGTTAATTAAATCAATTATAGTCTGCATTACTTCACCCTAAAGTATTTAGGCAGCTTTGCATCAAAGAGCATACACTTAATTCTTTCTTGAATCGTTCTGTTTATTCTTTTTGCCACACTATTTTGCTAAAGAGTGTTTGACACGGTCTTTTCAAGCCTGATACCTTGGGATCTACAATATTGCTCAAACGGTCCTCTGTACTTACCACCATTGTCTGTCTTTATACATTTCAACTGTATCCCTATCTCTTTCTCAACCTTAACATGAAAATCTTTAAAGACATCAAGTACCTGATCTTTAGATTTTAGATAAAAAAGCTCACACTTTTCTAAAACAATCATCAATAAAAGTTATAAAATAAAGTACACCTCTATGTGTTCTAGTTTGTACAGTATATATATCAGTGTGTATCAAATCATGTAAATTTTCACTTCTCGATGGATAAAAATTACAAAATGCAACTCTATATGCCTTTTCTGCCAAATAATGATTACAAGGTTTGAGAGACTTACCTGCTAAGCTAGGTAGAATATTCTTCTTGGCTAAAACTTAAAGCCCTTTCTCACTTATATAGCCAAGCTTTTTATGTCACAACTCAATGTCAGATTCTTTTACTGCTATATTGATATTTGTCTTTATGAGCTTAGCTTCCATAATATATAGAGTGTTTACCTTCTATGGTGAGCTTTGCCTAGAATTATAGAATCTTTGATGAGCTTTTATTTTCCTTCACCAAAATAGTTGTAATAACTATCACCATCAAGCTTGTCGGTGGAGATCAAATTCAGATGCATTTCTGGAACATGTTCAACATTCTTGAACAGTAATCTACTGCCAACATTGAACTCTAAATAAATATCTCTTATGCCCACAATTTTGGATGCACTATAATTTTTTATCCTACTATAGCCAAAATCACAACTTGTGTAAAATGAGAAGAAATCACAATTTGAAGTAACATGAAATGAAGCATCTGAATTAATTACCTAATCACTTGTATGACATGTGAGATTTCTAAAGTTCCCATTATAAAAAAATAGTCATATCCCCATCAGCAATAACTGCACTGCTTACTTGTTTATTTTTCTATGATTCATCTCTTTCCTTAGCTTGTTCACTATTTTTATATTCTACACTCTCTCTTTATATGCCCCGTTTTATTGTAATGGTAACACTTGACATTTTTTTATTGAGACTTGGATTTTTCTCTGTAGCTATCATTGCCAGAACTTCTACTTTGACTTTTTTCTCATATTTTATGTTTCTCTGTAACAAGTGCTTCTATATTAGAGAAACTCATACCTGCATTTTTCTTTAGCTTCTTCATTTTGCATTCTGTCCTTAACTATCTCTATGATTAACTTCCCATTTGGTGCTAAATTATTTACTGACACCACCAATGCCTCCCAATTATCCGGTAAGTACTAAGCAATAACAATACTTATAACTCATCATCTAGTGAATATTTATAGTTGTCAACTAGTTCACTAGGCCTTGAAACTCAATAGTATACTTAGTTATACTATGTCTTTTCTTGTATTTTAAATTTATAAGTCACTTTATTAAATTGACTTTAGTTTTTGGTGTAGACTGCTTATAAATGGAGTCTAATTTTCTCCACCTAATATTAACCTTATTTTCCTTTGCTGCATGTTGAAACACACTCTGATCTATCCACTACCTAATGGTGCCAACACATTTTTTTATGTAATTGGATCCACTATTTATCACTCATTTTCTTAGGTTTTGCAGCATCCCCTCAATGGGTTTATGTAGGTCTTTTACAAAAAGTAAATTCTCCATTCTAGACTTTCATATATCATAATTTCATGACTCCAATTTAATCATGCATGCATAATTTTCATCCATTTTAATTAACACAAATTAAACACTATACAACTTGACTAGTTATGATACCACTTTATTGGGAAAGATCACAAAATACAATGCAGCAAAAATATTCTTTTTCCTACTTTGTGTTATTAAAATAGGCAGTGTATCACTACAATTAGCAAAATAATACTACCATAAATTATAAACTACAATCAAGCATAATAGATACTAAATTTTTACGTGAAAAATTCAATTCAGAAAAAACTATAGGACTGTAGTTCGATATCAAAACTTTCACTATGATATAATAATGAGATTATAATAATAACATCTCTAAAATTACATTAGAGGCTCACCACAACATCAAGAATATTAATCTTGGGTCAATAACAATAAATTTAATAAATTCTCCTTAAGTATACATTTATTAGATTCTACTATATGAGAGGCTAAATAAAAAATTAAATCAAATAGAATTATAAAATAAGATGTTGAAAACTCACCTTCAAATTTTAAGTAAAAACAAAACTCAAATTATCATCCAATCATTAAAAAAAAGATCGAAACCCTAAAACCCTTTCTTTCTTCTTCTCTTGGTTCTCTCCTCATTCTCAATTCTATATCTACCAAAAACAAATTAAAAACAAAGGGTACTATACACTTATGAAAATTTTTATTCAACTCCCTTAATGACTAATTTCATATAAGTTCGTAATTTTTATAAAATTATAAATTAGCCCCTAAACTCATATGATCTGGATCCTACTAACAAAAAGTTAGAGCATAACAATCAATAAATAATGTATCACATCTTTACTTTCCTATACCAACTGACAAAAATTAAATTGATTGTGATACAAATTTAGGAGTTTAATGCAAGAGGGCTTTTTAAAAGACATACAGCTTAAGTCTAACTTAGAGAGAACACCGATAAATGCATTAATCCGTGCCACACAACTTGCATGTGAAACCAACAAAGAAGACAATTCTAGGCATACAAGCCAATGATAGCTAAGCATGTTGGATTTTTCAGGATCCTAGCACTCATAGCTTTGATACCCAATGTTGAACTCAATGGAATACAAATGAAACACTTTTATTAATACTCTTATATTAAATACAAAACTTACAATACAAAATTTAAAAAACTATTATTCTTCTTCGTTTACAATACAATACTCACAACTTAATACTCACACACACTTTGTTAAGTTTGTTACTTGTTCAACTTTCTAACACTCTATTCTCAATACTTGATCAAATACTTGATCCTAACTTGTTGTACAACCAAATGAAGGAATGTATATTTATACTTAGTTCTAATAAACCTAAACCATACAACTAAATAATTCTAAAAATTTATTAACCACACAATTGTTTCATACTTAACTTCTTAATTAACTACTCTTAAAATATCTCTACTAACCTTGGATATTTTTAAAACTTGAGTTTGGGTTTTGATTCTAGAATTCTCTATATCTTGAGCTTGGGCTTTAGTCTAGAATCCTCCATATCTTAGATTTGGGTCTTAATTTTAGAATTCTCTAAATATTTGGCTTGGGCATTGATCTTAAAATATTTCATGTATTAGGCTTGAGCTTTGATTCAAATATTTTATGTATTGGGCTTGGATCTTAATTTTAAAATATTTCAGGTGTTGAGTTTAAGTCTGTAGTATTAAATTTTGTTATGAATTTAAAGTTAATGTTAATATTTTTAATAAAGCATACTTTAGAATTTCTATTAAGTTTTTCAATCAAACATAGACACATAACATTTATTTTTATTATAAATAATAGATTGAAATAACCCACAAAAAATAAACTTTAAGAATCAACATAACAGCTAATGGAAAGTAGAAGTTGATCTAATACAAGACACAACAGATAAGCTTCCTGAACTTCTCAAGTTCTTTTTTCATGTACAAAGCAAATGGAATCAAAAGATGAAGAATTAAAAATATATTTATACTTAATTTTAATAAATTTAAATTACACTAATAAATAATTTTAAATTTTTTTATACTTAACTTTTTAATTAATTACTTTTAAAATATTTTTATCAACCTCGGATATTTTTAAATTTTGGGTTTGTGTTTTGCCTTTAAAATTTTCTATATTTTGGGTTTGAATCTTAATTTTAAAATCATCCAAATATTGGATTTGGACCTTAATCTTAAAATATTTCATGTGTTGAGCTTAAGCTTTTTTATTTTTTTAAATGTTGTATGTCTTGGATTTGGACTTTAATTCTAAAATATTTCATGTGTTAGGCTTGAATTTTGTAATATTAAATTTTATTATGGGTCTAAAGTTAGTATTTCTCTTTTTAATAAAGCATGCTTTGGAATTTCAATTAAGTTTTTCAATCAAACATAGACACATAACATTTATTTTTATTATAAATAATAGATTGGAATAACCCACCAAAAATAAACTTTAAGAATCAACATAACAGTTAACGGAAAGTAGAAGCTGTTCTGATACAAGACACAACAGATAAGCTTCCTGAACTTCTCAAGTTCTTTTCTCACACACAAAGCAAATGGAATCAAAAGATGAAGAATTAAAAGAGAGCTACTTGCGAAAGCCAAGCGAATCAAACGAAAATCATGGCGATTGGTTGGAGGCCACAATAGAAGAATTAGTGAAGACAAAGGAAGAGCTCAAGAGAGCCAAAGACAGTGCTATACAATCATGGCTAGACTCCAAGCCCCTCATTGTCGAGCTTGAAAGTTAAAAGCGGGCCATGCAACTGCTAAAAACCGCAATTCGATGTCAAATGTTGTTGTTTCGGAGCTTGAATCAAAACTTAAGACAACAGCCAAGTCCATCATGTCCAAAAAGGAAGAAGAAACGAAAGCCACAAGGATGATCAATGAGCTAAGTCAAGCTTTAGATGAAACAAGGAATTGGAAACTCTTAAGCTGGCTATCGACGAAGAACGAAGAGCAAGATCAAAGCTGAATTTAGTCTTGCGGATGAAGAGAGAGACACTAAGAACATCTCAGCTGACACTTCGAGCTGCAAGGATAGAGACAGAGGCTTTCAGGGCATCGGCAGCCGAAGCACTTCGCCATATTAAAATTGCAGAAACGGAGTCTTATAACTGTTCAACTCAGTCATGAAGATTATCGGGCGCTAACGAGAAGAGCCTAAAGAAGAAACATCGCTTGCGAATTGGCGGGTGTCTGTGTTAACTGAACAATGGAAGTCGCTGAGGTGAGCCGAAACTTTGCTTTGTCACGATTGAAAGAATCGTATTCTGAGAATAGATTGAGGAGAAAAAGAATGAAGGATAAAAAGATTATTGAAGGTGGAGAAACAAGAGAATCGGTAGAAGAACAAGATTTAAACATTGATATGGAAGTGTTAAGGAAATAAATAAAGGTCCATATTGAAAATAAATGGGGAAGATCATGAATATATAAATAATAAATTATATTTTCATTGGTACGAGGTCTTTGGGTGAGTTCAAGAGTAAAACTATGAAGGTTTAGACTTAAAGTGGACAATATCATACCCAATGTGGAGATACTCCTTACAAGTGATATCAAAGTCATGCTCTAAAGTTAGCAATGTGAAAGAAATCTTCTGTGCTGACCAAGAAGGTGGTGAGTCTCAGTTTACGATGGGATCCTTAGTAAACTCTATGGACAGGTGGTAGTATACTTCCAAACATTATGTAAGGCGTGTCGTCTCAACACAGTGATGTGGGCTTCATATAAGGCGTGTCTCTTAGCGCAGTGATAGGGAGTTGACCTGATAGAGTGGGCTCTAGAGGTAGGCAGTACTCTGGGCTTCATGTAAGGTGTGTTCCCATAACTAAGTGAAGATGAGAACCAAAAAGAGAGCGAGATCTTCATATGTGAAAAATAGATGGATGAAATATCGTTTGAGGGAAGGTTTTGTGGTTCTTTGTTCAAGGAGAGGATTGTTAAAGAAACAAATAAAGTCCCACATTAAAAATAAATGGAGAAGATTATGAGTATATAAGAAGTAAACCATATCTCCATTGGTATGAGACTTTTTGCGTGAGTTCAAGAGTAAAACCATAAGTGTTTAGGTTTAAAGTAGACAATATCATACTAATATGGAGATGTGTATAATTTATGAACTCCTTACAAAGACAACGTAGGATTTGCTTTCCCTAAGGCCCGCGCTAAAGTTATTGGTGAGTCTAGCCGAAGAAACCCAGAACAGATGAGAAGATCAAGAAGCAATAACAATAAAAAGTTGGTTAAGAAAAGAGAAGATCAATTTTTCATTAGATAAGGAGCTGCATTCTACGAAGCATAAGAAGTTTGTTTGGATGAGTTCTTATTACTTCGTATCCAAAACTCTTTGTTTTCAATTCTCATTTCTAAATACTCCACGCCAAGTATACATGAGGTATTTTTATTATCTCTAATAATCGTCAACAAAAAAAAATGAATTATAAAGACAATAAGACTATTAAGTCATATTTTTTTGATCCAACAAGAAGTTATGTGCATCATTTTTCTTAGTGAAGAGATAATATATTTTGAAAAGAAATAATGAATAAAAATTAATAATTAATGATATAATAGTACTAGGAGAGAAAATTTTATTTATCATTATATATCACTAAATAATTTTTTTTAAAAGTTTTAAAAGAGAATCCTTTATTAATAATTAATTTATGAAATCTCCTCATTGATTTAAAATCTCTAAGAATTTTTCTTTGGATCTAGAATCTCCACATCACACATTTGACTAAACAGCAGTGATTCCAGTTAATGCACAAATAGAACTTAATTGAGCACAATGAAGTTAACATATCTGCAGAATTTTTCAATATCGATAACTTGATAAGAATAACTTCACCACTCGATACAATACCTCTAATGAAATATAATCTTATATTAATGTGTTTTGATCTCTCATGAAACACTTGACATTTGCTTAAATGTATTGCACTCTAGCCATCACAATATATACAAATTTTCACTCTTTCTATTGCTAGTAGCTCTGAGCATATCCTTTAAACCATATGACCTCTTTAATAGCTTCTTTAACAGTTATATACTCTACCTTTGTAGTTGATATTACCATTACCTGTTGCAAAATTAAATTTCATCATACATTACATCCAAACACTATGAATATAAACCCAATCAACGATATCTTTCTATCAAGATCACCTATATAATCTATGTCTACATATCCTATTACTATTTCACCATATGTACATTCCCTTTTATACAATACACCATGCTTTGACGTTCATTTCTAGTACCTTATAATTTACTTAACAGCACACTAATGCTTTTTACTTGGATTAGTCATATATCTACTCACCACGTTTACTACTTAAGCTATATCAGGCCTCGTACATACTATCGTATATACGATGCACCCTACAGCATTTAACAACACACTAATGCTCTTTACCTAGATTATCCATATATCTACTTACTGATGCGATATTTCTATATCATAAATTAAGTGCAAGTATACACTATCGTATGCAAGTAATAAAGAGACTAAATAAGTCGGATGTCGAACCCACAGGGATAATTCTTTCTTTTTAACCAATTACTAAAATTATATCTTCCTAATAATTATTCAGAAAAATAAAAATCTAAGAATGAATGTAAGAAATATAAAACAAAAACACAATGCAATGAGATTTAAAGATATAGCAACGTAGAGAGAACCTAGGATTAATATTATCCCTCAATATGTTTTTAATGATTAATCCTCTAATATTTAACTCACTTAGTCTTTATTATTGATCAAGACACTAATGTATTCACAAGCCTCTTCCAAGGTCATGCAAGTATACCCTAATTTACCAAATACCTATATTCCTATGGTACTTGTAATAAATTAAGATTCATTAAGATTAGGTCTTATTGATCATACATGCCAATTAGGTATATTCCTATCCTAAATTGAAACTTGCATATGCAACATTGAATGTTACTCTACAATCATGCATCAAATTACCTAGGTCTAAATATTATGATTCCTCTTCCGAGTTTATCAATAATATTACCAATTCATTCACCATATATTGGCCAGATATATTGAAGCATTAAACACAAGTAATTTAAATAATAAAAGACTAAGTTTATTAAATACTAAAAAGATATGGCAATTAAGCACACATATTGAGTTCAAATATTAACCCTAGAAAATAAATTAGCTCATGGCTACAAGAGAACAGCAGTGAAAATAATTATAAATCATGATACAATTATTAGCAAACCGATATAGACGTCGAATTGCTCTTAATTGCGTTGCCTAGGAACTCTTGATGCCGAAGAACGTCTTGTATCTCTCTCTAAAGTTGCTTCAATTAAGCTCCTATTGCTCTCCAAGACTCGTGCTCTGTATTCTTGGTACTCTTGGGTCGTCTTGGATTCTTTCTTGAAGGTTGGGAATGAGTGGCTTTATATAGGGATTGATATGAGCTTGAAAATCTCAATTCTCGTCGGACTAGGACTCGTAATACCGCTGGCGCGCTATGCATCTGTCGCTGGGGCGACGCGTGAAAAAGCGATCACCGCTGGAGCGGTGGGATCTTGGCGCTGGGGCGCTGCATGAAAACGGCTTCACCGCTGGCGCGGTATGTTGATATCGCTGGGGCGATGCATCGTCGCTGGCGCGGTGAATATGTGGCGCTGGGGCGCTAGACGCGACTTAATCAGGTCGTTTTTCTTATTTCGATCACTATTCCAACGCTGGGGCTAAAATCCTTGTGGCGCTGGGGCGATGGACACATACTTTGAAAAGTTTGCATTTTAGTCCCTGTTTTCGCTCCTTTTGCGTTCTTTCTTTAAATTTCGTTCAAGTCCCTATAAATAACAATAATGCACATAAATAGCCATCTATTCTCATAAAACCATAAAATATCAATAATAAAAACATGAGAAAATATATAACAAATTTGCCCTTATCACTTACCACGCTTACTGCTTAAGTTATATCAGGCCTCCTGCATACCATCACATTTACAATGCACCTTGCAATATTAGCATATAGTACTTTATGCATCTTTAGTTTTAGGTGATTATGTTGCTAATAACTTGAAATGCACAGCCAATGGAGTCAATGCAATCTTTACATCAGTCATTTTGAATCTATTAAGGACCTTCAATATATATCTCTATTGAGACAAGAATATAACATCAAACTTGCCCTTAATGATATTCATACCTAAAATTCTCTTAGTTGACCTCAAGTCTTTTATTTCAAACTCACCATTCAACTATTATTTTAATTTTTGTATTTCTCATTTATCTTTAACATGCTATTAACATATCATTTATATATATATATATATAAGTAGATACATTTGTAAACCATTTTCAATGCCTTAAAGTACACATATCCATCATACTTACTTCTAATAAAGCTATAATGAAGTATAAAGTTATCAAATCTCATGTACAATCTTCATTTTTTAAGTTCTTCAAAACTTTATAGCTATGACATGTATATCTTTTCTTCAAGCTATCTATGAAGAAATGTAATTTTAATATCCATTTGCTCTAAATGTAAATTTAAATTTACACACATGGTCAATAGGATCATAATCGATGAGTGCTTAATTACGGGAGAAAAATTTTATGAAAACAAACCACTTCTTTTTTAACGAAGTCTTGTGTCATTAATCTAGCCTTAAATCTCATAGGCTCTGTACATGGGATCCTTTTCTTGACTTTGTAAACCTATTTACACCCAACTAGTTTCTTACTCTCAAGTCTAGCCACTAACTCCTATACCTTATTTTTATTAAGAGAACTAATCTCCTATTTCCTAGCAATCTGCCACTTATCACTATTTACACTTCTCATAGCCTATTTATATATCTTAGTCTCAACATATTCAATAGTGTAGACTACATTAAAGCTATGCGTTATCAAGTTTGTATGAGCATACTTGATTAGTAGCTTAACCGTTCTTTTTAACTTATCTCTGGTTAGCTGGTACTCTTCAAGTTTCATATCAAAATTTTTAGTTTATTTTTAGGTGGTCTTTGAGGTACTTATAAGAGTTTGCAGTCCATCTCTCGATGTTGTCACTTTGAAGTACTAACTTGAGTGCATATAAGGTTGAACTTATGGTCCACTTCAAGTCTCATATCTCTGGTGCTAAAACTAAGTCACAAGCTCTGATTTCTTCACTTTTGTCTTCTGATTGATCCCTATCACTATTGACTTATTAAACGTCACGTCTCTACTTATGATAATATTTGGTGGATTTAGCTCAGTGCACCAAACTTTGTATTCTTTACTTCATCTAGATATCTAACAATTATCCCTTTCAAGGCTCTAAGTTCCAGTTTGTCTTTTTTGATATATACAAATACAGGGCATCCAAATACCGTTATGTGATCATACTCTAGAGTGTTGCCTGACTAATTTTCTTCTGATGTCATAAAAAAAATTGTTGATAAGGGACTTCTATTAATCAGGTAGGCTATTATGATTATTGCCTCACCCCAAAATACTGTAGACAATCCGACACTGGTTAGTATATATCATACTCTCTTAAGTAAGGTTTCATTAATTCTTTCTGTAAAACCATTCTGTTGTGGTATTTATCTCACTGTTTTATACCTTGTAATACCATGATTAATACAAAACTTATCAAACTCAATATTATAAAATTCAAAATCATTATCTATCTTAAGTTTCTTAACTCTCTTATTGGTTTGGTTAGCTATAAGTGATTTTCAAGCTTTGAATATATCAAACACTTGTTCTTTACTTTTCACCATATACACTCACAACTTTCATAAATAGTTATCAATGAGCATAAAAAATTACTTAACTCTACCATAAGTGATTGTCTATATAAGTCCCTACAAATCTGAATATATATAATCTAATATAGCTTTGGTTTTGTGCTATCCAATGTTGAACATGACTCTATAAGCTTTCTCAAGTACACAATCTTTACAAAACCCTAATGGTTGAATCTTTTCCTTACCAAAAAGTCTCAAATCATATAATTCTTTGAGACATTTCTCACTCAAGTATGCTAACCTCATATGTTATAATTTGGTCTACATATTCTCAACATCAGCATCAATGGATGTAAAACTAATAACAGCCTCTCCAAGTAACATGTATAACCTATTTTGCTTTTCACCTATCATAACTACCATGGAATCCTTAATCACTTTGAGTATCCCACTTTCTACTTTGAATAAAAAATCAACTTAATCTAACATCCACATAGAAACTAAGTTTATTTTTAAGTTTGGAATATATAATCTTAACCAAAGGCTACCAATCCCAATGACTTGACATATCCTATCATTACTCATTAATAATTTTTCACCATTAATGGGCTAATAATTAATAAACAAAGATTTATTAAAACACATATAGTAAGTACAACTAGATTCAAGTATACACTCACTAGTGTTTTTTTTATTAGTGGCAACCAAGGTTTCTAAACCATCGCAGTCTTCCTCATAGGTTACTTTAGCATCACCTTTCTTCTTCTTGTTCTTCATCATGGCCTTTATTTCTGGATAATCATTTATGAAGTACCCTTCTTTTTTTACAACAATAGCACTTCTTGGATTTATTATTTAATTTTGAACTTGAATTCTTCTTCTACTTTCCTTCTCTATTCTCAGACCTTTTTTTTTTTTTGTAATCAATCAATCTACAGAATTGGCCTCTGATCCTTTTTCCAGTTCCTTTGAGTCTAGAGAGGCCTTGACCTTAATCATTGTTAATGACTCTCTTCCATAAAGAAGGACATCAACAAAGTAATCATAACTTGATGATAGAGAACTCAACAAAATTATAACTTAATCCTAATATTCTATCTTAATATCAATTATCTCAAGATCGGTGATAGTCTTGTTGAAATAATCAATATGGTCTTTAATTAGTGTACCCTTAAGCATAGCAATTGTTACAAATTTTTTATAATATGCAGATGATTCCCTACGTACTTCATAAAATATAGATCATCGAGCTTCTTCCAAAGACCAGTTGTCATATTCTCTCAAAACCTCATCACTCAATAACAAAACTATTATAGTATGGGCCTTTTTTTGAATGGATTCATAATCTAGGTTAGATCTTGATGTCTAAGGTTTCTTCTCCTTATTAGTTGTGGATGAAGTCTCTTTAAGGGTGGAGTCAAGCCATTGACTCATTAATAAAGCCATCACCTTGACTTTTCATAGATTGAAGTTATTTTACCTATTAAACTTCTCAACTTCATACTTGTGCACCGGCATGATTGAAAAAATCTTAACTCTGCTACAACTTATTAGGATTTTGCATATATAAGTAGTTGAGAATGCAGAATTTGAAAGGATCCAATGAAGAAATAGAAAGAAAAAAAATTAAACATACATCATAAAAAATTTACCTGGTTCAACTCTGATACCACTCAATAACAAAACTATTATGTTATAGGCCTTTTTGAATGGATTCACGACCTAGGTCAGATCTTGATATGTCGGGTGAAAGTTAAAATTGTTGAAGATTATATTATTTAAATAAAATGGGACAAAAAAGTGTGAAAAAATATATTATGAAAGCTAAAATCATATTTTTTTTAAAAATTTAAAATGGGGCTAAGGGATTGGGCCAGCCTCAAAGCCTCAATGTAGTTGGCCATTGTTTCACATCAATTTAGATTTATTTATTTATTTAAAATTGATAATTAGCGATTTGCATGATAAAATAATATTAAGCATAGCATGTATGCACTAAGAGAATATATTCCTCCAAAAAAAGTTAAGAGAATCTTTACATATCTTTTACTCACTTTATAACAATTATTAAGAGAAATTTTCAGATGTAAATTAAGATAATGGATGTTGAAAATAATTTAATGTTAAATTATCACATTCACGAATTAGGGAAAAAAAAACTCCTGAAAAAATAAGCACAATTGTATTTAAAATTTTTTGATCAATTACTTTTAAGTATATCTAATATATAAGAATATTAAACCATATGATATGAGACAACCTACAAGATCATGATTTGTTATCACTTTGGCAAGTATATCTCATATCCATATACTAAAGTTTGATTAATTGAAGAAATTATAAGAGTTAGACAATTGAATCTTAAAAATTCTTTATCAATAATTTTCATATCACATGCATCAGAAAATTCAAATACATAATTGAAACCTTCAAAATTGGACCTTCACAGAAATTACCTAGCTCTCCTTAAATTCTTCTTTGATTTACTTGAAAAGCATTGCCCTTTTATAAGAAAAGAATACTCTTACGCTCAAGTTAATTTTTACTCAAAAAATGAGTGTTGTGTGTAGGAGTGCTTCAAACAAGAGGCTATATGCTTTTTGTGATTTTCTATTCACAATTTTATCTTCTAATGACCAATTAATCTAACTTATTTATAAGACTATAGTCCGAATCATATTTAGACTGTTAATAAGAGATTTATAACGTGATCAATTTTTGTTTCATTCAATTTTCTTTAATCACAATATGAGATGCAATTAAATTACACAAGGAATCTAAGGTTTCTACTCTTTTGTGCAAAGACTACTTGTATGAGAAGAACAATAATAATTGTGTCTTAATTCATATAAAATAATAATTCTAATCCTTCTCACTTTGTCAATCTTTATGTAATCAGTTTTTAGAATCTATGATTCAGTGGGTTAGGTCATACCTGCCTTGGTACCTATATTCTTTTATTTTGGGCATCAAAATATAACTTAGACTTAATCATCTTGTTTTTAGTCTATTGCCATGCCTAAGTGGAGTGGATTGTTGGGATTTGTTTTTCATAATAGGTGAAAGTTTATATTATTAAAGATTATAATGTTTAAATAAATATTTATTGGGATAAATGTGTGAAAAAATCTATTATGAGAACTAAAATCATAAATATTTATTTTTTAAAATTTAAAATGGGGTAAGGGAACTGGGTGGGCCTCAAAGCCTCAAAATAGTTAGCCTCTATTTCACATCAATATAGATTTATTTATTTAAAGTTGATAGTGTGTGATTTGCACGAATAAAATAATATTGAGCATCGAATTTATGCATTAAAGTTAAGAGAATATTTTCCTTAAAAAAAAGATAAGAGAATCTTTATATTATTGAGCATCAAATTTGTGCATTAAAGTTAAGAGAATTTTTCCTTAAAAAAAAAAAAGATAAGAGAATCTTTACATATCTTTTATTCACTTTGTAAAAATTATTAAGAAAATCTTTTCAAATGTAAAGATAATAGTTAGTGAAAACAATTTAATGTTGAATTAGAAAAAAGGACATATAAACCCTCGGGTTATGACAAAAGTCTCACGCAGACTCTTAATATTTTTAAAAGGGTCATTCAGGCTCCTATCAGATGATGGATTCTATTTGAATTAACGGTTAAAATTGATAAAAGTACCAAAATGCTTCTCTATGTATGTTTAAAATAAAAGGATAAAAATATGCACTTAATTGGACTTGAGCCTAAGTTTTTTAGCTTAAAACTAAGTATCTTAAGCATTAGGCTACAGAGCGTTATTGATCTAAAACTATCTATTTTTTTATATGTACAAGAACCCTATATGTGTTTTTAAAATAGAAAAATAAAATACGCACTTAGTGAGACTCGAACCCAAGATATTTGAGCAAAAATCTAACACCTTAACTTTTAAACTGCAAGCAATTTATTGCCATAAGTATACCTAACTTTTATATATATTATAAAGACATCTGGACAATGAATAAAATATCTAAAATTTTAAATGAATTAAATAAAAATAAAGAAATAAAAAATAAATTCAATAAATTAAAATTAAAATATTAAAAATAATCAAGTGGCGATCGGTCACTGACTCATTTTATTAATTTATTTAATTCATTTCAAATTTTATTTATTTATTTAAAATTTAATTAATTAATTAATTTTAAAATTTAATTTATTTAATTCATTTTAAATTTAATTCACTTTAATTTAATTTATTTATTATTTGATTCATTTTAAATTTTAATAATTTTATTCACTATTCAAATGTCTTTATAGTATATATAAAAGTAGTTACAATTATTGTTAATAGATTTCTTGCAATCTAATGATTAAGGCATTAGATTTTTACTCAATTGTCTTAAGTTTGAGTCTCACTAAGTGCATTTTTTATTTTTCATTTAAAAAAGTACTTTTAGCGTAATGGTTAAGGTGTTTAGTTTTGAGTCAAAAGTTTTGGGTTCAAGTCCCACTAAGTTCATATTTTTATTCTTTCATTTAAAACATATACATAAGTATTTTTGTATTTTTAACCCATTTGATAGTTAAAAGGCGATTTTGACTAGTTGACTATTAATTCAATTTTATTTTTATTCTTTAATTTAAAAACATATACATAAGTATTTTGGTACTTTTAACCCATTTGATAGTTAAAAGACGATTTTGACTAGTTGATCATTAATTCAATTGCATTCATTTAAATATATATAGGTATTTTAATATTTTTAACTCATTTGATAGGCAAAAGATGATTTTTGACCAATTGACCATTAATTCAAATAGAATTCGTCCTCTAACAGGAGTCTGAATGGCCTTTAAAAATGTTAATAGGTTGTATAAAACATTTTCCATAACATGGGGGGCCTGTATATCATTTTCTCGTTGAATTATCACATTCACGAATTAGGAAGATTACTCAATGTTACAAACTTGAAATCATAAAAGATTTCTCAATGTTCTACGTGGCGCTGAATGTGTCTTGTTGATTGTTAATCTCTCAACATTTTTAAGCTCTTTCTATATGTGAACAGTAAGTTTCAATGTGAATCGTAATAAAAAAAATTTCGACCCAAGGTCGGGTTAGAAATTGTTCTAACCAAAAAAATATCCCAAATGAAACACTTTTCTCCCTTTGGAACAGGTTCAATAATGGTTAAAAAAATTTCAAACTTGAAATTGCCTACCCCTACTTTTCAATAGAAAAATGGTTCAATCTTATTGGCTAAAGGATTTCTTCATAAGAAAGTTGACTGATACTAGTAAGTAAATTAGTTTTACTAATCTTTATAGATATTTCATTTATCTTTTAATTTTGATCGTGCGACTTGATTGTGATGGTGCGATATACTTAGCTATTTTTTTATTATAAAGGTGCAACGTACTTAGCCGCCTTCTAATTATGATGTTGTAACATATTTAATCTTCTTCTAATTATAAGGGTGCGACGTACTCAATTACTTTTTAATTATGATATTGCGACATACTTAATTATCTTCTGATTATTAATATGCGACATAATCAGTTATTTTCAATCGTGCGACTTTATTTAGTTGATTTTCAAATGTGCAATGAGTTGTGCTGTAATATAACTTGCAATTTTATTATTTGCTTTAAATCTGTAAAACTTTATTGTCATAACGTGATTGTGAAAAGAATAGCTTATATCTCGTGCTAATAATTTTTTACTAATAACATTTTATTTAGAAGCTTATGTAAATATGTATTTTGCGAGTCATTTGCTAATTTGCAACTTGCAATGTTTGACATCTTGTTGTGATTTTGGATCCTTACGAGATTTAGTAATTTATGTATTTTGGCCACCCATGTATTTTTTAACTCACATGTACCTCTTTGTTTTTTTAGAAATTGTGTATTCAAGATTTACAAGATCATTCATGCTATTGCCAAATTAGAGGTAAGCAATCCGTGGCTCTTGACTATGATAATGTGACATACTCTATCATTTACGATCATAAGAATGCGACATACTTAGTCATTTTTTTTATCATTTATCGTCTTTTAATCGTTTAGTAAGTTACACTGTAATGTAAGTTATAATTGATGTTGTTTTACTTTCTTTAACTATAAGATCTTATTTTTCAAGATATGATTATAAGGATAATAGCTTCCATTTTTTGTGCAGTTAATAACTTTTATTTGAAAGCTCTATATAGATGTGCACTTTGCGAAATTTTTTATGATTCGCACATTTTTTATTATTCATGTGCTTTGATAGCTCGCATGTTTTAACAACTTTCGTGATTCGTCAACTCATAATCTTTGGTAGCTTACATGATTTAACAACTTATATAATTTGATAACTTGCAAGATTTGACAACTTGCGTGATTTAGAAACTTACAAGATTTGATAGGTTGTACTTTTCTCTGCTTTTTATGATTCTTTTCTACTCTTGAAACCCCTTGAAACTAACTATAACTGCTAGTAAAGTCATGCATCTTATTTGATGTAAATAACTGTTGAAAAATTGGTGATTCAACAATCTTGGTTAGACAAGAATTGAGATGAATATCAAAGTGAAGAGTCACAAGAAGTTTAGAACGTGTGGGACACGTATAGAGAAGTTTAAGACGTGTGGGATACAAAAAAGGAAGCAAAACAGAGCTTAAAGACATAAAAAAAAAGTGAAGAAGTGCAGAAGGGACACTAAGGCTGAGCGCCGCAGCGCCCAGGGCTGAGCGCCGTGGTGCCCAACACAGAAGCCCAACTCTACTGCACTAGGTCCCCAGCGCCGTGAAGATGGGCTTGACAATACCCAGTGTCGCGACGCTTAGGAATGAGCACCGCGGTGCCAGACGGGATAGAAAACCTGGTTTTTTCTTTGTTTCGAGTTTTGAAAAGTTTGGGACTTTTAAAATAAGAGGACTCTTATTTCAATAAAGAATAGGGTTAGTAGGAACGAAATAACTCTTATATAAACACTTGTAAACCCTTTATTTTAGATTAAGTATTAAGAGAGACTCTAGGAGAGAGGAAGAACTGGGTAGACACTAAGTGCTTGTGTGTGCTAGGGTGGAACTGTTGTTTGGGTGTTCATTGTTCATGGTAGAGCAAGGTTACACTAAACATTAGATCATTTTGAGGATTTTTCATTGAGTTTTCCTTGTAAAATCTCTATAGAATTAATAAGAGAGGTTAGGATCATTGGATCTATTGTGGACATAGGCAATTGGCCGAATCATGTAAGATTGTGTTGTACTCTTTTATATTCTACTTTGAATTCTTGTTATTTTTCTTAATAAATAGGTTATTCCACTGCGCAAAAAAGTTAGAATTTTAGGTTGAACTTAAAGTTATTCGCTTCAATTTAATCTCAAGAGGGAGAAAGGTGTTCCCTCCCTTAACAATAACAAATGTAGAAATATTTTTAAGTTCTAAGCATGTGATAAGACTAGTCGATTATAGGAACACGACACAATTGTGAATCTGACATTATTAGTCATCTTTTAGATATGCGACTTTATTAGTTATCTCATGATAATGTTTTAGTCATTTTTTATTATACGACTTCATTTGATGTATATGAATATTACGACATGTATTTGTCGTCTTTTTGACTTGCACGACTTATTTATTCAACTTTTGTAATATGAATAATGCAACGTGTTATGTCATTTTTTTTTATTTGTGCAACTTATTTAGTCACTCTTTTCTTTTGAATGCATAACATAATTAGTCGACTTTTATTGTGTGACATATTTGTCAGCTTTTAAAGTGCAATATATGTTTCTCAAATTTTAAATATGCGACATGATTTGTTGATTTTCGTTAAGATATGATTTGTCAACTTTAGTTACACAACTTGTTTAGTTTTACGCAACTTGCTTTGTCGATCTTTGTGATATTAGTACATAACATAATTAATCTCTTGATTTTAAATATACAACATAATTTAGTTATCTTTTTTCCTTCTAAGTATGCAACATACTTAATTGTCTATTTTATTTGCGCTACTTATTTAGTAAGCTTTAGTGCGATGCACTGATTGACAATTTTTTATTTATGCGACTAGATTAGTCAACTCTGGTGCAATGTATTGATCGTTAACTTTTTGATTTATTCGACTTGATCAATCAATTTTATGTGTGACTCATTAACTGTTTGCTTTAAATTTTTGCGATTAAATTAGTCGACTTTAGATGCGATACTCTAGCCATGGTCTATTAATTATTGCTAGTTTTGGTTTCTCAATGTCATCTTGCTATATATGTATATATATTTAATTATTGCAAATGTTGGTTTATCACTAGCAACTTTGCCACACATAAATATGTTTAATTATACTGAGTTTTGGTTTCTCGCTGGTAACTTAGCCATGTATATGTGTGTATATATATATATATTGATTTTTATGAGTTTAGTTTTCTTACTAGTAATTTTGTCATATATATATATATATATTAATTTTTGCGAGTATAATTTTTTGGTCTGCAACTTTGCCACATGTATATATATTGATCTTGTAACTAGATTAGTCAACTTAGGTACAATATATTGATTGTTGGCTTTTAATTTTGGTGACTAGAATAGTTGTCTTAGGTGTGACGTGTTGCCAATTGGCTTATTCAATTTTGGGGACTAGAATAGTCATCTTAGGTATGACATATTGTGTTACGCCCCAGACCCACAAGATTTAACACACGACATAACTTACACTCATTCAATAATGTGCACTCATAATTAATATTCTATAAAAGTTTCAAACTTAAATTCTACATAGGAATCCTTAATAAGTTACTAATAGGCTCATCACAAAAATTAACTCATGATTATATTTGGTGAAATATAAATTAAATACAACCACACTTAATAAAATAATACATAAGTTTTTATTCAATATGGACAAATTAAATATCTTAAATTATGTGTCCACAAATAAAATATTTAATAACCTAGCAACTTAGGGAACCCAGGGGATGGCAGAAGCCTTGCCAAATCTGCTAAGCACACATGTACCTTATTTACCTTAAATCGCCATAAAGTATAATGAGTATAAAACTCAGTAAGCATACTAGTTTTTCATATATCAAAATATAAATACATATTTATACACAATGCATATATGATATGTCGTGATAAATCAAAATCATAATCTTATTAAATCAGATGTCAGGTAAGCGCTTATATATTCTTTCAAAATATATAATAGGAATACCATCACTCAACTACCACTTAGTAGGACTTTTATATCACATAATAAGTCAAATGTCATCTGTCGATGACATACCGTATGAGAGAAATAGCACAAGTGAGGTTTAAATTATACATATATAATGCTTATGCCCGAAAGTAAGAGCCAAACCCTTACCCTGATCATCGGTGAGTCCTCTCACATGCACCAATAAGCCACCACATGAATGTGATGACTCCCTTTTTTTTTAGGTACCAATAGGATCCTCCCTACATACAAAACACATAACATATACTAATTCCGAAAGAAATGCCACACATAAAAGCTCTACAAATCACATTAGGTGCCTACTAAGTAAATAGTAAGTTCAAACATCCTTAAAACACAAAACATATCTCATGGACATTTTTTATTTCAAAAGCTTTCTTTGTTAAACACATTTCATTTTGAAAGCTCACTTTCCATAAATAAATATATGTCCATACTCAATATCAATGTTTGCATTCATAAATATATGTCTTTCATATTTCATATCAAATATACTTTGGCATAAAAAAAAATTTATTTCTAAGCATATTTACAAAATCATATATAAACAATTACTATATTTTTGTAATTTCAGTAAAAGGATAGTATACTTACCTCTTAGCACTTTCGATTATAAGGCTTAATTCTCTTTAACCTATCAATAGAGATTAATCATTTCATAAGCCTCACCATTCACAAAAAATACTTTAAATACCTTACAAAATTACACATATTTCACTTAACACATCGAATTGGTCTAATGACTTGATTTCTCAAAATTTGTCATTCTGATCCCTTACACTTAACAAAATTTTCTTATACATCAAATGATATCCAATTACTCTAAAATCAGAATATATCATTCTTGACTCATATATATATATATATTTCTTATATATGAATATTATATCATAATTCTTACACAATCCATTTCATAAACACCATCAAATTCAAACTATTATCTTGACAGGATCAAGATATTTACTGAACAGTATTTAGTTTTTCAATTTTATAAAATCATATACTAACTCAAAAATTATAAAAATATCACAGAATTATCCTTAACACATATCTCAATCCATGACAAATGTTTTACTTGAAAATCTCTACCAAAAGTATTTTAAAACTATTTTATTATATAGTTTTAAAAATCTGTTAATTAAACACTACAATGAATTAATACAATTTAGAAAATCATAACAATTTAACCACATTGATATAAATTCTCAATTTTTAATATATCATATTAGACATATAAATTTATCATATTCCATAAAATCATAATTTTTTAAGATCATATAGTAGACCAAAAATTGTTCACCACTTCAGCATACTGTTAAAGTATGGCTCAACCTTAAAATAAGTAAATTAAGGTTTAAAATGTGTAGTTTTATACTAAGTGGCTAATTTTTAATATTTATAAATTAACCCCCAAAACTTTTAAAGTATTATAATTTAGTCTATAAAATAAATCTAAAGTCTTGCAAATAAAACCAATACTAATATTAGGTCCTTAATCTATATAAACAATACTAATAACAATACATAAATTAAGTATCATTCACTTACAAATAAAATATGAATATTATACATATATATAAATATTTATTCTTTTCGGTGTTGGATAAGTGGTTACTACATGTTGACCATCGGCTTATTTAATTTTAGCAACCAAAATAGTTGTCTTAGGTGCGACGCATTGACTATTGGGTTATTTAATTTTTTGTAAGTATTTTTCTTGTGCTTATTTATTTTTTACGCGTATATGTTCTCAAGCAAATTTTTTCAATTTTCGGTGTGAGTGTGTTCTCTTGCATGAGTATTCTCTAGTGCTTATTTTCTTTTTGCACGAGTATTCTTCTAGCGCTTATTTGTTTTTTGGCGAGAGTATTCTCTATCAACTCTTTTTTTCTCTCTCTTTTTTTGGCGTAAATATGCTCTAGCACTTTCCTTTATTTTTGGCGCGAGTATACTTTATCGCTTTTCTTTCTTTTTAACGTGAGTATGTACTCAAGGTTACATAATCACATATGTTGCTGTAATGTTTTTATTACATTTTTATGTGAGTTTTTACATACTCATATATCAATTTTTTTTAATTATTCTCAAGCGGATTCTTTTTATTTGTTTTGTGTTCAAGTATGAACTCGAGTGGCTTTTCATTGTTTTTGCGTGAGTATGAACTTTAGCAATTTTTTCATTGTTTAAGCAAATATGAACTCTAGCAGATTTTTTATTTGTTTTTTTGCACGAGTATAAACTCTTTAGTGTCTTATCCATATGTTGCACGAGTGTAAACTCTTTAGCTTCTTACTCATACAAAATATAAGTTATGAACTTTTTAACGTCTTATTCATGCACAAATATTTTTTATGAGCAAAAACATAAACTTATTATATATTTTATATGAATATGAACTCTTCAGCGTCTTACTTATATAAAGCGCAAGTTATGAACTCTTTAGCGTCTTTTCATATTTTGCGCGACTATACTTTTTAGTGTCTTATTTTTTATGTACAAAATTTTTATGAATATAAATATAAATTTCTTTTATAAAAAGTAGGAATACCTTGCGATATCTTGTGTTTCTTGCAACTCTATTGACATTTAGCTTTCTTAGATTTGGAGGTCTTTTTTTTAGGAGCCAATTTCTTGACTCGTGGTGTCACAACTTCATTGATATTCATGTTCTGTCTTTTTACCTTCTTTCACCCATTTGTTCCCTTTTTTTTTTGTGGATTCCTCTATAACTTGTTATAGCTGTCATTTGGTGGATTATTTGCATCTTCATTGATAGAGATTGTGATGTCGATGTATTTGTATTTCTTTCTTCTTTCAGGTTGATTTGATAACATCTTTTCACTGTTTGCTGATATCTTTTTATAGTAGCGCTTCTCAAGCCATTTTGTATTTCTTCTCTTGAATCGAGCTTTTTTCAAGTTTTTTGTTTTTAATTTTAGTAAGACTTTCATCATCAAGCTTAATGCTAACAGTGAGAATCTTTAACTTATTAGAAGATTTCATTTTTGCGACTCTTCAAAGTTGTTTTGAGGAGATGCTTGTATATTGTCAAGCTTCATAATTATTACTTGAATGAGGATCCTCATTATTGTCAAGCTTTTCATGTATGTACAGTAAGTTTATTAGTGAGGAGCTATGATTTCAACTTCTTTTGGTGCAATGTTGGGAGTGGAAATGTTTTATCGCTCATCCTCGTGACTAATTGAAGTGAAGATACTTCATCTTTCATAATGTATTTGGCCAAACACTAGTTTGCACTAGGTTGTCAATTTTCATCCTCAATGATTAGCAGTCATTTATGTTGTGCATATGATCATTATAGTATAAGCACTTCTTGTTTTTATCTCACTGATCTACAAGGCCTTTGTTGGTAGCAGATCACAGAATAATCTTTTGTATTTATTATCTAACCAGATCTTCTCTGCTTAAGTATTAAGGGGCAATTCAGGTACTTGTAAAGTGTTACAACTTGATCTTTTTTCTAAATTTCTTAGTGATAAGAGAGATCTTGCCCTTTGTCGATAATCTGGCCTAGCACTAGGTTGTTCTTGGACTTCACAATGAATAGAAAGGACCATAACTTCTTAGTGATAGATTTATCAGGAATAAAATGGGATACGAATTCTTGGTGATAGGAGAGATCGCTCTCCATCTGTAATTTGGTTTAATATTGGACTATTCTTAAACTTTAGGCTGAGCTACGGGTTTTATCATCATTCTGCGACTTCTGCTTCAAGCAATCTTCTTCTATATGAATAAATAACTGCACACATCGAAATAATTTTTCTATATTTCTTATGAGTTGTCGCAGAAGGTCTTCATAAATATAAGTATTTAGCAGCAATTCTTTGAAGAAGGATATAGGAGGAGAAACATCATCAAGAAATTTTATTTTTATATACATTTCTCTGAAACAGTAGACATAATATTTTAATGCTTCTTTAGGTTCTTACTACATAGCTGTTAAGTTGAATACATTAACTTGATATTGGTAAGTTATTTAAGAAGTAGTTGATAAACAACTTGTAGAAGTTACAAAAGAACTTAATCGACCTTGGAAGCAAGTTCTAGAATCAAGTCATGGTGTTACTAGTTAGCATTAGAGGAAGCAATTTGCACTTTAACGCTTTACTGTAATCTTCAAGGGACTCGATCTGTTGAATGAGTGCATATGGCTAAATGGATCAGTGCTGCCTTCATATGTTCTAAATTAAGGCATGTGTAAATTGAGCGACTTATTTTGACTTTCGATCTCTTCTACAAATGAGGATTCTTATATCTTCTTAAGTTGTAAAGGAGTAAGATGTACCAAGGGCATGAATTTGATGGCTTTACAAGCGTTCATCAAATGTCTCATGCACACTAGCTTTTAACTCTTATTTAGGAAGGTAAGTTGTAGGTGATGGTTCGACAGTTGTTGAAGTAGAAATGACTGGTGTAATCGTGTCTGGAAGGATTCACAGTGATGTGTTATGAATCGGCCACTTTGCTATAAAGTGTACTTAGGGTTGTTGGACTACTTGCATATTTAGATTTACATGCCTTGCTTCTACTTGAGCTGCTTGTGGTGTATTAGTAAATGTGGTATTTGTTGTTGTAATGTTGAATCTTTATTGTGCAAAATGTTGACACTTTTTGGGGACTTGCAACATTGTGCCAACTGAACTTACAACTCTTTATTTTGCTTTACTACTTCTTGCAAGTAGTTTTATTGTTGCGTATAGGTCTTCAAAAATTGTTCCATTTCAGAGGCCTATGCATCGAGCTTCTGTTGCATAACCGATATCCAGTTAGCGACTTGTGGTGAAGTTGCGATTATTGTGCAAGTTGGACTCGCAGCTCTTCATTTTGTTTTAGAACTTCTTGTAGTTAGCTTTGTTATTGTGTAGAAGCTTTAGAGAACTGCTCCATTTTTTAAGCCTGTGCATCAAGCTTTTGTTGCATCATTAAGATCGAATCTACAACTTGAGGTGAGTTCATTTGTTGCGTTGCTCCTGAAAGTACTACAACTTGCTGGTGGTAGGTATTGTCTAAATCCTTCGAATTTTAATCATGTTGTTGGAAGGAGACTTCATTTGCCTTGGAGAATACGCGAGTTTAGCACTTGTCCATCATTGTGTTATTTATAGTTGGCCTTTGAATTTTTGTTTTGAAAAAAAAATGAAAAGTGACCTAAATCATTAGTTTCTAAATGGTAGAGACAATAACACTTACATAAATTTTTCTAAGTTTTGTATTTATAAATGACATTAATTATAAATTTGAAAATAAATAATTGCGTTATTGATGATTTGTTTATTATTTATATATGATGAATATATACAGTGTGTAAATAATATAAAAAAAATATTTTAAATAAAAAGGACAAACTTTACAAGCAAACCCCCGAGTTGTACAAATCCTTGCGAAGTTTTTATCGCGAATCATTATGCACCATGAATTATCGTGCTTCACGGGTTCATATCTTTTATCTTCTAATGAAAATAATTTACTGTAGAAGCACAATCTCACCATGACATATAGTTAATTTATTATGAAATGATAGAACCATAAATAATTTTAAGATATGGTAATTTATGTAAGCATATTGTAATCATGATTAAATATAAATATAATTCGTAAATAATTATTATTTATTGCTATAAAATAATTACAAATATTAAAAATAAAATAACAATTTACTGAGATAACATCATGATCAATTATTGGTAATCATGTGTTGAACGGTTGATAGTTGATAAAATTTGAACTATGAAATAAATAATTCATGCTCAGGATTTTAATGTTAAAATAAAGCAACAAGTAATTATAATAAATAAAATAATTAAAATATTGATATGTTTGTCAATCTTGAATAAAAAAGATTATGACAAATAGAAAGAATAAAAAATAAAATATTTTTTTTATAAAAGTTATCCTAATGCATTTAAGGTTATTAAATGTGTATAATGAAATAAATAATAAATAATAAATAATAAAATAATAAAATAATAACCTTGAGAGAATAATAAAATAATGGCCCATTAATTATCTATCCAATTAATTTGCTTTATAAGTATTTTTTATTTTAAAATAAATATTTTTTATTTAATGTTAATAATAGGATAGCTCACATATTAATAGAAATAATTAATAAATCATTACAAATATTAAAATTTTAAATATTAAATAATAATAAAATAATTAATTAAAATTTTAAATAATGACAAAATACTCGTGGGTCAAAATAGCTCCACTTTTTTAAATTCATGGACTCTACATTCTTTTTTATTTTTTTGTCATATTAAAATAATAAAATAACAAAAAATAATAATGAGATGTGTATAACCCAAAATAATTATTTTTCTAAGCACATAGATACCACACACCACTCTTCTCTTATAATATTTAAAATATAAAATACTTAAAATAATAATAAAAAGAGTAATTAAAAAAGCACGAGTGAGATAATTTTTCCCTTTTTTATGCACCTTTTTAAGCATATGGCCCTGCATGTTTCTCATTCTTTTATCATATTAAAAAATAATAAAAAAGAATCATATCACGTCACTCTTTTAGATGTCTCTCTATCTTTTTTCTATTTTAAAGATAAAATAATAATAAAATAAGTATTAAAGAGTGGTGCATTGGTTAGTTCAAAAATGCTAGTACGTAAGGCACCTATTTTTTTGTCTTATAAAAGAAAAGGATGTGCCACATCATCATTTGGTGGCTTTTAAATAATTAGGACCATTAAATTATTTAATTAAAATAATAAATCAATCAAAATTAAAAAATATAAAATGATGATCATAAAATATTCATCTTAGTCATGTGATCAAGATGTTATATTAAATTATTAAAATAATCACAAAAATTATTATTAATACATTCAGAACTATATGACCTTGTTATAATCATTCTTAACCTAATAATTATTCACATCAATAAATTTAAATTTAAATTATTTGATCAAAATTATGTTGTTTATACAACATTATTATGTAGTTTATATAAAATTATTTTAAAAATATTCATAAACCTATATAATTAATATGATATCACCATGGCCATATAATTAAGATCATGTGCTATAAAAAGTATAATATTAAAGTGGTAAATCAACAGCGAATCTGATTCCATTAGGGAGAAAAGGATGAAATATAAATCCGATTTCATGAAACAAATCTGAATCGGTTATCATGAATAATAGATATAGATCGTTTGATCGGAGCAGATCTGGTATGTGATTATGATCAAATCACAATCAGGTCTGATGAGGTTGATCTTGTGCCAAAATGCTCAAGCAATAAAAGATCAGGGCCGTCCAAATCAAAGGAAAATGAACCAGCTAATAAACACCAATAAATATGATCACGTGTTACTCCATCCATTATTATTTGAGCAAATAAAATCAAGAGCAACGGATGATTTTTGAACCAAGAGCTCTAATTTGTTATATTTTATTCAGTCTAAACAGAATAAAATAATCAAGATTAAAGCAATCCAACGACTGACCTTTAAAGACAATGAGCATATCTGCATATATATCAAGAGAGCGTAACTCGAGTGATAGATATTGGATATCATAATTGTTGGCTTGAAATCAACAAATAATATAATTATATTATTTATATCTAAGCTAACAAATGAGAATTTCCGTGATGATTATGATATGACTGTGTTGTTGAAATTAACAAATAATAAACAATGTGATTGTCATGACTCTCATGATCTGAGCATTTCTAAAAATTAATTATAATAATCAGTAAATTGAAACCAAGTGTTTGCTGTGTAAGATCAAGGTGATCCACGTGTGATAAGGAATTAAAGAGATCAGATCTGGATATCACAGCCATATGATTATGATCGTGCGGTTGTTAAAAAATAAAATCATAATGAGATGAACAACATTTGATTGATCATACTGTTTTTAAATCAGCTAGATCTTGATCAAATGAATCAGATCGTGATCATAATCTAAGGTCAGCCTGGTCCGTTTGATCTATGATTAGAATATGGCCCGAGGTTGAATTTAGCCATCTGATCTGGATCGTAGCCGTGTGATCAAAGGAGAAATTAGTGGGGTCAAAACAAATCAAATCAAACGATGAAGTAATGAATTAATGAACTCTTTGTTTTGTTACCTGAACAATCGTACGGAATTGCAAAGAAAGGACAGATCAAAGCTTCTTTTCTAGCAATCTCGGTATCCGAAATTCTTTCAACCACAAATTTCAAAAAAATGAAAACGATATCAAAAGATAGAAAGTAAATGATTGCTCTTGAGAATTGAGATGCTATTTGTGCAGAAATTGTATCGGTAATTTCAAAGTGTAAAAGCTTAGATGAGAACACGGCAGCAACAATTTCATTTTCTAAGAATCTTAAAAATTCGAGTTTAAAAAGAGATTCGTACCAATTTACTGCTTGAAATAAAAAGATTACCTAACAAGTTGATATAGACTCTCACATCCGGCGTTAAACAAGGATCTGTATTGATTTTTTAATTTTAATAGTTAATTAAGAATTTTTAAAAAAAGAGTAAAAAAAAATTAATTACTAGTGAGAGAGTAATTTTTGAAAAGAATGAATTGCCATCTCATTAATATTTTTAAGCCTTATAGTAAGGAGAAAGCTTTTAAATTTAAAAAATTATAATAATACATGGATCCTTTATACTTTTAACGAACTTTTTATAAAAAAAATAATTTTTTATATTTTCTACAATAATATATAATTGAACAAATAGGAGTGTACGATTTTGTTCTAAAGAGAGTGGAGTTTTTTTTTTTTTTTTTTGAAATCAAAGAGTAGAGCTAGAAGACTTAAACCTTGATAAATTCGAAGTGCTGTAACTGTGCTTATAACAGCGACGGAAAGAGATCAAATGGCTAGTTTTTAATCACGTGCAAAGAAACTGTGTCTGTTTCTGTTAGGACTTAGGACACTTCCAACTAGTCTTTGTCTTATAAGTTTCATTAATTCTCTTCATAACCATGCCTCAAAAATAGCAACAAGCAACAAGTGCGAGATCTGTTAATTGCCAGACCAATCAATCAATCTTGAATCTCAAGTAAGTTCTTTTCAATCTCAAAATGGCCGCCAGTTTCACAAATGCACCCAAAATTACAGTTCTGAGCATTGATGGAGGTGGCGTTAAGGGCATTATCCCGGGTACTCTTTTAGCTTCTCTTGAATCCAAGCCTCAGGTACCTCACCCACCACACCTTTAATTTTCTCCTCCAAAATTCTTTCCCATTGCCCATTTTTTCCTTCTTTTTTTTTTTCCCTTATGCATGTTCTTGTGTTTCTGTATCTTCCGGTAGGAATTGGATGGAACAAACGCGAGAATTGCAGATTATTTTGATGTAATAGCTGGAACAAGCACTGGTGGGTTGTTGACCACCATGCTTGCAGCTCCCAACAGACAACGCAGACCTTTGTATGCAGCAAAAGATATCAATAACTTTTATATTGAGCACTCTCCTAAAATTTTCCCTCTGAATAGGTAAATTACTTATGATCAATAAACAGCATATTTATATCTTAACGAAACTTTTTTGAATTTTGCATTCTTTCCTAAGACTGCTCTTTTTAGAAGATACTAATTATGAATGATATTAGAGATCTCAAGCAATATCATAAAGTTCTCTTTCCTATTCGTAGTTCTTTTTTGACCACCAAAAGGGGATTACTAAACGTTTTTTCCTGTTTATTTTTTCCTGACATCAGTGGCAATTTCTTGAATACAATTAAAGGCCTAATTGGTAATCTAATGGGGCCAAAATATGATGGGAAATACCTCCGGGCAATCCTAAACCAGCAACTAGGGGACACAACGGTGAAAGAGACCATCGCAAATGTGGTTATTCCAGCTTTTGATATCAAGCTGCTTCAGCCTGTGATCTTCTCAACCAACGATGTATGACACCAAAAACTTGATAGATAGTATGGATACAATCGTCGTAGTGTAGACTGATGATCTGAGAATTATTGAAACAAATGAAAAATTGCAGGCAAAAGAAAATGCTTTGAAAAATGCTCGGCTGGCTGATATATGCACCAGTACATCTGCAGCTCCCACCTTCTTCCCAGCACACCACTTTGAGACCAAGGATGCCACTGGCGGAACCCGCACTTTTGATCTCATTGATGGTGGCGTTGCTGCAAATAACCCTGTCAGTATCTTAATCAATTTTCCAAGTTCAAGTTGCATTACCGAATTAGCTTAATATTCAGTGACAATTGGGAATAACTTACTATTAAATGACCAATTGGTTAAATCTGCAGACTCTGTTGGCTATAAGCCACATTTCTAACGAGATTAAGAAGCACAACCCTAAGTTCATTGGCATCAGACCAATGGATGGTAGCCAGATGCTGGTGCTATCCTTAGGCACGGGTATACCAAAACAAGAGTTTAAGTACAGTGCGGCAGCAGCCTCCAAACGGGGGTTGTTCAGTTGGGTTTATGACTATGGCAAAACACCAATTATCGATATTTTTGCTGATGCAAGCTCCGATATTGTTGACTATCATGTGTCAACACTCTTTCAATCCTTTGGTAGCAAGAACAACTATCTTCGAATTCAGGTATCATTGATTTAACTTGCTCATGATCATAACATGATCACATGCTTTTTATATTTGTTGACACGATACATATTCATTTCCAGGATGACACATTGACTGGTGATACTGCATCACTTGACATATCGAGCAAGGAGAATATGCAAAGGCTTGTGGAGATTGGAACGAGGCTGTTAAAGGAGTCCGTGTCAAGGGTGAACTTGGAAACTGGCAGGTTTGAGAAAAGTGAAGAAGAAGGCACCAATGAACAAGCTCTTGGCCAGTTTGCCAAATGCCTCTCTGAAGAACGGAAGCGCCGTTGCCTAGCCTGAAAAAGATAGATATTTGAAAGAGAAGTTTGGAAAATAATTTGTATTTTGAGTAATAATATTTCGCCAATTTGGAAAAGACTTCAAACGTTTTTGGTACATGTATTCGTGATTTATCTTTATTCTAAATAACTCGCTAAGAAATATACAGTGTTGAAGAAAGATCACAAAATATCTAAGGCAGCGAACATATTTTTGTATTTATTTGTGTAATTAAAATAGGTACTGTATCATTATAATTACTAAATAATATTATTATAAATTATAAATTATAATAAGCACAATAAATATTAAATTTTTACGTACAAAATTTAATTTAAAAAAAATACGAAACCGTAGTTTGATATTAAAACTTTTACTATAATATAATAATGGGATTACAATAATAATTTCTCTAAAATCACACTAAAAGCTCACAATAATATTAAGAACATTAATCTTAACTCAACAACAATAAATTTAATAAATTTTTCTCAAGCATACAATTGTTAGATTCTACCATATAAGATGCTAAATTGAAAATCAAATTCAATAGAATTGTATAACAAGATATTGAAAACTCACTTTCAAAATTTGAGTAAAAACGAAGTTTAAATTGTCATCCAATCATCAAGGGAAAGATTAAAACTCTTTCTTTCTTTTTCTCTCAACTTTCTTCTCTTTCTCAATTCTATTTTTGCCAAAATGCTTCTCAAACTATAAATAAATTAAACACAAATAGTACTATACACTTATAAAAAATTTCATTCAGCTCTTTTAATGATTAATTTTATATAAGTTCGTCATTTTTATAAAATTATAAATTAGCCCCTAGACCTACATAATTTGGATCCCACCAATAAATCTCTCCTTTCATGTCATGTGAAGGGATCTACTAGGCTCGCTTTTTCTATACAAACTTAAAGCTTTTCCTTAGACAATGACTTAGTCATCATATTTAATATGTTATCACTTGTATATATCTTTTCAAATTTTAGCAGTTTTGATTCTAATACGTCACGTACCAAATGATATCTAACATCAATGTGCTTGAAACTTGAGTGGAATGTTAGGTTCTTCGCCAAGTGAATGGCACTTTGACTGTCACAATAAAATATATAGTTCTCTTACTTTATACTTAACTATTATAGAAACTTCTTCATCCATAAAGTTTCTTACAAGTTTCAGTAACTGCAATATACTCAGCTTTTATGATAGACAAAACAACACATTTCTGAAGTTTAGATTACTATAACACAGCTCTCTCTAAAAAAGTAATCATGTATCCTGATGTAGACTTTCTAGAATACACATCTCCTGCCATATCTCTATTTGTGTGCCTATACAACACAGGGTTATCACCATCAAACACAAACATATTTTAGAGATACGTATAAGGTATCTGAAAATTCAATTCACTACTGTCCAGTGCTGTTTCCCAAGATTAGAGAGAAATTGACTAACAACACTAACTGCATGAGCAATATCTTACCTTGTATAGATCATAGCATACATCAAACTTCTAACACCTAATGCATAAGAAAACACTCATTTCTTCTTTTTGTTTCTCACTTATAAGACATTGCTTGAAACTAAGCTTAAAGTGATCTACAAGTGGTGAATTTGTTTTGGCTTAGTCATGTTAAATCTTTTAAGAACCTTCTCAATATAGTTTTTTTGAGATAATCATAACTTTTCATTTTTTTCTATCATGAAAAATCTTCATGCCAATGATATGTTTAACTTGTCCTAAATCCTTTATGGCAAATGAATTGTCGAGTTCTCTCTTTAACCCTTCAATCTTAATAGTATTATAACCAATAATAAACATATCATCCACGTAAAGTAAGAGAATAATGAAATTATCATCAACAAACCTCTTTACAAAACCACAATAGTTTGATGTAGTCCTACTAAAATCGTAATTTTTCATGAAAGAATCAAATTTCTTGTACCATTGTCTTGGTGCCTATTTTAGCCTATACAAGCTTTTCTTTAATTTGCACACCAAATCTTCCTTGCCTTTGAATCTAAATATCTTAAGCTGCTCCATGTAGATTTTTCCTCCAAATCACCACGAAGGAAAGCTATTTTTACATCAAGCTGCTCAATCTCCAAGTTTAAACTTGTTGCTAAACGAATGAAAACTCGGATAGAAGACATCTTCACTACAAGAGAAAACATTTCTTCAAAATCAATTCCTTTCTTCTGATTAAACTCTTTCACAACCAATCTAGCCTTGTACCTTAGTTGTGAGTTGCTTTCAGTCTTCAACATGTAAACTCATTTGTTCTTCTGAGCTCTTTTACCCTTAGGTAGTTTTACTAACTCATAAGTGTGGTCCTCATGCAATGATTTTATCTCCTCTTGCATAGCTTTAAATCACTCATTTTTATATTGGTGAGACATAACTTCCTGAAAGCTTTCAGGCTTTTCCCTATCTGTAAGCATCACACACTCATGTAATGGATATCTAGAGAAGTAACGATGCTCTCTTATAAATCTTCTTAATTGAGGCTCAACTAGTAAATCATATAGTTTTAGAGGTGTTTATTGAACTTGCTCTGTTGGACCATTATTATCAACTCTGTCATAAAAATCTTCTTATATGTCTCCCCGATAGTCATCATGAACTACAGGTGAATGAACTGATCTGAAAGTGTCAGAAATAAAATTTTTATCAAATTCTTGAGACTCTTCATCTTTCTTTATCCCATAAATTATTTGATCTTTAAGAAATGTAACATCCCTACTTCTGATGATTTTTTAATTCACTAGATCCCATAATCTATACTCAAAGTCTTTATGTACATAACCTAAAAAGATACACTCTCTAACCTTGTTGAGCTTCGACCTCTCATCTTTTAAAATATGAACAAATGCCCTACAACTAAACACTCTTAAGTGCTTATATGAAACATCTTTTTCGGTCCAAACTCTTTCAGGTACATTATCATCCAAATGAGCTAAAGGAGAAAGGTTAATTAAATCAAGTGTAGTCTGCATTGGTTCACCCCAAAAGTATTTAGGTAGCTTTGCATCAAAGAGCATACACCTAATTATTTCTTGAATCGTTTTATTCATTCTCTCAGACACACTATTTTTCTGAGGAGTTTTTGGCACAGTTTTCTCAAGTTTGATACCATAGGATCTACAATACTACTTAAATGGTCATATGTACTTACCATCATTGTTTACCCTTACACATTTCAACTGTCTCTTTGTCTCTCTCTCAACTTTAACATGAAATTCTTTAAAGACATCAAGTACCTAGTCTCTAGATTCAGAGCAAAAACCCATACTTTTCTATAACAATCATCTATAAAAGTTATAAAATAAAGTGCACCTCTACGTGTTCTAGTTTGCATAGTACATATATCAGTATATATCAAATCATGTAAATTTACTCTTCTAGATGGATAAAAATTACGAAATGCAACTCTATGTGTATTTTTTGCCAAATAATGACCACAAGGTTTGAAAGACTTACCTGCCAAGTTAGGCAAAACATTATTCTTGGCTAAAACTTAAAACCCTTTCTCACATATGTAGCCAAGCCTTTTATGCCGCAACTTAATGTTAAATTCTTTTACTGCTATATTGACATTTGTCTTTATGAACTTAGCTTCCATAACATAGAAAGTTGTTACCTTTTTTTCCTTTGCTTAGAATTGTAGAATCTTTGGTGAGCTTCTATTTACCTTAAAAAATCCTTAAGTAGTAATCTACTATAAATACCGGACTTCAAGTAAATATCTTCTACGCCCATAATCTTGGATGCGCCATAATTTCTCATCATAACATAACCAAAGTCATCACTTGTGTATGATATGAATAAATTATCATTTGAAGTGACATGAAATAAAGCACCTGAATTAATTTTCCAATCAATTGTATGACATATGAGATTTATAGAGTTCCCGTCATAAAAAATAGTCATATCCATATTAGCAATAGTTGCACTGCTCACTTGTTCATTTTCTGTGATTCACATCTTTCCTTAACCTGTTCCCTTTTTCATATTCTACACTCTCTATTTATATGCCCCATTTTATTGCAATGGCAACACTTGATATTTTTTGTTGAGACTTGAATCTTCCTTTATAGCTATTGTCACGCCCCAGACCCAAAAGATCTGATACATGACATAACTTACACTCATTCAATAATATTTAAACATTCATTTTAATTTCTTTCAAAATTATAGCAATTGAATTATGACTTGGACAATTAGTAAACCGGAGATACGCAGAGTTTTCTCAAAGATTAACACTCTACTACGTCACCAGTAGCAACTTTGTTACCGGAAGCACATAATATATTCATTGCAAATTCTTACTTAAAATTAATCCATAACCACACGTGGTGAAACTTAAACTAAATTCAACCACACACAATAAAATAATACATAAGTATTTATTCAACAGGGACAAATCAAATATCTTATCTCACGTGTCCCTAAATAAAACACTCAGCAACCTAGCAACTTAGGGAACCCAAGGAACAGCAAAAGCCTTGCCAAATCCGCTAAGCACACATGTACCTTATTTACCTGAAATCACCATAAACTATAATGAATATAAAACTCAGTAAGCATACTAATTTTTCATATATTAAATACAAATACATACATGTACACAATGCATACGTATGATATGCTGTGATCAATTAAAATCATAATCTTATCAAATCACATGTCATGTAAGCGCTTACACATTCTTTCAAAATATATAATAGGAATACCATCACTCAACTACTACTTAGTAGGACTTACATATCACATATCACATAATGAGCCAAATGTCACTCGTAGGTGACATACCGTATGAGAGGAATAGTACAAGTGAGGTCTTTAAATTACACATATATAATGCTCATGCCCGAAGGTAAAAGCCAAACCCTCACCCTGATCATCGGTGAGTCCTCTCACATGCACCAATATGCTACCACACGAATGTAATGACTTACTCTTCTTTTAAGTACCAATAGGATCCTACCTACATACGGAACACATAACATATATCAATTCTAAAGGAAATGCCACATATAAAGGCTGTACAAATCACATAAAATGCCTACTAAGTTAACAGTGAGTTCAAATACCCTCAAAACACAAAATATTTCTCATGGACATATTGTACTTCAAAAGCTTTCTTTGTTAAACACATCTTATTTTTAAAGCTCACTTTCAAAAACACATATATGTCCATGCTCAATGTCAATGCTCACATTCATAAACATATATTCACATTTTATATCAAAATATACTTTGACATAACATAAACATATTCCTAACCCCATTTACAAAATCATACAAAACAATTACTATGTTTATTATGATTTCAGTAAAAAGTCTAGTATACTTACCTCTTAGCACTTTCAGCTATAAGGCTTAAATTTCCTTAACCTATTAATGGAGATCAATCCTTTCATAAGCCTCACCATTCACACAAATATTTTAAATAACTTACAAAATTATACACAATGCATTTCTCACATCAAATTGGTCTAAAAACTTGGTTTCTCAAAACCTGTCATTCTGACCACTTACACTTAACAAAAAATTTTAATACATCAAATGATGTCCAATTATTCCAAAATCAAAATATATCATTCTTGACTCATATATCCTTCCTATATATAAATATTATAACAAAATTTCTACACAATCCATTCTATACACACCATCAAATCCAAACTACTAACCTGATAGGATTAAGATACTTATTGAACAGTATTTAATATCCTAATTTTATAAAATCATATACTAACTCCAAAATTATAAAACTACCACAGAAATACTCTTGACACATATATTAATTCATGATAAATATTTTACTTCAAAATAACTGCCTAAAGTATTTTAAAACTATTTTATTCTATAACTTTAAAAATCTGTTAATCAAATACTGCAATGAGCTGATACATTTTAGAAAATCATAACACTTCAACCACATTGATCTAAATTCTCAATTCAGAGTATATCATATTAGACATATAAACTTATGATATTCCACAAATTAATAATTTTTTTAGATCATTCAGCAAGTCAAAAATTATTTGCCACTGTATCATACTATTTATACATGAAATTTCCAGAATTTCAGGGTCATTTTGGTAAATTCACTAAAAATTTAATTTTTGGGATTTTCAATCTATTCAAAGTCTCAGATGATCCTAAACATGTGTAATTTCATATACTTAGAGTTAAAAATCAGAATCGAATCACAACAATTTATAAAATTCCTGGATCAAGAGACTATCAAGCAGAAATTCTACAATCCATCATGATTTATCAAGCTATCTTATAGATCATCATCAATTTTCAAAATATCATACGAAATACATATCAAATCCTCAATTATACATATTTTCAAAAATTAAAACTTAAAAAAAATAACTTAATTAACACCAATAAATTGAGAAATAGTTGTGATATACCTCTTAAAATCCAAAATTCTAATTTCTTCTTCTTTTTCTTCTCCTTCTTCTCTTTCTCTCCCCTCTATTTCTCTCTTCTCTCTCTCTCTAAAAGAGGAAGCTCGACCAAAATATGAGAATTAGGGTTTTAAAAGTATATTTTTATACTAAGAGGCTAATTTTTAGTATTTACAAATTTACCCCCAAAACTTTCAAAGTATTACAATTTGGTCCCTAAAATAAATCTAAAGTCTTGCAAATAAACCAAATACTAATAGTATGTCCTTAACCTATACAAACACTACTAATAACAATACATAAATCAAGTATCGCCCACATACAAATAAAATACGTATATATATATAAATAATCATTCTTACCGGTTGTGGATACTGGTTACTACAGCTATCATTACTAGAACTTCTACGTTCACTTCTTTCTCACCTTTTATGCTTCTTTATAACAAGTACTTCTGTCTCAAAGGAAGTCATGCATGTATTTTTTCTTCTACCTTCTTCATTTTGCACTCTGTCCTTAACTATATTTATAATTAGCTTCCCATTTGGCGTTAAATTATTTACTAACACTACTAATATCTCCCAACTATCTGGTAAGGACTAAGCAATAACAATGCTTGTAACTCATCATCTAATGAATATTCATAGTTGTCAACTGGTTTACTAGTATGCTCAGTTATACTGTATCCTTCCTTGTATTTTAAATTTCTAAGCCACTTCATTAAATTGACTTTACTTTTTGGTATAGGCTGCTTATAAATAGAATCCAGCTTTCTCCACCTAATATTAGCCTTAGTTTCCTCTGCTACATTATGTAATACACTCTGATCTATCTACTGCCTAATGGTACTAACACATTTTTTTATGTAATTGGATTTATACTTTGTCACTCATTTTCTTGGGTTTTGCAGCATCCCCCTCAATGGGTTCATATAGGTCTTTTACAAAAAGTAAATCCTCTATTCTAAACTTTCATATATTATAATTTCATGCCTTCAATTTAATCATGCTTGCAGAATTTTCATCCATTTTAATCAACACAAATTAAACACTACACAACTTAGCTAGCTCTGATACCACTTTATTAGAAAAGATCACAAAATACAATGCAGCGAAAATATTCTTTTTCTCACTTTGTGTTATTCAAATGGGCAGTGTATCACTATAATTAGCAAAATAATACTACCAAAAATTATAAACTACAATCAAGCCCAATGGACACAAAAATTTTACGTGAAAAACTCAAGTTGAAAAAAATTATGAGACTGTAATCTGATATCAAAACTTCAACTATGATATAATAATAAGATTACAATAATAACCTCTCTAGAATCACACTAAAGGCTTTTCACAATATCAAGAACCTTAATCTTAGCTCAACAACAACAAATCTAACAAATTCTCATTAAGTATACATTTACTAGATTTTACTATATGAGAGACTAAATCGAAAATCAAATCTAATAGAATTATAAAGTAAGATGTTGCGAACTTACCTTTAAATTTTGAGTAAAAATAAAGCTTAAATTGTTATCCAATCATCAAGAAAAAGATTGAAACCCTAAAACCCTTTCTTTCTCATTCTCTTAGCTCTCCCCTCTTTCTCAATTCTATTTCTGCCAAAATCCTTCTTCTCGCCCAAAAACAAATTAAACACAAATGGTACTATATAGTTATAGAAATTTCCATTCAACTCCCTTAATGGATAATTTCATATAAATTCATAAATTTTATAAAATTATAAATTAGCTCCGAGACTCATATGATATAGACCTCACCAACAAAAATCTAGAGTATAGCGATTAATAAAAATGTATCACATCTTTTCTTCCCTAAACCAACTGGCAAAAATTAAATTAATAGTGATACAAATTTGGGTAGCTTAATGCAAGAGGGCTTTTTAAAAAGGCATATAGCTCAAGTCTAACTTAGAGAGAACAGCGACAGGTGCATCAATCCTTACCGGCACAACTTGCATGCAAAACCAACAAAGAAGACAATTCTAGGCATACAAGCCGATGATAGCTAAGCATGTTGGATTTTTCAGGATCCTAGCACTCACAACTTTGATACCCAATGTTGAATTCAATGGAGTACAAATGAAATACTTTTATTAATACTCTTATATTAAACACAAAACTTACAATACAAACTTTAGAAACTATCACTCTTTCTCATTTACAACACAACACTCACAACTCAATACTTGCATACTCTTTATTGAACTTATTACTTGTTCAACTCTCTAACGCTCTTAGTTCTTAACACTTGATCAAGTATTTAATCCTACCACAACCAAATGGGAGAGAGGTATATTTATACTTAGTTCTAATAAACTTAAACCACACAAACAAATAATTCTAGAAATTTATTAACCACACAATTTTTCATACTTAACTTCTTAATTAACTACTCTTAAAATATCTCTACCAACTTTAGATATTTTTATAACTTGGGTTTGAGTTTTGGTTCTAAAATTCTCCATATCTTAGATTTGGGCCTTGGCTTAGAATTCTCTATATTTTGGGTTTGGACCTTAATTTTAGAATCCTTCAAATATTAGACTTGGGCTTTGATCATAGAATGTTCTATGTGCTGTGCTTGGACCTAGATTTTAAAATGTTCTATATGTTGGATTTAAGTTTTGTAGTATTTAATTTTGTCATGAATATGAAGTTGGTGTTACTATTTTTAATAAAACATGCTTTGGAATTTCAATTAAGTTTTTCAATACATAACATTCATTTTTATTATAAATAATAGATTAGAATAACCCACCAAAAGTAAACTTTAAGAATCAACGTAACAGCTAATGGAAAGCCGAAGCTGTTCTGATACAAGACAGAACAGAAAGCTTCCTGAACTTTTCAAGTTCTTTTTTCATGCACAAAGCAAATGGAATCAAAAGATGAAGAATTAAAAGAGAGCTACTTGCGAAAGCCAAGAGAATCAAACGAAAATCCTGGCGATTCGTTGGAGGCCACGATAGAAGAATTAGTGAAGACAAAGGAAGAGAGCAAGAGAGCCAAAGACAGTGCTATACAAAGGTTAAAAGCGGGCCTTGCAACTGCTAAAAACCGCAATTCGATGTCAAATGTTGTTGTCTCGGAGCTTGAATCAAAACTTGAGACAACAGCTAGTCCATCATGTCCAAAAAGAAGAAGAAAAGAAAGCCACAAGGATGATCAATGAGCTAAGTGGCTTTAGATGAATCAAGGGATGAATTAGAAACTCTTAAGCTGGCTATCGACGAAGAGCGGAGAGCAAGATCATAGCTGAAGCAAGTCTTGCGGATGAAGAGACAGACACTGAGAACATCTCAGCTGACACTTCGAGCTGCGAGGATAGAGACAGAGGCTTTCAGGGCATCGGCAGCTAAAGCTCTTCGCCATATTAAAATTGCAGAAACGGAGTCTTATAACTGTTCAACTCAGTCATGAAGATTATCGGGCGCTAACGAGAAGAGCTAAAGAAGAAACATCGCTTGCGGATTGGCGGGTGTCTGTGTTATCTGAACAAAGGAAGCCGCTGAGGTTAGCCGAAGCTTTGCTTTGTCACGATTGAAAGAATCATATTCTGAGAATAGATTGAGGAGAAGAAGAATGAAGGATAAAAAGATTATTGAAGGTGGAGAAACAAGAGAAGCGGTAGAAGAGAAAGATTTAAACATAGATATGGAAGCTCAAGTGAACAGAGGATTTTCTATTCCTAAGGCCCGCGCTAAAGTTATTGGTGAGTTTAGCCGAAGAATCCCAGAACAGATGAGAAGATCAAGAAGCAATAACAATAAAAAGTTGGTTAAGAAAAGGAGAAGATCAATTTTTCATCAGATAAGGAGCTGCATTCTACGAAGCATAAGAAGATTGTATGGATGAGTTCTAATAATGAAAGCAAATTAGCAATCCAGCTTCAGCTTGCAATAAAATCATAGATCGTTGGTTAGACAAAAAACGAGAGCATCCCCAACAATATTTAGTTGAAGTTTCATACCAGCGATTTTGGCCCTCGCAAAAACCTGAAGAAGACCAAAATGAAAATAATAATAAAAATAAATAATAAGATAGTTATTTTCTAATCCTTTGGCTCCATATATCATTTCAATAATAAAATTCACGACAAAATTTAGATTATATATCAAATGCAATATTATTGGTGTAAATAATTTGATAAAATTATTTCATGTATACATTTGTTAAAAATTATCCTATAAATAAAAGTATTGATGTTATAATATTACTAAATAGTTGTATTACTTGGAGTGTATTCTATATATGTTTTTCAAATTCAATGTTAATTAAATGATTTTTATTTTAAATTGATAATGAAAGGTAATCTAAGAGATGTGGAATTTCAATCTAGCTTTGATTTACATTTAATGTAATTAAAAAAAATAGGAAAAAGGAGAAAAAAGTCGGCAAGACCTGTTCATCAAGAATCTGTCATTTATGTAAAGAACCGGGCGGAAGGACTAACTTTTTTCTTTTTTTTCTGAAAACCCAGTCGGAAGGACTAGTTGAAGTAGCTTCTTTGCTAACTCGGCCGCTGAATTTATCTTTGCCAAATTGATACAGGCCTTCTCATGTGTGCTAATATTGCTTTATATAAAGCCCTGAGAACACGTGTTAAGGCCCATGCTTATTTAGGGCTTATTTATATAAACTTGTTAAAATCTAGATGGGAGTAAATATAAGAAGCAAGAGACCAAGAATTCTATGCAGCGCTAACATCATACTGATGCTCCCTGCAAAGCTAATCGACAAGTTGCTTTGCTTGTCCTTGGTGTAAATACCATGTTAATCTGCCTTGTGTCGCAAAGAGCTGGCACCATAGTGCTTTAATTTGTTATCATTCATGAAGATGTTATAGTGAGTTGACAGTGTTATGTCGTCTCATTAAAATAGAAAATCTATTATGATTCCCTTGTTTACTGTAAGTGTTACAATCAAAACTAATTAATTGATACTGAACGTGCAAAGATTCAAGGATCTCGTCGTGGTTGGGCCAACATATGGTACAGCTTATGCAATTTGCTAATTACTTATTTTGAGATATTTTATGCACAAGGGACAGTAGGACTACACCCTGAACTTACAGCACCTTATTAGTCGTGCATTAGCTTCACATTACTTGCAGGCATCAGCTTGTTACAAGCATCCCTTTCAATTTACAAATGCACTTGGAATTGGTCATAAAGCTACTTTTTTTTCAAACTTAGATTTCTAGTTCACCACCCGGCAATTCTTCCTTATCTCCCCATTCTGTCCTGTTAGCACACCTATGTTGGCCATTTTCACCATTGACGCCCCAAAATCTATGGAGAAATAGTAAGGGTACTTGCTGTAGTATTGAACCATTGAAGCAGTTTTGCCATCCCCCATAAGAGCTTGATCTGACTGGAGTAACCCAGAATTGTTCAACAGATTTTGGTAGTAATTGTTGTCGAACTTGTTGGATGTGACAGAATCCAAAGCAACCAGTTTTGCATCCGAATCAGCTTGATTTGGACACGTGCTTTGCAGACTTTGTAGTAGGGATACATCAAGCGCTGGATCAGGCTTAGCAGAGCCACCAAAGTCGAATAGCCTTTGCTTGAATGTGAAGCATTGAGCGAAGCCAATAGTGTGTGCACCTGTCACGTTCAGTGAATATTACTATGTTATAAAGAAAAATTCTGTTCCCTATATGTCAGAAAAGAAACGTCACAATTTTTAATAAGAGGATATATGGTTTCTTAGATGCATTCTTGCTGGAGTAAATGCAAGACGGTTTCTTCATGCTGAGAACAGGAAACTTGTTCTTGAATATTTAATTGTAAATCCAGGATTTACAGAAGTGATTGTGGTATAGGAGGCAAACCTGAGAGCACGACCACATCCTTCAGATCAAGACCCTTTGCAGTAAATTTTGCAGTAATGTTCTCCAATGGTTCGACAGGAGAGGGAATATTGTTGGCTACACTTTGACTTGCTGTCAGGCCATCTCGACGGCCTAGGGGTACAGCCCAAAATGGTCCTCCGGCCTGAAAAAGAAAATATCAAGAAACGGAAAATATGAATTCAAGAACAATAATGATAAAACTATGTGTTGTACTGGTTAAGAGTTATGGTTTGGAGTTTCTCACTAGGAAAACAGCCTCTCTTGCTGCAAGAGTCACTATATCAGCACAAGAAACAGTGCCTGGACAAGCCTTCTCTACATCAGCCTTGATATTGTCTATGACCTCGTAACCTCTGATCGAATTTCGATTAGCCAATGCATTTTTCTCCCCCTTAGTTGTGCTGGTATCATCGAGTAGTATAGACCCATCACATCCCTGTATAACAAAACGTAATAAAGAATGCTTTCTTTAGTGAGCTCTTTCAGCAGAAAAAAATGGTCTCGTATTCAAATTATTTTGCTAATACCAGGGATATCAACATTACTATAAGATCGATAAGTAGCTTTGTAAACTGAGTTTGTGAAGATACTTTACTGTGTACCTCATAGCTCATACTGACAATTTTTTCTTAATCTTTTCCCCGAAGTTAGCTTGTAAATGAACCTAACATTATTAACAGGAAATATCTTATAACTGAAATGGCTAAAGTGAAAAGGGTAACCAATTACATTAACAAAACAATCATGGAAGTGAAGCCGCAAAAGAGAGGCTGCCATCCTAGTATCATTTGAAATAGCAAACCAAATACCATATCTAACAATTCTTGTCAGGTTGGGGCAAGTGCTATCGTAATATTTATAATCAAGTTGACAGGACACAAGAGCACTCAGGAACAAGATGCAGAACAGGGGAAGAAAGGGAACTTTACTAGAGTTCTGCTTCATATCTTCAAAGATAATAGGATAGTTTTCTCGCTACTTCACTGGAGTTGTGAGGCAAGCAGTCACACGCAGGGCAATTTATAGAAGTGAGGATAATCTTCTAGCTAAATTTGATTTAAGTTTGCTGAATTTGGAGGGTGACAGAGCCACTATAGATGTCACCCTCAGTGAGTTTGGTACAATACCATGATTTTTTGCTAATGGAGAAAAAGTTCAGCTAACCCCATTTCGTGGACAATTAAAATAGCTTTAAGTGGCTTGATGGGGTATTCCTCAGAAAAATTAATGACAATGGTAGCCTGTAACTGCACTCTCAAGTTTGACTTAATTCTTCACATGGAAGAAAAACTGCACTTCAGAGAGATGCTGCTTTGACTCTTTTCTTGTCATTTAGTTTCATTATTGAGATAAGTCCTAGTTAGGATAAATTATTCATGTCAAATATCATATAAATATACCGAAAGTGCACATAAAACTGTTTTTTTATTAAGCAGTGGCACGTACGCATGCAGTGCCAGTAATGGGAGCTGGTAAGAATGATTTACCGAAGAAGACTTGGACACAAAACTAGTGCCAAGAATAGTGATGACCATTGGAGTTCAAAGGGAGTAACTACAAATGCAAGTAATTAGTGGAGGTAGGTATTTGAACTTGGAACAGTGATGGATTTAGCGTCCACTTGACATTATGCACTGCGCAGCTAAAGTGTTTGGTAAAAATTGAAAGTTATATTTTCTAAAAATACTCGTCCACTTCTACTTGGTAACTAGGACTTTCACCTTATAGCATTTGGAGCATCATAACCATGGCACCACAATAACAAACTGATATAAAAATCACAAAATCTATTCAATAGAAATATTTTTTTCCCTCCTTTGTGATATTAAAATGAGAAAATTTGCTATATAAACAATTAGCCAAAAGTACAAATATTATAAACTAAACGATAAAGAGGCCACAAACAATAAATAAATTGTAATAATGATTTCAATTTTTACGTAAAAAGTTTTTAAATTGAAAAAAACTATGAAGCTATAGTCTGTTATCACATCACTATATAAAAATGGTGGGATTTTAATAATATTCAATTACACTATAGGCTCATCTATAATATTAAAAATATTATTTTTGACTTAATAATATTAAATCTAACAAATTTATTTTGTATATGTATTTGATAAATTCAATTATGATAATTTTAAATTAAAAATTAACACTGCAAAATATGTTGAATAAAATTTTGAAATTATCTTTAAAATTTAAACAAAATCAAAGTTCAAATCACCGTTCAAACATAAAAAGTTCAGATCAAAACTCTTAAGTACTTTTCGATACTATTTATTGACTAACCAATAGCTCTCAAGTTTTTTCCATTTTAATTCATCACTTGGCTAATTTTATTTCAACCCCTCATTTACATAATTTCAAACCATCACTTTTATTTTAAGTTATTATTATAAATATCCTCAAAGTATTACCTAATAGTAGTTACACATACTAATTTATAAAATATATTATAATATCTAGCCGTTAAAGAATAATATACAAGAGATAACTGAAAAAAGAATAGAATTATTATTTTAATATTATATCATCTAAATATCTCTTATTTTGTGTCTAAATACTCTCGTATCAGTATTCCAATACCTTTATTTATATACCTAAACAACCATTTTATAAATCCTAAAATTTTTTTTTTTATATTCTTTAATTTTTTTTCTTTTTTCACTCTTCAAAGTTCAAACCCTAACATATTTTCTTTTCTATCCAAAGGTTGCTATTGTTGCCACCACCGTCTCTTTCAGTTCCACTGCCTCCCTTGACCCATCACCGCTACCATTGCCACCATCTCTTCAATTCTTAAAAAATTATCTATTAAACAGCTACAAACCCAAAATTTGCTCCAAAAAGCACACCCCGAATTTGCTCCAAAATAAAATGTTCTTTAATCTGCTCATCTTCCTCAAATTTCACTTTCTCTTTAATTCCCTTTCAATTTACAACTTCACCTCTCTCTTTCTCTACTTCTTTTTCTCAGTTTCTACATTCAAATCACTCTCAATATTCCTTTCTCCTCCTTTCTTCTTCTTATTATTGTCCCCATCACTAATCTTGTAACCCAATTCTCAACTTAATTTGAGTTGACTCACTTACTGATTTGAGATAACACTTTGGATTGGCTTTTTTTTTTTTTGGTAAGTAAGAATTTTATAAATGCTAAATTCAGCAAATATTACAAGAAAATTAAATGCGACAAGTTAAGACCTTGCAACTCCTAGAATTATTAGTACATTTACCACCCAGTTGCAATGTGATCTATCACTTGGCCATTGACAGCACTTATACATCTAATCCAGACAACATCCTTAATGTTTTGATGGACATCACTTGTAGAAGGCGTTTTCTGTTTAAAGACCACCAGGTTTCGCTCTCTCCAAATAAAATAGATTGTAGCACAAAATGAGACTCGTCTGATCTTGTTGAGAATAGACTTGCCATTGGATTTTCTACAAAGATAGGAGATCACTCGTTGCCATCTGTCCGGGCATTGGGTGAGCTGACACGCTATAAGGACTTTATGCCATATTTCACTACTAAAGCTGCATTGAAAAAATAAGTGTGGAATTGTCTCCTTATCGCAACCACAAAGGGGGCACTCATCTGAAGGAATAATCCCCCATTTTTTTAGTCTGTCCCTTGTAGACAATCTGTTCTTCAATGCCAACCAAGTAACGAAGCTGTGTTTAGGCATATGTTGCATTCCCCATATCAGTTGATACCATCCCACCTTAGCCTCCTTAATCTTGAGACCCTTCCATGTACTCGCAATAGAAAATTTTGCATTGGAGCTTGCTGACCATGAAATTCTATCCTCTCTTTCAGTAATTGAAAAATTTTTGCGTAGGTGATCCCATACCTGAGCAGTGTACTCATCCAAAGGATCCGAGAAGTTCCAGTGACCATGCTGCCATAGATCATTAACCTTAGCATCCCGTGGAATATCCGCATCCAAAATGTCAATATGGGGGAATTTATTAACTATAGACTCTCCACCCAGCCATGGATCCCACCAAAAATAAAAGGATTTGCCATTGCCCAGCTCATATGAGAACAAATGTTTTATCTGACTTCTCATTCCAAGGATTTTCCTCCATGTCCAGCTACAGTCCATTGGCTTCGTGATTCCCCAAAAACTTAGCCTCCGCAGTTTGTTATCAATTACCCATTTCGCCCATAAGGGCTTTGGATTGGCTTTTCATTTTCAGTAATGTTCTTTGATTTGGGGGTTTTTTGTTTTTTGCTTGGAATTGTTCAATATTTGAGGTAGATTTTAGTAGCCATAAAAGATTGCCAACTACAAGCACTGTGAAAGAGCTCGAATGAATATTGTTAATGGATTTTCTATTAGGAAAGAGAAGGTTGATGAAAGCTTTAAGGAGGTTTCGATTGGTAGAACTGTTCTAGAATTCTAAAATTTTATAGAGATATATGGGTTTTGGAATTTGGTTGATGAAAGCTTTGAGTGTAACTCTAAAATTTCAGTGAGAGATTTGATTTTTATGTGTGTATAAAGATATGGTTTCTGGAATTTAGTTGATGAAAACTTTGAGTGTAATTCTATATGCAGAGTTGCCTTAGATTAATGAATGAAAAAGAATAAATTGAATAAGGCACAAGAAATTAAGTCATCTAGGTTTGCAGCATGAAGCATGCATTTAGGCTGTGAAGGAAAGTGGTTTTCTTAGATTTAATTCAGTCAGCTTGGCTTGAATAAAGCTTTGGTTTCAAGAAAGTAGAGAGCTAGAGCTTTCTGGCAGAAGGCTTTGTGGATATTACTATCTAGATTAGATTTGATTCCATTTTTAATCGGTTCTCTGAAGAGGAAAAAATATATGTAAAGAATAGTGAGAATAGTTATAATTCAACTAGGCCTTGAATCAGTGGATTACAAAGACAACGAGTCATTGGTTTACGATGAATTTAGTCTTAAATCTTAGAATAGGTTGGAACTCTTTAAACATAATATGCTTATTCAAAAAAAATACGCATTTCTAGCTCTAAGTTCACTGGGTTGGATTGAACTAATTGGTTCAGCATGAAGCTAATTGCATAAAAAAAAAATTTGTATAAGCTCCAATGAACCCAATGCAAGACAGAGGAATTCTATAATAAAATAAGAGTAACTTCTTCTATTCTCTTTAACAAAGTGATACACAGAAGAGAGAATCTATTTGTCTTTATAGTATAGATGGACTGATTATCAACTTTTTTCAGTTCTATTCCTTTATGATATGAAGAATGTTGGAAAATTAGTAATTCAACTATTTTGGTTAGATAAGAATTGAGATGAATATTAAAGTGGAGAGTTATAAAAAGTCAAGAACGTGTGAAACATATATGGAGAAGTGTAGGACGTGTGAGACATAAAGGAGAAAGTGAAACGGGACTTAAAAATGAGAAAAAAACGAAGAAATTACGGGTGAAGCTACCAGCGCCGCGACGCCCAGCCATGAGCGCTGCGGCGCTCAACACATAAGACCAGCACCGCAACGCTGGGTCCCTAATGCCGCAGCGATAGGTGTGAGAAGACCAGCGCTGCAGGGCCCAGGGACGAGCGCCGCAACGCCCAGATACATCAGGATGTCCGTTTTGGTTCGAAATTTCGAGTTTTGAAAAGTTTTGGACTTTCAAAACAAGTGGACTCTTACTCCAACAAGGAATAGGGTTAGTAGGCACGAAATACACCCTATATAAACACTTGTAAACCCTTGTTTAAGATTAAGCATCTAAGGTTTCAAGATGTAACCATAAGAGAGAATAGATGAGCTAGGTAGGCACTAAATGTGTGGTGCACTAGGGTGTAACCTTTAGGGGTGTTTTCTTCTTTAGGTTCTTTGAGTGAATAAAAGAGAAACACCATAGATCCTTTTGGCTTAGATGCTCAGGTTATTCTTATGTTTCTTGTAAAATCTCTTATGAGGAGATACTAAGAGGTCTTAGGGAGTCATAGTGATCAATGATAGATGCTTAGAGGTCTTTATGGGAGATACTAAAGGGGTCTTATAGGATCATTGATAATGTAAGAAGATACTTTGTGATCTATTTCAATAGTAAGAAGCTGGATCATGGATCCTCCGTGGACGTAAGTAATTTTGGGTCGAACCACGTATATCTTGTGTCTTGTTGATTGATTTGTTTTCTTTATCTTTATTGGTGTGTTAATCTTATGTGTTCTTTCTTATGGTATCAAGTTATGGTTTTCCGCTGCGCATAGAATAAAAATATTATCAAGGTTGTGGCTTAGTTGATGCCATAGAGGTGTCAAATTGAAGTGCATGGCATGATATCCACAACAAAGAAATGCTTGTTATCAACGAATAAGCTCTTTCGATTGTGCCTTAAAAGCTCATCTTAAAGAAAGTAGTTTTCACTCGGGAATTCTATTTTATGCTAAAATAGCATGCTTCTACTTCTATTCTTGATGTTGCAAATTTTGAATCTAGAAGAGTTTATATTCCTTTATTTTAATATGCCAGTTGGGAAAGAGTTCGCTTAAGATTGATACAGGGTAGGGCAGATGTTTACTACGACTGATTGAAAAAACTAACTACTGCATTTGTGATTCAACTAGCTCCTTCAGTCTTTGTCAACTTTCTTAAATCTATGAGTGAATTTCATTAGATTCTTCAATTTGTTAGGACAAAGATAAATTGATTCCCTTTTTCCTTATAACTAAGCTAATCTCGAAATGTTATACCATATGCTTAGCCATTGCATTCATCAAAAGAAGAGGTAGAACAATTGTACCAACCAAGAATGGCATTCCATGAGGAGATTTGTACTCAGAAAGGCCCAGTAAATTTGAACTACTTTCAATAGATGCTTCTATTATTTCTATTTCCTTTACACTACCCAATTTAAACTCATGAGTGCTTGTAATAGCATTGAGAGATCTCCTAAATCCTTCGACATTGATACTAAAGGGGATTACATATTGGATTACCAATAAGCTCCAGAAGTAGTATTTGATTAAGATTGAGAAGGAAGGCCAAAAAAATTCCACACTCGATACAAAAAAAAGGGGTCATTATGTATTGTTTAATAAAAATTATATTTGTTATATGAAGTTAATTATGTATAGAGAGATATGGTTTCTATATGAAGTTAATTTGGTTGATGAAAATCATGTATTTTTTATTTATTGTATAAATAAAATAATTTAAATAATATGATGTAAATTTTTTTTTAGAAAAAATGACATTTAGACCTACCCCAGTCATAGTGAAAGTGACAATTTACTTGCTCTGTTTTTAAAATTATCAATTTACCTTCCCGCCATTAATGTTTTTTGTTAAAATGAATGAAAATAAGGGTAATGTAGTCTTTTACTTATAAAAGATAAGTGGCACAATTTAAAGGCACTAAACAACATTGACTAGTCATTTGACCGGTGTTGCCCAATTTTGGCCCGATGTTGACCGCCAATTACTAGCTAGTGACTAGTAACTAATAGTAAAAATTATTAAAATTAACATCATCAGACTTAAAATTTCATAATCTACGTGATGGTGAATTTTTTTTTAATTACCGAAACACCTGTGGTGCCAAAAATAAGGAGAATATGGTTGGGGACGATGGTCGCTGTCATTCGTAGTCAAACAGTAAGGTTGTAGAGTGCATCGCCCTTACCATTAGACAGATCAACAGTCGATCTATCTAATAGTGGTAGCAATGCATACCACTGTCCTACCGTTTGACAGCGATCATCATTCCACAGTGGTAGGCGGTAGCCACACCATTTGTTGTTAAATGGTAAGGTGGTGGCGTGCATCAACCCTGTCATTAGATAGATCAATGGTCGATCTGTCCAATAATAGGGATAATGCATGCCACCACTCCACCATTTGACGATGGCTACCATCTTACTATAGTGGATGATAGCCACACCGCTCCGTCATTTAACGATGAATGGCGGTGACCGCCAACTTTTCTACTATATTATCCCTACTTTTAGCACCTCTACGATGCTCAATTGATAAAACAAATTTCAACATCAAGTAGATCATGAAATTTGAATTTGATAATGTTATTTTGATAATTTTTTACTATCAATCATCAGCCAATAGTCAATCAACAACTAGTCAATGTTCGGTCACTATAGGTCAATTGTCAGTTAATAGTAATCAAGGGTATTACTGTAATTGTAACATTTTTCATCCATTTTAATAGAATATATTAAAGGTAGGAGTGTAAATATGTCATTTTGAAATAAGGTGAGTAAACTATCACTTTTACTATAACTGAGGGATCCAATTATCCTTTTCCTACTTTTTTATTATTGAAAAGTCAATTTTTTTTATGGAAAATTGTACATTTTCTTTTGTATTGCAAGGGTAAAATAATCATTTCATTGATTTTCAAATCTAAAAGGGCAATTTAGACTTTTCACGTAATCTGACACAAATTCTATTAATTTTCACAGAATATTCCCTAACAGTTGAGTATTACTGTCTATTTCGCAAATTTGTGAGTTTAACTATTTTTAGGTCATAGTTTAAGGGTATTCATAATAATATCCCTTTTATCTTTTGTTTGTAAAACAATTGAAATTTTACTTTCTTGTTGGGACAACCTATATGATATAAACCCAACCCAACAAATCTTATTTCATATGCTCTATCAAGCCCGTCTTTTTCTTTACAAGTTTGAAGCTTCTTCTTAGAAAATGGCGTAGTCATTATGTTTGATGTAGTCTCACTTGTATGATTCTTTTCAAGGTATAGCAATTTCAATTCTAACACATCACACACTAATTAATATATAACATTAATGTTCTTAGACCCCGAGAAAGGTTAAGTTCTTTGTCAAGTGAATGACACTCTGACTATCACAATAAATACTATAACTCTTTTATTTCACACTCAACTCTTGTAAAAACTTTTTTAACTATAAGAAATTTTTGTAGAAACTTCAATGACTACAATATACTTAGCTCTATGGTAGACAAAGTAACGAATTTTTGAAGTTTGAATTGCCATAACATAACCCTCTCTGAAAGAAAAAGGTAATTAAATACCCAAGGTAGACTTCTTAAAATCCCTATTTCTTATCAAATCTACATTTGTATACTTAAACAACATAGGTTTGTCACTACTAAAATATAATTATGTCTTAGAAGTGCCTCTAAGATATTTGAGAATCTACTTCACTATTGTCCAGTGTTTTTTTTTTTTGGCCAAACTTATAGAGAAACCAACTAATAACTCTAATTATATAAGCAATGTTTAGCTTAATATAGATCATAATATACATCAAACTACTAACAGCTGATACATAAGGCATTATAATCATTTCTTTCTTTTCTTTCTCCCTTATAGGATATTTCTTAAAGTTAAGCAAGAAATGGATTGCAAGTAAAGATCAAACTAGTTTTAACATGCCCATGTTAAATCTTTCAAGAACCCTTTCAACGCAATTTTCTTGAGATAACTATAACTTCTTTTTTTCTTCATTATAAAGATCTTTTTGCCAAGAATCTATTTCGCCAGTCCTGTGTCCATACTAGCAAAGGACTTACTGAGTTCTTTATTGTAATAACCGCATATTCAATAATAGTCATGATAATATTTACATGTATGTTATTTGTATTTTGTTTAGATATTATATGGGTGACGTTTAATTTGTGTATTATTATTAGTGTTGTTTATATAGAATAAGGTCCAAATATTAGCATTGGGTCTATTTGCTAGATTTAAATTTATTTTGGGGACAAAATTATAATATTTTAAAAGTTTTAGAAGTTAATTTATAAATAATGGATATTAGCCTAAAAAAGGTTAATAAAAATTATATTAACCTAATGCCAAAACCAAATTCCTTATATTCTTTTAATAATGTCAAATTGGGGATAAGATGTTGCAAATGTCAATATGCCATAATATTGGGCTTATGGCAAATTGTAGGAGAAATAGTATTATTAATATAATAATGTTATATATTAATGAATTGAAGTGGTGTTCTTTCAGTAACTTTGCATGATGAATTAGTAAAAGCATGTGCCTAAACTTATAAAGCAACAAGTCCTATATGACTTTTCAATTTTTATTATTTGAGTACACTTGATTTAATAAATTAATAAAAGAGTGTCAAGTGCTTGATGGCCTTTTTATTTTATTAGCAACCTAAGCCTCACATTTTGACTTAAAATAAAAGAATAGATAGAGTAAGACGAGTATGGAAAAGAAAATAAAAATAAGTCAGAGAACTAGAGAAACAAAGAGGAGGAAGAAGAAGAAAAAAAATAAGACATCTTAAAAGGTATTTCAAAACTTTTTTTTTTCAAATTCTTAGTGTTAATTATGCAAATTTTATTAAGTAAGAAATTCTGAAAATTAGAAAATTAAGGAATTGATATTGATTTTGTGATATATAATTGGGATGGATGATGCTTATATGGATAAAATGATGAATCCTAATAGATTTGTAGAATTTTTATATAACAGTATTATGATCTAAAAATTTTATAACATTTTGTACTTGGATTCTGATTTTGATATTTGGTGATATAAAACTAGGCATGTTTATGATCATGAAAAAATTTTAATTGGGTATAATTTTCATAAATTGAAATTTTAATGAATTTTTGAAAATAACGGTGAATTTTGAAAATTTTCTATTTTTGCAGTATACTCAACTAATGAATTGATTTTGATCTACAAATGATCTTAAAAAATTATGATTTTCAAAAATATGTTAGTTTTACATGTCTAGTATAACATATCTGAATTTGACCATCTAGATCATTATATTACAATTGTTACAATTTTGTAAAATGTGTCACCCTACTGTAATATTTTGATTAATAGATTTTTAAAGTTATGTAATAAAATAGTTTTAAAATAATTTTTTCATAGATTGGGAGTAAAACATTTATCATGAATTGATGTCAAGAGCAATTTTTTTTTTTTTGTAGTTTTATGATTTTTTATTATAAAACTAATGCAGTATTTTGATTAACAGATTTTTAAAACTATGTAATAAAATAGTTTTTTATATACTTTTGTCATACATTTGGGAGTAAAAATTTATCATGAATTGATGTCAAGAGCAATTTTGTTGTAGTATGTGATTTTATAAAATTAGGAGATTGAATATTGTCTAGTAAATATTTGAATTCTGTCAGTATAATAATTTAAATTTGATGGTGTTTATGAAATGAGCTTTATAAAAATTATGATATAATATCCATGTAGGAGAAGAATATATGATTCAAGAATAACGTATTCTGATTTTGGAGTAATTGGACATCATTTGATATATAAGAAAATTTTGTTAAGTATAAATGGTCAAAATTGACAGGTTTTGAGAAATTAAGTCATTTGATTAATTTGATATAATAAGTGTAATTTGTGCAACTTTCTGAGCTATTTAAAGTGTTTTGTGTTAATTGTGATGCTTATGAAAGGATTAATCTTTATTGATAGGTTAAAGAGAATTAAACCCTGTATTCAAAAGTGTTGAGAGGTAAGAATACTATACTTTTACTAGAAACACAATAAACATAGTAATTTTTTATGCATGATTTTGTAAATGTACTTTGAAATATGTTTATGTAATGCTAAAGTATATTTTGATATGAAATTTGAAGGACATAAGCTTATGAATTAGAGCATTGACATTGAGCATTGACATACATGACATATATGCGCCTCACTTGCACTATTTCTCTTATACGGTATATCACCGACGGATGGTATTTGGCTCATTATGTGCTATGTAAAGTCCTACTAAGTAGTAGTTGGGTGATGATATTCCTATTATATGTTTTGAAAGAATATATAAGTGCTTACTTGACATGTGGTTTGATAGGATTATGATTTTGATTTATCATGATATATCATGTTCATGCATTATGTATACGTGTGTGTGTGGTTTAATAGGATTATGATTTTAATTTATCATGGCATACATGTTCATGCATTGTGTATATGTGTGTGTGTGTGTGTATATATATATGTATTTTGGTACATAAAAACTAATATGCTTACTGAGTTTTATACTCATTATAGTTTATTGTGATTTTAGTTAATTAAGGTACATGTGTGCTTAGCAAATTTGGCAAAGCTTCTGTTGCCCCTTGGTTCCCTAGTTGCTAGGTTGTTAGATGTTTAATTAATGGACATATAATTTGAGATATTTGGTGTGATTGTCTTTGATTAATATTCCACCAAATATGTTCATGGTTTAATTTTTGTGATAAACTTACTAACAACTTACTAAAGATTTTTATGTGGAATTTAAGTTTGAAATTTTTATGTAATATTAATTATGAGCACACATCATTGAATGAGTGTAAGTTAAGTCACGTTTCAGATCTTTTTAGATTTGTGGCGTGACATCTATTTAATCCTTTAACTTTACCAGTATTATGGTAAAGAATTAACATATCGTCCATAAAAACAAAAAGAATAATGAAATCATCATTACTAAACCTTTTTCATAAAATCACAATGGTTCGATGTAGTTTTGCTGAAATCATAATTATCCACGAAAGAATTAAATTCCTTCTACTATTGTCTAGGTGTTTGTTTCAACCCATACAAACTTTTATTCAACTTCTAGACAAGATTTTCCTTGCCTTTGATTTCGAAACCCTTAGGCTGCTCAATGATAAGCATAATTATACTTACTCTTTTGACTTTCATAAACTTAGAAATAATTTAATTAAATACAAATATTTATCTTTTTATGTATTTTATAGTTATTTTATAGGTTTAAAGATAATAGAGCAAAGTAATGTCAAATTTTAATTAAAAAAAAAAAAGGAAACAACAATCAAAATAGAGGCACTGTCACAGCCATGGGGTCAAGGTTAGAGTGCTAGACAAAGAAAGAGAAGATTAGACATAGTCTCAAGGTCACAGCGCTAACAACCAACACTACGATGTTAGCGTAAATAAAGAGCTAGCACCACAATGCTAGCTTTCCAAGGCTATAGCGATAGAATGATGAACAATCTACCTAAAGTCAGAAGGTAAGCACTGGGGTGCCTAAATTCAAAGCTGCAACACTAATGCGACCCAAAGATAACCAGAAAACCAGATTGTAAGTGTCATAGCGCTCAAAGCTAGTGCCACAATGGTAGCACAAATCGAGCTAGTACTACAATGCTAGATAGTCAAGGCCGCGACACTAGGTATTAAGCCAGAAAAATCTAACCTGACTTAGTCACGAAGTTAGCTTTAATTTGAAGCCTTATAAATAATATCCTTTTCAGCCAATATCAAAGCGTTATGAAGAGAAATGTCACGCTCCAGACCCAAAAGATCTGACACACGTCATCACTTATATTCATTCAATAATATTTAAACATTCACTTCAATTTCTTTTTGAATTATAACAATTGAATTATGACTGGGACAATTAGTAAACCGGAGATACGCAGAGTTTTCTCAGAGATTAACACTCTACTATGTCACCAATAGCAACTTTGTTACCGAAAGCCCAGAATATATTCATTGCAAATTGTTACTTAAAATCAACCAATAACCACACTTGGTGAAACTTAAACCAAATCCAACCACACACAATAAATAATACATAAGTATTTATTGAATAGGGACAAATCAAATATCTTATCCCACGTATCCCCCAAATGAAACACTCAGCAACCTAACAACTTAGGGAACCCAAAGAACAGCAGAAGCCTTGCCAAATCCGCTTAGTACACATATACCTTATTTACCTGAAATCACCATAAACAATAATGAGGATAAAACTCAGTAAGCATACTAGTTTTTTATATATCAAATACAAATACATATATGTACACAATGCATATGTATGATATGCTGTGATCAATCAAAATCATAATCTTATCAAATTACATGTCATGTAAACGCTTACACATTCTTTTAAAATATATTACAGGAATACCATCACTCAACTACTACTTAGTAGGACTTACATATCACATATCACATAATGAGCCAAATGTCACTCGTAGGTGACATACCGTATGAGAGGAATAGTACAAGTGAGGTCTTTAAATTACACATATATAATGCTTATGCCAGAAGGTAAAAGCCAAACCCTCACCCTGATCATCGGTGAGTCCTTTCACATGCACTAATATGCTACCACATGAATGTGATGACTCACTCTTCCTTTAGGTACCAATAGGATCCTCCCTACATACGGAACACATAACATATACCAATCCCGAAGGAAAGACTACACATAAAGGCTCCACAAATCATATAAAATGCCTACTAAGTTAACAGTGAGTTCAAGTACCCCGAAAACACAAAATATTTCTCATGAACATATTACACTTCAAAAGCTTTCTTTGTTAAACACATCTTATTTTGAAAGCTCACTTTTAAAAACACATATATGTCCATGCTCAATGTCAATGCTCACATTCATAAACATATATTTACATTTCATATCAAAATATACTTTGACATAACATAAACATATTCTTAACCCCATTTACAAAATCATATAAAACAATTACCATATTTATTGTGATTTCAGTAAAAAAAATTTAGTATACTTACCTCTTAACACTTACAACTATAAGAGTTAAATCTCCTTAACCTATCAATGGAGATTAATCCTTTCATAAACCTCACAATTCACACAAAATACTTTAAATAGCTTACAAAATTATACACAATGCATTTATCACATCCAATTGGTCTAAATACTTGGTTTCTCAAAACCTATCATTCTGACCACTTACACTTAATAAAATTTTCTAATACATCAAATGATGTCCAATTACTCTAAAATCAGAATATATAATTCTTAACCTATATATCCTTCTTATATATGAATATTATATCAAAACTCGTACACAATCCATTCCATACACACCATCGAATCCAAATTACTTACCTGGCAGGATCAAGATACTTATTAAACAGTATTTAATCTCTTAATTTTATAAAATCATATACTAACTCAAAATTTATAAAACTACCACAAATATACTCTTGACACATATATTAATCCATGATAAATATTTCACTTCAAAATCACTGCTAAAAGTATTTTAAAACTATTTTATTCTATAGCTTTAAAAATACGTTAATCAAATACTGCAATGAGCTGATACACTTTAGAAAATCATAACACTTCAACCACATTGATCTAAATTCTCAATTCTGAGTATATCATATTAGAGATATAAAATTATCATATTCCATAAATTTGTAATTTTTTAATATCATTCAGTAGGACAAAAATTGTTTGCCACTGTATCATATTGTTTACACAGGAAATATTTAGAATTTCAGGGTTATTTTGATAAATTCACAAAAAATTCAATTTTTAGAATTTTGAATCGATTCAAAGTCTCAGATGATCTTAAACATGTCTAATTTCATATATTCGAAATTTAAAACCAAAATCGAATCACAACAATTTATAAAATTACTGGATCAAGAGACTATCAAGCAGAAATTCCATAATTCATTATGATTTATCAAGCTGTCTCATAGATCATCGTCAATTCTCACAAGATCTTATGAAATACACATCAAATCCTCAATTATACATATTTCTAAAAATTAAAACTTAAAGGAATTAACTTAATTAATACCAATAAATTGAAAAATAGGTGTGATATACCTCTCAGAAATTTAAATTTCCAATTTCTTCTTCTTTTTCTTCTTCTTCTTCTCTTTCTCTCCTCTCTATTTCTCTCTTCCTCTCTCTCTAAAGGGATAGTTCGACCCAAAAATGAGCGAATTAGGGTTTCAAAAGTGTATTTTTATACTAAGAGACTAATTTTAAATATTTACAAATTTGCCCCTAAAACTTTTAAAGTATTACAATTTGGTCCCTAAAATAAATTTAAAGTCTTGCAAATAAACTCAATGCTAATAGTATGGCCTTAACCTATACAAACACTACTAATAACAATACATAAATCAAATATCACCTACATACAAATAAAATACGTGTATATATCTATAAATAATTATTCTTACCGATTGTGGATACTGGTTACTACAAGAGAACGCAAGAGAAGCAAGTTATAAAGAGTTTAGAGTAATTTTGGAGATTCAAGAGAAAATTTTCAAGGTAAGAAAGAGATTAATGACTAAATATTTTAGAACACTATCTCTTTTTTTCCTCTTCTTTTTTACTTAGACTGTTTATTCTCTATGATGTTAATTATTTTGCTCTCTAAAAATCTATTCAAGATTACAATTTGAATTCCATATGTAATTTGAATTCTTTATCTTTTCTTATTTTATGAAGTCAATATTGAATTATTTATTTTATCTTGGATTTAATACTTTCTAGTTACTTGATCAATAATTAGATTGTTTCATAAATCACAATGAACTTAGAAGAGTGATTATGTGTTGAGCTTGGATAAACTGATATATGATCATAGTGTAACAATTGTGAGTATAAATCTTGTTTAATCTAGTTACCATAGGAATATAGATAAGTGTTTAGGTAAGATATATTCACTTGACCTTTAGAAGAGGGTAATGAAGATATTAGGGTTCTTAATCAGCAATTTTTATTGATTTAATAAATTAAAATAATATTATTAAATTCAAGTGAAATATCAAGAGATAGTCATAATCCTAGGTATATTCTAATTTGGTAATTAGATAATTGTTATCTTTAGTTATCTCTGCATTTTTTTCTTTGTAATTAATTTTTTTCCATATTAGTTTATTTTAATTCTTAATTGTTTGGATAAGTGTAGGAGGACATAATTTTAATACTCAAATAATAATAAAAATTCCATGTGAAGACGATACTATACCTTCATTCTGTTACTTATTTATGATAGCGTATACTTCCATTCTAATACAACGCAATACTCTATATAGATTTCTTTCTCTAAATCATCATGAAGGAAAGTTGTCTTAACATCAAACTGCTTAATCTCAAAATTTAAACATAATGCTAAACCAAGAACAATTTGGATAGAAGACATCTTTACTACATAAAAAAAAATTTCTTCAAAGTCCATTCCTTTCTTTTGATTAAACTATTTCACAACCAATCTTGCCTTGTACTTAAGTTATAAGTTATTTTCAATCTTCAACTTATAAACCTATTTATTCTTCAAAGTTCTTCTACCCTTGACAACTTCACTAACTCATAAGTGTGATTCTTAAATAAGAATTTTATCTCCTTTTGCATAGCTTTAAATCACTAATTCTTATACTAGTAAGACATGATTTTTTAAAAGTTTTCTAGCTTTCCTCTATCTATAATCATCACATACTCATACGGGGATATCTAGAAGAGTAATTGCAATCTTTTATGATTCCTCTCAATTAAGGCTTAACTAGTGGATCAAATGGTTATGAAAGTGCTTGCTAAAATTGTTCTCCTAGACTATCATCATTAACTGATCATCTTGTGTGTCTCTTCCATAATCATCATGACTATAAGTAGAGGAACCAAACTAGGAGTGTCGAGAATGTGAATTTCATTATATGGCCAAGGCTTTTCATCTTTCTCTACATCATCAAATATTTGACCTTTAAGAAACATGACATCTTTACTTTTAATAATTTTCTAACTCACTGGATTTCGTAATAACCCAAGAAGATATACTCTATAGTCTTATTATTAAGTTTTAACCTCTCATCTTTGGAATATGATCAGATACCACACAATCAAACACTCTCAAGTGCTTATATGAAATATCTTTTCTCCTTCAAACTCTTTCAGACACATTATTATTTGAATGAGCTAAAGGAGAAATGTTATGCAAATCAACTGCACTCTAAAAGTATTTTAATAAGTTTGCATTATAGAGCATACATCTGATTCTTTCTCAAATCATTCTTTTCATCTTCTCTGTCATACTATTTTGCTAATGAGTTTATATTACATTATTCTCAATCTGATACCATATTATATATAATACTTCTCAAACGGTTCTCTTTACCCTCCATTATTACCTACTATTACATATTTTAATTGTCTTTATATATCTCTCTCAACTTTAGCATGAAAATATTTAAAGACATCAAGTACTTGGTCTCTAGTTTTCAAAGTAAAAGCCTATATTTTTCTAAAATAATTATCTATAAAAGTAATAGAATAAAATGCACCTCCACGTATTCTTTGCATAGTATATACAACAATATATATCAAATCAAGAAAATTTGCTCTTCTATTTTGGTAAAAATTATGAAAAATAACTCTATATATCTTTTCAACTAAACAATGATCACATAAGAGACTGACCTACCAAATCAAGAAGAACATGCTTTTTGGCCGGAACTTAAAAGCCTTTCTTGTTTATAAGTCTAAATAGTTTATGCCACTACTTAATGTCAAATTCTTTTGTAGCTATATTGATATCTTTATTTATGTGCTTAGCTTCCATAGTATAAAAAGTGTTCACTTTCTTTTCTTTAGCTAGAATTAGAAAAAATTTTGTCGGCTTTCATTACCTCTACCAAAATAGTTACAAAAGACATCACCATCAAGCTTACCAGTGGATATCAAATTTGGACACATTTCTGAAACATGCATGGCATCCTTAAGTAACAATCTGCAACTAAAACTGGTTTTTAAATAAATATCTCCTATTTTCATAATCTTGAATGTACCATTATTTTCATCCTAACATAACCATAGTCACCAATAAGATAGGAGGTAAAAAAATTATCATATGAAGTAACATAAAATAAAGCACCTGAATCAATCATTTAATCACTTGTATGGCATGTGAGATTTATGAAGTTTTCATCACAAACAACAATCATATCACTACCAACTTAACACTTCTCTCTTTTTCATACTTTTATGACTCACATCCTTCCCTAACTTGTTCACTTTTTTATATTCTATACTCTCTTTATAAGCCCTGTTTTTTTAATAATGGTAGCACTTGATTTTTTTTGTCTTTAGGAGGTGGATCATCATCTGTAGCTATAATTACTCAAATTTCTAGTTTAGCTTCTTCCTCATCTTTTATGATTCATGTAACAAGGTTTCTGTCTCAAAAGAACTCATACCTATATTCATTTTATAACTTCTTTATTTTGTATTTTATCGTTAACCATTTTCATAGTTGGTTTCACCTTTGGCATTGAATTATTTACTGACACCATCAATATCTCTCAACTATCCGATAAGGAACTAAGCAACAAGAATGCTTGAAACTCATCATCTAGTAAAACCTTCATAATTATTAATTAGTTCACTAAGCCTTGAAACTCACTAGTGCATTCAACTATATGCTTCTTTATATTTTAAATTTATAAGTTTTTTCATCAAATTAACTTTATTTTGGGGTGCAGACTACTCATAAATAAACTCTAATTGTTACACAAAATATTAGTCTTAGTCTTTTTTGTCACAGGTAGGACACACTTTAATCAACCTATCATCTAATTGTGCCAATAGATTTTCTAAGTATAAGTAATTAGTTCCATTTTTTGTTATCCATTTTCTTGAATTTTGTCATCTCCTTCAATGGGTTCATACAAGTCTTTAACATAAAATAAATCTTTCATTTTAGATTTTTATAGAATAATTTCAAGCCTTCACTTTAATCATACATATTAAATTCTCATCAATTTTAATCAACATAAAATCAAATATTTTACAACTTGGTTTTGATACAACTTTGACGAAAAAGATCACAAAATAATAAACAATAAACATATTTTTCCCCTCTTTGTATTATTAAAATGGGATAATGTACCACAAATAATTAACGAAAAGTACAAATATTGTAAAATAAACCACAAGCAAGCCAAAAATAACAAATAAAATGTAATGGAGATACAAATTTTTACTTGAAAAACTCAAATTGAGAAAAATTACAAGATCATAATCTGGCATCAAACTTTTATTATGTAATAATAATAAGATTACAATAACATCTTCTTTAAAATTATACTAGAGGCTCATCCACAATATTAACAATATTAATCTTGATTCAATAATATCAAATTTAACAAATTTATCTCCTGTATATATATATATATATATATATATTTGTTAAATGTAACTATGATAGAGACTAAATTTAAATAATAATAATATTAATATTAATATATATACATATATAAAATAAAATATTGGGAACTCATCTTTATAATTTTGACAAAATAGAATCCAAATCACCATTCAAAGATCAAAATTAAAGATCATCAAAATATTAAGCCACTTTTCAAATTTTTTGACTAGGCCAACTAACAACCTTCACGTTTTTCCACTTTAATTCATCACTCGGCTAATTTCATTTCAACTCTTCACTTGTATAATTTCAACTACGTCCACAATTGAATTTTTACTTGCTTCTTGAACCAACCCAGGTAATATGGACCCGACCCAATGTAAATGACCCTTAATTCACTTTTAACTGTTGCTTAGATATCTCTAGTTTTATTATCATAGACCAATAGCCGATTCAGGCTTGACAGGCGATTGGGAGAAGGTGCAGTCATATGACTCATATCACTAATGCAAAGCTGACTCAGGTTTTACTCGGTGCTGGTTTGTCTGAGAACCTGAAACATTGTTTGTTCACATTGCAGATTGATGTTTACATTGAATAATGTTGTATCTTGATGTCATAGTTAAAAACTTCCGCATGGATTCCATTCCATCTGTCTCTTAAAAGCTCGTACTTCTAAATTTTTTTTTTCATTGTTCTTGATTTTGAGGAACTTTCTCTGTATTTATGAGGTCTAAAATTGTCAGCTTCCCAAATTGGATTCCTATCTCTATAAGCAGTGCTTGGTTCAGTGAACAAACTTGTTTATGCACATCTGGTCAAGTTTCATTTATAAATGTGAAATGCTGAATATGCTGCCTTATTTTGGATCCACTTGCTGGCAAATTTGATATTTTTTATATAAAATATTAAAAAATAATTTTAAAATTATTATATTAAAAAATTCTTTTAAAATAATTCTTTTATACCTTTCTACCATATATACATGTATTAATGTGAAATATTATTTTTTTATATTTGTTACTTTTTTATTATGTAATAAGATTACAGTCTATATAAAGGCTCAATTGTATAACTTTACAAAATACAGTGAAATATACTCTCTTTATATTTCTCATATAGTATCAGAGTTTTGATTTTTTTTTATTGTCATTTTGTTTAGCTAAAAATTTGTCGAAATTTTTTAAAACCTGACGAAATCTATCGGAGTTTTTCAAAAAGTCGTCGAAAAATTTTGAAATCTTGTCGTCTTAGCCACCGCCCATCTCCAATTACTCAGAATTCTACGGCCGTTTCAACGCCGTCGATGACGCGCCGATACGAGGTCAGAAACCGCCGGACACGCCGTCGGAATGCCACTGTCACTTCAGATCCCGGCCGTTCTACGGCTACGTGACCGACACTGCCCACACCAAACGAATCCCCCATCACCGGCCGTTCAGTGCCGCCGAAGACGGGCTAATCCAACGTCAGAAACCGCCGGACGCGCCGCTGGAATTCACTGCCACCGATTACTTTCACTTCAGATCCCGGTCGATATACAGCGGCGTGACTGACACCGCCCAGTCCAAAATAATCCTCAGTCATCGGCCGTTTAAACGCGGCCGAGTTTACCTCAATCGGAGGTCGGAGCAAGCCGGACGAGCCATCTGAAGTTTACTGGTTTCTGTTAAGGGCCTGTTTGCAAACTTGTCAATCTTTCCAGGTCAGATCGTAATTTTTTATTTTTTTGGGCCTTTTTTTGTAATTTCTAAAATTTTTTGAGGTATTTTTGAAATTATTATATTTTTCAATGGTTATTTTGTAATTTTTAGAGAATTTAAGGGTTATTTTGTAATTATTATATTTTGAGGGGTTAATTTATAATTATTAAAAGTTTAGGAGTTTACTTGTAATTAGCACAAAGGGACAGGAACTAAATTGTCATTAAAAAAACAGTTTTCTTTTTGGAAATTATGGATAAGTGCAGTATTTCTACCGGTTCTACTCTACTTCAGCCATGCCACATATCTAGAACATATCAAGATGTGGCTTTTACAGGAGCTGCTGTTACTACTGCACAGGATAGTGTGAATCGTTTTCTTAATAACCTTGAATCTGTACTCCGTCTACTCCTCTTTAATTCTGGTAAATCCTTAATTTCTGATTCTTCCAATATTTCAGGTAATTCTTCTTGATATTTTGACTCTGCATGTTGTAATCACATGACTTCTAATTCTACAATTTTCTCCTCTAAAACTCTTAATTCCTATTTACCATATATTCAAACTGCTAATGGTTCTCTCATGAAAGTTAACTATGTTGGTCACGTGTCTTGTCCTAATCTTTCTATATCTGATACTTTTTTTATTCCTAACCTTACCTTAAATCTTTTATCTGTTAGTTAATTATGCGAACTTGGTCTTAATGTCCTGTTTACCGCTTCTGGTTGTTGTGTGTAGGATCCAAAGACCGATCGGACGCTTGGGACAGACTGTAAGGTTGGACGTCTGTATGAACTTATCTCTTTAGATTTATCCTTTCTATATCTTTCGTCTGTAGCATCTACCTCTTCGGTACTTTCGTTACATCTTTGGCATTCTCGTTTGGATCATGCGTTAATCAATCGCATCCGATCTCTAGTATCTAGTGGTCACTTAGGTATTGTTTCTGATAATAAAAATAATTACCTTACATGTCCTTTAGCTAAACAACCAGCCTTACCTTTTGATAATAGTACTACTGTCTCTCATGCTCCATTTGATCTTGTCAATTCTGATATATGAGGTCCTTCTCTAAATCCTACAATAGGAGGATCCAAATACTTTGTGATCTTCGTTGATGACTATTCTCGGTATACTTGGTTATTTCTTATGAAACAACGATCCGAATTTACTAAAATTTTCTGAGATTTTGCTTAGATGGTTAAAACTCAGTTCTCATGTCCAATTAAGATTTTCCGCACTGATAATGCTATGGAGTATAGAGATTCTGATTTTTTAAATCTTTTACAGGAACACGGTACTATATGTCAAAGGTCTTGTCCTGGTACATCTCAGCAAAATGGCAGAGCTGAACGTAAACACAGCACATTTTAGATACTACTCATGCTCTTCTTATATCTTCTTCTTGTCCTGAACGTTTTTGGGGAGAAGCTGCTTTAACTGTTGTTTTTACCATTAATCGTATTCTTTTTCCTGTTATAGAGAACAAGTCACCTTATGAGCGTCTTTATGGGACTCCACCTAGTTACACACTCCTCAAAGTATTTGGTTGTATTTATTTTGTTCTACTTCAAAACATGAGCATACTAAACTCGAGCCACGTACTCGATTATGTTACTTCTTGGGATACGGGATAAAACATAAAAGTTATAAGTGTTGGGATCCTATATCTAACCGTCTTCGTGTTTCTCGTCATGTAGTCTTTCTCGAGCATACGATGTTTTCCTCTGTATCTAACTTTAAATCTGTGTCTCCTCCTATGTCACAATTTTTTACAGATAATTCTGTTGATCTTTTTCCTGATACTTTACTTACAGATATTTCTTCTGAGTTTCATACAGGTGAATCCTCTGAAACGACGCCTGCTTCTGAGCCTTCTACCTCGTCTGAAGGATCTGTTCTCAACATCCCTAAGGCCTCCTTTATACCCTCTCTTCGTCGTTCATCTCGGGTAAGAGAACTTTCTGTTAAACTTCGAGATTATCACTGTTTCTCTACTACCTTTTCTTTATATGAGCCTCAATCATATTTCGAGGCTAGTTCTAATCCTGTTTGGCAGCAAACAATGACAGAAGAATTGCAGGCCCTTGAGAAGTAGCACACTTGGGATTTTGTTACTCTTCCTTCTGATAAAACTGTCATTGGATGCAAATGGGTGTACAAGAATAAGACCAAATCTGATGGATCTATTGAGCGTTATAAAGCCCGCCTTGTTGCGAAAGGCTTTACCCAAGAATATGGAATAGATTATGAAGAAACTTTTGCCCCAGTTGCTAGACTTACTTCTGTTCGAATTTTATTAGATGTTGCTGCAGTTCATGGTTGGACATTATTTCAGATGGATGTCAAAAATGCTTTTCTCAATGGTGATCTCGAAGAAGTGTATATGAAGCCTCCTCCCGGTTATCCACATCCTCCAGGCAAAGTCTGTAAACTTCGTCGTGCTCTGTATGGTCTTAAACAAGCTCATCGTGCATGGTTTACAAAGTTTAGTAGAACTATTCTTCAGCATGTTTTTCAATCTAGTCCCTATGACTCAGCTCTTTTTGTTCGCAAGACAGCACAAAGTTGTGTTCTCCTACTTATCTATGTTGATGATATGATTATCACGGGTGATGATCTTCTTGGTATTTCCACTCTCAAGAACTTCTTTCAGCAACACTTTGAGATGAAAGATCTTGGCAACCTTAGTTATTTTCTCGGCCTTGAAGTATTATCCGACTCTACAATGTATTATCTTTCTCAGGCTAAATATGCATCCAATCTACTTGCTAAAACTGGGTTGACAAACAGTAAAACTGCCTCTACTCCTTTAGATCCTAATGCCAAACTCCGATCCTCTGATGGTACTCTTCTCAATGATGTTACCCTTTATCGTCAATTGGTTGGTAGTTTGGTCTACCTTACAGTTACTCGCCCAGACATTGCTTATGCTATTCATGTTGTTAGTCAGTTACAATACCTCTCATTATGCAGCAGTTTTTCATATTTTACGTTATCTCAAAGGTACACTTTTTCACGGTCTCTATTTTTCGGCTCACTCTCCTCTTGTGTTACGAGCTTATGCTGATGCGGATTGGGTGGGTGATCCTACGGATCGTAGATCAACTACTGGATTTTGTCTTTTCTTGGGTAATTCTCTTCTTTCATGGAAAAGTAAGAAACAGACAGCTGTTGCTCGCTCGAGTACTGAAGTTGAATACCGTGCTCTTGCAGATACTACCCAAGAAATTGTCTGGCTCTGCTGGCTTCTTGAAGATATGGGTATTTCTCATACTGGAGCTACATCTATTTATTGTGACAATCAAAGTGCTATCCAAATTGCCCACAATGATGTATTTCATGAGCGGATTAAACATATTGAAACAGATTGTCACTTTGTTCGGCAACACGTTTCTCAATGCACTATCATGCTCCACTCCATCTCATCTAAAGAACAATTTGCTAATATTTTTACCAAATCTCTTCTTCCGCGCCATTTTCATGCTTTAGTATTTAAACTCAAACTTACTTCTACTGCGCCATCTTGAGTTTGAGGGGGGAATTAAAGAATAATTTTAGAATTATTCTGTAATGATTCTTTTATACCCTCCTAACATATATACATGTATTAATATAAAATATTATTTTTTATATTTGTTACTTTCTTATTATGTAATAAAGTTACAGCCTATATAAAAGTTCAATTATATAACTTTACAAAATACAGTAAAATATATTCTCTTTATATTTCTCCCATAAAAAAAAAAAATTCTTCGAGCGCATGACTAAATTCTTTTTCCATCAAAATATGGCGAACTTGTTCCGCCCTTTACATAGTCCATGTTTCATATTACGCTTTGATAGGCTTTTCAAAAAATTTCTTTAAATAGTATTTGTCGAGTCTGAAATGTTCCTCATGAAGATTTCAAACAATCAATAAGATAAAAGAAAACTTGAAAATACAAAAAGCAACTTCCAAAGGGAAGAAAATACTGATGTTGCCAAGAAAATTTGTGTCAGTAATTTTTCTGGGTGGAAATTTGGATTATCAAATCCCCCATAAACCCGTGCTTTATGCATCAAAATTGTACTCTTTAAAAGGTGCTTGTTTCAGAAATAAAGAACGAGAATTCTCATCCGGACAAGAAACTCTCAATCCAGTGTGCGTGCGAAACATTGAAGTCAATTTAATTAGTTGTTTGTGTTTGTATTTCCAAATTTTTAATATCACAGAGCTGATGGATGCACTCTCTTGGTTTACATTTTGAGCATGGTTGAGATTATAAATTCTCATACATGGGGACATTTACATGTTTTTAAAACATGAACTCCACCTAAATAACGTTGTATAAGTCCAAAAAAATGTTTTGAGCTGTATAATATTGTTTAGTTCGTAACCACATTTTTAAAAGAATAATGTTGTATTTTTTAAATATTATTTAAAATTTTTATTTTAAATTAATGTGTTAAATAATAATTAAATAATAAAATTATACAACTTGTAAAATTACTATTACACCATTTCACCACCTAATATTATTTGATATATTATTTAAAATAAAATTTTGGATAATATTTAAAAAGTGTAACATTATTCTTTTTTAATAATATTATATTTTTAAAATAATATCATAAATTTTTTTTATTTAAAATAATATGTTAAATAATTATTAAATAAAAAATAATATAATAAATATTTTTAAATTTTATACTATTTTATTATTTAATAATTATTTCATACCTTATTTTAAAATATAAAATTTATAAAGTGTAGGATTACTCATTTATAAAGTTAGCTACCGACGGCTAATGCAGAAGCATGAGATTGAATTAGTCAAAAGGACACTGCAAGTGCAGAGTTATTGTGTTTCATGACGTCGATTAGTAGGTTGGTATGTGAGCAGACAAAGCAGGTGCTCTTCTTAATTTTGCAGGATAATATTGAGTTTTGAATCGTAGGAGATAAACTGTATCTGACCAAAAATGAGTAATTGACTTTTGAAAGAAAAGCAAATAACAAATATATATAAAGAATAACTCAACAAGGAGTTCAAGTATTTATGAGTTGAAGTTACAATAAGCTTCCCACTAAAATGGACTACAATAAAACACCCATGTCCCATGATAAGCAATAACTTGGAAGAGATTTTCTCATATAATCTAACAAAGATTGTAACAGCACAAATAATCAAAGCAGTTCTCTGAGCAGTCATAACAGCAAGAACAACTGCATATCCCAGAAAATCAAAATTGAAAACACAATAAGTGACGCTGCTTATAGATGAATTAAGTGAGAAATATATATATATATATATTTATATAAACAAAAACAAAGAAATAAGATTTAATATATAAGAGAAAACAAGGAATGAAATTAAATGCATACCATTCAGTGATAACTTTGTCTCGTTCATCTTCTTCAACCTGGAAGCTCTTGCTTATGTTTTGTGTTGCTGGCGGTTCCATTATTTTCTCTTTCTATCTAAACTAAATTCTTCAGATAATGTATTGATGGTGGGTTATGTTCTATGTTCTTGTTCTATCTATTCAAAGAAGGAAGAGAGTTGAATAATGGAGAAGGGTCGTATGGGTGGTGTCTGTAATCACGTGAATATAGACTTAACGGAGCTGGAAAAAGATAGGAAAGGGAAAGCAATATTGTCTCTTTGGTGATTCTTTTACGGTTTACTTATGGGAAAAGACGCTTTTAAAAATTTGATTTGACCATTATCAATGGGATTAATACATCCCTTGTAAGTAATGACCTCTCCATGTGTTCTTCATGTGGAAAACACGTGTATTAGTTACAACTGGCTAACGCAACCGTTAAGTGTCGCCCCATGAGTGGAGCACACCCCCAGGGGATATTGAGGAAGTTGAGAATGACAGATAAACAACAAACTACCAATTTTTTTTATAAAAAAGAAAAAAACGAAACCAATGTGCCCATTTTAAGCTCAAGTTTGGTCAATTTCGGGGCCACACTGCTGCTGGTTATGTCATATGTGAGACATATGATTCTGGAACAAGAGCCACCGGTGAGCTTCATCATTACATGTAGAGAACATTCTCAATTTTACCATTACCCAAAAACTAAAGCCATCTTATAATCTTTCCTCTGCCAGAATGTTTTTGGAAAGTACAGTCAAATAGAAACACTTAAAAAATAAACAAAACATAAATAAGTTTCCTAACAAATATTCAAAATGTCAGAAACACTCGAATGATAAAAAGAACAGCTTCTGGGCTATTTGAATTTCTTTTCTGTTTTTTTTCCCTTTTAAAGTAAAAATAATACGTACAACAAATCATTATACATTACATGTTGAGAACAACCCAGAATGGGCGTTAACAACTTAAGTTACAAACCTCAGAGTTCCCAGATCATCCCCCTGTCAGATTCCTCGTAAAGGAGCCCCCATGATAGAGAAACTTAAAACCTAAATTCTAAAATCTGTTTTTGAATCTGTCGCATGTACGTGGAGGTAAGGACATATCAACTCGGAAAAATATACACAAAATAACTCCGATACTTAGTGAATATTGTAATTAGTGAGTAGTGTACAAAAATCTGCTTCTAAATTCCAGCTACCTAGATATCCTTCCCATGTAAAAAGCAGTTAGAAACTTCCACAGGCTTTAATGAAGAAGACGTTCAGAAAGCACATTCTAAGCAGCAACTTAACTGGTACAGCATCAACCCTAAAACATGTTTTTTTGAAGCTTCCACCTTAGTTGCAACCCCATGAAAAACCAAGCAGCAAAACTTCCACTCCGTGTCATTTGCTAATACAATTCTTTTTAGAACCATGATCAGCAAGGCGAAGGACAATTGCAGAAGAGCGGGACTGACGTGTGCTGTGTCCTGAATTTGGAGGAGATAAACTTGGAAGACTATCGAGGGTGGAACGTGGAGAACAAAGGGAGGTAACCGCTAAGTCGGAAGTTTGATGATGGGATCGTTGGCCATTCTCACTGAAGAAAAAGAATAATGCATTAAACTAGTCACATAAGTGTAAAGGATTAACAATTTGAGAATGCAAAGAATTCAATCGATGCATATATATGCAAAGAGGTCAATATGGAGGATAAATTAAACTACTACCTGTCCAAAGTTGCCTTTTTTGTACTTTGTGAGCTTGGAAATACAGACACCTGATCAAATTTACCATCAAACTTCTCTCTTGGACTATGGATTTTGTCCTGTCAAGAGAACAGATGAATATTAAAACACAACAAAACTTGGAGGAAAAGAAGTCAAAGGGCCTTTAAGGCTCACCGTTGATTTCATCCCACCAAATGACAGGGAGGATGATGGGACAACAGGATGTTGCAAGTTTTTCATGAATTGGTGTTCTAGCAACATGCTAGCAGGTGGCCTCTTTGCAGGATTTCTTTGAAAGCAGCATCGCAGAAAATCTTTGCCCTCATCTGACAAACTTTCAGGTATTGCTGGGGTATCGTTCATAACCTTGAACATAGCTGCAGCCTACATACATAAAAGGAGATTAAAAAATTCAAAATTTTTGATACAGCACAAGTTCACAATTGTGGACCAGGAAAGTGAGAAAAATTATTAATGCTGACAAAAAAATAGGACCCTCTTCTCAATGGGCAAAGAAGCCTTTCAACAGCAAATGCTAAGTGCAGATGTATTCCAACCTTCCAAATCTTTCAAATTTAATGTGACTAATGGGAAACAAGAAGAACCAATTCAAAGGAAGGAATGAACAAGAAGAAGTTTAAAGATGCAGATCCAAGTTCTTCCAGAATTCTGATTACTTTCTTAGCAATGGCAAAGAGATAGCAACTAGGCATGGTTAAATTTCCATTTGAGGGAAGATAGTGATAAATAACATTAAGAAACAGTAGATGCCCACCCCTTCATAATCACTCCAAGGAGGTTTCCCAGTTAACATTTCAATGATTGTACAACCCAAACTCCAAATATCAACAGCAAGTGCAAGATCGGATTTATTATCTTTCTGCAAGACAGCCATCATGAGCTGCAAGAAAGAAAAACTTGTTTCAGTATGGTGAAGCTCTAGGTCAGCACATATTGATGTAGCAACAAGTAGGTACCTCTGGAGCCATCCAGTATGGACTTCCTTTTAAAGAAAGAACAGCTACATGCCCTGTAAGCTGAGAAACAAATACGAATCAGAATTCAAGCTCAATATGAGAAAAAGAAGTGTAATTCTTGATTATGAATTATTACTGCAACAATAAGGAGTATGAAGATACACCATAATAGAATGGGTATGTTTCCAACAGACCAAAATAATCATCTCTTAACTTATTTTGGCTCATTACTGAGACCAAGAAAAATAAGTGCTTGGTTCATCAAACATATAATCCCATGTTTCTCATAGAATGTAAGCCAATGCTAACACAAAAATATTTGACTAGTAATAATGTCAAATGTATTAGGAGACGCATCAAATTGAAATATCGCCAAAGAGATTTCAGAACACATGGAAAACAAGCCCATAAAACAAAAGGCATTATTTCCCTTTTAAATTGAAGCATTTCATGTAAATTTTGGTCCTCTACTTCTTGTACCAGCATGAATGATATTATCAGAGGAGAAGAAGCAACAAATAGGCATATTATTGACACATACACTTCAGAAAATGTCAACAAGAAAATGAAAATATCTATGAAGAAAAAGTAAATAAGAAACATATTTATAAAATCCCACTGAATAGTTACTGCACATTTGCACATAAATAAACTGTGAAAGATCTCAGAGGTGCACGCTCACAACTTCACAACCATGTGTATGGGTCTCACACGTAAGAAATTTCAAAAGGTAATAAAAGCTCACATGTTTAGCCATTCCAAAGTCAGCAAGCTTAACCACCCCTGATGCATTGACAAGCAGATTAGCTCCTTTGATGTCCCTGTACATTCCACAAAAAATAAAACACTAAGCCTCTACATTTGCATGATAAATAAAACTGCCCTGCCAAAGATTACAATTCATCCCACACTTCAAATGAAGCTAAACATATTAAGGTGTTATACTTGATTTGCCACACTTAGTGTTAGCTGAGACAAATATCAACTTGTCACGTGAAGCATGTTCTTGTACCTGTGGATTGTCTTTTTACCATGTAAGTACGCCAGCCCACAAAGAATATGACGAGTAAAGTTGCGAACAACAGATTCAGTAATGGCTCCACAATGATCACGGACGTATTTATTAATTGAACCAGGATGAACATACTCCAAATATATATAAAACTTGTCTTCAACCTGCATATGCATAAAATTTAATTCTCAGTTAGTTGGGGTCTTAAGATACTCTAGAAAGGCTCTATTAAGCTAGGACACCTAACATTGATCTCGAAATTACTCACTATTTCACTACCGTAATACTGCACAATGTTCTGGTGCTTTAACTGGCTGAGAACTTTAATTTCCTGAAATATATGGAGGGATTAGATGAAAGTTGGATGAGAGAAACCTCGGAAATAATTATTAACTATTTTCACTATGAATGAAAAGAATTGTACATAGCTCAATAAAGTCTGACAAATGATGTGTAACATCAAAACAAATAAGTCCACCAAAAACATCCCAAGAAAAAACAAGATACTTAGTAGTCCCGTATTAAGTCACAAAAGTACTATCACTAAATTAAGCTCATCTAATGTGTTATAATGTTGGAAAGTAACCTGCTCCAGTTGCTTTATACACTCAGCAGATTTTGGGTCATCAGGAAAAATTTCAACCTCCTTCATTGCGCATAAAGCTCCAGTTTCTCTGTGAGGAAGGCCAAATTGAATATTGCTGCTGCAAAAGAAACTAGCATAAACGAGACACAAAACTTGTATACCTGTTGCTGGCAACATAAACACTCCCAAATGTTCCACGCCCAATAAGATTTCCCTTTTGCCATTGACTATTCATCGGCAAAGATTCAGGTTTAGCAGGAACTTGGTGAATAGGAGCTGATGGTGGAAGGGCACCTGCTCCTGGAGGAAGAGGTAATGGGTGGACTTGTTTACCAGTACTTTCACGGGACAACTTGGAATGTATTGGCGAAGAAGGTCCACTCGGGCTTATGGGGTTTCGACAAGGACTTATACTTCGAGGACTGTGAAAGGGAGAACTTTCAGTACTAATAACAGGGTTATCAAAGAAAGCAGGGGGAGGAAGTCCTGGAATATCTAAAAGCGGCATCTCCAGGGCCGAACATCCTTGATTTCCTTGAGGATACCTATAATGAAAAATCTCACCAATGCTCCTTTGCGGGCTGAGTACAGGACTTGTGTGTGAACCAGTCGGAGCACTCTTAGCAGGAATACTAAGCCTGAAGTTTTCTCTAGATCTTTCAACACCATACAGATCTTGATGCACTGCCCTACTTGACCTCATGTCAAAGTACTCTGGCATCCTCCTCTCGACACGGCTGGAAAACACGCTGAATTAGGACAACAATGTTAGAGACGCATATGATCAATGTAATTCCGAAAAGCAATTTATAAAAGTTGGCTTACTGATTGACAATTCAAATTACCTAAATGCATAACAATTATATCTCTATCAAGGTCACAAATACAATTCAAAAAGATATAAGAAACCAGTTTAAATCAATAATACAAGCATTATACAAATTAGCTACCAATCAATTTTGATCATGATCATCCCTGCTTAAAATTAATAATAGACTTCCAAAATCACAAAATGCCATTAAGACATAGCTTTTGTAGTTATATGCATCTCTTCAACAATTTCCAAATCATAAACACCTGATTATCTCATATAATAACCTTTCCACGATTGACATTCATACAATAAAGAGCTAAAAAAGACAAAGTTAAAGCAAGTTAAACACGAGAATAAGAAATTATAATCAACGTAAATACATTACATACACAATCAAATTCTTTAATTGATTATCTAATTGAACAAATTCGAAGCAAAATAAATAAATAAATAAATAGAGAAAAATAACCTTGCTACAGGTGAATTAGAGGAAGAAACTCCGTCTCCCATGCCATCTACTCTATCTCTACCCCTAAATCCGTCACGCTCTCTCTCCTCAACGCCTGGTCTTCCTCCGTTATCGTCGGGAACAGGCAACGGTAACGGCAACGGCAAAGGAACAGGCGTCGACGTGGACTTCCTGGCCGGGGCAGAGCAATGATCATTATTACCTTTCGGCGATGATACTGACTCAGCCGAATCGGCGTTAGCCAATTTCGCCACTCCAACAATCGCCTGGTCGCTCAAATACCGCAGCTTCTTCTGCCTCGTCAACCTCGGCCCGGTCACATCCTTAACATTATTATTAGTATTATTTGAATTATTATTATTATTATTATTAATGTAGTTGTTTTTGTTATTTTTGGAATTGGAAATGGCGTGTTTAGTGTGAGAGGAATAAGAAGAACGAGGGGAGGAGGAAGGAGTGGAAGAGAAATAAATGTTTTGAAGCCAACGCATGTTGGCGAGATAGAAACCTCATTTGTTTTTTAAAAGAAAATGGGAGAAAATGAAGAGGGCAAGTAAAGGAAAGTGAAGGAAAGGGAGGTGCATCGTACGAATTAGAGGAATTTTAACAGGTGGGGAAGGGACGGAAGGGAGAGAGGAGAGGAGAGAAGGAGACGGAAGAGGTGGAGGAGGAGGAGGAGTTAGTTCCAAATCGCGGTTTACAACGTACCTACTTCCACACCAAAACGGGGTGGGTGTCCGTCCCTGTCTCGGTCTCCACTTTCTGTCAAAAAAACAACACTGTTTCAAAACAAAAAAAAAGTCAATCTTCTCTCGGTCTTTTTAAAAAAAAAAAAATCCTTCTTTCGCCTCCTTTTCTGACTCTCTGTTTTTTTTTTTAAAATCATTTTTTGTCCTTATATCCTCTTTTGTCTTATAAAAATCGTAAAACTATATTTTAAATTAAATTTCTAATTTAATCGACTACAAAAATTTAGTCAAAGACTTAATAAAAATTTTATTTTTTATAGAAGAGTTTTCCTTCTAAAATTTAAATATAAATTTTATAATATTAAAAAAAATATACACACTTGAGATTTTAATAATTTAAATTAAATCATTCAATAAGAATCAAGTTAATATAAAAAATATGAGATTAATAAGTATTTTTATATTATAATATATTTTTATATCATTTTGTATTAATTTATAATTTTTAAAGATATAAATATATCAACATATATTTAGATTAAAATTTATTTTTGTAAATAAATATAATGTCTAAAATAAATATATTGTGTAATAGTATTAATTATTAGTTATGAAATAAAGAATGTAAAAAAAAAAAAAAGACTAGAAAAAACGTGATGTGGGAGTGCCTCTTATCACGCCCAATTTATTTTTGCATAAGAACTTTTGTGCCATGAACCGAATTATTGGTTTTGATTTTTTTTTTTTTGAATTTATTTATGCATATATAAGTATTATAGACACGAGTTACTTCTGATGTATTTTAAGAAAATGTGAATAAGTTTTAATAACATTTAAAAGAAATATGTTGAATACCAAAACGTTATATTAATTTTTATAAATATAATTTATCAATAATTTTATATCATGTATAATAAAATTAGAGTTAATTTTTATTAATGTAGTATCACTATAAGAATTTCAATGCACACAATAAAAAATAAATGATATAGCATTATGTATTAGGTATTAATTTTTATTGCATTGATCATTAACTTTTTTTTAAAATTCTTCCGGCCATGTTTTCTACATTCTTTTTCAATCAAATATTCTCATCTCAAATGATATTTTCAAGTCATATTTTTATCATCCTCTTCTCAATCAAATATATACAAACATTATAATAGTGATTACATAATCTCATCACCAATTATTTAAAGTTGAGCCAATCATTTAAAGTTATTTTCGATTATTCAAGGTTGTTAAATTTATAAAAGTGTTTGAATTTGAAAGAGAAAATATTGCAGTGAGAAAGAAATACAAATTGAAAGTACTTGTGTCTATTTTTATTGTTTTTAATTATAAAAATTACAAAAAATTTAAATTGACTAAATTAGATATGTGCCAAAAAAATAATTATTTACAAAATATTTTCCTTTCATTTTTGACAAAGTAGTTTAATTTTTTCTTTTTTTTTTTAAATTTATGTTGGCGCGTGTTTGACGCTCACAGTTCTATCTAATTGGTATGCCAAGTGGGCTTACACACGTCATGTCACTATTTGATGTGGCATCCATAAATTTTGATAATAGAGAGAATAAATTTGTAAAACATCTTATACAAACTAATGAAGAGCAATTCGAAAACTTTTAAAATATAATTTAGATTTAAACGAGATATTAAATAATTATTAGATAAAAATAATATAATAAATTATTTAAAAATTATAAAATTTAATTATTTAACGCCTCATTTAAAATTTAAGATCTAAATTTAAGTAGATGTATATAAATTAACATTCAATTCGTCTGTTTATTGATAGAGTTAGTTTTCTTTGATTACGTCCAAACCGATTACCCTTCTGATCGGGAACAATCACATGAAACTGTCTGCCTCTGCCAGCACTTTGGTGTCAAATTGTTAATCGTTATGCGTATGATCGGGTTTGGCTGAAGACTGAAGAGGGAAATGAGAGAAACAAAGTAAATATTATGCAGCTCAAATTCCAAGCATTTGACCAACTCTGCTTGGGGGCTTGCCTTGGACTTGGACCTTATTTCAACCTTTTTATGATTTTCAATATCAGTTGCGTCTTTATCACTATCTTCCCTTTTTCTTTTTTCAAGATTTAATACTTCAACCGCACCGCAGTTAAGTGATTACTTTTTATCAAAGTAGTCAACTTTTGAAAAGAAATCTCAAAATCAAGTTTTAATATTTCAAACCCAGACCCAGCTAAATGGTTACTTTTTATTAACGTAGTAAAAAATGAAAATTACAATGATAACCATGATGTTGGGAATACAAATATTCCAAAATTAGTACAGATTTTTATATGATAGTCGATATAGCAGAACATACACCCATTTGACTGAAAACGTTAAAAAGAAACACATCTTTAAGAGGCAGAGGAGCGAGAGGATAAAGCACAAAGATAGTTGAATTGACTGGGTCCGTGATGATTGATGCTCATGCAACCATGCACGCAAATTCACCAGAGAGATTCATAAACTTAAAGTTTGTTGCTTGCTGGATCATCTACTGATGCAAGAGTCGCAGACGACTGGATCAAACTCATTTTCTGAAATAGAAATCAAATCTAACTCGGTGGTTCTAACTTCTAACTGGAGCTTCACGACCCAGTCATGGTAAGAGCTTTTGCAGTGGTTCTGGGCAAAGTCAGGTCAGCAGTCCAATGCACAATTGGAAATATTAGAGACATATGGGCCATACTATTCACGGCTAGTAATGAAACGCCGCATGTGGAAAGCAAAGTGAGCTCAAAAACAAAGGGCCACTGATGTTACTGTCAATTTTGTCACTCAGACTAATGTTTGATTCAAGTATGGCTTGTCAAATTATGAATGGAAGGGAAATAAGAAAACAAATAAGTAGAAAGAAAGAAACAACCACCTAGTTGTGCACTAAAAAGTATAAACGTAACATGCAATGAATCCATCCAGGAATGTTACAGAAGAGCCAGATTTTGTTGAATAAACTCTGCCAATAATTTACTCCTCATCTAAGACTAGGGACAGCCTCAACCCAGTAAAAATGAACTGACTTATTATCAAAACGAGGAATGCTCATAAGTTCTGCAAACCCTACCCCGAATTATCCCTCAGTGCCTACATCATTGCAGGTTCAGGGCTTTCCAAGTTTGTTGTCACAATTTTACATATAGGCATGTTCTCATTCTTGCTCAGAAGCTTCAAGGATTGATCAACCTTAATGTCACATATGGACACTTTATCTCCAATATCAAGATTGCTCACATCTACCTCAATTTTAGGAGGAATGTCTTCAGCATAGCACAAATATTTTAGACTTGTCCTTATACTTTTCAGATATCCCCCTGTTTGGAACAAAAGTAGCATTAGAATGGCATTTGAGCAATGACAAAGTAAATGGAGCCTGTAAAGGTATTGCAAGAATGAAAGCAGCGACAGCATGTCACTACTTAGAAATGACTGATAGCAATTGCATACTAAAGTGAAAGATACCTTCAGTCACCAAATCCCAATGTTCAACTTAAATCAATGAGTGACAGCACTAGCAGATTGTAAACCCAAGCTATGGGAAATTAAACTGAATGATAGTATTTTTCTTTCCCTTAAATTCAGAATCGTGAATATCTAATAAATACACTACATTCATTGGTAATGCTTCAAAATGCATCATTTTGTCTCCCAAAAATTGTGTCGCAAATCAAGAAGAAAAAATAGCAGCAAAATCTTGTTATATCCCAGGTTAGACTTCAAAAATTTACATCTATATTATTGTAACTAAGGGTGGGCAAAAAAAAGGGGTAACCAAAAAAGGAACCGAGTTGAACCGGTTTGGTTCGGTTCGGTCTGGTTTTTTATCACAAAAGACTAGTTCAGTTTTATTTTTTGGGAAAACCGACCAGTCCGGTTTGGTTCTCCCAAAAATAAAACTGAGCCGAAAATTTGGATATTTTTTTGTAAAATTTAATTAAATTGTCACATGGCACTAAATAATTAGGGGTTTGAAAATACAAACATATATTTACCCACACATAATTTCACTCACTCATTATTATAATAAAAAATTTTAAAAAAAATTCTAATTGTAATTTCATTATATAGGAGAATTAAAAAAAAACCTAATTATAGATATTGTTAGAAATTAGTATATTATTAATAAATAAAAAGTTTAAATTTATATCAAATTAAGTAGATTGTGATTATGTTAATATGAAATAAACTGAAAAATTAGATCAAAAAGTAATCTACTAAATTATTTAGACAAATGAATTAAAAAAGCTTAAAATATTAAAAAATCGAAAGAAAACTAAAAAATTAACACAAATTTTTAAAGATTTATATAATATATAAGAACAAATTTAGTGGCTTATATAATATGTAATGAAATATTTTTTGATTATATAATATATAACGTGTAATGTAATGTGTAATATATTTTAATTTAGTCAACTTAATTTTTTAAAGACATATAATAAATAAGAACAAATTTAGTGACTTATATAACGTGTAATAATTTTTTTTTATTATATAATATATAACATTTAATGTAACGTGTAATATATAATAATTTAGTCAACTTAATTTTTAAAAAACTTATATAATATTTAAAAATAAATTTAGTGGTTTATGTAATGTGTAATAGAATTTTTTTTATTATATAAATATACAACGTGCAATATATGTTAATTTAGTTAACTTAATTTTTTACATACTTATATAATTTATAAGAACAAATTTAGTAATTTATGTAACATGTAATAAAAAAAATTTAAAAATGAATTAAAATGATTTATTAAATTATTTGGACAAATGAATTAAAAAAGCTCACAATTATAAGAACAAATTTAGTGACTTATGTAACTTGTAATAAAAAAATTTAAAAAAGGAATTAAAATAATTTACTAAATTATTTGGACAAATGAAATAAAAAAGCTCACAATTTATTATGAAATTTTTTTTAAAAAAAATAGCCAAAAAACTAAAAAAAAACGAATCAAACCGAACGCAAAAAAACTAGTTCAGTCCGGTCTGATTTCTCCCCTTAAAAAATTGGTTTCGCTTTTATTTATTCAAAATACCGAACCAGACCGTGCCCACCCTTAATTGCAACATGATTATTTACTTTATTATTTTCTAGTTCCAAGATAGCAAGAGGTTTTCTGCTTTTTCTTGCTTAGCCTTTAATATGAGAACCCTAGCAAATCAGAACTACTCCAGAGAGGCACAAAAGAAATGGAAGGCAACTTCGCTGAGAGACATTTCTACCCTGACAATCAGATCAGAGCATGAAAGAGGCTCTTGGGAAGAGTTGATATTTTAAAACTATAAAATGATTGCTTGTGTGGGTAATGGGTAAAGGAAAAGAGTGGTCACATGGGAAAAGCAAATCTCAAACAAAATTTTGTAACAATTAGGGGGGGCAAGACAGTCAGAACAAGCTCTAGTAACGTGTCCAAACTAAGTAGGGGTGTCAATAGTCCTCCTACAAGAATTTTCCAGAGTGGAAGACGCATCTTCAGATGTGATTCATTCTGGATGAAGAATTTCAGAATTGTAAAGGCAAGAAATGTTACCAGATCATTGATCAAAAACATCAGATTTATAAGGAAAAGTAGCCAAGGTTTACAATAACAGTATCCAAACACTTACTCTTTACAGCCTATTAAACGAAAGTTAACTCCAAGGCAGATGTTTTAATAGGGAACTTCATATAGTAGGTTGTCAAAAACTGACAACTACTCTTGAATAATAAATTCCAGAAAACCAGTGAAACGTTTATATCAAAATCTAAACCAATCCCCATACTTCATTAACATCTATATAGTATGACTACTATGAATGCACAAACAAATATGAAAAGGAAAATTGTCTAAGAAAAAAAATAATGTCAAAATCTAAATCAATCCCCATACTCCAAGAGATTAGACAATTGATTTTAAAGAGTTGTAAGCATCTTCCAAAAAACTCAATTCGCATTTTAAGTCTTTCACATTGATTTAAACATTTCATCTACTAGACACTCTAAAAGCTCCAATCATAATTAACCATGCCCTCTTCATATTAATGTAAATACATAAAATCTTACACCAATCTAAAGCCTCCAGTCATTCCACAACTAAGCAAACAATGAAACTATAGAGAGTGTTTACATAATCAAAGGCGAAGTAATTTACCTTTCTTGAGACCAGGACAGTTCTCTTCTCCTTTATAAACAACAGGCACATCAACCTTCAACAGGGTTCCACTATCAGCCCACACAAAAACCAAATTCAATATATTCCCAGTGTCTTCGTCCCTATGAACCTACCCACAAATAACAAACAAAATCAAGCATTTCCAAAAACCAATACAAACTAAAGCCAAACTTTTTTTTTATTAAAAAAAACAACAAAAGAGATTAAGGGTCACAAATTTTTACCTTGATGGGAAGTACTTTCCCTGACTCGAGCAAAACCGTTGACCCGGACCCGGCCCGGATCTGGAGAGGAAAAGTTGTAGAGCAAAAGAAAGGGAGTTTAATGGACTTGATGATGGAATTAATCTGTTTCCTTTCAACGGTTAAAATTTGCTTTCTGGACGGTGATCTTGTCTCGGGATTTTTATCGAGCAGGTCCTGTGCAAAAACGACAGCTGGGATTCGACCCAGTGCGCGGTCCCTGGAAGCTACTCGGCTGCCGGTGCACTCCCTGGGGATGGCTTGAATCGTGTGATAAAACGAAGCGGCTTGTGAAAACGGTGATTCGGGATTTTGGACCACCGTTTTCAGGGTGCGGGTCCACCGCCACATTGTTTTTTTCCTCTTTTTTTTTATTGGTTGTTTGTTGCTGGCCGAGGTTCCGCAAATGGAGGTTTCTGTTGGTTAATCTGTGCGTGCGGCAGCGCGGGCAGAGGGCCGAGAGGGTTTTCTGATTTGAAGGGTTTTGGGGATTTTATGCCTTCAGATTGGCCCATTAGGATAGATGGGCCTCCATTTTTCACTTAATTAGCGGGTTATTGAGAGCTGTATGCCAGATGATGTTTAGTTTATGAGTTCTGTTAGTTTATTGTCTGCAGCTAGGGCCTAGGAGGCAAAATCTCACTCCTTTTGGGCTTTATCCTTTTTATCTATTTTAGAAAATACATATAATTGAACAAACAGTTTTAAAAAGATAACGTACTATCAATACTTTATTAGATGGGAGTGTTAACTCACCAAGCGCAAAACAGCTTCAGATTGGATATCTTTCAACAGATTACTGGTTTGAATAGATAATTCTAAATACCCAAGGGAAAATGAAAAGACTAATAGCAGCAACAAGATATCCTAGATCCCACTCATTGAATAAGGTTCACATCTGGAAGAAGATGATCATCAAATTAAATACGTGTTAGGTAACAATAATAACTGTCAATTTATTATCTGATAAAAATTTCAATGGTTATACCAACAAAGATTTGGCAAAATCCTTTCAATTCCACCGCCAAGTCCTTCTTTCACCTAACAACCCAACAGAGACAAACACCCAAAACCAAAAGGCATGTTGGCATTCTGTGCACATCACAATTCACAAAGCAATTTTTACTTGTCTGTTGCACGAATTTGTCTACCACAAACAAAACAGCGCACGCCAAAAGCAAGCCTATAGCAACACAACAATTAACAAATACCAATATTCAAGCAAATAACTTGTTCATAGTAAACCCATCAGAAAATGGACACATTTACTAAATTTTCTATTAATTTCTTAAAGAAGAATGTGCTGTATTACAGTTTTTGGGTTGTTTTAAGTTGACCCATCTATTTCTTTTTTCTTTTTTGCGTGGACTTTTTGCTGATTAGTACTTAATAGTTAATCCCATGTATGCTCGTTTTACTCTTTTTTAAGCAGGGAATATAAAATCGCGTTTATCGTATAAATTTGAAATTTTCTAAATGCATTTGAATTGTAAAAGTCTAACAAATATATCCTTTTGAATTCACATCTCACCATAAAATATATTGTATTATCTAAATCATAGAATGAACTGTGGATTATAATTGTTCAGTTCGAATGTTTGTAATGGAACTAAAAGGTTAGTTTATTAAATAATATTCCTATATATATATATATATATATATATTTATAAGACTTACTTAACTATCTAATATAAAACGTAACATAATGAAGTGAAGTATGTGTGCTACCTCTACCTTACCTATGAAAGTTAAAAGAAGCATTTGCTTTTAGAAGAAACGTGCAACTGATTTACAATGAACATTTTTTTTAATAGTGGTTTTAAGGAAAATATTTTCAAATGCATTCTTAATTCAAACTTCAGCCAATTTATTTTTCTTAACTATACAATGAAGGACACAAAGGCCGTGACTAGATGTTTCAAGCCCGTTTAATAATTTTGTAATTTTTAAAATGATCACTGTCAATTATGTTGAAAAATAATCAACTGCAAAGAAAATCAGTTTCTGTTTCATAAATTATATTTTTAAAAATATTGTGAATTCATATATGTGTTAACAGTTCAGTAATAAAATGATTAATAGTACATCTTTATTTTAACTTTAATAAAAGTACCAAGTTTAAATATAAAAAAAATTATTGTGAATTTTAAAAATAATTAATATGCGCTTAGTAAATTCTACTATAATAATAATAATTTATTATTTTTAAAAATAATACATAATATATTTTTATATAAATATATTAGTAATATATATACTTATGTATATATGTTTAATATTTATACACATATATATTTGTATGTTTTTTTTTGAACAAATATATATTTTAATTAAATAATAACTATAAGTTTTAAGAGTTTTTGGATTTAGATGGAGATATATCACATTTCACCTTTTTACATACGTTGCTCAATTAAGTAACACAGTTCTAATTATTTGCACACGAATTGAGAGTAAAAAAACGGAAAAGAGAAATGGAAAGGCAAGTGGGGTAATTCGGGACCAATAAACAATAGCAGACCGATGGAATGACAGCATCAGAATATTCATATCAATCTATGAATCAATTTTTTTTTATAAAAAAAAATTGGAGCATACCATGTCCAATCCACGCACGTGATTAACGTCTCGTCAGATCATTAAAACTCGGTGTGAGGATTTCCTTTTCTTTTCTTAAAAAAAAAAAAAAAGACTCTGAATAAAATAATAAAGAATGAGACAAAAGAGACGATTTGCATATGCCGTAGCCCCTGGGCCATCAAAATTATCGAGTATCATGAACCATTCCTCCTAGGACCAGATTGGTCTCCTCTCCTACGTACTGTTGTTGAAATTTTGTTTGGAGGCCTAAACAATTGTTTTATGTCACGATGCAAGATTTTGAATAGCCAATTATATGGAAATACCCATTTCACTCATCAAAGTCATAACATAAATATAAAGTCCTTACCACCAACTTTGTAGTAAACGAAAAACTCCTTTTAATTCTTGTTCTAAGCGTTTTGTTAGGTGGGTTCCTCGAGCTAGCAATTAATATCTGTCCTGACCTTGAGCCAGTGAACCCCAGGTCGAATTCGAAACATGAGTAATGCTATTAAACAATAGACAAAAAGAATGGTGATAAAGACAAAAGGAGAAGAGACTGCAACAATCCAAACACAAAAGAGTGACTCGTTCCATCTCTCTCTCTCTCTCTCTCTCTTCCCTCTGAAACTAGCATCAAGGAAAAGGCATATGTAATAAATGGAATGAGTCCCTGTGCACGCAATTGCTTACCAAAACACTGACTAGCTATGGTGTAGGGACTGGGTCCCCCTGCGCCACTATGCGTTGGGTAGTCAGTGGTCGCACCGCAGCATGGCCATCATCATCATTATTCATCCCTCGTTCCAATTAAAACACACCACCACCCCTCTCTCTCTCTCTCTCTCTCTCTCTCTCTCTCTCAGTCCTTCCTACTTCCTTTTTGTCCCCCCTCAACCCTTTTCGCTCCTTTCTAATTTTTTTTATTTTTTTTCAAGTGTCGTTTTCTTTCGTGACATTTTCACGAATGGTTTACATTTACACTATTTTCTCTCTCCCTCCTCGCTTTCCGTTAAAGCAAAGCGAACCAAGTTATTCGTTTACTACCCTTTCCGGACCTAACACCATTTTTCGAATTTACCCAAACAATTTTTCTTCATATTAAACTGTTGCTTGTTTAATAAAGCTTATATTATGTGTTAAGGATAAGAGTGTCATTATACTTCTGAATTATCATGTAAATAGTGTTAAAGCTGGTTTCTCAAAGAATGAAAAAATATATTAATTCAGTAAAAAATAGCTGGAAATCAAGCCAATTCCTATCACACGAAATATATATTACATGTGACATACACAATCACATGCTTATTTTCTTTTAATACATATTTACAATATCCACACAAATTCGCACATAATCACATGCTTACTTACGTACATATACTTTAAAATTTCAACTTTTAATTTTTTGAAATTACAAATATGTCATTATTAAATTTAAAAATTATTATCAAATTGTTAACTAGATAGGCTATTTTTAAATTTTTATTATAAATTAATATATTAAATAATAAAATCATGTATCTGTTACTTAATATATTTTTTGGATAAAAAATTTTGAGATTATTTAAAATTAATAATATTTTTTTATGAAAATCGGATGGACGATGAATTGACCAGAAGAGACGGTAGCGGATTACGGACCGAACGGTTAATATTGATGCCAGTACCTACCAGTTCTCGGGGGCGCGCATAAGGTTTAATCACTTCAAAAATGAAGGAAAATGCTAAGGTCGTGTCAAATAAGTCAATGAAACGACCGTGTGCAGGTGACCAATCTCCGTACGGGCTCTGGCCGACAATAGCTGGTCGCAAAACCCATCTCTGAATTTCCTCTCATTTGTCTCGTGACTGGTGCCCTGTGATGCAAAGGAAGGTTGGAGGAGTATTAATGAGTATCGAGAAACGATTTGCTGGAGTTGGTTTTACGAAAATACCCCTGTCCAGCTGGTAGAGACAACTGTCAATTAAATGGTGGTGGCACTCTCACTACAAGAGTTTAACGCGCACGCTACACGGACATGTGCTGCCCTCAGAAGATAATTATACCCTCGGTTAGCAAGCGTATATTGAAATTACATGAATACCCACCAAACATTAATGGAGATTCTAATGTCATTTAAAGTAAATGATAAGGTTCTATTTGCTCAATTATGACACATTTATTTTTGTGAAGTCAATCTTGTCATAAAAATGATGTTGTAGTTTATGAAAGTTCAATTTTTGATTGAAGTTGTTTTCTCTTAGACATTAAAAGTAGCATTCGTTTTACTTCATACAAAGAATAATTTTTCCCCACCAAAATGCAATTACCCTCTACTTATCTAATTTGTTTAAACATATAATTTTTTTATTATTATTCTACGGATATAAATAGGCAAATTTAGTAATGTTCTTATAATTTATATCATTTTATGTACCTCTGTAACTTTAAACTCAAATACTTTGATGCCTCTTGAATTACTCTTACATAATAAATAAATAAAAAAATCACGAGAAAAAAATAATTTTATTTAACCGTTTTACATTATTAACATCAAAAATTAAAATAATTAAAAATTCTATATAATTGGTCGAGCCATAGCTAAAACAATGATAAATTCTATCAATAAAATAGGTCTTTTGAAAAATTCATCATAAATTTGAGAATTAAAATTTATCATAAATTTAAGAATTAAAATTTATAGTTACGATAAATTTAAATTAAATGTTTCATTATTCACGGCATTTATTAACGTGTTCAATAATTATTTTTTAAAATATTGTCTTTACATTAACATTAAATATCGTGTTTCAAATTTATTTTTAAAAAATAAGAGAATATACGAATATTCAAAAGTGTGTCGATCATTAAAAGTAAGATAACAATATAGATTTTTAATCATATATCATTTTATACAATAACAATTGTCATTTTTTCCCTCTATACTAATATAGTAGTTATGGATAGGTTAATTAATTTGAAGTATTTTAAAAAATATATATTATTGTGTAACATTAAATAATTAACGGATTCAGTAATAAAATGAATATTTTCTTTACATAATAAAATACAATTGATTATGTAAAGAAAGTATTAAATAGTAAAGAAAGTATTATTTGTAATTTGTAGTTATACGAACAAGGGTAATTTCGGCAATAGATGAATTTCGTACAGGGACAAAGAGGTAAGTCAGAGAAGTATTAAATAGGAGCTCAGAAGTCAGAATAAGAGCTCCATCCCCCTTCACGGCTCATTAGCCTAATAAATTCACTACAATAAATAAGTAAATAAAATATTAGGCATTTCATCTCCTACATAAATGACGCCCTGGCCCAACTCCTTTTTAATCCATCATCATCTCTCTCTCTTTCTCTCATTTTCAACAATCAACCCCCTCTCTCTCAAACTCTACCTCTCTATTTTTTATTTTTTAATTCTACTTTTCATATTAGGTAATTTACCATTTTCTCATTCTTCTTCTGCTGTTGGTATCGTTTAACTCAAAGATTGGATCGCGAACCCTAGACCAGAGAACTCTATTTCTATGGTGCACTCTCTCTCTCTAAGGTCCTTGAGTGTTGTCGAAATTTTTTCCACCAGTTGGCTCAATAATCATCGTAAACACATCGACGTTTCGTATTCTTCGCGTCCTTAATTTTTTTGCATTGCAGGTTTTATTACATGTGGACCGAGACACTGGCTGTGATCTGAATCGAGTTTGTTAAACAACATAATCAAAAGGTATATAAAATTTTCAGTTATTTTTTTTTCATTATATATATAAAAAAAAAATTGTTTCAACGTTGTAATTTGTTTTTGGGAAAATCTGATTCACAATACGAAAAGATCTCACTGTTTGGAAATAGTGATGAAATATTTTGTTTTAATTTCTGTCATTTTAACAAATAAATGGATCTAGAAAGATCTATTAGGCCATTAGTTTCTTGTATCACAAGATGACAATGAAGCCTGCGAATGAAAGATATATAGATCAACACATAATTTTTTTTTTTTTTTGTTTAAAGACAACATAATTGTTCGTGTTTTTTTCATCTCGTCTTTGGTATTCAGAAACTGATGATTATGATTGTTATGTACTTGCTTTTCTTGCTATATGATCAACGTTTTTTGCTATGTTTATTAGTTACTGTTTGATTATGTGTATCATTTTTTTAAATTAATCATGTCGGTTTTTAAAACAGCATGATGAACTTTTTAACGAACACATTCTTATATTGAATCAGTAAATGATTTTTTCCATCAAATGTTCCTCTCATTTCTCTCTTATTGCTGGCTAATATTTATATATTTAATAAATAAAATAATCTTTTATTTTCTCTCTCTTTATCTTATGTGATGATAATATTTGCTATTGATTTATTTTTCTGGATTCCTTTTTTTTTTAAATATTTTGTGGGTTCAGTTTAGTAATCAACGGAAATGTCGTCATCAAACTCGCCGTGTGCAGCGTGCAAGTTTCTTCGTCGAAAATGCACACAAGAATGTGTCTTTGCACCATATTTCCCACCAGACCAGCCAGAAAAGTTTGTTAACGTACACAAGGTCTTTGGTGCTAGCAATGTGGCTAAGCTTCTGAATGAACTGAGCCCCAACCTCCGGGAAGACGCTGTGAACTCGTTGGCTTACGAAGCCAAGGCTCGTCTTCGTGATCCGGTTTATGGATGTGTGGGTCTGATCTCGATCCTTCAACACAGACTCAAGCAAGTTCAGAGTGATCTTTATAATGCAAAGAAAGAGCTCGCAACGTACATTGGTCCACAAGCGATGATGCCCATGTTACAAGCACAAGCTTTTATGCCTCAACAGCATTTGGTTAACCCATCATCATCACCATCGACGGTTATACAACATAGCATGTTGCCTATGATGGGTATACCTACAGGATCGTCCCATAGTGGGCAGTTGATGATACGCGATCCACAGCATCCACATCAACATCAGCAGCAGCAGCAGCAGCAGATCTTTGAGTCTCAACAACTAGCTGCAGCCGTGGCTGCCAGAGAGCAACAAGAGATGATTAGAAATTATGAGCAGCATCAACAACAAGAGCTTGTGAGGTTTAATAGTGGGTACGATGCTCCAGCTGGGACTGCTACCCCTACTGGGTTTAACCAATTGAGTGCTACTGCAATGTCTCCTTCTTTGGCACTGGGAAATTTTGATAACCCATATCAGATGCAAGCACAACAGCAACCAGAGCCTCAGCACCATGCTACACATCCTCTTCAAGAACAGCTCTTTGCTTCAATCACAACAGGGGAAAGCACCACCAAAGCAACAAGCACCACAAACTCAACAGCAGCAAAAGTATAGAAGTGAGGGGGGAAGGAGCGTTGGCCCGGCTTATTGAAGTTTTGCAGGTCTTTTGCTTGATTCAAAGAAGCAGGTTTTTCCATTCTAGGTATGTATTATTAACTCTGTTTTCATGGTTTTGTGCTTTAGTGGTGTTTGTCCGAGTACATGATGAGGGTTTCTGGACACTAGATGGGGTTTTGCATTTATGAAGACTTTTATGTTTTATTGTGTAAAATCTGGGTGGGTTTTCATAAATGGGGCAATATAGTGATCTTTATTGCTTAGAGCAATAGAGTTGGTTAAGAGAATTATTGTCTTTTTGCACTGAGAGGGATATCTCATTCACCTATTATAAGTAGCTCCTATCTTGAATAGCAGCCTTAGATTTACTTCATACCATTCTCCTCTTCTCTTTACGACAAAAAAAGAAATGTTGGTATATATAATTGATTAGGTCCAGTGCACATCTTTGAAACTGTGAAGACGTGTTTTTTTTAAAGCATATTGTTATGAACTCACCGGCCACGACGGGACAAAAATAAATGGGGGCGGCTGGCGGTGCTGGTTAATGTTAAATCAAATTCATTATCTTGACTTGCACTCACTTTTGCTTCTTTGTTTGTGCAAAGACAAAGTCACGTTTCTGCCAACTTTTTTTTTTTATTTGATTGAAATCTGATGTGATATTCATCATGTCAAACCATTGAGTTACGTACAAGTTCCCTGAAAGCAATGCATTGAATCATTGCCCGGGTTTTGGGGGGTAGAATTTTGAGTTAATTTGTTCCTCTCCGAAATTGATACGAATCTATACCATAATTCTAATGCTCCAACGTTTTTATTTAACTTCTTTAATTTATTTCTTATTTTTTCTTTCCTTCTGTTAATTTTCTCAATCCTTGACAGTGTTGATGATCAGAAGTGAAAGTACATGCTCGTGAACTATATTGTCTTGTAGAAGATCAACATATCTTTTGAACATCTAAGCAACCAGTCTTTAGACATTGCTTGATGAAGTTAATCGCCTTTTGTCATGGTTGTTTGAATGTAATTAATGTATAAACTGAAGTTTGAAAACCGTAACGTTGACAATGGCGAACTGAAACCAAAGCTCAAAAAGCATATTGGCATATTGTGCCACATCACATAGCAAAATTTTTATGTCCGTTGCACGATTTTGCCTTACAACAAAACAGAGCACGCTAGGCAAAGCCTAATGCAAACAAATATATAGATTCAAGTCAAATCAACTTGTTCATACTAAACCCGTCCGTTTGCGGAATATTTGCTAAATTATCTATTCATTCATTAAATGAGAAACCACAGCACTTCCCTTGTGGGTTGTTTGTTTTAAGTAGGCCCGTCTATTTTTTGTATGGACATTTCGCTGATCAAAGCTTAAACACATGCATGAGGACAGTCTTAACTTTAAAAGCATTCATTTAAGCGAAATGAAAAGGCAACTAGGGTAAGTCGAGTCCTTGGGGTTGGGGTGGGGGATGTGCATGTCAATCTGAGAACAAGTTATTTATAAAAAAAAATGATTTGCAGATTCTATGTCAAAACCATGCACGTGATTAACGTCTCATCAGATAATGAAAAGTCAACAGTAAAAGGGAAAAAGGTCTGGGAGATAGAAAAAAAAGAAAAATGATTTGCATGCAGTAGCGCACGGGCCCGGGGCATTAAAATCATAGTCATCTCTCATCGGCATCAGCATTCCTCCTCTTCCATTGTGGTCGAAATTTTATTTACTGGCCAAAGTAATTTGGTTACTTCTTCATTTTTCCAGTCCTTGATTATGCATGATCTCGAACAGCCAGTGATATCTAAATTATATTCTGAATGGCCAATAATATGGTAATTGGTTACCTTTAAATAAAAAGTAATAAAGATTAGAAGACTAAAAAATTGTTCAATTTTTTTTTAAATTTTAAATTAAGAGTGAAAGAATTTAAATTCAAGATATTGGAGATAAAGTGTGTTACAAAGTGCTTTACCACTTAGTCAAAACTAGAACTGGAAGATAAAAAATAAAATCGTACAAATCTATTAGCCCTAAAATTCTAAACATTATACTACAGGCTAAAATTAGATAATTTGGGAGAGGCAATCTCAAACTTGCATATTATGAATATACATAGGCAATGGATATATTTCATGCCATCAATATATATATATATATATATGTATACACTAAATTTTTATCTTTAGTAACCATGGACAAGTCGCTGTAATTTTTTTTTTAAAAAAAAACCTTCATTACTATCTTTCAAATAAATAAATAAAAATATTAATATAATTATCCTTTGTGACATTTTCACAAACCGCTGATGTGTTCACCAGTTTACTCACTGGCCTAGCATCTGCATGCATTTTTCACTTCATTAAATTACACATAAATTTTCTAAATTTCATGGAATTACCTAATATATAACTAAGATCTGTTTGCCTATTTAATAAATGTTTCTCCCGTGTGCTACGGATAAAAATGTCTCACATTAATTAGCCTGATTAGACGTATTTTTAAGGGAAAATTTTGTAATACCACAAGTTTTGGAATTTTTTTTAACTTATTTAAAATATATAAATTACAATTTTTTTTTTATCATAAGACTCTTTGAATGAATAAAAATATTTTCGTATATTAAAATTGCGGAACGACGTTTATATAATAAGTGAGAATGAAAATAATTGATGAATTAAAAAAAAATATTATTTTTTTAATTTTTTTATTTAGAATTACAACCAAAACAACACTTTTTAATCTTTTTTTTTAGAAACATAAAAATGTAAATATCAAAGTATTTGCAGATTTTACCCTAATAAATCCTATGGACTAGTTGTAACGAATTTGTAAGTCATTTTATCATTCTTAATAGTATGGGTGAGCACAAGTCGGGTAAACTAAAAAAGAAACAAAAGAAACAGTGCAGTAGAGAAAATGTAAAAATTAAGCATACTAAGACACAAAATTATGTGGTTCAGCAATATACTTATGTTCACGATGGATTAAAGATTTGAATCTCTCTTATTGATGTTTGATTATAAGAAAATCGATCTTAGAAGATCGAGGAATAATACAAATTAAATTTGAAGCTCTAAAGTTTGTTGTACAATATTTAAAGTGTGTATTTTCGAACATAACAACCATAGGCACATAAAGTAGTGTGTGTGTGTGTGTATATATATATATAACCCAGAACTCCCCAGCGTTATAGAGGAAAATGTTGGGGTGTTCTCCTTAAATGACTAGCACCGCAGCGCTAGCACTAGGCAGAACATTCTGCCTGATGTGCCTTGGCCAGCGGTGCAGTGCTAGCCAAAGGCATATAGGCGTTGCGGTGTCCATACTTGGGAAAATTTCTCCTGTTTCTTCTGTTGTCCAGGCCACTGTTCCATTGAGTTTTCCAACCCTTCGTGCATGCATCTGGCTCCAACTTGATTCTGACATACTCTCAAATTTGTCCTGAACATAACAGTCACGAAACATGTGATTTTGCATCACAAATTTCACAAATCTCATCTTTAATACAAAATCTCTCTAACAACTCTAAAATAGCAACCCAAGGATTCATCCTATCCACATCACAACTTTAATTACAAGCTGTGATTCCAGTTAAGTCCATACATAACCTAAACTTAACTGCAATATTTTTTGAAATTGAAATTTTACACAGACTAATAATGCCACTGTAATACACGTGTGTGTTGCAAAAATAGATGGGTGGCAGAATTAAAAAAAATAAATAATAAAAAAGAGAGAAAATAGGAAGCGGTGGATGTTGTTGTATATATATATATCTTGTTTTATTTTTGTTTCGTTTAAAAAGAAGCAATAGAAATCAAGAAGAAAATAAGCAAAGTTGAAACACAGAAAGAAAGAAAGAAAAAGAGAAAAGAAAAGAAGAAAAGAAAGGGAGAAAGGAAGAAACCGAGAAGAAAGAAGAAGAGAAAGAGAAAAAAAATTAGGAAATTAGTTTAGGTAGTTAGATTTATACCCAGTGATTTAGCGAGTAATAGTTTTATAATATTAGAATATTTATATTTTAATATTTATAATATATATCGGTACTAATGATGTCTTTTTACACCCTATGATATAGGAAGTGTGCCGATAGCGGGTAGATCTCAGAATCCAGACCCAGCTCAGAATTAGCACACTTTTGTGAGTGAATAACTCTACATATATTTTATATGTTTTTAATACAGCCGTTTATGATTAAATTACTCGTTATCAAATTTAGTCATGATTTATTTTAGACAGATAAGTATTTATGCTATTTAGTATATTCAAAAATGTTTTAGAATTTATTATAGTATAATTTACAATTACGTTCAGTAAAGAAATATTTATTTTAGAACAATTATGCTTTCATGATATTATATAGTAGTAGTTTTTGAACCACCATATGCGTACCCTCCCCTTTAGTATAGTTGCTCTACTCATGCGTTAGATCAGTTTAGTTTGCTCTGCCCGAGCGATGTAGCATTTCGCCAGGTTAGACCAGCTCAGATCCCCCGCTCTACCTGTGCGTGAGTTACTCCACCAAGTTAGACCAATTTTTCCCCGGGTACAAGTTTGGTGTGGTTTTCAATATAAATGTAGTATATGTTTCCAGAGCTATGTTATATATATTCAGCTTGATAATAGATTTTATGATAGTTTGTACTTTCAGATTTTCAGATCATCAGTATTATGTCATGATTTTAGTTTTAACACAGATTTTATGATAGCTCATACTTTCAGTACAAGTTTATTGACTACTCAGTATACAATTTCATGATTATTTTATCTTACAGATTTATACGTGTACAATACATATAAAGTATATAATATTTTCAGATTATGTCCACTCACTGAGCCACAAGCTCACCCTTTTTCTTAATTTTTTTAGGTTGTCACAGGAATTTGTGCAATGTGATATAGTTATCACATTTTGAGGTTGGCCCACGACACGCATAGCTGTATAAATATTTTAGTCTGTGTATTTGTATATCTTTGTATATATTGGAGTACACGTGTACACCTTTTGTTGAGGCAGGTAGCCTCATTGTATCATATGTATAAGTAAATAGTAAGTTAGTCCCACGTCATTGCAGGATCTGCCTCGATTCTCGAGGAGGGCTCGGGTCGGGTCCTGTCAACCACTCTGCACAATATCTCAAATGAAATGCATCTTAACATTAATGTGTTTCGATCTTTCATGAAACACTTGATGTTTCTTAGATCTATGGCATTTTGGCTATCACAATGCACAGAAGTATTAACTTCATCCATAGCCAAAAGTTTAGCACATATACTTTTCAACTATATAGCCTCCTTGATTGATTCTTCTAACGTTATATACTCGACTACGGTAATTGATAGTGCTACAACAAGATGTAATACTAATTTCTAGCATACGCTACGTCTAAACACCATGAATATATACTTAGATAAAGACTTCATATTGTCTAGATCACCTGCATAATTTGAGTCCACAAAACCCTTCACCATTTCATCACTTGTGCCAATCCTTTTAAACAGTAAACCATAATGTGATGTCCTCTTTAGATACCTAAGTATTCATTTCATAGCCATCCAATGCTTATTTTTAGGATTAGCCATGTATCTACTTACAACACTTACCGCTTGTACTATATCTAGTCTTGTGCAAACCATAACATACATGGTAGAACCCACAACACTATCATATAGTACTTTAAGCATTTACAGTTTGTCTTCCTTAGTTTGTGGTGATTCAGATGCTGACAGTTTAAAATTCATTGCCAATGGGGTCGACACAGTTTTTGCATTCATAATTCTAAACTTGTCAAGAACTTTAAGTATATACCGTTGTTAGGATAAAAAAAATAACATCACTACCCCTCATTATATCTATACTCAAAATTCTTTTAGCTGACCCCAAATCTTTTATTTCAAACTCACCACTCAACTGATTTTTTAGCTTATGTGTCCCTTCCATATCCTCACATGCAATTAACATATCATCTACTTATAGAAAAAGATACATTCAATGCTTTGAAGTACACACATCCGTCATACTTGCTCCTTGTGAAGCCACAATGCAGTATAACATCATCAAATATCTTATACCATTATTTAGTAGATTGTTTCAGCCTATATAAAGACTTCTTTAGCAAACAAACATAATCTTCTATTCTCGTTTCTTCAAAACCTTTCAATTATGCCATATATATTTCTTCTTCAAGCTTACGATGAAGAAAATCTATTTTTACATCCATTTGTTTAAGATTTAAATTCAGATTTACACACATAGATAATAAAATACGAATGGATGAGTGCTTTACAACAGGAGAAAAGATCTCATGAAAATCACCCCATTCTTTTAAGGAATAAGTATAATTTTACCCTAATATTTTGGGCTAATTAACAACTTTGCCCTGGTTTGATATAAAATATCCAATTTTTTCCTAATCCGTTAATTTTTTCCGTCAATTTGGATGAAAAATTTATATTTAATATACTTTTACTATTTTACTCCCAATAATAATACACATGTAAAAATATATAAAATATATGTAAATAGACACGTGTCATTGTATGATTTGTTACAAATGACACGTGTCATTGTATAATTAGTATATTTTTAATAAAATAAATTAAAAAATTAAAAATAAAAACTAGCACTATCGCCAGAAAATGGTGGCCAGTCGATCGCCGGCCACCACTTTTCAGCGATACGCCGACAACAAAAATTTATCAAATTTACATCATTGGACTCTATTTTTCTTAATCTACACAGTAGTTGGATCATTTTTGGTATAAAAAAAGACCAGAAATGGTCAAAAATAGTGAAGAGTAGTAGCGGCCACCGTCGAACGCCATTAAACAGTGAAGCGGTGACTTGCACCACCACTATAAGTGGATAGATCGACTGTCGATAAGTACTTTTCATTGCTAGAATGTTTCAAACATATGCTCTTTGCTCTTCAACACATAAATCCACAACTTCCTTGAATAATCATTAATGAATGATAGAAAATACCTTTATCCACCATGAGTGACAACTTGTATAGGTCCATAAATGTCAGAATATATATAATCTATAGTGCCTTTGGTGTTGTGTTCACCCGTGTTTAACTTAACTCTATGAGCTTTCCCAAGTACACAATGTTCACAAAACCCCATTGGCTGAATCTTTTCCTTACCAAATACACTATGATCATACAACTCTTTTAGACTTCTCTCACCCAAGTGCCCTAACTTCAAATGTCATAACTTGATCTGCATATTCTTATTATCAACAGAGAAGGATGTAGAACCAGTGACAGTCTTTCCACTCAACACATACAACCGATGTTTACGCTCATATTTTATTACAATTACTGAACCCTTAATTACTTTTAATGTATCATTCTCACCCTTAAATGTGCAATCAGACTAATCAAGCATGCCTAGACAAATTAAATTTCTCTTAAGTTCAGGTATATGCCTCACATCTAATAACACTCACACACTTCTATCATGTAGTTTTAGCCTAATACTACCAATCCCAATGACTTGACATGTCATATTATTGCTCATTAATACTTTGCAACTATTAATGGTCTGATAGCTAGTAAACAAAGCTTTATAATGACACATGTAGAAAGTGCATCTAGAGTCTGGAATCCGCTCATTGGTGTTCTGCCCATTCGAAGCAACTAGTGTTTTTGCAACTTCATAGTCTTCTTCATAAACTATAGCTGCATTTGCTTTAGGTCTCTTCCCTTGATACTTGGCTTTTCTTTTTGGACAATCCCTCCTGAAATGACATTCTTTCTTGCAGAATAACACTTCTTGAATTTGCCTCTCGATTTTGATTTTGATGAATTTCTTTTTTTGGTTTCTCTACTCTCAGCTCTCCCCTTTACAATAAGAAAAATTGTAGAATTTTGTTGTTGTTCTTATTTCTTGGCTAACTCCTTTGAGTTTAAGGCAGCTTTAACATTCTTTATTATCAATGACTCCCTTCCATATAAAAGAGTATTAACAAAATGCTTATAACTTTTAGGAAGTGAACTCAGTAACAGAATTGCCTTGTCTTTATCATTGATTTTGACATCAACAGCCTTCAAATCAATGACAGCCTTATTAAAAAAAATTAATGTGTTTATTAAGTGAACCATCCTCAACCAAAGATAATTGGAATAAATTTTTCCTGAGATATAAATAGTTTGCAAGAGACTTAGTCATATACAACGCATTAAGTCTTTTTCACAAACCTAATACAATTTTCTCTGTATCCACTTCCCTCAAAACTTCATCTTTTAAACTCAAAAAAATTTCACTTCGGTCCTTTCTATTAATGGTTTTGTTATCTATGTCAGATTTAGACGTTGTAGGTAAAAATGTGCTAATTTCCTAGGGGGTGTGCATGTGGTGGGTGTTTATCACTATTCAATTTATGCATCATATACACAAATTAGCGCAATAGAAGTGGAAATCTTTATTTTCTAGTGCAACAAACACATTTAAAATTTAAGTTTCATTACTGTAATAAAATTAAGGATTGAGAATCATCTATCAGGCCTTTGGAAATTATCAAACCGGAGTTCATCACAAGCGTACTCATTTGTAATTCTATGATCTAACTGAGGTGAGCTTGGATTGCTAGAATAGAATCTCCAATTTTCAGCAATGGTGTTAAACTCTTAAACACCAATAGTAATCAACTCTTAATCATTTTGGTTAACTCTTAACTATTATTAAAATTTTAAGTTATGGATTATTAGTTAAACCATTTAACCCTACATATTTTTAAAACTGGGTCTCACTTCATTAAGTGGTGATTCTCAATCAGTTATTTATTTTTGTGCAAATACAACTAACTCTACTAGTAGGGCTCTCATTGTGGTTAACAGCACAGAAAAATAATTCTTGTTTATAATGCAAACTGATAACTCTTATCACTGCATCTCATAAACCCTAGTTGTGTTTGCACAGAAATAAATAACTGACCGATAATGCTTATCACTACATCTCATAAATCTTCACAACATATTTAATAATTAAAACAATATTTAAAACACTGTTCCAAAGTACTGTAAAAACATTGTTCCAAAAGTCATGTACAAAAGTACTGTTCGAGTGAACAGTGTCAGCGCCGCAGTGCAGGGCTACCAGCGTTGCGGCACCTGCCCTTGACATTGCAATGTTGAGGCACCCAGTGCTGCGGCGTTGGAGGCATAACCTCCGGCGAAGCAACACCTCGCTCACGCATTTCAACACTTAAAACACTCCAACTGAGTCCTTGAACACTTTCAAACACCAATTCACTCTCAAATACACCCAATCAATACAACAATCACGCTTTGACACCATTTTAAAGTGTGCTAATTTGCTAGGGCGCGTGCATATGCTAGGTGTTTATCACTATTTAATTTATGCATCATATACACAAATTAGTGCAACGAAAGTGGAAATTTTTATTTTTTAGTATAACAAACACATTTAAAATTTTTGTTTCATTACTATAATGAAATTAAGATTCGAGAATCACCTGTCAAGCCTTTGAAAATTATCAAACTAAAGTCCACCACGAAGCGCACTCATTGGCAATTCTAGGATCCAACTGAGTGGGTTTGGATCGTTAAAATAACAGCTCCAATTTTTAGCAATGGTGTTTAACTCTTAAACACCAATAATGATGAACTTTTAATCACTTTGGTTAACTCTTAACCATTACTTAAATTTTAAGTTAGGAATTATTAGTTAAACCTTTTAACTATTTTTTATATTTGTTCTATGATTAAACACTTTAGCCATTTTGTTTCACAAGAGAATAGAATATGATATCATGCAACACTTGCACAAATTTTTAAAACAATTTCTAATGAAAAGTGTTTTTGAACAACACTTGCCAAAACAATTTTTTTTTAATCTATTTTCTTGTCAGTTGGCCAACCATGCTTGAGAAAATAAAGAAGATAAAGATGGAAAACCCTCGCTTACTTACCCATTTCATCTCTTCACTCTTTCTCTTCATTTTGGGCAAATTCACGATCCGCGAAGAATATGAACAATTCTTCAACACTTGAAAAATTGCTATCTTCCTCACACTTCTCCAAATGGCCGAATGACTCACTCAATAAAATGAACCAATTCATTATATTATATAAGTAAATTCATTTTCCTTCAAATAATGGCCAACAAAGAATAGCCCACCAGGTACAAGAGGTCATGCCTTAAGCCATTCACATGTTTCCATTTTATTTTAATAAAACAAATAAACATGTGTTAATATAAATATTATAGCATTTATTGACTAAACAAAACACTTTTGCTTTCATTCCCTTTTTATGTTTGGGCGGCGACCTCTTGAGTAAAAATGAAGCATTTTTAATTTTGTTGATTTGTTTATTTTCCCTCTTATTTCAAGTCAATGTCATATACCCCACCATGCATGACATATAATATCAATCCATTCCTACATGTTTTATATTATATTAATCCCATTAAAAATAAAACATGTAATTGATTCATTACAATAATAATTCTTCAACACTATCTCATAATGTAATATTCTTCAATCTGATTAAGAGAGATTTTTGTTTCTAACCTTAGTCTTCATTCTCCTAGGAAGGGTGATTCTCAATTAATTAATTTTTCTATGCAAGCACAACTAACCTCTACTAGTAGGACTTCCATTGTGGTTACCAGCATAGAAAAATTAATCCTGGTTTATAATGCAAACCGATAACTTTTTATCACTGCATCTCATAAACCCCGATTTATAATGTAGACTGCTAATTTTTATCACTACATCTCATAAACTCACACATGCAAAATTAATTTTGAAACACTATTCAAAAATAATATTCAAATTTACTGTAGCTGCGAACAGTACCTCAACAGTGCCAACTCACATCGCTGCAGCCCTGGAAGGTCGAACCTCCAGCGCTGCGGTGCCAGCCCTCTAGTGCTACAGCGCCCAGTGCACACCCAAAGATATAAATAAATGACTTTACTTATCTTACAAGTAATGTCATTTTGGTAATTACAAAGTCAAACAATAAATGACCTATAATATGCCACGTGTCATCATCTTATTGGTCAGTAACTATTATTAATCAATTTATGCACTTAACTCTTAAGTCTTGACACGTGTACATCCTAAGGGAAACTGAAATAAATATCCCAGTTTGCTGGAATTTATTGGATTAAACTATTCAATCCAATACGCTGCCCCAATGCACAACTAGTACACTTCATATTGTAGGACTCCCTAGGTCCATGCCCGATTTTTCAAATAGAACTGTTCTATGAGTCTGTGATCTATGCCCACCGCACACATCATAGATATTATAAATTAACGCGTTAGACTATACAAGCTAAAGTCATAACATATTTGTATAATCCTTTCGTCACCTATATCCTGGATGAGCGGAGATATAGATCACCACTGTCAAATCTTCACATGCTCATCTGTTAACCCATCTCAAGATTTGTATCTCGATAAACAATATACGCAAACACATTTGAGATATTATTTAACCCTACAAAAAACTCTTTTTTTGGGTTTATGCTTGTGGCCACAAGACTTTTTAAAATATAATATTGGAGCATCAAGATATATAACTCACCAATGTAAACTGACGAATCTCATATTTACGCACATCGAACTCCATGAGCATCGGACCATACCTAGCGACACGTAGCGGTCAGACAATAAAAGGTCTCTGACATATGTAGAACTAAAACATGATGGATCATTCACAAGCCCACCGTGACACTCAGATCAAAGGATCATGAATACTACTCAACTCGAGAGGACTCGTCATTAACAGCTTCATAGAATGTCTATTGGGGTCCTCGTGAGTCTGTTTAGTACTCAATCTTTATTGAATACATGTATGCTTATATGAGCTTCCGATAAGCTCACGGTCAGTTAAAAACAACCATCTATACCATATAGATATAGAATACATTGATCTATATAAAAGAGATTCACCGATAGACCCATACCAATGAAAATAGATCAGGTATATTATATTTGAGAACATACTTGCATAATGACATTTCCTAGCACCTATTGAAACTCTTTACAACTATATCATAATTGGTATGCCCTCAAGTCTTTGTCCCGTTACAAATAAGGCTCTAACTCCTTAGATATTGCTGACTCTCATAATTTGCTAACTCTTAGCAGTGCTAACTCTTAACATTTATAACTATCAGTGTTGTTAACTTTTAACTCTGGTCTAAACTCTTTTATGACATATCTAAACTCCTTCAAATCATACAATGTCTATAGCGTAACAAGAATTATACTATTTATTATAATATTAACGATTATATTTTAAATGCATATTGTATAAATATTAACAATTAATATTCGTACAATATTATAATGGCACGTAAGTACCAACTCCAACAATAGGCTTATCACTAGTACTAGAAGGTTCTTTAAGGACTTATTCTAGTCATTGACTCTTTAACAAAGACAATCTTAAGCTTCCATAAATTCAAAACATTATGCCTTGTAAATTTCTCTACTTCATATTTATGTGGTATCATGTTCAACAACAACAAAAAAAAACTTAGACAATTAATAACAAGCTCTAATACCAATTTGTGGAGATTGAACAATGCAGCGAAATATATAGAATCATACAAACAATGAAGTTAAGTATACACAACCAAAGAACAATAATATCTAACAAGAGCTAAGAATGTGCATTAGATAAAATATAAAAATTAAGTATATCAAGACACAAAATTACGTGGTTCAGTAATGTACTTACGTCTACAATGGATTAAAGATCTGAGTCTCTCTTGATATTTGATTACAAGAGAATTGATCTTATAATATCAAAGAATGATACAAATTAATTTTGGAGCTCTAAGGTTTGTCGTACAGTGTTTAGAGTGTGTATTTTTAAACATAACAACCCTAGGCATATAAAGAAGCATATATATATAAAGCCTAGATTATAGATGAGAACGTTGGGGTGTTCTCCTTAAGTGACCAGCGTCGCGGCGTCAACACTAGGCAGAACATTTTGCCTGGTGGCACCGCAATGTCCATGTCTGAGGAAATTTCCCTTGTTTCTTCTGTTGTCCATGTCACTGTTCTGTTGAGTTTTTTGGCCCTTCGCGTATGCATCCCGCTCCAATTTGATTCCGACATGTTTTCGAATTTGTCATGAATATAACAATCACAAACATGCGATTTTGGATCACAAATTTCACATAAGTGATAGATGTGAAATATGGGCATTGTATCTATGCGTTTAATTTTATATGAATTTTATATGTGAAAGATTTGAAATATTAGCCCATGTCGAATTTAGGAATCAAAACTAAACTAAATTGAAATGGTTTAATTCAGTTTGATTCAATTTTTGAGTTCTAAACTAATTGGTTTCAATTTCTTAGAAGTGATTAGTTCAATTTCGATTCAATTTTAAATTGAATTGAATTGAAAGTGATAATACTCAAGTCTAAAAAGTAGTAACAAAGTTTAATTTGTATAATTATGACAAATTTGTTATAAAAAATAGTAATGATACACTTTTCAAATATTATCCCGAAATTTTTATCTTAAATTAAAGTGTCAATCAAACATTGAGTGGTGAAATAGTATAACTTTTAAGATTACCTATTATATCATTTAACTACTCAATAATTATTTAACATATCATTTAAAAAACAAAGAGAAAAATATTTGAGAATGAGAGCATTATTCAATAAAAAAGAATTATAACAATTTTTTTTTAAAGTTAGTTTTCTCACATAAGTGATATTGTAGTTACTGAATGTCTAATTTTCTTTCATATTATCACTTCTCTTTAAATCATTAAACGTAGCATTAATTTACCTTATAAAAAGAAGCAAAGTTGTTTCTAAATTTTAATAAAATGGTTGTGCAACTTTTTGTGTTTCTTCTAATTTTAGGGTAACATTTTTTTTAACCCTTACTTGTCCAATTTGGTAAGATGTATAATTTTGGAGTTAAAAGGCTACCATGTTATTCTACGGACATAGAGGCAAATTTAGTAACCTGCTCATAATACTATTCTACTTTATTAATTGGTGCATTAATTGAGAATTACATACTCAGAGTTACACCCCTAATATCCCACCAGCTCAAGCTCAACACATTTAGCAAGTATTTCAATTAAGAATTGTATCTATACATGAGAAATATTTAGAACTCTCTTCAATGATAGGGAGAAACAAAAGAAGATTTTTCAATGAAATTAAGTTTAAAATATCCAGCAAGATCAATCAATAGAATGAGAAGCTTTTTTTTAGTGGGGAAGGAGAGCCAAATAAAGATAGTTGCCTAAACCATCCCCACTTATACTATGAGTGTATTTAAACTTTCATGGACTGTGTGTGCTAACATTTAGAAGATCTTCAATGAGTTTTGGTGCGGTTCTAGAGGAAATCACGAGAAGAAGATTCATTAGGGCTTTTGATTTGGTCTCTCCTTTCATTGGTTCACTAGGCGGCCATCGTGTTTATACAAATGAAAAGTAAATGTTTCATTCTATTCATTCATTCAAGTTGAGAAAATAGAAGCAAATTGAAAGTAGAAAAAAAATAGAGAAATAAGCCAAAAAGAAAAAACAAATAGAAGAATGGGAGAGGCGATAGGGAAAAAGAAAGAAAAGAGAGGGAGAGAGAGAGAAGAAAATTAGAAAAGATATTATAAGTTTGGAAAGTTAGATTTATACTCAATAACTTAGAAGGTATAATCTTTGTAAAATTAAAATATTGTTGTTTCAGTTCATATCGATATTAACAATATATATTTATATTATATGATAAGAAGGAATATTGATAACAAATAAACCTCAAGATTCAGATCCAGTTCAGGATGAGCACAATTTTGTGAGCGGATAAATATATATTTTATATTTTTTTAATACAACAGTTTATGATTTAATTACATGTTATTAAATTTATTTTAAACAGATAAATATTTATACTATTTAATATTTTTAAAAATATTTTTAGAAATTAGTGTTGTCTGTGAATTCTAATATATGTGAGTGTATGCATATGCAATTGTATCTATTGCCTAAAATACGTATCTTATATATATTCTATGCGGCGGAAGCGTGTAAATTGCAATAAACATAATAATTAACATATATTAATTGCATTAATAAATAAGTAGGTTTGAGAACTCACCTCAACGTGTAACGTTATACACGTATTTTTTTGGGAGCCCACATGAAGACCAACTCGTGGGCAGTTCTAATTACCAACACGGTGGGCTTGGTGAGCTAGAGTATCAGCCCTATATGCAGCACTGGGTTTAACTCTTAAACCCCAAAATGACCGGTGTATATTTACATCATTTTTTCCAAAATGATAAAAATAGAGAGTTTGATGTAATCCATCATTACTTCAATTGGAACCATAGAGAAAAATAAAATTATTTTATTTTTTCTTTTTTTTTTCTCTCATTCTTTCTCTGGTTCTTCTTTCTCTTTTCTCTCTATTTCCTTTTCTTTTCTCTCAGCCAAAATGACAGCATACATTCACTTTCTCATCTTTCTCTCTTTATATATATATATATATATATAATATAATATAATAATAAAGATATTTTGATTATTTAAAAATTAAATAATCAAAGTGTGATATGATTATTTTGCCTCTCATAAATAGTTACCAAGCCTACCCCTTAGTAGGTCCACCCAAACCCACACTTAGGTAAAATCACCCAGAGTCCACAATGCGCCACATGTCATTATATAATTAGTAAATAATAATTATTGACTAATTATTGTATTTAACATTTAAATACAGATACGCACGCATTCCCCTGGTATTGATGAATATTGCTAGATTAAATATTTTAATTCGACATGCTGCCCCAGTGCACAACGAGTACACTCCATATTGCAGAACTTCCTAGGTCTTACGCCCGATTCGTCAAATGGAACTATTTTATGAGTCTGTGGGCAATGCCCCACACACACGTCACGGATATACAAATCAGCATGTTGAACCATGCAAGCTGAGGTTACAACGCGTACATATAGTTCTTCCGTCATGATATCCTGGATGTGCGGGGATATAGATTATCACCGTCAAATCCCCTAGTGTTCATCCATGTCCTATCTCCAAACTTGTATTTCACTGAACAATATGTGCAAACTCCTTTGTCATATTGTTCTACTCTGGCGGAACTCTTTGCCGAGATTTATGCTTGTGGCCACAAGACTTTCTGAGATACAGTCTCAAAGCATCTGGATATCAAACTTCCTATACGAGCTGACAGATTCCATATCTGTACACATCGGACTCCATAAGCATCAGACCATACCCAGCGAAACCCACCAGTCACACCATGAAAGGTCTGTGACATACATGGAACCAAAGTATGGTGAATCACTTACAAGCCTACCATGGAACTTAAGTCAAAAGACCACATATACTACTCAACTTAAGAGGACCCTTCGTTGACGGCTTATATAGGATGTCTATCGGAGGCCCTCGTGAGTCTGTCTCATATCCAGTCCTAACTTAATACCCATATGTCAATACGAACTCCAATCTTATGGTCGGTTAGGAACGACCATCTATACCCTATAGGTACGACATATGCTGATCTATATATAAAGGTATCCACCGACAGACCCGCATCGACAGAAATAAATCAGGGACAATTATTCAAGAACATTTTTGCACAACTAGCATTTCTTGGCACTCGATTAACAATCTTGCAACTATGTAGTTACTAGTATATTTCCATGTCTATGTCCCATTACAGACAAGGCTCCAACTCTTGGATATGAGGAGTATTATAACCAGCTAACCCTTAACTGTGCTAACATTTAGTATTTATATCTCTCAACGTGACTAACTATAAGCCTTTATCTAAACTCCTTTAGATCTGATATGAACTTCTTCAAATCTACAATGTTTGTAACGTTACATTATATAATACCATATTAATAGGTATTAGCAATTTAATGGGAATGTACACTTGTTTAAATACACAAGTATATGTACATTCAGGGATGGCACGTAAGCATCGACCTTAACAATTAGTATAGTATAGCTTATGATTACATTCAGTAGAGAAATATTTATTTTAGAATAATTATACTTCCACAATATTACAATAGTAGTTTTAGAACCACCAGATACATACCTTCCCCTTTAGTGTAGTTTATCTGCGCATGCATTAGACCAATTTAGTTTGCTCTGCCCGAGCGATGCAGCATTCTGTTGGGTTAGATCAGCTTAGATCCTCCGTTTAGTCTGTGCGTGAGTTACTCCATCCGGTTAGACCAACTTTTTTTCGAGTACAAATTTAGTGTGATTTTCAGTATATATGTAATATATATTTTCAAATGTACGTTACATATATTCAGCTTTAGAATAGATTTTATAACAGCTTATGCTTCCCGATTTTCATGTTCCTTATATTTTGTTATAATTTTCAGCATAGTATAAATTTTTATGATAGCTCATATTTTCAGTACAGTTTTACTAATTACTCAATATCAGTTTTATGATTATTTTATATTATAGATTCTATGTGTACGTTATATATAGTATTATTTATCATTAAATTATTATTAAAAAGCTATTATTTATAGTACATATAAATATTTTTAGATTATGTTCACTCATTAAACCACTAGCTCACCTTTTTTTTCTTTTTTTTCTTATTTTTTTAAGGATGTCGCAGGGAATCGTGCGATGTGATACAGTCTTAACATTTTGAGGTTGACCCACAATACACATAATTGCATGAGTTATTATGTATTATATATTTATGTACATATGTACATTTTTATAGAGGCACATATCCTTGTTGTATTAGATGCAATTAATAAAGAGTATGCTAGTCCCATGTCATCGCAGGATCCATGTTGATTCTCGATGAGGACTCGGGTCAGGTCCTGTAAAACTAGGGGAAGATGTGCCAAGGAAAAACTCAAGTAGGAGTTAGATTCAGGGATTTGGTCTGCTTCAACCAAGACTTGCTGGCTAAACAAGGTTGGAAACTCCTGGAAAACTTAGAATCCTTGACAATTAAGGTGTTTAAAGCTAGATATTTTAGTGACAAGTCTTTTATTGAAGCTAACTTGGGAAGCAAGCCTTCCTTCATCTAGAGAAGTATTTTGTAAGGGAGAAAATTACTACAATAAAGCTTAAGATAGATCATTGACAATAGCTCTTAGGTTAGTATCTACCAGAGCAATTAGATACGATGGAAAACCGTGCTCAAACCATTATTGCTTGTAACCCTTCATGAGCACTCAACTGTAGATTATCTCATTAATGAATAAAATATGTGGAAATATGTGCTTATCAAGCAAAACTTCCTAGCTATTGATAAGGAATGCATCATTAGAATTCCCTTACCTCCAAAGAAGATTGAAGATAAACTTTGTTGGCTTCATGAAAAAATAGGCAATTATACTGTCAAAAGTGGCTACTTTATGGCTTCTCAAAAGAAGTCTGTTAGATGGTCTAAATCTTTTGGTGGAGCCTCTAGTCTGTGGAAGAAGATTTGACATTGCCATCGCCCTCAGAAAATTAAAGTTTTCTTATGGAGAACTCTGAGAAACCTTCTGTCTACAGCTCAAGCCTTGATGTCTAAGAAAATCCTGGTATCCCTTATATGTTGCAAATGCTTTAGCAGGATAAAATGTGCTTCATGCCCTTATAAAATGCAAGTTAGCCAAAAAAAATTAGAGGCTAACAAAATTTTCTAGTGTTACAGATATCAAGCTATGCTCTTCAGTTTGACATCCATGTGGCAGTAATTAAGCCACAGGCTTGATACCCTTTTTATTCTATGTACAGCGAAAAATTATAACTCACACCATAAGTAAGAACATATAGGACTAACACACCAATAAATATAAAGAAAACAAACTAATTAACAAGACATAAGGTATACATGGTTCGGCTTAAAATTGTCTACGTCTACGAAGGATCCATGATCAAACTTCTTATTATTGATATAGATCATTAAGTATCTTCTTACATCATCAATGATCCCGCAAAACCCCTTAGTATCTCCCATAGAGACCTCTAAGTATCTACTCTTGACCACCATGACTCCCAAGAGCTCTTAGTATCTCCTCATAAGAGATTTTTACAAAGAATACAAGAATGACCCAAGCATTTAAGCCAGAAGGATCTATGGTGTTTCTTTTATTCACTTAAAAACCAAAAGAAAACACTCCCTAAAGGTTACACCCTAGTGTATCACGCACTTAGTGCCTACCTAACTCATCTATTCTCTCTTATGGTTACATCTAGAAATTTTAGATGTTTGTCTTTCTCTTATGTTTAGAAGGGTTTATATAATGAATAAAATATATTTAGAAACCCTAAACCTAATTGAAATAAGAGTCCTTATTTATAGGAATACTAATTCCACTTAAAAAGGTTAATTGAGTCAAAATAGAAAATACCCTACAGTTGCCGCTTGAATAATACCTACTTGAACAGTACTCGTAAACAGTTGCGGCCGTGAACAGTACCCATCACCGCGAGCAACAATGGTTGCTGTGAACAATGTCGCAGCATGAATAGTATACATTCTTTTTGCTTTCCATTTTGCTCATCTTTTGTACACTCAATGCGTACTTGATTTTATAATCACTATCCTCTTTATATTCATCTCAATTCTTGCCTATACAAAATTATTAAATCACCAATTTTCAATATCTAATATGATCAAAACACACCGAAGATACAACTAAGTGGTTTCCTAAGTTTTATGGTTTCCAACACCTTGGAAGAAGAATTAGCCAAGTTGTTAATTCTGATGTGGATGATTTGTGGAGATAGGAATCGTTTTGTCATGGAAAGAAGGAAAGATGACAGATGAGATGTGTAGACAAGGCCGAAGCTCTCTTGGAGTCTCTGTAAAACCAAGGGGTGCCAAAGAATTCAAGGAATTTTTAAAAAGATGCCAGTGTAAGTCTGGTTTGGATCCTTTCTCCCTTATGATGGTTTAAGTTAAATGTGGATGTTCCAATGAGACTCTAAGAGCATAGAATGCAATTATGTGTTGTTTTCAGAGATGAAAAAGGAAAATTTCTAAAGATGGTAACTTTGAGCAAGGTCAGTGATGATGTTGTAGAGTTTGTAGAAACCGAGGCTTTGCTGCTTGGCTTGAAACTTAAGTGAAAAATGGGTTTTGCCCTTTAGTAATAGAGTCCGACTCAAAAAAATGTTTTGGAGCTAGTGAAGGGTGAAGTTTGTTAATGAAAGAAATTAGTTAGATCATTGAGGACATCCATGATCTTAAGAAGTTTTTTTTTTAACAATCCTTAGGAAGATTATTAATTAATGTGTAATTCAACATGTCCCTCGCAAATGTAACGAGGTAGCTCATCTCTTAGCCAAAGAAACTTTTAGCTTCTCAGGTCTGATGTATTGACAAAATTTTGCTAACTTTTTTATTTAATGAAAGTTTCTTAATTTAAAAAAATACTTAGAATGGCACTTAAATTTTTTTTTATTAAATATTACATTATTAATGTCATCAATAATTATATTATCACGAAAACATCCTTTATATTAATTACAAGTATGCTCATAATATTTTTAAAAAAAATAAGATTCTACATTATTTTACGATGTTTAACAAATTTGAAGTATATATATATTTTTAATAATGATATGCATATATAATTAAAATATAAATTTTATATTTTAAATAATGTAACATTTATTTTTTAGGTTATTATTATGAATATTTTTAAAGTAAAACATAATTATATGAATATTTGAGAGTTTTAGAAATCGATGTTAATATTCAAGGTTTAAGAAAATATCATTGATGCCTTTTCGTTAGAAATTTTTTAGTTAAAATTATAATGTTATTTTAATATTTAAATATTAAATATTAAAATAAAATATTTAATAACTATTTAATTAAATGTTAAATGATACATAACATTCTTCAATCTTTTCTTTCAAGTTCTTCGATCTTCTCTTTCGTAGTGACCACCGACCAAGAGCCCAGCCACCAACAACGTCAGCCACCACGTATGCCAACCGGCCAAGATTAAAGCCACCACGTACGCCAGTCACCATCGTTCTCTGTCACCACTGGAGGCACCAGTTCCGTCCTGCTTCAACTCATCGATCCTTGCATTCTCTGTCACCACTGGAGGCACTGGTTCAAAGCCCATTCCACCGCCTCCCCCAGCAGGCACTTACATCATCTTAATCCCCAAAGACTAAATGTACAGAGTCCCACCAAAGGAGCAATATTTATGGGAAAGATGAGGTCTTTTGTAAACAGAAGGGTGTTTGTTTTTATGACAAATGTTGGGTTTTGTTGGATATTAATCATATATCGAGGTTGAAGCTTGTTGGATCGATCAATTTTTTTTTTTTTTTGCAATGTACTCCTTTTCAAGCTCTAAGATTTGGGTTTTTAGTGTGAAGTCGATGGATGATGATGAGGATAATGATGGATTGAGAGTGAAGTTGATGAGATATGCTGTGATTGAGTGTTGCAAGCCTGTTTGGTCATTGAGTTTGTCTTTTGGGTTTTTGATTTTTCGAGAGGATAATGGGGTTAATTTGAGAAGTTTGGTCAAATGGAAGGTGAAGAAGAATTCGGGTTTGCAAAATGGGATTATCGGGGATGATGGTTTTGATGGGGCAAGTGAAAAAATTGCTTGTAATGGTAAATTTCAAATGTTAAGAATTTGGGTTTGCGAAATGGGATTATTTTGTTGTAGGATTAATGTGCTTATTTTGTTATACAGGTAAATTTCAAATGTTAAGATACCCATTTGATATCAAAAATGGTCTGGGTTTCATTTTCATCATCAAACATCATCATCCATGAAATTTAAACATGGCCTTTTAGGGATAATTAAAGAAATTTAAAGAAAATAATTAAAACATAACTTAAAGAAAGTAAGATTTTGTTTTGTTTGGGGATACGGTATTTTAAAATACGTGTAAAAAGGTCATGATTATTATATTATAATTTTTTTTATTAAATTACAGAGTAATTTAGATATTTTAAACATTATAAGATTAACAAAATATTCTTTAACAAAAAGACAGCGATAATATTTTTTTAAAATTTTTGGTATTAATGTTACTTTTTAAAAATTTTAAATTTTTGTATAATTATATTTTACTTTAGAGGTATTTATGATAATAATTTATTTATTTTAACTATATTAATTATTAATTTATATTATATTACTATATTATTAAGAAGTAAAAAAGACCATAATTACTCAATAAATAATAATCATATTGGTGAGCATCATTGAGATAACAAATTTGTAAACACTTTTTTTTGTTTTATAATTATTGTGTCACTTTAATCGTTAACAAATTTAATAATAGACAAATATTCTATTTTAAGTACCACGTGAAATTCATGTCATTTTTAACATATTCGACATCAATTGTCATTAACATTCTCTTTACATATATTGCTTGTTAATATTTATTAAAAATTAGATTAAAGGGCAATCATTGTGATAATTTAGTTTATTTTTGAAATTCAATTCCATAGTTACATTCAAAAAAATATTGTTTTATTTTTATTTCATTATCGAATAATTATAGAATTTGAATCAACATACATACGAAAATTAAACCTTCCTTGGTACTCTAAAGTAGGGGTGAACAAAAAATCGGTGAATCGAATTAGACTTAAAAAATTGGACTAATCAATTCGATTCAATTTTTTTTTTGATTGATTCAATTCTTAATTTTAAAATTTTAAAATTAAAAAATTATTCAATTTTTGATTTCAACCTTCTAAATCATGTACTAAACTTAAAAATTAAATTTAAAGTAATTATAAAAAAAATTGAACTGAACAAAAAATAAATCTCATTTAAGCTTATTTAAAGTCAAATCAAAAAATTGAATCGAATTGAACATTCAATTCGATTTAATTCACTATTTTTTATTTAATTTTATCTTTTAAAAATCAATTAGCTCGGTTCAATTTTCACTCCACCCTTCAAACTTAAACTGAACCAATTTTGCCCATCCGTACTCTGAAATACATAACTATGAAAAATATTAAATGAATAACATTTTTAAAAAATAATAATTTCAGCATCAGACGTAGTCATATAGTCATAGATAAAGATAATACAGAGACAAAGAGGCAACTCAGAGTCAGTGAAGTAATTCAAAAGTTGCTCAGAATAAAGAGGTGCTTCCCTTCCCCTTCCCCTTTAACGGCTGATTGGTTAGTGATGGCTCATTAGCTTAATAAATTCAAGCAATAAATAAATATTAAATATTAATCGACGGTGAATACCGCCATCTCCAAATCTCAACGCTAGGCATTTCACCGCACATATTAACCACGCCCCTTTTTAATCCCATAAATAAAGTCTGATACCAAAATATAAGTAGAAAAAGAAATGAAAAATATAATTAATTAAAAAAAAAAATCGACCCCCCCTTCTATTTTTATTTTTCATATTAGATCATTTAACATTTTCTCATTCTTCTTCTGTTGGGATCGGTTAACTCAAAGATCGGATCGTGAACCCTAGACCAGAGAGCGCGCTCTCTCTCTCACACACCCACTGGTTCACTCTCTATAATGTCCGGTTCGTGTCTCTATTTCTTCTACAGTTCGTTCAATCATTGTCGTAAAACGTCGGCGTTTCGTTTTCTTAGCGTCGTTGATTGATTTCTTTGCAGGTTTTATTACACATGGACCGAGAGAGTGGCTGTGATCTGAAACGAGTTTCTTAAACAACCTAATCAAAAGGTATAAAAAAATTCTAAAGGTGATTTTTTTTCTTACGTGTGTGTTGACGTTTTGATTTCTCGGAAAATCTGTGTCTCGGTACGGAAGGATCTTGATGTTTGGAAAAGGAGATTGAAAATGTAATCTATGTTTCTCCTTTGAGAAAAAAAAAATGAAAATTTTACGAATAAACGGATCTAGAAAGACAGAGACGTGTGTATTTTAGAGAGAGAGAAAGAGGTTTAGAAAGAGAAACGCCTAAAAAGTTTGGTTTTTGAATACGCCATTTTTGTTCGTTTCTTCAATCTCATATTTGGTATTTCAGAACCGGAGTTGTTTTTCTGGATATATGATCTGTTTGTTTGCTTTGTTTATAAGTTACGGTTTGATTATTGTATCAATTTTTTTTTTTTTTTTGACTAATCATGTCGGTTTTTAAAGCAGCGTGATACAGCTTTTAATAAAAGAAAAGTCATTCTGTCTACACTCACACTTATCTTATATAATAATTAAGTATTCGATTTATTTTTCTTAATTCGTTTTTGTTAATTTTTTTAAAATTATTTTGTGGGTTCAGTTTGGTAAATAGTCAACAAAAATGTCCTCATCAAACTCGCCGTGTGCGGCGTGCAAGTTTCAGCGACGAAAATGCACGCAAGAATGTGTTTTGGCACCATATTTTCCACCAGATCAGCTGCAGAAATTTGCTAACGTACATAAGGTCTTTGGTGCTAGCAATGTGACTAAACTCCTGAATGAACTGAGCCCCAATCTCCGTGAAGATGCTGTGAACTCATTGGCTTACGAAGCCAAGGCTCGTCTTCATGACCCAGTTTATGGTTGTGTGGGTATGATCTCGATTCTTCAACACAGACTCAAGCAAGTGCAAAGCGATCTTTATAACGCAAAGAAAGAGCTGTCAACGTATATTGGTCCACAAGCGATGATGCCCATGTTACAGGCACAAACTTTTATGCCTCAACAGCATTTGGGTAATCCATCATCATCGTCAATACAGCACGGCATGTTGCCTATGATGGGTATACCTACAGGATCGTCCCATAGTGGGCAGTTGATGATACGCGATCCGCAGCATCCAAATCAACATCATCAACAACAGCAAATCTTTGAGGCTCAGCAACTGGCTGCAGCCGTGGCTGCCAGAGAGCAACAGGAGATGATGAGAAATTATGAGCATCAACAGCAGCAGCATCAACAACAGCAACAAGAGCTTGTGAGGTTTAATAGTGGGTACGATGCTCCAGCTGGGACTGTTACCCCTTCTGGGTTTAACCAATTGAGTGCTGCTGCTATGTCGCCCTCTTTAGCACTGGGCAGTTTTGATAACCCTTATCAGATGCAAGCACAGCAACAACCCGAGCCTCATCACCATGCTACACATTCTCTTCAAGCACAGCTCTTGCTTCAATCACAACAGGGCCAAACACCGCCACAGAAACAACAAGCACCACAAACTCAGCAGCAACAAAAGTCTGGAAGTGAGGAGGGAAGAAGCGTTGGCCCGGCTTGTTGAAGTTCTGCAGGTCTTTTGCGTTATTCACTGAAGCAGAATTTTCCATTCCAGGTATGTATTTTCATGGTTTTGTGCTTTAGTGACGTTTGTCCGTGTGCATGAGGGTTTCTCGCTCCTAGTTGGGTTTTCGCATTTATGAAGATTTTTATGTAAAATCAGGAGGGGTTTTTTCTTGAATGGGGCATTATAGTTCGGTGACAGTCGAAAGACAAAATTAATCTTTTATTGCATAGAGCAATAGGGTTGGTTAAGAGAATTATTGTCTTTGCACTGAGAGGGATGTCTCATTCATCAATTATAAGTAGCTCCTATCCCAAATAGCAGCCTTAGATTTACTTCATAGATGCTCCTTTTCTCTGACGATATATATATATATTTTTTAAAAAATTGCTGGTATATAATATATTAGGTCGAATACACATCTTTGAAACTGTGAGTCTGAACACAAACTTCTCTTAAGCCATGTTGTTATGAACTCACCAATCACCGCGGGACAAAAAAATGGGATTGCTCCTGCCGGTTTAAGGGGATTTTTTTTAATGTTAAATCATTTTCATTATCTTGACTTGTGCACTCACTTTTGCTTCTTCTTCGTTTGTGCAATAAAATGGGTTGCTGCTTCTACTTTTTTGATTTGATTGATATGTGATTTGATATGGGTCATATCAAACCATTGGGTTGCCGTACAAGTTTCTGAAAGAAGTGCCGTACAAGTTAATTTCTTCTTCTCTGAAAACGAAACGAATTTATATCGCAAGTCTAAAAAGCAAAAGTGCATTGCCTTCTGGTTGATGAAGATTGTCCAACTCTTGGACTAAAATCCAACATATCTTTTGAACATCTAAGCATCGGTCTTGAAATATTCTTCCTAATGAAGTTAATAGTCTTCTATTTATGGCGTTTTCAGTATAATGTTTAGACTGAAATTTGAAGACATTGACAATTGTGAATGTCTTGTTTGTGTTGTCTTGTCCCTTGTGTGCAGATGTTGTTCATATCTGCCGCATATAAGCTGTTAACAGAGAAAGAGAAAAGAGAGGAAAGAGATATATTAACAATTATAATGGAGATTATGGAGAGATTCACATCTGAGATCCAAAGTCAGTATTGTTTTTTGGGTTTATGAAGAAGACTTTCTGGGGAAATATAAATTTTGGAAAAGAAGTATCTGCATTGATCTTCGAGTACAGTTTTATTTTTCTTTTTTCTTTTTTTTATTTTTATTTTTTTGGGTCTATTAGGGGTTGATGAATGATGATGGATCATCTTTTTTTGTTTTTTAAATTATAAACATGTAAATCAGAAGTTGGGAAGTCTGTTTCTAAAGCTCTTTTGTTTAGTCTTTAAACATATTCCAACTCTTCTCAATCTCATCATTGTTCTTATTGTTATCATTTGCAGTAATATAATTGCTAGTTGATGATGCCTAGCATTTAGTGAACATGCACTTTATTATAAAATCTCCAATATCAGCACAAGTAACTAGACCACAATGTTAACTTTTCTAATTTGTTATATAGTATAGTAGTCAATGATGTTAGTTAGTCTTGCTAGTTCCCTTTTGCCATGTTCTAAGGAATATATTAAGGAAATTTCTAACTAGGAGAGAAGTTTAAGAAAACCAATAACTTTTTAATTGTATTAATAAGCATTTTAAATATTTTTATAATAATAAATAACTTAATTATAATAATTAATATTTACTTAAATGGAAGCTATATTCAAGTAACGATGATTAAATTTCTAATTACTTTTATAAAAACAAATTGTTAGTGTTATCATGTGACAAGTGCACAGTCTATTAGTTAACGTTCTATTTAATCATTGTACGATAATAAAAGGACACACTTTTGTACACGTGGTTGACATATTTTAATATAATAAAGTAAGTATATTTAATAATTTTTTTTAAAAGATCATATAATACGAGTACACCTAAAGATCTAGGTCAGCTATACTTACATACATTTTAATAATTACTTTGTTAAAATTTTGTGCTAACAAAATCATCAACTGAGGTGACCCACACGCTCACTTGGAATTTTCACCAATTGAATATTTGATCAAAACTTGTGCCCATGCAATGCAATGCAATTATGCAAATTAACGGTGTTATTTTATTTAGAAATATTTTCTTTTTTAATTTCTGTTACCGCGGATTATGTAAAATAAACTCGTCAATCTATTGGCTATTGTTATATGTATAAACAATCGTGGTACGACTCATAAATTTCGTGCAATGGCGTTCTAGTTTCTATGGCCATGTGAACTCCGTTATTGTATAATGACACGGCATTTGTGATTAAATTATAGAAGAAAAAAAAAAAACCATATTAACACTTCGTCAATTAAGAAAAGATCACTAAATAAGGGGATTTAAGGAATTCTGAAATGGTCAAAGGAATTTTTCTTTTTATAAGTAAGAAACTGTCTTTCAACTTGTTTCTTGTTTTGAAATTTGATTACATTCGTAAGTGTGTTTTTTTGTACACCATACAAAGTTTATCTGCGTGTAAATATGTACAGGAGTTGGAGATGGTAAATGAGTCTGGCTGCTCAGGTCTAGCACGGTATATAGTATATTGTCAGCACAACTTAGCACGGTACGGTTGCATTATAATGTTTTGTGCCAACCCACGACAGACACAATTTATCACGAGCTCGGAATAAATTAGGCCCATGAGCTTGGCTGTATTGATTTATAAATTATTTTTTAATTTTTTTAAAATATTTTAATTATAATTAAAATTATTAATTATAAGTTATCTATATTGAATTAAAATTGTGTTATAATTATTATTAAAATTATAATTATAATTCATTGATAAAAAATTATTGATATTATTCTAAATATGAAATTATTGAATACAAATACAAAAATAAAATGTCAAATTTATATCATTAATGTTACAGTACATCCTAACTAGGTTGGCGCCTATTGAGTCATTTATTACTTGTAAATTCAATTATTTTTTAATAAATTACAAATTTATATTTCAAATGATTAAACTCTGAAGTTTTAAAAATCTTTGAACATATCATCTTGCCAATTTATTTTTGGTCCATCACATCTTCTTAATGTTTTTTACACATACTAAAACCTCTAAAGTATCTGATATTAACCTTTATCATTTTTCATCTATATATTCTATCCTATGCACAAAAAGAATATTCTAACACTACAATAAACACTGGAGGAGTTAGTATATATTGAGCCACGATAGATACTATAGGATAAACCATTTCGTTTGATTTTCATCATGACAAAATATTAAATTATTTTTACTTTTGTATACTCAATGTAAAAGAGTAGTCAATATTCATAAATTTTTTCAATTCAAAAGCAGTAGAAATAGTGAAACTATAATTTACTTTTCTTTTATCTTTTAACAAAATACTCAAAGCAGCCTAATTATAAACAAGTTTTTTATTTGTTTTTTTCATAGATAAAGTTGACCAAATTTATTTTCATACAAAAACAAATAATTATATAATAAAATTATAAATTTGATCAAAATCATAAAAGGGTCTAGAGTTAAAATTTTATGAGATCCATGCATTTACACTAGACCAATTAATTGTTGGATTCATTATCGTTACACAAATAAATAAAAAAGAAATTTTCTTCTAATATTTTATGGATTTAATCTTCATAATATAACAGATATAAGAAAATATTAGATTATCTCTATATTTAACAAAAATATCACTAATATGTTATAAATGAGTCAAATGCAATAGAAGATGAAGGTGATACACACATGAAAATGCTAATGTGATATTATTAAATACTTTTAAAATATATATATAATAAAATATAAAATTTCAATCATCATTAGTTGCTATAATATATTTCATTTTATCATTATAATAGTATGTATTATAATCACTAAAATTCACATAAGATTTCATCATAATATATATATTATTCAAATGAATTTTTACATTAAGTTTGAACCTTTTACTATCTATTCCACAATTATTTAACACAATTTTAAATTATTACCGTCTAAAAGATGGTGAAGCAATTTATTTTATTGATTCTCTAATTATTTTAAATATGATAATTAATTATATTTAAATAATCTTGAATAATTAAATTAAAAATATGATAAAAATACCTCAAATGAAAAAAAAAAACATAAACCACGCGCAGGTGTTAACTAATAAAAAAATAATTATATAATAATAGTATTTGCTTTTGCATTATCGAAAGTAAAACTAATAAGTTTCTCAATAATTCGAGATTATCTAAAAATATTTATTAATAATTAAAAATAATATTAACTAAGTGTGGATGTTTTAATTAACAAAAACTAATATATATATATATATATATATTGCAAGAACAAATCATTATCAATATAATTCAAAGTAAGAAAAATATACTCTAAATCATTGGTACCTATCAAACAATCAAAAGTAACAACAAATATTTCTTTAAATTGTGAGGTTTCATCAATTGAATTTTGTTCAGTTTGATTATAGACAGTAAAAATATTATTTTTAATTGTATTTTTTGGAACGTGAGAGAAGTTGGATTGAACGTACATTTTTATAAGTTTCTTATACCTTTCATCTTCAGCAAATGAGAAAATTTGTTTACTAGTTGTAATGAATATAGTCAATCTATTATGCATGCATTGTTGATTATATTTAAAACTAAAAATATTTTTTATAGGGGAACTTTGGACAAATTTAGATTGAGGTGGATCTTTTGGACCATGTCTGTGCATACATGATTTGGCATTTCGATTCAAATGTCCAATACTACTTAAAGTTTTAAGATCTAAAACTTTACTACAAAAATTATGTACAACTTTTTTTTTAATTTTTTAAAAAATGTATGAGTCTCCAGCATGAAATAATTTTAAACATTTGATATTCAATCTCATTTTGATTTTTTTTAAAGTTTTCAATATATTCAATTGTGGAAGCAGATTGGCTACTGGAAAAAGTTAAAAATTTTATTTGTGATAGTATTGACATTTTTTTTTTCACTTTCATTACTCTTAATATTAAAAAAAATTATTATTGACATTGTGTTAAAATTTTGAAATTAATTTTAGAGAATGGGAGATTTGAGAGAGTTTTTGTGGCTTAAAATGACACCCTATGATGTCATCTTATAGACCACAAAATAGATCATTGATACTCTATCCTTAATTTTTTTTTTAAGTGAAAGTTGGTCCATATATTAAAAAAAAAAATTGTCGCAGGTAGCAAGTAACTCGTTTATAAAAATAAATTTTTTATTTTTGACTTATTGAACTCGCGCGCTGGCACAATAACAACCCGTGTTGGGTCAAGTTTTTTTTTTTTAAATAAATATGTCTAAACTGTATTTTCATATTGTACCCATTAAACAATAAAAAATAACAACAAACACTTCTTTAAATTGTGAGATTTCATCAATTGAATTTTGTTCAGTTTGATGATAGACAGTAAATATATCATTTTTAATTGTATTTTTTGGAACATAAAAGTTGGATTGAACATATCATCTTCAGCAAATGAGAGAAATTGTTTACTAGTTGCAATGAATGTAGTCAATTTATTATGCATGGATTGCTGATTATATTTGAATCTAAAAATATTTTTTATAAGGAAATTTTGGGCAAATTTAGATTGAGGTGGATCTTTTGGACAATGTCTGTGCATACATGATTTGACATGCCGATTCAAATGTCTAATACTACCTAAAGTTTTAAGATCTAAAATTTTATTACAAAATTTACGTACAACTTTGTTTTTCAATTTTTCAAAAAAATATACGACTCTCCAGTTTGAAATAATTTTAAACATTTGATATTCAATCTCTTTTTAATTTTTTTAAAAATTTTTAATATATTCAGTTGTAGAAGCAGATTGACTACTTGAAAAAGTTAAAAATTTTATTTGTGATAGTTGGCATATTTTTTTTTCACTTTCATTACTCTTAATATTAAAAAAAAATTATTATTGACATTGTGTTTAAAATTTAAAATTAATTTTAAAGAATGAGAGATTTGAGAGAGTTTTTGTGGCTTAAAATGGCACCCCATGATGTCATTTTATAGACCACAAAATAGATTATTGATACTCTTATCTTTAAATTTTTTAAAAAAATAAAAGTTGATCAATGGGTACAATATATTAAAAAAAAAAAATTGTGGCAGGGCAAGTAACTCTTTTATAAAAATAAAATTTTTATTTTTAACCTATTGAACTTGCACGCTGGTACAATAACAACCCGTGTTGGGTCAATTTTTTTAAAATAAATATGTTTAAACTGTATTTTCATATTGTACTGGTCCAAATATAGCAACCCACTTGAACTGATATTTTGTAGGCTCTATTAATTCGACAGTAGCTACCTCTAATAATGAGAATTTAAGTGATGGTCATTTACTTTGCAATTAAAATATTAATATATTATTTAAGAATATAATCACGACGTTTTCATTAATAATTCTACTTAATAAAATTTAACTGCTATTCTCTACCACGCGTCTGAGGAATATTAGTCTAAATTGATATTTTCAAATATAAAAAATATGTTCCATACATTTTGTGACACGTCTGTGGAATATGTCAGTTCCGAATCAATGAGTCTAGGGTTTATAGGGGAGCTACAGTACAGCTAGTGATAACACAGGACACTGGTAGATGGGAAGGAGGCAAAGCAACGCAATCAGCAATTGAGTTTCTACGATGATCTCTTTACGCCTCGTTTGCAGATTTGATAGCAAACTAACACTTACACTTGCAAGGAAAAATATAATATTAAAATGAAAAAGACACCTATTATTATTATTATTATTAGAGATAAAGGCACATAAATTTCAAATTTTTAATATAAAGAATAATTTTTTAAAAAAATTATTCAAAAAAAACCTTTTTAGCAACAATGACAACAGAATTTTAATTTATTATTAATATTATTATATTTAAAATTTTATAATTTATACACTGATAATATTGTTTCATTAAAAAAAGTATAAAAAAAATAAAATTTTGATCAAAAAGAAATTTTTTACTAAAATAAATATTTTAAAATAATTTAAAAAATAAGTGATGAAAATATCTTTTAAATCAAAATTTGGATCTAATTTTTTTCCCCTTATTATTATTATGAATATTATTTAAGGTTGTTGCAAATATATTATTCACCCAGCCTCAGGAGTAATACACAGTCTCATGTCAATTGTCATCTCAACCAGAGACAAAATTCAACAACCTTCTTCAATTTCATGACACTGTCACATCGGAGGTTTACACAAGGAGAATGAGTAATGTTAGCATCTATTCTATGTTTTAAAATGTTTCGTGTTAAATAAATATTAAAGAGTGAAATAATATATATTTTAAAATTATTTATTATATTAAATATTTATTTAATATATTATAATTTAAGATAATTTTTAAAATTTATTTATTATATTATTTTTATTTAACAATTATTTGATATTTTATTAAAATTTTAAAATTTTTTATTTAAATTTAAAATATTTAACATTACTCTTAATTTTAATTATATTATCACTCTTTTTACTTAATTTTAAAAAATAAAAATATTTTTATTATTTAAATAATTAAAATATTCTTAAAAGATAAAATATTCTTAAAAGATAAAATATTTTCATTCTTTAAATTAAATAAAAATAATATAATTAAAATGTAATTTATGCAAACCTCGATAGCTAACCGCGTTATATCCCCACAACTGCCTCGTACTTAACGTCCTTGATTTCATCACCAGTGCCGTTTGCTATTTTCTTCACACAATTGATTGAGACTTGAGAGAGGGATTAATTAATTAATTTCTTTTTAAAAAAAATAAAAAAATGATTTATAATATAAAAGAATCTGTAATGTGTGATAGGAACACGTAAAGTAATATGATCAATCAGATCACAACCCTAGGCCTAGTGTTTGTGTTTTCGTGGAGACCTTAAATGTGAAAATGGTCTTACATGATAAAACAAAAAAGAGTTGGATTATCATAGCCATCTTCATTCCTCAAATTTTGTCACTTACAAGGCAAAAAAAATCCGAAATATAATTCAAACTAAAGTCATTCTTCTGTAAAAGCAGATGTTTAGTACAAATGTTTCATTTTTTTTGAGCATGTTTCAAGTGTTTGAAGTTTATTAAGGAATATACCTTATAAAATAAAAAATACGACAAAATTTACAATATTAACAAAAAACTAGAAATATATTAATGAGAAATGGAAAAATTCTTACATCTACTTAAAAAGTGATAAAACTGTATCACACATCTAGATGTGCAATAATTTATCCTCAAACTTTACTACAAAATCCCAGGTTGCAGGGCATTGTATCTCTTCTTCCTTTTGGCATATTCAAAATTCATCCGCATCACATTCCAATTTGCAAGCAAAATCCTTTCGGACAATCAGGTGTTGGGAATTTTGACTCTGGTTTCGAAACTAAACTCAAAGTTCCGAGAAAAAGGAACCAACTTAACCACCAGAAACTTAATCTGAATCCGAGGAAAATTCTGAACGAGGATTTAATGCTGAAACCATCTTTAACAGTGACTCTCCTATGTCATCTAATTCATCCTTTCCGAATCCCCAACTTCTGACTAGCTCAGCCCCCAGAGCGCCTCGCTGCAATCCAAATCTACGAAGGTTTCCCAACCTATTCTCTAAAAATGGCAAAATAGCGCTGCTTGAACGCAGTCTCACTGCCATGGGTATCGAATGGACATCAAGTGATCCCCTTGGTGCAGAACCTGAAATTGGACTGCTCAATAGCTCACCGTGTTGTCCAACAAGATTCCCGAAAATTGAAGGAAATGGCAAGGGTATGGGAAGAGGACAGCGAGCAGCTGATAGATGACAAAACATTGGCCTTGTTATTGCATTCTCATAAAGATCATGAACTGTATCCTTCACTTCTGAAATTGAAGCATGATGACCATCTGCAGTACAAAGCAGTGAGTTAGAAACAAGTATGCATTAGTTCTCATAAACCAGAAAATGCATAGAAAATCAGAATCAGCTTAATCATTGAAGATGCAAATAAGCAAACAGACGTGGAGAGAATGATTCATGAAAAAACTGTAATCAAAGCATGGTTAACAATATCTATCGCTCTTAATTTTTCCTAGAAACTCACTTTTTGTTTATCTTTTTCCTTGGATGATAATTCTTTCCATAAGCACCAAGTATCTCTCCCATTTGGAAAAGCTGTCCTCACTAAGAAGCTATATCCACAGCCCAAATAGAAAATGTAACTTAGTTTACCATCTGAACCATTCAAATGGGGAATCTCCCAACTGTCATAAGGGGCAGATCTACAAATATTAAACCGGACAAGTCTGTGCAATTTTGATACAAATAGTAATATCATGGGAATATCATAAGTAGATACTGATTCATAACATTTAATATTAAATAACAGAAAACTCCCCAACAATAATGCCCCTGGTTTCCAACTATCCTTTAAGACTTAAATTGTCATAGAATGATATGTAAAGAGCACCCCAACTGAATCATGAGTTCATGGAAGTTTCTGGATATTCTTCTCTATATCTTTTTCCTCATGACTTCATTAAGCCTGACTAATATCTCAATCATTCAACTAGTCTATAAGCAGTGACAACAATCACAAGACCTTGCTAATTTCTTTGACATTTAACTTCAGAAGAAATTCTAAATTCCCTCGGTGATTACTTTGGGATAACTAATTACTGCCATAAAATACGCAGTTGTAATGTGTTAAAAGTTGCCTAGCAAGCAAACATGCATGTGAGCATGTGAGAGAGAAAGAGAATGGGTGATAATAAACCACTTCGTAACCTAACCAGGCTTGATATCCACATTATAAGCAAATTGATATTTATTAGTTAGTGATGGGTAGGGTCATCAGAAATATAAATAGTAGTTTGTTTCATATAAATTGTTAAAGACAATCATGCAGACCAAGGAAAAAAAATCATAAACTAAACATGGAGATTTTAAATAATACCTGAACCAAGTGCTCCATGAACAATCATAGATTCCACTGCCTGCAAGTCCTCCACATCCTCTGCTACCTCTGGCGTCAATGGCTGCAGACTCCCCAACAAAGATTGCTCAGCCTGTTTACCTGGATTTTACACTACAACTGGTTAAAACCAGTGCGTATCAGTAAAGAGTCTGAAATGTAAGCCACTGACACAATACCAGTCAAAGCCGGCGATGGCATTGCAACATCCAAAATAGCCACCATATTCTGCCTTGCTTGCCCTGCTAACATTTGTACAAAACCATTAACATCCACAGCACCATAAATATCACAAGAATCTGCAGTGGGCCCGACTGGCTCCATTCGGAAAGGAAGAGTTGTGGAGTGTAGGGCAGCAGCATAAACTGCACTGCAGTGGTAAGGCTTCTCATCTTTGATTTGGAGGAGTGCTGACGCTTTACCTTAAAAAATAAAGAAGAAAATTAGTCCAAAAAAAGAAGAAATAAGGACTAACCATATGGAAGCTATCCCTAAGAATTTAAAAACTGAAGAGTTGACAATGGCCTAACATGAGTAATACAAACTAGTTAATCATGATTACATTACTAACATTGAAATATATTGCAATACACACGGAGGACACTCTGCACACACATTCTCAAACATTTTGAAAAGTGCATCTACCACACTGATCAAAGAGACAACTATTATACAACAAACTAAATTCCAAAAAATGCTTTAAACCTGGATCAACAAGTGACAATGCTAAAAAGATGCAGGGTATTGCATATGGAAAGCTAAAAAATCATATTAAATAATGTATTCATCAAACAAAATATTGCTTACTTTCACTCAAGAAGGGTAATCCAACTGGTACAATCAATTTCGAGAAGGACACTAATCTTGAAAATGAAACTGCATCATGAAGTTCCCTGAACATTTTCTGCTTCTGGCTCTTGAGATTTACATGAGAACCAGGACTGCTGACAGCATAGAGTAACACTGGAGTGTTTGTGTATTCATCAGCAATATTCTCCAGAAACTCAGCAGCTACAGCGGAAAAACCTCCTGAGTCGTCAACAATAAATTGAAAACCCTGTAAAAATCACCCAATATTCAGAAGTATCAAGGCAAATCCGAAATATTACTGATTCCCCATGGAATGGTGCACACGGTATCTAGGCAGTTTTCCGAGCCAAACCTTCATCCTTCGCATCAAAATAATCATTGCATACACATGAAACATATATTAACTAAGTGATCAACATATGATATGTTCTCAACCAGGACACCATGTCGAGAAAATAAAGAACATTTAATTAATAGTAGACAGACCTTTATGCATTGCCCAGGACTACACATGCTATTCACTGGCCTAACTGGATCATCTACAAACAGGCTTACAAAGATCTTTTTGAAAGATCCATCATAAAAAGATAAGTGATTGAGGACAGAAAAAGATATCAGGTTCAATTATATATTAACACAATTGCTTACGATCAAAAAAGGGTGTCCCTATATAGAAAATGGACTGGATAATCAGTTGCAAATCTACATGACTCCGAAGTTCAAGGGGCTTGAGAAAGCCATTACCAATCTTCACTTACTTCAGTTTATGTAGATGGTTAGTGGATTTGGTAATGGGGTGAAACCAAACAAAAGGATACGAGTTAAATCTCCCATGAATTCCTATGACCAAATCACAATAAAAGCTAAAACGTCTAATAAAATATACCTGAATATGATCACACTCTTCCACGAAAAAACGAAGCCTCTCACATATTTCTTCTCCTCTGAAACCCCCAGAGAAAGCATCCCTTCCAATTCCATAATTGTCAAAATCCTGAACATCCATCCATAATCCACTTAACTCATACAAACTCTGTGGATGATAGTGGACTTTTGAGAAATCTGTCCAAAACTGGACACTATTATCTAAGCATTCAACTACATCCTTATCTTGTATCTCTCTTTGAGGTTCATTCTTCCCACTGTTGGTACCGTTTATCATACTGAAGTTCTCCTGCTCTTCCTCATACAAACTTTGCAAGAACAAGTTCCTTTTACGAGGTTCAGAAGCATGAGTGGAAACACTACCAGTCCTGTACATTGGTCTACATACATTCAATTCATTTAAATGCCACAACATAATACATGAGCACATTTGGCCACACAAGTGCATATACAGACAAGTTTGACAACACTTTTATCATTCAAGTCCACAATATAGTATTTTAAATTTCTGTCTTTGTTGAAATTTTAAGGAATCCATTAAAAATTAAAAAAATTGAACCACAAATTGAGCTGCAAAAGGTTAGTACATAGTGACATAGATGACATAAACCCATACTTATAGTTTTTGCGGAAGTACACAAATTACAGGAACAAATGATATAGACACACAAATGCAGAAGTTAGCAGCATGTCTGCACACAAAAATGGTTGACATGCGCATCAAAATTGTGATATACAGTGCCCCAATTGTGCACATTGCATGTAGAAACATATTAGGGTAAGAATCTAAGACACCAAAATTTATGATTTTGACATTACAGACATCCTTGTTGAGCCCAACGGGAGAATGGCCTCAAAGTATGAATAACTATAAAATATATATGCAGAGAGAACAAGGCATTTGGAACTCCCCATGTGTGGACTGAAAGGCTGGTGAAAATGGTAAAACATATTGTCAAAAGCAACAAAACCATTTCATCAAAATATTAATCTCAAATTATAGTGTTCATTCTTTTAAATTGTTAATTGCACTATTTAAAGAATCAGTGCTAATATTTTTTTCATTTCCCCATTTTGGTCTGGAAACAGTTAGAAGACATTAATGTAAGATAGTTAAATTAAAATTCTCACCAAGTGACAACATCTGATGGCCCAGCGGAACTCTGGTTATACATTGTACCACGTGAACTCATAGATCCAAGGGATCCTACAATTGAAAAAACTTAAATTTATAAATCCACAAAAGGAAAGGACAATGCAACATCACAGTAAAGGAACAATATTCATGATAAGGTCCTGGATGATATAACCCATTAGCTTTTGTTGACACATGCAAAGATTTTAACTCATTTGAGTTCCATACCATGTCAATAGTAAAAAGTACATCCCAATCCCATAAAGCAAAGCACACTAAAAACATGATTTTATCACCAAGGTGGATGGATAAATGAAGTACCTTGAAAGTCGACTGAAACTAGTCGGGGAGTATAAGTAGGACTGCCCTGCACATTTGATATCAAAACATCAATTCGAATGCTTTCTGGAGAAGCACTTAAAAGCCCCTTGTAATAACCATTTTGTGCTTTTGCAAATTGTTTTCTTACGCACTTCACCTTAACAAGGTTTAAAGGCGGCAAAAAAAAAACAAAAACAAAAACAAAACAACTATAAAGACATATTTTCTAGGCCAAAAAGCTTCACCTGTTGGGTCTCACCAGTGCGGTAAAGAACGTCCATGTTTAGACAGTGATTCTTAAAGACTGGATCACCATCGGGATCCGAAGCCAGACCAAGTAACTCATCCTTCAGCATCAAAACACATAATCAGGACACTTTCTATTAAAGCACGTGCATAATACACTTTTCACTAATAAACAGAGATAATTAAGCTACAAAGGCATAGATATTCAATCATTTGCAACAAAATTACTTTTTTTTTAAAGGTTTGTGAGCAAGTTGTACCTGGAAGTTCCAGAAATGAGAGCCAACAAAGTTTGCAAAACCTCCAACTTGAACAGTCACAATTTCTCTCATAATTACCTTCTAACAACGTAAGTATCCCTTGATAAATATTCCGGCAAATTCAACTAGTAGCGAAAAGGCAAGATTTTTGTTTATATTGAGTTTAAATGTGTAATGAAATTATGACGGTGCAGTTTGATCTTCGAGCCTTTGAGAAAGGCCGCCTGTCGCGGGGAAGCAAGGAGGAGTTCTCCGTCGTCGTTTTGGGAAGCAAACGAGTAGGGTTCCAAAGAATTTTGGGGGAAGAAAGATTTTATTATGGGTCATGTAAATAATTAATGGGACAGTCTGGAATAACGGCCCGTGCTCTAGGGAAATGGGCTTACATGTTCAAATGTCTGGCCCAGTGCTGAACAAAATTTTCGACTTTTGTAGTTTGAATTTTGATTGAATTAGATAATTCAATTAAATAATGAGTAATGCTTTACTATTTAAACAATATTTTAAATTTTTTATATTGATGTGTTAATTAATTATTAAGTGATAAAATAGTATAAATTTTAAAATCATTTATTATATTATTTTATTATCTAATAATTACTTAACATATTATTTAATATTAAAATTTTTAAATATTATTTAAAAAATATAACATTAATTTTAAATAACTACTTTAAGAAGATAGTCTTTGATGTTTAATGCCCCAAATAATAGATTACAAAACTTTACGTTTTATATTATAATTGTCTATGTTTCCATTGTATTTACAATATATATATTAATAAATTTGTGTCTATGTATACAAATAATAATAAAATTATTAATATTTAAAACAATAACGAGTAAAGGTGATATGTAATTAAATAGTGATATGATGATGCGGTGAAGCGATGTTGGTATCATTAGGCACTAACCTAAGACTTTATTGAAAATTCTTTAAATATGTTAAAAAATTAATAATTTAATAAATTTGGTTGGACAAAAATTGAAATGTATATCAAAGTGGAGAGTCGCAAAAATTCTAAAATATGTGAAACACGTATAGAGAAGTTTAGAACGTGTGAGACACGAAAGAGGAAGTGAAATGGGACTCGAAGACGCAAAAGAAACGAAAAAAAATATAGGAGGTGCCAACAGGGCTGAGCGTTGCAGCGCCCAAACCAGAAGCCTAGAGCTGCGACGATGGGCGCGACAATGGCCAATGCCGTGATGTCCGTTTTTTATCCAGATTTTAAGTTTTGAAAAGTTTTAGACTTTTAAAATAAGTGAACTCTTACTTTAACAGGGAATAGGATTAGTAAGCACGAAATATATCATATATAAACACTAGTAAAACCATTTATTTCAGATTAACCATTAAGAGAGACTCTAAAAGAGTGGAAGAATTGGGTAGACACTAAGTGCTTGTGTGCGCTAAGGTGGAACCGTCGTTTGGGTGTTCATTGCTCGTGGTAGAGTAAGGGTTTACTAAACATTAGGTCATTTTGAGGGTTCTTCATTGGGTTTTCCTTGTAAAATCTCTAGGGAGTTAATAAGAGAGACTAGGATCCTTGAATCCATCGTGGACGTAGATAATTGGTCAAACTACGTAAGATTATGTTGTGATCTTTTATATTCTACTTTGGATTCTTGCTATTTTACTTGATTAACAGGTTATTCTGTTGCGTAAGGAGGTTAGGGTTCTAGGTTGAACTTGAGGTTCTTCGCTTCAACTTAATCTCAAGAGGGAGAAGGGCATTCCCTCACTCAACAAACTGGTATCAGAGCTAAAGGTTCGATAATACACACTTGGGGTATTTAAACCATGACTACAATTAAGCAAGAAATAGATAAGTTCAATGGGATGAATGACTTCAATCTTTAGAAAAAGAAGGTTATGGTTCTACTAGTAAAGGAATGGCTAAACTCAACCTTGGAGGAAGCCAGCTCCTCAACTAACGATGAGACGACAACCTCAAAATTCAGGCAAAAAGATTGGGACACGATTCAGAAAAAGGCTTACAGTACTATAATCCTAGCGTTGAGCGACGAAGTATTAAGGGAAGTTGGTGATGAAGAAACCGTTTTGGGGCTATGAAAGAGACTCGATGCATTATACATGAAGAAGTCTCTTGCAAATAGACTTCTTGTGAAAAAGAAACTGCATCAGCTGACAATGCACGATAGATCTTCATTGAGAGCTCACATTGACGAGTTTAATAAGATCATTATAAGTCTTGAGCAATTGGGCATTAAGACTGAGGATGAAGACAATGTCATTATCCTGTTAAGTTCGTTGCCAAAGAGCTATGAGAGCTTAATGGATACGTTGTTGTATAGTAAGGAGTCTTTAACGATAATGACGTCAAGGCATCATTGAACTCAAAAGAAGTGACAAAGAGATCTGAGTCCGAGAGTGGAGCAACATTGTTTGCATAAGGAAGGAAGAGCAACCAATCAAGTAGGAGATCCAAGAAGTGTTTCCTTTGTAATAAGGAATGACATTTTGTGAAAGATTGTCCAAAATCAAAAGGCCAATGAAGGTAGGCTGCAATCGGTATTGAGGAAGATATCGAAGTTGTAAACACATTGGTAGCCTCAAGGAGAAAGTACGCTGGCAAATAATACTAGATTTGAGGTGCAGCATTCATATGTGTCCCGACATATTGATGTTTACCAGCTATAAAGTTAAGATAGGTAAAGTTCTAATGGGTAATGACATGACTTGTGAGATTATGGGAGTTAGTGACATAAGGCTGAGGATGCAAGGTGGAGAAACTAGTGAATTAAATGGTGTAAGGCATGTTCCTTAACTGAGGAGGAACTTGATATCCCTAGGCAAGCTCGATGAGGAAGGGTATTCGGTTAGAGCGGAAAAAGAAAAACTAAGGGTAGAAAAATGACCTATAAGGTTTGATGGTGAGAAGCACAATGAGGGGCTCTATGTGCTTACTGGGATGGACATGAGTGGCCCAACACGGGATATTGTGGTAATGCAGACCACTAAACAACATCCAAACTTTGCTCACCGAGGTAATGAGGGTCGAAAATGAGTGCAATGCATCCATATCCTATGTAAGGTGCACGAATGTCTTTGGAGACCAAAGTTACTAGCCTAGGGAAAGTTAAGTTTTGGTAGAGACTTAACTGGACTCAACTATAGGTGATAGAGTATTGGTGTGGATCGGATCTCGAAGTCTTCTTATTTAAAAAAGTTTAAATCAATGAAGGGTTTGTTAGAAAGTTTGTGATTTAACAACTGGGTTGGACAAGAATTGAGATGAATACCAAAGTAGAGAGTCACAAGAAGTCTAGAATATGTGAAACACGTATGGAGAAGTTTAGGACGTGTGGGACACGAAGGAAAAAATAAAACGGGACTCGAAGACGCTAAAAAAGTGAAGAAAATGCAGGAAGTGCCACCAGAGCTAAGCGCCGTAACGCCCAAACCAAAAGCCCAGCGCCATAGCACTAGGTCCTCAATATCGCGGCGATAGACGCGATGAAGCCCAGTGCCACAAGGCTGGGTCCCCAGTGCTGCGGCGATGGGTGCGACAATAGCTAGCCCTGCGGCGTCCAGAGATGAGTGCCGCGGCGCCAGAAGCATCAAGATGTCTGTTTTTTTATCCAAATTTCAAGTTTTGGGAAGTTTTAAACTTTTAAAATAAGTGAACTCTTACTCTAATAAGGAATAAGGTTAATAGGCACGAAATACACCATATATAAACACTTGTAAACTTTTTATTTCAGATTAACCATTAAGATAGACTCTAAGAGAGGGAAAAAACTGGATAGACACTAAATGCTTGTGTGCGTTAGGGTGGAATCGTCGTTTGAGTGTTCATTGCTCGTGGTAGAGTAAAGGTTCATTAAACATTAGGTCTTTTTGAGAGTTTTTCGTTGAATTTTCTTTATAAAATTTTTAGAGAGTTAATAAAAGAGGTTAAGATCGTTGGATCTACCATGAACGTAAATAATTGATCGAATTATACAAGATTGTGTTGTGATCTTTTATATTATGTTTTAAAATTTTATTATTTTATTTGATTAACGATTATTTCAATACATAAAGAAATTAAAATTTTAGATTAAATTTAAATTTTTTTATTTAAAGTTAATTTTAAGAGAAAAAATGATGTTCCTTCAATAAAACATAAAAAGTATAGATAATGAATAACATTATCAGTCTTGACCGAAAATGTAATCTTCAAATAGCATGTAGTTGATATAGAAATTTAAGGAGTCATCTTTCATTATTAATAGTTACGCAATAAATACAGCCTCAGAGAGTGCCCACTTTCCCGTAAACAAACCAAAAGAAGAGATCCATGTTTAATGTTTGACATTCAAGAAAGAGACTGAAGAATGAAGATGCCGTGCCTGTGCCTGTGCCTGTGCCATTGCCATTGCCATTGCATTGCCATGCCAGTGAGGTATTCAACATATCTCGTCAAGATTCCATTTGAGGTGAAATGCCATTGCTTTCGAGTCATTCAGCGTTGCTATTGCCAATTACCTATTCGTGGGCTCCTCACCCAGGTTCATGAGAGTGATTGCTTTGTCCATTCATTCTTTGAGTTGGGTTTTCAATGACGTCCACAAAGCAACTTGGTTTGGTAATACTGTTGAAATAGCTGCTAGTCACACGTGGAACAGCGGGTACCACGTCAATTGTGTGCGTATTTAATAATATATCTACACATACACATATTTTTTAAAAAATAAATTGTATTATTATTAAATGTATTAAGTCTAATTATCATCCTAATGCAAATTTATCATGAAAATCGACTTTTGCATTAAGGTGGACGTGGGATTAGAAGAGAGGCGGTACACTCTTTTCTTGGAGCGCGTGGGCTTATTTTGCCTGTAGTAGTTCTTCCGTAGGTTATTTGTCCTAATAACAAAGTTGATGTATTCTTTAACTTAAGTTATGGGTTTAAATCTTAATAGTAATTAAGATAATTTTAATTTTTTTAGGTAATTTTAGTTCATATTTGAGTTATTATGTTATAATTATTTGTGATTTATAATTAAAATGTAATATTTTATAACTTAAATTACAATTTATAATTAAGTTGTAATATTTTTTAATTTAAAAAAAAATTATACGGTTGCTTAAGATATATCTCTCCATGAAAGCTCCCCTTTTTTAAGAAAGTGACTTCTTTAAATTGTATACATTTATATATATATATATTAATAATATTCTAAAAAAATTCTATATTTTAATGATCAATTCAAATATCATCACTTAAGCAGTTTTGTAGTGGCCTAATATTACTTTTCAAAATAAGACCATATTTTTTAGAAAAAGGTACTGTCTTACTAAATTAAATACTTATATCTTGACCATATATTTTAATAATCAATTCAAATCTTAATTCTAATTTGTCTTAAATATTACCGTTACTTCCCAAAAGAAGCTGTTAGGTTTTCAATTAATCATTAATTTTCAATTGAATTCTATAATAAATTAATTTTATTCTTTCTATAACTCTTATAATTAAGAGTCTCTACTTTTTGCATATTTTAATACTCACTTTATTTTTAGTAAAACATAATTGTCATCATAATATCAATTCATCTTCTATCATTTTGTTCGACTTTTAGTTAGTTATTGTTCTTTAGTAGATTAGTTTTCTTTTTATAAAATTTTATTATCTAGTATAATAAAGTTATTCTATTTATAACTAGTAGTACTTATTATTATTATTATTCTTTTTTTTTTTGTCTATAATTCTTGTGTTGTGTTTATTTATTTGTGGTGTAATAAAAAGTATATATACCTACCAAAAAAATATGTAGTGTAAATTAGTATTTTATATTTAAACTACTGATTTAAAAAAATTGTTTAAGCTCTAAAATTTAGATAGTGTCACGGATTTTTCTCAAACTTGTGCGATCTTAGATACTTTTTAAGTGTTAAGTAGTCTACAAGACCAATTACTTAAAGAAAGAGATGAAAAAAAAGCACACTAAGTATTTGAAAGAATACTTTCTTATATTATAATTAAAGAGGATATTATAAAGCTATGAGAATTATAATGTTAGAGGATTACAACTTTAAAAGATAGTTTGCTTAAATAATAACTCTATCTATTTATAGTTAAAATTATGTGTAATAAATGGTTAAAATTCACTTAATCTAATGGTTTATATCTAAAATATACAAATAAATATTTTTAAGATGTCACTTACTAAAAGAATATCCAATAAAATATATCATCTCTAAAATACTCTCTTACCTACCACGTAAATGTAAGTTTAATTAAGTCAATAAACCTTCTAAAAAATTCAGCCCATATAACTCACCATGATCAAATATATTTTATGTGATCTTGTCGTGCACCAATTATTCGAATAATTGTTTGAAAACATTTAATATGTAACACTAGCTTTTTAAATTTTTTTGAATGGCCTCTAGGGTTTATATAGAAAGAGAGGTATGAACATAAAACCTTAGAATTATAACCCTTCTTCATTGTAAGAAAATTAACAGCAACAAAACAAGTGAAGGTAGTTCTCGATTCGGAGATGAATCATTGTATATCTACATGTGTTTGTCCGTAACACATTAATGATAAAAATAACTAGCGGGACCGAAGTCTTTCACAAATATGCGTAGATATGTCAGAATCATGTTGGAAGTTGAAGTGAATGGATCTGGTTTGTTCACGAATTCTAAGCAAATCGTGGCTATGGAGAAGAGCCATGAGTTACGAGATAATATCTTAATTCCATCAAGACGAGCAAAAAAAAAGAAGATTGAACAAAGTTCACAGAAGATGATAAAGATTGCGGGGATGAGCACGTGAATATGCACGTAAAATCACGTGGAGACAACATCCCTCACACCCAAACCCTCACACCCAAACCCTTGTCTGTGAGACTGAGCGAACAAGGAGCCTTATAAATTGCATGTCAAGTACAAGATATATATATATATATATATATCAACAGATGGCAACTGGGTATAAGGATTCTTTCAGTACAGAGATAATTTTTAAATGCTACACTTAAATTAAAGTATCAGATAAACATTACTTTCATTTTACTAATTATCTTTTTATTTTTAATTTCTTAATTATTTTATAATAATTGCGACTTTATGCCAGATAGATTCTCTATTTCTATACCAACAATTACATAATACAAGAAAGACTAGTCTAATAACACATAAATTAAAGAACTCTGAAGATAAGAGATATAGATATGGTGCTTTGCTACAAGCCATAGATAAACATTGCAAAACTGTTAAAGAATTTCAAGTGACAGAGCAAGAAGCTACTTTCTTTGAAGGGTATCATGATCTTTAGCGTTTTAACATCCCATTTCCATGTAAATATGTATTAGCGAAATTCATGGGAGATAAGTATAATATGAAAGTACGTCAAGGTCTCTTGGCATGTAAATTATAGTACTCCAATTACAGCCATCTGATCGGTCCTCTTCTTCGGCTCCCACGTTGTCGCCGCCGGAAGTGGAGATTTCTTTAGCACACCCACATGCCAGAGGACTTCGAGGAGAATCACAGGGTAAATTGTTTGCGTTTGAGGAGTCTCTGGAACTGGAAGGATCATTAGTCATCCATGGGCGATTTTCTGGGCCAGCAAAATAATTTGTAGCTCTTTGGAGATGAAGTCGATATTTCTGTTTGAATAACGCAAGATTTTGGAATTTATAAGAGAAGGTAGCTCGAGAAATAAAGTATGAGGAGGTGGTTATGGTGAATGAAAAGCATACTTGTAAATGACTCTTAATTTCATCATTGGTGAGACCATCCACCTGCATAACTTGTCTTATTAGTTTAGGAGTGGCCACTGCAAATTAAACAGAACAAGCTAGTTAGATTTTAACTATTGAAAGAGATGAAAAGTGAATGAATTAGTAACCAAGTTCAAGGATTTCGGCACTTAATCTAACAGTATCTGAAAGCAAATTGAAGCTGCAGCTAACTAGGTTTTGCTTGTACTTCTTTTCTTCCAGTTTATGGTGTAACTTTACAGAAAAGATTTTTACTTTAAAAAGAATAAACAAATGAAGAAAGGAAGGACTCAGTAACTTCAAGTCTCACCCAAAGTAAACTAATTATCATCAATTAAAAGACTAAAGACTAGGCTCAAATCCCTTTACTATATAAAATCAAACAGAATAAACATATCGTATGAATAGCAATGAGAGAAAAGAGGATCGGAAGTAATATATAGAACATAACTCAACTGGAATATTTTGAATATGACTCGCAGTTTAAGCAGAGAGTTCAAAAACAGACCAATTTAAGACCTACTCTCTGACTCAAAGATGAATTTATCATTTCTGTCAAAATACTGAAGAACAAACTGTAAATCTTTCTCCAATTCATAACTTCCCTTTTTTTACAACTGACCCGACAACAGACAAATGATATCAAGTTTCAGTTACAAGCTCCAACCTTTAGATCCTCCGATCTGTTTAAGTGCTTCTACGAAGAGCCGATGAAGCTCAGGCGACCAGTTCCTCCTTTGTTTTGTATAGGTGTGTCGTTTTGGCTGCTGATTTTGTGATTTGCTTAGAATCTTCTGTTTCCTGGAAATTCTCTTAAAATAACAAGAATCCAAATTCATGTTTGGACTCGCGAGAGAAAGACCAGGAACTTGTGAAATCTCCTTGTCTTCATCAGCTCTTGCAAAACCAAACTGTCCCTGAAATGGCACAACGGCTCCGCCGCTGTTCCTCTGATCACACACTTGATTTGGGTTCCCATAAACAGACTGATCCTCTTCTTCTCCAATCTGCTAACAAAAGAACAAACATGAGAAACCCCATTTGCAAAATCACAAAATAGAGTAAAAAAAGGGAGAACATAAGTATACCAATTTCAGTTGTGTCACCGAGTCTTCTTTTGTGTGATCCAAATTGATATCCGTTGGGTTATCGGAGTTCCAAAGCTGAACAGAACTCATCCAATCTTTCTTGTCACTTGCATCATTCACCTTTCTAGCTTCTCCATCTTTCATATTTTCTTTCAGTGCCTTGAACTCTTCAACTTCAGTTTGTTCTTTCAATCCTGCACATTGCATTGCCTCATCCTTCATTCTACCAATAGCTACCACCCCATAAAAGAACTCTTCAGAACAAAAATTAACACAAAAAGAAACCAAAACCTACACAAAGAGATGAAAAGATAACTAAAATACCATCTTTTAACAGAAGCATGCTCAGTGGGAGCTCACGTTTGAAACCATCAATCTTTCTCATCTCATCTTCCAATCTTTTAACATAATCATTGAGCTTTGATAACTTGTGAGACTTCTCTTCGGTTCCAGAAACATCTGTGAGCAATTCAGAGATAGTTTCAGGTGCATGAACCAAGGTCAAATCCAAGTTCAGTTCCATTTCTGATGCTTTTTTTTTTTTAATTTAATTTTTTTACCCTCTGGTTTTGTCTTGTTATCTAACGTTTCCGAGATAAACGTGAACGAAAATAAAAGACTCGTTTACTGATGCACGTATTTATGTAGGATGAGGAAAGATTTTAGATTCAATAGAGGCGAAGATTCTGTGGTCACATTCGAGGCGTCGCATAATGGGTGAACAGAACTCGGTTAAATTAATACTCTTTGTCAATTTTCCCTCGAAGGCCAATGGTCCCTGACTAGAATCTTTGGACCCGATTGCCAACCGGCTTCCTTAAAACTTGACAGTAACGCCAGAAATTAAATTCCTCCTCTAGTGATAAACATTCTATCTATGGCGATCAATTCATGTCCACACATTTTAAAATAGGAACCTTTTTTGTTCATATGTTTTAAAATGCAAATATTTAATTTTCCAATGAACTTTGTGTAAAAAGATTAGACATTTCGCATTTTAAAATCGTGCAAACAGTCACATTAGTGTATGTATGCATGCATGCATGCATGCTAAAAAGTTTCTACAGTTTTATAACTTTACATAATTTCTTATAACTTTGAAAGTGAAATAATCATTAGATTAATCTCAACTTTATATTAAATGAAATCTACACCGTTAAAAGTGATTTAATCTATACAGTCTTGGATGCTTTACGATCTCTTAATTTTAAAAGTAACATTGTCATATTAAAAGCAACTTTTATAAAAAGTAACGTCAACTATATATAAAAGATAAATTCGAAAGTATTTGTATTTTTAAAAATAAAAATAAAAATACCTTCAAATAAATATACTTTTGGCACCGGACTTTCCCGATCGAATTACAAAGTATACTTCCTTTCTAATTTCTATTTCAGTAATGGAGGTTAGCTTCACTCACATAAGAGTATTTTTTTTTTTTTGAGAGAGAGAAAGAGTAAAATGTTTAAATCATTTAAATTTAGTTATAGATAGAGACGAAGATAGTACTTTTATGAATTGATGTAGAAAATAAATGCCTAAGAATTTAGAGTATGTTTGGTACGACTTTTTAATAAGTTAAAAGTATTTTTTTTAATATCAAAATTCAAGTAATTTTTTTTAAAAGTGTTTTGTTAAAAAATTACAAAAAGAGTTTTTGAAATAAATAAAATATTTTAAAAAATTTAAATTTTGAGTTTTTAAGAATATAAATTATCGAATATTTTATAATGTATTAAAATGATCTAAAATACTAATATTTTATTTAAAAAATTTATTTTAATTCTCTTATACTATATCTCATAATTATGAATCATGAATAAAAGATTAATAATTTTTTCTTACAAGCTTTATTTAAGAAGACCCTATTAAGTATATTTTTTTTAAAAGAAAAAACTCGATTAATTATTTTATTACATAAAGTATAATATTTTTAAGAAAAAAAATTAACAATAATAAAGTATAGTTTCTAATCTAACGAGTGTCCGACGACGAATAATTTGTGCCCTAATGTCTATCCAATACCAATAACCCAATATGAAGAAGACACCTAGCAAAAAGTCTCGTGGTCATGATCATACGGTTTAGACAACGGGGAATGAGAGTCACGTGAAAGATTCTTTTCTTTTGGTAGAGAGGGAAATTGAATTTTATCATTTCCCTTTTTATCAACGTATGTGACGCTCACTTTGTGTTTTGAGTAAATACAAGATCGTGAATAAGTTTTTTTTGTTTAAAAATATAATAAAATAGTAAATTTTGATCCTATAATTTTATATAACAATATTACACTATTTTTAAAATCTTTATTTCAAATGACTGTTAATATAATGATGATATTAAAAATTATATTATTTTTATTTAATTATTATTATAAAATAAAAAATATATAAATAATATTAAAAAATAATAATTTAATGAACAACGAAACTCACCGATATATGTCAACATTCTATAAAATATTATTTTAACAATAAACAAATATAATGACACAGAGCTTACCAAATAGGGACTCTCGTATTAAAAAAAAAAAGTAGAATTAACATACTTTTTATTTTATAATACTTTGTGATAATGATAACAAGTTGAATAGTAAAGAGGAGTTGGGACACGAGAGAAACGCTTTATAGTGATAGTTACGATCATCTTAGAAGAAGAAACAAAAAGGGTCATCAGCCATCACCATCACCTTCCATTACATGTTGGTATAAACTTTTCAAATGAGAGATGATGACGAGATTATTTTCAGCTGGGCAGGCTGATTTTTTGTTAACTCTCTCGTCACTTCACTTTGTCCGTTACAAAAGGGAATAGGTTCTCTTCTTCTAATCCTACAACACAACTCAACGGGTACATTCATTCTTCTTTGTATTCTGTAGTTTTGTAGCCGACACGTGTTCAATAGCATCCCGTTTATCACTTTTTTTTGGGTGGGTGGGTGGGGGGACCTGGGGTTTATCACGTTTTTTTTTAATAACAATTAAGATTGGGTGGTCTAATGAAAAATCTTTATCAATGATAAAGATTGAAATTGAATTGATTCCATTGTGGTTGGCTTTAGTTGGAGGGAAAAATGAAAGATGCTCAATGACAGCCATTCCTAACCATCAATGGTGTCTATTATGCCTGTGCATCATCAAATGGTCTTCGCTTTCAAAAACGATGCTGAAAGCCCTTGATTCTTTTCTTTCGTTGTCGATTTGTCATGACTCATGTGATCTTAGTCTTTCCTCCTTCCACATTCCACCGCACTCTTCTCTTATTATTATGTTCAAGTCATTTTAGTATTAATCGTCTGAGACCCGTTTTCTCCTTCCATTATTTATTTTTTCTTTCATAATGTTTTTATTTTTATTAAGTGCCTCAGTTTGGAAACAATCCGTTGTCGTCCAGCGGTTAGGATATCTGGCTTTCACCCAGGAGACCCGGGTTCGATTCCCGGCAACGGAAACTTTTTTGAATCCTTTCCATTTGGCCCAAACGGATAAATACAATGATAATCCGTAATGGAAATAGTATTATTGGGGTTATGTAACAACACATACCAAACAATGCCAGATTAATGTAATTAATCTTAAATAATCTTTAAAACTTTGGTCCAATAAATTAGTTAAAAAATCAGAGGCTGGGCTGCCATCATAATGGACATAATTATCTACAATTTAATGTATTAACATGCAGCATACAATTCAAAAAATAAAAATAAAGTTCAACAACTCCATCGACCTAAATTCTTTCCGAAAACATTGGAGTGCTGATGGCTAAGTAATAATGTGTTCTTATTCCATCTTAGGTCTAGATCACATACGCTTGTTTACATGGGAAAGGGAAAAAAGATGTGAAAGTACCAAATTTTTTAGCAACCAAAACATCGTCATACAATATGCATGTGAAAAAAATTAATTAAATTTTTAAATTTCTATCTGTCCTGTTGGTAGACAATGAACAGTGATAAATACAAGAGAAAAAAACATTTAATAAAGAAAAGTTCCAAACTCAAAAACAAAGTTAGAGGCAAAAACTCTCATTTCTCTATGGATTAACAATGAACAATGTACGGGCAACTCAATGCTAGGACTTTAAGAAATGAACAGCTAGGTGTTTTGTAACTGTGAAGCCATTGAAGGAGTCAACATCAAAGAGCTCTTTCAGCTTCTCATCACATATTATTCTCCTCCTGTCAGATGGATCCTTCATAAATAAGCAAAAGAACAGCTTAAAAGATTGTTGCGTTACAGGTTCAACACAGCAAGAAAGAAGCGACAGAGAGCTAATAAGACATCGAGAATCTGCACAATGCAACTTGGAATTCCTGTCCATGAGAAGTAATTTCCAAGGCTAATCACCAAGCTAGAAGCCCTAAAATAAAGCTTTAATATAAATTCACCGTGCAGGTGCTTACATAGAATATTTAAGCCATGCTTTTAACAAAAGCGTTGACTGGTTAATGTGAAAATAAATAAAGCCCTAAAAACAATTCAGAGTCATCCTTAAGAATGTTACCGGAAGAAAGTATCTACCAGTTTGGTGAATTATTATCATCATGTCAAACTATTGGCAACTAATAGCCCCTTCCTGAAATATAGATGGTCAATACAACACCATTTGACATTAATTTCGACTAAAAAACTTGTAATATTCTACATATTTCCTTGTTTTCCTGGACTAATCAATTGCCCGAGTTTAGATCTTTTATGCAGAGAAACACAAATTTGAGTCATCCCAAATGAACCTCATATCATACTTTCTGAATCTAATGCAGTTATTCTCAGCTACCCAAACTAAAAGTAACAATTTGACATGATAGATGGGAGTTATAAGCCTACCAAAACTTAATCAGGGAATAAATGCATTGGATGGACAATAAAATATGTATACAAGGCATCAGATATATCTGAAACAAATGAATGGATACCAACAATTATCATGGCATAAAGAGGGATTCACTTGGGAAAGGATACCTGCAAGTTGTTCTCCTTTATGTAATTCCACATTCTTTTTATAACATCAGACCTTGCTAAGGCACTTTCTCCAGTACCGAGGAACTTCACTAAAGCTTCCGAAAGTTTAAGGGGAGCAAGAAAACCTGATTTGCCTACCTTCTGTCGCTTTTCCTTTCTAGTCGGCTCATCTAAATCTGAAATGGTAAACTAATTAAAACTTTTTAAAAAGAAATGTTGCAACCCTCAGACTTATATTAGTAGAGTGGTCTAATCAAATCAACCCGTTCATTATGTAGTCAAACCCATGTTAATACGAGGATGGAATGAGATAAAAAGAAAAGTTGCAAATCCAAATTCAAACAGGAGATATAAGGTAGAGTTGAGCAGCAAGACATGACATCAGGAGTACTATACAAGTGGTATTAACTGAAAACAACTGCAACAATTCATCAAAACTTATTGTGAACTAAATTTATTGTTTCCACCTTCTCTCTCTTGCTTCCGTTGCTTTTCCTTTGGTGTTGATTTAACCGAAACAACTGTACCGTGAAAACAGAATAGTTAATCTTTTAAATGCTCAATATGCTACAAAATCAGAATTTGAGTTAAAAATGACATTCAGAACATATCAATGATAAAATCATGGTATCAACACTAGCATAAAGACATCTGACCGAAATAATGTCATAGATGCATACCTTCATCGGAATCCAAAGACCAAATGTGCTTTGAAAGGGATTTATTCATTTGAAACATGTTGATGGAATCAACACCAAAAAGGGCACGCAATCTTTCATCACAAATAATGTTTCGTCTATTATTTGGGTCTTGCAAATCCTTCTCTCTAATGTAGGCCCACACTTGCTTGACAACCTAGAACCAAGATAAGCATATGAGTGCAATTATGATATTTCTAAGACCAGACTACCAGATGACAGAAACAAAAGAAACTTCTGAATAAATATCTAGACATACCTCAGTCCTGGCCAATTCAGTCGCCCCAATGAATTCCTGAAGTTGAGGAGAGAGGGCACATAACTTGCAAAAACCGCCCCCTCTTTTCTTGACCTCGTTATTAAGCTTTTTAGACCTGAATGTAAGATAAAAACCTTAAGTTTAATGACATGTACAGCCTCAGATCAAAATCCTTTCACTACAAGCATCCATGCCACTGTTGCTCCCTTAGCAAATCCTTGATCTCAAAGAGAATTGAGTGGAAAATAGAACAAGGCAACAATTTTGTAATAAAAGGTATCATTTTATGAATACTTGCAAGCTATCTGACAAAGGTAGAGCGAAACATTTTGCAATACTGCAGGGAGGACTGTGAAGTGAACTTTATTCTAAACAAAATTTCTAAGATCTTTACCCCTTCAATTGTTAAAGCTGCTGATCAAGTCTTTCTACACCATTCATCACTTCTAATTGCTGAAATTACATAATGACCGACTTATAGTTTATCGGTCAACTCAAAAAGAAAGGTTACCAAAAGTGAAATAGATTTTATAATGCAACTCTTGTTAAGACAAGGTTTATATAGGTTCTCATTATAGTACAATTGCTTTTTGTCAAGAACCATGAAATGATTTATTTTAAAAACAAAAAGCATCAGGCATACTAACATGGTACTCTTGTGGGAACTCAAAAGTTAAATGGGGAGACATTTTAAATTTAAATAAGGATGTAAATTGAAAATTCTTATCATTTTGACAACTGATTTGTTTTTCCATCTAATACAGCAACAGGCTACCAACACATTTTAAAAGAGATTTTTCTGTAACATTTTATAAAAACCCTTGAGCAGTGACCAAACAACATTCAAGCCCCAGGGCGCCATGGTCTCTCAAACTTTGGAAGAAAAAATGCATATTTGGCCCTCAAATATAACAGTTTATATCTTCATCCCCATGTCCCCAATATTATTTTATACACTTTGCCTTCTCCTTGTACCCTCCCCAGTGAACTTTTCTAGCTCTGTGACTGCTAGAACATCTTATAGAGCAGATTCAAATACATATTTTTATTTTCAATCCATTTCCATTCCAAAAGAGTCAAAAATCATTGGCCTCTCCAATAATATGGATGAAAATCGGATGGACTCGGGTGCCTACCTTGAAATTCATCAAATACACCTCCTTAAACAGCGATACAAGGAGCAGCATATAATAGCAAACACATCTCTTTTTAAAAGTTATTTTTACCCATAAACACCTAAAGGGATTAGACAAAATAATTATATGGTGCTCCATGGACGAAAAGCTTGGGTTCAAAGCGAAAAATGGAGGCAAAGGATGATGCAAAATCAGGGTTGTCAAACAAGAAGAAGAAGCAAAAGAAAGAAAGAAAGAAAGAAAGAGAAGTGATTAATGCATCTTAAAACTGATAGTTGGTACACTTCATTGGCAACCAATTGAGATAGAGACAAGAAAATTATATTTCCTATCATGAAAATATAGCAGAACTGCAAGTTATGCAACAACTTGCAACGGTGCAACTCGGACATTTTCTTTTGATTATTTTTTCTTAAAGGAACAATATCTTCATAATATGGCGCAATGTGTTCCACGGCAATCATAGACACTGGATAGGGATAAGTTGAGGACCTGTTAAAATTAGAACAGATTCTCTCAATGTATGTTATTCAAAATCTCTTTCCCATTTTCAAAAGTAATGCAAAATTAAATAAGAAAAGAAAAAACATTTCTAAATACATAGCTGATCATTCATAGACATAAAACTGTCAATTTAAGCTAGACATTGCTGCTACATAATGCAAAGAATAACATAGAGGTCCACATGAATAGTACCATCATTAAAATTAAAATTTTAAAAAATAAAGTCCACAAGTAACCTTCAATCATTTCAGTGAATTACCAAACAAAATGTTCCCCAAGTACAATTGTGTTGAAGTATATTAGTTGTCAAGTATTAGATGTAAAAGTAGTTAGTAGTTGTAAAGTAGATATTAAATGACTGCTTTCTTTCTATATATACTTGTAACATCTATACTTGAAATAACACACAAGAATTCTTCTTCCCTTTGTTTCTTCACATGGTATCAGAGCCATTCTTTTTCTTTGCCAGTGAGTATCACCTGAATTTTCTAGCCACCATGTTCCTTTCCTCCTCCGGCGGTCGCGATCACAAGTTGTTAATCATCCGTAACTCACCTATTTTCAGAGGCAACTCTTGGCTTTGACTTGTAATTTTTTTGGCAATAGTCTGCCTATTTTCCGACGAATACCATTGTTTTCCGGTCACTGTGCCTTGTTTCTTCTCCGGTGGTTTGACATTAGTTTTGAGATCTTTGGTGACTCGCTAGAAAAATCCAAAGAAGATCAACGTCAGAACTTACCGGACGCGCTGTCATGCGTTGCCCATATTTCCGGCCACTTTCCGATCTCTCTCTTCGGCATCTTTTCTTCGGCATCTTTTCTTCAGCATCTTTTCTCCGACGATCATCCTTTCCGTGAACTCAGACAAGGCCGACAACCAAATCTGTAGCAGTCACGCACTCATCAGTCACCAGACGCGCCGCCAAGCGCCACCTCTCCGCCGCCGTACGTGATCGCTGATCTCCTCCTCCGGTGCGTGTGAGTCTTCACTGCCGGCGCCAATAGCTTCAGACAACGCTGGCAAACCAAGTACCTGCTACCATATCACTTGCCATCATCGGCCGCTGTCACCGTCGATCGGAAAACCGCTCCTGGTAGTTAGTTTGTTTTCTCTTTTCTCAGTCTCTCTAATCTGTAAGCAAATATAACTACTAAGAACTCCAAAACAGGTTTTATATTATCCTTTAATTCATTTCCTGCTCTTAATACTGAAAAACTGATAAGGAACAGTAATTATACCTCTTAGGCATCGTCTATTAAATTATAGTGTATGGAATATAGATTAGAAGACCATTTAACTACTAGGGTTACAGATTTACAAGATAAAGATACAGCTGAATGGAAAAAGATTGATGACTTACTGTGTAACTAATTATGGCAAACCATTGATCCTCAACTGTATCCCATTTATAAGGCCTACCGAACTTGTTTTGATATTTGGAATTAGTTTAAATTGTTATATACTAATGACATTCAAAGACTGTATTCTGTTGTCTCAAATCTTGTCAATCTAAAACAATAGGATATGGACATGTCAGAATTCCTTGGACGGATGTCATCCCTCAAGACTGAATTTAATTCACTCTTACCAGTTGGTAAGACTATTGCCGAAGACCTTGCACAGAGGGACAAGTTTTTTATGGTTCTGACCCTAACTTCTATTAGTTCTAAGCTTTCACCAATTCGAGATCAAATCCTTGCCAGTGAAACTATTTCCTCCATGGATGAGGTGTTTGCTCGGCTGCTTCGTATTTTTGCTCCAGGTCATGTTTCTAGACCATCTGCAATTGACTCCTCAGTCATGGCCTCTCAATCTCAGTCACAGAGTTCTTTCAAAGGAGACTAAGGCGATCGCAGCAAGAATCGCCCTAAGTGTAATTATTGTCATCGTTGGAGTCATACTTGAGAAAGATGTTACAAGTTACATGAACGACCACCTCGAGCTACTAATCTTGCTTAAACTGATCAATCTAGCACCTCAAACAACCATTCTCCATTATTGACTATTACTAGTGCCGATTATGAGGACTATCTTAAATATCAAGCAACTAAGCATAAGGGTGGGCACGGTTCAGTTTGGTTTTCTTCGAAACCGAACCGGAATGGTCCAGTTCTGTTTTTTGACCAAAAAAAAAAGAATCGATTTTTTTTTATAGTTGAAAACCGAACCGAACTGAACTGATTTTTTTTGGTTTGGTCCGGTTCGGTTTTTTCAGTTTTAGAAATTAAGAATTTTTTATTTTTTAAATTTAGGAAGGATTATGTGTGGTTAAATGTATGTTAATATTTTTAATTATCCAATATATGAACACCACGTGGCAAATAAATATGATTTTATTAAAAAAATTAATTTTTTTCGGTTCGATTTTTATTTAAGGAAAATCGAACCAGACTGACCAATTTTTAAATAAGAACCAAATGGTTTTTTTCCTATGAAAAAAAGGGAACTGAACCGGCCCTTAGCTAAGCAGTCTACCTCCTCCGTTGCTTTCATTGCCAATCCTGGTAATTCTGTTGCGTACCTTACTCAGTTTTCCTCTCTTGGATGGTGAGTCCTTGATTCTAGTGCCTCATATTATATTTCTGGTAAACCTTCGATGACTATCATGTATTTCTGAGTCAGGATCATTACCTTCTATAACTTTAGCTAATGGGTCCAAAACCATTACTAAAGCAATTGGTTAAGCACATCCTTTGCCTTCATTACCTTGAAATATGTTCTCTATATTCCACAATGTCTTTTTAATCTTATCCCTGTCAGTAAATTCACTCGCTCTTTAAATTGTGCAATCACTTTTGTTAATGACTCTATTCTTATACAGGATCGCAGTACGGGACAGATGATTGGCACAAGTCGTGAATCACAAGGGCTTTATCATCTGAGTATTCCTCAACCATGTGTTGCATGACAGTTTACTGAATCACCAACACTTCTCCATAATCATCTAGGACATCCAAATCTATTAGAACTTCAGAAAATGGTTTCAGGTCTCTCTAGTTTATCATCTTTCAATTGTGAGTCTTGTCAGCTTAAAAAACACTCTCATAGATCGTTTTCAAAACATGTCAATAATCGGGTTGCGTCCCATTTTGAATTAGTTCATTCAGATGTTTAGAGACCTAATCAAGTTTCGTCTGTTTTAGGTTTTAAATACTTTATTACGTTTATTGATGATTATTCGCGTTGCACTTGTTTATTTTTAATGAAAGATCATTCTGAATTATTTTTCATCGAATCTTTCTGTGTTGAAATTAAGACACAATTCTCTACTACTATTCGTATATTGCGTAATGATAATGCATGTGAATATTTTTCTACTCCGTTTACTAAATTCATGTCTTCTCAAGGCATGAATTTAGTAAACGGAGTAGAAAAATATTCACATGCATTATCATCAGTCTTCCTGTGTCTATACTCCACAATAAAATGAAGTTGTTGAGCGTAAGAACAGACATCTCATTGAGACTACCCGTACTTTACTTATATACAATAATGTTCCTCTTCATTTTTGGGCTAATGCTATTCTTACTGCTTGTTTTCTGATAAATCGAATGCCTTTCTTTGTGTTACAACATCAGGTCCCTCATTCTGTTTTGTATCATAATCAACCATTGTTTTCTCTTCCGCTACTTGTCTTTGACTGCACATATTTTGCTCATGTCTTCTCTCTTGGTAAAGACAAATTATTTGCTCGGTCCATTAAATGACTTTTTCTTGGTTGCTCACGTCTTTAGAAATGATATAAGTGTTATTCTCCTAACACCCAACGTTATTTCATTTTTGCTGACGTCACATTTTTCGAGTCTTACCTTTTTTTTTCTTCCTCTACTTCAGATACTACGTCCATCACATAGGTTCTTCTAGTTCCTTATCTCATGTCTCCTCCTCCTGAGTCAAACACTACAACTGTCCCTATCTAACAATATGATCCTCCCACTAAGGATCCTCCCTCTTCGGCTCGTGAGAGTCTTGTTCCTTTAGCTCTTGCAGGTGATGACAATGATACCACTTTTGAGGCACTTAGGGTTTCCACTGACTCACTTCCTGCTCCCGATCACTCTCCTACTGAGGTCCTACCTCCTGCTGACCAATTTTCCATTGTTGTCCGTAAAGGTAAACGCTCTACTTAGAACCCTCATCCTATATACAATTTTCTTAGTTATCATCGACTATCTTCACCCTATTATGCTTTTGTGTCTACTTTATATTCTATCTCTGTCCTTACGACCCTCTATGAGGCTCTTTCGCATCTTGAGTGGTGTCAAGCAATGGTTGAAGAAATGACTACTTTGCATAATAATGGTGCATGAGAATTAGTTCAATTGCCCCCTGGCCACTCTATCATTGGTTGTCGTTGGGTTTATATGGTCAAGATTGGACCCAATGGTCAAGTTGATAGGTTGAAAGCACGGTTGGTTGCCAAGGAGTACACATAGACTTATGGCCTGGATTATTTTGACACCTTCTCTTCTGTGGCTAACATATCATCTGTTCGGTTGTTCTTATCTATGGCTGCTATTCGCCAATGGCAGTTGCACCAGCTCAACATCAAAAATACATTTCTCTATGGTGAACTTCAGAAAGAAATCTATATGGAACAACCTCCTGGTTTTGTTGTTCAGGGGGAGTTTAGTTTTGTATGTAAACTTCATCACTCATTGTATGGTCTAAAACAATCTCCTCGTGCCTGGTTTGGTCGTTTCAGCACTGTCATCCAAGAGTTTGACATGATTCGATCAAATCACTCTGTTTTCTATAAACATACACCACAAGGTCAATGCATATATCTGGTAATCTACGTTGATAACATTGTCATTACAAGAAATGATCAAGATGGTATTAAGCAATTAAAATTTTACTTGTTTGATCATTTTCAAAACAAAGATTTGGGATTAATCTGATACTTCCTTAATATTGAGGTAGCTCAGTCTAGCTCTGGGATTGCTATTTCTCAAAGAAAGTATACTTTAGATATTCTTCAAGAAACAAAGATGATGGATTGCCAACCGATAGACTTTCCCATGGATCCTAACACTAAATTTCTACTTAGACAAGGGGAGCCTCTTGCAGACCCTGGGAGATGTCGGAGATTAGTTGGTAAACTTAATTATCTCACTATCACACGGCTTGATATATCAAGGGATGCGGTCATTTGAATCCTATGATATATCAAGGGTGCACCAGATAAATGTTTGTTATATGAGAATAAGGGTCATACACAGATTGTTGGATACTCAGACGCTGATTGGATAGGTTCTTCATCAGATAGACGTTCTACCATTAAGTATTGTGTTCTTATTGGAGGAAATCGTGTATCTTGAAAAAGTAAGAAGCAACCTGTTGTTGTTAAGTCAAGTGCAGAAGCAGAATATCGTGCAATGGCTTTAGCAACATGTGAATTTATATGGTTGAAACAGTTAATTCAAGAGCTAAAATTTACAGATATATCATAGATGAAATTACTTTGTGATAATCAAGTTGTCTTTCACATTTCATCCAACCCAGTGTTTCATGAAATGACAAAACATATAGAGATTGATTACCATTTTGTTCGAAAGAAGATTTTATCTAGCAGTATCTCCACCAATTATGTTAGCTCAAACGATCAACTAGCAAACGTCCTTACTAAATCTCTTTGTAGTTCTCGAATTGATTTTATTTGTAACAAACTTAACGCATATAATTTATATGCTCCAACTTGAGGAAGAATGTTGAAGTTTATTAGTTGTAAAGTATTAGGTGTAAAAGTATTTGGTAGTTGTCAAGTGGTAGATAGTAATTGTAAAGTAGATATTAAATGACTGCCTTCTTTCTATATATATTTGTAATATCTGTACTTAAAATAACACACAAGAATTTTCTCTCTTTATTTCTTCACGTACGCGTTATCAAGCATAGCAAAAATAGAATAACACAACCTACAAATTATCATACTTGTTTTAGATTTTATACATGTTTTATCTATACATTCACAACTTCATTAAAATTAGACATCCTTAATTAAATTGTAATTTACAAATAATAAAACCTAACAAGCAATTCTCTTTCTCTTTTTTTTTTTTTTCCTTTTTAAAAAAAATGAAACAGACTGCTAAATTCTCTAATTACTCAGCAATAGCAAATAAGGAAGTCCAAACCTATCCCTAAACCACAAGCAACTTTGCCAACAACCAAAAACATAGCAAAAAAATCAATAAAGAAATGTACAATTTCATTTTACTAATGAACGTAAATTTTAATGCAGGTAAAAAATACCAAAAGTAAATTATCAAGAACTAACCCTCGTTTTGCGAAACCTTTTCCGTTACTCGCCTCTTCGTCATCATCATCATTATCGCGATCACCATCACCATCACCTTCTTCAGCCTCACCATCATCAGAACCATCTATTTCTTCTGACTTCACATCCGCCGTCCGATCATCATCTTCTTCTTTTTGTTCATTTTCGCCATCATTTTGATCGTTCTCGAACTGGCTTTGAAGAAACAAATCAACCTGTTCTCTAATAAACAATTTCTTCTCAGATAAATCGACTCCGAAATCTTTCTCTAGTTGCCGGCGCACGGTACCGGTGGTGGTCGTGTTCAGGTCCGAGTTTCGTAGGAACTCTTGTAGACGCGCGATGAGCTCCGAGTCCGATACCATTTTTTCCTGCAGGCGGTTATTGCGGGTCCGGTATTCCGGGTTCAATTAGGTCTTTTTGTAGAATTTGGTTGGTGTGGACCAGAGTAGGACAAATGTGGCAATCTATGAAAAACGTTCTTTGATTCGCGTTCTACTGTTTATTCCGCACATGTGCCAATTTGTGTAAACGAATTACACTTTTATTGTGTTAATATATATATATATATATTATATTCATTTGGGATTTGTTTATATAAATAAATTATACGCTTAAGTATATATTTAATTTAATTAATATTTAAATTATATGACATAATATAATTAAATATATTTAAATAAATAGATTAAATTTAATTTTTTATACACAATTTAATTTGTTTACGATTATATTTATTTAAATGAATAATAATACAAAATTCGATTCGTATATACAAAATATTCGATTCGTTTAATATGATTAAACACGTTTATTATAATTAATAAATTTTAAAATTATATCAAAATTAAATATTTAATCTATTTAATAATTATTATTTTAAAATATAATTAAAAAATATAATTCATTGTATATAATAATTTAATGAGTAGAATTAAGAAGTTATAATTATGATTTTTAATTTTTAATTATATATTTTAAAATTTTAAAATCAAAATTGGATCTTAAACGAATAAATACGAATTTATTTCTGAACAAATCACGAATTAGTTCATTTAATTTAACAGTAAGTTAAACAATAGCATGTCTTAAATAAATTTATAAGTTATAGAGTTTAAATACATATTTGACACAATTAATAAATGAGTAACACGAATTTAACTCATTTGTTAATTGTGTCCATTTATTTTCACTCATATTCACTTAAAACGTATTCAATTTGTGTCAAATAATTTTATCGTAGCCTATTTTGTTACTTTCATCATCACCAATTAGATTTATGCCTCTTTTTTTTAATTTTTAATACTTCAATTGATTTGCCATTAATAATTTTTAATTATTACATTCAAGCCCTTGACATATGCTTTAATTAGACAGATAATCAATAATTTGGCATAATTCTCAAGAAATCCCTTTATAATTGTCTCATTGAGAAGTAAGGGTATTTTTTAAAATAAAAGAAAAAAACTAATTAAAAAAAGTTATCCTTGCCTCGTGTGGAGACAATTATAAAATAAAGACAAACAAATGATATGCCCATGGAGAGAATTTTTATCAATTGTCGCAACTTTGATATAGGAATTTGAAAAATAAATATGATTCAATAGTATTAGTATTGGTGATTCAACAATTAAGTATGAGTATTAATTAAGATAAATATTGAGTGAAGAGTCAGTAAGAAATTTAGTACACAACGAGCATATGAGAAAAAAAAAGATAAAGAGCTAGAAGTAAGGAGGAATGCAAAAATGCAAAGAGGTACTATCAGGCCTCAACTCTTCAGTGCTGGCCATACTAAGTTTCGGATTCCTATTTTTTGCTCATATTCAACTTTTTTAAGCAGGTTTTGGACTCCTAAAAATATAGGCTATTATTCAAATTAGGTTTAAGGCTTATAAAAATGTTTTATTTACTATATAAACCTTTGTAAAACTTTTAAATTAAGAATCAAATATTAAATGAAAAACTTTAAGATATGTTAAAAAACTAGGTAGACATAAAATATTTGTGTGCATTAGAGTGAAACCATTGTACGCGTATATTATTTATGGGAGAACAAAGGTATGCCATATAGATTATTTTGAGAATTCTTTATTTTTTTAATTGTAATCTCTAAAAGAGTTAATAAGAAAAGTTAGTGTCATATCTCACATCAAATAAAAATTTAGTGAATCTTGGGTATATATGGGTGGGTATGTAGTATTACTTAACAGGCTAATCTTTTGAGTCAATAACAAATGCTCGGCCTCGAATTCTCATTCCCATATGGGCCCTCAAAATCGCCCCAATAAAGATTGCCACATGGAATGTGGGTCTCCTATGCTCCAAAAGGATTGGCAATACGGGTTAGTAGGCCCTGAAAATCCTGTGTCTTGATCCCCAATAGAAATTACTATGTGAGTAGTATGTTCCCAGCTCCATGGGGGACAGGCAATACATGTCAGTTTGACTCATGAGTTTAAGTCAGAGCTGTTGAGATTTGTGCTTAAGTGTCATCCCTTTATGTATGAATATTTGTTTAATATTTATACTAGTAATACCATTTTGTTAAATCGCTAATTATATTTTATGTATGGTAAAATGCTTGTAACGTTTCAGACATTGTATGATCTGAAAGAGCTGACCTAAATAAGTTTAGATCAGTGCTAAAAATTAGCAACACTAAGAGTTATAAATGCTAAGAGTTTGCACTGATAAGAGTTATTAAGTTATAAGAGTTAACGATATCTAAAGAGTTAGAACCTTGTCTGAAATAAGACAAAGACCTAAGAATATATTAGTAATGACGTAATTGCAAAGAGTTATAAATAATGCTAGAAAATGTCATTATGCAAATATGTTCTTAAATATTATGTTCCCGATCTATCTTCACTGATGCTGGTCTGTTAGTGAATACCTTAATAAATATATAGATCGGTATATGTCAATATCTGGATGGTCCAGATGGATCTTAGCAGACCATGAATTTAGTGGAAGCTCGTATAGAGATATAGGTATTCAGTAAAGACTGAATATTGAACAGACTCACAAAGACCTCCAATAGACATCTTATAAAGTCGTTAATAGAGGGTCTTTCAAGTTGAGTAGTATTCGTGGTCATTTGACCTTAGTGTCACGGTAGGCTTGTGAGTGATCCACCGTACTTTAGTTTCACAAATGTCAGAAACCTTTCATAGTCTAACCGTTGAATGTCGCTAGGTATGGTCTGATGCTCATGGATTCCGGTGTGCATAGATATTGATCCATCAGCTCATTTGGGTAAGTAATATATCCTAATGCTCTAAGATTATACTTTAGAAAGTCTTATAGTCATAAGTAATAATTCTCGAGAAAAGAGTTTAACCCTATGAATAAATAATATTACAAATGTGTTTGGAAATATTATCTATTAAAATACAATTATAGAGATAAGCTTTCAGTCGGGCATATGGAGATTTAACGGTGTTGATCTATATCTCCGCTCTACCCAGATATACACGATAGAGGGATTATATAAATATGTTATAACCTCAACTTGTATAGTCTAACGCACCGCTTTGTAATATCCGTAACGTATATGTGAGGCATCGTTCACGGACGTATGGATGAGTTTCATATGACAATTCAGGTATGGACCAAAAAAGTCTCACAATATGAAGTGTACTCATTGTACACTAGGGCAGCATTATGGATTGAACAGTTCTATTCTAGAAATTTCAGCAAACCGAAAATATATTTTAAGGTTTCTCGGGTTATACACTTGTCTAGACTTAAATGTTAAGTACATCATTTAATTAGTTGGTAAGAGTTATTCACTAATTAAATGTTGACAAGTGGCACAATTTTGTTTCATAAATTGTTTCACTATAAATTCACCCATTAATTATGTTAGTAAAATCAAATAAGGTATAAAAAATTAATTATTCAATAATTTTTGAATAATTGAATAAATATTATTTAAATAAATAATAATATTTATTTAGTTATTTATTATTTTGGTTTAGATGTGAAACATATACCTAATTAGGTATAATTGTCATCAAATATTATTTTTTTTAATTTTTTTACCACTTAATTAACTTTGGGAGCACTTGTAAAGTACTTAACACACCTAAACATTATTTTGAATAATTAATTAACAAAGGGTGAAGAAAAAAATCGTGCATAGTGTGAGAATAAGTGTGAGAGAGTTTAGTTTTTAGAGAGTTTTTATTTAAACAAAGTGTTGAGAGAAAAAAAAAATAAATTCTTCTTATTTTTCATTCAAGAAATAAAACTTTATTGTTGAAAATTCAATTGCTGCTATTATAACTTCACAATTCCACCAGATTGTTGCGAACTAAAATTGAACAATAGTGTACTTCAAGGTGAGCTCAAAGTTTGAGTTAAGAAGAATTCGAAATTAAAATCTTTACTGAAAGTCATCAAAGATATGTTTCTATAATCTTAAGTTGTTAATGATTTAAGTTACATATGTATATGCTAATTACATGCTTAATTCAGCTGCGAAATTCATGTATATGATACATGTATTTAGTTTTGTTAACATGTACGCAATCACATGCATACACCCTAAAACACATTAACAAAACGGTAACGAATGTGTTGCGTGATTGGATGGGAGAGAATGTCACATCTCACATTGAATAAAACTTGGGTGAATTTTGGATATATATAAGCAGGTATGTAGTATTACTTAACAAGTTAGTCTTTTAAGTCAATGATAAGCGTTCGACCTTAACACTAATATTCTTTAATCTACTGTGAACGTAAACTGATTTGCTTTCACTAACATATAAATATTAAAAGAAAGGTTAATTTTTATTTCAACTAGAGATTAATGCTAAAAGTTGTCATGCCCCAAACCCAAAAGATCTGAAATATGACATAACTTACACTCATTCAATAATGTGCACTCATAATTAATATTGCATAAAATTTTAAACTTGAATTCAATATTGGAATCCTTATCAAGTTGCTAGTAAGTTTAATACAAAATCAACCCATGACCATACTTAGTGAAACATAAATTAAATACAACCACCTAATAAAATAACACATAAGTATTTATTCAATAGAAACAAATCAAATATCTTAAATTATGTGTCCACAAATGAAACACTCAGCAACCTAGCAACTTAAGGAACCCAAGAGACAGCAGAAGCCTTGCCAAAATCACTAAGCACACATATACCTTATTTACCTGAAATTACCATAAACTATAATGAGTTTAAAACTCAGTAAGTATACTAATTTTTCATATATCAAAATACAAATACATATATGTATACAATGCATGTGTATGATATGCTGTGATAAATCAAAATCATAATCTTATCAAATCACATGTCAGGTAAGCACTTACACATTCTTTCAAAATATATAATAGGAATACCATCACTCAACTACTACTTATGTAGTAACCAGTATCCACGACTGGTAAGAATAAGTATTTATATATGTATAAATATACGCATTTTATTTGTATGTTGGTGATACTTGAATTATATATTGTTATTAGTAATATTTTTATAGGTTAAGGATATACGATTAGTATTGGGTTTATTTGTATGACTTTAGATTCATTTTAGAGACCAAATTGTTATACTTTGAAAGTTTTGGGGACAAATTCGTAAATACCAAAAATTAACCTCTTAGTATAAAAATACACTTTTAAACCCTAATTTATCATTTTTAGGTCGAGCTACCCATTTTAAGAGAGAGAAGAGAGAAATAGAGGAGAGAGAAAGAGGAGAAGAAGAAGAAAAAGAAGAAGAAATTGGAATTTTGAATTTCAAGAGGTATATCATACGTATTTCTCAATTTATTGGTATTAATTAAGTTAATTCCTTTAAGTTTTGATTTCTGAAAATATGTATAATTGAGGATTTGTTGTGTATTTCGTAAGATCATATGAGAATTGATGATGATCTATAAGATAGTTTGATAAATCATGATGAATTATGGGATTTCTGCTGGATAACCTCTTGATCTAGGAATTTTATAAATTGTTGTGATTCGATTCTGGTTTTAAATTTTGAGTATATGAAATTAGACATGTTAAGGATCATCTGAGACTTTGAATCGATTGAAAATTCTGGAGATTGAATTTATAGTGAATTTACCAAAATGACCCTGAAATTCTGAAAATTTCCTGTGTAAACAGTATAGTACAGTGAAAAATAATTTTTGTCCTACTGAATGATCTTCAAAAATTATGAATTTGTGGAATATGATAATTTTATATGTCTAATATGATATACTCGGAATTGAGAATTTAGATCAATGTGGTTGAAGTGTTATGAATTTCTAAAGTGTATCAGCTCATTACAATATTTGATTAACAGATTTTAAAAGTTATAGAATAAAATAGTTTTAAAATACTTTTGGCAGTGATTTGGAAGTGAAATATTTATCATGGACTGAGATATGTGTTAAGAGTAATTATGTGGTAGTTTTATAATTTTTGAGTTAGTATATGATTTTATAAAATTGGGAGATTGAATACTGTTCAGTAAGTATCTTGATCCTGTCAGGTTTGTAGTTTGGACTCGATGGTGTGTATGGAATGGATTGTGTAGGAAATTTGATATAATATTCATATATAAGAAGGATATATGAGTCAAGAATGGTATATTCTGATTTTGGAGTAATTGGACATCATTTGATGTATTAGAAATTTTTGTTAAGTGTAAGTGGTCAGAATGACAGGTTTTGAGAAACCAAATATTTAGACTAATTTGATGTGATAAATGCATTGTGTATAATTTTGTAAGCTATTTAAAGTATTTTGTGTGAATTGTGAGGCTTATAAAAGGATTAATCTCCATTGATAGGTTAAGGAGATTTAAGCCTTGTAGCTGAAAGTGTTAAGAGGTAAGTATACTAGACTTACTACTGGAATCACAATAAACATAGTAATTGTTTTGTATGATTTTGTAAATGGGGTTAAGAATATGTTTATGTTATGTCAAAGTATATTTTGATATGAAATGTGAATATATGTTTATGAATGTAAGCATTGACATTGAGTATGGACATACATGTATTTTTGAAAGTGAGCTTTCAAAATAAGATGTGTTTAACAAAGAAAGCTTTTGAAGTGTAATATGTCCATGAGAAATATTTTGTGATTTAAGGGTACTTGAACTCACTGTGAACTTAGTAGGAATTTTATGTGATTTGTGGAGCCTTTATGTGTGGCCTTTCCTTTGGGATTGGTATATGTTATGTGTTCCGTATGTAGGGAGGATCCTATTGGTACCTAAAGGAAGTATGAGTTATCACATTCGTGTGGTGGCGTATTGGTGCATGTGAGAGGACTCACCGATGATCAGGGTGAGGGTTTGGCTTTTACCTTCGGGCATAAGCGTTATATATGTGTAATTTAAAGACCTCACTTGTACTATTCCTCTCATACGGTATGTCACCTACGAGTGACATTTGGCTCATTATGTGATATGTGATATATAAGTCCTACTAAGTAGTAGTTGAGTGATGGTATTCCTATTATGTGTTTTGAAAGAATGTGTAAGCGCTTACATGATATGTGATTTGATAATATTATGATTTTGATTGATCACAGCATATCATACATATGCATTGTGTACATATATATATTTGTATTTGATATATGAAAAATTAGTATGCTTACTGAGTTTTATACTCATTATAGTTTATGGTGATTTCAGGTAAATAAGGTGCATGTGTGCTTAGCGGATTTGGCAAGACTTCTGCTATTCCTTGGGTTCCCTAAGTTGCTAGGTTACCGAGTGTTTCATTTGGGGACACGTGGGATATGATATTTGATTTGTCCCTATTGAATAAATACTTATGTATTATTTCATTGTGTGTGGATTGGATTTGGTTTAAGTTTTATAAAGTGTGGTTATTGGATGATTTTAAGTAAGAATTTGCAATGGATATATTCTGGGCTCCCGGTAACAAAGTTGCTACTGGTGACGTAGTAGAGTGTTAATCTCTGAGAAAACTCTGCGTATCTCCGGTTTAATAATTGTCCCAGTCATAATTCAATTGCTATAATTCTGAAAGAAATTGAAATGAATGTTTAAATATTGTCAAGAGAAGTTTATATTTATATGTTAGGTTATGGTTGATTTTAGTGTTGAACTTACTAGCAACTTGCTAAGGATTTCTGTGTTAAATGAAAGTTGAAAATTTTGTGTAATATTATTTATGAGTGCACATGCAGTATTATTGAATGAATGTAAGTGATGTCGTGTGTCGGATCTTTTGGGTCTGGGCTGTGACAACTTAGTAGGACTTTCATATTATATATTACATAATGAGTCAAATGTCACTCGTAGGTGACATACCGTATAAGAGGAATAGTACAAGCGAGGTTTAAATTACACATATATAATGCTCATGCCTGAAGGTAAGAGTCAAACCCTCACCCTGATCATCGGTGAGTCCTCTCACATGCACCAATACGCCACCACACGAATGTGATGACTCAATCTTCCTTTAAGTACCAATAAGATCCTCCCTACATACGAAACACATAATATATACCAATCCCGAAGGAAATGCCACACATAAATGTGAGTGCTGTGTACGTTTGTATCGTGCTACGAGTGAATATGTGCATTTTTAAATAATTTAAAAACTAAATATTACATGTCTCATATGCAACGCAACGAAAATATAATACACATTAAAATAATATCATTACACTAATGAGATTAAGAAACTCACCCTCAAAACATGCTTTGAACAATTCTAGTTGAGGACGTGGTGGGCTTCCTCAAGCTAAAATAGTAACTTTTATTTTCAAAATATTTATTTGAAGCAATTATTACTTCTAACTTGTATCTCTCGGCTTTATATGCAATATATGCTCACAATTCACTTAACGTATTTCTATATATTTTTCTCGGTCTAAAGATAACTTTTAGTCTTTAATTTAAAAAAATGATTTGCTCATCCAAAAACTTCTGTACAACAATTGAATAAGGATCCATATTTATAATATTTATTGCCGCTGAATTTGCCAATCAAAATAATAAAGGTGACTATCAACTTAAAGCATGAGGTGTGGTTTTCCTTTTTTTCTTTTTATTACAAAAACAAATAATTTAAAGAAACCCACAATAATTTGATTAATGGCCATTCTATGTGTTGGCCAAACGAAGGACTTGATCAATGGCTATACACGTTTCAATTTTTTTTTAATAGAAACCACCTCATGCTTTAATCAAACAGCTCACAATTGTAAGTTATCTATTGTCTTTTACAAAATACACATACGTAATGAATTTATTAGCCAAATGAATGGTCAAATAAACGAAGCAAAAGTGGCTGAATAAAAAAAATATTCAATTCGTTTGTTTTATTTTTCTTTTTATATATATATAATTTATTTATTAATACTTAAATTAATACTTATACAAATTATTGGCACAATTTAAGATATTCACTTATAGATAAAAGTGTCAAATCTGACATAATTTTAGGTTTAACATTTAAACTTTAGCTACTCCCGAAAGACTCTAAAGTAAATGAGTGAATAATCAATTTAATTTAAACAAAATAATAATTGTTTTATTTAAATAGTAGTTATATCTATCAATGCTTAATTTAGTACCCATACAAATTATTGGCACAATTTGAGACACACACTAGGTAGATAAATGTGTCAAGTTTCACTTGGCATAATTTTAGGTTTAACAATTAAATCTTAGCTACTCCCCGAGAGACCCTGAAATAAATTTATATTTTCTAAAACTTCCCAGATCGAACAATATGATCCGGTGCACTACCCACATGCTCAACGCGTACACTTCATATAGTGAGACTCCCTAGGCTCACACCCATTTTGTCTCACGAAATATTTCTGTAAGTCTATAACCGATGCCCCACACACATATATTATGGATAATACAAAATAGCAAATTAAACCATACAAGTTGAGGTTAATCCATATTCGTATAATCCCTTCATCATTAATATCCTGGAAGAGTGGAGACATAGATCAATAGCGTTAAGTCCCCTATTACTCAACCATATAAACTTATCTCTTTTTATTCGTATTCCAATAAATAATATATACAAATTCATTTGTAATATTATTTACTCCGCATGAAACTCTTTCCCGGGTTAAATGCTTATGGCCATAAGACTTTCTAGAATACAATTTTAGAGCATCTGGATATTTAACTTACTCATATAAGCTGACGAATCCTATATTTACATACAACGGACTCCATAAGCATTGGACCATACCCAACGACACCCAACTGTCAGACCATGAAAGATCTCTAACATGTATGAAACCTAAGTATGTTGGATCATTCATAAGCCCACCGTAGTGCTCAGGTCTAGGGACCATGAATACTACTCAACTCGAGAAGACCCTCCACTGACGAATTTATGAGAAATCTATTGAAAGTCTTCATTGAGTCTAGTTCAGTATCTAGTCCTTACTAAATACATATATATCTATATGAGCTTCCACTAAGCTCATAGTTTGCTAGATAAACCATTTGAACTATCCAAATATGGACATACACTGATCAATATAAATCAGTTTCTTTTGATAAACCCTGCATCGATGAAAATAAGTCAAGAACATTTAATTTGAGAACATATTTACACAATGATATTTCTTAGCAACGTTTGTAACTATTTACAACTATGTCATTGCAAATATATTCTCAAGTCTTTATCCTATTTCAGACAAGATTTTAACTTTGTAGACTTGATTAAATTCCTTCAGATCAATACAATGTCTGAAATATTACAAGCATCTTATCTTAATAAAATTAATTAGCGATTTAATGAAATATTTATTTATTATATAAGTATGAAAATACAATATTCATATAAAATTAGGATGGCACATGAGCACAAATTTCAACAATAAAGGCTCCACAAATCACATAATGTGCCTACTAAGTAAATAATGAGTTCAAGTATCCTCAAAATAAAAAACGTATCTCATGGACATTTTCCACTTCAAAAGCTTTATTTGTTAAACACATTTCATTTTGAAAGCCCACTTTCATAAACACATGTATATCCATGCTCATGTCAATACTCATATTCATAAATATGTGTCTTTCACATTTTATATCAAATATACTTTTATATAACATAAATATATTTCTAAGCACATTTACAAAATCATACATAGATAATTACTATGCTTATTGTGATTTTAGTAAAAGTCTAATATACTTACCTCTTAGCACTTTCGGCTACAAGGCTTAATTCTCCTCAACCTATCAATGGAGATTAATCTTTTCATAAGCCTCAACATTCACACAAAATACTTTAAATAGCATACAAAATTACATATATTGCACTTATCACATCGAATTGGTCTAATTACTTGATTTCTCAAAACTTGTCATTCTGACTACTTACACTTAACAAATTTTTCTTATACATCAAATGATGTCCAATTGTTCTAAAATCAGAATATATCTTTCTTAACTCGTATATCCTCCTTATGTATAAATATTATATCATAATTCCTACACAATCCATTTCATAAACACCATCAAATCTAAACTATTATTCTTGCGGAATCAAGATATTTACTGAACAGTTTCAGTCTCCCAATTTTATAAAATCATATGCTAACTCAAAAATTATAAAACTATCACAAAATTACTCTTGACATATATTCCAATGCATGATAAATATTTTACTTCAAAATTCCTGCCAAAAGTATTTTAAAACTATTTTATTTCATAACTTTAAAAATCTGTTAATCAAATACTACAATGAGCTGATACGCTTTAGAAAATCATAACAATTTAACCACATTGATCTAAATTCTTAATTTTGAATATATCATATTAGACATATAAATTTATGATATTTCAAAATTTTAAAATTTTTTAAGATCATTTAGTAAATAAAAAATGGTTTGTTACTGTATCATATTGTTAACACAAATTTTTTTCAGAATTTCAGGGTCATTTTGGTAAATTTACTATAAATTCAATTTCTGAAATTTTTAATCGATTCAAAGTTTCAAATGATTCTATACATGTCTAGTTTTATAGTCTCAAATTTAAAAACCAGAATCAAAGCACAAAAATTTATAAAATTTCTGGATCAAGAGACTATCAAGTAGAAATCCTACAATTCATCATGATTTATCAAATTATCTACATAATCATCATCAACTCTCAATATATCTTACAAAATTCACATCAAATACCAAAATTTTCATTTGTCCAGAAATCAAAACTTAAAAGAATTAACTTAATTAACACCAATAAATTAAAAAATAGTTATGATATACCTCTTAAAACTCCAAATTTCAATTTCTTCTTCTTTTTCTTCATCTTCTTCTTCTTCTCTTTTTCTCCTCTCTCTTTTCTCTCTCTAAAGGGGTGACTTAACCCAAAAATAAGTAAATTAGGGTTAAAATATGTATTTTTATACTAAGAGACTAACTTTTAGTATTTATAAATTAACCTCCAAAATTTTCAAAATATTACAATTTGATCCCTAAAATAAATTTAAAGTCTTGCAAATAAATCTAATACTAATAATATGTCTTTAATTTATACAAACAATACTAATAATAATACATAAATTAAATATTATTTATATTTAAATAAAATATAAATATTATACATATATAAATATTTATTCTTTTTAGTGTTGAATAAGTGATTACTACGTTAAATTTAAATCTCTTTCTCCAGCTTTCAACATAACATTGTTCATAACGGTATATAATGAATAATATTTTATAACCATCTCTTCTCTGTTAAGATCAATAATTAAAGAAAGATATAATAATTTTTATGGATTACTTATAATTTCCGTAGACCAATTGTTTCATTATTATTATATATTTCTTTTTGGAAAAAGAAGACAATTGATATATTTATTGCCAATTATTTTGATTTTATATTTGATTGATGTCATTAAGTATTACATTAATATACAAATTTAAGATTTAATTATAGTCTATTCATCTGCCTAAAAATTGTTTAAAAATTATAGTACCAATTAAATAAAAAAATTCTTATAAAAACGAGAAATTCTAATGACTTCTATTAATTATTAAAGTTGTCAGTCAAACAATAGAATTCTTGTAGGAGTAAGAAATTTTTTTTTTTTTAATTCACATTCTTTCCATCCAACTAATCAACGTCTAAACATCACTTGAGATATCTTGTCAAGTACTAACTGCTTTTTTTTTTTTTAAAGCACTATAAAGTAAAAGTATTTTGTTAAAAGTATTTTTAAATAGATTCTAAATCAATGTATAATTATAAATATATTGACTTTAATTTTTTAATAAAATCAAATATAAAATTAAAGCTAAAGAATATGTCAAAATAAAATATTATTTCCTCACATGATTGAGTCCATACTCTAGTCCCCCCTCCACCAGTTCTTCAAACCAACATCGCCTTAAAGGACATCATTGTTAAAATCCTTGAAAATTTTATATTTATTTTGCTTAAGACGAATCATTTCAAGAAATAAAGCATTAGAATAATTTCCATTTCCATAAGATATTATTGTTAAAACCCTTGAAATTTATATTTATTTTGCTTAAGATGAATAATGTCAAGAAATAAACATTCAAGCTATGTTTAACAACTTGCACTTTATTGTGTTATTTTAAGAGTATGTACTAAATTGTTTTTGTCATATTTGATTTTAAAATCAAAATATGAAATAGTATAGCACATGGTAGAAAAATTGACCCTTGTAGGGGTAGAGTTAAAGAGTGAATTGGACAACTTTGTTTTGTATAATAATTGATTAAAATAAAATAAAATTATTTTAAGACATACTATAATATTAGATAATAAAAAGATTAAATAATAAAATAATATTAGTTTAAAATATTAAATAATGATAAAAATAATAATAATATCGACAACAACAAATAATAGTAATCATTATAATAATATTATACTATTTACATTATTATTTATAAAACAATATTGTTATATTAAACAATTATTATTTTGTTATACTAATAATAACTGTAATAAATAAAAATATCGTATATAAAATAATATTAAGTATTTATTTTTAATAAAAGAAGAATTCAAGAACAAAATAATAATAATAATCACAACAACAATAATATAAAAAGTGATAAAACATTTGGCATAGCCTAATATTTTTTTCTCATAATCTCTTATCATAAACTCATTATTGACTTAAGTATCGGAGGGTCGCCACAGAAAAAAACCTCTAACATAGCCTAACATTTTTTGTGATTATAAGAAACTCTTAAGTGCAATATATATTAAGAGGGATCATCTTAGCTAACATTTTAAAGAGATACCTTTATTGTTAACAAAAAAAATAAATTCTAGCTCGTGGACTCTGAAATTTGAGATCTCTCAAATTCCTTATGTCAACAAATAATAGTAATACACAAATCTAAATTTAGGTAGAGAAAAACCACCACATATTTTAGATATAGGTGAGAGTTCAACTTCCCATAATAAACAAGATAGAGAGAAATAAAATTAAAGAGCAAATATTTACCGGAAAGAAATATCAACCTAATTATATTCATTATAAGGGGTTTGATTAATTTTTTTTACAAGTTAAAAGTATTTTTTTAATATCAAAATCTCTATTGAAATTCTTTTAAAGGTTTGGTTGCAAATTAGTGAAGAGTTTTTATGATTAAAAAATTATTTTATCTCTAATGGAAAGAACTTAAAATTTAAATTTTTAAAAATAAAGGTCAGAGAGATTTTTTAAAGTGTTAAATTATCTAAAATACTCCTAATTTATTTTAATACTTTTTACTTTAATTTTCTTTTAATTCAATTTAAAAAATTTGTCTGTGGAAGTAATTACAATTTTTTTTTTCTAAAAGTTACAAATAATAATAATTAAATATCTAATAATTTTTTAAAAAAATTATTTATGAAAACTATATTAATTGAGTGCATATTTAAAGAAACTCTACTTAAAAACTTGTCTCAAATAGAATTTATAAATGTTTATTTTATAAATATGATTAACATTTTTTTTTTCAGCAAGAGACCGTAGTAGTGTGCCAACTTAAAAGAAAATAAAAACGATAAAAAGACAGCAAACGTGAATCATTATTATTGTTACCTGGTATAAATAGCCAACCATATAGCATGATAGGATTTGCGCATTCTTAAACCTAAAAATCATATCTTTGCATTTTTATTTTTCAAAGTTAAGTTACTGATTTCATTGCTAGGGTCTTATTTATATACGATTTCTAGTGTAAGTGCACGTTATTATTAATAAGTAATATAAGATTTTGAGTAGAATATCGTTTCAACAAAAAATTAGTATTATTGTTTATGTTAAGTACTAAAATTGTGTTTTTATATTTTTATTTAAATGAAATAAAAATAATAATAATTTAAACTAAATGACAAAAAATTAACAAAATAAAAAAGACTTAAAATAACAAGATAGAAGCACCAATAATAAATAAAAATTAGTATTACAACTATCCCTAAATGTGTTACTTTAATTACTTAATCTTTTATTAAGTTAGTTATTCAATATGAATTGTTGGTTAAATCTCTAATATCATTATAAGTTTTTGTCAATGATCAAGTGACTATATCTTACCCTAACAATTATATATATATCTATGGTAATTAAATGATAATAAAATTTATTAAAAACTAATTTATTAGTACCATATATATTATATAAGTATATGTCTATCCCACATGAAACTTATAGTTGTTACCATATGATTATATATTAAATTATTGGGCAAATGGTATTTTTGTCTCTTGAATTTTACCTAATTCTCAATTTTTTTAAAAATCTAATTTTATCTTAGTCTGTTAGTGAAATTCTGTTAATTTTAACACTGTAGGGATAAAATAATCACTCTATACAAAAATTTGAAATGGATTGACACAAAATATCCACATGTCAACTATTGATTAGTCACTAAAATAATAAAATAAAATAAATAAATAAATAAGGGGGCAACCAGTTAGTGGCCCCTGTTATCGGTGGCCGACCGGTCGCGCGATAATCAATTGTGATTTGACTCAAAATTAACATCATTAAACTCAAAATTTTGTGATCTATATGATGGTGAGATTTGTTTTATCAATGGAGCACTGTGGATGTATCAAAAGTAAAAAAAAAATGTGGTGGTTGGAGACAGCCATCGCCGTTCACCGTTGAATGGTGGCGCGGTGGCGTGCACCGCCTTTCCATTCACCAACGACCGCTAGCCCATGGTGGTTGATGGTGGTCACTGTCGTTCTTTGTCAAATGGCGAGTGGTGGCATACACCGCCCCTACCATTAGACAAATTGCTCGCGCGATTTGTCCAATGGTATGGGAGGTGCACGCCATCGTCCAGCCATTCGATGGTGAACGATAGTGACTGTTGCTAACTACCATGTTCTTCCCCACTTTTAGCATATCTATAGTGCTCCGTTGATAAAAAAATCTCACTATCACGTAGATTACAAAATTTTGAGTCAAATAATGTTAATTTTGAATTAAATCACAATGGCCACCGACGGCCGGTCAGCCACTGACGACGGCAGGTACTGACTGGCTACTCTATTTTATTTATTTTATTTTATTATTTTACTAAACTTATTACAACATGCCATTTGTCTTTTAAAAGTTATTTTTATCTTTTAAAGGCTTATTAATATTTGACACATGTACATTGTATAGTGTATTTGCATCATCATTTTTAACTAACATATAACGAAGGAAAAATTTGTCAATGTAATGTTAAAAGAGATTTTCAGTCAAATCTGACGGAATCTCATTAACGGACTAAGAAAAAATTGAATTTTTTAAAACTCGTAGGATAGAATTGAGAATTAGGTTAAACTCAAAGGACAAACATATCTTTTGCCCTAAATTATTCAAAGCCAGTACAAAAATCACTTCATCAAGTTCATTAGGTTTCCCGTAACAATCTAATTAGTGATCAAATAATTAGAAAATATTAAATATAAAATAATTGAATAATTCTATTATTAAGTTTATAAAAATAAGTGAAGAGTTTGAATTCAATCATATATCGAGTTCAAAATTGTAACCTTATAATAAACTTAATGTTGTGATTTGTGCTTACGTGCCATCCCTTTTATGTATAAATATTTGCTTTATGTTTATACATTTATGATTTCAATATATCACTAATTATTTTATTTATAAATATGGTAAGATGCTTGTAACGTTTTAGACATTGTATGATCTGAACGAGTTCAGATTTGATATAAAGGAGTTTAGATCAGAACTAAGAGTTAGTAAAATCTAAAGAGTTAGAGCCTTGTCTGAAATGGGACAAAGACCTAAGAATATATTAATAATGATATAGTTGCAATGGGTTGTAAATGGTGCTAAGAAATGTTGTTATGCAAATATGTTCTTAAATTTAATATTCCTGATCTACCTTCACTAATGCGGGTCTGCTAGTGAAGATCTTAATATATATATATAGATCAGTGTATGTCTATATCTAGATAGTCCAGATGGTTAGTCTTAGCAGACCATGAGTTTAGTGGAAACTCGTATAGAGATACAAGTATTCAGTAAGGACTGAATATTGAACAGACTCACAAAGATCTCCAATAGACATCCCATAAAGCCGTCAATGGAGGATCTTTCGAGTTGAATAGTATTCGTGGCCCTTAGACCTGAGTGCCACAGTGGACTTGTGAGTGATCCATCATACTTTGGTTTCACACATGTCAGATACCTTTCATAGTCTGACCGCTGGGTGTCGCTGGGTATGGTCCGATGCTCATGGAGTCCGGTGTGTACAGATATGGATCCATCAACTCAATTGGGTGAGTAAAATATCATGTAACTCTAAGATTGTATTTCAGAAAGTCTTATGGCCATAAGCAGAAATCCAAGAATTTCTTGGGAAAATAATATCGTAAAAGTGTTTACGGATATTATTTATTGAAATACAAATCTAGAGATAATTTTATGGTTGAGCACATGGAGACTTGACGGTGTTGATCTATATCTCCGCTCTTCTAAGATATTTATGATAGAAGGTGTAGTAACCAGTATCCATAACCGGTAAGAATATGTATATTTATATATATAAATATACGTATTTTATTTGTATGTGGGTGGTCCTTGATTTATATATTGTTATTAGTAGTGTTTTTATAGGTTAAGGATATATTATTAGTATTGGGTTTATTTGCAAGACTTTGGAATTATTTTAGGGACCAAATTGTTATACTTTGAAAGTTTTTGGGGTGAATTCGTAAATACCAAAAATTAACCACTTAGTATAAAAATACACTTTTAAAAACCCTAATTCTTTCATTTTTGTCGAGCTACCCATTTTTAGAGAGAGAAGAGAGAAATAAAGGGGAGAGAAAGAGAAGAAGAAGAAGAAAAAGAAGAAGAAATTGGAATTTTGGATCTTTAGAGGTATATCACAACTAATTATCAATTTATTGGTGTTAATTAACTTAATTTCTTTAAGTTTTGATTTATGGAAATATGTATAATTAAGGATTTGATGTGTATTTCGTTTGATGTTGTGAGAATTGATGATGATCTATAAGATAGTTTGATAAATCATGATGAATTATGAAATTTCTGCTGGATAACCTCTTGATCTAGGAATTTTATAAATTGTTGTGATTCGATTCTGGTTTTGAATTTTGAGTATATGAAATTAGACATGTTTAGGATCATCTGAGACTTTGAATCGACTGAAAATCTCGGAAATTGAATTTGTAGTGAATTTACCAAAATGACCCTAGAATTCTGGAAATTTCCTGTGTAAACAGTATGATACAGTGGAAAATAATTTTTGACCTGCTGAATGATCTTTAAAAATTATGAATTTGTGGAATATGATAATTTTATATGTCTAATATGATATACTCGGAATTGAGAATTTGGAGCAATGTGGTTGAAGTGTTATGAATTTCTAAAGTGTATCAGCTCATTGTAGTATTTGATTAACAGATTTTTAAAGTTATGAAATAAAATAGTTTTAAAATACTTTTGGCAGTTATTTGGAAGCCAAATATTTATCATGGACTGAGATATGTGTCAAGAGTAATTATGTGATAGTTTTATAATTTTTGAGTTAGTATATGATTTTATAAAATTTGGAGATTGAATACTGTTCAGTAAGTATCTTGATCCTGTCAGGTTTGTAGTTTGGATTCGATGGTGTGTATGGAATGGATTGTGTAGGAATTTTGATATAATATTCATATATAAGAAGTATATATGAGTCAAGAATGATATATTCTGATTTCGGAGTAATTGGACATCATTTGATGTATTAGAAATTTTTGTTAAGTGTAAGTGGTCAGAATGACAGGTTTTGAGAAACCAAATATTTAGACCAATTTGATGTGATAAATGCATTGTGTATAATTTTGTAAGCTATTTAAAGTATTTTGTGTGAATTGTGAGGCTTATGAAAGGATTAATCTCCATTGATAGGTTAAGGAGATTTAATCCTTGTAGCTGAAAGTGTTAAGAGGTAAGTATACTAGACTTACTACTGGAATCACAATAAACATAATAATTGTTTTGTATGATTTTGTAAATGGGGTTAAGAATATGTTTATGATATGTCAAAGTATATTTTAATATGAAATGTGAATATATGTTTATGAATGTGAGCATTGACATTGAGCATGGACATATATGTGTTTTTTTTTAAAGTGAGCTTTCCAAAATAAGATGCGTTTAACAAAGAAAGCTTTTGAAGTGTAATATGTCCATGAGAAATATTTTGTGATTTGAGGGTACTTGAACTCACTGTTAACTTAGTAGGCATTTTATGTGATTTGTGGAGCCTTTATGTGTGGCCTTTCCTTCGGGATTGGTATATGTTATGTGTTCCGTATGTAGGGAGGATCCTATTGGTACCTAAAGGAAGTGTGAGTCATCACATTCGTGTGGTGGCGTATAGGTACATGTGAGAGGACTCACCGATGATCAGGGTGAGGGTTTGGCTTTTACCTTCGGGCATAAGCGTTAAATATGTGTGATTTAAAGACCTCACTTGTACTATTCCTCTCATACGGTATGTCACCTACGAGTGACATTTGGCTCATTATGTGATATGTGATATGTAAGTCCTACTAAGTAGTAGTCGAGTAATGGTATTCCTATTATGTGTTTTGAAAGAATGTGTAAGCGCTTACATGATATGTGATTTGATAAGATTATGATTTTGATTGATCACAACATATCATACATATGCATTGTGTACATATATGTATTTGTATTTGATATATGAAAAACTAGTATGCTTACTGAGTTTTATACTCATTATAGTTTATGGTGATTTCAGGTAAATAAGGTACATGTGTGCTTAGCGGATTTGGCAAGGCTTCTGCTGTTCCTTGGGTTCCCTAAGTTGCTAGGTTGTTGTGTGTTTCATTTGGGGACACGTGGGATAGGATATTTGGTTTGTCCCTATTGAATAAATACTTATGTATTATTTCATTGTGTGTGGATTGAATTTGGTTTAAGTTTTATAAAGTGTGGTTATTGGATGATTTTAAGTAAGAATTTGCAATGGATATATTCTGGGCTCCCGGTAACAAAGTTGCTATTGGTGACGTAGTAGAGTGTTAATCTCTGAGAAAACTCTGCGTATCTCCGGTTTAATAATTGTCCCAGTCATAATTCAATTGCTATAATTCTGAAAGAAATTGAAATGAAAGTTGAAAATTTTGTGTAATATTATTTATGAGTGCACATGCAGTGAATGAATGTAAGTGATGTCGTGTGTCGGATCTTTTGGGTTTGGGGCGTGACAGAAGGATTATACGAATATGTTATAACCTCAACTTGTATGGTCTAATGCGCCGTTTTGTAATATCTGTAACATGTGTGTGGGACATTGTTCATGGACGTGTGAAATAGTTTCATATGACAAATCGGGCATGGACCTAGAGAGTCTCACAATATGAAGTGTACTCGTTGTGCACTGGGGCGGCGAATTGGATTGAATAATTAATCCAACAATTTTCAGCAAAATGAATAATGTTTCTAGGTTCCTTTTATTATTCACTTGTCAAAAATTGAAGGTAAAACACATTATTGGTTTGCAAGAGTTGTTAACCAATAAGAAATTTGACAAGTGACATAATCTTGCTCCATAAATTATTTACCATGTATTTACCTATTTACCTTACTTGGTAAATACATATATGGTAAATGTAAATATTTAAAATAGTTTTGAATTATTAATATTTTATATATTAATCAAATTATTATTATTAATTGGAATAAGTGGCAAACACCATTTACTAATGGAGAATGCACTTGTTATTAATAATAAGGAAAGTTTACCACTTTGTAATTCTTAAATGATGCACTAAGGAAGTGGTAAAACCACTTAACATTGATTAAATGCCATTTACTCTCTAGAAATTGATTCAATTGGTTGAATCAAATTGGTGAGTGAAAAATATGATAGATTAATGTTTGTAATGGCAAACATGGTTAAGTGGTGGTGGAGCACTAAGAGAAATCATTCTTTGCACTTAAGAAAGAATTGAAAGAATTCAATGTGTGCAAGATAGAGTGAAATTCGTACTAGGAGAAAAGAGAGAGGATTGAGAGCTTTTCCTAAGTGTTTTTCTCAAAGTGTTGAGAGAAAATGCAAAGGCTTACCAAGCTACAACATATAGAGTTGTAAAGAACTATAGAAAACACCTAATTCTTCTCATCTCTTGGTAGTAATCATAAGGACAAATTGTTTTAAGTGTTAAAACAATCATTTGCTGGAAATTCAAGGCTGCCATTCTAGCTTCACAATCCCACCGGATTTAGTTGTGAACTAAAATTGTGCAAGGGAACACTTCAAGGTGAGCTCAACAAATTGAAGCTTGGAGTTCTTGAAGATTTGTAAAGCTACCTTCATATCCGGGTAGGTTATTTATTTGTTATTCATTTTATATCATGAATGACATATATATATGAGATATATATATATATATATATATATATATGTACTTGAATGATCAAACATGCTTGAATATGTTACATATTGTTTAATATGTATGAATACTTCCGTTGCGTATTTAATTTTTGAAATTATACACATCACACACCATATCACACAACACTTAACTCGTGATAAAATAAAGAGTTGCAAAGTTTATCAAGATTAACATTATAAAAATCATAGAAAACTAAACAAATAAAGAGTTAAACAGATAAAACTAATTTTTATTGCAGTCTTCAATTTGCTAATATTCTCGATCCTAAAAAAATTGCTATTTCTCTCTCTTATTAATTATTGAATTAAATTTTTTGATATTTTATTTATATGTCTTATGTATTCAAATTAGAGTAAAATATCAAATATAAATCAGGTTAGAATTTTTTGTCTTGTACCAACACTGTTCACATAGCATAAAGGCATTGGATTTTAGGCACTTTAGCATTGTGGTATTGATTTTTAGGTGTTGCAGCACTGGCATTGTAGTAAAGTTATTGTGGCTTATCATTGTAGCAATCTATTATAGCGTGATATTGTAGTCAATTTGATATTTTTGACTTTTCTTTTTTGAATTTGTATCCTCATTTACTCCATCAATTCTAAATTTATAAAATAACAATAAAACGCACAAAAAAATTAAATAATCTTAATTTAAATAAATAGATATTAAGTTTAAAATATAAAAATATTATACTTAATTAATTTTTATCAAATATGTTTAAACTTAAAAATTTGTTCGTCCTCAAATAAAAAGAAAAACCTAAAACCTAAAAACTAGAAAAACAAGAAAATAAGTTGGTTGGTGTTAAAATGGTAGCATCTTCCATTTTCTCACCATGGAATTGCATTTTGTTTGCTATTCCAATAGCTTGTACAATAGCTAGTAATAGATTCACTATCATTCTGTAGAGTATCAAAATCTCTTCTTAAGACTTGAAGTTGTGCACGCTTTCACTCTTTATGATCCTTAGATATTTTTTCTTCATTGAATCCAAAATATTATTGAAGGTTTCTTTGTTGAGAATTATTTTCAGGATAGATCGATTAATGGCTTATAACAATTTTTTACCTTCAAATCTTTTATCTGCAGTCATTCCAACTTTGTTTTTCTTTTTTTTGCATCCGTGAGTGTCACCCTAGCTGCAGGTGCTGTTACACTAAATTCAATGACATGCCAACACTCTTTAGACCTCAAAAGATTCTCATATCAAAATGCTACAATGGTCATAACGACCATCAAATTGTAGAATGGCTGGCTTCACAAAGTTTTCAGAAGCCATTTGTGCATTGTTGCTCCTGTAAAAAATTATAAATGTGAAATAAAAAAATTAAGCTGCTGTTATTTTTAGATGGACTCTTTACCTCACGTGTCTAGGGTTTCCACCAATTCATTTTATCTCTTTAATTCTCTTCTTTTTTTTTGCCTTTTTTCTCGCTCTAATACCATTGTTATGAATGAAAGAAGATAAAAATGTAAAAAAGAGAGTAAGAGAAAGAACTTTGCTATCTTGTATTATTATTCAATAATTAACAACTTTTATATAGACTAGTACATAGTAGAAATAACATAAAAATAGGCATTAAGGTGCAAAACCAATTTCTTATAATTTAGGTAAAAATTGACCATATTTTATAGAAATAAAATAATTAAACTTCTAAAAACTAAGACAACATAGACTAAAGGACAATACAGAGTAAAAAGAAACGTGTAGACCACTTAATTATTCAACAAATTCATGGTTGGCTTTTATTGCGAGAGGAATGATAATGAATATTGATGATTACTTAATGAAAACAGAAATAAATTCAAATCCAATATCAAACTAAACTAGAAATGATATTTCATTTCATGAAAGAGGACTTAGAAATGATGTTACATTAAACCCCATTCCCAGTCCCATACATGGAAATTTAACTTTTTATTTAATTTTCAACTAAAACACAACTGGATTTAAAGCAAATTGGATTAAGTATTTGAGTTCGTTAATTAGTCCCATCGAGAAATGAATTAACAATTTACATTGATAATTGTTATTTAAAAACTATTTTACAAATTTATCTTCATTTCTTGAACTTAAAAATAAGATAGAATATATATTCTATATGCTATTTTTTTTTTATATTTCTTTAACATTATCATTTTTAAAAATCAAAACTCCCTAAAATATTTTATATTTTATTTAAAATCTCTTTCTAGTTTTTTTAAATATATTTTTTTAATTTTGTAATCTTAAATAAGAAATATTATTTTTCTTATTATTCTTGTAAGAATGGTGTTATTTTTTTTTAAAAAAATATTTGTTCTAATTTTGTAATCTTAAATAAGAAATATTTTTTTTTTATTATTCTTGTAAGAGTGGTGTTATATTTTTTTATAGAGGGAAGGAAAAATTTGAACTTAGGATATACACTACAATTTTTTTTACAATTGAGTCATTTAAATAAGTGCAGTAATATTAAATTTATATAGTTAAAATATAAATTTTATGCAATAGACATTAACATTTTAATTTATTTAATATAATAATAATAAAATATCATTCGCCAATATACACATTAATTAGAACATAATTTCAACTATAGAAGCATGGCATTACCAAATTTGAAAATTAAGCCTTGAAAATGACAAAATAAGTCAACTAAATTCATCTTCTGTTTTTTTTTCTAATTTTTAAAAATACTTTTTTATGAATAAAATTTTAAACACGATTATTTGATGCGTCCTAAAAAAGTCTAAACCAACGAAGATGATTTTTTGTTATTAAATTAGATCTGATTTGTCGAAATGGCCAATGTTGTTTGGACTAAATATTGATTTTTAATAAGTTATCATCTGACTTTCAAGTCTCTCCGGTTACAAGAGCCAGCCGATTGGTTATTACCGAAGAGATACTCATTTTCTCTAATCAATCAGAATTGTTATCATATATTACGCTTTCCTAGTCTCATAACAATCAAATAATTTGTGCAAGACTCATCACAATATGCTATCAAGTGAACGGTCGAGATCTAAAAATTTCGTGTAGCTTAGATGCACCGTATCTGCTCTCCATAAGGTTAATATTCTGTATTAGGTAAATCCTGCTTCAGAGTCGAAAACTTTCTTTCATTTTCGAAGCTCTGTCAACTCAACAAGTGGACAACTTCGTTATTATTAAAGAACAACATTAACAATCTCAAATTATATTTTAAATTATATATAAAATATAATATATAAATTTTTATTATTTTTTACTTAATAATTATTTAATATATTATTTTTTAAAATATAATTTAAAATATTTACCTTTATTCTTTGTCGAAACGTCTCATCAACAACAACATAATTAAATCATTAGCCTCCATAGTCGGTGTAAATATTCTACCGTAAGATGCGCTACACCTGAACACATGCTCCTGCCAGAGGATCGCGTGACTGTCCTGAAATTTATTATTTATCCAGACAAAGGGGCTTTTCCGTCATTTGACAAAACAACAAGCTCAAGTAATCGAGTAATCCAGAGAGACTGCAAAACAAAGCGAACAAAGGGCCAAAAAAGGACACAACAAATTATTTGTTACAGACAAGGCAACCATCTCAAGAACGTCGTCGTTTCGTCATCAAAACGACTTGGTTTTTGTCGCGTTTTACCTTGTATTCATCATTCATTTCCTTGTCAACATCTTTTCTCTCTCCTCTGAAAAGCCTTCTCTCCTCTCTGTTACTGTTCACCAGAAATCAGATATTAACCACGTCGCCGATCACTAAAAATATCTCTCTTCTAAAGTCCAAAGTAACCGATAAGATAAAAACGGTGTCGTGTCATCTAATGTGGCGGTGACTTTGTCGAAACTGAGCGACTCGTATAGCATAGAGAAAATGGATCGGGCTTCGATGACGGTCGGGCCGGCGATGGACATGCCGATAATGCACGATAGTGACCGGTACGATTTCGTCCGAGATATTGGCTCCGGTAACTTCGGTGTGGCTCGGCTTATGAGAGACAAGGTCACCAAAGAGCTTGTAGCTGTCAAGTACATCGAGCGAGGGGATAAGGTCAGTTACGGAATTCATTACATTAAATTTTTTTAAAAAAATTCTATTTACGGAAGGTATTTTTACCAAAATTAGTGTCTGTTTCATTTAATGATTTGTTGAATTTATTGCCTTTTATGTAGACTTTTTAACTTTAGCTGCTTTTGCTTTTAGTTATTCGTGGAAATGAGTTGTCTCAGAGAAGACGTTGATTACCAAATACGCGAATGTTTCTTTTTCCTTTTTCGGTAAAATATTTTCTCCGACCAGATATTAGTGACAGAAATTTAATTAATTTTACTTATTAAACGCTTTATTAGTATAATTTACCTCTTTGGTTGCTATAATAATTATTATTTTTCTTAAATCCTTTCTAGCTAAGAATTGGTGAGATGAAGGTTTTGTGGTTTAACTGCAACGTGAGCTGAGATGAATACTGGGATTTGTTTCTAATAGTTACTATAGGTTGAAGAATCCCTCATAAATAACATGATACTTCAAATTTTTACTTAATTACTCTGTTTTATGAGGTCAAGAATTTAATCCTTAACGTAAAGCTTGCTTTTATAACTTCCATCAGTTTTTTTCCCCTTTAGCCAGAAAACCTGTTAGATAAATATGTTATAAGGACTAAGGAGTAGAGCGGGAGCCTACCATTTATGTGACATTTGGTTGTTGGTTGGTTTATTCTTATGTTATATTTAATTTTAAGTTTCATTTAGGATTGATTGTGAATATTATTTCCTGCTTTTCCATGACAAGGTGCATGCAACAAAGGATTGTAGGTAAGTATCAATAGGCTCTTGTAATAAAAACATCCAACTTATGAACATCACAAAAGAAGATTAATAACCAAAATGCAAAATAATCGAGTTCATATTTAGATGCATCCGTTTAGTGATAGGTTGAATCTTAGTTGTTTTTTTTTGGGTTTTCTGGTGATATGTGGAATTTCAAAAACACAAACACCAACATGCATGCAGAAAGAGATGTAAAAACCTTGAGTCTTGATTATCTTGAACTGCACACATAGAATGTAGGAGATTACAATCTCCTAGAGAAGTTATTGGTTCACATCCGGCATTGAAGACGAAAGGAATATGGGAAGAGATGTGAGAGGTTGAGATTGGACATTTTAACCAGTCTGGAACTCTGATTTTTCTGTATTCCTGTGGAATTGGGTTTATGGAATTCAATTATAAATCCAAAACATATTTGTGATATTCCAACAAGGGATTGGAATTGGATTGTTCCATTCCAGTTCTCATTTCTAAGATTGAATTCAACATAAAATATGTAAAGGAACAGACTTTTAGTGGATACTAATCTGAGAGGAGATACCACATCAATTATTTATGTACAAGATACCTGTATACAGCAATGGTAAATATATATGCACATAAGTTGTTCTAACTTACAATCTCCGCATGGCAAAGATTACACCTGTTTGTCTGTTGTCCAACCCGCAAATGCTATGGGACTGAAGGCTGGTGTTTTGAAGTTGGGATAAGGTTTCTCCTCCTTTTGTAATTTATATACCAATAAAACAACTTTTCTTCTTAGAGACAGGGTATTATCTGATTCCCTGACCTCTAAATGCAATCTTTGAACTAGTAACCATTCTCATGTTTTGTATCCACCATTTGATTATAAATTCAAAGTTTGGTTTATGAAATCACATAACCTAATTTTTTCCTTAAAGTAAGTGATTTTGGGTAGAGAAAAGTAATCTGGTTTAGAATAAATTTACAGACTAGATTTGTATCTTGTTTGATTCTAAGTAAACTTTTTTTGCATATATTTTGAATCAAGAATGAAGAAAATATGCAATACTTTGTGGCTTTCTCATGTTAGTACTGTGCCTTGCAGATAGATGAGAATGTTCAAAGAGAAATAATTAATCACAGGTCATTGAGGCATCCCAATATTGTCAGGTTTAAAGAGGTTTGTTAGTTCCTGGTTTATTCTTTCGCAAAGATTATATGACCTTAAAAGCAGTGTTGACTTAATTTATCGGTACTCTATTGTAAATCCTGCTGTAGGTTATTTTGACGCCTACCCATCTGGCCATTGTAATGGAATATGCATCTGGTGGAGAGCTCTTTCAGCGAATTTGTAATGCTGGACGTTTCAGTGAAAATGAGGTTCATACACTTTAAGTTTTGCATTCTTCTTTCTCCTTGTATTTACTTTTTGCATGGCTTCTTTACTCTAGCTACTTGTGCAGGCTCGCTTCTTCTTTCAGCAACTTATATCTGGAGTTAGCTATTGCCATGCAATGGTAAGCCTCCTATAACTTGTGCATACAATTTTTGTATGGTCACCCTTTTTTCATTTTGAAAATTTATCATTTCCATCTCCTGGTTACCAAATAGATCTATTTTGACTTATTGTGGTGTTTCTAGCAAGTTTGCCATCGGGACTTGAAGTTGGAAAATACATTGTTGGATGGAAGCCCAGCTCCTCGGTTAAAGATATGTGATTTTGGGTACTCCAAGGTACTCGTCTTTCTCATTCTGATCTTGCTGATATCCGTTTTCTGCATATTTATGTTGTAGAGAGGGTATTACATTCTAATTAGGCATTTGGTGGAACATAGTGTTTATCTCTATTTCAAACTTTGACTGATTTACTGTCATCTTAGATTGGCTATCTAATAATTATCACTACTTCACTGGTTCTTTTCTCAGTCTTCAGTGCTTCATTCACAACCAAAATCAACTGTGGGGACTCCTGCATACATAGCTCCAGAAGTATTGCTGAGGCAAGAATATGATGGCAAGGTACAACATAACTTGAACTAACTATAGCTTGTTTAATAATATACTTTTTTGTAGTTTTGTGTTTTATCATAATAATCAATTCATTTTCCTGCTTTGTGAGAATGCAATGAGAGAAAGGCTGTATTTTTCTAACCGGTCTTTCCATTTTTTGTCGTTCCTCCTATTGAACACTTGTCTTAGCATGGCGGCTGACACATTGTGTAGTGTCTGTCATGCATTATCTGTTTTTTCCTATTGATCATTTACATTCTGCTACTTTGTTCGTGCTACAACACAGATTGCAGATGTGTGGTCATGCGGCGTAACCTTATATGTGATGCTGGTAGGAGCATATCCTTTTGAGGATCCTGATGAGCCAAAGGACTTCAGAAAGACAATACAAGTATTCGTTAAACTTTATTCTTGTTTCGTGCCTTTTTATTCTTTATATAAATTGTTTCAACTTTAGAAATTTCTTTCATTTTTCTGTGCAGAGAATTCTGAGTGTCCAATATTCCATTCCAGACAATATTCAAATATCTCAGGAGTGCTGCAACCTGATTTCAAGAATTTTTGTTGCTGATCCTGCAGCAGTAAGTGATTTTTGTTTCTCAAGAACCCTAGTCTGCAGATATTTGAATCTTGTAAAGACATGAGGTCTTGAAGCAACTTGCTTTGCCCTTCTTTTGTGTTGAATAAGTTTCTGCTGCTCAGTTGTGTTTATGTTTTGAAACAAATTGTAACGAATGAATTTTAAGTGCTTATGAAATACAGGATCAGTAAAAAAAATTTCATTTACTTTTGTGGTTGACACCGGTTAAGATATGATGCTTACTTCAAATTTCATGCTTTTGGATGTTTTATACAACAGAGAATTACTATTCCCGATATCATGAAACATCCATGGTTTTTGAAGAATCTTCCAGCAGACCTAATGGATGAAAAGACGATGGGTAACCAGTACGAAGAGCCTGATCAACCTATGCAGAGCATTGATGTGATCATGCAGATTATTGCAGAGGCGCCCATACCAGCAGTTGGGTCTCAGGCCCTTAACCCTTACATGGATGATGACATGGATAACTTGGATTCTGAATCTGAGCTCGACATTGACAGTAGTGGGGAGATAATATATGCGTTTTGATCACAGCATGTTTATGACATTGTAGACGATAGCTTCTTCATTAATGTTGTTGTGGGCCTATGGAAATGGTAGAATTGTAGTGATTGCCATGGAAATATTGGTCTCAATTAATAGCATAAATATAAGATCCTTGGAGTCTGCCATGTTCATAACATGAAGCTTTTGATATACCTTGGGTGTGACGGAATTTGATCTTTTGATGCTTTTCCTAGGGAATACTCCATACAATACTGGGTTGATCCACCCTTCCTTTGCTCCACTGTTCAATTATAGTTTTTGCATTGCATTGTACTTTGTGTTCTTTTGTTCTTGTTTTAACATCAACATGCATATGCATACACAGTGTAACAGGTGCCCTTAAAAGTTCACATGGAAATTTAGCTTTGTAGGTTTTTGCTTGTACATTTTTGTGCATGGTTTTTAAAAATGGTTTGAGTGATCTTTTCTTCATTTTTCTCGTCTCTGTCCTGAACGATGGTTGAAATTTCCGTAGAAGCTAACGGCGCCCTCAATACAAATGTAGACGAGATTGAATCGTTACGTATTGAGCTTCTGACTAATTTTTATATTTGGACAATCTTGTACATCAAAATAAATTCTAGACCCTAGAATGCGGGTTTGTGCTTTCCAATCCATGATCACATAATTTCAAGGTTTTTCACGGAATAAGATTGTTTCTTGATACCAACTTACCTAATTTTGACAGTCTTTATTTTAATTTAAGTATAATTAAGATTTATTTTTTAAAAAAAAAAATTATAATTTTTACACACTAAATATTCAACGATAGTGTATTTGCTCATTTAAACATTTTTGGATATCTCCTGTGTATTGACTGAATTTTGAATTTGATTAACAATTCATCCGATTCATCATTAAGCTATTGCTGATTTTTCAATATGGCCGATCTAACAAAAAAAGTTTTGCAAATTCGAGTCGATGTAAAATCGCAATAAAAACTATCAATTTTATTTAAAATTGTTAAGCGGGCCTGGTGCTTGAACTCAAAGAGAGTTAAGTTCATTGTGTTATAGTCTAATTGGTTTATATGTTGGGAGTTGTAGAGTAAATGTATTAGACTTTAACTTTAGACTCACTAGCCCCCCGAGTCGATTGTTGTTCATGATGATGCGATCATGGTTACTTTGAATATTGATACTAGTGAGATAGCTCATGTGATGGTTGATATTGGGAATTCAGTGAAAGTAATCTACAAAGAGGTATTTGATAGGATGAAGATTGAGTCCTCACGGTTGGCATATTTATCCACTCCACTGGTGATATTCGTAGAGAAGAATGTGATGCCCTTTGAATCTATCATTTTACTTGTCTCCATAAGGGAACTCCTAACTTAGTTGTCCACATAATCGACTTCTTAGTGATGGATTAGTGAAGTGCCTATAACGTGATTCTAGGCACTTCACTAGCCATGAAGGATTCAATCAATGTGGAGATTGTTATTCTCAAAGGTGATCAGAGGGAAACTAGGAGATATTATGCTACAATAGTCAGGCTTAGTTACTCAGATAGCCACACTCAATTTGAGAGAGAAAGAAGAGGATAAAAGAAGCGAGCCTGCTGAGAAGTTGATCTTAGTTCTTATCTTAGTAGATGACCTAACCAAAATTGTCAAGATAGGTTCCTCAATAAGAGGAAATCATATGAGCTTTTATCACATTCCTCAAGGAATATATTGATATTTTTGCTTGGTCTCATAAGGACATACCTAGGATAGACTAAAAGTAGCTCGCCATAGATTAAATGTAGACCCCAACCACAAGTTGATCGATGTAATATTAAGATATAAGCTCTTGAGTTTCATAGATGCCTTATTATGGTACAATCAAATTATATGAACCAGATGAGAAAAAGACAACCTTTAAGGTTTGATCATGTAGATGACATGATCACATGATCACTAAGTCTGTGGTAACTACTAACCATGTAGAAGACCTCGAAGGAATGTTTGAAGTGCTGAGAAAAAACAACATGAAACTAAATTTAAAGAAGTACTTTTGGGGTTACTAATGGAAAGTTCCTTAGGTTCATTATGTAGCAGAGAAAGATTGAGGCTAACCCCAAAAAGATTGGAGCTATCAGGAAAATGACAACCTAAAAACTAGTAAAAGATGTCCAAAGCTTAGTAAACAGAACAAAGGCATTGAACCAATTCATCTTAAAGGCAAATTAACCACTGCCAACCATTCTTCAAAGCCTTGAAGGTTAGGAAGAGTATGACATGGATTCCAGAGTATGCAATGGCCTCCATTACTTGTTAACCCTCGACTTGGTGATGTACTCCCTTTGTTCTTGGCTATATCAAAGATTGTACCTAGCTTAGTGCTATTTTGAGAAGAAGCTAATAGGACTCATAGACTGATCTACTATATGAGTAAAGCTTCAGTCAATGTCAAGAAAAAAATACCCCTAGATTGAGAAGTTTGTCGTGGCATTAGTTTTCTCACCACGAAAAGGTACGTTTTTACTTCTAAGCTCACACAATTATTGTTCTTACCAACTTGCCCCTGAGGCAAATCCTTTAGAAAATAAATGTGTTAAGCAGGCTTATGAAGTGGTCCTCTAAGTTGAGCAAGTTTGAAATAACTTATAAACTCCACATTTTTATTAAGGCGTAAGTGATTACCAACTTTGTGGTTGAACTCATCATTGACCAGAGGGTGAAAAGGCTTTAAAAATGAGAATGACGAATCAAGTTAACATCAAAACATGGTTCCTTGAACTGTATATGTAGATGAGGCCTCAAATACCTAAGGTAATGGTGCATGAGTCATTTTGACAAGTCTAAAAGGTATAAAAGTGAGTTATGCATCGAAATTTGGTTTTGAGGTGTCAAACAATGAAGTAAATTATAAGTCTGTGATAACGATAATGAGAATGACGAAGGTTTTAAGAGTGAAGCAAATGGTGGTGGAGAGTAACTCCCAGTGAGTAGCCAATCAGATCAACAACGAGTTCTAGGCTAAAGAAAAATACATACAAGCTTACTTCAAGAAGGTTAGAAAGCTTATCAGCATATTTTTAGAAATTAGAATTGAGCAGATACTTAGAGGAGACAACTACAGAGCAGATTTGTTAGTTAACTTGTCATTCACAGGCACTATAAAGCCCTCTAAGACAGTACAAGTAAAGATTGTGCTCGAGCCTCGTTTTTTAAGCTATTTAGCCCGTGAAAATGTGTACCTTTAATAGTAGCTCTTATTAGATAGGTCTGATAATTTAGTATTTGAGAGATGAAAGCACTCTCGAAGATAAGACGTTGGTTAAAAAGCTAAGATACCAAGCAATAAGGTATTACCTTATTAGATGGTACTTTATAAGAAGGGCACATCTTTACCTTAATTGAGGTGCTTACGACCTCAAAAGGGGAATTATGTACTTAAGAAAGAAGTATAGTGGAATGTGTACCATCCATTGAGAAGGCAAAGTATTGGTTAACAAAGTATTAAGAAATAGGTATTTTTGACTCAACATGAAGCAGGACACGAAGGCCCTAGTCAAGTCTTGTGATAAATGTCAAAGGTTTGCAAAAATATCTAAGGAATTACTTGAGTAGCTTACAGTGTTGACCTCTCTATGGTCTTTTATAGTCTAAAGAATGGATCTCATTAACTTGATGGAAACCAGAGGAGGCAAAATTAAGTATGCCATTGTGGCTATAGATTACACTACCAAATGGGCTAAAGCAGAACGCTTGACATTAATCACTGAGTTTATCAAGCAAGCCATAATTTGTTATTTTGGTTTGCCCTTGCTATAGTCACTGATAGTGGCACCTAGTTTGACAATAAAAAATTTAAATAGTTATGCAAGACTTAAATATCGTAACAGATAAGCTTAGCTTACACTTAGTCCAATGAGCAAGTTGAAACAGTCAACAAGATTATCAAAACCATATTGCAGAAATAAGATGACCAAAAGAAGCTAAAATAGATGTGTTTCTAAGTGTACTATGGTTCTACAAAACCTCTCGTAGCACCACAATCAATGAAACCTTGTTTGCCTTGTCTTTTAGTTCTGAGGTAGTCCTATTAATGGAGTTAGAGAATGCAAATACGATTACTGCTAATGTAGATTGTGTGGAGGAGATGCAGAACTCAACAGCCATCAAGGTAGCAATTCATTCACAACAAGTTGCCAAGTTCACTGATCATAAAGTTAAATCAAGGCAATTCAACAAAGGAGACTTGGTCCTGAGCAAAGTGAACATAAACACTAAAAAGCCCTTAAATAGGGTCCTTAACCCAACTAGGAAGGCCTTTACCACGTGGACAAAATGATCAAGTTATGTACTTACAAGCTTATTCACTTGGATGGTGAGTGAAGTACCCGTGGAATGTTATTTAGCTCTACAAATACTATAAATAAGGGATGGAAGTTTCAACCCTAGCTCGATTTCATTTTATTTTATGTTCGTGCTATTTGTTTTTTTCTTAAATTTTTTTTATTTTTCCAAAGCTATTAAAGAGATTAACTATTTATTTGAATTTTAAGAAGTTCATAAAGACTTAGTAGGAACCCTTATTATTCCTAACTCAGTATACAGATGAATATTAGGCATGTACTAGTTATATTTCTAAAATTCATCACCAAAATGAAGGAAATGTTCTTCAAAAGCTCTTTTTATCTCTTTTCATTGTTTGATTTGAATATTTCTTGATATTTATGTGTCTGTATACTACTTATCGTTACAATTTCAATAACTAACCTAAAAATAGAGACCATCAAAGCATCTGATAACAATAAAATAAAGCTTAAAGTTATAATAGTTCAGGTATATTATGAATGCATATTCACCAGTAATCAGCATAAGTAAAAATAGGTTTTAATACCTAATAGTTAAGGGGGTCACCACCATAAGCTACTATTTACCATCATCATCATCATCATCGTTATCCCCACCAACACCTTTAAGGACTTGAACTGCTTATTCCTTTAAGATATCCATTTCAAAAAGGTCCATGCTTGACCCTTCCTTAGTAGCTTAAGTATCCTTAGGCATTGCTTGGCTAATGGAAGCTCAAGTGGCCCTGTCCTCTTTGCCAACAGAAAGAGAATGTGTAGATCCCCCTCTCAGCTCTAAAAAGCTGAAGTTTAGGTTGAGATATGCATCAGTTGCCTTCCTATAAGCATGCTCTAAATCCTTATGGACTGCTTCCTGCAATCTTTTTTCGAGGAGAGCCATCACTCTGTCCAACCTAGAGATCACCCTACTCAAGTCCTTAATGTTCAGTGTTGAAAAATTTGTGATTTAACAATCTTGGTTATACACGAATTGAGATGAATACCAAAGTAGAGAGTCACAAGAAGTCTAGAACGTGTGGGACACGTATGGAGAAGTTTAGAACGTGTGGGACACGTATGGAGAAGTTTAGAACGTGTGGGACACGTATGGAGAAGTTTAGAACGTGTGGGACATGAGGGGGAAACAAAACAGGACTCGAAGATGCGAAGGAAATGAAGAAAACGCACATAGGGGGCACCAAGGCTGAGCACCGCGACGCCCAGCATAGAAGCCCAGAGCTGTAGTGCTGGGTCCCTAGCGCTGTGGCGATAGGCGCTACAATGGCCAACGCCGCAGCGTTCAGGGATGAGCGCTGCGGCGCCAGCAACGTCAATATGTCTGTTTCTAATCCGAATTTTAAATTTTGAAAAATTTTAGACTTTCAGAATAAGTGGACTCTTACTCCAACAAAAAATAGGGTTAACAGGCACGAAATAAATTCTATATAAAACACTTGTAAACTCTTTACTTTAAATTAAACATTAAGAGAAACAGATAAAGTTATCTTTCAATATATACTAAGTTTGGACTTCAATCCAAATATCATCCATTTAGCAGCAATGCTTTTTAGCTCGTTGGGTGACAGTGAGCTATTTACCCATTGGCTGATGCTAGAGCATTGGGAAATTAACTTAATCATATCATTTGTTAATGGTTCCAATAAAAAAAACTGGTTCTAGTACTAGTATGAGAAGATATATTGGATATGTGGAAAGTGTTTTAGTGGAGACACTGGAAAATGGTTATGGAGTTAAGGTGTGACTGAAAATGCAGCTTAAGAGATATATAAACTCTAATGAAAATATATATAATAAGAAATGAAATCTTAACAAGTGGGAAAGCTTACAAGATTTCAGTGAGCAATTTGGTTTACATTTCAGTTAATGCTAATCCTTGGGGAAGAAACAGAATATATTTTGATCAAAAGCAAAGATGTAAACGAAAGTATCAAGAAATGTAGAAGTTCTAAAAGGACTGTCAAAAAGAAAAAAAAGGAAGAAAAGAAGGAGCTACACGTCTGCCTCGCTGGGGTCTGCTGCAGGGGCCAAAGATAACCATCTTGCGCAGGCTGATGGAAATGGATTTGTTTTAACAGGATTTTTGGGTGCCAGCTTCTCATTTTGGCTCTCCTACTTAAAGTACTCCGTGTACTGGTAAATGGTAATGTACTGCTATTAGCGGGGTTTGGCTTAGGTTAAGGTTAATTGACCTGCCCAAGTTGCCTGCCAAGATCTCATGTTTAATTGCTAAGGTCACATGTATCTTGGGACTGCTGTTAAGTTGGAGAAACTGTTGTCTTTGTCACTGAGACTCTAGTCTGGTCAAGGGAGAGAGTTAGGGAGACCATTTCAGTTCTTTGCTTAGTCCCTTCAAGATAATAATTCAAATATGATTCTTAGAGTTTATCTTCCATAGTCCAGTTTGCAACTTGACAACTTGATGTTATGTAATTGTAGGCGAACTGCGCTGTTTGTAAAGCTGATGATAGTGGTGCTACAACTCTTAGCTCCTCTACTTCTTGTAAGGATTTGTTTGGAACCCAATGCATTGGTGTATATGGAAAAATTCGCTCATGCAAGTCTGTAAGTTAATATGAATATCCTATACATGTATATTTTTCTTAATTAATTTAATACCTTACAATGCACACATTGATTTGTCGTGTTTTTTCACTAATTGATTGACTTTCTCCTAGGTGGCAATTCTTCAGATGTTGGAAAAGCAAATGGGATCCAATTTCTTCAGAAAAGTAAGTGTCCTAGCAGCTTGCTTGCTATAATCATGATGTCTTGATGAATGAAAAACTATGAATCCTCCTTTTGGTGTTTATATGCCTTTATTGGTCTTCATTGAATCATTTATTAATTTTTTTTTCTTTTAATATCTTATCCTAAGTAAAAAGTTGTTTTCTTAGTTGACAATGATCTATTAGGTTTACCAACTGGGTGAATTGTTTTAGTAGCTCAAAGGGAATGGAAATTGTTAGTTTTCAGTAGCAGTTTCACTTGATCATGCATAATCTCTTCTACTGCTTGCATTAGCTTGTATCTCTTTATTTAAAATTTTAATTGTTTTTCTTTTAGTTTTTCTCCCTCGGTTGCAACATGCTAAGCTATGTAAGAAGAGTTAAGGAGGTCCCTTGCATAATCTTGTATCCAGTTATCACTATCAAGCTTCCTAATTAACTCAAGAGGAGAGGGAAAGGAAGCAAATGACCTTATTCTATCACAAAACAAAACTTTAGCATTGGACTTGCAATTCAAAGGATTAAAATAAAAATAACCAAAGACACTCAATCTTGTAAAAATGCGAGAAAGTAACGCAATATTATTGGGGATTTGGGCTTTAGAAGGCAATGGACCGATAAGTCTTACATCTAACAAGTGAAGTTCATCCAACACATCAAGACTATCATTCATGTGAATAGCAGCATACTCAGCAACAACATCGCCACACTCTTAGGTGACTCACATCAACATACAATCATTTAGCTATTTGTACATTAAGGAGGAACATATAAGCCTGAGGAAAGGGCAATGCACCTAAAATAGAATCCATTTAGTGTAACCAACTCTTAAAAGAAATCTAAGCCATATATTCAAGAGATACCATAAAGCCAACAAAAGAATTAGTAAGGACCAAGGACACTTACCTTTGGGGTTGAATTGGGCTTGCACTTCCAACATAATCAACTCTCAAAAGAAATCAAAGGCCATATATTCAAGGGACACCATAAAGCCAATAAAGAATAAGGACCAAGTACACTTATCTTCGGGGTTGAAACTGGCTTGCACTTTCCTCTAAGCTCGATTCACTTGAGCAATATAGCCCCATTCTCTTATGAACAACCAGCTCACTTTCTAGTCTAGTCAAGATTGGATACTCGCTAACTGGATTCATCTATTTATCCTACAAACTTAGATTGAAGTTGCCCTCAACAGTTCTATTATTTTTTCAGATGAAAAAAGACTTTAAAGTCTTTAATGACAAAACTAATCTTAAAAACTTTCTTCTAAAGAACCTGACAGCTTATCACAAACTTTCAAGCTATGGGGTCAGTTGGCTAGTACCATGTTCAAAGAAATCAAAAACTCTGTAAAATTTATTGGCAATGGGACTCTAAGGCCAAGGGCAAAGAGTTGTTATAGATCATAACATGTTTTGTCATAAGGGAAGCTGAGGATTCGCCAGTGGAGGGGATTCTCAGTGTAACAGACGAGGGACTAAAGTATTAAGCTCGAATATGAGACACTTTGTGTTCTTCAATTTTTTAATAGGTAGGAAAGGGGACATGAGTTTTTAGAGTGGGTTAATTCTTTGCTTCAACAGGGGGTGTGGAACGTTTTGAGCTCCTAAACGTTTAACGTCTAAGAAAATGGGGAAATGTTTGGTCTTTTGAGGCCTTCCCTTTACCTTTAAATGACTTAGGAGCAATCCTAGTTGGAATTTTCCTATAGATTACCTTGAATTCGCCTTTCTCAAAATTGAAAATAGTATCCTCATACTCCTCTTTGGCCTCCATTGAGGCTAGTTCATTACTATGGTCAATATGCTCAATAAAGCCTTGTGGCTCTTCACTATTGCTTAGGATGTTTTCGGGGTGTGCCTTACCCCTTTTTTCATCTCGCAACTCCATTATATCTATCATTCCATGAGACCCAATCATAGAGTCACTTGTAAAATTTAACCATAGTATTGACCCACACATCCATATAACCAAGGAACAAAAAATACTTATGGAAACTTAAATAAGAAGAGAAATCCAGTATGTGATAAAGATTTTAGAAGCTTTGTCCACGGTAGAGCATTTTTTGAGAGGATGGAATTGACCCTTAGGTTGTTAAGGAGGAGCATAAAGGGTCAATAATTAAGGGGAACTCTCACGTTGCCAGCAAGTGAATAGATGGCGTTAAGAGAAATCTTACCTTTTTATAGGAAGATAAAGACTTTCCTCTGACTAAGCCTACACTATCTAAGGCTAGACATTATAGCTGGAGTTTATTGGTCCGTTGCTTCTCAGAAAAAGTACTTAACCAAAGTGTTTTATTTTTCAAGCTTAAAGGGCACAATTACCAAAGCAATCCTAGTATTTTTTGAAAATGCCCCTACTAAATAGTACAAGCCACCAATCACATACTATCTATTGTCACCTTGATGTTCTTCGAGCCCTCCAATTCTCTAGCTCAAGGTATATACTATCACATTTTATACACACCAAAGACAGAATACTAAAAACCCTAAGAAACTATTGTTCTTCTTTTTCTCCAATTCCCCCGAGGCTAAATCATACAAAAATATTTGCCACTGAGTTCTCCAATTGATTTGAGTTTCGGAGAGTTGTCACCGATCACCTAGGTGATATCTACCACTAACCAGCTTCATTTTTTGTGTAGTGTAAGTTTATCCAACTTAATCATATCTCTATTTTCACCTAGCAATTTACCAATCAATTCTCAACTCTCTAAAACCTAAACTAGCGTATGCTCGTCTTGTTTAACATTGATTCTGTGATTCAAATAAATTCTTGAATATTTAAAAGTTAAGACAAGACCATTTCTGACCCCAATTAATATTGTTACTATCTTAGTTGAAACTAGAATTTTAGATTATCTTTTTAAAAAGTTATTAATTATCCATTTTTCTTTTTAATACATTTTACTCTCAATTTTATATTTTTAACAATTTGGATCTAGAGTAACTTATTTGTTTTTTCTTATTTTAAAAATTGTAATACTATATTTATAAAGTTAAAATACGAAGAGACTTATAAAATTAGAATGCAAACTTTATATTTTAATTAATGTGTCATCAATCAATTACTACATTTTATTATCAAATAATTATTTAACTTTTTAATTCTCATTAATATCATAATTATATAATAATAACTAATAATGTATACATCAAATATTATATTAACTTATTATCTTATCTAATTTAGTCTCTCTCCACGTACGTTATTTAGTGGGACTTCTTCTCTCCCTAATTAACAGTATTATTATTAACTACAATCTGACTTTGTGTTCGTTGCTAAAATCCTCCTAGTTCAAATGTACCCTTTAAACTCCGCCGTTTTTTTCTAGGAAGTCCGGTTCCAGAGAGTGAAAACAAAAGAACAGATCCAGAAGTCAAACATCATCATACAGAGCCGGATGTTAAACCAATCGTCTTGAAACTGGGTTGTGAGTTCCTTTATTGACAAAGACGAAAACATTAAAAAATAAAAACCTTATCACCACATAAATATTGCATGAATTGTTGCAGGGCTTTTCCTTGTACCTTTCTTCCACTGTTACGTGCCATCACCCGTGCGCTGTTTTTCCCCTTTTTTTCATTTTTCATTGCCGTTTCTGTTACCCAAACACAGAAGAGAACCGCAGAACGCAACAAGGGCTTAACAACTTGAAAATGTATACATCACTTGAAAAGTTACATCATGTGCGTAACAGATACATATTACTTCAATATGAAATCATTCCCTTCATTTTTATGCACACATTACACTCCTTATTTCTATCATTTACCAGTTCAGCGTACATTCTAACCTAATTACAAAGCAATGGTGCCTAAACACTGTATGAGAAAGAAAAAAAACTCAGAAATGAGGATTCTGAAGCCAATTTAAGTTGGCATCTTCTTGGACCACTTGTATGTTTACCTTTGTGGGACAGAACCGGGACGATTTCCATTGATAGGCTGTCTCTTCATCACATTTTACAACTGCTAAATTCTTCAGATTCTCAATTGATGTGGGCAGCTCACAACTAGAGCACCCTCTCATGCAAAGTGTCTTTAAACTGCACAACTCACCGATCTGTTCAGGCAACTCTCTGATGCTTAGACATTCGGATATATCAAGGCAGCATAAGTTAGACAGGTTTCCAATTGTGTCTGGCAACGCTGATAGATCAATACACGAAGTGAGTTTTAGCATTTCTAATTTCACCAGCTTACCAATTGCTTCAGGTAATGCAGACAGCTTATGGCAGTTGGTGATGCTGAGCTTCTTTATCGAGACAATATCACATAACCCATCAGGCAATTCTATAAGATCATTGCAATAGTCGATGTTGACCTCCAATAGATTTGGAAATGCATCAGAAATCTGAAAGGTGGAATCTTGGAAAGCCTGACCAACATTACACATAACCAAGGATATTTTTTGCAGATTCTTCATTTGTACTGCCATCATGGCAAAGGAAGGAATTGAAACATGCTCCAATCTGATTCTCTTTAACTTGGATAAAGAACCAAGAAATGGGAAGTTAGTTAATTCAGTGGGGAAGAATCCATAATTTGTGATTATCAATACCTTCACTTCATTCATCTTCTCTATGAAATTTGGCAGCGCGTACTTCTTTGTCAAAATGTTCAGAACTACAACCTTGACTTCAGGTGCATGCATGTTACACCAATTTGATGAGAATGATTCATCTGCAATGCATGTTCTATAATGTGAGATAATGGGCTAATTAAGGAAAATAAATAAATTCTCAGCATAAGCATATATCATTGTTTATGTGCGAGAAAACGTGATAATAACCTGTTGAGATTGACAAGAGGCGGGCATTAATGGGGTACTGCTTTTGTTCCAGCCACCAATCAGGAAATTGATTTTTGTTGATTTCTATAATCAGTCGTTCCTTCTGTTCTATGGGTGGTAACTTGCTCAGATGGGTGGTCAGCTCTTTGAAAAGATCATGCTGCATAACAAAGTCATCATTGTAGCAGCCATCGTCCCTGGCATTGTTCCTAGAGGATAGACAAAAATTGATTGCTCAGGGAAGATTCAAACTCTTGAGGTATAAATGCGGAAATTGTGTATTGTCTGAGAGAGTGAAGAATATAGTAACACAAGTAGAGAAGTCATACAACAATATGCATTTATGTCAGTCCGTACAACAAACAACACAGCAAGACTCAATAGCAGTTTAAATCCCTACATTGTGTAGTTTGATTTTATGCACTTTTTGTCTGTTTTCAACCCCATATAAACACTTGAAAATGTTCTTGTTAGATCATAATTGTATCATGTACAGCTAGCATACCTTGTGATTACCAGTTTAACTAGATTCCGGTTAGATAGTTCATGGAGGTTGGAATTGGTGAATAGAACATCTTCAACTGGTTTGTACAATTCCATCCACATGTCACAGAGGGCAGTGACAGGAATTCTTTGGCCCTCAAGAAATGAGCACAGGTCCATATAGCACTCCTTCATCTCATCACTTAATGCATCCAAGCTTCTTTCGAGACAACTAAGCACTTCAGATTTGGAATCAAGCATAGATACACTTTGAGACCATTCCTTCACTCTTCTTTGCCAGATTGATTCAGCCTGCCCACGAAGCGATGCTCCAACCACTGTAAGGGCCAAAGGACATCCCTTACAGGCACTCAATATCTGCAGTTGCACGAGGTTAGATAAAAGTTAGAATGGGCAGTCCAAAAGACTTGAATTAGAGTGCCGTAGTTCTATCTGTTTATTTCTATTAGACTGGGGAAAGAATGATAAGTAGAAAGGTTTACTAACATATATAAACCATGATTTTGTATGTGAAAAACCTATTCATATGCATGTATAAAGGAGAAAATAAAATTAAGAGAAGCATATATATGTTGATTTTTGTATTTGCAGATTAACATTGCACCTCTTTCATGAGATTTTCCTCAGGAATATATGAGTTTCCATCTGAAAGGATTGCTTTATGACGAAAAAGGGTTGCTGCATCTTCATCGTTCAATGATTCCAAACAATATGGGGAACCAAATTGTGGGAATTTAGATCTTGATGTCACCAAAATCTTGTAGTTGGGCAGCTGGAACATAAACTTATCCAGCAGGGACTCTGACCCAGACCAGACATCATCGAGTACCAACAATATAGCCTCTTGTCCTATTTCCCTTAGCAATCGTTCCAAGTCATTTAATGCTTCTTCATCTGTTTGAAACTCTGGCTTTTTATTCTTATGCTCGAATATTCTCCGTGTGATGACCTTCACATTGGGTGTTTTAGAAACTGTGACGAAGAAAATGTTCTTGAATTTGCCTGTTCAAATACCACATGAGAAAGCTGATGGTAGAAGTCTTGAGGAAATAAAGTATCATTTTCACACACAGAATTTGTACATGATGACAAATTCATATATATGAATATCCTGATCCACATTCCTGCACATACAAAGAGCAGAACTAAGACATCATGACATTCTCCTAACAAAGAAATTCCAATGGGAGGATGCGTCAACAGCATTCCTATTATTCAGGCACCAATAAGACAGAACAGTTTTCAACCATCCAGCAATCTAGCTAAACCTGAAATCTTTTACATAAATGTCATGCAATTCAAGTCACCACAATTACTTATGAACTCAATAACTATCACGCAATATCTCATTTTCTCATCTTGTTTCAGGCTCACCTAACAATTAAAATCCACTCCGAAAGTAGAAATCTCCAACTTACCTGATAAAAAATTAACCAACTACTCAAAAAACATCATAAAGGGACATGAAACTAAGAAACCCAATTCACGCATTAAGATCAAAAAAGGGTTAAAAAAAAGGAAAAGTAAAATTAACGGGAATTGATACCTTGAACTTGATGATCTTTGCAAAGCTTTTTAACCAATGTAGTCTTCCCATATCCTCCAGGAGCTGACACAACGATCACTTTCTTTCCGTCCTTACTGAACAAGTCCATCTTTAATTCCTCCAAGGGAACATCCAATCCAGGCGTAATCGCCGGAGGATCAGGCACCGAGCAGGCTCCAATAACTCCAACTGATCCATCAAATGCTCCACCATTCTTTCCATTACCACTAGATCTCTGGAACGTCGTGTACACTTCTCTTGTAAGAAATAGAATCTCTTTGCCGTCTCTTATCAGTTGTAATTGATTATCGAGCTCAAAGTACCTGCGAATTGAGCTATCCAATTCGAGTATCTTTGCAGCATAACGACCCCTTCTCAACCAACACACTTTTGAGCATTTGCGCACAAGCTGCTCGCCTTTCTCCATCAACTCCGTCAGGTTTTTTGTTTCTTCCTCTGACCGGTCCAAGCGTTCGTTGAACTTCCGTATTTGTTGCACGAACGGATTGATATATTGTAAAGTGGATTCCAGTTTCTTCAACTCGTCTTTGAACCCTATTGCTTTCTTTGCTTCCTCTAAAACCGCTCGTAGAAGCTCCCCAAAAATTGCTCCCGCAGCTGCATCCCTGATAACCTCATCCATTACTTCTCTTCGAATGAAAAAAAAAAAAACAACAAAATCAAAAACCCAGATGCCCAAGTTCTGGAATTTATCAAAAATAATACTCTCTCAAATTATCATTATTTTCCCCCTATTGTTTCTTTTCTTGAGATATATTAAGTTATTTGTAATTGGCAACTGAGCTATATATATATATATATTGTGCTTGAGAGAGACGCAACACGCAAGGAATCCAGTTTGTTGTCCAAGTCACATTCGGTGGAGGGAAATTTGCTCACTTTTGGAGGCAAATTTTTTTTACTGATTATAGTTAAAAAATTTATACTTTAGTAATTAAAGATAAAATATTTTTTTTAATTGTTTTACTCTTATTTCTATAATTTGTAAAAATATATATTTTTATTTATTATAATTAATTAATTTAATTTAAAATTTATTTTTATAAAAAATAATAATAATTAATTCTTTACATAAAAAATTATTTTAAAAATAATTATAAAAATTTTTTTAAAAAACAAAGCACCAAATTGATAGGGGCATTGACACGCGCTCATTGATGCATGCGTCAGCTTAGCAAAACGCACAAGTGCTTTTGTTTTGTTATTTTTTTAGTTATAATAATATTTTTTAAAATTATTTAAAATATTATTATAATTTATAATTAAAAAAAATAAACACACTTGTGTACTTGCCAAGTTAATGCGTGTTTAGTTATAAAATATAATTATAATAATATTTTAAATAATTTAAAAAAACAAATATTATTATAACTAAAAAAATAAAAACAAAACAAAAGCACGTACTAAAGAACTTGTTTCTTTTTTAGTTATAAATTATAACTATAATAATATTTAAAATAATTAAAATTTTAATATTATTATAATTTAAAAAAAAAAAAAACAAAAGCACTTGTGTGCTTTGCCAAGTTGATGCGACAAGTGCTTTGCCAAGATGATCCACAAGTGTTTTTGTTTTGTTTTGGTTTCTATTTTTTTTAAGTTATAAATTATAATTATATTTAAAATAATTTTTAAAAAAATATTAAATAACTAAAAAAAGAAAAAAAAACAAAAAGCACTTGTGTGTGTTTTTTTTAGATATAAATTATAATTATAATAATATTTTAAATAAATTAAAAAAATAAATATTATTATAACTAAAAAAAGAAGAAAAAAAAACAAAACAAAAGCACTTGTGTACTTGCCAAGAATATATTTTTATTAACAAATTAAAAATATATACTTTTATAAATTATACAAATCAAGATAAAATAAAAAAATATTAAATCTTTGACGTTAAAATATAAATTTTTTAACTATAAAAAAAAAAAAACTTTTTACCTCAAAAAGTGACCAACTGTAAAAATTTCCCATCAGCGGAAACATTACGTTGCATTCTCTTGCGTGAATTAATAACATCGAAGAAGCTCTGCGGCTTGTCGGTCCATGTCTCGAGGGCTTGACATTGACTTTCGTTACTGTAGCTTACTCAGATACTCGGTAATTGCAGGCAGAGAATATTTATTTATTTTTGAAAGAGAAATGTGATATATATAATTAAACAAAAGAGAAATGGTTAAACTAAATCCATATTTCAGAAAATTGGAGAGCTAATTTGGTTAGATTGTGTGCTAATAATATATTCTGAACGTAAGTTTTCTAATATCAGAGACCATTCAGCCGATTTCTTTTAATAAAGACAAATGGCCTTTTACAAAATTTACCACGTTCAAAACATTGGACTCTACTTTGTCTCAACTTCAGCAACCTCAATATCACTGTTGTTAAATTTTTAAAATTTATTCTAAAATATATTATTTTAATTAAAGTAGTATGCGACATGTTATTAATCAATTAGTTTATAAAATTTTAAAATATTATATTATTCTACAAATCACACAATATATTTATATATATATATATCACTTCATAGTTCATTTAGAATTAGCATTTTAAAAATAAAAGTTGACGCGTCTCTTTTTATTTTAATGTGATTCAAATTACCTTTTGACATTATTCAGATTTAGAAAATAAAAAAAAAATAAAAAAAAAACCTTCTAGATAAACTTGTTAAATCATTTTAATTTTTTACTACTTTTCGTCTTGTGTTGAGAAGTTTCGTATTCTTTTCACCTCTAATGTAATTGATTAAATTAAAAAAAGAGAGGGAGAGAGAATGGAAACGAAAGTCAATAATGTCAAAATGATATTGATATTTCTTTGTCAATAATTTAAATGACATTTGTCAGTAATATTTTCAGTTATTTGAAATTAGATTAGGGACGGTAATTTGGTTTGGTTTAGAACCAAAACTTTGAAAATTTTGAAATTCGGTTTCGATTTTGAATTTTGACCGAAAATAATTTGGGTTTTTTTTTTGGATTCCTATTTTTTTAGGAGGAAAATTTAGATCCAAGATTTTATGGAAACTTGAAAATTCAGCTTGAATTTGAATTTTATTTATTTATTTTTATTTATTTTAAAAAATTCATAAATTAATTTAATATGTATAAATTTAACAATTGCTTTATAAAATAAATACCTCAAAAATTTTAATTTAATCTAAAAAATAAAAAAAGTAAATTTTTTTTTTTAATTTTAGTGATTATAATACAACAAATTTTAATAAAGTTTAAAATGTATTAAATTATGAATATAAAACAGTATAAATTTATAATCTAACAACTGCTTTATAAAATAAATACTTTAAAATTTTAAATTTTACTAAAAAATAAGAAAAATTTTAAAAATTAAAAAAAAATTAAAATAACGGATTTGCGGATCCAACCCAAATGTAAACTCGAATATGATTTAATCTGAAAATATCCAAATTAAATCCGAATTTTAAATTTACCCAAAACATTTATATTTAAATTGGACAAAATTTAAATTCAAATTCAAAATTTATCATCCTTGAAATATTAACAAAGTTAGTTGGTAATTATTAAGTTGATTTTTTATTTGTTATTTTATTTATATTTAAATTTATATTTATGTCATTCAAATTATTGATTTGAAATACTTTAAATCATAAGTATATTTTTTACTCAATCAATGCCAAATTATTCTCTTCACAACACTTCTCATTATTGTCTAAAAGTTAAAGAACACGAATAAACTGGGCTCAAGAAAATTCAATCAATGTTGAGATGAATTCCTTCTCAACACTTTTTTATATAATTAAGAATATTTAATATTTTTAAAAAAGATAAAATTTCTCCTAATTCATTTATTATATTTTAAAGTTCATAAGTTATCAATTGTTCATGAGTCTTTTTTATAGTGTTTTTTTATTGACATAAGATACAATATATTATTTACATGTAACGTAGTATATTAAGGTTGATTGAGTCCACAAATCACTTAAAAAATACATTGGCAAGTATCTAAAACCATATTAAACTCAAACAAGGCTTTTTTTGAGTTAATTTGGGTGAAATTAATTTTTTGTTTTACAATTTTTTAAAAATACAAACATTATAAAATAGAATAAATTTTAATTTTATTTAAAATTGTCTAACTTACAAATTTTATTTTCATTTTAAGTAAAGTAAAATAAGTATCACTTATGTTTTGTATTATTTTCATTTCAGGTGAAGTAAAATAAGTATCACTTATTTTGTATTAGTATAAAATACGAGAGTTAAAGGTTATAAAGACAGAAAATTATCAACATCATTTAACGCATGGTGGGCGCTCAACAGCATCTGTACGCGTACAACAATTGTCAAGTGCTCAATGTTACGTTCCATACTAAATAAAAATTAGATGGATCTTGGATATATAAGGGTAGATATGCAGCATTACTTAACAAGTTAGTCTTTTGGGTCAATAGTAAGCGTCCGGCCTGTGACAAGTGGTATCAAAGCAAACTCAAATTCTCATTCGTATGTGGGCCCTTAAAATTGCCCAAATAGAAATTATCACATAGGATGTAGGTCCCCTATACAGTTAAGGGATGGGCAATACGGGCTAAGTGAGCCCTAAAATTCATTGAGCCTCAATAGAGATTGCCACGTGCGTAGTGGGTCTCTTATTCTCGGGGGGATGGACAATACAAGCCAGGTTGATCCTTGAGTTTGGGCCACACCGTGACGAGGGCGTCACGTGATTGAGTGAGAGAGAATATCACGTCCTACATCAAATAAAAATTAGATAAATTTTAAATATATAAAAGTGGCTATACAATAGGTTAATCTTTTAGTTCAATAGGAAACGCCGTGACACCAAATAAGGGTGCTTGATAAAAAAATTCGAGCATTTGTTAAGCATTTGGGTGCTCACCATTTATTAACTTGTCTCTCCAAATATGGGTTCGTTGAAAGCAAACTTTGATGCTGCTGTGTGTATGAAGAAACAGTGTGTTGGCTTAGGCATGGTAATTTGGGATTCAGTGGGGGTGGTTTGGTTTGCTACCTCAAAAACACTGTCAGGTGCTTTCTCAAAAGCTACTCGCGCCCGCCCTCAATAAGCGGTCATTTTCAGGAGCTGAAGGAGACATTTGGCTTCTGCTTTTCATCTGATTCAAGATATGAAGAATGTGTCTTACAGTTTTGTTCGCAGGAGTAGTAATATTTAGAGGAATCCAGCCATGTAAATGTTCAATCTTGCTGTGGAATTCCCGATCAACAACCTCAAGTTGAGCAAGTATTGAAACTCTTTCTGGACAGAATAATGAAGCCGCATCCTTACTTCCCCCATCAATGGTCAATTTACACTGCTGGAACTCGTTAAGTAGAATTTCCGATGACATTCTTGAGGGCATAAGACTGTTTGCTGCTGAGAGTGAGAATTAGGAGAAAAAAAATTGGCTCAGTTGAGAGTGAGAGTGAAAGTTGGGAGAGAGAATTATAAATTAAGTTGTTAGGGGCTGTGGGGCATTTTTGTCTTACATTCCAATAAATGGGAGGGTTGGTTAAAATAATTAAAACCTCAAAATTTTTGCTATTATAGATTAAACCCTATATTTTTATTTATTTATAGTCAATATTTATTATGTTTTATTTTTTATTTTAAAAAAATAGTACTTTAATTTAGTACCCATTATATTAATAAAAAAAGTATAATTACCATTAGACTTAATATTAATATTAATATTATTGGTCTTAAGCATAGACCAAATGTGCCATTTAAATTTTATATGAATAATAGCACTCTAAGTCTTTTAAGGTGTTCGATTTTACAGAGTGAAAGAAACAACAAATTGTAAACTCAAACATCATCATGCATAGCAGGATGTCAAACAAATCTTGCGTTATTCTTTTCATTCTGTGTGACATGCCATTACCTGCATTTTGTTCTTTCTTGATTAAGTGGTTTCTGTTGCAAAAGGAAGAACTGGAGAACATAACTAGAACTTGACAACTTAAGAATATAGAGACGTACACTGGAAAAAGTACAACAAGTACAGAACCGGTACATATTACTTCACATATGAAATCTTAGCTTGCATTTTCTATACACATTACACTTCTCATTCCATAACTCTAACCTAATTACAAATCAATGGTGCTTAAGCACTGTCTGAAAACAACAAATTGTCTCAAAAAAAGGGAATGTTAAGCCAATTTAAGTTTGCATCTTCTTGGACCACTTCTATGTCTACATTTGTGGGACAGAACGGGGAAGATTTCCATTGATAGGCTGTCTCTTCATCGCATTTCACAACTTCTAAATTCTTAAGATTCTCAATTGATGTGGGAAGGTCACAAATACTGCACCCTCCCATGCAAAGTGTCGTTAAGCTGCACAATTTGCCGATCTGTTCAGGCAATTCTTTTATTCGTAGACATTCAGATATATCTAAATAGAGTAAAGTAGACAACTTCGAGATCGTGTCTGGCAAGGCTGGCAGATCAGTGCAAGAAGCAAGCGTTAGCATTTCTAAGTTCACCAGCTTACCAATTGCTTCAGGAAGTGCTGACAGCTTCGGGCAGTTGGTGATGCTGAGCTTCTTTATGGAGACAATATCACATAACCCATGAGGCAATTCTATGAGATCACTGCAATAGTCTATGTCGATCTCCAATAGATTTGGAAATGCATCAGAAATCTGAAAGGTGAAATCTTGAAAAGCCTGACCAACATTACACATAACCAAGGATATTTTTTGCAGGTTTTTCATTTGTACGATGATCTTGCTAAATGAAGGAATTGAAACATGCTCCAATCTGATTCTCCTTAAATTGGATAAAGAACCAAGCAGTGGAAAGTTAATTAATTTTGTGGGACAAAATCCGTAATTTGTGACTATCACAACCTTCAGTTTATCCATCTTCCCAATGAAACTTGGCAAGGTATACTCATTTGATCGAATGTTTATAACCAAAACCTCAACTTCAGGTGCTTGCATGTCATACGAATTTGATGAGAATGTTTCATCTGCAAAACACAACTATATAGTGTAAGATGGTAGGCAGAAAAGCAAAAATTAAATTCTCTTCAAATTTCAGTGTGCTTGTGTGAGAAGTAATAACAACCTGCTGAGACTGACAAGAGGCGAGCGTTAATAGGGTGTTGATTTTGTTCCAGGCACCGCTTAGGAAAATTATTTCCACTAACGTCTATAATTACTCGTTTCCTCTGTTCTAAGGGCTCTAACATGCTCTGATGGATAGTCAGCTCTCTGAGAAGATCGTGCTGCATGACAAAGTGGTCATTGTAGCAGTCTTCATCACTGGCATTTTCCCTAGTGAATAGACAAATTTATTGCTTAGTGAAGCTTCAATTATAAAGTTTGAGACTGCAAATTGTCTGATAGAATGAGAATCTAGTAGCACAAGTAGAGAAATCACAGATCAATAAATTGAAGTCAGTCATTAATAAGACAAACCAAATATGTTAAAATGCACTAGTGGTTTATATCCCCCTAATGTGTAGTTGCTTTTATGTACCCTTGCTTGTTTTTGACACCATAAAAACACTTGATAAAGAGCCTAGCTACATCATAATTGCATTGTATAGTCACCATACCTTGTGGCAACCAGATTAACCAGATTTCGGTTGGATAGTTCATGGAGGTTGGTAATTACAAATAGACCATCTTCATCTGGCTCATACAATACACTCCACATGTCAACAAGGGCAGGAATGGGAATCCTTTGGTCCTCAGGAAATGAACATAGATCCATATAACATTCCTTGACCTCATTATTTAAGGCATCCAAGCTGCTTTTCAGACAACCAAGTATATCAGTGTTGGAGTGGAAGATAGATACACCTTGATCCCATTCCTTTACTCTTCTTCGCCACATTGCTGCACGCTGCCCACGGAGCGATCCTCCCATGACTGTAAGGGCCAAAGGACATCCCTTGCAGGCTCTCAATATCTGCAATTGGACGAGACCAGATGAAAGTTTACTTGGGCGGTTCAAAAGACTTGAATTTAGAATGCAATAGTTTTCATATATTTATTTTTTATTTCACTACATGTTGATAACTGGAAAAAATGTGATAACACGCATTAAAGCATTCTATATATCACCATCACGACTTAGTAGGTAAAGGAGAACATAAGCATATGAATAAAGCATAAGAAAGGAGAAACAAAAATGAAAATTTAGCACAATGTTTTTGTAACTGCAGATTGACACAGCACCTTGTTTACGAGATTTTCGTCTGGAAAGCTCGAGTTTCCATCTTGTACGTTTGCTGAATAAAGAAAAAGGGTCTTTGCAGCTTTATCATTCAATGGTTTTAAATTATATCCAGAACCAAATTGTGGAAATGAAGATCTTGATGTCACCAAGATCTTGTAGTCAGGCAATTGGAACTTGAACTTCTGCAGCAGCAATTCTGACCCAGACCAGACATCATCCAGGACCAACAATATAGCCTCTTGTCCTATTTGCTTCAGCAATCGTTCCAAGTCATTGATTGCTTCTTCATCTGTTTGAAACTCAGGCACAATTTTACCCTTATGCTGAAATATTTTCTGTACGATGACCTTCACATTGGGTGTTTTAGAAAAAGTCACAAAGAAAATGTTGTCCTTGAATTTTCCTGTTCAAATACTATATGAGAAAGCTGATTGGTGAAGTGTGATGAAATACAGTATCATTTTCACATAAAGAAATTTGTATATGATGGAAAATTCATATACATGAATATCCTAATCCACATCCCAGCACATACAAATAGCATGAGACATTATGTTTTATTCTCATAACAAAATCCAATAATGAGATTCACCACAAAATTCCTATTATTCTTGCACCAATAGGACATAGATCTGTTTTCAACCATCCAGGAATCCAGCTAAACTTTAAATCTTTTACATGAAGGCAATGCAATTCAATTCAACACAATTACTTATGAATCCAATAACCATCCAGCAATATCTCATTTACTCATCTCGTTTCAGACTTACCTAACAATTAAAATTTAAAAATCACACATCATCTGTGCAAAGTTTGTTAATCAATTAGCCGCAAAAGATCATAAGTCATATAAGAGTTCAAATTTAGAAACTCAATTCATGCATAAAAAAAAAATAATAACAAAAAAAAAAGCAGCAACATAAATAGATACCTTGAACTTTATCATCTCTGCAAAGCTTTTTAATCAATGTAGTCTTGCCATATCCCCCAGGAGCTGACACAACAATCACTTGCACCCCTTTCGTAAGCAAGTCATTTTTTAACTCCTCCAATGGAACATCAAATCCAGGCGTAATCTCAGGAGGATCAGGCACAGAGCAGGGTCCATCAATTCCAACCTGATTAAACATCCTACCGCTATTTTCATTAGCACTTAATCTCTTGACCATCGTGTGCACTTCTCTTAAGTCCACCATCATCAATTTTTGGTCTCTTGTCTGTATTAGTGGATTATCAACCCGAAAGTACCTGAGAATTGCTTTATCCAATTTGAGGAATTTATTAGTATAACGATATCTTTGAATGCAATTCCACTTCACTGATGAGCACTTGCGCACAAGCTCCTTCCCTTGCTGCATTTTCTTTATCAACTCCTCTGTTTCTTCCTTTGGCAGATCTAAGACTTCGTTCAACTTCACTATTTTTTCAATAATCGGAACTGCAGAATTTAGAGTAAGTTCTAGTTGCTTCAACAGGTCCCCGAACATCATTGTTTTGTCTTTTGCCTCTGAAACTGCTCTGAGAAGCTCCCCGAACACTGCTCCAAGAAAAGCTCCTCCGATAAATGCAGCTGCCATTAACTCTCTGCAATACCAAAAAAAAAAAAACCCAGATGCCAAGTTCAAAAACTCAACGAACTTCAACCTGAAACCCAGATGCCAAATTCAAAAATTTAACGAACTTCAATCTGAATTTCTCAAGAAACTGCGAAAGAACAAATAAAATTCTTCTCTTCTCGAGATACAGTAAGCGACCAAGCATGACTTCTTGACAAAAACGTGAGAACCCAATTACTTGAAAGCTTAACCCAATAAACATATGGTACAATTTTAGATAGCGACCAACGAAGCTTCATAGTTCGTACACACATCTAGTCATGACCTGCAACTGGACGTTGACGTGGTTAGTGTATTGAGTAGATGGTAAGCAAAAAGAAAAGCACTAATACTGCACTGTAAATAGAGCGTCTTTAAGTAATTAATATGAATTTTATCATTTACCACCTCTAAGGTTTCAAAACATTTCACTCCTATGCTATCTTTCAATTAACAGGCACTTTACCTCCCCTGTATCTTGGACTTTTTTGTCACTTCAATAATTATGTGTGTAAAAATCAAAAGCAACAATCCTGACGGTCACTTAAATTTTGGTAGTTTTACAACATATGTTAACTTATATGATATTTAGTTTAATCATTATTAATTAATATTATATAATTAGTACCTTAATAAGAATATAAAAAATTAATTACTAACATATGGTAATTATTAATTAATAACATATTAATTAAAATATAACAAATATAATGGTGTAAATTTAACATTTTATTAAGTAATATTCAAGATTAATTTAAGTATATCCTCCAACTTAAAAAAAAATGTCAATTGCCCTCAAATAATAAACAATAATTTTCTACCTAATCTTTTCTAATAAATACAAAATTTACCTCGAAAGCAATAATACAAAATGAAATGACCATTTTATTCATAATAATCATAACTCCAACTTACTTATGAAAACCATACTTTTCTTTTTTTTTAAAAAAAAAAAAATACTATCAATTTTTTAAACAGATAAAACATATTATTTAACAACCACAAATCAATTCAACAAATAAGAATTTCAATTAATTATTTTTTTCTATTGTTGTTTTTTTCTCTTTTCTCTCCAATTCAAGTGTCACGGATAAAAATGACCCACAATAATTCAATCCAACAAATAAAAATTGTAATTCCAAATTAGTTAAAACTAGAACTAAAAAATAGATTCAATAGTAGTAGGGGCAACAATAAGACACCTTATGGGATACTATGTACGAGTCGTATTTATATAAATAATTTAATGATAAATAACTTTAGTAAAAATTTCAAATATAAGTTTTCCTAATTCATACATATAAAAAAAATGCACAAGCATATAAGACCCTTAAGAGTTATATGAGCCCACATATAGCTCCAAACTTATTTAAATGCATTATTCTTAAAAGTTGGCCCTCGTCTTATCACCTATCACTATTCTCTATAAGATCGTATTAAAGAAAAGACTTAAGATGTAAAAAATCATTTGAATTTTTATATATTCACTCATGTAGTACTTTATTAAATGATATATATATATATAGATATTATTATCTATATCTAAAAAAAATTGTATGTTTTGAAAGAAATTTGTACAGTTTGAGAAATGATTTTGATTGATCAAAAAGACGAATTTACTTCATTTGATATGATTAATTCCACTAGTAAAAAACGCCCCATTAGAGGATTGAGGGACAATTAATAAAAAAAGTTGTAGGAATAAGTGATGTTGGAGGCATTACTGTTGCTACTGCTCTCGTACCAATAATTGGTCTTGAATATAAAGAATGTGGCATCTCATGGGAAGAATTATTGTCTTCGTAACCCGATTCCTCTCCTTCTTACTTTTCTTTATTGTCATTGCCTGCTTTACTCCTTTATGGATAAGGAAGGGCCTTGGGAATATCTTAGGGAGAAAGCAAATCCCTCTGGATCAATCAGTTAGATTCATTTTTTTATTAAAAAAATCCATCATGTTATTATTTAAAAAAAATTAATTAGTTCGATTTTTTTTATAAATAATATATGAACTGAAAAAAATTAAATTTAATATAAAATAGGCTAGAGAATTATGTCTAAAAATGACTTAATAAATTTATTGGACAAATAAATTAAAAGCTCATAATTTAAAATAGAAAGTCACATTTTAAGTCCAAACTAAAAAAAAAAAATGAACTGTACCAAAATTAAAAAAACAGTTCGATTTTATCTGTCATTTAATTTGTTAGGTTGTTTTTTTTCTTTAAAATCGAACTGAATAGATTTGATTTCGATAAAAATCTGATTAAATCATATCTACTATTGATTTTCCTTATCCACAAACGAAAAGAAAAAAAAAAAAAAAGACAATAAAAGATAAAGAAATCTGTCTTCATGCAATCACTGAATCACAAATGGATAATGGCTTCTTGCTGAGCCTGTTGCCTCTGTTCCTCAGATTCTGAATATTTTATTAAATTGATTTTAGACAATAATTTTGATATTTTAGATTAATTTGTGTCGGTGATTTTTAATTTTTTATATTTAATAAAATTGTTATTTGTTGGATTCATTTGTGGTCATTAGATACTATGTTATTTGGGTGTGTTTTTTTTCCGAAAATTGGTTACTTAGAAAGTTTTGGTATTAAGGGGGAAAAAAAAGAAGCAAAATTATAATTATTAGTGATTATTTGAGAATTGTATTTTAAAAAAAAAAGTATAAAGTCTAGTTCTTTTGTGAATTGTCATTGTTGAGGTCAATTTGGTCATTTTACATTTAGGGGGGGGGGGTATATTACACAGTTTTGAAATGTTTGAATTAATCTCAAATATCGTCGAACTTAAGGGGATATAGAGAAATGAGAAATCCTTTTGAGTTTTATATTCATAGTTATTGAATTGACAAAAAAGCCCAAAAATCGGGGCCGTGCTTTAAGGGATCAAATATCTGCCGACAGCCTTTTTGTCTAGTGTTTGGTACTATCATTTTGATATATTTAGAGATTGTTTATTTTCTTTTGAAAGGTTAATATTGTACTTTTATTTTTTAATTGTAGAGCGTTGATAATATAACTGGATGTTATTTATTTCCTTTTGAAGGGGCAATATTGTTCTTTATTTTCCTTCTGTTATTAAGGGTTGATATTGTACTTTTATTTTTCTTTGGTTATATTAATATCATATTTTCAATTTTCATCGATTGCGGAGGATTGATATAACGTTTATTTTCTTTCTAAAGGGTTGATACTTAATATTATATTAATTTATAATATTAAAATTTAAAATATATAATATTTGTATTTTTTTTTTTAAAGTAATCAATTCCTAACTATGAACGAACAAAATATATTTAAAAGTTACATTGGTTCAATCCAATATTTTCGGGTAAAACTGCCCACTTCTAAATAAAACATTTTAACAATTTTTATGATTCCACATTAATAAATTAATCAAACATCAAAATTTAACCCAAAAAGAAAAAAATTACATTAAAAATTCAGATGTGTATATATTAATATTATGACTGAAAATAGATTTTATACGCGTATAATATGAGCTAACGATAGTAATTACTCTGCTGGTGGGAACTTGCAGATTGCCACATTCAAGCACAAATTAGTGGACCCGATTAAAAATTTTAGTCTGGAGACGTGACATACTCCATTCTTCAAATATTCTAGAAAATAAAAACATTGAAACCCAAACTTAATATTAACCATCTTTTCGATTCAACTTGTTCAATAACTAAATATACAATAAGATAATTTCATAAATCAAGGTGAAGTAGACACAGAAATTTCCTTTGTAATTACACTGAAAAATACGTGTCCACGGCCGCTGCCGCTACCGCCTCAGCCCACGGCCACCCATTACCGTGTGCGGCCGAATACGAATTATGATCACGCAAAATTCCAATAAAGACCAAGTCATGACTCCTCGGCATCGCATGACCGTAACCATTTGTAAACTCTCATCCATTGTCACCAAGATTGAATTAATGATAAAATAACAAGAAATTATTATTTAAAAAAATAAAGAAAAAGATTCTTGTTCTTTATTATTATTATTTTGCAATATTATATAAGATAATGCTTTTACAAGTAACGGATTCTTGTTTAAAGCAAAATTGTAACCATGATTATTTTTTATGGGGGTATTAGTATGGACCATGGTATTGAAATTTGGAGGGTGTCCGCTTATTGTTGACATTAAATATAATTAAAAAAAAATTTGGGGGTGATATTTTGGAACAAAACAATTAAACATAGAGCGGGCTGAAGACAGAAAATACCTTTCTCTTTAGAAAATTCTCATTTCATTTCTTTAATTTTTAAATTTGAGCTATACATGTCCCTCCTTCTTTTTGTTAAAAAATATAAAATATAAAAATAATAATAATAATAAAAATAATAAAGAAAATTTATAAAATTTAAAATACTACATTGTTATTATAATTTTGTGTATTACAATGTTATAGAGACAATTTTTATATAGACTTTAAATTAACATAAATAAAAAAATATAAATACATAAAAAAAAATGAAATATAATTTATTAATTATAAAATATATATGATAGGTGATTAATATATTAATATTTTATATCTTTAATATTTTTCTTTTTCTTTTTTTTTATTACTATATAAATATAACATTATTAAACAAAAAAAAATTAGAGAGGCCAAACTCTACAAAGCAAGGCCTCAAAAAAACGATAGACATAAGCTTGTCCCCTCTATTTCATTACAAGTCTTATCACCAAAATATTATAAAATGCATTGACTAAACAAATAATACAAAAATAAAGATGAGATAATAATAATAATAATACAAGAAAAAAATAAAGAAAAACAAGCGTAAAAATAAAAATAAAGTGTCTTTTTTTTTTAATGTTGTAATATTATATAAGATTATGCTTTCACAAATTTAAAGTTCTTTAGCAGAAGTCCAACCATGATTAGTCGCATAGGCTATTAACATAATAATAATAATAATAATAATAATAATAATAAGCTTAGGAATTTGGGAGATTATGGGTGCTAAGTTTAATTTATATTTATTAGAAACAACAATTGGATTTTTTTTGAAGTGTTGGGTTGAAATGATTTCTCTTGATATGCACTAAACTTTAAAAGTTTCTTGTAATAATAAATAAAATTAAGTCATGTGGGAGATTTTTTTAGCAATGACCATTTGATAAAGAAAAGAAAATAATAAAAAGAGACTTAGTATTTTTTTTTTTGTATGCATAAGTGCAGTTTTTAAAATTATAATTTGTTAAAAAAAAACCCTTTATTCTATGGTTTAGTTTTTTTAATAAACTTTTTTTGTATTATATTAAAATTGAAACAATAATAAAAAATTGATGACATGAAATTTCACTATTTTGAGATAAATTGGATGGCTAGAAAACAATAAACCTTTGAAGAAACAACCTTGTAAAGCAACTCTAGCATGTAATAATAATTACAAGAAGATGAATCTAAATACTTTTGGAATATTAAATGTTAAAAAAACAAAATTGAATCTTTGGAAAATAACTAAGGGAGGTATTTCTAGCATTGATGAGATCTCTGTAATTGAATTGGTAAATGTACATTTCGTCCACAAGCCAACTACGTTGGGGCTCATTGATTGGTGCTAATTTTTTAATTGTTGAGATATTTAATTTGAGTCGTCTTTAATTATTTTGAACGTCGTTTACTTTCTTTTGGTTATAAAATTTTCATTTTTTTCTTCTCTAATTATGAAAAGTTAATATTTTATTAACTTATAATATTGTAATATTAAAATTTAAAATACATAATATTTGTATTCTTAAAAAAAATTAATATTAAAATTTGAGATATATAATAATTGTATCGAAATAGGGCAATGATCACAATCTCCACCCCCCACACTTAAATGGTATGAAAAGATCTTCAATCTCGAATTATATACTTGATATATATAATTCGAATTTGAAATAAGAGATCTCTAAATGAGATTAAAAATCCCCATGGGTACTCTATACATTTTTTTTAATATCTTAAATATTTTTTATTTATATCAATTTAATTTTATAAAATAGTATTTCATCCTGTATAATCATAATATAGATAAAAAAAAATCGTAAATATGATATGAAAATATAAACTACTTTGAATTTTCAAGTTTCTAACTACTAATTTTAAAAATCGATAATATGAGTTAAAATTTAAAAATCACAAAAATTAATAGTTTATTTGAACTTTGGTATTTAAATCATCATACTTCATTTGTAATTCAAACATCAATTTTTTATTAAGATTCCTCACAAATATATAACACAAAGTAAAAAAAAAAATGAATTAAATTAGTAATGACTAAGAAACTAAAAATGATAATAAAATTATTTACTTATTTTATTTATTTTTCTTCGTTTTCTTTTTTTATCTCAACAAATGAGTTCACTTCAATTTATAAATAAGTGTATAATATTATATAATAAAAATAATAAAAAATAAATAAAAATAAAAATTTTAAAAATATAATATAAATAAATTTTATACTTCAGATTTAACACGTAACTAACTTTTATTTGTATAAATAAATAATTTTTTTTAAATTAGTTTTTTTAATTTTATTTTTAAATTAAATATTTGAGATGGATTTAAAAAAATTAACTTATTCTTAAATTTAATTTAAATTTAAATTATTATATTTGAAGTTTCCAATTTTTTAAAAAATACATAAAATACAACTTAAATTATTTTCTGTTTGAGACAAATTATATGGCACATTAATTGCCACCCTTACCTATTATTAAAAAGAAAGTGGCAAGAAAAAAAATTGAGTAATTATAGATAGCTCCCATTAGGTTTGATGTAATAACAAGTAGTTCAAAAATTTGTTCGAAATAACATTAACCAGCCCTATGGTTGTTGGACGTTTCCCTTAATAGAATAAAGGCAAAAAGTGTCGTCTCATATAAAAGATTCAAAATTAGAGGATAAAAATTCTTGGATATATCGAACATTATTTTTGTTGTTAGTATTTAATATTAGCGAACCCTAAAAATTCTTCACTTGGTTATTTCTTAGAAAGTTCAACTATTTTGTCACATTCATTTTGACAAAAGATTATAAGATCTTATATTTATGATTCTTTTTCTTGACAACGGTAATGAACACTGGAAATGCTTGACTAGGTTGCTTCTTCGAAGCTTCACTCGTTTCTCCACAGTGAGATTACGTCACCCAATTATTTTATTTACTTACTTATTTTAATATAAATGAATATTAAAAATGCTTTACTTGTTCATGGGGATAACTTTATTCGCTCTTCACCTATATATGCCAACATTTTTTCTTCTTGAATATAGAACACTCTGGTCAAAAGCTAACTTCTTGATAACTAATTAATCATACCTTTTTCTTAATTTTAAAATTTTGAGTTTATACTCACAATTATTACAAAAAATTTAGTAATTCAACAATTTTATATTAGATAAAAATTAAAAAAAATATTAAAAATGAGAGTTACAAAAAATTTAAAACGTATGGGACACGCATGAAGAAGTTTAAAGCGTGTGGAATAAGAAAAAAAAAGTGAAATGGAACTCAAATACGCAAAAGAAGCAACAAAAAATGTAAAAGTTGGGTACATGACTGAGTACCGTGGCACCAAGGGCTAGACCGTGGCGCTGGCCACGACTAACTCAGCATCATGGCACTAGAGCAGGTAGAGTCAATTTTTATTTTGAATTTATGAGTTTTGGAAAGTTTTGGACTTCCAAAATAAGTGAACTCTTACTCCAATAAGAATTAGGGTTAATACGCACGAAATAATCTCTATATAAACTATTGTAAACTCTTTAGTTGAGATTAAGTATTAAGAGAGACTCTAAGAGAGGGAATAAGTGGGTAGACACTAAGAGCTTGTGTACACTTGGATAGAACTATTGTTTAGGTGTTCATTACTTGTAGGAGAGTAAGGATACACTAAATATTAGATCATTTTGAGGGTTTTTCATTGAGTTTTTCTTGTAAATTTTCTAAGAGTTAATAAAAGAGGTTAGAATCCTTGAATCCACCATGAACATAGACAATTTAGCCGAACTATGTAAGTGATTGTATTGTACTATTTATTATTTGCTTTGAGTTCTTGCTATTTTTACTTAATGTTAAAATTATTCTACTGCATAAAGAGATTAAAATTCGAAATTAAACTTGATTATGATTTTTTTACTTTAATTTAATCTCACGAGAAAGATGAACAATTCCTCGACCAATCCTCAAATAAATAAATATTAGAACATCTCTTCATTTTGGTAAATTTTCTAATGGGCTTTCAGTGCGAGCCTGACCAAAGCCTTCAATGCCCATATTAACCGCTCTAAAACAAGCCTATAATTATGAATGCGGGAAAGAAATTCAGTTAGCAATTGGTTAAGCCCATACGCGAAACAAATTAAAGAAGCTATTGACATTTTTTATTTACGAAAAGCGCTTGCAAGAGAAGCAGTTCAAATCCTCTTATCAAATCAACGGACTGTCTACTTCAATCTAACTCAACTCTCATCTAATTTTGCCACAAAAATGGCTCTCTCGAAGAAGGCAAGAAGTCCATGCGCACATAAAATCATTGAGGCTAAAGCCTAGAGTTTTTATAAATACCCGTTTGATTAATATGTTCATAAAATGCGAGAGTTTCAAGTGAGGCCCAGAAAGTGGTTTGATGAAATGAACGAAAGAGACTTGCGTTATCACAATACTATGTCAACTGGGTTTGTCAAAGAAATTGTAGTTTCTTGAGCAAGCAAGAAATAAAATGTGGAGATTGTTTATTTACTTGCTGTTGTAAACATTCATAGAGGAGGGATTTTATTAATAAAAAGAAAATAAATAACACCTAGTCACCGGACTGTAAAAGCCTTACCCCTCCCTACCATCATAGTACAACGATGAAACTACGAACTGATAGAATATTTTCTTAGAAGCAAGGATTGTGAAGCCAATTTAAGTTGACATCATCTTGGACTACTTCTACATTTAGATTTGTGGGGCAGTAGGAGAAATATTTCCATTGATATACTGTCTTTTCATTGCATGTTACAACTTCTATATTCTTAAGATTCTCATTTGATGTGAGCAGGTCACTACATCTTAGCAAATATTGATCGAGGCAGCAGTAGCTTCAAAGATGAATGCAGCAGATCCAGAAGGAGAAATAATTCTAGAAGCCTATCAACAGCAAAAGAAATACAGAGTAATCTCAGTTAGTTAGAAGAATGCCACATCAGCTAATTAGAATATAATTTGTTACAGTTCTGTTGTTTTCCGTCTGTTATAAAATAGCCTATATAAGATGTAATCATAATCCTTGAAAAACAATGAAAACAGATTGAAGCATTTCAGATAAATCAGAAGTTTTCTTTCTCTCGTTCTTAAATTTTCTTTCAAGCCAAACACCAGAATTAAATCCTTGACATGGTATTAGAGCCATCCAAATGGCAAATGCTAATGTTTCGGTAATAACTCCAACCAATTTCACCTACAACTTTTCTTCCACTGTCAAACGCGATAGATCCAACTTCATCATTTGGAGATCACAGATCTTGACTACTGCGAGAGGAAATAGTTAGAAGATTTTCTCACAGGAATCAAGATTTGTCCTTTACAACATCTAAGAATAGTTAATAAAGACAGATCAATCCTAATGGTTGAGAATACAGAATTTAACACCTGGATTAGGCAAGATATAAGCTTGCTTAGCTGGTTGTTCTCAACCATCAGTGAATTGATTTTGAGTTTAGTAATTAGTAGTAAGACAAACAATGAACTGTGAACTGCAATAGAAAAGCAATTCAGCTGTCAGTCTAAGGCAAAGTCCACTCAATTGAAAATGCGGGTGTCAACAATTCAAAAAGGATCACTCACAATGTCAGACTATTTTCTAAAAATCAAAAGGTATTATTGATGAATTCTCCACAGCTGGATGTATAATTGATGATGATGATTTTATCATACATTTAGTTTCTAGACCTGGATCTGATTATGATCCAATTGTGGCAATAATCATAAGTAAAGTTGGAACAATAAAATTGAGTGAGGCTTGTGTTATGTTGCTAGCTCAAGAGAATACAAACCAGCAGAATTTGAATAATATGAGAACTGATTTTAGCAATCTTGAAGCAACTATGCTTCAAGAGGAAGAGGAAGAGGAAGAGGAAGAGGAAGATTTGCTCGAGGCAGAGGTTATTTTGATTTTGGAAACTTCCAATTTGGAAGCTTTGGAACTAATGCTGGAAGAGGCAATACCAGCAGATACGGATTTTTCAACAACTACAATAGACTAATTTGCCAGATATGTGAGAAAATTGGTCATACAGCAGCAAAGTGTTTCCACAGGTTCAATAGAGGAAACTTTACTCATTGTAATAATTCTAGAAATTATAATCCTGGAAATAGTTTATAAGGACTTGGAAATGATTCAGCAGTACTCACAAAATATTTTAGACTCAAATTGGTACCTTGACTTTAGTGCTAATGGTAAGGGTGGTGTACGCCACCACCCAGCTATTCATCAGCGACTGCCAACCTGTGGTGGTGGGTGGCGGTTACAGTCGTTCGCCGTTAATTGGTAGGCGGTAGTGTACACCGTCTTCATCATTGGACAGATTGGTGGCCGATCTGTTCAATGGTAGAGGCGGTGCAAGCCATTGCCCCGCCGTTCGACAGTGAACGGCGGTGGCCGTCGCCAACCACCATGTTCTTTTCCACTTTTGGCACATTTACAGTGCTTCGTTGATAAAACAAATCTCATAATCGTGTAGATTACAAAATTTTGAGTCCAATGATGTTAATTTTAAGTCAAATCGCAATTGGTCACTGGCGGCCAGTCGACCACCAACGATGACGGCCACTATCCGGCTATCCCTTTTATTTATTTTATTATTTAATTTAATTTATTACAACATGCCACTTGTCTTTTTTATTTTTTCAAGGCCTATTATAATGTGACATGTGTATATTGTATAATGTACTTGTATCACCATATCAAACTAACATATAAATGAGGAAAAAATTGTCAATATACTGTTAAAAGAGTTTTTTTGTTAATTCTAATAGAATCAAACTAACAAATTAGGATAGAATTGAATTTTCTAAAACACGTGGGATAAAATTAAGAATTAGGTCAAACTCTAAGAACAAAAATGTCCTTATCTCTTTATACTATTATCATTTTATTATATCACTAATTATATTATATATATAGTAAGATGCTTGTAACGTTTTAGATATTATATGATCTGAAAGAGTTCACATCTGATCTAAAAGAGTTTAGATCAGTGCTAAAAATAAGCAACGCTGAAAGTTATAAATGTTAAAAGTTAGCACTGATAAGAATTATCAGGTTATAAGAGTTAGCGAAATCTAAAGAGTTAAAAGCATTGTCTGAAATGGGATAAAAACCTGAGAATATATTAGTAACAACATAGTTGCAAAAGAATTACAAATGGTGCTAGAAAATGTTGTTATGCAAGTATGTTCTCAAACTCTATGTTTCTAATCTATCTTCATTGATGCGAGTTTGTCAGTGAAGATCTTATAATATATAGATCAATGTATGTTTATATCTAGATGGTTCAGATGATTAGGCTTGACGGCCATGAGTTTAGTGGAAACTCGTGTAGAAATACAAGTATTTAGTAAGGACTGAATATTGAACAGACTCATAATGACCTCCAATAGACATCTCATAAAGCCGTCAATTGAGGGTCTTTCGAGTTGAGTAATATTCGTAATTTTTAGACCTGAATGCTACGGTGGACTTGTGAGTGATTCACTATACTTTGGTTCCACACATGTCAAAGACCTTTCATAGTCTGACCGTTGGGTGTCCCTAGGTATAGTCTGATGCTCATGGAGTTCGGTGTACATAAATATGAGATCCATCAACTCATTTGGGTGAGTCTTATATCTTGATACTCCAAGATTGTATTTCAAAAAGTCTTATGGCCATAAACAGAAATACCCGAAAAAATAGTTTTATCCTAAGGATAAATAATATAGTAAAAGTGTTTACGGATATTATTTATTGAGATACAAATCTATAGATAAGTTTATGGTTGAGCGTATAGAGACTTGACAGTGTTGATCTATATCTTCGTTCTTCTAGAATATCTATGATGGAAGGATTATACAAATATGTTATAACCTCAATTTGTATGGTCTAACGCGCCGTTTTGTAATATTCGTAATATGTGTATGTGAGATATTGTTCATGGACATATGGAAGAGTTTCATATGGCAAACCGGACATAAACCTAGAGAGTTTTACAATATGAAAATTAGATTAAACAGTTTAGTCCAAAAAATTCTAACAAAGTGAAAATATGTTTCAGGTTCCTTATGTTATACACTTATCAATACTTAAATGTAAAATACATCATTAGTTGACAAAAATTATTAACTAATAAAAAATTGACAAATGACACAATCTTACTCCATGAATAATTTTACTATGTATTCACTAATTTACCTTACTAATAAATACTTAATAAGGTAAAAAATTATTATTTAAAAATTAGTTCTTGAATAAATAATATATATATATATTATACACATTATATATATATATTTAATTCTTATTATTTTATGAAGGTATAGCTAGCACTTATATAATGCTATAATGATGTTTACCATTAATCTTTTAATAATTTGATAAATTCTTAATGATAGGACCATTATAATTTATAATATTATAAAGGTGTATTATTTTTTTGGCATATGCAAGTGTGTTGGTCGGCCATCTAAAGAGAGGAAGGAGAAATTGGTTGATAATGATCAATTATCTCCTATTTATTAAATGGTAGGTCATGAAAATAATTGAATAAAATGGCCAATAAGTGTGAGTGGTGGGCAGCGCTTTGATGAGCCATTATTTGCATAAAATAAAGGGAAGAGTTTATTTTAGAAATTGAGATGTGTGATCATTCGGTGGGAGTGAAAAAAAAAGAGAGAGTAGAGAGAATTTGTTAAGGGCTTTCAAAGAGTTGAGAGAATTTGGCTAAATTATATCAAAGTTTAAGCAAAGGGTTGTGAGGGAACAAAGTCTGGATACATTAATTCTTCTCATCTCTTGTAAGAAATAATACATATAAACTAAAATTATTTTAAGAGTTAAAACATCAATTGTTGAAAATTTGTAGCTGCTATTCTATATTCACAATCCCACCCGTTTCGGTTATGAATTAAAATTATGCAATAAGACATTTCAAGGTGAGCTCAACAATTAAAGGTTGAAGTTCTTGAAGAATTTAAAAGTTACCTTCAAAATCGGGTAAGTTATTTACTTGCAATTTATTTATTTAATATATATAAACATATATAAGATATATGTGCTTGAATATGTTATATTAAGTATAACATGTAAATAATACTTCCGATATGTATTTATAATTTTTAAAATTTGTATGTACCTTTATGCATCACACACTAACTACAACTGATATAATTGTGACTAGTTCAAATTCCTTCTTTTTAGAGAGATTTATTATTAAGCTAAGTAATGTCTTTGCCTTAAAAGATTTAGGACATTTCAATTATTTCTTGGGTATTGAAATAAAACCAACTTATGCTGGTATATTTCTGTCACAATCAAAATATATCAATGATCACAAGGGATATGATACATCAATGGCATCAGGTCAGAATTTATTAAAAGTTAATTTTGATACAGCAGAATTATTTCCTGATGTTTCCTTGTACAGAACCCTTGTTGTAGCTCTCCAATACATTATGCTCACCAGGCCTGAAATTGCTTTTTCAGTATATAAACTCAGCCAATTCTTGGCTATACCTACTATTAAACATTGGCAGGCTCTAAAGAGGGTGCTAAGGTATCTCAAATATACACATTCCTATGGGTTACATATAGAAAAGTCTCAAGATTTTACAGTTCATGGTTTCTCAGATGCAGATTGGGCTTGTGATCCCAATGATAGGAGCTCAATTTCTATTATTGCATATTTCTTAGACTAAATCTTGTGTCATGGTCATCCAAAAAGCAACAAGCAGTGGCCAGGTCTAACACTGAAGCAGAGGATAGGGCTCTTGCTTCTGCATGTTCTAAAATTACATGGATTCAGTCTCTTTTGTCTAAGATATCAGTTTCTCTACCCAAGCCTGTTGTGTTGTGGTGTGATAATCAATCAGCTCAAGTCTTGGCAAATAATCCTATTTTCCATGCTTGAACAAGGCACATAGAGTTGGATGTGCAATTCATTCGAAATAAAATAGTAAACAAAGTATTAGAGGTTAGATTTGTTCCCAGCACTGACCAGGTTGTAGACATCATGACTAAACCTTTGCTTATCTCTGATTTTTTCTACTTTATGTCTAAGCTCATGGTTGCATCGAACCCTTGATCTTGAGGGGGGATCTTAGCAAATATTGATCAAGACAGCAATAGTTTCAAAGATGAATGCAGCAGATCCAGAAGGATATATAATTCTAGAAGCCTATCAATAGCAAAAGAAATAGAGTAATCCTAGTTAGTTAGAAGAGTGCCACCTCAGCATTAATTAGTTATGCCACATTTAGAATACAATTTGCTACAATTCTGTTATTTCTCGTCTGTTATAAAATAGCCTATATAAGATGTAATTGTAATTCTTGAAAAACAATAAAAACAGATTGAAGCATTTCGATAAACCAGAAGTCTTCTTTCTCTCGTTCTCAAACTTTCTTTCAAGCCAAACACCAGAATTAATTCCTTGACACTACAGAACACCCTCTCATGCAAAGTGTCTTTAAGCTTCACAACTCACCGATCTGTTCAGGCAATTCTTTGATTCTTAGACGTTCTGTTATATCCACATAGGGTAAATTAGACAGAGTTCGTATCTTGTCTGGCAATGCTGACAGAGCAGTACACGAAGCAAGTTTAGCATTTCGAAGTTCACCAGCTTACCAATTGCTTCAGGTAGCGCTGACAGCTTATGGCAGTTGGAGATGCTGAGCTTGCCTCTTTACGGAGATGATATCACATAATCCATCAGGCAGTTCTACCAGATCATTGCCATAGTCTATGACGATCTCCAATAAATTTGGAAATGCATTAGAAACCTTAAAGGTGGAATCTTGGAAAGCCTGACCAACAATACACATAACCATTGATATCTTTTGCAGATTCTTCATTTCAACTGTTTTCATGCCGAAGCAAGGAGTTGAAACATGCTCCAATCCGATTCTCTTTAAGTTGGATAAAGAACCAAGAAGTGGAAAGTTTATAAATTAAGTGGGGAAGAATCCGTAATTTGTGATTATCAAGACCTTCAGTTTATCCATTTTCTCAATGAAACTTGGCAATGTATACTTTATTGATTGAATGTTTAGAACCAAAACCTCAAATTCAGGTGCTTGCATGTCATACCAATTTGATGAGAATGTTTCATCTGCAAATCATGACCATATAGTGTGAGATGGTAGGCTGAAAAGTTAAAATAAAAAGCCCTTCACATTTCAGCGTGCATGCAATGGAAAAAAAAGTTGAGATTGACAAGAGGCGGGCATTAACGGGGTGCTGCTTTTGTTCCAGCCACCACTCAGGAAAATTGGTTTTACTTTGCCTACAATTACTCGTTTCCTCTGTTCTACGGGCTCTGACAGGCTCTGATGGCTGCTCAATTCTCTGAGAAGATCGTGCTGCATGACAAACTGATTATCGTAGCAGCATTCATCACCAGCATTTTCTAAGCGAATATACCTAAATTTAGTGCTAGTGCTCAGCGAAGACACAGCCTTTCAGGGACTGCAAATATTTCGAGAGAATAAACAATATGGTAGCATAATTTGAGAATACTCTCACCAATTTCAATTTTCATTCAATTCACTTGAGGTCGGTCATCCATAAAACAAATCACATATGCTAAAACTTAGGTAGTTGTTTATACCTATATAATGTCTAGTTGCTTTTATGTAACTTTGCTTGTTTTGGACACAATAAAAGCACCAGTGAAAGAACCTGGGTACATTATAATTGTATTATATATATTGTAAGCATACCTTGCGACCACCAGATTAACTAGATTTCGGTTGGATAGTTCATAAAGGTCGGCAATAGAAAATAAACCATCTTCAACTGGTTCATACAATTCAGTTCACATGTCAACAAGGGCAGTTATAGGAATCCTTTGGTCCTCAGGAAATGAACATAGGTCCCTATAACACTCCTTCAGCTCATTATTTAAGGCATCCAAGCTACGTTTCAGACGTTGGAGTGGAAAATAGATACATCTTGATCCCATTCCTTCACTCTTCTTCGCCAGATTGCTGCAGGCTGCCCACGGAGTGATCCGCTTACTACTGTGAGGGCCAAAGGACATCCCTTACAGGTTCTCAATATCTGCAGTTGGATGAGACCACATAAAAGTTTGCTTGAGCAGTTCAAAAGACTTATTTAGAATGCTATAGTTTTTCATATGTTTATTTTTATTTCACTTCATGTTGATAAATGGCAAAAGAGTGATAACAAACATCGTAAAGGCATATGACATATAACAGAAAGGGATTTAGTAGGCAAAGGAGAAAATGAGCATATGCATATATTTATAAAGGAAAATAACTTGAAAATCGGCATATATATTTTCTAACTGCCGATTGACAGAGCACCTTATTGACAAGGTCTTCATTTGGAATGTATGAGTTTCCATTTTGTAGGATGGCTGAATGTAAAAGAGTCCTTGCGGCTTCACTGTTTAATGGTTTCAAATGATGTCCAGAACCAAATTGTGGGAATGCAGATCTTGATGTTACCAAAATCTTGTAGTCCGGCAACTGAAACTTGAACTTGTGCAGCAGGGATTCTGATCCAGACCAGACATCATCGAAGACCAACAATATAGGCTTTCCTATTTGCTTCCACAATCGTTCCAAGTCATTAATTGCTTCTTCATCTGTTTGAAACTCAGGCACAGTGTTACCCTTATGCTGGAATATTTTCTGTATGATGACCTTAACATTGGGTGCTTTAGAAAAGGTGACAAAGAAAATGTTGTCCTTGAATATGCCTGTTCAAATAACATATAAGAGAGCCGATGGTAAAAATCTACTGAAACACAGTACCATTTTTACCCTAGGAACATCACACATAATGGCAAATTCATATATATGAAAAATCCTATTCTACATACCAGCACATTACAAAGAGAAGAAGTGAGAGATCATTTATTCTCCAAACAGAGAAATTTCGATAGATGGGACGCACCAGGAAACTTCCTATTGTTCTTGCACAAATAAACGAGAGGTCTGTTTTCAACCATCTAGCAATTGATCAAACCTTCAATCTTTTACATAAAGGCAATGCCATTCAATTCAACATAATAATTTGTCAACCCACTAATTATCAAGCAATATCTCATTTGCTCATGTTGTGTAGGTTTACTTAACAATTAGAATTTAATCCATTCATCGTCTATTGCAAGATTTCCTAATCAACTACTTGCTCAATATCATAAACCATATGGGAGTTCGAAATATAGAAACGCAATTCAAGCATGAACACGAAAGAAGTAAGTAACGTAAATTGATACCTTGAACTTGATCATCTTTGCAAAGCTTTTTAACCAATGTAGTCTTCCCATATCCTCCAGCAGCTGACACAATAATTATTTGCAGTTTTGCACCCCTGTCTTAAATAAGTCCCTTTTTATCTCCTCCAATGGAACATCCAATCCAGGAGTAATCTTTGGAGGATCAGGTGCTGAGCAGGGTTCAATAATTCCAATTTGATTAAACACACCAATATTCTCATCAGCACTTAAACTCTTGACCATCGCGTGCACTTCTTTTAAGTCCACCATCATCACTTTGTTGTCCCTGGTCTTTTGTAATTGCAAATCTATCTGAATGTATCTGACAATTGAGTCATCCAATTTGAGGATTTTCTTAGCATAACGATATCTTTGAAAGCAATTCCACTTCACTGTGGAGCATTTGCGCACAAGCTTCATCCCGTGCTTCAGTTTCTTCATCAACTCCTCTGTTTCTTGCTTTGGAAGATCTAAGACTTTATTCAGCTTCTCTATTTTTTGGATAGTCGGAGTTGCATACTGTAAAGTGGACTGTAGTTGCTCCAACAGGTCTCTGAACATGGCTGCTTTGTCTTTTGCATCTGAAACTGCTCTCAGAAGCTCTCCAAATACTGCCCCAAGAAAAGGTCCTCCCACAAATTCAGCTGCCATTACCTCTGTTTCCTTCAAAACTTCTACCTGAATTTTTCAAGAAACTAAAGACCACAACCACTCGTTTCTCTTTTTTCTTCTAATAGATTCAGCAAATCAGCAAAAGCATATTTTCATATTATCTTTAGAAAAATGTTAGAATACAGTAATTACGTCACGATCAACGAAGCTTCATAGTTCATACCTCATACACCATCTGGTTGCAATAAACGATGAAGGTTGACTTCGGTGGGGTAGGAGTAGGAGGTGCAGTACAAGTTACATAGTGACTTAATCTCCGAGATGCAATGATTTTGGTTTTATATGGGTACATTTTTTTTTGTTAAATAATTTTTAATTTTTTAATAAAAATAATTTATGTGAAAAGTAAATCCTTCTGTTTATAGTTATATGTAGATAGTTAGAGAATTATATTAATTTTTTATTTAATAAATTTTAAATTTAATAATTATAATTTTTTTTTATTATTCTCAATTTTTAAATTCACACGAATACACTAATTTTCTAAATAATGCTGTAGATTGTAATTTTTTTTTATTATTTTTAATATTCAAATTTTCGTACGTGGGCATGTGAATATTTTAAATAATGCTATAAATTGTAATTTTTTTTATTATCTTTAATATTAAATTCATGCGCGTTGACACGTGTTCTCTTACGTAAGTGTGTAGACACATGAATCTCTTAGACAATGCTATAGATTGAGAAAATTTTTAACGTAAAATACATAAAGAATTATTAAGATTTATTATTCCATACCTCTCATATATATAGATATTTCTCTTGCGAATTTAGAATTTGATTATGATTTGAGTTAATAGATGAACTACTAAACCTATTGACTTTCTAACTCTAACTTAAAAGAGTTTAGTTTAAGTCATTTATAACTAATCAATTTTTAAAATTAATTCTAAACTATTTCACTAGAAGTCAAATATTACACTATAATAATTTACATAAAATAAATAAATGCTCTTTTTAATTAAAACTGTTTTAATTAAATTAAACTTGGTTTTAAACCAACAATAACTATTTAATAAACTATAACTAATGTATTTAATTGAAGTTAAGCATAGAAAAAATGTCATATTTCTTTAATTACTTATTTAATTTCAAGTCAAAAAATGCTATAATGATCGTATTTCAATAAGTCTATATTTATAAATAAATATTATTATTTAATAAATAATTTATTAAATAAAATAGGGCCATATATTTATATAATCAATCAACATAAGCAACTTAAGTGAACATTACCAAATAGATTCTATATTACAAGTTATGTTCCTGCAATCTATAAAATTTTAATTCTAAACTATCAAGGTTTTAATATTTATATAAATCCAACTCTATGGTAATTTAAAATAGATAATACATAAAATAAAGTCCATCACTTGTTTAGAATTATAGTCAATAAAGCTTATTAAATTTTTTGTTAAACGATATTTAATTAACAAGATTAAAATTTATAGTAGTCTCATTTAATTTATTATATGTATTAATTTTTTTACTCGAATTTTTATTTCAATAATCAAAATAAATCATCTATCATAAGAAATAAAAAAAATATAAATTTAGATAATAGAATATTTTTTTATCAATAATTATGAACAAAATTAATTTATAAAAAATTTATGATCAATACATTTTATATTAATATTATATATCTAATACAAAAATCACATATTTTGTAAATATAAATTTATCTGGTCAGCCATATGTATATATAAATTTTAATAATTAAAAAAATATTAACATATAAATTTTAAGGACAAAATAACATAAAATATCCGATATTTTTAATTATTGATAAAAAAGACGGTACTTCATTTGAAAAAAAAAAGCATCTTTTTTATTTATTTTATTCTATTTTATTTCTTCTGTGCAGAAGTACTATACTAGTATTTATAGATATTCATTGCACTGAAACTACTTGTGGAATTTTTAATTGTACTAGATAACGAATAGCTAATTTCATTATATATATATATATATATATATATACACAAATGTTTTTCAAGAAAAATATTTGTAAAAGACTATTACACATTGCATTTTCTTTTTTCTTTTTTTATAAAAAAAATAGGTTTTGGAATGATTCTTGTTAATATAGTTTACATTTATTTTCGATATCTAATGTTAAGTGATTCTTATTGTTAATTTATTATTCAATTCAAAAGTTTAAGTTGATAGATGAAAAATAAATATTAATATTTAATATAAAATTTTAACAATCCTCCTCGTATGAGACAAGAGATCTATTATGATTCAAGTTGATAGGTGAATGTTAAATATTAATATTAAAAATAAATTTTTAATAATTTTTTTCATGTAAAACATAAATTCAAATAAATTTAAACTTGAACTATAATAGATCTTCAATCTCATAAAAATTAAGAAACCAAGATATGAAGATTCGAATTCAAGATCTTAACTCTAATATTATATTAATTTATCACTTAATCTAAAATTTTAAATTAATAAATAAAAATTTAATATTAATATTAAAAATAAATCTTTAACACTTGCGTTTTAAGGAGAGGGAGAGAAAATTTAATCCTCTTTTAAAAATCAGTTATAATTAGAGTATACAAGCTATCTTTGAGTCTACAAATTCCAATCACGTTATAATTGAGAATGCTCTTAGAATTTTTTTTTTTATCTTTCTCTTCACTTTCAAGCTTTAGTTTGTTATTTATTTAATTGACTTTCTTTTTCCAATTTATTCCTCTAAATATTCTACTTGTTTTTGAAGCACACATTTGTTTTTTGTTTTTCTACATATTCAATTTACAATAGATATCATTTAAAAAAAATGAAGAAGGATATTTTTAATTTTTAATGTTAAGTGAATGTTAAAACATTTAATCTTTTATTTTTTGCATAATAAACTTTTATTCACTATCGTTTGACTATATTATTGTTGTGACTGCCACTTTTATCTATACTTTTAACATATTTATAATGCTTCATTGAATAAAAAAAATAATATTATTGTATAAATTACGAAATTTTAAATTTAATGATGTCAATTATAAATTAAACCATTACTAGTCATCGGCAACAGAGATGGCCCACTAGTTGAACCAGTGGTCGACTACTTTATTTTTATTTATTTATTTAACATAATTTATTTTAAATATTTTTATTAAAAAATATAAATCAATTTTATGATGACAATTATTATTTGTAACTTATCATATTATGACATGTGTTATTTTTATTAAAATTATTTTTAATTATATTATATTAAATAAATAAACGAGATAACGTCACTTGTTCAAAAATAATGAATGAATAATATTGTGTCATATATTTAAAATTTAAATTATCATAAATTTAAATTAGAGAAAAAATTGATAATTATATATTAAAATTACTATTTTAATTTAAACTGATAATAAAAATTAATAAATAAAAATAAAAATAAATATTTTAAATTTAATTATAACAAACTTATAGAATTTGGAATGGTATGATTGTTGATAGCCCAACAAGCAAAGTACTACAATACTACCGTCAGAAACTCTTCAAACTGTGTTAAAATTTTGAAATAGGCTTTATGGTCAGCACCTTAGCAAAGCCCAAAATAAATGCTACTAATCCTAAAATACGCCAAACCATGTGGGCAAACGCAGAACATTCGTTTAAGGAGTTGGGAAAGAAACCATGAAACCTGCGAATGTCAGAAGAAGATCAAATATTTCTAGTATTTTGCAAGTCACGTTGAGCACTCGTGCTCTTTCTTCTCAAACCGATCTTCATAAAATTCTTGTTCAAAAACCGTTTTTCAAATCAAACACCAAATACGGTCTCATAACTAACTTGTGCAAAGAGAACAAATTTAAAGAAGCCATTGATATTTTATGCAACCAAAAGCGCCTAAAAGAAGCAGTTCAAATCCTCCATCAAATAAACCAACCCTCTGCTTCAGTGTACTCAACTCTCATCCAATCTTGTCGCCAAAGTCATGCCCTCGAACTGGGCAAACAAGTTCATGCACATATAAAATCTTCTGGGTTTCAGCCTGGGATTTTTATATCTAATCGTTTGCTTGATATGTATGCAAAATGTGAAAGCTTATGCGATGCCCAGAAAGTGTTTGATGAAATGAGTGAAAGAGACTTGTGTTCTTATAATACTATGATATCTGGGTATGCGAAATTGGGGTTGCTTGAACAATCGAGAAAACTGTTCGATGAAATGCCTCAAAGAGACAATTTTTCTTGGACCGCGATGATATCGGGGTATGTACGTCATAACCAGCCTGTCGAGGCTTTAGATTTATATAGAACAATGCAAAACATTGAAAATTCCGTGTCGAATAAGTTCACATTGTCTAGTGCTTTGGCTGCAGTGTCAGCCATTCAGTGTTTACATTTAGGTAAAGAGATTCACGGTTATATAACGCGAACTGGGTTGGATTCAGATGAAGTAGTTTGGAGTGCTTTATCTGATATGTATGGGAAATGCGGGAGTATCAATGAAGCTAGGCGCATTTTTGACAAAATGGTAGATAGAGATGTGGTTACATGGACAGCGATGATTGGTAGATATTTTCAGGAAGGGAGGATTGAAGAGGGGTTTGCATTGTTTTCGGAGTTGACCAAGTCAGGAATTAGGCCTAATGAGTTTACTTTTGCCGGGGTTTTGAATGCATGTGCTGAGCATACTGCAGAGGAGCTCGGAAAGCAAGTTCATGGGTACATGACAAGAATAGGGTTTGACCCTCATAGTTTTGCCGCTAGTGCACTTGTTCATATGTACTCAAAGTGTGGGAACGTTGAGAACGCAAAAAGGGCTTTTAATGGGATGCCTGGACCGGATTTAGTTTCATGGACTTCATTGATTATTGGATATGCTCAAAATGGTCTGCCAGATAAGGCTTTGGAGTACTTTGAGTTATTGCTTAAATCAGGTACTCAGCTTGATCATATTGTCTTTGTTGGGGTTCTTACGGCTTGTACTCATACTGGATTGGTTGATAAAGGGCTTGAGTATTTCCACTCAATAAAGGAGAAACATGGGTTGACTCAGACTGCTGATCATAATGCTTGTATAATTGATCTATTAGCACGAGCTGGGCGGTTTGATGAGGCTAAGGACATTATTTCTAAAATGCCAATGAAACCGGATAAATTTTTGTGGGCTTCCTTGCTTGGTGGTTGCAGAATCCATGGAAACCTTGATCTGGCAAAGCAAGCAGCAGAAGCATTGTTCGAGATTGAGCCTGAGAATCCAGCTACTTATGTTACCATGGCCAACATTTATGCCACAGCTGGTATGTGGAGTGATGTAGCTAGAATCAGAAAAATGATGGACGACAGAGGGGTGGTAAAGAAACCAGGTTTGAGTTGGATTGAGATCAAAAGAAAGGTGCATGTGTTCTTAGTAGGAGATACTTCCCACCCACAGTCCAAGGAAATACATGAATTCTTGGGCAAGCTTGCTAAAAGGATGAAGGAAGAAGGGTATGTTCCTGACACCAATTTTGTTTTGCATGATATAGAGGAGGAGCAGAAGGAGCAAAACCTTTCCTACCATAGTGAGAAGCTTGCAGTTGCTTTTGGGATTATTGCAACCACCCCTGGAACAACAATCAAAGTTTATAAGAATTTAAGAACTTGTGTAGATTGCCACAATGCCATTAAGTTTATATCAAAAATTGTTAAGAGAAAAATAATCGTGAGGGACTCCCAGCGGTTCCATTGTTTTGAGGATGGGAATTGTTCTTGTGGAGACTATTGGTGATTCAATTCAGAAAATGCAGGGAGTTTTACTTGTTAGCTTTCTCACTTTTGGCATTTTGGGCATGTTTAGAGTGGAGTGACCACATGGGACCTTCCAGAAGCCTAAGTGTCACTTGGTATGCTAACTTTGATGAGTCAGGTCAAGTGTTGGGAAAGGGCCGATAGCAGCAGGTCCATCTGGCATGTGCAGTGCATCAAATAAAAGGAGGAAATTGCCAGGGCAGAGAGTTGAGAAAAGATGAAAGAAGATTTTGGAAGTAATGGATAAGTCTTTGATTTTTTTAATTTATCTTCCCATTTAGAGGCACTTAAAAATTGAAGTTGTGAACCACAAATATTCTCTAAGCATCCAGAATGCTCCGAGTCCCTGAGGATGAGAAAGTACTCCCTGGAGTAGGGGTGGGCAAATCCGGTTCGGTTCGGTTTTTAGTGTGAACCGAAAACCGAACCGAGCCGGTCGGTTTTTGAAAAATAAAACCGAAAACTGAATCGAAAAATTAAAAATCGAACCGAACCGAACCGGTTCGGTTCGGTTCGGTTCGGGTTTTGGTTTTTCGGTTCGGTTTGGGTCGGTTCGGTTCGGTTCGGTTTTTTAATTTTTTTTAATTTTTTTTAATTTTTTTTTTAATTTTAAATTTTTTTTTTTAATTTTTTAAATTTTTTTTAAATTCGGTTTTTTCGGTTCGGTTCTCGGTTCGGCCTTCCGAACCGAAAACCGAACCGACCAATTCGGTTCGGTTTTTCGGGTCCGGTTCGGTTTTTCGGTTTTTTGCCCACCCCTACCCTGGAGACTTTGAATGCTTTACTTCCACTGCAAAGGAAAGTTCTAGGGTGAGAATTCTCTATCAATTCTTTGTATTCCAGTTATACTTAAACTGGTCACACTTACAGATGTATCATATTGCAATTTCTGAGTTAAAATTGCATCATGTCTTTGAAAAGAACATTTGATCTACTACATGCTGTTATTTTAAATTGGACAATTACTAAGTAACCTTATAGAGCACTAAATATCTCTCTGCTTCTCAAATTTTTTGATTACTTCCTTAAAAATTTATCTTACTTGAGTATTTAATTAATTTTTTAAAATCGATCCTAAATAGGCTTGGGAATGCAGGTGGAAGCTTGTGGAGATTGATGCTGATCTGTCCAATTTAACTTTAGAAATCAAGCATGTCATGTCACTCATAAATCCCTAACACCTACATGATAATCGGCTTGGTGTCTCTGTTTTGTTTGATGCATGAGATTTTATCAATGGGCCAAGAAAAAAGATTACAAGTATCCATGACTGACAATGGTTCCACTAGCAGACTACAAGTATTTGGGCATTGTGTGCAATGGAAAATAGTTGCATAAATGGAAGAAAAAAAAAAAAAGAAGAAAGAGCAACTCTTGCAATAACATTAGAGCAAAATCTTATTCTTTGCCTTGATTTTATGATTGTCAGCCATTATTATTTGGCTAGCTCCGTTTACTTACAATTTTAATTTATTTATAATTGATCATTTGTCATATTTAATATATATTCTTTAATAATATTAATATAATTTAATTTTGCATAGGAGCTTCATATAATATATATAACTAATAAATATATATATATAAATTGATTTTTTAATACAAATCTATTGATACACACTTATTATAATATAGTGATACAATATTCAAATTGATAGTCATTATTATATCCACATCAACTGTCACATAATTTGTCACAAGTGTAACAATGTCTTATGTGACATTGAACATGATTTATTATAAACTAATGATAAAAAAATTTTATCACGTCCCAAATCTAAAAGATCCGATACATGATATTACTTATAATTATTTAATAATATTTAAATATTTATTTTAATTTCTTTTAGAATTATAACAATTGAATTATGACTGTGATAATTAATAAATCGGAGATACGTAGAGTTTTTTCAGAGATTTAACACTTTATTACGTCACTAGTAACAATTTTATTACTGGAAGCGCAGAATATATTCATTGTAAATTCTTACTTAAAATCAATTAATAACCACACTTGGTGAAACTTAAACCAAATTCAACCACACAGAATAAAAATAATACATAAGTATTTATTCAATAAGAACAAATCAAATATCTTATCTCACGTGTCCCTAAATGAAACACTCAGCAGCCTATCAACTTAGGGAACCCAAGGAACAGCAGAAGCCTTGCCAAATCCGCTAAGCACACATTTACCTTATTTACCTGAAATCACCATAAACTATAATGAGTATAAAACTCAGTAAGCATACTAGTTTTTTATATATTAAATACAAATACATATATGTACACAATGCATATGTATGATATGCTGTGATAAATCAAAATCATAATCTTATCAAATCACATATCATGTAAACGCTTACACATTCTTTCAAAACATATAATAGGAATACCATCACTCAACTACTATTTAGTAGGACTTACATATCACATATCACATAATGAGCCAAATGTCACTCGTAGATGACATACCGTATGAGAGAAATAGTATAAGTGAGGCTTTTAAATTACACATATATAATGCTCATGCCCGAAGGTAAAAACCAAACCCTCACCCTGATCATCGGTGAGTTCTCTCACATGCACCAATACGCCATCACACGAATGTGATGATTCACTTTTCCTTTAGGTACCAATAGGATCCTTCTTACATACGGAACACATAACATATACCAATCCTGAATGAAATGCCACACATAAAGGCTTCACAAATCACATAAAATGCCTACTAAGTTAACAGTAAGTTCAAGCACCCTCAAAACAGAAAATGTTTCTCATAGACATATAACACTTCACAAGCTCTTTTTATTAAACACATTTCACTTTGAAAGCTCACTTTTAAAAACACATATATATCCATGCTTACATTCATAAACACGTCTTCATATTTCATATCAAAATATACTTTGACATAACATAAACATATTCCTAACTACATTTACAAAATCATACATAACAATTACTATGTTTATTGTGATTTCAGTAAAAAGTCTAGTATACTTACCTCTTAACACTTTCAGCTATAAGGCTTAAATCTCCTTAACATATCAATAGAGATTAATCCTTTCATGAGCCTTAACATTCATACAAAACACTTTAAATAGCTTACAAAATTACACATATTACACTTATTACATTGAATTGGTCTAATTACTTAGTTTCTTAAAACTTGTTATTCTGACCACTTACACTTAACAAAATTTTCTTATACATCAAATGATGTCCAATTACTTCAAAATCAAAATCTATCATTTTTAACTCATATATCCTTCTTATATATGAATATTATATCATAATTTCTACACAATCCATTCCATAAACACCATCGAATCTAAACTACTAACCTGATAGGATCAAGATACTTACTGAACAGTATTCAATTTTCTAATTTTATAAAATCATATACTAACTTAAAAATTATAAAAATACTATAGAATTACTCTTAACAAATATCTCAATTCATGATAAATATTTCACTTCAAAATCCCTACCAAAAGTATTTTAAAACTATTTCATACCATAACTTTAAAAATATGTTAATCAAATATTACAATAAGCTGACACTCTTTAGAAAATCATAACAATTCAACTACATTGATCTAAATTCTAAATTTTGAATATACCATATTAGACATATAAACTTATCATATTACATAAATTCGTAATTTTTGAAGATCATTAAGCAGATCAAAAATTATTTGTCACTGTATCATACTGTTAACACAGGATTTTTTAGAATTTCAAAGTCATTTTGGTAAATTCACTACAAATTCAAATTTTAGAATTGTTAATCGATTTAAAGTCTCAAATGATTCTAAACATGTCTAATTTAATATACCTAAAATTCAAAACCAGAATAGAATCACAATAATTTATAAAATTCTTGGATCAGGAGACTATCAAGTAGAAATTCTGCAATTCATCATGATTGATCAAACTATCTACATAGATTATCATCAATTCTCACAATATCTTACGAAATACATCTCAAATACTCAATTGTACATATTTTCAGAAATCAAAACTTAAAGGAATAAACTAATTTAACACCAAAAAATTAAGAAAGGGTTTTAATATACTTCTTAAAACTTAAATTTTAACTTTTTTTTTCTTCTTCTTCTCTTTCTCTCTTTTCTTACTCTAAAAGAGGTAACTCGACCAAAATGAGTGAATTAGGGTTTTAAAAGTGTATTTTTATACTAAGAGGCTAATTTTTTATATTTATGAATTTGCTCTCAAAACTTTCAAAGTATTACAATTTGGTCCCTAAAATAAATATAAATCCTTGCAAATAAACCCAATACTAATAATTTATTCTTAACCTATATAAATACTACTAATAATACTACATAAATTAAGTATCACCCACATATAAATAAAATATGTATATATATAAATACTTATTCTTACCGATTATGGATATTGATTATTACAAATTTTATCACAAATTTTTTAAGTGACTTTTAATGATAAAAATTTACTATCACAAAAATTGATTTATGACGGTAAACATTATATATAACTATTAAATATTAGTGGGTGATTAAATAAAAATAATAGATGCGGGTACTCAAATTCTAAATAGTAACGAGCATATAAGTTTGTAACCTACTCTAAATTTAGCGATATTCTTTTCAGCTTATGATATTTACATCTTAATTTGGGTTGATTTTTATAAAATGAATTATAATATTAAAGCTACTTATTTGCATCAACAAAATAAGATTTCAACTTATTATTTTCAATTCTGCCCTAATATTAAAACAACAATTTCCAAATATTGGCTATACAATAAAATTTATAATACAATTCAATTTAATTCGGCTCCGACCAAAATTGGATTAAATTGAACCATACCTATTCTTACTTATTTGCATCAATGAAATAAGATTTAAACTTATTATTTTAAATTCTGCCCTAGTACTAAAATACCAATTTCCAAACATTGGTTATACAAAGAAAATCATTACAATTTATTTCATTTTTGAGAAAAACTTAATATATAGTAGTTCTTTTCAATTGAGAGGTCCTTACGTTTTTAATACACGAACCCGTCAAAAGTCGAAACGACCTCGTTTATACTTAAAAACACACTCCAAAATGTTGTCATTATTACCAAAAATGCAACCAAAATTTTGTTGTTTAAATAAAAATAAGGCGGAACTAATTTGAGGTTTGATACAAGGATTATACGATAGGACTAGGAGAACTGCAAGTCTATGCAGCCATGACAATATTATAATTATTTATTAGAAAAGAAAAGTCAATGAAATCTCAACCCTAACCTAAGCGTTCTTTAGTTAATATATTGATTTGTTGATATTTCATTGACTTTTTTTTTCTAATAAATAATTAAAATAATGTTATGTCTGAGAATTAAGAGTGTCGACGTCTAGATGGGAATGTTCTTTTCTCGTAAAGACTCGGCAACTAATTGGACTCCCTCCTACACTTACACTTAACAAAAATTTTCTTATACATCAAATGATGTCCAATTACTTCAAAATCAAAATCTATCATTCTTAACTCATATATCCTTCTTATATATGAATATTATATCATAATTTCTACACAATCCATTCCATAAACACCATCGAATCTAAACTACTAACCTGATAGGATCAAGATACTTACTGAACAGTATTCAATTTTCTAATTTTATAAAATCATATACTAACTTAAAAATTATAAAAATACTATAGAATTACTCTTAACAAATATCTCAATTCATGATAAATATTTTACTTCAAAATCCCTATCAAAAGTATTTTAAAACTATTTTATTCTATAACTTTAAAAATATGTTAATCAAATATTGCAATAAGCTGACACTCTTTAGAAAATCATAATAATTCAACTACATTGATCTAAATTCTAAATTTTGAATATACCATATTAGACATATAAACTTATCATATTACATAAATTCGTAATTTTTGAAGATCATTAAGCAGATCAAAAATTATTTGTCACTGTATCATACTGTTAACACAGGATTTTTAAGAATTTCAAAGTCATTTTGGTAAATTCACTACAAATTCAATTTTTAAAATTTTTAATCGATTTAAAGTCTCAAATGATTCTAAACATGTTTAATTTAATATACCTAAAATTCAAAACCAGAATCAAATCACAATAATTTATAAAATTCTTAGATCAGGAGACTATCAAGTAAAAATTCTGCAATTCATCATGATTGATCAAACTATCTACATAGATTATCATCAATTCTCATAATATCTTACGAAATACATCTCAAATACTCAATTATACATATTTTCAGAAATCAAAACTTAAAGGAATAAACTAATTTAACACCAAAAAATTAAGAAAGGGTTTTAATATACTTCTTAAAACTTAAATTTCAACTTTCTTCTTTTTTTTTTCTTCTTCTTCTCTTTCTCTCTTTTCTTACTCTAAAAGAGGTAACTCGGTCAAAATGAGTGAATTATGGTTTCAAAAGTGTATTTTGATACTAAGAGGCTAATTTTTGGTATTTATGAATTTGCTCTCAAAACTTTCAAAGTATTACAATTTGGTCCCTAAAATAAATATAAAGCCTTGCAAATAAACCCAATACTAATAATTTATTCTTAACCTATATAAACACTACTAATAACACTACATAAATTAAGTATCATCCACATATAAATAAAATATGTATATATATATATATAAATACTTATTCTTACCGATTGTAGATATTGGTTACTACAAATTTTATCACAAATTTTTTAAGTGACTTTTAATGATAAAAATTTACTATCACAAAATTTGGTTTATGACAGTAAACATTATATATAACTATTAAATATTAGTGGGTGATTAAATAAAAATAATAGATACGGGTACTCAAATTCTAAATAGTAACGAGCATATAAGTTTGTAACCTACTCTAAATTTAGCGATATTCTTTTCAACTTATGATATTTACATCTTAATTTGGGTTGATTTTTATAAAATGAATTATAATATTAAAGCTACTTATTTGCATCAACAAAATAAGATTTCAACTTATTATTTTCAATCCTGCCCTAATATTAAAACAACAATTTCCAAATATTGGCTATACAATAAAATTTATAATACAATTCAATTTAATTCGGTTCCGATCAAAATTAGATTAAATTGAACCATACCCATTGTTACTTATTTGCATCAATGAAATAAGATTTAAACTTATTATTTTAAATTCTGCCCTAGTACTAAAATACCAATTTCCAAACATTGGTTATACAAAGAAAATCATTACAATCATTTCATTTTTGAGAAAAACTTAATATGTAGTAGTTCTTTTCAATTGAGAGGTCCTTACGTTTTTAATACACTAACCCGTCAAAAGTCGAAACGACCTCGTTTATACTTAAAACACACTCCAAAATGTTGTCATTATTACCAAAAATGCAACCAAAATTTTGTTGTTTAAATAAAAATAAGGCGGAACTAATTTGAGGTTTGATACAAGGATTATACGATAGGACTAGGAGAACTGCAAGTCTATGCAGCCATGACAATATTTTAATTATTTATTAGAAAAGAAAAGTCAATGAAATCTCAACCCTAACCTAACCTAAGCATTCTTTAGTTAATATATTGATTTATTGATATTTCATTGACTTTTTTTTTCTAATAAATAATTAAAATAATGTTATGTCTGAGAATTAAGAGTGTCGACGTCTAGATGGGAATGTTCTTTTCTCGTAAAGACTCGGCAACTAATTGGACTCCCTCCTAAAGACAAAGAACATGTATTTTTTTTAATTAAATTTATAATTAAAAAACTAATTGTTATCTAATAAAATCAAAGTTGATTGGATTAAAATATTTGTTGATTACAGAGAAATATACCGAGACTTTGTAAAATATATAACTTCCACTCTAAGTTTTTCAATAAAGCAAACGGAATAAATATGTCTCTATAGGATGCGAGGATTGGGATTCTCTCCCCATCTTATCTTTGTCTAAATATTTTGAAATTTAATGATATATGACATCCATAAAATTTAAGGGTAAAGATTTATTTATCTTTTTATTTTTTAATTCTAAATGAAAGTTGTCTTTCACATTTTCTTTCATTTAAAATTTTTATTTTTTATTCATGCTCTCTCATCAAATAAATTTTTTTTGAGATTCTTTATTTAATATAAAAATAAATAATAATAATGTAGAATTTATTGAAATAAAAACAAAAAAAATAAAGTCAAGAGAATTTATAGAATATTTGCTAGCCACATTCTTCATTCACTGCCGCAATTAACCAATAATGACCGTCATTCCCAATTAATTGACCACCATGTCACCATCCCAATCCTTGATGATCAATGAAATTATAATGTTTGAATACAACAATCTTTTTACCTTCGTTTTTTTTTCAGATTTTTTTTTACTTTACTTTTACTTTGATAACAGTTATAATACAAATAATTTTAATCACCAAAATTGATTTTTATCATAGTGATGTAATTATTTATATAGACAAAATTCTAGACCAATTTTATGCAGATTTTTTTTGTCTTTAGACAGCAATATTTTATTTATCTTAAATGCATTTCACCGTCCACAACCAAATTAAAAAAAAAATCATGAAACTATATATATATTCTATTACTAAAATAACAAAAAATCTATTTAAAATAGCACAAAATAAATTTAAATAAAAAGAAGAATATTTCATATAAGCACAATATAAACTCAAATAAAATGGTTCATAAGTTTTGATGTTTGAAATAGAACTAAATCAAGAAAGATAGCTAAATGTCCAAAAGAACATTCACACTTATTTTATTAAATTGGTGTTATTTGAGATTTGAAATTTTGAAACCTAAAATAAAAATTTATGCTATTTTACTACAGCAAATCTTGAAAACTTGTTTGTCAGAATTGTTGATGGCTAGCAAATATTCTGTAAACTCTCTTTATTTTTTTTTATTTCAATAACTTTTACAATATTATTATTTATTTTTATATTAAATAAAGAATCTCAAAATTCTTTATTTGATGAGTGAGCATGAATAAGAAAGGAAAATTTTAAATAAAAGAGAATGAAAAATGCAACTTTCACTTGCAATTAAAAGAAAAAAAAATAAATAAAATTTTACCCTTAAATTTTATCGATGCCATGTGTCATTAGATTTCAAAAAACAAAGATGATATGAGGATAGGATCCTAATCTAGGATACGAAGCCCTAATTGATTAGTAGTACAACTTAATAGAAGAAGATATTAAATAAATAAAGCTCATTCTTAATGTAGAATTTTGTTATACTGTCCACCCAAATAAAGAAATCCAATTCTGCATTAGTCTTAATTTTTACCTGCCGTAAACTCAACGCCAATATAGATACTACGTTCATCATTCTTCCATTTGCCGAACATTTTAAACCTTTTTGGTGATGAGGAATCTACCGTGCTTGCATTATACTTCTGGTCATGCAGATTCATTCGATCCAACTTCTTGTTCGTTTCAATGACCTCGGCCATAATTCGTTTAATATCAAGTGCTTGTGCAGCCTGGATCTCTACATTGAAAAGTTTTTGCAGAGATAAATCCATTTCATGAAGCCTTTTCCAGCACTTATACTGTTTGTAATAGTTCCAAGTGGGGATCTCAGAGCACGTAGAAACAAGCTCTTCGGCTTTCTTCAGTTGTTGAAGTACCACCCGGATCTCTGCTTTTGGGAAATTATCCAGCTTTTGATTCAATCGGTCGATTTCAGTGATCTGAGGTGTTACTAATTTGATAGTGTTTTCCAGCTCGCCTAGGATGTTCTCGAAATCCTTGACGTTTGCCCTTGCCTGTACAATGGCCCGGTATAGCTCTTGAACCCCAACTCCTAGAAGAGCTCCTGCAACTAGTTCGGTTCCCGTCATTAGTAAGACTTGGCAACGAAACAAGTGAACAACCCCTCAATTATTTCATTGCATTCTACAATTAGTAGTTGATTCAAAGAACTTCTAAGTCAGTCATATATATTGAAAACGCTTCAAAGACGTGCAGTTTCAGCTACTATAACAGAGACAACCTAAGGTCAAACCTTTAGCTGCAAATCGCGCGCATGAATTTCCCAGCTTCTTCCTCCCATTTAACGATATGTTACTTAAGCCAATTACAAGCTAATCCGTGTTTTTCAAGTTCACATACGATTTTTCCAAAGAAAAATATGAGAAATGGCGTTTGTGGTTCCAATTAATATTCTTGCTTCTTACCCAAATGCCATCCGCACCTTTCCTTTGAATTTTCCTCGTCCCATGAACCATGAGTTTATTATTTAGATTCTAAAAATTTTAGTCAATATGATTTTGATATCAAAGGTTAATAATATATTTCTTTCGGGATCTGAATACAGCTTATCTTTCCATAATATATGATATATATAAAGAATTTTAAAATTATACAATTTTGTGACTAAGTTCCTTACGAACAATTCAATAGAGATGGATGATAAAACAAACTCTGCGTAATGATTTTGATCGAATTCTAAACTTAAATGATGAATTATTTTGCAATGGATTAATGCAAGTCTCTATAAACGTGGTAATTATTTGAAAGTTTTCATAACCAAAACCTTACCTTATTAGTTACGAATTTTTTTTTGAAAATAGTACCTTTTCTAGTCTGGTGTTGAATATATTTTGAATATAAAAGTGTTAGATATTTTTTGAGTTTAATTAATTATCTTATTTATATTTATCTAATGAATTTTTTATTAGTGAAAAAAATTATCTTAATTTATTTCTTATTACCAAAAGAATAATACTTTAATTTATTTCTTACCAGTAAAATGTAGTATCTTAATTTAGTTATTAGACGTTAGATTTTATAATGATATTCATGTGCTTATATAAAGGGTGGTATAAAGATAAGTATTGTATTTTATAATTTTTTCTCATCATATAAAAAGGCTGTAGTGACAGTGTATGTATCCCTAATTGTAATGATTTGCTCTCATATAATATAATATTATTTATTTTGAATTTGAGCTAATAATTTTGTATTTAGGTCTTTTTAATCTTAAAAGATATTATATTGTTTGAGGATGAGCTTTACATATATACTCGAAAACTTTATCTAATTAGATAATGTAAAATTTTAGTATCTGACCTTATTTTATCTATTTTAACTTGTTATTTATGGTCTTAGAAATATTAGATCTCAAGCACTATACTAAATTAAGAGTGCATCAAAAAAAATTATATATATATATATATATTTATTTATACTTTACTTTTATTCTTTTTATTGCTCTTATTTATAAGTAGATTAATGTTTAATCCGCAATAAAAATTTGAGATATAAACTTGCCAAAGTTTTGAATTATGTGATAGTTTTCAGTTTTCAACGATTCCTTTGAATCCCTTACCAAAAATATCTTAAGAAACATGATGTTAAAGAAAATTATATCATTTTTTTTTGTTGCACTTTATTTCTAAACAAAAGGTTAAACCTATTAACCGAATAAACTCCAGATTTTAGCATGAAAATCTGAAGGCCTAATGCATTCAAAAGATGGGAGATTGGTAGACGAATTGATGAACAAGGACGGTGGCAGGGCAATTGGCAAAGTCAATAATGTTTGTAGGATGTCGACACAATTTTGCAATTTTAAAATTCAAGTAGCTAGGTAAACTTCCTTGGTCATGCCATTCGGTTAATTTCCATGCAACTTGTCCCCAATAGCCCAGTACCTTTCCTAAACCAAAAATAGACGTTGAAAATTCTGCAAATTAAATATATAACTGATCATATATTACTCAAAAATCATTCACTTATTTGAGGGCTCTTTCAAACATACCCGTCATGCAAGGCTTTCCCTATGACGATGAATCGACGACAGCAATGACGATAAACACAAGAAGAGAAAATTGTAATAATAATAATAATAATAATAATAATAATAATAATAATAATAATAATTATTATTATTATAGAACTTATTCATCATTTATCAGGGGAAGCTTGTCATTTTATAGCATTCAACTGTGGAGAAAGAGTCAAAATGAAAAAAAAATTAAAAAAAAACTCCTTAAGCAACACTAGAGGACAATATATTAAGCAACACTAAAGGACAATATACAAAGAACTAGTTAAGTTAGATGAGCCAGTTCTTAGATGATCAAATTGGATGAGGTCAGCATTAGGGTGACATTCAGATTGTTATGTGGAAGGCAATGTTGGATATTTTCTTTTAAGTTTTAACAAATAATGAAGAGTCATCGACTTTCTAAAAAGTATCAAACAACTCAGATGCATATCTATAAATGACAACAATATAAGAAAAAATTAGAACTTTTTATAAGAATAAAATATGGGATCTTGTACTACTAGCATACGAGAGGAAAATTATTGACAACAAATAGATCTATAAGATTAGGCGAAACAATGATAATCAAATAGAGCAATATTGTGCAAGATTGGTGGTAAAAAGATATGCTAAAAAAGGTATTGGTTTTAAAGAAATCTTTTCATCAGTTGTTAAACTCACTACAATCTGATTAGTCTTAGTTATATATGCTACATTTGATTTACATCTAAAATAAGTAGATGTGAAAATTACTTTTTTTTTTCAAGGTGATCTTAAAGAAGAAATTTACATGTTTCAAAAGGGTTTACAGAAGCAGAAAAAGAGAATTTGGTTTGTAGGTCGAACAAATTTCTACATCATCTCAAACATGCATCAAGATGTTAATATAAGAGGTTTGATTCCTTCGTATTGAGCTTTGGATACAACGAACTTAGTACAAATCCTTATGTATATTTCAAGAGGTAATTTAGTAATATATATTTCAATATCTTGTTGTTGTACATTGATGACATGTTGGTAACAAACTATAATAAAAATCAGAGTCACAAAGTTAAATGCTCAGATGGCTAGAAAGTTTAACATGTAGGAGTTATGACCAGCAAGCACGATTCTAAAGATGCAAATTCATTGAGACAAAAGTAACAAGAAGATTTTGCTAGATATTATATGTTATTGATGCCCTTAATAATTAAATGTGTAATAATATTTTCTCATTAAACTAAATTTATTCATATATATTTTAGAGCATATATTAAAGAGCTCATATTTTTAAAATATGTGATTTATGTATTTGACATAAGATACTAATATAAAGGATATAGATCACAAAGTTATTTACAAATTAAATATTGTTCACAATCATTAATGAAAAGAGCATTTCATTATGCAAGATAATTTTTTTCTACTTCTTATAACTAATTATTTATTTTGGCCAATGAAGTAAAGACTTTGAGTAGAAAAATTAGTGTATATGATACACTGAATTGGACTAATGTAAATTTTAATCTAGTTAACTAAATATCATTAATCTTAATTTATAAAATCTTTAACAAGCTTGATACTTTAAGCGAAAAAAAATGTGTATATGGTACATTGAACTGGACTAGTTTGAAATGTCATTGATCTCCATTTACAAAAACTTTAATAAACTTAATTGACTTTAATCTTGAGCAAGTAATCAACTTGCATTTATATATTGTGCCTTTTGAGTTATTTCAAAGAGAGATCTATATAAATAATCAAAATATTAATGACTTGGAGATGCAATTTCATAAATCGTATGAATATATATTTGTAACATGGAATTCATATTTAGTGATGTTCACTAAACTATTTGTAGTGTTTGATCATTTAAATCTGTGACTATAGTTTATTTAATAAATTGTTATTGATTAATAATAATATTTATTTATAAATTACTTTAAAATTTTGGACATATTGAAAAATAACCATTAAAGCATTTATTGACTTAAGAAAAATAAGTAATTAAAGCATTAGTCTAAGACCAGTCATTAGTTTAATTGAAAGAGTTTTAACTAAATTAGGTTTTATTTATATTTATATAGGTTACTAGAGTCTAACATTTGGCTTTTAGTGGAATAATTTAAAATTAACTTAGAAGATCACCTAATAGGTATGAGATGGTTTGAGTTAGACCTTTTAAAATGGAGTCAGAAAGCTCATGAATTTATCAATCCTTCTGCTGGTTCAAATTTTAATCAGATTCTAAATTTCAAAAGGTGATGCCTAAATATAGAGGAGGTATAAAGTAATAAGTAATAAGGATTTTTTTTTTACGTAATATACGTTAAGAGAAAGAGAATTAGGTTATTGATCATTTTTCTCTCAATCTATAATATTGCCTAAAAAAATCTACGTGCATATATATATATGAATTTGAAAATTGAGAATAATAAAAAAGATTACAATCAATCAATCAATTTAAATTTATTCAAATAAAAAATTAAAATAATTCTCTAACTTTATATATGTAATTATGAATAAGATGATTTAACTTTCACATTTTTGTTAAAATAAAATAATTTTTTTTACCAACAACTAGTATTAGAATTGTGTTATTTCATATTACATGTATATTTTTGATATTGTAAAAGAGAATGATGAAATAATATAAAAAAATTTCTTCTTGATTTATATTTGACGTAAGCCAATTTATTGGCATAACTTTTTTGTTTTCACAATCTATAATTAAAAAAAAATTGGAACATGAAAAAAAAAAGGAAATAGGCTGCATAAGCCACGAGCTTATGGCAATCGCCACGAGCTTATGGCAATCGCCACAGTCACATGTTTATGGTAGACGCGCGCATTGCCACTACCCACTAGCCTGCAGCGGTGTGTAGTCGTGGCTAGCTGGCAGCTTGACCTGGTCACAAGCTGCCGTCGATGCGAGCTACTAGTAGCCCATTAAACGCGCGAGCTGGTGGAGGGTGATGTACGTGGTAGCAAGTGAAGCGAGATAGCTGCGGCGAGGCATGACGAGTAGGGGTGGGCAAAAAACCGAAAAACCGAACCGAATTGGTCGGTTCGGTTCGGTTTTCGGTTTTTTATTTTAAAAACCAAAAAATTCGGTTCGGTTCTCGGTTCGGAAGGCCGAACCGAGAACCGAACCGAAAAAACCGAATTTAAAAAAAAATTAAAAAATTAAAAAAAAATTAAAAAAAAATTAAAAAAAATTAAAAAAATTTGAAAAACCGAACCGAACAAAAAATAAGCCTAAATTAAATTTATTTTACCCAAACCGAACCGAAGAACCAAAAACCGAACCGAACCGAACCGGTTCGGTTCGGTTTTTAATTTTTCGGTTCGGTTTTCAATTTTATTTTTCAAAAACCGACCGGCTCGGTTGGGTTTTCGGTTCACACTAAAAATCGAACCGAACCAGATTTGCCCACCCCTAATGACGAGTCAGCTGGCGTGGTGGCGGTATCTTCTGAGATGGACAATAATCTCTTCGCTGCAGCTGGCATATTTGCAGTTGAACAGTGCTTTGAGGGTTGTGATTGGCAAGAGAAAAAGATGGAAATTAGGGTTTTCATCTATTTTTTTTCTCAGTTAAGCCCCTTTTATTTATAGAAATTAAATTTTTGGCTTTATTATTTTCAAACATTGGCAAGTACACCGAAAATAAAATTCTACTTTGATTTTCATCAACCAAGCCCCTTTAATTGTGGATAACAATGTTTTGAATTAGAAAACTTTGAGGTATTATAATACAACCCAAATCTGACCCAAATTAGTTTGTGGACTTTGTTGAACTTTTTAAAATAAAAAGTTAGCCTAAACTTATTTTAATTTAGTTCAAATTTTATAAATCTTAATGGATTGTTTTAAATAAAATTATTGGACCTAAAATATTTTAATAAATTTTTATTTAAAGAGGACCAATATGAATTTTAACCCTAAAAGTATCTAATTTATTTTAAAATAAATGACCTAAAAAAAATTAAAAGCCCAATATGCTAAACTCATAAAAGATACAAGCAAATAAATATGAACTTTTATATTTTATTTTATGTATTGTTCGTTAAGAGACAGAGAATTAGGCTACTCCTTTTCTCCTAATGTATACAATTGCTTAGAAAATTTATGTGCTAACACATATGAGTATGAAGATTGAGTATAAGTAAGAAGATTGAAGCCAATTTATTCAAATAAAAAATTTAGATATTCTTTTAACTTTATATTGTAATTATAAACAAGAAGATTTAGCTTTCACATTATTTTTTATTAAAACAAAATTAAAAAAAATTACCAACAAATTTAACTTTATAGAAAAAAAATATGTAAAAAAGATATTGCTCCACTTTAATATACAAGATTGTAAGTTAATTTCTATCCATTTCCTATTAACTTCAAGTTATTCTTAAGTATGTGCTTTAATAATGAGATAAAAATGATGGAGATGTCTCGAGTACTATATGTATCCAACTTAATAATTACTATAATTTGCATGAGACCATGCATCACACAAGCAATAGGAGCGGTTAGTTAATTAATAGAAAATCTTGGTCAAGTGAATTGCAATACTGCTAATAGGATCTTGAGAACATTAACAGTATTTCAAGTATTGCATTATGTTATGAAGGATTATAATTAATTGTTAGAGGATAAGTTGATTTATATTTTCTAAGTAATCTTGAAAAAAAAAATATACACTACAGGTTATGTGTTTATGATAGTAGGAGAAGTTGTTAGTCTAGTCTCCAAATTTTAAACTGTTGTAGTTTTGTGTACAATTAAAATTAAGTACATGGTAACTATATAAATTTGTAAAGAAGTAATTTGAATGAAAGAACTCTTTAATGAGCTTGAGTACAAAAAGGAAAAAATTTCTTTGTATTGTGACAATTAAAATTGTATATTGTGAAAAATTCAACTTTTCATTTTAAAATAAAATATATAAAAATTCAGCATCACTTTATTCGAAAAATAATAGAAGACAAAGCTTGAATACGGAAAAAAATTCACACAAGAAAAACCCAACCAAATGTGTAAACTAAATCAATATTGAGAATTTCATAAGGCATAATATGATCCGATAAAAATAAGATTATAAAGATGACTAAATATAGAGACATAATTATTATAGTCAAATATCTAAATGAGAGAAATGTTATGCACGACAAATAATTAAAAAAAAAAATTAAAGACTCACGTGATCTAAAAAGGAAAAAATAAAAAGTGTACCAAAAATGAGAAAAAAATTTGTAGGTGCTTTGCACCTATAGTCGGCATCAAAACAAAAAAGAGAGGGGGGTTTAACTCCTCCCTCCCCTCAATTTTTTATTCCAATTTCAAGAAAATATTCGAGTATTCTTCTTTCTCTTTCAATGAAGGTATTCCGTCTAAATATAGGATGAGGTAATCCCTATTCTTTAACAAAATTTTAAAATTGTGTTTTCGTGCCTTGTCTTTAGGGTTAAAATAGTGTTAAGTCCAGCTCTCGATCCGTCTTTGTCCAATTTTTGCGTTCACATGGCTCTTATCAGTTTCTGAGGTTTGGAAATAATTAAGGAATGTTTCTTTTTTCTTTTCTCTATTTTTTTTCTTCTAATTAACAAAAGTGTAAATTATTTTACTTAATTACGTCTGCAACTACGCACAAATTTTCCCCTAAAAAATTGTAACAAAATCTTCTCTGCTCGCACGTACGTACAGCAAATGTACTGGGAAATAATCTTAATATTCCAATAAACAACGTTCACCTACATGAATCCAACACCCAACCTTCTATTACGCCTCGGATCCACTGTCGATGATTGTAATTTTTAATCTAATTAATTAAACTTTCTATTACTAACGCCTAATTTCCCAACTATCTATTGGATGAATACATCCTTTATCATATATATAGTTGTGTGATATATTATCAGTTTAAGCTACTAATAATACTAAAACAATATTACTAATTAATAAAGACTACTAATAATAATATTGTTACAACGATAACATTAGTTTAAGCCAGCTAATAACATTATTACAACTAATTTCTTTCAGAAAAAAACATTGTTACAACTAATAATAACAGTATAATAACATTCATTTGGAAGTTGCAACAATCAACCGCTGCTAAAGAACTACGAAGGAAACATACACTGCCTGGTACAAAACTAAGAGCCATGCAAATTTACAGTAAGTTACTCAATTTTCTTCTGCTTCACTTCTTGGATCACAACCTTGTTCTTCATTTTCTTGATCACCTTCTCATAAAATTGCCTCGATTTTACCTTGACCCACGCCCCACAACTCTTTATTTTGTCTTCATACTTATCATAAATCACAGGAACTGTCAAACCCAACATAGTACCTGCAACAAACAAAACAAAAATATTTCATACACGAGAGTTACCTTTAATTTTTATGTATTTTTTTTTATATTTGTAATTTAGTTTAAGTATATATTGCATTAAGATATGTAAAGTAATACCTATGTAAAGAAGTGTAAGGAGATCAGAGAATGTTCCCACATAGGAGAGTGATAATAGTCCAGCAACTACTTGAGCAAAGACAAACCACTCTCTCTCAGCGCTCACATGGAACATCCATCTCACTGTTTCTTCAGCCATTCCTCTTATTGAATTCGCAACCTCCAGAGCTGACTGCTCAGGTATTTCCAATCCTGAAAGGTTCGGCGGCTCTCTGTGAAAAAAAAAAACACACGATGTTAATGTAAATATGTATAGAGAACACTTGAGAAAAAGATTAAAAGGGTGATTATTGGTTATATACAGAAGATGAAATGAGGGAACTTACTTGCCAAGAAGTCTGAGAATGTTTCCCCAGAGAAAGAGCAAAGTAACAATGGACATGGCAACCCATGAAGCAACAGTGACAAAGTTAAACTGATAGAATTCCAGCAATACCCAAATTGCTGTTGACAGGAACACAACTGTTAAACTCAGCTTCTTTCTCCTCCATAGGAATACATCTTTTGCAATATCTGCAATCAATAAATTAGAAACAAGTACTGAGACGCAGAAATACTAAAGCTAATTGCGCTGTTTGCTTGCTATGTACGGAGAGCTAGATAACAAGATTACCTGAAATGGCTGGTGGTGATGATGAGGATGATTGTTCTGTATCAGCAATAGCATCCATAACAATTAAATGAAAATGAAGATTCTAGGAACGTAATTTAAAGTTTCGTTTACTTGGTATTTTTGGTCCGAAAATTTTCTTGCGGTGAGGCATTGATTGCTGAAGCATAACTAAACTGACAGAGTAGTGTTTTTTTTTGGGGTTGGGCTGTAATGTCTACACGTAGGGACATAGAACGAAACGTGGAGGCCGTTCATGCAGTACGCGTGGCATCTCGTGCTGGTTACTTTCGACCACGCAGGTAGTTTGTGACGTCGGTCCTTTCTGTGTTTTTATTATTTTCTGTTATTATTAATTAAAGAATTTATTTTGTTAAGTTAATTTTAAGATTGTATTATTATATTATAAATTTTAATAAAATTTTTATTTTAATGAATAAATTTTAGCTTCTTTTTTAATTCATTTTATATTAAGTTAAGAAAATAATAATGTACTAATACGTTGGAATTACTCCTCTCTAAGGGAAATAATAATAATAAATAAACTAGTCACGCTAGATGCAGGTAAATTAAAACTCTTTCTTTTGGATGTAGGCCACAAGCATGCCCAATTTGGGGTTGAATTTTAAGTGCCAGAGTTGGACAGCCTGTTGCCAACAACCCTGGGCCTTCACTGTTGTACAGATACAATTGTAGTAGTGCACCCCATTCAATACTAAATACACCGCTGTTCATTTTAAGAAAGAGCATGGTGTATTTAGTAACACGAACAAATTAACCTTTGCAAGCCTGATTCAGTATTGGAAATTTTTAGTTCCGAGTGTTGCTGAATAGTGAATAATGAATCCAATTATAATGGATTGATATCCACGATTCAGATAATCAATCTAACTTACAGTGTGTGATTACCCATGAATTTTGAAAATATTTAAAAGGGTTTTTTTTTTTAAGTCATGATGAATCTGGCATTTCATTTGGAGCAATATAAAGATGTTGATTAGATCGTATTTAATGAATGGATCACAAACTTGTTGATGAATATATACGATGCCTGGAGAACCCTTGAGGTTGAGGACTTGATGCTTCTATTTATTATCATCATTACTGGGTTTTGCTTTTTACCTCTTTAATTCCATCATCACCAAACATCATAATGAACACATGTCATCACTTGCTGTTTCAACCAACATATATATAATAGATAAATTTGCAGCGCATAATTTGTTTAGCGGGTGGATTTGATTCCCCGTTAATTGATGGAGCGGCACTATATAAATGACTGAATTTAATATCTAAAAATAAAAGGGTAAAAAAAACTTAAGAGATCTATCTGGCACTTCCTTAAAATTGAATTGATGGCAGCGACACCACACCGCAGTAGCAACGGTGAATATGGCTTACGCGGAATGTCAAACTGGCATTACGTGTGGTACCCACAGGCACAATTAGTGCTTCTACTTCTAGCCTGTAAGTCAAAATTCTCCAACGTCTCACGTGACTCGCATAATCATCATAACTCATTTCCTATTTCTTTTCCCTCGCTAGTGTCGGTCCCTCCGAACGGATAAATAGGATTATTTAATAAGTTAATTTTTTAAATTAATAATAAATATCAATAAATAATATTAGAATAAATTTAAAATTTTATTTATATGTAAGTTTTTAAAATTGCTCAATAAAAATTAAACGTGAGATATAAATTCTTTATATTATCGAAGAGACTTAATATTAATTTTTTTTAATTCTAATAAAAATTATTATGTAAATAATAAATTTTATAACTCTAAGATATGGATAATATGAGCTAAGTTGTTTAATTAAGTTTGAGTTAAATTGTGACAAGATGGTCACGTGATGGTAAGTAAAAATGTCATGTCTCACATTAAATAAAATTTTAATGAATTTTGAGTGTATATTAACAATAAATAATATTATTTAATAAATTAGTTTCTTGAGTCAATGACAAACGTTTAACCTGTGACATTAAAGATGACCGTAATTTAACTCGATTTGAAAAATTTTAAAATTTCAACTTAAATTCAACTTAAATATGAAAAATACAAATTTTGAATCTAAATTTTTTTTTGAATAATTTGAATTTGAGTCGAATTTGAATTTTTACTTAATTTAAAAAACTTGATTCGAAACTCAATTTTTTTTAAAAGTTTAAATTAATTTTTAAAATTTTTAATCTTTAATATATATAAATCTAATAAATATTTTATAAAATAAATATTTTAAAATTTTAATTTAAAAAAAAAACTAAAAAAATTTGAAAACTCAAATTCGCCCGTCCCAAAAAAATTCAAATTCATATAAAAAAAAACTCAAATTCAAAATCCAGTTAAGCAAAACACAAATCAAGATTCAAATTTTACCATCACTCCATCAATTAATACACAGTTAACCAGAATTAATTAACACTTTGATTTAATATAACCAACACTATAATATTAACTGAAAGGAAGGATTAAGGACGGAAGAAGCATTGATTATCAATTCCAAAGAGCTTCTCTAGTCTCATGCGTCGTTGACTTGACACTTGACAATTCAATAATGTTGATTTTTTTATGGGTGAAGATGAAGCGATAGAAGAGACCAATTAGGATCAAACTAATGGTGGCGGTGGTTGTTGTTGTTGTTGTTGTTGTTTGCATGTGATTGTAGGCTAATTAAAAATAAGTCAACTACTTCTATTTCCCTTTGTTTTATAAGGGGTTGATTCATTATTAGTTACATTGGATTCTTAAAATGACAAATTTTTTTTAATTAAAAAAGCTGCATGTTAATTCAATTCTTAGCTGGATAAATAGCTCTATTTAAACCCAATTAGCTATTCACTCTCTTCAGAATTGTGATTACTAATGAGAATACAAAATTCACCATATTTCTAATTAGTCCACTTGACAAATAAAATACAATCATTAAGTGTGCCTTTCGTGCGTATAAATGATTGTTTGTTTTTTTAATTTAAATGTCATACGGGACTTGGAATTAGAGATCATTTTCATCCTAATAATTTAAGAACTTCTTTTATAGGAAGGAAAACGACTCGTCGTATAATGAAGCTCATATTACACATGCAACGATGAAAACGATATATTTCTTTGTTATAATTAAGACGGGAAGGGTAAGTAAATTTGATCTTCACTTAAAGTCTGTGACTCGAGTCTTGACTTTGCATATTTAATTAATTTTCTTTGGAGCTGGTACTTATAGCAGGCATGGAATGGAAATAGTTTCTCTCTCTCTTTATTTCTTTCTTTAAATTTATTTATTTATTTATTTTTAAATTTTAACTGGAGCAATAAATGGAGCATTTACAGGCTGCCAACCATTTCCAACGCTTTTTCAGAAATCTGGGGAAGATAAATGGATAAATAAAATTCAATGATACAACCATGTCCATTGCGTTACAGATGTGCATGTGTGTGTCATATTCAATGCTTTTACACAAATAATTTATTAGTCTTGCTCTCATAAGTAAGACATCTACCATTGCCGACGCCAATGCACTTGTAATATAATAAAAACAAGACTTTAACATACTGTAAATTTGATAACCAAGTGAATGTATGAGAGAGTGAAAACAAATGAGAGCATCAAATCAATTGAATTTCGAAATTTTCAGGTAAGAAAAAGCAAAAGAAAGGGCATCACTAGTCAAAAGATAAATAAAGAAACAAAAGAAAAAGCAATTAATCAATGGCAGGATTGAAGGGGCTTTGATTTGTTTCACAGAGCCCACTCTTAAAAAAGCATTGAGTCAGTGGAACAAAACTTCGGTTTAAAGGAACTATGATAACGCGGAAGCGGAACCGCGTCAAATGCGCCGAATATTAGTAAAATGACAACCTCAAAAACAAATATCATATGTTTTTTAATGTTGAAAAAGGACCTAACTTCGGATAATTTTTACTGGTGGCGCCTTTTCTCCCACTGTACTTATAAAAAGCTAGTCACCACTTGTTAGATTGTGACTCAGAAGAAGAATAGATTTCATTATACCCTGGAATTTGGTATGTTGGTTTTTTGCCCTCCACATTTCCATTTGAAGCATGCATGAGCCTGAAAGTGACTACTGATATCTCATATTGTTTATTTCTTTAAAAGTTATAGGGGTTTTGGTTCTGTGACATTTTGCAGGAACAATGGCAAAAACAGTATTGCTCCCACTGCTTTGCGGAGTTTTGGCTGTTCTGAGTGTTGTTTTTGTGAAAGCGGACAACCCATATAGATTTTACACATGGACAGTTACTTATGGGACATTGTCCCCTCTTGGTGTTCCCCAACAGGTTGGTTAAATTCAATTTGGTTTTTCTGGAATGTGTGTGAATCTGATATTGGATATTGTGTTTCTGGTATCTGAAAGTTTTTTGTTTTAATTCTCTTTTTCAGGTGATTCTTATTAATGGTCAGTTTCCTGGTCCTAGCTTGGATGTGGTGACCAATGACAATATCATCCTCAACCTCATTAACAAGCTAGATGAACCTTTTCTCTTAACTTGGTGAGTTTTGCTTTCTCTGTCTCTGCTGCTCTGCGTCTTTGGTTTTACCATGGTTCTTGGATAGTGGTACTTTTCTCTTCTTGCTGCATTGTTCAGTCCAATCTGTTAATCATTATTATTGTTGTTATTATTTTGGATTTGCTAGTAAATGGTTGCATTAGTTTGAGCCGACTAGAGGTGTTTGTTCTCTTTGTTTTCAATCAATCAAAAATCTGAACTTCAATCTTTATTTTCTGTGCTTTGCTTAAATTACAGTGGAACCTAAAGAAAAACTTTAAGGGAAAGATGCCTCCATTTTCTAGATTGTAATGTTTTCTAAAAAAATGACAGGCATTGTTGTATTTTGAAGTCTGCATTTATCTTTTTATTTATTCCTTTATCCACTTGCTTGCTTTTGGCATCTGGAATATGACATGGCCTAATAAGAGTTTGGTGTGTCAAAATTACAAACAGGAATGGAATTAAACAAAGGAAGAACTCATGGCAAGATGGAGTCCTGGGAACCAATTGCCCCATTCCTCAAAACTCCAACTACACCTATAAGTTTCAAACCAAGGATCAGATTGGTACCTACTTTTACTTCCCATCAACACAGATGCACAGAGCTTCTGGAGGATATGGAGCAATCAACGTTTATAAGAGAGCTCCGATTCCAAGTCCTTACCCAATCCCAGATGGAGATTTCACTTTACTGATTGGTGACTGGTACAAGGCAAACCATAAGGTGAGCTATATATTTTGTAATCTACATTTTCTTTTCTAAGTTGTAATTTGCAAGCACATTCTTTTTATACTGCTAAAAATACAGAAGATAGATAATTTTGTTGAACTTGATGTTCTCTACTGAGTTCATGCACATTCTTTTTATAAACAGTTCAAGAAGCGTGCTTTTAAATGCCAAAGCAACGGTTTAGTATGTTAGAAATTCGATGGTATTACTTTGATTTGTACCTGACATTGGTTTTTGAGCTGGGTATCAGCCACAAATAGCTTGTCTTGTCGAAAAAGCTTTACATTTGGTAATGCTTCTAGCCAGTTAAGCTTGACGCTTGTATTTATTTCTCCTTTTCTTATATGAAAATGCTATAAGGGGTTGCTTGCATGATTGTCTTTTAAGCAACTCCTTACAAATAAAATTAACTTTTTAATTCTTTTAAGCTTCATTTGATAATTTAGAAGTCGCTGAATAACAATGCAAACTTGGGAAATTTATAACAGTTTGCTTCCAAGTGTTTTGTTTCTGCTCTTATATCTCAACTATTAGTAAGAGCATAGTTGAATTTTTGCACCAATCTAGCTGCAGTTCTGGAATATATTTTATAAATTGTATGTATGTCATCCCCGAGTGATATTTTTCTTCTCTGTAATGCCAGAAACAATTTGATAAAGTTAATTTTATTTGTAAGGGGTTGCTTGCATGAATGTCGTACTTTCTTTTTGTACTCTGATGGTTCTCTGTCATGCTCACATTACTTGTGAAACTCTGTGTTGATGACTGCAGACGCTACGGCAAACTCTGGACTCCGGAAAGTCTCTTCCATTTCCAGATGGAATTCTTGTCAATGGCCAGGCTCATACCACCTTCAGTGGTGATCAAGGTCATCCCTAGCATCTAAATTAAATCTTTTTTTGACTGTTTTGAAAATGTAAATTCATTCTATAATATGTATCTTTGCCAACAGTGGTTCGTTTGTTATGCTTTCAGGGAAAACCTATAGGTTCAGACTATCAAATGTAGGCTTATCTACCACGTTCAACTTCAGGATTCAAGGCCACACAATGAAGTTAGTTGAGGTTGAAGGATCTCACACAATTCAGAACATATACGACTCTCTCGATGTACACGTGGGTCAATCTTTAACTGTCTTAGTGACCTTAAATCAACCACCCAAGGACTACTACATTGTTGCATCCACACGGTTTTCTAAGAATGTTCTCAATGCTACTGCAATACTACGCTATACAAACTCCCAAACCCCAGCTTCTGGACCTTTTCCAGCTGGTCCGACATATGAAATTCACTGGTCTATGAAGCAAGCCAGAACTTTCAGGTATTATTTACTTGAGAAATTTGAAGTTTCTCAAACGTGATGTTTCCTACGCCATCCCGCTGTGAATAAACATATTAGCATGCTGCAATTTTTTTTTTCAATTGAGATGAATGCTTCAACTAGCATTTTCACCTAATTTAATTCTTAAGACACACAGTGTCCATTAATCTGCTGAAGATGTCTCATGGCGTATTGACCTCAATGAATATCATTAATCTGCATAATAAAACTGACCATTTAGAGTTTGCTGGGCATTACCTTTTGAAGTATTAAAATTTTATGTTAATCTGTTCAACTTCTCCTCAGGTGGAATTTGACAGCAAATGCTGCCAGGCCCAACCCTCAGGGTTCATTCCATTACGGAAAGATAAACACTACAAGGACAATAGTTTTGGCCAACTCAGCGCCTTTAATCAATGGAAAGCTGCGTTATGCCGTTAACAGTGTCTCCTACGTAAATTCTGATACCCCTCTGAAGCTTGCTGATTATTTAAGCATCCCTGGAGTTTTCAGTGTGAATTCTATCCAAAGTGTTCCTTCTGGTGCTACTTCAACAGTAGCCACCTCAGTTATGCAAGTCAACCTCCACGAATTTATTGAAGTTATCTTTCAAAATAATGAGAAGACCATTCAATCATGGCATCTTGATGGTTATGATTTCTGGGTTGTTGGGTAAGTCAATGTTCTTGTTCTGTTTGCTTCTTGTGAGTTGGATAGATTTTAACCACCCCTTTTTCTCCCTATACAGTTATGGTTTCGGACAGTGGTCACAAGACAAAAGAAGAACCTACAATTTGGTTGACACTCTAACTAGACACACTGCTCAGGTAACTTAAACCAAGGTTGAATTGATTGTTATTTCCTTTAATCATATCAGGAGCATACTTGCTATTACTAGTAATGCTAGTACTATAAGTCCTGTTTGTTATATTTGCTCAGAAGTTAGAACTATGCTGTTCTTGATGATAACATCAATTAGTTGGTCACAATTTATTTCTAGATACAGGAAATGTTGCTAACATACATCCAATACTTATGATGGTCTCAAACTTTTGTTAAGAAAAATGTTTCTGATTGGCATTTTTTATCCACTATTCTCTTATTCCTGGTTTTTGACTGTTTTATGAACAATGCTACGCACATTTCATCATGACTACGTCAACTCAAAATTTGTCTGTATAGTTCTGTATAATTCCAAAGAAATAGTTGGATACAGTAAATGCCTATCTTCAGCTCATTCTTGTAGTTAATTTTATCTTAATATGGGTGCATTTTCTTGCAGGTATACCCAGAATCTTGGACAGCAATATTAGTGTCCTTAGATAACCAAGGAATGTGGAACGTGAGGTCTGCATTATGGGAAAGGCAATATCTTGGACAACAATTTTATCTCAAGGTCTGGAATTCAGTCCACAGCCTGTCCAACGAATATGACATTCCTTCTAATGCTCTGCTCTGCGGCAAAGCTGTTGGACATCATCCTTGATGCCATCAATTATATAGAAACTAATATGTTGTATCAGTCATGAAAGTATGACTGCAAGAGAAAGTAGAGCAATAGGGAGGAAAAAGATTGCGAATTCGGGGAATCCAGTTCTTTATTTGTACATCTAAATTGCTTGTCTGATTATGCATTTACACCGTTGGTTATATTTATATGTCAGCTTGAAGTGCTTTGTTTAGTGCTGTGAGAGTCGAAAACAAATAACAGGATCAAATCAGTTGATTTTTGACAGTGGTTAATTAGAGGAACTACTCAAAAGGATTAAAAACAATAAAGAATGAATAAATGCAATGAATCTATGGCATGAATAGCGTTACCCAATTTACAAAAGCCCTCAATGATTTTCACAAAACTTTTGACTTAAAGCAATTATCGTGTGTTGGGATAAGAAGTTTTCTATTCTACCAATAGCTATTCTACTAGTATTATTATTATTGGGAGTCATATTACAATTTAAAACTATAGTTGAACAAATATGTATATATATAATTGATTTAGTAGGATATTTAATTTATTACATGGTGAGTTTTTGGACATGTAACAGTACTTTGTAATATATTGTAAATTATGTAAAAATTATAAAAATTATAAATTTATTAAATAATGACATATAACAGTGTTATTCAACATACGGTGAGTAATGTAGCTCATTAAATTAATTCTCTTTATATATATGTATATAAAACAAAATAAGGCACTCGGGCCAAGTCATTTTTTGAAGTATTATTTGTGAGTCATGATTTGGTAGTTGTAAACTTGTATTAAACAAGATTTAAAGTATATGAACTCTAAATTAAGCTCACTTAGAGATATTTAATCTAAAATAAAGGTAAGTCTATATTTCTAAATTAATAGAGAAACTATCTAATTTATAGTTTGGTATTTTATTTAAAATAAAATTATATCTTGTTGTTTTTATTTATTAATTTTTTTTTAAAGAGAGTTAAAACCTATTAAATAAATTAAATTTTAGAATAATAATGAGTAAAAAAAGAAGTCTCGATCTAGTATGATAAAAATACTTATTTTTACATAAAAAGAGAGATTTTTTTATAACTTTGACGGCCCTAAAATATGCAAAAAACTTGTACTCTTCAACCTAAAGTACTCACACATCACTAAAACATTAAAATACTACCTTAGAGCACACGACAATGCTTATATTGCCTCTTGCTCACATTCTTTACAACATAACTCAATTATAATTGTTGCTTTATATTGTCTCATAGTCTAATCATCATAAACAAGTTGCAAAATAAAAAATTTAAAAATTAATTGAGGATTTTTATATGATACAAAGGATATTGAAGTCCTATGCAACCATACAATCTCACTCATATACAAATAAGTAAATCTGTCTAATGAATACGAAATTTTACAAAGTAGAAAAAAGTATATTTAATGAACCGATCAACAATCACTCAAATACTATTATAATTTCTTCGAGTACATGTGGAAACTCAAAAACAAAAATTATAATGATATTCTCTCATTTTTCTCTAAAAATTGAAAGTGGCTGAAATAATTCTGATAGCCTCTTATGCTTTGCTTTCACTTTATCGATTGGCGATTGGTATAAGACAAAACATAAGGTGACATATATATTATTTATTCTTTGTTAAAAAAGTTTAAAATTTTGACATTATTTTTTTTCTAAGTTGTCATTTTCACACTGCATTCCTTTTATATTTTTGAAATTTTGAATACTCTGATTAGTGCTGATATTGGTTTTTTAGCCAAATATCAACTGCACATGGCTTTTTTTCCCTTGTGGTAAAAATCTTTTATATTATTATGTATGATGATGTAATAATTGGGAGTGTGTCTTCAAAATATGATTATTTATTGTTAAAAATAAATAATAGAGATTATTCATTCAATTTTATTATTTAATGATTATCGACCAATCACCCTAATGATCATAAAGATCACTCAATAAATTACAAAAAATACTTAATAAAATAAGCTTTCTAAAAGTTTATTTCAGCATTTTTTTATACACTCAATACTTAAAAGTTCTCTAAGCTCTCTATTCTCTCTCTCTTGATGCTTGCCACTATATAATAGTTTTACAATAATTTATATAGGCTCTAAAACATTCTTAAAAAAATTATATATTGAGTTGGAATAAGAGTTCACGTGTAGAGGAATCTAAAATTGACTTAAAAATGTCGAAAATAAGCTTAAAACGGATACCTGACACTGCAACACAATGGGCCAGTGTTGCCGTGACCCCAAGGTCCGGAGATATGCTCGTCGTGTATTCCAAGTCCCTCCTTGCTTCTGACTCTCTGTTTCGCTCCAAATCTTGTCCAACCATTGCGTTCTTGACCTTTTATCGTCTCCTCATTGGTTATTGACTAAAATTCATACTCAAACATGATTTTGAATCACCAAATTTTAATATATCCAAAGTGCTCCCTCTTGTGCTCCTTCATCAGTTGCCACCTCAGTTATACAAGTCAACCTCCACGAATTCATTGAAGTTGTCTTCCAAAACAATGAGAAGACGATGAAATCCCGGCATCTTGATGGTTATGATTTCTGGGTTGTTGGGTAAGTCAATATTTTTAGTCTATTTGCTTCTTGTGGATGGGTTACATTCTAACCATTGGTTTTGTACCATAAGCAGTTACGGTTTTGGAGAATGGACAACAGAAATGAGAAGAACCTATATTCTGGTTGATGCTACAACTAGACACACTGCTCTGGAAACCTAAACCAAGGTTTAATTTAGGCTTTTTTTCTCTGATCATATCCGGTGCATACTTGCAATTTCTTGGTATCATTAGCACTGTAAAACCTATTGTCATATTTGCTCAGAACGGGGCTGTTCTTTATGATAACCTTGATTAATTGGTCCCTATTTATTCCCAATCCTAAATGCCGTATTTCTAAAAGCAGGAAAAATTGATGACGCTCTATCAAATTCCTCTGATGGTCCTCGAACTTTGTTAAGAATAATGGTTCAGATTAGCACTTGCTGTCTACCAATCTTTTATCATTTGGTTTTGACTCTTTTACCAGCAAAAGCTATACAAATACTAATAACTACACGTCTACATGTTCTCTTAATGCGAAGTTCGTGGATCGTCAATATGCACTACGTTTGAAGTCCGTTCTATGACATATGCACACGCTTTAGTTAGGAAACTTGGTATTCTTCATTATATCCTCATCCTTCTTAGTTACATCTCATAATTTTTTCCTCGTACACATGAATTCTCCTGCAGGTATATCCAGAATCTTGGAAAGCTGTATTGGTCTCTTTGGGGACAATCAAGGAATGTGGAACATGAGGTCTGCCATATGGGAGAGGCGATATCTTGGGCAACAATTTTATCTCAGGGTTCAAAGTCTTTCTAAACGAATAAAAGATTCCTCCTAATGCTCTGCTTTGTGGCAAAGCTGTTGGATATCAGCCTTAATGTGATCAAACATTATTGTTCACCTAGTCTGTTTGATGGTCTATGAGAAGAGTATGAGAGAAAACAGACAAAATAGAGAGGGGCAAAAATCAATGTGGATTCAAATATTGCAATTCTTTATTTGTACATCTCGAAAATGTTTCGAGAGTTTTATATTGACCTGTAATGTATGGTTATGTGCTTTACATGATTATTCAATTTTGTTTCAGAAGGTTTAAAGAGTATACGAATTCATTCTCTGATCCTATTTGTTGCATGCCTTGGGGTTTTAGTTAAAAGTTAATTCATTTGTCTGTTTAATTCTGCACAGCATCGTGGGCCTCTTAACAGGCCTAGTTTTTTTGGTGGGCCTGTAACAAATACCCATAAACTTTTTTTTTTTTAAAGGTAAATCTGAATTGTGAAAAAAATTTGGATAAGACGGTATGATGGTAACATGTAGTAAATTTTTAACATTTGTTTAATATCTTTAATCTGATTAAATTATTTAAAAATAAATACATGTGCGAGAAAAAAAAAATTTTAATGGCATGTAAATTTTGTAGTGCGTCCATGTTTCTCACTGATATAAGTATAAAAACTAAGATGGCACTAGACCAATACCCAATAAATTAATTTAATCGTCTCCTATTTCTTCTGTTGGTCACTTGAAATAAGAATGGAAACAAATTTATTACCTTCAGCAGTTCGCACATTTTGTGATCTTGAAATTGTGCCATAACATAGTATAAATCTACTTAGTAGAAAAAGAGAATTCGAATTTAATGAGAAATAAAGAAGAAAAAGAAATGAAGTATGATTACTGTAGATGTTAAATTTCATATTAATCATATTCTATATCAACCCTTTAATAATGGACAAATTTCATGATTTATTAGATCGTAATGACTACCTAAGGCATTTCCATGCACCAAATATTATAGAAAAGTGAACAAGCCAAATTCTAGTAATTATTCTACATTCCATGTGTTAAAATCAATGTTCTCCGAATTCGACCCACTGAATTACCACCTCCCAATTCCAAAATTTATAATAAATTTTAGCTTATAGGTTTCGAAAGTATATTCAATATATAGTAAAAATTAAATTCAGATTAATTTATCATTGTTGCGAAAACGTGTAAATAATAACAGAGAAAGCTTGGATCCATCAGAACTTTTATCTCTTGAGAGAACTTTATGCATCGAATATATCAGTATAATGCTTGGATATTCAATGGTTTTAAGAGAGAAAGCTTGGATCCATTGAAAGTATATTCAATGCATCGGATCTAGGTTTTTACAGATCTCAGCCCGAATTTAATTTTTTTTAAATACTTAAATTAATTCTTAATCTTTGATATATATGAATTTAACAATTATTTTATAAAATAAATATCTTAAAATTTTAAATTTAACCTAAAATTAAAACAAGGATTAAAAAAATATTAAATTATAAATACAAATTATACAATACAAATTTCACAATCTAACAATTATTTTATAAATACCTTAAAAATTTAAATTTTACCCAACAATTAAAAAAAATAAAAAAACATAGAAAAAAATAAAAATAAAAATAAAATTTTGGGTTCAACCCAAATTCGATCCAACTTGGATCGGAAAAATCCGAGCTAAGCCCAGGTTTTGGATCCTAAAAAAAAATTGAATATGAATTCGAATTGAGCAAAACCTGAATTCGAATTTAAATTTTGCCATCCCTAATCATAACATCTATTGAATTCGGCAAAATTTTATCAATTTTTATGTTAAATTCATGCTTGAAGGTTTTTTTTTGTCTAGTATTTTATTATGGACCATATAATAAAATCTTTGTTTCTCTTAAATTGAAAAATTCGGATATTATTAGGTTTTGTATTTTATTAAGAGTCTTGTTAGGATGTCACTCTTTTTTATCAACAAAATTACAACATTAAGATAAATTTGTTTCTTCTAACTCTATTACGTTTTCGCTATGTTAATAGTTAGTTACGAAGTAAATGGGAAGAGGGAGAGAAGAAATGGGGAAAGCAAACACTGAAACAATACTAAAAGTATGATCATGAAACTATATAAAAAAACAAAAAAAAAAAAAAACAACGCCAATTGCAAAAGCCCCATGAAATGATTGTTAAGACACCAAGAGTGGTATTGAAAGATCTTTAATGAAGATGCAAAAGCACAAGAGATTGAGTGTACTTACTCTAGTCCATGATGAGCACATGATGAGAATTTAATATCACATGTGTTGGAATTTAATTAAGTTGGTCTACCATTTACCATGTGTTGTTTCATCTTGTGCTAGCAATGCTGCGTGATCTGTCCTTGGAATGCAACCAAATGTGTCTGGGCGACTGTGTGAATGCAATTGGTGCCTTGCATATCAAATTTCCTTTTAATTGATTGACTTTTAAGGTAATGAATTATTTATGTATATATGTACCAAGAGGCTAGCCAGAGTGCCCTATGCTTTAAGAGAATTTAACATTTTTTTCCCCAATATTGAGACAACATCTGCGGCTTCTTCGTTCAATATTTCAATTAATTAATGGTGTCTACTAAGAATATGCTGCCAAGGAGTGAGTTTTGAGGCAAGCAACGCCACCCATCCGTTTAGTTGAAATTATATTTGTTTATCTTTTTATGAGGTTTAAAATCCAAAAATCTGTTAAAACTAATTGATTCAATATGAATCGAACACATTTTGATTGAGTTCGATTTATTAATCAACATTTAAATTTGATTTTGAAAAGAAAGTTCATGCAAGACCGTATAGATTTTCAGACGATTTGCATCCACCAACGGCCAGCTGTTCTTCCATTGTCTTATCTTGATATTATGTGTAATTTTGACCTTATAAATTTTGTGTTGAGATTGTGATATATGTAAAAAATAATAAGTAGTATTTTATAATTTTTCTCTTATGTGAGGGTTGTGTTATCCTTTTTAAGTGATGATAGTTATAATTATTCTTTGTGGGTATTTTTTTTTATTCCTCTTAAGGGTAGGACTCTCTATTCTAAATAGGATAGAAGATTTTAATTGCGAAATGATCTTCATAATAGATAGGGTTATGTATTTTTCTTTTTAAATGAGTAGTAGATTTGAACCTTCTTAAGTCAAAATATTTGTATAGTTTCCCAATTTTTAATTTTTTATTAAAATTTTTACGATATAATATATATAATTTTATTTAATGATATTATATCTATCAATAATTTTTTTTTTATAAAAAAAGCAAGACCATATAAATTGTTAAAGGTTGAAGAAAAGTTTGAAGATGTTCCGTGCCATACGAATTAATATTTTGATTGAAAGAAAAATGAATTTACTATTTAGTCCCGTTTATAATTATACAATTACCTCATTTCATCAAATCACGAATGAGATTTGCATGGGTTTCAGTCCTTTCAAATTAGATGGTCATATTGAAAAAAAAAAAAATTGTCATAAATTCTATTTATTCAAACGGATTTTCAGGGTAAGATGTATGTAACTTGCGAGCGAGAGGCTGAGGTATATGGTTCTTAACTCTTTTTAAAGTCGACAAGGCAAGCAACCTTGCAGTTGCTGCGCAAATACAGGGAGGAGGCAACTCTGTGGGTGTGGCTAGCTAATATTTGATGCATGTATGCATAAGAGTTCCACTTCTGCAACATCTTCACTACTTGAACTTCTCATTTTTTTATAGAAAACTGTGCCATGGATCACATTTATGGCCTTGGATGTCTAAACATTTTTACAAGTTTATATAAAGACATTCATAAAAACTAAAAAGGTGAAAAGTCTTACAAAGGTTTTCTAATCATTTCAACCATCAAAATTCAAAACGAAAGAGCAACTTATTAAGGAATGCCCTATACTACTTGTAATTAATGTGGAATTGGTCAATGTCCATATTTAATTTTTTATTTTTAAGATTAACATTTAAAGAAGGTGTCTCTTTTTACAAAGCCTCGTACTCTATTTATCCATTGAGACACAATTTGAATAGACTAATCTATATAAAGAGGAGACGAACTTCCTCACTTGCCTATATAGGTGAGGAGAATCAAATCCTCCCTAATTAACGAAGTATTTTATCACCCAAGTCGTCAGTAGTGTATATTTAAAAATTATTTTCTGTTAAGTAAGTAAATAAAATTTTATATTAAAAAAAAATAAAAAATTAAAAAAAATATAAATAATGAATTATATTTTTATTGATATGAGTTTTTTTTGTGATAAAATTCAAAAGTAAAATCACGAGAGTTTAGACTTAAAATAGACAATATTATACCAATGTGAAGATATGTATAATTTATGAACTTTTTACAAGTGGTATCAAAGTTATGCCCCAAAGTTAGAAGTGTGGAAGAGATCCTCGATGCCTAACGAGAATGTGGTGAGTCTTGATTTGCGATGGAATTCGTAGTAAGCTCTATGGATAGGTGGTGATATGCTCCCAGGCATCACGTAAGGCGTGTCTTCTCAACGCAGTGATACGAGCTTCACATAAGGCGTGTCTCCTAATGCAGTGACAAAGAGTTGACCTGATAGAGCGGGTTCTTGAGATAGGCAGTACTTTGGATTTCACGTAAAGCGTGCTCCCACAACGCAATGAATATAAGTAGAAGATGAGTACTAAAAAGAGAGTGAGATATTCCTATGTGGAAGATAGACGGATAAAATATCGTTTGAGGGGAGATTTCGTGATCCTTTATTCGAGAGAAAGATTGTTAAGAAAGTAAACAAAGTCCCACATTAGAAAGAAATGGGGAAGATCATAAGTATAAAAGGAGTGAACCATATCTCCATTTGTGTGAGACCTTTTGGGTAGAGCCCAAGAATAAAACTATGAGAGTTTAAGCTCAAAGTGGATAATATCATACTAATGTAAAAATATGTGTGATTTATGAACTCCTTATATTTTCAAATTTATTAAAAAAATTATGATATATAATATTTAGCCTATAGTAATTGTATTTTAAGTTTATTCGAAACCGTAAATCTTTTACTCTTCTCAAATTTGATCAAGTATATATTCTTATAAAATTACAATTATAAAAAGGGCATAATCAATTTTTTTTAATACATATATTTTAGCATGTATTCTAATTAACCTTAAACGCTTTATAAAAGTCTTTTACTTATAAGCAAAACACAATTAAAGAGATAAATAATTAAATACACCAAATAAAGCACAAGTAATTGTTGAGATTTGTGCTCATGTGTCATTTTATTGTTGTATGAATATTTTAATTTTTAATATTTATACAGTTTATTATTTGTTAAATTGCTAATTACTATTATTAAATAGTTTAACGCTTGTGATGCTACAGATATTATATGATCAGAAGGAGTTTAGATTTGGTCTAAAGAAGTTTAGATCAATACCAAAAGTTAGCATCACTGAAAACTATAAATGCTAAACAGTTAGCATGTTATATTAATTAGTGAGGTCTAAAAGTTAGAATCTTATCTGTGACGGTACAAAGACTTGAGAATACATTAGTAATAACATAGTTACAAGAGTTGCAATAAGTGCTAAGAAATATTATTATGCAAGTTTTTTTAATTAAATTATATGTTACTGGTCTTAACTCATCGATGTAGGTCTATCGGTGGAATCTTTTTACATAGACCTGTGTATACTATACCTAAATGGTCTAGATGGTTATTCTTAGCTAACCATGGACTTACTGAAAGTTCGTATAGCATACAGGTGTTCAGTAAGGACTGAATACTGAACACACTCAACAAGAACCCTAATAAACATCCTATGAAGCCATCAATGGAAGGTCCTCTCGAATTGAGTAGTATACGTGGTCCTTTGACCTGAGTACCACGGTGGGCTTGTAAGTGATCCATCATACTTTAGTTCCACGCATGTCACAAACCTTTCACGGTGTGACCATTGGGTATGGTCTAATGCTTATAGAGTCCGCTGTGAACATATATGGAATCCTTCAGCTCACATGAATGAGTTATATATATCCAGATGCTTAAAGACTGTATCTTAGAAAGTCTTATGGCCATAAGCAATAAATCGAGAAAAAGAGTTTCCTACAGAGTTAAACAATATTATAAAAGTATTTGCATATATTGTTTATTAAGATACATGTCTGGAGATAAGTTCACGGATGAACATATAAAAATTTGACGGTAGTGATCTATATATCTGTTTTTTCAGGATGTAATTGGCAGAAGGATTATACGTATGTGCTATGACCTCAACTTGTATGGTCTACTGCATTGATTTATAATATCCATGACATTTGGAGGGGGGCATCTGTAACACCCTCCTCACTCGCCTCTCATCGAGACACGAGATCAGGGATGCTACGATAACATCGAACACAAATAATAATAAAAATTTATTCAAACTTATAAAAAACACATTATAATTAAATTTTTTTTTCTATAAAAATTTATGGAGAAAAACTGACAGAGTCTTCCTTAAAAATTTGATTTTACACTATCTATGATAAAGGAAAACACTCCCAAATTTCAATATCAATTCTCAACCAACTTTCATTTTTTCAACAATTATCCACGACTCGTATAACAATCTAAATATATTAAATCTTCACCAAACTATTTCAAATCCAACATATTATCAAAACAAATATCATATACCATCATAGTTTTAAAGAAAATATTTCTGAGGAAATATATACATACACGTACATACAATTAATGTCCATAATATAATATACAACAGTTTACAGACAAATAAAATATCTACCAATATAATTATATGTATATAGAGGATGTGAGCGACTCTGAGTTGCTGCAGACAGATTCACTCTTCAGTCTTTAGAGACAACAACTCTACTACTTACGTATGGTAAATCTAACGCGCTAAGCACAACGGCTTAATGGGTGTACATAAAAGTTGAAATAGTATAACAATGTTTTGTTATCCTTATTGCAAATAAACCATATATATAAATAATGAACATTTTAATAATAACCAATGTTGCTATATAACAAAAATAATTCAAAATTTATCAATTAATTAATTTATTAAACCAAAACATTATTCAATTTCTCATTTTAATTGATCAATATATATATATATATATATATACATATCATATTTATAATTTAATTAATTCATTTATTAACTATTTTAATAAATTATAATTAATTCAAGTAGGCACTCAAAATAAACACTGACACGATACTATGGATTGGCTAATGGGCTAACAGATATCAGATAGTGATTCGGCGTCGGTCACTCAATGACTACCCACCGGATCCAGAACAGATAACGAATCAGATACACAGAACGGTGTCATCAGACAAACAAACGGCGCAGTACTGCTATAATACCCTATTGGTATGCCAACTACCAATATTCAGATTTACTTAGGGCGTCTCAATAATATTATTATTATTATTAAACTGAATTATTATACAAATTCATATTTACTCAATTTTTTTATTATTCATATTTAGACACAAATATTTTTCTATTATTACAAATAGGCTCAAAATTTTTTACTATTTTCTTTTATGCTCAAAGTTTTTCAAAACTTTACACATAAGTCTAAATATTCCAAAAGTTTCCATATAGGCTCAGAATATTCAAAAATACCCAAATAAGTTTCAGATTTTCCAGATTTAACAATTAAGCTCACAATTTTCTAATTTTTCACTTATAGGCTTAAATTTTTAAAATTTTGCAATTAAGCCCCAATTTCTTCAAAAAATCATATATAAGTTCTAATTTCATAAAAATTCACATAAAGACCTAAAATTTTCAAATATTTACAAATTTATTCTAGATTTTTCCAAAATTCTCATATAAGTCCTATTTTTCTCAAAATTCATATTTATACCCAATTTTTCTTTTCTTTTCAATTTTGACCACCAAATAATATCCAATGCTCAAAATATATTTAATACATTTAGAAACAATATAATTATCAATTCAATGCCATAGTTCAACATACTCATCCATCATATTATTAAATCACATAAATAAACACGAAATTCCCTAAAGTAAAAATTTCAATTTCAATTAAAGTGTACACCAACCTTATAAACTTAATTCCTCTATTTGTTACTCACTTCTTCTCCTTCTCCTTCCCTTGGCTATCCTTGGCCAAGCTTTCACCTTATATGCCAAAATACACAAATAATAAATAAAATTCTAATTACCAAATTAAATGCACAATTCACTAATTCTACATGACTATTTCACCTATTTACCCTTAAAACCCAAAATCCATATTTAATAGAATTTTTATCAACAACTCACCTTGAATAACACCTTATACCTTGAAATTGATCCTTAAAACTTGATTAAGAGGGGTTTAATTAAGGGTTTAGGGGCTTAATTTACTAATGAAAGTATTGAGAATTGTTGAATTTAAAAGGGGGATAAAAGAAAATTGGAGAGAAAATACAAAAGGGGGGGTGGGGGAGACGGCAAAGGGTTTAGAATTGTGAAAATTTTCAATACTATTCCTCCTTTTATAGCCTTCATTTTTCTTTCCAAAAATACCCCAACTAAACCCAAAATTAAAAAAAATGCCATTGGTTATAAATGGTGGCATTTGATTGGTTCAAAAATTCTAAAAACTATTCACAACTAAACTAAATAAAAATCTAGTTAAAAACTAACTAATCCTATCACTTTCTAATTCATTTGGTGGCTAATTACTATTGGTTCATGATTAAGTGTTGGAAAAGTGTAAATGGTCAAGGTTTTAATTCCATGAATCCATTTTTACCATACCAACATTTTTTCAACCAATCAAATTCTTCCATTTTCTGTAACAAATAAATTTAATCCTAATAAAAAAAATTAATTCTAATAATATAAAAAATCTAATAAATAAATATTTCGGGGTGTTACAGCATCGATCTCGGACTCACATAATAGTTCTGTTTGACAAATCAGGAGTGGACCTAGAGAGTCCCGCAATATGAAGTGTACTCGTTGTGCATTGGGGTAGCATACCGGATTGATGGTTCGATTCAAAAAACTTCAGTAGACTGGACATTTACTTCGATTTCCCTTCAGTCGTGCACATGTTAAGACTTAAGAGTTAAGTATATCAATTATTTATTGACCAATAAGATGTTGACACGTAGCACATGTGGGCCAATTAGTGTTTGATTTAAAAATTATCAAAATGACCTTATTTGTTTGACAAATAATATCATTATTTTATTCATTAAATATTTATTGAATAAAATAATAATAATAATATATGATATTATTATTTAAATTAAAATCAAACAATCATTTATTTATTTAAATTGGCATGTGTTTCTACCATGATTTAATATGATTAAATTATTTATTTAATATTTATTAAATGAAATGATAAGTATAAATAGGTGGCATTTGTTAATGGTAGGTCTTAAGATATTTTTTAATAATGAGAAAGTGTTTTCTCATTTGGCTTAGATTAAGGCTAAGTTCATTTAAATAATTTTCTATTTTATTTTGTTTTCATTTGATTTATTGTAAATAATAATAAACAAAAACTAATGACAAACATAATGGATGTCATTAGGTGAGAAAATGAAAGATAATAATAAAAAAATTACTAATGACAAACATAATGGATGCCATTAGGTGAGAAAATGATAGAAAATAATAAACAAATAAAAGAGCAATTAATTATCAAAAAATTCGTGCAAAAAGGGGTTAAGGGAAGCGAGAGAAGTGAATTTTGCTGTGTGTTAGAAAATTCTCTCAAGTATTGAGAGCACAAAAACACAACTCTTTTATTTCTCCTCTTCTATTTTTTTGGTCACTCATACTACAAGGTAGAAACAAGAATTCATGAGTTGAATCATTTGTTAGAAAAGCTGTTATTCTAACTTCCCCAAGCCCATCTTGTTGAGGAACTAGAATTGTGAACGAGTTGTTTCAAGGTAGGTACTCCGATTTGACAATATACCAAAGGCTTGACATGTATTATTTCTCAATCTTGAACTATTTTATATTTATAAGATAACATGTAAAGTTTATTTGTATTTATCATTGAGTAATTTATATTACGCTCATCCGCTGCACATGTATGTATGTGATACGTATGCTATATTTGAATGATAGACACAAACCTACATGCATGCACCCTAGGTTTAAAATCTCTTACAATAATATGTGGTTCGGTAATAATCGCCTACATCCATGGTGGATCTCAAAATCCTAAATTTTTTTATTCAGTTCTTTTATACACAAAAAAACTCTCATAAGAGATTATAAGGAATATTCAAATACTTAAGTGTTCCCAATGATCTATACCGCACTTTTTTGCGCGCTTAAAATGCTAAAATGCAATCTAAACTCTCTATTTTCTCTCTTCTTGATGCTTCGATGCTTTATTAATTTTAAGAGTTTACAAGAATTTATATAGTATTTACAAAGCACCTAAAAATCATATTTTTAGTTGGAATAAGAGTTCACACATTATATAAGTCTAAAACTGATTTTAGGATACAATTCTACTAAAAAATAGATGTTTCTTGAAATTGGGTAGCGCCACAAAGTTGGCACTGCGGCGTCAGTGATACTGACTTCAGCATTGTGACACTGCAAGGCCAATGTCGCAACACCCAAACCTGAGTAAGTCACCAATGTGTGTTCTGGGCTCCTCCTCATTTCTGGCTTCTGTGTTCGTTCTTTTCTTGATCGTCCAATGTGTACTTGACCTCGTGTCAACTCTTCATTGATCTCCAACTCAAAATCAAAACTTATCTTTAATTTTAAATCACTAAATCTAACATAAGTGAATTATATAATTAGTTTGTGTATGTAATGACATTTCAAAATAATGAATTGTATAAAATAACAAATTAGATACCATTTAAAATTAGTAGAACAACATTACACATACAAAGTTGGAAAAATTATCAATTTTATAATATTAAAGGTTATTAGTAAAAATACCCTTGAGGTATGGCCTGATTTTAGTAATACTCACTAGTTTAGAAAATATGCAGTAATGCCCAACCATTAGGGGATCTTTTGTTAAAATTAACTAACAAAAGGGTAATATCATCATTTCAATGTTGTTTTATCTAATCAGCTCTTATCCTATATCCAAACACCCATATTTTTCTAATTAAACATATTTATCCCCTTATCTAAACAGTAGTATTTTTGTATCTAAACAATCAATTTTTTTAAAAAATAAAAAAAAACAACAAAAGAAAGTTTTGGCCCCCTGTTATAGCCGTTGTTAACACGGCCAAAATAATTGCTATTAAAGCGGCCATAACCACCGTTGTTACAGCTGTTATTAACGCGGCCAAAACGGTTGTTGTTAAAGCGTCCACCGCTTTACTTTTTTATTTTTATTATTTTTTAATAATTTAAATTAATTTAAATTTTTAAATATTAATTTATTAATAAATTTTTTTTAAATGGTGCTCTATTATTAATCATTTATTAATAAAAAAATTAACATTTTTCAAATTTGTACTGTGTAAGTGGTAGAATATATTTCAAAGGGTAATTTAGTCATTTCATGTAATTCTGTTAATTTTAATGAAATATTCTCTAACGATTAAGTATTATTGCCTATTTTTTTAAATTAATGAATATTACTAACATTAAACTATACTTCAGAGGTATGCTTGATAATATCGCCAATATTAATAATAGTATAAAATATCAACAATTATCTATTCACTATATAGTTATAAAATGTTAAGTGTTCTTTTTCTTTGTACTGCACACATCGCAACATTTTCATTATATGTTTAAAGTTGCTTAAGTTTTAAAAAATATAATGCAAAATTTAGGACATTTAAGGAAGTTATAGCATGCATGTAACAAAAAATGGAAAAGCATACCACAAATAGTGTGGTAATCTTACCCAAATTCATGGCGGGAGTGGAATTAACCATTAACTGGAAATATATAAAAAAAAAAACCAAATAGCGGGAAAAGCAGAGAGAAAATGGCAGATCCAAGCTACCCTCCCTTTGTTTCTGTTCTTGCTGCTTCCATCATGTGATATTAATACTTGGCAAAGATAACTTCGAAGTCATTAAAACCTTAAAACACCCTATTCCCTCTCCGCGTTTCTCTTCAATTTTTAATAATCGTGCAATTTATTGCAACAAAAGTCAATTACTTACGGCCATAAATGATGATGATCCGTCCTCGGCTGCGCCTCTCCCGCTTCCTTAGATCTTTCTCTCTTCCCGCCACCACCGACGATTCCAAATCTAAATTGCTTTAACATCTTCATTGCTAATGAATCTAATCTAAGAGGCAACCACATTAAAAAAGCAAATAACAGAAAGAAGAATTGAAATTTATTTTATTGTACGGTTCGGGTTTCAAGAAATGCTAGTCAAATTTTTAGCAACTTGGATTTTGTTATTATTATTTTTTGAGCTCAAATGAGTTGTGAAAGAGTGTTAAGATTGAGCATGAAGTGCGCCGCAAATGAACCTTGGTGCATGGATTTTCGTGTCCATGCTGGCACTGTGACGATCCTCCCTTGTCACTTGTTTTATATAAAGAGACTGAATTATCGAAGCTTGTGTACCATCGTCTATTTACGTACTTCACTAATAGTTACATTTTCTTTCCTCGTTCGTTCATTTTGAGTGAGGGGATAGCTTAAACTGCAGGTATGTATGTTTCTCTTTCGATCATTCTTTACTCAAACTTTATTAGATGCTAGTATTCCACCATCTCTTTTTGGCAGAGTATATTTGTGAAGCAATACTAATTTGTTCTTGACAACATGCATGTTTTGCTTGGGCAGAAATTATATATTTGGAAGAAAGGTTTCTTATAAAATGAGAGGAGCCATTTTTCTGAAATTTTTAATCGGTATATTGGCTTGTTTGAGTGTCTTTTGGGTTAATGCAGAAGACCCTTATAGATACTACACATGGACAGTCGAATATGGAACAATTTCTCCTCTTGGTGTTCCTCAGCAGGTTTGCAGAAAGCTGTATTTCAAATTTATCTAGCTGATATGTTTTCGTTTTCAATCTTTCTAAATTGAAATACTTTGAATGATTGTGCAGGGTATCCTTATCAATAAGCAATTCCCCGGCCCTCCAATTGAAGCCGTGACTAATGACAACATAATTGTTAATGTCATTAATAAGTTGGATCAGCCTTTCCTCATTACCTGGTCCGTTGCAGTTCCTTTCTCTTTTTCTTTCTAGAATGGGATTTCTTTTTCGAACGGTATTGAGTTAAATATATGCATATAAATATATATATTTTTTAAAAGAAATTATTACAAGAGTGTTTTCATTGTTTTACATACATCACTGATATGGTGTACCTTAATAGTTATATTTAATTACCACGTGATAATAGGGGTAGATAAGTTTTTAAAGTCCTAATAGATCCGGGTAAGATTTTTATTAAATGGCTTGTTTGGCTCATAATAAAACTTCCATGGTGGGAATTTAGGAATGGAGTTAAACAGCGAAGGACCATATGGCAAGATGGAGTGTTGGGAACCAATTGCCCAATTCCTCCAAACACAAACTGGACATACAAGTTCCAGATGAAAGATCAGATTGGAACCTACAATTACTTTCCTTCAACAAAAATGCATAGAGCTTTTGGTGGTTTTGGTGCTATTAATATTGCACAAAGGTCGGTGATATCAGTCCCCTATCACATACCTGATGGAGAATACACCTTGCTCGTTAGCGATTGGTACAAGAACTTTAACAGCCACAAGGTTTGTTATCTCCTAGTAGTTTTATAGTAACATAATATTTCTGTCAAATTAGCTTTAACATTAAACAGTGTATCTGAATTTAAGGCACAAATTATCATCATTTAAGTGAAAAACAATGTCCTAATCAAGCTTATCAATGTTTGCAGGCCTTGCAGAAAGTACTAGATGATGGCAAGTCATTGCCTCTTCCTGATGGTCTTCTTATCAATGGCAAACATGGTGGCAAACATGAATCTCTCACCTTCACTGGTGAAAAGGGTAATAATTTTGATCAAGTCTTTTAGGACCGTTTCAGCAATGAAAAACTGTTTTCGACAACACAATATTAGAATTATTCTAAAATCTTAAAAACACAAAGATTAATTCCTTCTTTTCCTTTAAATCTAGTTGTTAGGAACAATTTAGTCAGACCTTACCCATATATAATCGTAATTTGGTTTATTCTTTCAGGAAAAACCTACAAATTCAGGATATCAAATGTGGGCATAGCAACCTCTATTAACTTCAGAATCCAGGGCCACACATTGACACTTGTAGAAGTTGAAGGAGCTCATACTTTACAGGAAGCGTACGAGTCACTTGATATTCATCCTGGTCAATCAGTAGCTGTATTGGTTACCTTGCACGGGTCACCAAAGGAATATTACATAGTTGCTTCAACTCGATTCACAAAGCCTATTCTCACAACTACCGCCATTCTTCGATACGATGGTTCTAACATTCCAGCCTCTCGCCCATTGCCAATTGGTCCTACTTATCACATTCATTGGTCTATGAAGCAAGCCAGGACCATCAGGTAGTCACAATCTTCATAATATTATTATTATTTGATGCGTCTTCCTTAACATGTATGTTTAATTAGTTGCTTATCATGTATTCTGATTACTTACAATTATTGTTTGTGAAGATTGAATTTGACAGCAAATGCAGCCAGGCCAAACCCTCAAGGATCATTCCACTATGGTACCATAAAGGTTGTGAGGACATTTATTTTAGCCAATTCAAAAGAAAAGATAAACGGCAAGCTAAGATATGCCGTCAATGGAATCTCCTACGTTGACCCTGCCACCCCATTGAAGCTTGCTGACTGGTATAACATTCCGGGCGTCTTCGACTTCAATACCATCAAGGACAAGCCAACTCCAGGAGCCCCAGCTAAGCTTGGCGTATCGGTCATTCCAACTACTCTTCATGACTACGTTGAATTTGTCTTCCTGAACAATGAGAGCACTATCCAATCTTGGCATCTCGATGGATCAAGCTTCTATGTTGTTGGGTAGGCCTCTACTATTACTAATTCTTTCACTTTCCTTCTATTATTTGCTTACAATTGCAAAAGGATTTACTCATTGCACCTCGCAAATGGTCTCTGAAAATTTCAGCTACGGTGGTGGTGTGTGGACACCTGACTCGAGGAGACGTTACAATTTGGATGATGGTATTCCCAGACACACTGTTCAGGTAAATTAAAACTACTTTTTACGGAATAAAGTTTATTACATTTACAATGTTACACATACTAAACCATATAATATGTGAAATTGTCAGGTGTATCCAAAATCTTGGAGTGCAATATATGTGTCATTGGACAACAAGGGTATGTGGAACTTGAGGAGTGCATTCTGGGAAAACCGATATCTAGGCCAGCAAGTGTATGTCCGAGTATGGAACAATGAACACAGCCTGTTTACTGAGACTGATGTCCCTCCAAATGCATTATATTGTGGCAAGGCCAAACGCCCGTAGAAAGATTTGTGATTTATTTTATTTTCTTTTTCTCTTCCTCAAAGTTCAGTTACGAGGGTGTGACTGTCAAGAAAAAAAAAAGGAAATTAGGTTTAGAGTGAGCAAATTAAGAAAAAAAAGTTAAATTGTTATGTTAGATCATTTTCTAATTATGATCCTAATAAAAATTTCCTGCATTCGCGTGCTTAATGCCGTTTAGCTAGCTGCCTTGTATCCATAAATTTTATGATAATGCCTGATATATTAATTTCATTCAGTCAATGTTGAGCACATTCAATGCTACATTTGTTGTATGAATTGGCGGCATGTTATGCAAAATGAATCTTTTGATGAGGATCTTCACGCATGGATTATAAATATTGTTCTTCCGTTTCAAGTTTTGATTATCTTGATCGTGCATTGTCATTTTCAAGCATTCAATTAGTGCATGAGAATGGAATTCACTGTCAACTAGGGCCCAGAGCCGTGGAACCTTTTAATTTAGTCCTCTTATTGCTAACGACTGAAGGGTCCAGATGATTAATCCCTTATTAAGAACTATATCTTCATCTTCAAAAAACAATCCTATCAAAGACACTTTTGCTTTTGAACTTGCAACAAGTCAATATTCAGCAGTAACTATATTAATTAATGAACTGATCCAACAAGTCAATATTCATTCATGCTCTCATCATTTACCTGCTTGAGCTCAGGCTATTGAAGGAATGTTAAAAAAAAGACCCAAAAAAAAAGCCTAAGGAACATGAGAGAGAGAGAGAGAGAGGAATACATCTATGCTAAATCAAGTGAATCAAGCAAGGGCAGACAAAAGTCTTTTACTTAAAGCTGCCGGAGGAATCCTTCTTCCAGCTCTGAGATACTTTCAAAAAGGCTGCTTTAAACCTTGATCACTTTCTTGTAAGAAATCAATTAGCGAATCTTCACATGACATCCTCCACGCCACCCCCCATGAATATTTGGAAAAGGAAACCCTAATAAAGTTTTTGAGTTAACCAATATGGTAATCTCTTTTTAACCTTTAATAGTGTGAGTTTATGAATTTTGTTTCATATATTTAATTCAAGACTCATAAAATAAAGGAAAAAGCTGATAGAAGTAAGCACCCCAAGATCTTGCATCTCCTCTCCTGGATGAATCTAACATTTAGTAGTTGGAATACCAAGAAATTAACCCCATGACAATGTATGCACAGTTAGTGGATGCAATCAACTGCAACATTAAGGAGCAATCAAAATTTTTTGTAAAAAAATTTTAAGACCTAATATATACCATTTTTAACCCTTCTTGGCTATTGGTACAGCATCATAAGTTAAAACACACACATAATTAAATATAACAGAAAGGAGAAAGGTGAAAAAAATAAACAAAGGTTAAAAACCTGATGCTAGAGCCTATTCATATACCACAACCCAGACAACCACAACAGAGAAAACAATATTAATTAGCATACGAAGGTAAGGTAGAAGAACATATATAGAAGAAGATAAATTAAGTAAACGTGCTTAATTAAGGGTATGCACCATTAGTTGTTGGAAGATCAGACCACGAGAGAACAGGATTCCAGTACCCCAATTCCCCTCCAGCAACCGGAGTTGCCTCCAGAATGGTTGTTGAAGATGGTGATTCAGTAGAAGCAGCATTGCTTAGAACCACTGGTGATGTTGAGTGATCATTGCAATAGTTACTTGATGATTTGAGCCTCTGATACAGTTCTTGAACCCCTGAGTTTTGAACTTCATGACCAACTAGGTAGCCATTTTGTTGGTAGTTTTGAGCTTGATGAGGTTGACTATTTTTCCAAAGTGAGCTGAAAAGACCCAGAGAAGGGACCTGGCTAAGAGGATCCAAGACCATGGTTCTAGAATTTAGTGCACTAGTTGCAACTAGTGGCTCAGCCTTTATCAAATGAGCTCCAATAACACCTGCCTCTTCTTTCACCCTAACAGAACTAGATAATGGACCAGGGTTGATGTTAGGGCTTTGGTTGGTTCTCAGTAAGGCTAGAAGCTGGGAATTTTGAGTTGAACCCCACATGATAGGGCTTGGTAAGAACTCGTGATGAAATCCATTTCCAAGACCGGGTCTTTCAATCTCATACGCCACAGTTTTCATCTTAGCAGCAGATGATGATTTTGCCATAGCAGCTGACATACTAGAGCTCTTGTTTTTCCTGCATCCGCCTCCAATGGGAAGGTTCCTGAGAGCACCACCCTTAGTCCAATAACGACGACAGGTCTTGCAAAAATGGCGAGGCTGAGTAAGATTGTAGTTGTTGTAGTAACAGAACTTGGTGTTAGAAGAACCACACCGGGGGCACCTCAGTTTTTGGCTCTCCGAATTCGAAGAAGTATTAGAATAAGTAGTAGAACTAGTGTTGTTGGTGGCGGTAGTAGCAATAGTAGCTGTTGTCGTGATTGTTGTTGCTGTTGTTGTTATAGAAGGAGGAGGCAAAGGAGAATTTGTGCCTTCTACAATGCTTCCACTGATGGATATATTCCTTTCTCCACCTATAAGACCAGCAGCTCCAAAGAGTTCTTGAATCATCTTTTCTTCTTTGTAGATCTCAAAAGAATCCAAAACCAACAAAAAGCAAACAAGGGTGAGTCTTTATGAGTTTGCAAAAGCTAAAGAAAGTAGGTTTTGTTGTGTATTAATTAGTGTATGTATAGTGATGATCTATGTCAGAGAAAGAAGATAGAGAGTTGTTTATACATGAATTTGCCTTTGTGAGCTTCAGTTGATCAATGGCTCACTGGCTCTGTTGGCCGGTTTTTGTGGGTGTAAAATAGTGGAGGATAGGGAGTTGTGAAGCTTTGATATAGATGTACAATTATGTGAAAGAAACTAGTCTACTTTATTCTATATCAAAAATCCAAGTGGTTTTGGATTTGGAATTTTGCTGTAAGTGGTTTTTGGAGGGAAGTAATTGGCCTTTATTCCATTTCCCACTCTACCCTTCTGACCATATCATCAAATCAAATAACACTAATAATTCCAATGACAATTTCAGGAAGTGACCACCAGATGATTAAAATTACCTTTCATTTTCCACATTTAATTCCACTTGGCTAATTATAGTCTATTTTCGACTGCATCCTAGCAAATTAATTATAGGCTTGATCTAAATTTATCAAAATTATAATAATAATAATATTTGTATGCCTTTATAGCCTTAATACTGCTATAAAAAAAACAAATTTACTTTACATACTAAATATGTCTTATACAAGACAAATATCCTATATAAGTAATATAGCTTATTTAATAATATATTTTATATAAAAAGTATAATTTAAATAGAATAATACTTCTTAAATAAATAATATCATGCCAACACTCTTTTAATACATCTCAAGTTGGTGCACAACTTATTAATCTCATTATATAACACCTTTTTTTTAGATTGCTTTTATGAGGAGATTATCTAATTGATTTTCAAATATAATAAATAGAAGTTGTATAATTTTCCAATCGAGTTTTTTTTTTATAAAGTGATGATCAACTTTCACATATTTAGTATAATCACGTTGAACTGGGTTGTGTGTAAATTTAATGGCCGCCTTATTATTACAATGTACACTTATTGAATTCTTATATTAAATCTTCAAATCTTGTAATATACTTTGAAACCACAACAATTCGCATAGGTTATGAGTCATACCTTAAAATTTAACTTACGTACTTAATCTAGCTACAATTTTTTACTTCTTACTTCTCTAAATAACTATATTATTTTTTACAAAAGTAAAGTAATTAGATATAGACCTCCTGTCGATTTTATCTTTTGCCCAATTGAAATTTGCATACCCTTCAATTTCTTTATTCATTGTCGGGTCCATTTTGGATTTGCCTAAGCATCCTGCACACTACTAGGAATAGATATAATAGATAATTGATCAACAGTAAATACATATGATTCTGATAACTTATGAAAGGACACATGACTATTGATTAAGTACTTTATTTTGGCTTTAAGGTCAGGTTCAGATTATTTTTGTAACTTTACTATTAGTCCTTTATAGATATTTATTAGCTACATTTTCTGTGAGATCAAATGTTTCATTCAGTTTATTAATTATGGGATTCAAGGCTATACATGGATAAACATTCTTCGTTGATTCTTCGGTTGATGGTGTAAGAACGGGAAACTTAGGCAAAGAATCAGGGGGGGGATCTTGAACAAAGGTCACTTGATCGTTATCCTTACTAGTTTGATTCACTTAACTAAGCTTTAACCCTTTTTTTCATTAATTCTATGTAATAGAGTTTGCTCCGTCTAACACCATAATCAATAATTTTTCTCGTTAGAATGGCTTAAAAAAAAAAGAATGTCAAAATGTTATAGTGTAGGCAAAAGTAAAGGTAATTTGGCTAACAAAAAGGATATTATATTCAAGAGAAGAAATTACAAGCACAGTATCTAATAAAGTGATAGAACCCTATCCAGTAACAGAAAAGCTACTACCATAGTTGTGAAAATAATTATCTAAGAGGAAGAAAAAAAATATTTTAACTGACTAGGGTCCCTAGTCATGTAACCAGATGCACCTGTATTAATAAGTCACATACTATCCTTAGAATTAACAAAAAAATACAAAAGCTTTACTGAGTGTACAATATTGGTCATGGGTTGTACCTGCTTCTCCTTCGTGGATGATATCATAACTTTTCCTACAATATTCTTTAAGATTTCTTCGTAAAATTTCATCATTTAGGATACACTATGATTTTATAGCATCTTTGTTTTGAATGACTAGTTTCACTATAATGAGTACATACCAACATTTTATAAGATTGCTTGAAATTATTCTTTGATGGACTCGAAAAGGACTCTTGTCGAGTCTGGTTGGCTATCAAGACCGAGCTTTTCGAGATTAGGTAAGAGCCTTCCATAGTTTGTCTCTGTTAATACTCTATCTGGACATATGCATACACACTCTCAAGATCAAGTTTTGAATCTTTTCACAAGATTTCACCGCGAACCTATTTAAACTTAGAATCAAATCCACTTAAAAAATATAAACTCGAATTCATTATTGAGATTTGTGCTTAGGTGTCATCTCTTTATGTCTGAATATTTGTTTAATATTTATACTAGTATTATCATTTCATTAAATCGCTAATTATATTTTGTATATGGTAAGATGCTTGTAACGTTTTAGACATTGTATGATTTGAAAGAGTCAAATCTGGTCTAAAGGAGTTTAGATCAGTGCTAAAATTAACAACGTTGAGAATTATAAATGTTAAGAATTAGTACTGATAAGAGTTATCAGATTATAAGAGTCAGCGACATTTAAAGAGTTATAGCCTTGTCTGAAATGTGAGAAAGACCTTAGAATATATTAGTAATGACGTAGTTATAAAGAGTTACAAATAATGTTAGAAAATATCATTATGCAAATATGTTCTCAAATATTATGTTCTTGATCTATCTTTACTAATGTTATCTGTCAATGAATACCTTAATAAATATATGGATCGGTGTATGTCTATATCTGGATAGTTTAGATGGTTAGTCTTAGCAAATCAGAGTTTAGTGGAAGCTCATATAGAGATACAAGTATTCAGTAAGGATTGAATACTGAACAGACTGATAAAGACCTCCAATAAACATCTCATAAAGCCGTCAATAGAAGGTCTTTCGAGTTGAGTAGTATTCGTGGTCCTTTGACCTAAGTGCCATGGTGGGCTTGTGAGTGATCCACCATATTTTGGTTTTACATATGTCAGAAACATTTTATGATCTGATTGTTAGGTATGGTCCGATGCTCACGAAGTCTAATGTTCATAGATATGGGATCCATCAGCTTATTTGAGTGAGTATACACCTTAATGTTCTAAGATTGTATTTCAGAAAGTCTTTTGGCCATAAGCAGTAATTCTCAGGAAAAGAGTTTAACTCTAAGGATAAATAATATCACAAACGTATTTGAGAAAATTATTTATTAAAATACAATTCTAGAGATAAGCTTTCAGTTGGACATATAGAGATTTGACGGTATTAATCTATATCTTCGCTATACCCGAATATAAATGATGGAGGGATTATATGAATATGTTATAACCTCAACTTGTATGGTTTAATGCGCTATTTTGTAATATTCGTAACTTGTGGGGGGCATCATTTTGTAATACACGTGTAGTATATATATAAATCTTGGTGGCAGAAATAAAAAAAAAAAGAAAATAGAGAGAGAAGAAGTTAAAGCGATGGCCGCCGTATATATATTAAACATATTGTTTGTTTTTTTTTGGGTTAAGAAGAAGAAAGTTGAAACGGGAAAAGAAAGAAGAGAAAGCCGAGAGAAGGAAGAAAAGAGAAAAGAAAAGAAAGAAGAAAAAGAGAAGAAGAAGAAAAGAAAGAAAAAAAAAAGAGAGAAAGGAGAGAAACCGAGAAGAAAGAAGAAGAAAAAGAAGGAAAAGAAAAGAAAAAGAAAGAAAATAGAAAATTTTAGGAAATTAGTTGGGTAGTCAAAATTATACCCAGTGGTTTAGCGGGTAATAATTTTACGATATTAGAATATTTAGATTTTAATATTTATAATACATATCGGTATTAATGATGTATTTTTACACCCTATGATATAGGAGGTGTATCGATAGCGAGTAGATCTCAGAATCCAGACCCAGCTCAGGATTAGCGCACTTTTGTGAGTGGATAATTATATATATTTTATATGTTTTTAATACAGCTAATTATGATTTAATTACGCATTATCAGATTTAGTTATGATTTATTTTAGACAGAAAAATATGTATACTAGTTAATATATTCAGAAATATTTTAGAATTTATTATAGTACAGTTTATAATTATGTTCAGTACAGAAATAATTATTTCAGAATAATTATGGTCACAATATTATATTGTAGTAGTTTTTGAACCACCATATGCGTACCCTCCCCTTTAATGTAGTTGCTCTGCGCATGCGTTAGACCAGTTTAGTTTGCTCTGCCCGAGCGATGCAGCATTCTGCCGGGTTAGACCAGCTTAGATCCCCCGCTCTGCCTGTGCGTTAGTTACTCTGCCAGGTTAGACCATATTTTCCTCGGGTACAAGTTTGGTGTGGTTTTCAGTATATATATGTAGTACATGTTTCCAGAGTTATGTTACATATATTCAACTTGATAATAGATTTTATGATAGTTTGCGCTTTCAGATTTTCAGATTCCAATATTATGTCATGATTTTAATTTCAACACAGATTTTATGACAGTTCATACTTTCAGTACAAGTTTATTGATTACTCAGTATACAGTTTTATGATTATTTTATCATACAGATTTATACGTGTACAATACATATAAAGTATATGATATTTTCAGATTATGTCCACTCACTGAGCCACAAGCTCACCCTTTTTCTATTTTTCTATTTTTTTTCCTAGGTTGTCATAGGAATTGTGCAGTGTGATACAGTCATCACATTTTGAGGTTGGCCAACGTGCATAGCTACATAAGTGTCTCAGTCTGTGTATTTGTATATGTTTTGTATAGTGGAGCACATGTGTACACTTTTTGTTGAGGCAGGTAGCCTCATTGTATCATATGTATGAGTAAAGAGTATGTTAGTCACATGTCATCGCAGGATCTGTCTCGATTCTCGAGGAGGGCTCGGGTCGGGTCCTGTCACATTTACAATTGTTTGGAGGAGTTTCATATGACAATTTGGGCGTGGACCTAGAGAGTCTTACAATATAAAGTGTACTCGTTGTACATTTGGACAACATTATGGATTGAACAATTTTATCCTAAAAATTCTAGGAAACTAAAAAATATATTTCAAGATTCTTCGAGTTGTACACTTGTCTAGACTTAAATGTTAAGTACATCATTTAATTAGTTAATAACATTTAATTAGTTGGCAAGAGTTATTACCTAATTAAATATTGACAAGTACAATTTTGTTCTATGAATTATTTCACCATGAATTCATCAATTAATAATGTTAGTAAAATCAAATAAAATAAAAATTAATTATTCAAATAGTTTTTGAATAATTGAATAAATATTATTTAAATAAATAATAATATTTATTTAATTATTTATTATTTTGGTTTAGGTATGAGACGTATACATAACTGGTATAATTACCACCAAATATTATTTTTTATTTTTTTAGCTACTTAATCAATTTTGAGAGCACTTATGAAGTGCTTAACACACCTAAATATTATTTTGAATATTGGATTAACAAAAATGGTGAAGCAAAAACGTGCAAGCTAGAGGGATTGAGAGAGAGTTTGGTTTTGGAGAGTTTTCCTTTGAACAAAGTGTTGAGAGAAAGAAAAATAAATTCTTCTTATTTTTCTTTTAAAAAATAAAACCTTGTTGCTGGAAATTCAATTGCTGTTATTCTAGTTTCACAATCCCATCGAATTGTTGTAAATTAGAATTAAATAATAATGCACTTTAAGGTGAGTTCAAAGTTGAAGTTAGAAAGAATCCGAAATTAAAATCTTCACCAAAATTCTTCAAGGGTATGTTTTTTATCATCTTATGTTATTAATGATATAAGTTACATGTATATATGTTGATTACATACTTAATTCTGCTGCAAAATTTGTGTATATGATATATGTATTTAATTTTTTTTAACATGTACACAATCATATGCATACACCCTAAAACAAGTTAACAGTTATACCATAGCTGAATGCAATTGAATAATTCCTTCAATCGTTCCCTCATGAAATAGTATTGTGATCAATTTACTGAAAAATAGCAACAAATTCATTATAATATGTTGGTAGTGGGCGGTCACTTTGCTTGGTCATCTAATTTATCATGGAATATTCTAGCCATCACCTCCACAATCTCCTTCGATGTAGGAAGACAAATAAACCATTGTGATAGTCTCATTGAGTCAATAAGTCAGCTTTTGACTTGATGATTTTCGGTAATCTAAACCTCAAATCTTAGATCTTCAAGTGTAGGTTTTACTATTTTTTCGATGAGATACTTAACCTTATTGCTAGCGTTAATTTGTATCTTTATAAGTTGATACTATAATGTGTAATTAGTCTCATCTAGTATAACACTAGTTAGAAACATTAAATTATCTTGGTGAACTATGATTTATGAGACTAGAATTGTGATAGGAATGATGATTTTACCGAAAGTAATCACCATGAAATCGACAACAAGAATTTGAAATATGTTATTTAAAATATAAAATATGAAAAACATTCAAACCAACTCTGATTTTAATTATGAGAAAATATAATTTTTTCACTACAATAATAAAATATGTACAAGAGGTGGTGACTTTTATATAAACTTAATACTACTATAAAAAAAAAATCAACTTTACACAAAAAAAATTCCCATGCAAGACATGTTCTCTACAAATAATATTTGATATAAATAATATAATCTATATAAGAAATACAACGTAAATAAAACAATACTTTCTAAATACATAAAAAAGAATAAAAAAAGTTTGGGGTTCCTGTACATATTATTAATGAGTTAGCCTACATATTGATTGGGTCATTGTCTTTCTTGGAATATACTATGGGTGTTTTCGTAATTCAGTTAGCTTATATTAATTTGTTGGAAAAAGTATGACTTTCTAGTGGGTGATGCGCTGGTATTAACATAGGATTGTTTTAGCTTATTATAAAAGCAAATACTGAAAGTGGGACTGTAGAGTGTAGAGTAGAGAGAATTTATAATGATAGCTGTAATCAAGTTTCCTAAAAGAATAATCCTGGGGGGTGGAGAGGGCCAATCACATGGAACTACGCGTAAAGTTGATGTCCCTTCACCCAACTACAAAGCCACTGACCGAGATTTTTGGCTTGAATTTTGTTAACAAGAGCCAAGATGATTGCCTATCGTGTGTTACAAATTGGGTCATTTTACTGCTAAGCTAATTATTCACACGTGTTTGTGTGTGTGTGTGTGTTTTTTTTTTTTTTGGCTTTGCTGCTTGTACTATCAGTTTGGTCATTGGTATGCTTTGGTTTTGATGCCCACTGCATGGACTTGCTTCTTCATCACGTCTGTAAATTAAATATGTGATTGTAATGTAACCATTCATGAGAATGTTATGGTTTCAGCTTTTAAACTTTTTGCAAGGTAAAAATTTAAAAGATATATTAATATTCTAAAGTGACAAAGTTGGATTTATATTACCTTTGAGTTAACCGTGGGTGTTGGCGGAAATCATATTTTACATCTGTTTCTCGATTGTACCTAATACAAACCCAAAGACACCCGAGCAAAGTATACATTAATTACAAAATAAACTACATGCATGATTTAATCAATTTAATTACTGTTAAAAAATAATAATTTAAAATTAAAAATAAATTTTAAATTTTAATTGAAGACTGACAAAGAGTTAACAAAAAATTTAGTACGTAAAAATATATTACAAATAAAAAAATAAAAAATTGTTCACGTGATGAGTATTATTTATTCAGATATTGTTTATGCAGTAACTTATAAGTATTTTTTATTTTAACTTAATTAATTTTTATTAAGTGAGATTTACATTTTTATGAATAAAGACTTTTATTTCAACTAGGTTTAAGATTTATAAAATTAGTATTAACATTATATAAACTCTTGTAACTTCTTATAATTAGCATCAATCATTACAACAACTACAACACAAACACAAAAAAGAAAACTTTTAGTATCAATTATAAGGCTTTTGTGAGTACAATTGAGAGTATTTTTTTGTAAAATTTAACTTTTTTTTTTGTAAAAAATATATTTTGTAAGTGTTTTATGATTCATTAATAAAAAAAGTGGATCTTAATCTGCTATAAATTTAAATAAATTATTTAATCATATAAATTCTTATATATTTTTTTACTATTTATTTTTAATTATTTGTTATTGCATAAAAACTTTGAGTTTATTGCTTCTATTTCACCAATTACTTTACTAGATTGTTTTTCTGTTCACTCAAGCACTCAAGCAAAGGTCATGGTTGCAAAATTTACATGGGAATTGTGAAATTCCGGTTGGCGCCGGGTTATTGACTGAACTGCTACATGCAACATATTGTCTAAATCGATTCACACCTGAGAGGAATTTCATGATAAAACTTCGTAAAAGGAACAAAAGAGACATGGACATGAACGGTGGACCTACGACTGGGATGTAGATTAAATTGGTCAGCACTTTTAAACACTGTTTTACCTAACAACATGAACATAAGACAATTTATAAATCAACTTGATGTAACCCTTGTCTCTTTGCTGCGTACAAAAATCACCATTAAAGCATGAATTGACCAGTTAAAAAATGTGGTAATCTTACAGCAACCATGGGTTTAACATGATCTTATGTGAACAATCTGCCTTTTTATCAACTTGTGGGTAGAAGATTGTATGCATGGAATACAAACTTTCAACCGAGTAGAATTTATACAAAAATTATAAAGGCAATAGAATAAAAGAAGTAAAAAGGAAAGAGATGGGTCTGGGTAAAAGAGAGGATGGGTCTACATGTCTAAGATTTGCGGAACCATTTGTCAATCACTAGGTCTCAAGATTATTATTGATGAAGCAGTCGGTAAATGATTTTATTGCTTGATTTACAAGATAATATAGTTACTAATGAGTAATTACCAATAGATATCTTGGGATTATCTAAACCTAATTATCATTATGTCAATAGAATCTCTTATATCATCAACTTATTGATGAGTACATTGCATAAAACAATTAGATAGTGGGCCTATATTGATTAAATTAAGACGATCGTGCAGTACTATGTTTCAAATTCTTAAAGTTGAAAACAGTAACTCTGTGCAACTTGACATTTGTGATTGAGCTGCCTACCATAAATAGGTTAATTTAAGGAAAAATATCACACAGCTGAATTACAGTAAAGAATCATTTTGAGTATAGAGCTGACTGGGAAATAAAAGTTGGTTAAGGATTATATTATAATTTTTTTTAGCAGAAGTCTTCACTTATAAATATTTAAGAATTGTAAAAAATTATATAATAAATAAATATAATAATTAAATACATATAAAACACATGTAATTTAAAAAATTATCTACGTCTCAAATTATAAAGATTTTTCATTAGAGATTGTTAAAAAATACAATAATAAACGGATAGTTCAAAAATTTATATAGTACTTTTTTACACATTTAAAACTAAAACGCTCCTATAACGATATTTTATTGTGTACTTAATACTTCTTGAGTTTTTTATTCAATATTCTCTTTGATGCATTCTTAATTATTTTTTCTTGATGTATACCTTCCTGCTAATTTTACAAAGATTTATATAGGTTATAAGACGTCTTTAAAAATTTTATATTTAGTTGAAATAGAAGTCCATGTATAAAAACATTCAAAACTAACTAAAATGCTCTTATAACAATATTTTGTTGTGCACTCGACGCTTTTTCAGTTTTTTATTTTACATTCTCTTTGATGCCTCTTTGATGCATTCTTAATTATTTTTTCTTAATGTATACATTCCTGTTAGTTTTACAAAGATTTATATAGGTTATAAGATGTCTTTAAAATTTTTATATTTAGTTAGAATAGAAATCTATGTATAAAAAGATTCAAAACTAACTTGAAGACATTAAAAAGACTCAAAATAAGAAATTTGGTGCCCTTGACATTGCTGCGGCCTTGAGCTGGTGGCAAGGTGTCGACCTGGTAATAGCCGGGTGTTGCAGCCCAAGCTTGATGGCCAAAAGAAATATACAAAAAATATTCTTAAAAAATTTAGTATATTTAAGTGTAATCAAGTAATAACACCGTTAATGGTAAATAATAAATTAAAAAAAAAGATAGGTGGGGAATTGTTATCTTCCATAATTCAATAATTGGTTCCTTATATAACAAATTAAGTTTATGCTCTAACAACAAAGCAACCTTATAGTTACTGTCTTAAAAAGTAAGTGGTTCGACGATTGCTTGCTCACATTATGTCCACGTCCACGAGGCGTAATAATGAAAGAGTATTCACTTCGTTGAAAATGTGAGAGGAAAATCTCACTCTCTGCAATTTGTTAAAAAAAAAATTTGGCAACCCTTTTTTTAAGTATTGGTTTGGTCATCTCTATTATTATTTGGTTCTTTCTCTCGACACTCTATTTTGTCATAAAATGTAAGCAACAGTAAATTATTTTTTAACACTTTTATTTTCACTTATTATCTCTCTGTGCTTCTAAAAAATTTTCAAATAATCTCTACTTTGTTTTTAACAAAGTTTTTAAATTTACTAAAAATAGAAAAAAAAAAGTATAACGATAATGTATATCAACTTCACTAATATATATCATTTACAAGTAATTGTGTGCATTCCAAATTTACTTGTCTTAATTAGTTAATGTTCTTAAGAACATTGAAATAAGCCGGATATGAATCAATTTTAAAAGAAATCCTAGGCTTACTTTTTCGGTGATTGTGCTTAATGTAAAACCCCAGATGGCCACGAGCAAACGACTACAAATATGATATATATTAAGTCTCTTTTTGTACAATAAGCCCTATGATTTGTTTTAATAATCTTTTAAGGTCAGGAATTTGGAGCAATCCTCAGGTTTTGGCGATTATATATATATATATATATATATATTCACCGATCTTCAGTGAAAAGGACTAATGATAAAATGAAAAAAGCTCATGCAATCAAACTGAGTGCAGCAGAGAATGAAATATGAATGCAAAAGGAAAACCAAAAGCTAATAAATCACCACGTAAAAAAGAAAAGCCATGTATTGTTTTAAAGTTTTTGACAACACTCTTTTCTTTTTCATACTTGCTTTCTGTTTCTCGAATTCTGTTTTCACGGAACAAATTATGGGTTTCCATATCTGCAAGTACTAGTACACACTCAATACGTACCTGACCACGCGTGCCGTCCGGAACGCGAGACCTGTCCGAAGACCGACAAAAGAATGCCCGTCTTTTATCTTACTTGGACCGGGCAGGGACAGCACAAAAATCCTTCCCACCGTGATTTTTACACATATCGGGCACTTTGGGCAGCCGGGCAGGCAATCTAGTTACCCTCAATGTTGTGTTTGGGCACTCTCTCGATCTTTGGGCGCTTTATCTCTTTCTTTTTTTCTATTTTCATTTTTGTGGGTAAAATTTTTTCATTTGGTCAGTTATTTTCAGTTTTTACTATTATGATAAAATAGAATCTAAGTTTAATATATAAAGTTAAAATTTATAATAAATATAAATATAATAAAATATTTGTGAATATTTTAATAAGTGTTCTCGATATTTACACGCATATATATACATGTGTATATATATATATTTATAAAAAGAGAATCAAAAGATATTATTTTGATTATAGTCTTAAATAAAAAATTAAAATAACAATTTTATTTTTTTCTTCAATTTATTAATTGTTTACATTCTCACTTGTTATACAAATATTGTTTTATTATCTCTGATTTTTTATTATCACAAAATTATTAACTTATATTAGTCAAAATTTTTTTTAACTCTCAAATCATATATTTCGATCTCTCTTTAATCTTAATTTCGCTGATATTACATTACTTAAATAAATAATATAAATATTTTAAGAGAAATTAGTTGATTTTTTTGTTTAATTTTTTTATTTTTTTGATACGATAGAGATTGATAATTGTTGAAGTATAAGTAATAAACTTAAAGTATATAACGCAACAGCTAGGTAGTTAAGAAAACTAAAGAGAGAAAGTAGAAGAAAAACACATACAAAATTAACATGGTTCGACAACCTACTTATTTTCATGACGGATTAAGATCACATTTTTTTATTATTGAATTACAATGCACTTATAAAGCATGACTTTTACAAAAAAACTGCTCAAGTACTCACAAAGAACACAATTATCTATTGTAAACTAGAAGTTTCTCTCACTAAAAATCACAAAGCTCACAATGATAAAAAAAATTGTTGTGATGTTTATAAAAATTTATTTACAAGTCAATAGAGTGCCTTTATATAAACTTTAGAATAACCTAAGTTAATCCTAAAACGTATAAGAGTCGTACTAGAGAGTCCATATACACTTAGAAAAGAGTTAAAATCGAAAACCTTTTTTTCTAACATCAGCGTCACAGCGTTGTAGGCACTACCAACGAGCTTCCCAACGACTGGGCCTAAAAATAATTCCTTTGCCTTTTGTCTCTTTTCACGTCTTTCTTACTTCTCCGCACATCCAATGCACTTAATTTATTTTCTAAATCATATTATAATAATTTTTAACTAACTTTCTCACAATAATCACTTTGTTTTATTTTTTTTCCTTTTATTTACTTTCTTCACATGATAAAGATTTATAATCATTCTTTTTACCTTTTTTTTTTTTACTATTTTAATATTTAATATAGTATTAACTTTACTAGTTGACAAATTGACTTATCTAAAAACTATAATATACCAATATAAATTCTTTTGTAAGACATATTCTTAAATCTTGAATCAAGTCTAAGAAATTTTTTCTTAATTAGGTTGTTTTATAATTATGTTATCTAGTATTTGTGTTAATTATTTAGGAGTTGTTTTTATTAGTTTTAACTTAAAAATAAGTTTAACTTTGATGTGAAGACTTTTATTTAATTTAAATTTAAATTTGTGCCATAATTTTGATTATTATATTTTATGAATTTTATTTAAAATTAATGTTAAAATTTTATATTTTTATTGTATTAATTTATAATCACTTAAAATTTACAAATAATCTATTGCGGATTTGATAAAAAATATGTATTTGTTAGAGTGTATTTAATAATAAAATTCTAAACCTGCAATAAATTTTAAAAAAAATTAATATTTTATTTTTAAATCGAATACAAATACAAATTTAAGAATATCACCCGCTTCTATTCCTAGTTTATATATATATATTCTTTTCTGTAAAAAGTTTAGAACCCACTTTTATATAGTTTTGCACTTTCAATTTTACTTCTAAAATCAGTATGATTCATAGTTATGGAGATAAAAAAAACATATATTACATTTATTAACTTTTAAGAATATTCAGTATTTGTTTTTTATTTATTCTAACATATTTGAATTAGGGGTTTGTTGAGACTATTTTGGATCAAGTCTATTATAGTTTAGCTACAACTTTAAACTCAATATATATGGAGAGGTGTACTCTAAATTATGAAAATGTACTATTTGTTTTTTTTTTAAGATTTAAATGGGAATAAAAAATCTCATCTATTAAACATTAATACTAAAATACATTGAGATCATCTGAGCTACATACAAAAACTATTAAAAAAAAAACAGAAAGAAAGAAAGAAATGTTCTTGTAGATCCAAACTCCAAATCTTATGAGAACAAGTTACGAATTTAACCCTTTGATCAAAACCCTTGTGATTTTGATCTTTTTTACTAAACAATTCATTATTTTGTAGCATACTAATCTCAAATGAACTGTTAATGAATAGTGCATAATATATCTTGATTATTATATGTTTATTAATTATACAAATTTATGTGTACTAATCCTAAAGTAAACAAATGAACTCGGATAAAAGCTAGCTTCATCAATTTTCTTTCACTAAATCTTGGCTTTTAATTTATCTTTAGGATTACAATAATAAAAACGGTGTTATTATCAACTAACTTATCATTCCAACAATGTCTGACCTATGGACGATCCATGGGAATGATATGACATGACCCATGGATGTAACGTGACTCACTACCACATTCTAAATGGACCCAACTAATGTCTCCATTGGTTCGGCAATACATCTTTTCTAGGGCTTCCCACCTTTCATTCTCTTTTATTTAAAGTGGGAAAGCTACGTTTTTGTTGCTTCCATAGTCTCAATAATGGAGATAGGTGTTGCAGGTACGATTTTGTTATTGAATGCTTGTGCTTCTATTCTTCCTTTCTCTCTCAAATTATAATCTAATCCCCTCTCATCCCATCAGTTTATAAGGAAAGAACCAAAACTTTGAATTTTGGTTTTAAAGCTCGTCTTATATAAGAATCTTCCTGCAGCTTTGTCTACATGAACATATCAAGAGAATTTGAAAGTCACGCTAATGATAATTGTGTTTTGTCTTCATAAGAATTCAAGAGCGTTGAAATTATCAACGAAAATACATTAACTTTGATATTGGTGCTTAAAATTTGTTAGTATACAACACAAACTGCAGTGTCAATAACACACGGCATGGACCTAAAATTTTAAGTGCTGTGAATATTTAGTACAGTCTATTTTTAACTTTTGAGAATGAAAAAAAAAACAGTATAAAGAATTCCAAGATTAAAAAGAAAATTAAAGAAAAGCTCATATGTGTTTCATTACTTACCATGAAAATTAAGGCTAGTTTTCAGAAAAGTCCTTTTTCACCGTATGGGAAAAAGTGATTTCGTGGCTAAAGGAAGCCTGACTGATTTCTGCGAGACTGTGATAAGTTGTTTATTATCAATTGGAATTTTAGTGTTTTAAATTATGTTTGTGAATGGTTTTAATTTGAGATTAACGAAGAGTTGATGCGAGAATAAATATAAAATAGACATACGATAAAAGAACGAAAATAGAGAATTAGAAGTAAGGAAGTGTGTAAAAGTATAAAATAGAAATATTTCTTAGATGTAAGCGCTGCAGTGCTAGTTTCTCAACGTCGTAATGTCAAGTTTTGAAAGTTTTTATTTTTAAGATGACTTAAATAGTTTGAATCGGTTTTAACATCTTTAAACATATAGATTCTTATTTTAATTAGGTTTAAAATTTTTAAAGAGATTTCGAAGTCTATATAAATTATTGTAATCTCTTAAAATAATTAAGCATAAAAAATATAAACATTAGAGATAATAGAGAACTAAGTAGTCACTAGAGTACTGAGTACGCGAGATAACGCTACCATAAGATTACTTAAGTGTTAAGTACGTAAGATCCTTGAGCTCTGCTTATTTGTTATATTTCTTAATTAATCTATTATTATAAGATTCTTGTGATCTGATAGATTTTTATGAGATAGAGTTTTTTTTGTGAACTGTTAATAAAAAAAATTTAATCTTTGATCCATCGTGTAAGCGTTTGTCGTCAAATCATGTATATCTTGTGTCTTGTGATGATTGTTTCTTTATCTTTATTGTGTGTAATCTTTTTTTAATATTCTTAATTATTTATAAGCGAAGTCTTTTATGATAATTTTAAAGTATTAAATATTAATTATTAAAATACGTAAAAACTTCAACAAATAATATCAATACTATAACTAAAATTGATACCTAAATAATATCAATTTGAATAACTTTTCTAATAGTTTTTAAGTCTACCCCTTAGAGTTGGTATTTCGCTTTCACTTTGTAGTATCATATTCGATTATTTAATTATTTTTCTATAATGATTAATTACTTATATATAATTGAATGTGACTCAAAAGCATTATTATATAAGTTGGGGTTGGCATATGCTAATCATTGAGTGCGACTCAAAGTCGGTAATTAATTTACTCTAATAGTGAGTTGCTTCTCTTTGGTTGCTTCACATTTTTCGAGAGAATAATCGCATTGTTGATTGCTCGGCGAATATTAGTTTAGATTATGATAATTTTACTTGGTGAATTCAGGCTCCTGTGGCCATTCGTTCTTTGCTTTTTCAATTATGCTAATGATTATTTTAATTATAGGTTTTACTAGTAGATATGTTAGCATTTTTAGTCCTTTTTATTTCGATGTCTAGATTTTTTTAGGGGTAAGACTCATTTATATTCCCCTAATTGTATTTCTTTTTTATTACTATTTAATAAATTTTCTCCTTTGAGGTTATTCAAGAAAAAAAATAAATTACTTATATATAATTACATAGTCATCCAAGTTATTATTAATATAAAAGGAAAAATCGAATGAGTTGCATTACGTTTAAACATTCTCTACTCCTAAATAAAAGATTTCGTTCCCAGAGAACTTTAATGATCAAATTATGGTTAGATTTCCAAGAATAGCTGAAGAACCATATATAATTCTAATATATATGGCTTGAATTCAACTCATAATTGTCACACTCAGCCGAATGAGACCCACATAATTGGAAAAACTTGTAACACAGATGGTTTATCCTCAACTAATCTAACAATAATAAATTCACAAAAATAATTATTGCCATAGCGAGCCAACTGAATGACCCACCTCCCTGGAAAAACTTGACACATTGAGAGTGGACCCAAATGCATTATTATATAAGTTGGCAGCCACATAACCTCATAGTATATAGTCTCCTCCAGCTAAAAACTAGATATCTTTGATGCCACAAGACACAAAATCAATCATTGAAAACACGGCAACTATGTCTATCTTCGAAGATATCATTGAAACTCACAGTAAACTAATAACTAGCTAGTAATAGTATAGGTCACGAGTCAAGAACTTAATTTGTTTGTTTTTTCTTTTTAGGTTTATAATTCACTCTTTGAATCTCTCCTTTTCCAGTTATTTGGTACCAAAAGACATTGTTTTATATAAAAGCAATTTTTTCATGGGAGACGGTTTTAGTGGGATTGCCTTGAAAGGAGAAAAATGGATGGTTCTTAGTTCTACATTGCTTTGAGGCAGGCCCCACTAGGTCTTGAGCAGCAAAACCAAAGTGTTAATGGTAATGGAGGGTTCAAACTGACAAAAGGGGAAGATGGACAAGATCGTGGTTGCAGGACTACATATAGATATCATGTTTGATCTGGACAAATTGTATAGGCATGTGGATTGATTCTTATTGGAGAGATGAAATTTACAGTGATTGATGAGCTTCTTTCTTTGGCAGAGAGAATTTCTTACTGACAGATATTTGAAAGTTGAGGACCCCCACCACAGACCCGAAGTTCAGCTGATGATTCAAAATTTCTATTACCAAGAACGGATTTGGCTCCATTTGAGAACTTACATTAAAATTTTGATGCATGCAGGAGGTTTTAACAATAAAATAATCTGCATGTGTGCAATTTTCAATTAGATTATAAGCTTCAGTAACCATGTGATATTACAGTTTATACAGTAATTAATCTACATTAAAATAATACTAAATTATACGTGGGAGAATATAGGGGTGAACAAATTTAATTCGATTCCATTTAATTTTTAATATAAATTAAAAATTAATTCGATTTGATTTTTAATATGAATTAAAAATCAATCAAATTAAACTGGTTGATTTTTAAAAAATAAAATCGAATCAAATTTATTGTGAACCAAATTAATTCGGTTTAATTTAGTTTATAAATTCGGTTTGATTTTTAATTTTTTAATTTGATTTAAATATACTTAATTTAAGTTTATTTTATATTATTCGATTTTTTTAATTTTTTTTTAATTTTTTTAAATTAAAATTTTCAATTCAATTCTCGGTTCGGAAGGTCGAATCAAGAACCGAACAAAATTTTTAATTTTTTAAATTAAAAAAATTGAGAACTAAAGCGACAAAGAAAAAAATCGAATTGAATCAGTCCAATTCAATTTTTTGAATTCGATTTGATTTACTGATTTTTTGTCCACCCTTAAATGCAACATGGAACGATACATATTTATTTAAGAAACATATATTTGAAACGCCCTGGTTAAAATCAAGAAAAACAAAAATCAACTAATTTAAATGTTCTGTGATTATTAGAACTAAATGAAATTTTAACTTAGTTAAACCTTAAATGATCATGTAGATAAATTTTAGAAGAATCAAATTATGAGCTATTCATCAAAATTTTGTTTAAATAGCTTAGAAATCCGGCAATATCAAGCTTTCGAGAACCACCCTCATCTCTCCACCCTTTAACCATGAGGGATGGTACATTAATCCAAAGAAAAGAAGAAGAAAAACATTTGAGGATTGGTGGTTCAAGTCTTCCCCCAAATTATGCAGTAAAGGATAATTCTCTTATTATTTAATAATAAAAATCTATTATTAATATTTAAAATAAATCTTAACCTGTACAAATCATTTTATTAGGCAATGATTCGAGGTTAAAGATTAGTGCGAAGCCAAGACACGGTGACTTGGGATAACAGAAGAGGCACTAAAAATAAAGCAAGAGTCTGGGAAAAGTATGTGGGAAAGGCATTTTGATTGATTAATTTTGCCTTCCCTACTATACCAGCTGCTGCAGCCTGCCAAGTCCAAGTATCATTCTCTGCCACAGTAGTTGCTTTGATAAATCACGCGGAGCCCATATTCTTTCGTCATGATGGGACTTCGGTGATCGAATCCTATGAAGGACTCCTTCTCTTTCACTCTGTCTTAAAAAATATCTGCCTAAATCAAGATTTGAATTATTAAGAATCACCAATCTAGGTGAAAATTTTATCGTCAATAAGAGAAAAATAATAAACGCTAAAGAGAAGGAAATAAAGGAGTAAAAACGGTGATTTCCATCGGAAAGATAGTTAAAAAAAGGACATCTTCTCGGTGGAAGAATGTAATAAATTTACTAGAGTTGTTTTTTAAGAGGGATGAGAGAGAGAGCTAAATTATTAAAGTGCTTTAATAAAATACTCATTTTTACAAATTATTTTATGTTTATCGACCACTTTAATCTCAAATATATATACCTTAAAGACTCTTTGGTCAAATTACGTAATTAAATTTAGAAAAGTGCTTCTGTCAATTGCGTTTGTGTTTGTTGATTTTAAATCAATCACTTATTTTATTTTGATATTTTGTATCTACCATAATTCTATTAACATTATTAAATTAAAAAACTACGTGATTAATTTAAAAATAACAACTACATAAATCATGATTGATCATGTTAACAATGCTCTTAAATTTTATGTGACTTCTCCTAATTTTGATAATAAACATCGCCCCTGTGTAGACACCCAAACTTAAAAATAATAAAACTTGATTTAGAAATTTTTTAATAAATCCTTAACTATAAAAAAGCTTTGTTATCAGTAATCAAAAAACAAAAAGCTTCGTTCGGAATTTCTCTCTAATATGGATTAAAAAAAGTTTCATCGATGTATTTGTTTCCCTAGCCAACTCCGTTGTTCTTTCCCCTTTAATTCATATTAAATCTTTTATTTTCTCGTATTTTCAATGTTGTTTTTACTTAAAGAAATAAAAAAAATGGTTGAAATGAATATCAGAATTAGTTTCCAATGTATTCTTCAAAACTGAAACTCTGACACTATCATCATTTTCGTGCCTGAGAAAATTGACAAATTTAACAACTAAAATAAGAAGTCACTCTACGACTTTTCATTTCTTTCATTCCTTATTTAATACTATTTCGCAGAACAGTAAATCTAGAAACATATGTAAAACATTGCATAAGTAGTTTAAAATTTAGAAAATGGAGAATTCGTGTATGGTCACAGTTGGCCAGCTTTAATTTAATGGACGAAGTTTCAACATAGTGTCATAGTGTGGCTCACTTTTACTTGAAGGCTATCGTTAATTTCATGTAAAAAATTATGCTTTGAATTCAAATGAGATAACTTTGTGAACTTAAGGAGCATCATCTCAAAAATCCTGAAATGCACCCAAATTTGATTTTGTTAAAATAAATCATATCATCAGTTCATAGATTCAATATCTCTGCTCCTCCAAAAAGCTGAAAATCCTCCCTTACCAAAATAAATTATGAGAATCAACAAAATCTTTGAAGCCTCAGAAAACCTGCTATTGCATCCATACAACTCTTAAGTATATGTATACAATGTTCCACTAAACATATATAACTGGGCATGCATGAAGATTTTTCCAATATTTCGTGTCCAATTGATAATTAGTCAATGATGTAATAATTATAATATTTATATACATTGAACCTCAATTGAACACGTGTTCAATGGGGAAGAAAGAATGTTTTGAACTCAAATCAAGCTACAAGTTACTTCAAGAGAAATGCAAAGCTTCAGATTATCATTTAAGAAAAATAATTATGATGATGATCAACTTTGTTGTCTATCGAGTTCAACCACATGATGTGTTACACTTATCATGCAAACAGATTTCCAAACTTTCTCATTTTACAAACTTACCTGGGCATTAAGAATTTTTAATGACTACTTAAAAGAACAAAAGATAAACTCATCATCAAGAATCATAAGAATCTGTGATGGGTCCCCTCTTGATAGAGAATTTGGAAAATGATCAAAAACATTATTCTTTTCACACACACACAAATAAATAATTGATGTCCAATTAGGGAAGATTAGACAGTTTTAATTAAGCAGTGGTTGTTGATAGATATTAGAAAAGTAACAACCCCATTCCCCACAGAACTAGATTGCTTTATTTATTCGAACAAAATGATGGCCATTATCTTTCAAATTCATATTTCTTTTTTCTTTTTCTTATTGGTTGGAGAAGACAAATTAAGGATAATGGAATTGAGGTCCTATCACTTTCGCTTGAACAAAAAAAACAAGCTTGAAGAATATCTATATAAGGATAATGGATATTATTGTTTAGCTTTTTATTTATTTATTATTCTTTATAACTTTTCCGATTTTGCTTGTTGATCTTTCCCGATTCATTTTTCAACGACAAAGTGATCGATCAAGATTTCTGCATTGAAAAATCGGTCTACCTTTGCCATACCTTACAAGTTTGAATGGGTGTAAAGCGGTATAAACTATCGCATCAGATGATCTGAGATCTGTACTCAATATTTATCTAAGAAAAAAAAAAAGGTAATAGAAACAAAATTGATTCTGAAAACGTGTCTTAAATTTTGAGTTTATTTTATTCTGTTTTGGAAAATAAAGTTTTAAAAAGTTTAGACCAAAAACATTCTCTAATATGTATATGTTTTATTTTTTAGAATAAAAAATTTTAATTTTGTTAAACCACAATTAGGCAGCTACTTATGACTTAAGCTTAACCATTTTTATTCATGTGAAGATAAAGCGGAGGGGATTATTGGGTCAAGATGTTTCAAAGGCCCATAGTAACCAGTGGCCGGACCAAATTAAACACCATTATCTCTTTCTCTTACATTTCCTACTCCAATTCCGAAAGGCAAGAGCCAAGAGGCAAAAGAAAAATGAAGAATTGTTTCTCAGCTGCAGTGCAGCGGAAGTTATTCAGAAATTTTCTTGAATTTAGATTCACAGTTCACACAAGGAGTTAACATTAGCACTCTCCACTCATTAGCATAATTCTACAAAACATTTTTCCACATACTAAAACGAAAACATGAAACTCAATCTACTGCTTCTTTCCCCCCATTATAATATCCGCAACTGCAAGTCTGCAAGGGGCACAGACCATCTGACCAAATATAATTGTTGCACCAGCTACCAAATATTTTAACTGCTAGACCAAACGGGTCTTGAATTGTCAATTTAATTGAAGAACCCATCCAAAGGCAGGAACACACTCACTCTCTCCTCTAAAATTCTCTCCCTTCTCTCTAAAAAAACCCACCACCACTACTCTTCTCTATTTCCACCGGAGGTAGATAATGGTTTGTTTTATTTTTATTTAACTTTTTTCTTATCTACTTGATATTTATTTTGCTCAGAATTTTAGGTCCACCTAGATCTAGATATAGGGTGGTTTAATCCATTTCTACTAATGATGGCCTCTGGTCTCTGCCGCCCATGGTCATTTTCAACATCTGTAACTTGTCTTTGCTAGCTGCCACTTGAGTAAGCAACCCATTGTCGCCGTGCAAGTAATGCTCATCACCTATTGCTCAATTCTTGATCTGTGGATCAAAAATTCTTGGTGGCCTTCAAGCTTCTTCACCATCATCCTGCACTAAATAATTCTGTTGCCACCTCGAGGGAGTAAAGTTTGGTAGCCAAGCAATTCCCGGCAGCCCAATAGCTTCCTCTTGCTTTGTTTGATTATCTAAATTTAGTTTTTATGGCATGAATTTTATTATTGTTGTTCACTTAAATTTTGGGTTAAATTTTAATAAACAAGATAAAGGTAATTAAAAATAAAATAAATAAAGATAAATTATTTAAATAGGTAATTATTATTATTTTAAAGATAAAATCATACTATTTTAAAAAATATCCTCCAAATCATGTCAAAAGATTAAAATTACTTAAAACAACTACAAATTTAATAAAGATAATCACAAAAAACTTAGAAGACCAATACTATATAAAGAGGACCCTTAATTAGAAAAGGAGGAAGGAAGAGTTTTACACTCTCTTTTTAAAAAAGAATTCTACGATCTCTTCTATTATTATTTCTTCATATTTTATATTCGAGGGTTGACTTAAGTATCAGAGGGTTCTTGTTAGCACCCAGTTGGCTAGGCTATTATCGAGTTTTTCTATTTTGCAGTGTTCATCATCATGGATTCACGCAAAGAACGATTATAGTATATTCGTTTTTTCAAAAATAAATTTAACTCGTTGACGTAAAAGTAATTCAATTTTTTAAGTTAACAGTTTGACACCGTTTATAAAAAATACAACAAAAAATCATAAAAATTAATTGTGAAGAACGACTCACAAATAAGTTTTATTTTCTGTAAAGAAATATGCATATACTCTTTTTAATCTTTTTTCACCTATTTATGGATTCTTTGTTGTCACATGTTTTAATACTCCGAGCTTCTTTGATAAGTCCATACTTTTATGTTTGTGTTAAATTGAGCCTACACCTTTTTACTAGTTTCTTATGAAAATTGGAGTCCATAAATTATCACCATGATCATATTATGATTGCTCCCAAGTCCTACTAAAAAAAAAGAATTTTTCATAGCAATCTGGTTATCATGTCCTAATATAGTTTACTCTCTAACTTATAAATATTCTTGTGAATCTGAAACTCTATGCATGATTATCTCCTTTTTTGGTGGTTAAAAAAAAAAAAAAAAAGAGGAGGGCAAGATCGATTAAAGGAAAAAAGTACTGCAGAGAATATTTCCATGTGTGCTTGATTTAAATTCCTTTTTGGCCATGAGTATATTCCTTTCTTTATGGAAAGGAGGCCCTAGCCATGAATTAAGAGAAAACAAAAGAAAGGAGAGTTGGTCACTTGACCTTTCTTCTCAAATACAAGTGGACACAATATTTAGTGAATCTACAAGCTTTTATAGTGAATGTCATTCCAGAACTAAAGAAAATTCCATTTCTTTTTAAATGATAATAGGACAACTCAGTAAGATGGACAAACAACTGCCAGCAAGGCAAGGATTTTGTACATGGACCTAAGACCATGCACGTACAAGAATGACCAAGCCTGACTCAATTTTCATGAAGTATGAGGAGTCAAACTTATTGGAGGAACAACAAGAAAACCTAAAGATTCACGCAAAGAAGTAGAGCAATGTGTTGATGCAAGACCAAATAGAGGACATCCCCCCGCGACAGTTGAAAAGATGGTTTTTTTCTCAAAACACCGAGAAGAGGGCAGAAGGCAGCTCGGCGTAAACAGACCATCCCATATGTTAAAATCCAATAGCATTTTTGCCCGATGTTAAAAGAAGTCGGAACTGTCGCTTGTTCAATCCGTGAATAGCCTTTCAGTCTGCCTCGTTGAAATTAGTTCGAAGGAAAAAGAATGAAAGGACAATCAAATAAATAAGGGCAACCATGCATACACTAAAAAAAAAATTATAGCCATGTAGCACGTAAAATACGCATGGATGGAACCTTTGAAATTTTTTTGAAGAAAACAGGTTGAAAGAAAAGCAGCCATCGCTCGCCACCGAGCACCATCGTTATCACTGTCGAACCGTGCCATCTTAGCTGCCCTTTTTCATCGCCGACGGACTCAGAAACAGCCGGCCAACCAATCCCTGTTGTTTACGGTCGAAAACGCCGAAAGAGGACCTAAAAAGCAGTTCAGGTAGAGGCGAAAAATGGCAGTTGAGTGCTGCTATGCACTGCCACCCGTTACCATGGAGTTGCGCCACACCAGCTGCCCGTCATGCACCATCAGGTGCCGCCTTGCCAGACCGATCACCCCTCACATGGTCGACCAGTATAAAAGAGGCCGCCGTACCAGTCATCATAGTCACCGCTGGCATTCGCGGCTAGAATCAGCAGAGAATGAGCCTAAACCCGTTTGCCCAGCCACCCTTTTCGGCCAAAGCAGATTTTATCGCCAACAGTCACCATAAGTACCTCGTGATGCTTACTTCATTGCCAGGAGACGAGCAGAAGCAAAGACAGCGGCCATTCGTCGATCACCATTCGCCATTAAGCAGGGGCAAGAGTAAAAAATATCGGATAGGTCGAAGAGAATTTTGAAGAAGAAAATTTTGAGCAGGTTTAAGGAGAATTTTCAAGTAGAAAAATTCGAGTAGGTTGAAGAGAATTTTCAAGAAGAAAAATTCGAACAGGTCAAAGAGAATTTTTAAGCAAAAAATTTCAAGCAGTTTTAAGAAAATTTTCAAACAAAAAATTTTGAACAAGGGCAAGAATGAAAATTTTGAGCAGGCATAAATTTGAGTAGGGTGAAGAGAATTTTCGAGCAGAAAATTCCAAGTAGGTCTAAGAGTATTTTCAAGTAGAAATATTTGAGTAGAATCAAGGGAATTTTCAAGCAGAAAAAATCCAAGCGAGTTGAAGAGAATTTTTAAGCAGAAAATTCGAGCAGGTTTAAAAGATTTTTCAAGTAGAAAATTCCGAGCAGGACCAGGGGAATTTCCAAGTTGAAGAATTCGAGTAAGTAGAAGAGAATTTTCAAATAAAAAATTTTGAACAGGTTTAATAGATTTTTCAAGCAGAAAAATTCGAGCAGGTCCAAGAGAATTTTTCAAACAGAAAAATTCAAGCAGGTCCAAGAGAATTTTTCAAACAGAAAATTTTGAGTAGGTCCAATAGAATATTTCAAGCAAAAAATACCGAGCAAGTCCAAAAGAAATTTTTAACAGAAAAATTCTGAACAGGTCCAAGGAGAAAAAATTCTAAACCGTTCCAAAAAGAAGAAAATTCTAAATAGTTCCAAAAAAAATTTATGAACAAGTTCAAGACTAAAAGATCTCAAGCAGATTCAAAAGCAAGCAAATCCTAACAGGTCCAAGATCAAACTCTTGACAAAGAATCTCAAACCAAGTACAAGTTTATATTCATGCAAAAAGGACCCCAAGCCTGACACAAACTTAAGAAAAAGTCTTTAACCTCAAATCAATCACCAGCTTAAGAAAAAACATTCTCAATGAAAGAAACTTAGTCGATTGTGAAAACTCGGACGATCCAACTATCCGAACATAAAATGTTCGCTCTGAGGATAAACACATGACCCAAGCTCTCATGAAAAATAAATTATATAAGTCACTCTCAACTCAATGTCAAATTTTTTATACGTGACTTCTCCTTTCTAATTATAGGAAATGGACCCTTACTTTTCAAGAAGACGGCTCAACACCTTTAGAGGTATACTCCATAGGGGGGCGATACCTATGAGGTTACCCATAGACCATCGGATAGGGTAACGCTCTCAGAGAAGAACTCTACGGACGTGTAGTACCTAAAAATGAGTTGACCAAGAAGACATTGAAGACAATAACGCCCTTAGAGGTATACTCCGTAGGGGGGCAGCCTCATGAAGTTACCTACAGACCACCGGATGGGGTAACACTCTCAGAGGAAAACCTTATGGAGGTGCAACACTTATAGGATTAACCAATAAGATATTTAAAAAAAAATAACTCCATAAGGGGGTTGGCATTCATGAGGTTACCCACAGACTATCAGACATGTTAACGCTCTCAGAGGAGAACCCTACAGACGTGCAGCACCCAAAAAAAGGTTGACCAGGAAGACATTGAAGATAGCAATGCCCTTAGAGGTATACTCCACGGGGCGGGGGGGCAGTACACATAAGGTTATCCACAACCACCGGACAGGGTAATGCTCTCAGAGGAGAATCCTATGGAGGTGCAGCACTCAAGGGGTTGAACAAGAAGACAATGAAGACGGCTCAACGCCCTTAAAGGTATACTCCGTAAGGGACTGTTGGAGCTGGTGCTTACGTGCCATTCCAATATTGTATGAATATTAATTGTTAATATTTATACAATAAACATTTAGAATAAAAATTGTTAATATCATATTTATATGGTATAATACTTGTAACATTACATACATTGTTTAATCTGAAAGAGTTCAGATCTGATCTAAAGGAGTTTAGATCAGAATTAATAGTTAGCAAAGCTGAGAGTTATAAATATTAAGAGTTAGCAGGTTATAAAAGTTAGCGAGGTCTAAAGAGTTAGAACCTTGTCTATAATAGGACAAAGACCTAAGAGTATACTTGTAATGACATAGTTATAAAGAGTTGCAATAGGTGCTAAGAAATGTCATTATGTAAGTATGTCTCAAACATAATGTTCCTGATCTATGATCACCAATGCGGGTCTATCGGTGAATTCACATTATATAGATTAGTGTATGTCTATATCTGACTGGTTCAGATGGTTGTTCTTAGCTGACCATAAGCTTAGAGCTTGTATAGGCATACGGGTATCCAGTCAGGACTGGATACTGAACAGACTCGCGAGGACCCCAATAGATATCCTATGAAGCCGTCAAATGAAGGTCCTCTCGAGTTGAGTAGTATTCGTGGTCCTTTGACCTGAGTGCCACGGTGGTCTTGTGAGTGATCTATCATGCTTTGGTTCCACATATGTCAGAGACATTTCATGGTCTGACCGTTATGTGTCGCTGGGTATGGTCCGATGCTTATGGAGTTCGGTATGCGCAGATACGGGATCCGTTGGCTTACATAGGTAAGTTGTATATCCTATACTCTGAGATTGTATTTCATAAAGTCTTGTGGCCACAAGCATAAACCCGGAAAAAAGAGTTTTTCACAGGGTTAAACAATATAGCAAAAGTGTTTGCATATATTGTTTATTGAGATACGAATGTGGAGATAAGTTTATGGATGAGCAAATGAAAATTTGACGGTGCTGATCTATATCCCTATACATCCAAGGTATAAATGATAGAAAGATTATATGTATACGTTGTGACCTCAACTTGTATGGTCTGATGCTCTGATTTGTAATATTCGTAACGTGTGCGTGAGGCATCGATTACATATTCATGAAATAGTTCCATTTGACAAATCGGGTGTAAACCTAGAGAGTCCCAATATGAAATGTACTCTTTGGGCACTTTGGCAGTTTACCCGTATTGAATGGTTCAATACAGTATAATTCAATAAATTACTAAGGTTAAGTTAACTAAAGTATATAGTTAAATAGTGGGACCCACTTTAGTTTAACTTGGTAACCTAGTAAAGATATAAATGTAATTTCACTTTATGATTATTTAATTATTAAATAATTAAAATAAATATTTATTTATTTAATTGTTAAATAAATGACTTAACTTAACTATGGTTAAAGGTTAACTATATGGTTAAGTTAAGTTAACCTTACTTAATGATTAAGTAAAGGTTAACCTAACCATGATTAAGTTAGTTAACTATGGTTAGAATATTTAAATATTTATTAACTTAAAGGTTAAGTTAAATTAATCTAACTAAGGTTAAATATTAACTAAGGTTAGGTTAAATTAAATTAAATGCAAATGAAATTCAAATTAGTTTGAAATTTACGCATTAGTATATAAAGTGAAATGAAATTCAAAATTAAGAAGTTTTAAGTTTTTTGATTTTGCAAATTTGGTGGCCATTTCAATTTGAGAAATTAGAATTCTTTGTTTTGTATTTTAAGTATTAGAACAACAAAACAAATATATAAATGGTTATTAAATGTAATAACTAAAAGAGATTTGTTTTAATTGTTCAAGAGTTAAACAAAAGATAAAACAAATTAATTTAATTTGATTAAAATAAATGTTAATTGTTTTGGTTGGTTAGAAAATTAAGAGAGAAATGAAGAACGAAAATTGAAGTGTTTCAAGAGTTGAAAATATTTTCTATTTATCATCTTCTCAAATTAATTTAGCCATTAAAACATGAATTAAATTTATTTTTATTCAAGAGTTGAATAAAAGGAAAAACAAATTTAATTAAGTTAAAAATTTTAACTTTGAATCAAGTTTAAGAGTTAAACTAAATGCTGGATCAACATACTACTATTCTAGACAATCAAACCTACCCTTGTTGATTGCTAGGATTGATCAAAGTTTCATTTCATGTTGGACTTGAAGCAAATTAATCCAAAGGCTTCATGGGTTAAATTTCTCAATCTCGTTTTTCATTTGATAAATATGTATAACATGTGTTCATTGTATTAATTTTAATCTTCCGCTGTGCACATATATGTATGAGATATGTATATTTTTTGTATGATGAACACATTCCACATGTAAGCACCCTAAAATAATCAACACCCAACAGGGACAGCATTCATGAGGTTACCCATAAACTACCGGACAAAGTAACGTTCTTAAATAAGAATTCTACAGAGGTGTGACACTCAAGAAGACATTGAAGATGGCTCAATGCCCTTACATATATACTCCGCTGCGGGACGGCACTCATAAGGTTACCTACAAACCACCAGACAGGGTAATGCTTTTAGAATAGAACCCTACGGAGGTGTGGCATTTAAGGGCTGACCAAAATATTTGCCAAGAAAAAGACTCAGCACCTCAACAAATTTGCTTAAATTAATTCGAGGTACAACCAGCATACTTCAAAACTCTATGGTACTATTACTTGATTCATATATCAACATCGCCTTACCAGCTTAGTGTAATTTTCGTTGATTTATTACTTAACCCGTTCAACAATTTATTTGAGTTTAGTCGTTCATCATTTTGAACGATTTAACACAGTAATGTACTACTTCGAGAAAATACATCTAACGCTTTTCAGGTGTTCATGGAAGACTTTTTGTTTATGTTAATTTATTACTTAATCTGTTCAGCAGTTTATTTAATCTACTCAAGCATCGTTCTTATCAGCCCAACAATAATGGATTGACATTCTTTGAAGGTACTCCCTTTATACCTACAGGTCCGAATGGAATTTTCTGGATTGGTTTATCATTGTTCTACCTTTATTTGCAAGACTTGATGTGGTTCCCCAGACTATTTTTTATCATCATCATGCCATATCATCATACCATATCATCGTCATCAGCATCATCATCATTAGTTCGACACCCCTGAGGATGCCCCATTGTGGGCTTGGATTATATAGGCCAGGGGTACCTCCACCCCAAGTGGTCATTGACAAGAATTTCTTAGAAAAGCCTCGAGAGAGGTTTTTAATCACAAAGACATGAAATGGTATAAAGCCTTGAAAATGGAGGTTTGATCCCTACAATACTATTGAAGACCCTATAAAGAGGTTTTAAAGACCTCATATGAAGGTCAAGACCACTACATAAATGAAATATCATCAAGACCCCATCTTACCTTTTTAAAGTACTCCCAAATAAAACCCAGAATTATAGAGTGAAAACTTTCAATTTAAAAACAACAATAAAGTTTCTAGTATTAACAAGTTAATACTGAAAATTGGTGGACCCTTATTCTTTCATAGATTTTGGGTCAAACCCTAATAAAGAGAATAAAGCAATTAAAAGCAAGTTATCTAAATAGGCAATTGTCATTATTTTGGAGATAAAATCACACTGTTTAAAAGGATATCCCTCAAATCATGCCAACAGATCAAGATTATCCAAAACAGTTACAAATTCAACAAAGATAAACACCAAAAACCTAAGAAGACCAATGCTATATAAAGATGACCCTTCTTTAGAAAAATGGGAAGGAAGAATTCTACCATCTTTCTCTCTATTATTCTTTCTTTATGTTAAATATTTTGAGGGCTGAATTAAGTATTAGAGGGTCCTTACTGACACCCAGCCGATTAGGCCATCATCGAGTTTTTCTATTTTACAGTGTTCATTATTATGGATCCGCACAAAAAATAGTTATGGCATGCTCGTTTCCTCAAAAATAAATTCAACTCGTTGACATGGAAGTCGTTCAGTTTTCTAGATCAATAGTTACTTTGTGCTATTATATGATGTTGATGATTAGTTAAGGATTTGAATTTGGCTAATGTTTCGGAACAGGTTGGAATGGTTGTATTCCATTATCTTATGGTCTATTTCTCCAATATAAAATATACTTTGTTTCTCTTCTTTGTAAGAGTATATGATCAGGTATATGTTAGTATGTAAATATAATATTGTGTATTAGTAATCTTTTAATTGTAATATCAATAGTCCTTTAATGTAATATTAGTGATGTTTTATTAATAATAAAATATCATAATTTCAAAAAATATTAAATAACCCATCCAAGAGTTAGGTATTAAATTTTATAAAATTAATTTTCTCTTATATATATTATTTGACGGACTTTATATATATACATACATACTGATTGATACTATAGTAGCTAAACACAAACATATGTTATCATATCAAATAATATTGAATTTTAAGTTTAAGTATCGATCTCACATGGACTATGCGATCTAATTCTATAAATCAAGTACTACAATTGTACCTACTTGACTTTTATTTAGAAAATCACAATTCAAAATTTAATTAACTAATCTAACTCTATCAATTAAACAAAGCAAAAGCAAATGGTAGAATTCACAAATAAAGATAATCTAGAGTTTTGACTTGTCCCCTAATATTTCATTGAATTTATTAACCTTTTAGTTAATCCCTTAATACTAATTGATTAGTTTAGACACTAATCTTATCACAAGCCTTTGACGATGGTCAAGTGACTATATTACACATTCTAATAATCACCTATATGTCTATGGTCATCAAATCAGAATGTAATTCATTAAGATCAAGTCTAAATTATATCATACATGCCACCTAGGTATATGTCTATCCTAGATGGAACTCATAGTTGTTACCCTATGATCATGCATCAAACTATCTTAGGCTAAACATATGAATCCCTTTGTTGAGTTCATCATGGTTACTCAATAATTCAAAATATTGATAAAGTATAATGAAAGTATTAAACACAAGATAGAATGAATTAATTGAATGTATCAAGTTCATAAATTAAGAATTAGCAAAATTCAAATCCATACTAGGTTCACATAGTCTAAACTTAGATGAATAATTTAATACATCACAAAACTAAAAGTATCAAATTAATTCATAAAAATTAATAAAAATAAGAATATAATGATAAAGAAAGAGAAGAAAAACTTATTAAAGTGACTACTTGATGTGCTTGTCGCTCAATCTTGACTTAAAGTTTGAATATTAATCTTGATTCTTCAATTTTTAACTTTGATATTTGATTCTGTGTTGTGAATTCTTTCTCTAAGATAATAAATACATCAAAAGTTAAATAATCTTAATTTCTACAAATAAATATTAAATTTAAAATATAAAAATATTAGATTTAATTAACCCCTATCACACACACGATATGAAATTTTCTTAACTTATAATTTTTATTTAAAATTATGACCTTAATTTTTATCCATCTATCTTATAAAATTCAATAGTATAAAGTTGATAATTTAAAATACTACTTTTGATTTTGACTCTTTATCATTGAATTGTATAGTATTAACGAATTAAAATTTAGGTCATTATTTTAAGTCAAAATTTAAGTTAAAAAACCCCACCTTATAATATATATGCAATCTACTAATATAAAGTTGACAATATTAGCTATTACTTTTGACTTTTGATCTACATAATTAGATTGCATGAAATAAATAAATAAAAATTTAAGCCATAATTTCAAAAAAAAAAATTAATTTGAATAATAAACATTCTTTAACTTAGATTTTAGATTTATAATGATGACTTAAATTTTTATCTATCAATCTCATATAATCCAATAATATAGAATCAGCAATATTAAATACTACTTTTAAATTTAAATACACATCATTAAATTATATGAAATAAATGGATGGAATTTAAGTTATCATTTAAAGTTAAAATTTTATGTTAATAATCCAACAATATATATATATATGTTTCCTTTTTTCTTATTGTTGTTCATTATACATAACGCGACTTTCTGAATAATACTGAAGTTATAAATTAATCAAATAGTATTATGTGATGGTGTCATTTATTATAATGTGCACAATATCACCCACTATATTATTATATATAAATAAAAATAATTATTTTAATTAATCTTTAGATCTATAAGCAAAACATATCAATCAGATGCATGTTGTTTAGAATTTTCATATTATGGAACAAATAAAATACCACATTATTTAATTTTTAAGTTAAATTATATATTAAAAACTTCAATATGTTTAATAGAAATTATTTATTTTGGAAACCAACATTTATAGTTACCAATTTAATTGAAAAATGGAGAATTTATGTCAAAATTTAAGATAAAGTATATAAGCTAAAAAAAATGAGATATATTAACTTAAAATTTTAAGTTAAAGTTGTAACATAAATTATGAGTAATCGATTTTATGTAATTTAATAGTTGAAATAAAAATTTAAAAGATTGCCAATTTATTAAATTTTTATACTATTAAATTGTATTGGATAAGGGGTTTGTATGTCTAATATTATTTTTATATTTATATAATATCTATAAAAAAAGTTGTGACGTTTAAAATTAAAAAGAAAAAGAAAATAGTAAAAAGGAAGATCCGAGGAAAACCGACCCAGCCGGAAACTGAAAGGATAAAGATGTAAATCCGAGGCTGGGTAATAATTAACGAGACTCCAAATAAACTCCAGTTTGATTAGCTTTAACTACAAGGTTAACACTCCGATCGGAGGAAGGATTTACTACTACGTCAAGTTACGGTCACAGACTTTCTCAACTCCGTCACCACCAATCGCGCGTCGCCACCGCATCATCTCCCACCGAGTTTAAAAAACTCAAACTCAAAAACTAGCCTTCATTTTTTTTATCCACATCGCGCCTTTTCAATCTCCCGTCGTCATGAACTGCGAAGTCTGCCAACTGAAAGAACTGGTAATCAATTTTTTTTTTCTCTAATAATATTTTTATTCAGTGCTGATTTTGTCCAGTTAATTCTCTGTTTTAATCACAATTTTCTTTTAGTTTTGGATTTTAATCTATTTTTTTTCTTGTTTAATTCTTTCATTAGGAAGTTGAACACTATGAAATACGAGAAGTTTTGCGCTGTAAGTTACTAATTTTTAAGCTTCATTCTTTCATGCTTAAGTTTATTCTTTGTTATTATTATTATTTTATTTTTGCTCTTCGTTGACTTCAATTTCAGTAATTTGACTAAATTTTGTGCCATCAGCCCTATGAAAGTTCAAATAATTTTATGTCTCTATATGTATGTGTTTGGCTGTGTGTATGCTAAATTTTTTGTGTCTTTATGTTTATTTGGATGGATTAATGTGTAAGGCTGATTGCAGGCATATTACACACAATTGTGTTTCATCGAGCATTAGGTCTTATACGGCCCAAAGATATTGATCTTGAACTTTTTGAAATCACATACGTAAGTGATTCTGATTTACTGTGGTATACAGTGTAATATTTGTGTAGGATTTAATTGGTTATTTTTTTTTATTTGAATGGTATCAATGTCATTGTGTAGGTGCAATGTGGAGATCCGGAAGTTGAGAAGAAAATAGATGAGAAGATTGAACAATTCATTTGTTGGGTTGAGAAGCACCCCAACAAGAAAAGTCAGGTCAGTATGTACTAATGAGTTTAAGTTAACTCATGTTTTAGATCTTGTTTAACTTTCTGTGTGTTGTATGATTTTTATAGAATGATAATCTGCAGTAGTAGTGAATTCTAACGTTATAGTTGTGGTGTGATATGCAAGAACAAAGACATGGGCACTCTTATTTGAACATTTCTGGAATTGTTATAAATCTTATCGTGGTCATGGAGACAGAAAATCTAGTTTGTGTGAATAATGCATGTTGGGAACTATTTTTTAGTGAAACATTGAATTCTGCAACTTCCATAATGTGACAGTTGGAGATTTTCTGTTTTGATATGAGTTAGGATCACCTTTTTATCATTCCCCCTCTCCTGCCAAAACTTTTATGTTGGTAATTTAAGTGTGCTGTTTTTGTTTTGTGCTTCTTGTTGAATTGAAAAGTTGTTCATACAGGACTTTTGCATCTTAGATTTCTTCTTGTTTGAGGTTTAGGTTCTGTCATCTGCTCTCTGTTGTTATTTTCATGTCAATCTGTAATTCTCCTTTTGTTTATTAACTTCTGAATTGTTCATGCAGATATGTCTATCTTTCTATGAAGTAAAAAATAAACAGCAATCGTGGTTCAATAAAATTGAACGCCTATATTGGGAGCAGTGGTATGTAAATTTGAATGTGACCCAACTTTCAAAAGCTCATTCTAGCAAATCTCATCATTCGAAAGTTGTAGTCGACCCGGGAGGTATTACACTACCTTAAGAAATTTTAATTTCTCATCCATTTAAAGGACTGTTTCATATTTTCACTCATTTTACTCTTGAATATAGAGACTGCGTCCAAGGAGAGAAGTGTTCACCGGTCAGCACTTGAAGCTTCTCTTCGTGATGTTTTATTTCAAATCATAAAATTTGTGAATGAGAAAAAAGACCATGTTCCTCCAATATCTGAGGGCGTCGTCTATTTTCCGTATGAAATAACTATACCGAGGTCAGCTCTCCTTCTGCTTTTACTTTTACCTTATCATGCATTCCTATTTCAATTCACATTGGTAGGTAACTTTTTACACGCTGTCTATGATGGAATGTGAGTGACGTTAATTTTCTCCCTGCTGGATGTCTTAGCCTTTCTGCTGCTTTGATGCATTTCTTTATATCTTGACCTCTAGGTGATATAATGCCTTACGTTTGGATGAATTATATGCTATTGCTTTGGCTGCATGAGACCTTGAAACTGCAGTTCATGTGCCTTAAAATATATATCATATAGGTTAATTTGAATAATTTTCATTTGTCTTATTGCTTAAATTTATGCAATAATGGTTACATGTAACTTTTTAACTGTGTTTTGATGAAAGAACAATATATACTCTTTGAAGTTGTCCACATGAAAGACAAAAAAACTGGACGGGAAGGCACAAAGGATAAATATGAGCTTGATGAAAGTTGTTGTTATGTTCACTGTTTCTCCTAGGTTGGTGGTTCTCTAATCCACAAGAGATCTTTATGTCACCGTAATCTGTTTTACTGAGATTCTTTCTGTGCTTATGAATTTGCTGTTTCATGAGTATCTGGGCGTTATAATTTGCTTTTGATAGATATATGCCTACAGACAAAGGAAGGTTTAGGATGGGAGTGGGTGCTAACCAAATGGAAGGTTGGTAGCATAGAAAAAGGATATAGTTAAACACAAAAACTTCTTTGGAGCAGTGTAATTCCAAACAATATAGTTTATATAAGGTTGAGAAAATATCTGGGGGAATGAGATGAATAGCATAAGGTCTAGCATGGATCATTCTGCTTTATTTCTCCCTCTTCCTCGTTTTGGTTCTGCCTTTCTGATTCTTTGTAGAGCCAGGTAAAAAGATTTGATTCAGTTGTTAGCTGGCTCAAATGACATTAGGAAATATTGACATACTACCCTTGCATCATTGAGATTTGAGATTGCACTATGATAATCACAACTACCAACTGCTTTGGAGCAATATAATGGCAGAGACTTTTGATGCTCTTGCACTATGATGATCACAAGTCCAACTTGTTAAAGTCGCCAAACAACTAAACTTTCTTCTAGAAGACTGTTTGGTAAGAACTAAAAACACTGACTGAGATCAAGGTTGTTATGCTTCTAGAAATTATGGTATTTTTTCTGAGAAGTGAATTTCAATAGACACAAAATGTAAGAGGTCATTGAATAATTACCTGATGGAAGGGAGATGGATTGTTTACTCTGTTTCTTTATCCTTGTGAAAAAACCTCCCATGCAAACGTATGTTTTGATTCTCATCCTTTTTCTTGACTAGTGCCTATTTTCCATATAATTAGGGAGTCTGAATTTCCAGCCTTTAGACCTGATGTAAACCTGTCCTACATAAGTGTATTAATTTAATTGATTTATTTTTTAATAAAAAACAATAATGCAATCTACTAGTACAGTTCTTCATGGAAGTGATGCTAATGAGGCATCTAGTTTTCTGCTTTTTGTGCACCCCACCAACTGAAGAATCTATTCTCCTGGTTTTATCAGACTTGCAAGTTATTTTGTGGATTGATAAAGAGTACAGAAGTAAGAATTTGTGATAACTCAGACAGATAACTGCTCTTGATGCTTTGCCTTTGGTTTCTTAATTAAAAAGTTGTTGCCATCATCATTTCTGTTTGTAGGAAATTTCTTTGATAGAATCCTAAGCTAATCTCGTACTTCTGCTTCTCAGTTCATCTGATTCTGCATTTGGGATGGAAATGATCAAAAGAATGCTCCAAACTGGGCATCCCACCATGCTCAGCTGATTATCAGCATCAGTAAACTGAATAACTCTACAAACGCTGGGAGGTAAAATGATCTATTCTGCTAATAATACTGCAAGTAGGAATATTTGAGTTGGCAATTCTTGTATTTTGGTAACAACCCATAAGTGCAAGTTTTTATGTACATTTTCTGTAAATATCCTCCCTGTATCCTTTACCCTTTCTCCTTCATTTGTTATTTCTTTCTACTTGTGGTGATTAATTGCCCTGTACATACGCTATTCTGTTCTCCGTTCAATAAACCAGAGCCAAGAATAAGATGCTGCATCTTTTACTTCATTCTATTTTATAAATTATGGGTTTGATAACTGGGTGGAAGATTGGGCATTTTCCCCCCTTTTTTCCTGCTTCCTGCTATGGTTCAAAATTTGGACCTTGACTTCCGGTGGCACTTCAGTGAAAGCTTAAATCATTATGACTTGTGTGTACATACGAAGATATATGTGCTGGACCTATTCATTTAATCTTTTGGGCCTTGCTTCTGGCTGAATTTTAGGTCAATTCTCAATTGTAAATGAACACTTGAACAAGCAGCTGTGGCAAGTGTTGGGTGATTGATTGATATTACAGAGAGACGAAAGAGGAAAAGGACTAGGCTAGTTGACAATTTGAAATGAATAAAATATCACTTGAAAGATTCGTTTACAAAAGAACTATTACGGGCGCTTAATTAGAAAAAGATATTGGAGTTAAAAGAGATCCTGGAAGAATTATTGGTTTGTTTGACAAGTTATTTTATATCAGATCCGAATCACGATGTTAAAGGAATTGATTTCCTTATCCGTTAAAGATTGTAGTTGCGTCGGTGGCATCGTTCAGTCCTTTTCTCTCTTCTCGACCGACGAAGCAGAATAGTTGATGACGCTGATTTTGCTGGCCACAGTTGCACTTGCACTTCATGCATTGAGGATCACTTGGCCTCCATGTACTTTGTATCTAATATTAGTATTAATCCTATGATGCCTTATCATAATTTATTAGTTCCAAATCCATAAATTTTCTATTAAACTAAAAATAGGAAGAAGAAATTACTGCAAAAAATTCACAACCAAAGTAGGCATTTCGGCTCTTTTCAACATATGGGTTATGTCTTGCTTAGTACAATACTATTTGTTATTAAGTGAGGTTATTTGTATCCGCCAAAATATTTAATAACCTTGCTTTCTTAATAGATCCACTATTAAAATATAAGACTTTTAATTTTATTTTATAAATTTGTAATAATTTCTAACAAAATTTTACTAAATTAAATTATTATAATAAAATTAATATTTACTAAATGAGTAGTGCTATATTTATATATTTGGGATACAAAATTTGTATTTCAATTGATATATCACCAATCAATAACTATTATTTTGTTGTATAATTATTAATTTTTTTTATCGTTTTATTAATTGGTAGCTATACAATACCAATTAATAATAAACATATCAATTTGTATTCTAACTATGTAAATATAGCATTACTTTACTTTATATACAAAAAATTAATGCTAAATAAATTCTACAATTCTTTCTCCCTCAAAATTTGCTTATTTAAAATTAAAACCTAATAATATTGATTGGCCAATTGAATAATTTTTATAATAAGAAAGAAAAATAAATTTCTAAGTTGTTAAGTCAAAATGTTTATTAAAAAATTGGTTTAGAGTATTTATTTTATTAATTTTTAACATCCATTTTATTTTGATTAATTGGATTTCATCGAATGAGTAATTTCAAATTTACTTTTAAGCTTGAGTGAGTTTCCGAGTTCCTTGAGCTTTTTATTTTTTGTTTTTAGCCTTGAGTAGGTTTCTGAGCTCCTTGAACTTTTTAATTTTTTATTAATTATTTGTTCTTCACTACAAATAATACACAATATAATATTTGGGCTTATTACGTTTCTTATTAAGAATCAATTGTTTACGATTATTCTAGAGTGAAGAAATAATTGTAGAATTTATTTGATATTAAAAATAATTATATATGTATTTATTAAAAAATATTTTATTATAATTTAAATTAGGAGATTATATTAGTAATTACAGTTACTTTTAAACTAAAAGTTTTAATAATGAATGAATTTATTGAGTATTTTGATGAGTTAAAGTAGCCAAACCTTTATTATTTTGTCAAAAAATAATCATAAAAAATTCTTTAAATTTGTGGCAATATCCTGTTAATGAATTGGCAGAATAGGTGTCAATGACTAATAATTAATCATATATAGCTAACCATCTCTTGACTCAATGGATGATGCCAGTACTTCGATTATTGAAGTATTAGGTTTAATTAGAGCTAAAATTCCTTAAAAAAAATATGTTTGTTGAGGTACATTGGAGTTATTTATTTCATCTGATTAGGGATGTATAATTCTTAAAAAGGTTGTTTGTTGTGGTATTGTACTCTATTCAGGCTAAAGTTCTTTAAATTGTCTATTCGACCAAAGTCCTTCTAGTTAGGAATATATATAATCATTGAGAAAAATTGTTTGTTGAGGTATTGTCAATTCGGGCAAAAGTTATTGAATTCAATCCAAGTCCTTCAATTATTTCGGAGGGTTATTTATTTTCTCCAATTAAGGTATATAATCTTGGTATTCTTTCAAAAAAAAACCATATATTAAAAAAAATCTGCAATCACTTTCAAGCATTAAGATGTATAATTTTGTTAAAAAAAAAAACAACACCATCCAAATATTACCCCAAGAAAATCCGCAATCACTTATAAAATTTACCCATCTACGATTTTGTGGTTATAAGAAGGGGAAAATCAGGAAGGTAGAAGAGAGGTAGGCTAAAGAAAGAATAGTAGTTGGCAATAACAATGGAGAAGGGGAAACATTTTGTTCTAGTCCATGGAGCTTGTCATGGAGCCTGGTGCTGGTACAAGGTTTTGAGCCTGCTGAAACTTGCTGGTCAACGTGTCAGTACTATAGATCTTGGCGCTTCTGGGGTCAATAACAAGCAGCTCGATGAGATTGCTTCTATTTCAGATTATCTGCAGCCGCTGATGGAGTTCATGGCCTCTCTATCACAAGAAGAGAAGGTTATTTTGGTAGGTCACAGCTATGGCGGCCTCAGCATATCGCTTGCCATGGAAAAGTTTCCCGAGAAAATTTCGGTCGCTGTGTTTGTCTCTGCATATATGCCTCATTACAAGTCTCCACCGGGAACTCTAATACAAGATGTAAGAATTTTCTTGACTATGTTAATATATCAATTGTTACATCACATGTTCTGACAAGTCACAGGTTTATTAAAGCTTCCTTTTACTTTGGTGTTCGATTTTAAAAAGTATTTTAGCAGGACCCCTGTGGAGTCTTTACTGGATTGCCAATTTGCATTCAACCAGGGATTGGAAAACCCGCCAACTTCGGCTCTGTTTGGTCCAGAATACATGAAGACCACGGCTTATCAGCACTGCAAATTAGAGGCAAGTCTTACAAGTCTTTTAAGCAAAATAACTGGTTTCAGTACATATCATTGATTTTCTTAATTTCTTCTATGGTTGCATGCAGGATTTGGAATTGGCCAAAATGTTGGTGAGGCCAACCGGGTTGTTCTTGGAAGATTGGTGCAAAGAATCTCTGTTAACAAAAGAGAAATTCGGGTCAGTTGATCGGGTTTTTGTCTTTTGTGAAGATGATCAAGTGATGAAGGAGGACTTTCAACAGCAGATGATCGACAACTATCAGCCTAAAGAAGTCGAGATAGTTGGGGCATCCGGCCACATGGTCATGCTTTCAAAGCCTACGGAGCTTTGCCTGTCTTTAGAAGATATTGCTGGCAAATATCATAAGTAATACTACGTGTTTTAAATTATATTTTAAATAATAATATATTATCAAATTATATTTTAAATAATAATATATTAAATAATTATTAAATAATAAAATAATATAAATTATAAAAATATTTATTATATTTAATAATTATTTAATACATTATTATTTACGTAACATTAACATATCTGTGATGAGATCTCTTATTATTGTCAAATTTTATTCGACACAATTGGTAAATTGTATAAGGTGTAATGAGTATATTATATAGTTAAATATAAATTTTATATTTAATTAACGTTAAATGTAATATTACCTAGTTAAAGAATATTAATGATTTATGAATTCTCATAAGTCAAAAAAATATAATCAAATTAAATATATGTCAGATTGATTGCGAGAACGGCACACACGTTGCTAAATAGTTATAACACATGCTAAGGAATCACATTTTCACAAAGGGTTTTCGCCATAAAAGAAGAACACGGTGATGTAAACATGTGCCACACTACAGAAATTTGGTTTCGATCGTCTATGTTAAATTATTAATTGATGATACTTTTTTTTATTAATTATCTTATGAATGATAAATTGAGATGATATTATTATACTAATTAGTGTATTGTATGAAATAAAAAAAAATTTAAGATGAAATCAATTAGTAGAATTTCAATGTCTATGAGTGCTTATATGACCACGAGGAGGGTGCGGAATGTGGTCCATTTCATTGAAATGGAATCCAGCTTTAAGTTTTCACTTTAAAATTTAATTTTGATCATCTTTCAAACCACGTATTTGAAAATTTTGTCGTTTATGATAAAAAAAATATATAATAAAAAATTTATTTTAACCTTAGTCAAATTTTACATACTTTATTAATATATATATATATTTTAACACTTCTCACAAGTTAACTCTTAAACATTCTCTTCTCTTTGCTCAAAATACTCTCCTCTCTTTTCTTTTTCTCAGTTTCAAACTAATTTTTTTTAAAATTTTTTTTTATAAAATTTATAGATCAACTAAAAACTTAAGCACATTTTAAGATTTGAATTAAAATAAATTAGTGTGAAGTTAAAAAAAAATTAAAAAAAATAAAAATTGATAAGTTTTTATTCAAAATTTTTTTTGTTGAGTTTTTTTTTTTTGTATTCTAGTTGAAATGTTTAGTTTTAATATTAGTAAGGTATAAAATAAGTTAAAAATAAATATAACTAGCAAAAAATGGCTGGAATGACGGATTGTTTTTATATTTTTTTATGTAATTATTAAAATTATGTAAAATGAGTTAAAAATGATTGTAAGCGATCGAAAATGTCAAAAACAACGAATTTCAGCAATTTTTTAGTCAACCATGCGTCAGCGTGGTGCACCACGCGCAAGGCGCTCGAGCATACTACAAAGCACGCTCTAGCATATTCTAAATTCCGTCTGCAACCCCTTTGTATATTCCAAATCCTCTAGCAGATAATTATTATTCTCTCCTAATGTTCATGAACAACCAGTCTACACATATTATGATAGTCAAATATATAGAGATGTTGGTGTTGATCTTAGCTATAATATTGGTCATAATGTTAGTAATGATGCTAGAAATGACGAAGATTATAAGAATGATGATCGTAGTTATGACGTTGGTTATAAGGTTGGTAATAATGGAAATAATGATGACAATGCTGATTATAAAGAAACGACTATGGATGGAAATGATGATGATGACAATGATGATGATAATGATGGTGATAATAATGATTATGTCAAGAAAAAAAGGGTCAATATTGAAAAACCATTTCAGTTCCAACCTGAAATATAGTTATTTCATTTGAACATATCGAAAGATATATCTTGTACTGGAATTGGAGATGTGTTTATAGAAAATTTGTATAATAATAAAGATGAAATTCATAAGGCTATAAGCATGGTTCCAATGAAGGAAAAATGGAGTTTAGAGTTTATAAGTCCACCAAAAATCGTTTTGAGTTTAAATGTGATGATGAGAGATGCAAATAGAAATTACAGATAGTGTCTACCAAAGGGCATCATTTTTTTATCGTAAGGCGAGTATATGCAGAGCACACTTATATTTTAGGTCAATTGTAGAATGGTCATCAGCAAGCCAAGAGCCATATTATTTTTAAATTAATTAAAAATAAGTTTACATTGGTCAATATAAATTATAGACCTAAGGACATTCAAGCATACATACATAAAGAATTTTGTGTTCAAATAACATATACTACATCTCGGTGAGCTAGAGAGCATGCATTATGATTAATAAGAAGTGATCTAGAGGAATCGTTCAGATTGTTTCATGCATATAGCTATATATTGCAACAGAATAACCTGGGTACGGTTACTTACTTAGAAACTGTTGCAAACAATCATTTCAAGTATTTCTTTTTGACACTGAAACCATGCATCAGAGGTTTTAATTCATTCATATGACCAATGATTACAGTAGACTGAACATTTTTGAAAAGTTCTCATTTTAGTACAATGTTTGTGTCCATTTGTAAAGATAGAAACAATCAAATATTTTCGTTGGCATAGGGGATTGTTGACTCAAAAAATGATGCTTCTTCGGAGTGGTTTATGGTTAAACTGTGAGGAGTAATTAATAGCCATCAAAATCTTGTTTTTATATTTGATCGGCATGCCAGTATTGAGAGGGCTATATGGGGTATGTTTCCTAATGCATATCGTGGGTTCTACATCTATCACTTGAAGGAGAATTTGATGACAAAATATAAGTTACCATTGAAAAATTCTAAAAAATAAGTATATTAGTCTATGTACTGTATTGCTGCCAAAGTTTATCGTGTCCTCAATTTTTAACATCAATTAAACAAGATGCGATAAATGAGACCCGATGTAACTAAGTATTTAGATGAGAATGTTGGTACAATAAGATGGGCTCGATCAACTGGTGCTTTCAGAAGGTATGACATCATGACCACTTATATTGCTGAGAGCATTAATACTGTTGCAAAAGAAGTAAGAAAGCTTTCGGTGACCAATTTGGTAGAGTAGATACAGGAGCTAACACAATTGTAGTTTTATTATAGATGAGTGGCGACAACAAATATGACGAATATGTTGACGAATTGGGCCATCACAAAGTCATGAAGCATAATGATAACGTATATCAAATGACAATTTCTCCTGTTGATATTTCACGATTTGTAGTAAAGGACAGTGGCATAAATTAGATAGTGGACATTTCTTATAGAAAATATAATTGTTAAAAGTTTGACTATCGATAACTGCCTTATTCCTATGCATTCGCCGCATGCAGATACATAAGATTATCACATGAGAGTGTTTATTCAACTTATTACATATCCGAGACTTTATTCTGTGCCTATAGCAAGCTAGTACTTACGGTTGGGCAAGTGTCGGATTGGATAATCTCAGAGAAGTTGAAAAATATGGACATCTAACCTCCAATAGCATGTTGTCAATCAGGTAGGCGTCGGACAAATAGAATTCCATCTCAAGAGGAGGATTATCAAAGAATATTTGTAGACGTTATAGACAACATAGACATAACCGATAGACGTGTCGAAACCATATCACTTTAAATATTAGGAGATGTATGTTTGTTTATAAAACTATCTTATTGATATTTTATTTTTAATTTTACTATAATATAATTCTTTTTTTTTTGTTTCAGACGGGTGTAAGATGGAGGAAATTAGTTGGATCTTGGTCATAGTTCTGTATAAAGATTTCATTATATGAATGATTATTATATACCATTTTCTAATTATGCTACTTTGTGTTAAAGTGTTGAGTTTCATAATGCACTTATTTCGTAATACACTTATTTCATAATGCACTTATACTTTTTACGTAATTAAATTAATGTTGATGTTGAAAATTTTCAATTGTGAATAAGTTATGAAAATATCTATATAGGTGCAAAAATTGTAAGTTGTAGGTGTGAGATGTTTGATATTTTAACGAAATTTTGGCAGAATCACCTTTATTATATGGACGTTCCCAAACTTGTATGTTGAAAAAATACACTTCTATACAATTCTATATTATCTCTGCACACATCCACCCAACGCGCAAACATCAAAACAATAATATGTCATAAATGCACATATAAAAAATATAGTATTAAATATTTATAAAGCAGATCATGTAGTGTCCACAAATCAACGGTCATCTTTAAAAGGTACCAATATAAGGGAATAAATCAAATGGCCGACCTAACAAAAGATATTTAATAAACATACAAATAAATGTGCCACAATTCCAACTCCCGACTATCTGTTGAAGCACGTTATCCCGCAAAGGAATAATTGGCCAAGGGAACCAATATAGATTCTATATTCCCCTTAAACTATAAATTTTACATCTTTGAAGGTAATAAAGCATAACAACACGCAGAGATTCTATAAATTTGAGAATGGCTTTGTCGGAGTGGCCGTTCAAACTGGAATCATATAAAATAATCCCGCTTTGAACAACGTAGACCTCTGCTGCAAACCAATGTTCCTAATTGATATTCAACGAGATATATATCTATAAAAACCCTAATGCATTATTTTGAACTTATTATATATAATAACAACAAAATGTTATTATTATACTTTCACTGCCTTATTGACTGACGCCCACAATTTAACACCAAGTAAATCTATCTTTGTTTTGAGAGCATATGCCAACAATAGTTCGACCTATTAGTAATCAGATGGAGCACTGTTGATGAAGGACGTTTGCTACATTTGTCTAATGTACTCCTAAAGATAAATATATATGACGTTAAACTCATTATTAGTTAATCAATGATATTATAATATTATATGCACAATAGACGAGTAAAAAATAGCTCACGTAAAAAGATGCATTTGTAGTTATGCATTCATGTGAGTACATGTCAAAACACATCCTTTTTTGTGTAAGCAAAACCTTTAAATAATTATTTATATGCTATAAAACTACAATAGAATGTATATCAAAACATGGAATGTATATAAGTATTGATATTGTTAAAAAAATCACAAAAAAATATATAAATAAAATTCCTCACCGAATTGTCATGCCAGTGGAGTAATAGGTCGTTAAACTATGTACAGCTAGCATCGAGTCTATGTAAATGAACACATTGCGTTAGGTAATTTGTAGTTATCAAATCCAACAAGTTATTAAATTTTGCTTGATCAATAGGAATACGTTTTACACTTGCAGGGCTATCAGCCACATGTTGTATATCCATTACCATGGGCATATGTTGAGACTTACTGGTAAGAGTGTAAGTCTGAAAGTCAGCAGACATGAATTCGGTACCCTAAAACCAAATAACACCAATTAATGTATTGAGTTAAACTTTGTACCTAATAAAATTTAAGTTTAAAACGTACTATGCATGCCCTGCATCCTCAAAGATCTTGAATGGTTTCAACTGTTGCATCAAGAGAGATATCTGATGCAAGATTTATTTTTTTGTATTTATCCATCCTACTCTGAATCTGTGAGCTAATACTACATTATCAATCCAGTTAAATAGCTCTGTTTGAAGTTCATCAATCATTTTTTCATGACATAAATACCGCAATGATGACATGCCGAGCTCAAACTATATACATAAGTGATTATAATCGATCTTCATAATCTAATACTCATAAACAACATATAGTAGTGAGTGAATTTAATGAAAAATATTAAATTATTATACTGTTGATTCAGTCGCTAGCGAGGCTTGAAATTCGTACTCAGGCTGAACATCATTGGTGAATTAGGTGATCGAAATTTCAATATCTTCTAACTTAAGACTCCCTCCCTATTTTCCTGAGAAAATGCATAATTTTGCCGTCACATAACAGTTCACACTCTTCTTATTTTTATGGGGCACTAGCTTTCTATATACTGCTAAAGCCTACACAAAATTTTGAATTTATTAATCATTAATAGGAAAGCAAAAAGATTTATAAGGAAATTATACATATTGTTTCATTAAATGTAAAAATATACCCCAACACCATCGAAGAGAATATTTACGACGTCTTCGTATAATAGGTGCCATACCAGACCAATTTAGAAGACGTGAAAAAAGGTCACTATTCTTGCGCACAAATATCTTCTTGCATTTTAGGATTATCTCGTAGATCTACATCTAAGATAATAAAGAAAAATAATTAACAATCTAAAAAATAAAACAATACCATTATCTTATTTAATACAAAATGAAAATAACAATTTTTTCTGCTTCTCAATATGATAATGAATCAAAAAGAAAAGAATTACTCACCAAGAATGCCTGACCAATTGCGTATAGGTTGTATGCTTTCTTATCCGGAATGCCCCATTTTCTGACCTTTAGTAACTTTTTAATTAGGGTTTTGCTTAAGCTATGGTGAAGCATAGTCCATGCAATCGTGCCCTAAGGATAGTTATTAAATGTTAAAGTTGGTGCTTATGTGTCATTCCAATATTGTATGAATATTAATTATTTAATATTTATATAATAAATATTTCGAATTAAATTATTAATATTAAATATTAAATGGTACTAAACTTGTAACATTACAGACATTGTATGATCTGAAGGAGTTTGGATCTGATCTAAAGGAGTTTAGACCAAGGCTAAAAGTTAGCAATGCTGAGAGTTATAAATAGTAAGAGTTATTATTGCTAAGAGTTAGCAGGTTATAAGAGTCAACAAAATTCTAAGAGTTAGAAGCCTTGTCTGAAATTGGAGAATGACCTGGGAATACACTAGTAATGACATAATTAAAAAGGGTTGTAATAGGTGCTAAGAAATATCATTATGCAAGTATGTTCTCAAATATTATATACTTGATTTATGTTCACCAATGCCGGTCTATCGATAAATCACTATTATATAGATCAGTGTATATTTATATTTGCATGGTACAGATGATTGTTCTTAGCTAACTATGAGTTTAGAGCTAGTATAGGCATGTAGGTATGCAGTCAGGACTGGATACTGAACAAACTCATAAGGAACCCAATAGATATCCTATGAAACTATCAAAGGTATGTCCTCTCGAGTTGAGTAGTATTCGTAGCCCTTTGACCTAAGCGTCACGATAGGCTTGTGAGTGATCCACCATACTTTGGTTTCATATATATCAGAAACCTTTCATGGTTTGACCGCTATGTGTCGCTGGGAATGGTCTGATGCTCAAGGAGTCCGATGTGCGTAGATACAAAATCCGTCAGCTTACATAAGTATGTTGTATATTTGATGATTCAAGATTGTATCTCAGAAAATCTTATGGTCATAAGTAATAAACTCGAAAAGGAGTTTCTTATAGGGTTAAACAATATCGTAAAAGTGTTTGCGTATATTATTTATCGATATACGAATTTGGAGATAAGTTCATGGATGAGCAAATAAGGATTTGACAGTGCTGATCTATATCTCCGTATATCCAGGGTATAATGACGGAATGATTATACGTATACGTTCTGACTTCAACTTGTATGATTTAATACACTAATTTGTAATATCCATGACGTGTGCATGGGGCATTATCCACCGACTCATAGAATAATTTTATTTGACGAATCGAACGTTGACCTAGTAAGTTTCAATATGAAATGTACTCGTTATGCACTTGGACGGTATACCGCATTAAATAGTTCAATATAGTATAAAATACATCAAATTACTAAGGTTAAGTTAGTTAAAGTATATAGTTATAATGGGATCAACTTTGGGTTAACTTGATAACCTAATAAGGGTATAATAGTAATTTTTCTTTATTAATTATTTAATTGTTAAATAATCAAGATATTTATTTAAATAAAAAATTAAATAAAAATCTAACTTAATTATAGTTAATTGTTAACCGAAGGGTTAGTTTAAAAGATATTTTTTGCTTAACTCAATCATGATTAAATGTTAACTATGGTTAGATTAAATAATAAATATCTAGATATTTTATTTTTATTATTAAATTAATATTAACATAACTAGGGTTAATAGTTAACTCTAAGGTTAGGTTAATTAGATATTTATTAACTTAAGAGTTAAATTAATTTAACTCAATTAAAGTTAAATGTTAACCTTAATTAAGTGAATAGCTAAATTAAATGCAAATAAAATTTAAATTAATTTAAAATTTATGCATTAGTATATAAAGTGAAATGAAATTAAAAATTAAAATTTTTTTATTTTTAGATTTTACATTTGATGCCTGTCATTTCAATTTTAAAGAATTAAAATTGCTAATTTTTTGTTTTAAGTGTTAAAATATCAAAGTAAAACAAAAGGGCTATTAATTGTAATAATTAAAATAGATTTGTTTTAATTGTTCAAGAGCTGAATAAAAGATAAAACAAATTATTTTAATTAGATTAAGTGTTAATCTAATTCGTTTAAGTGTTAAACAATTGCTGGATTATAATGCTATTATAGATAATCAAACCTACCCAAGTTGATTACTAGAATTGTCAATAAGTTCATTTCGTGTGGACTTCAAAATTTAATCCAAAGGCTTCAATGGTGATATTTCTCAATTTTATAATTAATTTGATTAATTGTATATATATATGTGTGTGTGTGTGTGTGTTCATTGTATAATTTTTTAATCTTTCGTTGTGCTTGTATATGTATAGGATATATATATTTGTATAATGAACACATACACCATATACATACACTTTAGAATAATTGACATCTAATATTAAACTCATCCAAATTATCTACAAGGTGAACCACAAAATACTGAACAGCTCTATTCCGATCATGTGGTATCAATAATTTATGAAACACATAAAATAGACACATTTTCACTGCATCTATATCATTGTCAAATGTACCACTCTTAAACCACGGATCTTAATCTTTGCATGTCAACTCATTTTTACCACTAAAGTATTTATCCCAAAGTCTACTATCCAACCCACTTAATTACAGATAATCTCTCATCCTCAAATTAATAATCAAATAAAACTCTAGACGAAAAAATCTAATACAACTGTTGCTTATATAAAATTACAATTCTTCATATAAATTTTTTATATGTACGCGTTTTAATATAACCACGTGTATTAAAATACCTGAGAATATAATATCCTGTACATTCAAAAATTGGCTAAAACACGTTGTTCTAAATATTTCAATCTTCCTTGAAGTTAATTTCTCTTCTATTTTCTTGATAGTCTATAATTTCGAGTAAACAATTATAGTCGATCAGTAGAATTTATTATAGTCATTTCAGACATTCTTCTTCCTAAAATTTTTTTATTAGTATATAACAAATTGTTAGATAATTTAAATAATTATTAAAAATTAAAAATAATTACTAGCAAAAAAATATTAAATTTTTTTTATTTAACAAAAAAATAATATAATAATAATAAAAATTAGAATAATGACTAAATTTAGTCACAATTGCAATATATTTTTAATAAATAATTAAATAAATTGAAAACAAAAAATTTAAATACCACGTGACTCCACCAATATAGTAAAAAATAATTAGAATCTGCCATTTTCAACTTTTTTGGGGTTATTTTTAGTTATTTATACTCATTTTTAACATATTTTATATTTTACCAATATTATATCTATACATTTTTAGTAATTACATATAAAAATAATTTAAAAATACATAAAATTAAATTTAAAATAAAAATTTATCAACTTTTGTTAATTTGAAGTAGATTTATAAATTTTCGGACACAAATCTTTAAAGAAAAAGCTTAAGAGAGTTTTTAAATTTGAGAAACTTTCGGTTGAGAGGGTTTGGGGCAAAAAAGTGTAGTAATAAGTGTTTGATTATTATATTTTAAGGGATTTTGACCGAATCATGGGCCTTTTCCCCATATATTTTATCCGAAAGTGACCTCTGAGTCGATGCTTCAAATAAAAACGTCACAATTTGAGCCACGTCCTTCGCAATAATTCAATTTTGACAACTTACTATTCCTTGTAAAATTACCATAATTGCTTTAAGAGATTTGGAATTAAATAACAAGAGCCTGGAGAGGGGACAGAGACTTGTATCCAAATTAACCCGTATGGATATCTATTTAAAGTCCGTCATACTTTTTGAATTACATGACATCTTGGAAGTTTCCAATAAAAATAACAAATGATTTCCCAATTTGAAGCTCAAATAATAGAAAGGAAAAAAAGAAAAAAAAATGGCTTAGATCATTTTATGATAGTGGAATTAAAATTTTAGTATAATATCAAAAATAATTTAAATTGTTGTTATTATTAAAGTTCCAATACAATACCAGAAATAATTTAGATTATTAGATTAAATTAAAATTTTAATATGATGATGATCTTTGGTTAAAATTTTGTGTTTTGTGTTTTCTTATCCCTTTTTTGACTTTTTTTTCTTTTTTATTTTTTTTATAAGTGATCATTTATTAGTCAAAACATTTTCATAAATCGCCATTGAAGGGCCATAGGTTTTATAGTTTGAAAAGCAATATGATGATTACAAGTTGTGATGTATTGTTTGAGAAGGAAAAAAAGGTAGAATTGGGAGCATATTAAAGTTGAAAATAAGATTATTCTTATAGAAGAAATTCTTGGAGGAGAGCAATGAAGATAAAGAAAATTTATTTCAAGGCACCATCCATCATTAATAGCAAGTGAAGTACATTACCTTCTTCGCCGTCACCAACTTCACAAAAAAAATAAGGAGTTCAAGTGAAATTTATGAAAAATACAATTTTTGTGTCTTTAAATCTAAAACCTAAAGTTTGTAGAAAAGCTAAATGGAAAATGGGTTTTATAAAGTAAAATATAATATTGATAGAAGTGTGGAAAGAAAGAACACTAAGTGCCTAAGGCTAAGTTGGAACGGAACTTTTGCTCTATTTGCTCGCAACTATTTATATAGGTCTTTGGTGTTATCTCAAATAAGAAGTTAATAGATTTTTTTTTTTTAAAAGTGTGCTGTCCACTTTTTTTTTTTCATGGTTATACATAAACAATCAATAAATAGGGATGGAGGATGACCGTTAGCTATGATGGCAATCAATGACAGTCAATTGAGAGCAAGACGTGAAGATAACTAAAATGAGGTAGGTCGGTAATATGAGAAGAGTAGGTCAAACATTTCTTTACTAAGCAAATGGTATAGGAGAAGATATCGAGCTCGTTGGCAGAATAGCGGCAGGCAGTGTTGGAGGAGAATGAACGCCAGGGAGGCTAAAGCCTGAAAGTGATGAGAGAATAGTTTAGGTTTAAGTTGTTTTTGTCTAATGTTTTCTCATCTAATCAATTAACACTTAACCAGCTACGTATTCTTGATTTTTTTTTTAAACAATTATTTAATTTTATTACTTTATTTCCGGTTTGATTTTTATTAAAATTGAAAATCCAATCAAATCATTCAGTTAAATTATTCTTATATAAAATCTGAATGAGTTTTTTTTTTTCTAAAATTAAAAATCAAGCCATTTCAATCAATTTGATTTGATTTTTCTGGCTCATGTTTTTTTCTCCACCGCAAACACTCGAAATGTGGTCCAAGCATCAATTTTTTTATTAAAAAAATGGAAATTCCCAACTACTTCTTGACAAAGCAGGCAGAATGTTAATTTTCACGCCAGGGATCTTACATTTATTGGTCGTCCTGACATCGAATCTTGATTTCGTCCCCACATCAGATACAAATTTCTAAAGTCAACTGTGGTAATTCTTTTGTGAGTCTCATTATAATGCGCAAGTAGGGCTGGACAGTATTGTATAATTTAAAGAATATCTCTAAGTTTCAGGGAATTTGTAATCAAAGAAACTAGAAACAAGAAATGGAGACCGTCAAGCACTTTGTTCTAGTTCATGGTCTTTGTTTCGGAGCATGGTGCTGGTACAAGCTTGCGTCATTGATCAAATCTACAGGTCATCGAGTCACCGCTTTGGACCTCGGAGCTAGTGGAATCAACCCTAAGCGAATGAATGAAGTTATTTCCTTATCTGATTATCTGCAACCACTGATGGACTTTATGACTTCTCTGCCTCCGGAAGAGAAGGTGATTTTAGTGGGTCACAGTTATGGTGGTATGGGAATTTCTTTAGCTATGGAGAGCTTCCCGGAGAAAATCTCGACGGCGGTTTACGTTACAGCCTTCATGCCAAATTTAAAATCCCCACCTGCAACTCTAGTACAAGAGGTAAATTAATGCTCTTATTTTCTTTTGTTTTGGTCAATGAATGATGAAAGGGTTTGTTAATATCTAGGCATCTAGCGTTATCACTTTTATAAGAATTTGCTCTTCATTGGTATGAATCAAGTGTCAAATCATGTTTCATGGCTTTGTTATGGGTGATGTTTTTGGATGAAACAGTTCTTCAAATGGACGCCAATGAAGTCTTTATTAGACCTCCAGTTCTCATTTGATCATGGACCAGAAAACCTACCAACTTCTGCTATTTTTGGCCCGAATTCCATTGCCAAGAATCTCTCTCAAAATTGCCTTACAGAGGTGAGAAAATTTAGTAAATTCCGATTTCTAACGGCCAAGATTGGCCAGTACATAATATACAACTTATGGATATTACACATGTTGGATATATATGTATAGGACTTGGAATTAGCCAAGATTTTGGTACGGCCAAGTGGGTTGTTCTTGGAGGACTTGGCTAAACAATCTCTTCTAACAAAAGAAAACTTTGGATCAGTCAATCGCGCTTTCATTTTATGCAAAAAAGATGAGTTGATCAAGGAAGATTTTCAGAAATGGTTAATTGAGAACAGCCCAACCAAAGATGTCAAAGTGATTGAAGGAGCCGATCATTTGGTCATGCTCTCAAAGCCTAAAGAGCTTTGCGAATGCTTGCTGGAAATTGCTCAAACAAATAATATTTAAATCTGAGTCTTTAATAAGCAATGCTTTTTAAGATTTCGTGTTTCAAGGTTTTTAATGGTGACCGAGTTTATGGGTTGCGTTGCTTTATCTCTTGGTTTTTACGGATTTCTTTCCGTAATGATTTATGTGATCATTAACTAGGTTATTGAAATTGTACTTCATAAGGGTGGCATTCAGTCTGGTTTGAGAGTTCTACTACTGACATCCCTCGTCTCATAGATTTCACTTTTGAACCCCCTATCATGTACTCTTGTTAATTGTTTGAAGGAATTTAGTAGTATTTGTTTGTTAAATGGTTTAATAGTTTGAAGGAATTTAGTCTCCCACAAAATATATTTTTCACAAAAATTTTAAATAATTTACTCCATAAATATTCTTAAAATTTTTATCAATAGAATCAAAGCTCAAAAATACTATCAGTGGTATCAAAGCTTTATTTGATTATAACTAAGTATAAAATTTATCATGTCTAGCAAAGGCTCCAACAAATTATTATATTCAATTCCTATTTTTTCTTTTTAGAAAAAAATATAATTTTTGGAGCATTAAAATGAAAATATATTTTTTGTCCCAATGCTTATGGGACATAGTTATTAATGAAATTTTTACTCTAGATAGTGCATCTACTATGTCTAAAGAGCTAAAAAAAAATTAGTGGAGCCATCACAGAATGATGTTGAAACACTCGTCATCATTCAGCAAGCAGTGGATGATGTTATTTTTTTAAGAATTGCTGGAGCCACTATAACAAGGGAAACTTGAAATATTTTGAAGCATGAATTTGAAAGAATTGAGAGCCACTATAGCAAGGGAAACTTGGAATATTTTGAAGCATGAATTTGAAAGAATTGATTGAGCCATTATAGTAAGAAAAGCTTGTAATATTTTGAAGGATGAATTTGAAAGCAATGCAAAGGTATGCACTATCAAACTCCAATCTTTAAGAAGAGATTTAAAAAATCTCAAAATGCAAGATTATGAGATCGTTCAAGATTATTATTCAACAGTAAAAAAAATAGTAAATCATGTCAGAGCTAATGGAAAAAATATAAGTGATAACAAAATTGTGGAGAAAATATTAATTAGGGTTTCAGAAAAAAAAAAAAGTGATCCAATAGTTATTACCATTAAAAAGTCAAAAGACATATCAACCCTTACAGTGGCAGGATTAATGGGATCTCTAAAAGTGTGAGAGAAAAGGTTGAGTACGAGAAATGAAAATTCAACTGAAAGTGCTTTTCAGTCTAAATTGAATTTGTAGTCTAAAAGATATAATGGAAGGGATAATAGAGAAAACTCAATCAAAAGAGATAAAAAAAATCAAAGAAAAACACAAGAAAAGAGAAATTATCTATTATGTGATACATGTGAAAAACCAAGCCATCTAGAAAATGATTGTTAGTTTCGTTGGAAGCCAAAATGACATAATTGCAAAAAGTTTAAGCATCTAAATAAGATTTGTCGATTCAAAAAAAATCATCAAGTCAATTACATTGAAAAAAATAAAAAGGAGGAGCTATTTTATGTTTGTCAAGCAGCTATAAAGGAGAAAAATGACATGTGATACATAGATAATGCTTGCAGCAATCATATAACATGAGATGAAAGCATCTTCCGCAACATAAACACATTAATAAAATCACAAGTAAGACTTAGGAATGGAGCATTGGTGGAAGCCCAAGGAAAAAATATTATCACCATCCAAACTAATAAATGAACTAAATATATTAATGATGTACTGCTGGTTCCAAGCTTAAAACATAACTTATTGAGCATTGGAAAAATGATTGAAAATGAATATTTTTTATACTTCTCTATAAATACTTGCACAATATATAATAAAGATAAAAGCCAAATAATAATTAAAGTAAAGATGTAGAATAGAAACTTCTCTCTATAGTGGCAAAGTATATCTACAACCATGAAAGCAGAAATTGAAGACTCATGGCTATGGCATAAGAGGTTTAAGCACTTCAACTTCCATGAATTGAAAATTCTTTTAGCAAAAAAATATGATCAAAGACATGCCAAGCATACAAGAGATCGGTGATGTATGTGAAGGCTATTTACAAAGCAAACAACAACGATAATCATTTTCGATAGGAAGATCTCACGAAGCTAAAACCTATTGGAGCTTGTTCACACAAACATTTGCGAACCTATAAAGACTCTCTCACTTGAACAAAGTTGGTACTTCATCTTATTCAAAGATGGTTACACCAGAATAACGTGAGTGTATTTTCTTTGTCAAAGATTAAAAGTGCTCAAAGTTTTCAAGAAGTTCAAGATTTTTGTTGGAAAGTAAAGTGGTTACTACCTAAAGAAGCTAAGAAGCGACAGAGAGAAATAGTACACCTTCAGAGAATTCAACAAGTTCTGTAAAGAAAAAGAAGTTGAGCATCAATTGACAGTGGTCTATGCTTCAAAACAAATGAAGTCTCAGAAAGAAAAAATAGAATAGTTATGAAGATGGCAAGGTCAATGTTAATAGAAAAAGGCATGCCAAATTCATTCTAAGCAGAAGTAATGTATTCAGCAGTATATATGATAAATAGATGTCCAACAAAGGTTGTATAAGACATGACTCCAATAGAGGCATGGAGCAAGCAGAAGCCTTTAACACATCATCTCAGAGTATTTGGATGTGTGTGCTATGTCCATATTCCAACACAAAAAAAGTACAAGCTGGAAGAAAAGATAAGGAAATGAATATTTTGGGTATATAGTGTAAAGTCAAAAGGCTATCGAATATATAATCCAAAAACTAAGAAACTGATGCAAAGCTATAGCTACGCCTTTGGTTACTGATGAAAAATTAAAAAAGAAATATGGGTCGAAGAAGGCTGATGGATTGCTCTATAGAAGTTTGATTGGGAGCTTATTATATCGTACAGCAACTCGTCTAGACATCATATATGCTACCAGTCTTCTCTTAAGATTCATGCAGGAACCATCTCAAGTTCACTATAGAGCAATAAAGCGAATTCTAAGATATCTACAAGGCACTATGGATTATGAAATTTAGTATAAGTCTACTTCAAACTCAAAACTAATTGGATATACTGACAGTGATTGAATAAGATCCGTCGATGACATGAAAAACACATTAGGCTATGCTTTCACTATCGGGTCTGGCGTGTTCTCTTGGTCATCAAAGAAACAAGCAACAGTGGCATAATCATCAGTTGAAGCAGAATACGTAGTAGAAGCAAGTTCAGCGTGTCAAGCAATATGGCTAAGAAGAATATTTGAAGACATTGAAGAAAAAATGAATAAAACTACAGAGATATTTTGCAACAACAAGTCAACAATAGTTATGGCAAAAAAACCCCGTGTTTTACAGTAAGACCAAGCATATTGTAATCAAGCATCACTTTTTAAGATATGCATCAACAAATAAGGAGATTGACCTCAAGTATTGCAGAAAAGAGGAATAAATTGTAGACATCTTCACTAAGGCACTTCCAAGATCAAAGTTTGAGTTATTGCGAGAAATGTTGGGAGTTCAACGAAAGTGCATTAAGGAGGAGTATTGACATTAATGTTGTTTCTAAAAAATTGGCCTAAATTATTTAATACTACAAAATCTAGACAAATTTATAAATACTTAGAAAATTATGGAAAAATTTCAATTATATAAAAAAATCTAAACCTAAGTAATAATTGTGTGGTGTTTATTTGTTTATGAAAATAAGTGGTGCAGATTGCACACTAAGAGTTGGTGCAACGGCAAAGCTAAATATTGTGTAATGGATTGTAGAATAACAACTAAGTTCTTTCAAAATTATAAGTTTTATAACATTCATTCATGTTCTAACAAAATTCATTTTTCAAATAAATTTTTTCTCTAATCTCCTACAAAATATATTTTTCACAAAATTTTTAAATACTTCACTCCATAAATAGCTCCAAATTTTCTATTGTTGAAAAATTGATGATTCAATAATTTTAGTTGGACAAGAATTGAGATGAATACCAAAGTGGAGAGTCACAAGAAGTCTAAAACGTGTAGGACATGTATGGAGAAGTCTAGGACGTGTGGAACACAAAGTGGGAAGTAAAATAAGACTCGAAGACGCGTAGGAAGCGAAGAAAATGCGAATAGGCACTACCAGGGCTGAGCACCGCAGCGCCCAGGACAACACCCCAACGCCGCGGCGTTGGGTCCCCAGCACCCAGGGATGAAAGCAACAGCGCCCAGACGAGTCAGAATGTCTGTTTTAGTTCGGGAATTCGAGTTTTGTGAATTTTAGACTTCCAAAACAAGTGGACTCTTACTCCAACAAAGAATAGGATTAGTAGACACGAAATACACCCTATATAAATACTTGTAAACTATTGAGTTGAGATTAAGCATTAAGAGAGACTCTAAGAGAGGGAAAGAACTGGGTAGACACTAAGTGCCTATGTGAGCTAGGGTGGAACCGTCGTTTGGGTAATCATTGTTCGTAGTATAGTAAGGGTTCACTAAACATTAGGTCCTTTTGAGGGTTCTTCAAATTAAGTTTTCCTTGTAAAATCTCTAGGGAGTTATAATAAGAGATGCTAGGATCCTTGAATCCACCGTAGATGTAGACAATTGGCCGAACCACGTAAGATTGTATTGTACTCTTTTGTTTTCTACTTTGGATTCTTGTTATCTTTTACTTGATTAACAGGTTATTCCGCTATGCAAGAAGATTAGAGTTATAAGTTAAACTTGAAGTTCTCCGCTTCAATATAACCTCAAGAGGGAGAAGGACGTTTCCTCCCTCAACATCTATCAAATAGAATAAGTGGTTATAAGAGCTTAAAATTGCTATCATAACAAAAGATAGCAAAATTGAACTCTAACTTCTCGACAAATCTTTTGACTGGCTAACGAATATTAAGCCCACTTGATGTTTACTATAAAATATTATTAAGAGCTTACAAAAGGAAAATATACGAACGATATAAGCCATGACCCAAAGGCATTTTGTTTTAGTTCATGGGAAAAACCATGGAGCTTGGTGTTGGTACAAGCTCAAACCACAGTTGGAGGTTGCTGGTCATCAAGTCACAGCGATCGACCTTGTTGCGTTAGGCATCAACATGAAGGCAATTCAAGATGTTCATACACTTCATAAGTACACTGAACCATTGTTGAAGATTTTAGCCTCACTTCCTCCCAATGAAAAGGTTATACTTGTTGGTCACAGCCTCAGAGGCTTGAGTTTGGCTCTGGCGACAGACAAATTCCCTGACAAAATCTCTATTGCTGTTTACTTAACAGCTTATATGCCAGACACCACGCGCCAACCATCTTATGTCGTGGATCAGGTATTCAGTCTTATAAGTGACTTCTTTTCTCACATATGCCTTGAAACATTTCTACTCATCCAATTGTAACGTGCGCAAGAGATACAGCTAATATGCCATCTGTTTTGATGGTATCTTTCTCCCTTTTCCTGCTCACTAATAGGATCTGCTCATATACCCAGTAATTAACTTTGGTTGTCTCCCTTTTTTTTAAATTTCTCAAACTATGTTATTTCCATAAATTTGCAAATGCAAAATCATCATTTTTGAAAAAAATTATTATGTTTATGTTAAGGGAGGAAATGCCTTTCTCCCTCTCGATGTTATGTTGAAGCGAAGAACCCAAGATTTAGCCTAGAACTCTAACCTCTTTGCGCAATAGAATAACATGTCAATCAAGCAAACATAACAAAAATCCAAAGCAGAAAATAAAAGAGCACAACATAATCTTACGTGATTCGGCCAATTGCCTACGTCCACGGTGGATCCAAGGATCCTAGCATCTCTTATTATAACTCCCTAGAGATTTTATAAGGAAAACCCAATGAAGAATCCTTAAAAGGACCTAAACGTTTAGTGAACCCTTGCTCTACCACGAACAATGATCACCCAAACAATGGTTCCACCCTAGCGCACACAAGCACTTAGTGTCTACCCAGTTCTTTCCCTCTCTTAGAGTCTCTCTCAATGCTTAATCTGAAATCAAGGGTTTACAAGTGTTTATATAGGGTGTATTTCGTACCTACTAACCCTATTCCTTGTTGAAGTAAGAGTCCACTTGTTTTGAAAATTCAATACTTCCCAAAATTAGAAATCCCGAAGAAAAACAGACTTCTGACGAGTCTGGCGTCACGGCGCTCGTCCCTGGGCTCTGCGGCGCTGAGCATTATCTCGCCCAGCGCTACGACGCTAGGTTGCTGTCCTGGGTGCTGCGGCGCTCAGCCCTGTATACCTATCCGCGTTTTTTTGCTTTCTTCACGTCTTTAAGTCCCGTTTCGCTTCTCTCTTCGTGTCCCACACGTCCTAAACTTCTCCATACGCGTCTCACACATTTTAAACTTCTTGTAACTCTTCACTTTAATATTCATCTCAATTCTTATCCAACTAAAATTGTTGAATCACTAATTTTTTAACAGTTTATTTATTGCATACACAATAATACAGAGAAATATCCGCAGATAATCGTCCTCTGTCCACACTATCTTCATCAATCAAGCCCTTTATTTCATTCTTCCTCCTCCTGCTCCTGGCCTAGCGTGAAAGAACTTTGTGTGCCAGTCTCTCTGTTTAAATCATGTAGCCTTTAATCTTTGCCTCCAATAAATCTTTTCTTTCTGCAGTAGATTGTCAATTTGTTTCTCTAGCAATCTTATTATCATTGTTGGAATCGTACTGTTTGTTGGAGGTAAGGGGGATGTAAATACTGTAGATGCTCAATTTTCTCCAAACATTTTATGACAAGGATTCCCATAGATGAGGTACGGGCATCTTCCAGTTATTGTTATATTTTCATTTAATCTTAGAAAAATCCCAGCCTCATTAATATGCAGGGTCTTAACATGTTCTTTATGAGGAACGGATAGAGGAGGTTATAAATAGTTATTTAATTATTTGAGCTTTTTAAATTTTTACTTTTGGTTAATTTTTTTTTTAGATTAATATATTTTAAAAGATTTATATTTCTTATTTTTGTAACTTAAAATTAACTGTATTATAAAAACAAATTAATATTTGATCTTTTATGTTTCAAGACTTAACTTTGTGGTAATAATTTAAATTTCTTTCATTGAAATTTATTTTGTTTGTGTATGTTTTATCAAGCGAATTCATCTTAGTAAGTATATTTTTTTCTCTATTTCATATATATGTATGTGTTTTAAAGTGAATTTAATTACAATAATTAATTTAGTTTATTGAATTATTATATCGCAATTTATTAGAAATAAATAAAGAAATTAAAGAATTATTGTTATTTTAATAGGTTAATTTGTTTTACACCAACTCTTCTAGTTTCAACTTCAAGAATTCAAGATATAATATGTTTTATAACAAAACAAAATATATGAGTTTATTACAAATTTTTACAGTTTTTTTATATTACAAGACAACTTGTTTAATTTTTTAATTTTATATGTATATGAAATAGAGAAATATTTATATTTACTAGATGAATGTGTTTGATAAAACACATACATAAATAAAATAATTTCAATAAAATAAATTTAAATTATTATCACAACAATATCGTATTATATTGCTATGGTCTGTTCTTAAGATTTATTTTTAAAAATATAAAATGAATTTTCCTTTTTTCACACTGTTAAAATTTATGAAATAACATTAAAAAAATTAATCCAGCCGAAAAAAAAATAATGGTTAGATTCCTTTTTAACCTAGCAACAAAAGAATATTGTACGTGGCATTTTTCATTGACTAGGCACCAACATCATTCGTGCCATAAGTTGGTGGTCTTGACGAAATTAACTGGTTCAAAATAAGAATAATAAATAATGCACCAAACATATTAATGTATCCGACAAAGTTAGATGACTTTACCTCCCCCCCCCCCCTTTTTTTTTTTGGGTTTGAAAAGAGTCTGCAGAGGTTTGGAGGCGACTTGTTAGACACTCAGCTGGCACCCTATGACACATCAAAACCATCAGAGCATAAGACGATAACTTTGGGCCCACAGTTATTGTCATCCAGACTCTATCAGCTGAGCCCTATTGAGGTATATATATACATATATATATTCTCTGCCGATTTACATAACTATACATACACACACAGGTTACAATCATTGTCGTTAAAAATGGCATGTTATTGCTTTTCTTTTCTTTTTTTGTTTTTATTAATTTTATTTTGTTTTAAAAGATCTAGAACTTGCAAAGATGTTAGCGAGGCCAGGATCGTTATTTGAATTCGACTTGGCCAAGGCAAACAAGTTCTCGAAGGAGGGATAAGGATCTGTTCCGCGAGTGTATGTTTTATGCGATGAGGACAAAGTGTTCCCTAAAGAATTTTATCAATGGATGATCGAAAATAATCCTGTTACCCAAGTTATGGAGATTAAGGGTGCTGATCATATGCCAATGTTTTCCAAGCCACAAGAACTTTGCGATTGCCTTTCAGAGATAGCACATATATATGCTTGAAATGTTCAGATGATCACAGTTTATTTTGCCCTGGTTGATTTTAAGAATCCTGTTGGTTTATCTATGATCATTTTCCAATAAATGATAACTTGTGATAAGGATGTTCTTGTTGAATGTATCTATCCAATTTATCAAATTAATTTTGCTACACAATTCACTTTGAGGAGATCATACAGCCGATGCAAAAATAATTTTCTATGAAGGAAAAATTTTAAATAACAACTTACTCAAATGTTAAGGAAGTTCGCAGAAACGATATCAAAAGATTTGTGCTACTGCTTTCTCTTAATTGAAGAATGATTATAAGCAAAAAAATTTCTTCAATTCACGTTGTAAAAGGCATTGTTCTTTAACCAAAAATTCTCAATGCAGTTTTCAGTAAAACTTGCACACTCTCTGTTTCAAGTTTTTGCTGTAATGTGTATACATTATACTAGCTTGTTTTGCTCCTTATAATTTGACTACAAATAGTGCTAGATTACTCTAGGCATATACCTAAAATATATAGAATCTTATCTTCATTATCATGGCAAACATAATCAATAAATAAGGGGACTTTCCATTTTGAATCTCACTTTGCTTTGTCTAAATAATTCAATAACAACTATTATCTTTATATTATTGCTAGGTCAGCCTACATGGGTGTCCTTAACACCAACATCTCCCATCGCATAATGGGATGATAGTGTGAAATAGGAAACGAAAGTTTTCATCCTTAAATCTTTAACGCGGTCTTTATAAAGCAACACAACATGTGACTCATAAACAAATATCATATAAGGAGCTAATAAGAAATTTCAACTGTAATTATATACAAGAGATTCATTAATTATTTTGTTCATCTTCAATCTATATTTAATTTTGTTATATCAATCCAATCATACTCAATCCCTTAATAGTATCTATGCTCGACTTCTCATGTAGTTTATGTATTTACAATTGTATTTATCCTTTAGGATACCTCGCCTTTTGCCCTATCATCCTACAACTATCCACACTGGGAATGTCTTAATCCATTCTCTTGTTGTTGAGTATCTATGGGAATATTGTTTATTTCTTCGTACTCCTCCATCGTTGTTAGTATGTCATTTTGTTTTTAGTTTTCCTTCCTTATCTCCTCAAGTTGTTTAAGGATTTTCTTCAACATATCCGTCATTGCAACAGGAATCTCGCTTTCCAAAGTTATCGTGTTCGAGTTGCTCGTATCCTCTCTCTGTGTTATCTAAAAGTTTTGGAAGGAATGGTTGGTTATGTCTCTATATTATTATTTTTTTGCTTGGTAGGTAATTAATACTAGTGAGTTTGGTTATCTTTGTTCAAAAAATTCTCCATGGACAACGTCACTAAAGCTCCTTGATTTGGAACCTCTATAGTCAAATACTTTTTTCCCTCATGCCATTCTTTAGATTGATAAAAATGTTCTCCGTCCTTCTATAAAAAAAAAATATTCTGACACCCAAGTCAATATTTAAAAAAAAAATTGATTATGTAAGTGAAGAAGTATACACACAAACAATAATGGTTTGGTTATGTAATTTAGGTGATTGTTTGATTATGAATGAATCAATGAATTAATGAATGATTCCCTCAATGGAAGATTTAGATAATTTTTAGAAGGTAAAAATTTTAATCCTTCCTAATATGAAATATCTTGGAAGTTCAATTCAATTTAGACTATGATTAACATGTTTTATGTTCTTTTTAATAGATTTAATTTTATTTTTAACTAATAAAAGGGTTTGAATGGGAATCATCCACTCTTTAATAAAACTCTTATTCATGTTAAATTAGAAATTCATCAATTAAAATAGAACTCAATTTTATAATTTGATTCGTTTTCATCTTCTCAAGATATCCACGAATCGTTTGTTAAAGTTTACAAGTTGATGGATATGAATTACTTGCTTAAGGAATGAATATAAAGTTGAATTAGACTTTCTAACTTAAATTATTGGGTTCACTTACATGGACTACTTTAACTAAATAAAAGAACTCAAACTATTAATATGTGGGCTGATTGGGCCTACTAAGAATAGGCACAACATTCTCGATCACAAAGTAAATAAGACATCAATTTTTAAATGGGTATCACTAATTTCATACATTAGGATCTTGAATCTTGATTTTGCCTCTTAGGGTTAGAGGTTGAGGGTTGAACAATTACTTAAATGGTGTTTCGTTTGAAGAATGGAAAAAACGGAGAATAAAAAAGGGAAAGAAAAAGGAAAAAGAATGAAAAGAGGAGAAGAGTGAGAGATGTAAACGACTCCATTATTTTGACCAGAGGATAGAATCAACCATAGAAAAATGAATAATATTTTATTTATTAAATATACTCTTTAGCTTTAATTTTTATATTAAATTTTAATAAAATTAATTTATTTCTAAATATAAGTTAATTTAGGGCCTTTTTGAGAATATTTTAATAAGATACTTCTATCCTATAGTGCTCTAGTTATAGAAGTACTTTAGAGTACTTTTCATATTTGGTAGAGTATTTATTGTGTAACTAAAAACCTACTACAAAAGTATTTAAATAAATATTATAAAAAAACTTAACCACATATTATAGAATATATTTTTTAATTCAACTATTATAAATAATATAAAAAATTAATTTACTTATTTATTATAAATTAATAATTTATTTTTTAAAAATTTTATAAAAGTGTAAATATGCTAATTTAACAAAAGGAGTTGTTATGAATAAAAATTCTTAGTCCTTTTAGAGAGGAAATCTTAATTTATTAAAAAAATATAAAATTTTGTGAAGAATTTCTATTCTTTATTAAAGTTGTTACGCTTGTTAGGATTACGCCATTTATAAAATACTAGAATAGAAAATAAATTTTTTTTTTATCTTGAGATCTTATGAATATATATATATATATATATATATGGATTTGATACTCTTAAAAAAAGTTAAGAATAAAAAAACTTGCTTTAAATCCATGCTTAGTTTTCTTCTTGCAAAAGTTTTTTAATTACTTTTTTATTGTTAAGTACTATTAATTCACTAATAAATAGTTAATTTGTAACCTTGTTACAAATTGAACGCTCTAACCATTCAGTTTCAGAATTAATACTTAAGGGAACCTTCTTTCAAACTTCTGTTAGGAAGGAATAGATTTCTTATTTGTAAATTACATTCTTAGTCACTTATCTCACTTTACTATCAAAATACAAATTTTTAATTGGTTCTTCAAATAAATCGTAACAAATATTTCAAATGATATGGTGACACAAATTAGAGTTTATGATCACCCAAAATTAAACGTGATCTACATATGATCATCAGTTGATGTTATTTGAATTTTTAATTAACAATAATATTTTATATTAAATTTAAACTATATCTAGTCCAATCTTATATAATTATATTATATAAAGTACCGCCACTTTAATATCACTTCATTAATAATCTGAAAATACCCTATTCTTAATGTTTATGGATTGCACTAGTAATATTTAATTAAAAATTTTAAACTTTAATTAATTTTTCAGACCTTATTTTATTTATTATCCATGACCTTAATCATTTTATATATAACAATTATATACTAAAGTTATAGTCACATATATAAATCCGTATTTTTTTTATATTTAAATCATAATATTATGAACATTTTGAAGGTAAAGCTTTTTGAGTTTTTTTTAATATTTGTATAATGTCATAAATAACCTAATAATATTTTTTATTTTCATAGTATATCTTTAAAAAAAATTCTATTCAATTAACACATTTTAAAAAAAAAATTTAAATCATCATATTCTTAATTTTTTGTATCTCTATAACCATCATATTTTTACAAAAATCTACTAAAATCTTTTGTAGATTATTTTATTTTCAATTTTTATACCAAATACAATAGTTTATATTGATTCATTGATTACCATGCATTAATTTTACTTGATTATTGTGTTTTAAGTAATTAAATTTGAGAAAATACAAAATAAATTTAAACTTATATATAAAAAATATTAAATTATTTAAATTTGAATATAAATTTTATCAAGTATCATTTATGGTAATTTAATAACAAATAACCACTTTTAATAATGTATAACCACTATATAGTATTTCAAAAGAATTTTTTAATTAATAATTAAATGATCAATAACTTTTTTTTAAAAAAAAATTATTTTTAAAAACTCTATTTTGAAAAGCTCTATTTAAAAAGTTTAACCAAACGAGTCCTAAATAAATAAATAAAGTTACTTTTCTTATTCTCTTTTCTACAATCATTAATAGAGTTCGTGGCTTCTCTGCCTTATAATTATGGTGGTATGGGCAATTCTTTAGCTATTGACTAAAATTCTCATATGCAACTCTAGTTAATGCTTACTTTTACTTTTGTTTTTATTTTGATTTATGAATGAAAAGCTTTCTCAGTATTTAGTGTTATAGATCTTTTTAAAACTATGCGACTTTACACACTTTAAGTATTAAGCTAAAAAAATACAAAAAGAGAATAAAGAAACGCAATTATTAACTGTTTGAGAAAATACTCTTTTATATAACTAAAGGAAATAACAGCTAAAATTTACAAAACTATATAATAATCGGTGTACGATTAAAATAGAATAATATGTTAGAGAATATTTTAAAATACCACCAAATGTTCTTTAGAATATTCTCACTCTAAAACCTTTCATACTTACCCACTAAGTAGCAAATTTGACTCATTGTCCACCGACATCAATTGGATCTTTAAAAAAACTCTAATTTAAGTAATATTTCATGAGTCCAAGTAACTTTTAGGAAATATGGCACAACACAAGTATTCAAAAAAAATTATGCTAAATATTTAAAAAAATACTTGAGAACACTTAAAGCGTTTATACTAGATAGCTAACGTTTGTTACTTATGTAAGAATATGCTCGTCAATTGTACGATCGTGTGTAAAATCATATCTTATGGGTAATTTTTGGATGGGACAATTCTTCAAATGGATACTAATGGACTTCTAATTCTCATTTGATAATGGACCAAAAAACCCACCAACTCTTGCTAATTTTGGCTCGAATTATCTTTGCCAATAACCTCTCTCAAAAGAGTGGCCATTTGCAACCCTTAAAGTACTTATTAGAATTCTCTTTGAAATATTTATAGTTTTAACCTTAATTTAAATTATAAAGAAAAAAATTAGATCTAGTAAATACACATACAATTTATTTTTCTTACGAACCCTTCTAATCCATTCATTATACGTTGTTTACCTTAAACAACTTTTAATACCACCTATTATTTACATCTTTTTCTTTTTTGAATTATATATATTGTTAAGGGAGAGAATGTCCTTCTCCCTCTTGATATATATCCATAAAGCTCTTATAGCTTTTTGACAACGAACTTAACAGGATAATGGTCTTGTCTTCATCTTCGGTCTTGATGCCCAGTTGTTCAACACTTATGATGATCTTCTTGAACTCGTCAATGTGGGCTCTTAATGAAGATCCCTCGTGCATTATTAGTTGATGCAGTTTCTTTTTCTCAAAAAGTCTATTTACAAGAGATTTCTTTATGTATAATGCCTCGAGTCTCTTTCATAACCCCAAAGCGGTTTCTTTATCACCAATTTTCCTTAATACTTCGTCAATCAACACCAGACTTATGGTGCTATGAGTGTTTTTTTTAATCATGTCCCAATCTTTCTATCTGGACTTTGAGGTTGTCATCTCATCGCTAGTTGAGGATTTAGCTTCCTCCAAGACTAAGTCTAGCCTTTCCTTCACTAGTAGAACCCAAATCTTCTTCCTCCAAAGATTAAAATCATTAATCCCTTTGAACTTCTCTATTTCTTACTTGATTGCAGCCATAGTTTAAATACCCTAGGTGTGTATTATCAAACCTTTAACTCTGATACCAGTTTGTTGTAGGAGGAAACACTATTTTCCCTCTTGAGATTAGGTTGAAGCGAAGAACTCAAGATTCAACTTAGAACCCTAACCTCTTTGCGCAGCAGGATAACCTGTTTATCAAGCAAAATAGTAAGAATCCAAAGCAGAATATAAAATAGCACACCACAATTTTACGTGGTTTAGCCAATTGCCTACGTCCACGGTGGATCCAAGGATCCTAGCCTCTCTTATTAACTCCCTAGAGATTTTACAAGAAAAATTGAATGAAGAACTCTCAAAAGGATATAATGTTTAGTGTACCCTTACTCTACCATGAATAATGAACATCCAAATGACGGTTCCATCCTAGCGCACACAAGTACTTAGTGTTTATCCAGTTCTTCCCCTCTCTTAGAGTCTCTCTTAATACTTAATCTAAAATAAAGGGTTTACAAGTGTTTGTATATAGTTTATTTTATGTCTACTAACCATATTCCTTGTTGGAGTAAAAATCATATTATTTTAGAAATTTAAAATTTTTCAAAACTCAAAATCCGGATTAAAACAGACTTTCTGACGCTTTTAGCGCCGCGGTACTCATCCCTGGGTGCCGCGGCGCTGGGCTTCTATGTTGGGTGCCACGGCGCTCAGCCTAGGCGCGGCGCTCAGCCCTGGTGCCCCCTTTGCGTTTTCTTCACTTTTTTTGTGTCTTCAAGTCCCGTTTCACTTCCTCTTTCGTATCTCACATATCCTAAACTTCTCTATACGTGTCCACATATTCTAGATTTTTTGTGACTCTCTTCTTTGATATTAATCTCAATTCTTATCTAATTAAAATTGTTAAATTACCAATTTTTTAACATATATATATAGCAAAGAGAATGAAATTTATTAAACAAACGAGAAATATCATCTAAAATACATGAGCTAAGAAAGCATGGAAACGAAACATCCCAGATCAAATTACAATCTGTAGAGTCAGCAAACTTAGCTAAAGTATGAGCTACCAAATTCCCTACACACCGAACAAATAAACACTGGACATTCCCCATCTCAGCCAAGAGGCGAACAATACCAAAGGTAATATTACCTTCAGCACCGCAAATGAACGGGCATTAATAGCCGATATAGCATGCGAGCAATCCGACTCAAAAGAAACTCTAGAATAGCTAGCCGCATTAACAACATGTAACCCATCAAAAATAGCTAAACATTTGGCCATGTAAGAATCGAAACCATCCAACAAAGACTTGGCCGAAGCTAAGAAGACACAGCAATTACCAACCATCCCGCAGAACCATACCAACGCCCACACTCTGAGATTCAATTCTGCATACTGCGTCAATATTGACTTTAAATGAACTAGGTGGAGGTGGCTGCCAATAATTCAAACCAGAATGCTGCAGTGAAGTTGTAGCAACGCCAGCCCTTGCACCATTCAGCATCTGCTGTTCCTGGTTATATTTAAAGTAAAAACATTTATCTTGTATCTTTATAATTTTTTTTAAAAATTGAAGTCATTGATGGAGCAACATAGAGAGGTGATCATGAAAAGTAAGTTCTTGATGGTATATTATTATTTTTTTATTAAAATTTCATTAATTATGAAGTAAGCTTCTCTCTTTCTTTTATCTCTTGTTTTTTTTTTTAACCATTAAGGTGCAATTCTAAAAAGATTTATTTGTTCCAATTTCCAACAGAGAGTTGAAAAATAAAAAAGAAAAATGTTATATTAAAAAATAGGAACATATCATTTGAAAGAAAAAACATAAAAGCACTAGGAACTAATTTAAGGTTATTTTTACTATAATGGGATTTATAGCAACTTTGTCTCATTTTTTTATTTAAATAAAATAAAGAAAAAGAGTTTTAAAAGGTATTTAGACGAGGCCAATAGCCACTCATCTCAAAATTGCCTAACCTGACAGAGGAGAGAAAATTAAATAGAGACTGCATAATGGCTGAGATTGACCAAAACATAATATGCAACTTATGGATATTACACCTTCCATGCCCTTTTTGAACGCAAAGCTGCAGTTATTTTCTGGAAAGCCTCTCTCTTCCATGAAGCCCTGAACAGAAGTCATAGAAACCCACTCATGGTCCTAAAGAATCTCTCGAACCAGCTTACCAAGGATCTGTTTGGGAACCTCCAAGCTTAAGCTCTTATAAACTGAATGTGGATGCAGCCTTGGAGGAGAGGTCTGAGAAAGCTGGCATTGGCATCATGGTTAGGAACCATGAGGGGAAAGTATTATTGGCAGCTCCGGTTCCAACATCTCTAAAAGTGAATGCAGAATATATGAAAGCAGAAGCAGCGTTCAAAGGTATCACTATGGCAGCAGAATCGGGCCTATCTCCTCTTCAGGTTGAATCAGATTATAAAAATGTGTTCAACCTGATTCGGCTTGAAGAGGATCTCAGATCAAATTAGGCACTCTTATTTCAGAGATCAGGAAGCTAAACTTCTTCTCATGTATCACATCTGTTTCTTTTGTCCCAAAGAACTGTAATGGGGTAGCTCACTATCTGGCCAAATTCGCCCTTACTTTCTCAGAATCTAGAATCTGGCTTGAGGATACTCCTGCTGAAGTCTCTCTTTGTTGTAATCCTCTACTTTCTATGAATCCATTTTCTTCAAATATATATATGGATATAAATGTACTGGACTTGGGAATTAGCCAAGATGTCGATTGGGCCAAGTGGGTTGTTCTTGGAGGACTTGGCCAAAGAATCTCTACTAACAAAACAAAATTCCGTATCACCTGATCGCATTTTAATCATGTGCAAAGAAGATGAGCTTTCAAGGAAGATTCTTAAAGAGGGTTTATTGAGAATGTCTGAAAATCTGGAACTTAAGCCTCATACTATATCGGAAAAATTAAAATTTTAGTATTTTCACTTTGAAAAATAATTACATTAAGACTTGTCTTTATATAGTCATAAATAGCTAGTTCATTTGAAAAAAAAATACATAAAATTATGATTATAATATAATATTTGACATAAAAAGAAATATCCTAATTTTATAATAACTAATTAAAAATTTTCTAATATAGTACTAATTTTGACACTCCTCCCAAATTTGTAATGAAGATAATTAAACTAAGAAGCAAACGAGAAAAAAATAATAAAATAATTGAATGAATAAATATATTAAACTAAAATGGTGCACATGGGAGACAATTGTATCGCAGAGAGAGACAATATTATCTAAAAGATATAAGTTTGTTGAAAAAATTGACTATTAGGAGTGTAAATATGTTGGTAAAAAAGTTAAAAATAATTTGTTGTAAGTATAATTGTATTGATACAAAAATCAAAACTAAAAAGTGTGCAAAAATAGGAACTTACAAATATTATAAAGAAATCATAGACAAATTGTGAAGATACTATAGACCATAGGAAAGTTACGAAGAAACTACAGGTAAACTTCTATAAAAAAAAAAAATACAAATAAAGAAAAACAATGTAACTTTTGACAAGTTGTAATATTAAATTTTTATCATTCATTCCGTCAATAAACTTAAAAAACTCTAAAATTTCTCTTGGAGGTAAAATAACAAATTTGTTAACTAAAATATCTTTAAGAAATTCAATGGGGTAAGAAGAACTCGAACTGTATAACACAAAAAATTAAAAATTAAAAAGCCCTCATAATTTTTAATTTTTAAATTAGTTTATAATTTTTAAAACTGCTAATTTGCCTCTAATTTATCTCAAATTATAGATATAGCCTAACTTTTTTAAAATTATCATGTTATACTCAAATTTATCCAAAATTTTATATTAGACTCAATAGTTTTTTAGTATGACAAAATGCCTCCTATCTAGGTTTTGACATTGCCAATGAAGGGACAGTGTTTACTAATCAGAAAAGGTCGGATCTCAAAAAGCAGACAATGTAAATTTGATTGATGAGGTAACAGTGTCTTAATTGCAGAGACGAGTGCGAATCATGCGGCGGCTTGCCACAACAATTTTGACTGTTTCCCTAGCTAGATTCAGGTAATCTAAGGTGGTCATTAGGGTTGGATAATGTCAGATGGAGTGTGAGGACTCAATTGGTAAGGGTGGTAAGAAAGAAAATGTGACAACCAGTGGTAAGGTGAATGGCAACACTCTTTGCAGTTATGATTTAGATTTGAAATTTTTGGTGACAAATAGGCAGCGAGAATGGAAAAAAAGATCAACCGGCCTCTTTTGAGTAGATGACAACCGTGTGGTAATAAGTGGTGGTAACAATGTTACAGTAACAATTTGACACGTTAAAGAGTGGAAAAAATGACCAAATTTGTAATCTAGTTTTGGCGAATAACCAAACTCTAAAACTACCCGTCTATAGCTTGAGTTTTTTACTATGTTAGAAAATTTGAAACTAAAACTCTGATATCAATAATATTAAAGAAATTGAAATTTTTATATTTTCATTTTAAATAATAATTACACATGATTATCTTTATAATAGACATTAAATTCTTAACTTATATGAATGAATAATACATAAAAATATAACTAAAATACGATACTTATTACAATAAAAAAAATCCTAATTCCATAATAATTAAATAAAATTTTTTTAATATAGTACTAACTTTAACAAAGAATAACCTAACCAAAGATGTAAAGATAATTAAAGGAGTTAATCATTTATTCGCGCTTTTAATTCTTACTTCAAGAGTGTCACACAAACAATTAATATTTAAAGAATAATAAGTCTTTTCTTAGTGTAAATATACGTACATTTTAATAAAATGCTTGTTTTGAATTATACATAATTATTTAGGCAAAGATAGCATTTTAAAAACATGCGAATATTTATTGGAGAATAAGGTTTACGACACTATCAATAATCCATGAATTACAATATTTATATATTGTTGGGGATCTTGGGCTTAAAATGTAAAAATTTAGAATTCAAGTACTTAACCTAAGAGATTTATATATTAGATAGAGTTAGGACTATAGATAGAGCAGGTTGGATCATGAATGGCAATTCTCATCCCTATAACCAAATAGGGATAAAAACCTCTATACTCTCACATACTCAAATTAAATAATCCGGGTTCAAAAATAAAGATGTCTCAAATGGGGATGAATCCCTCTATGGGTACTCACACCCGAATTTATTTATTTTATATTTTAAAAATATTTTTTAAATTATAATAATATACTTTAATTAAAATATATATTATTTTAATTATTTTTTCAATTCAAGGTTTCAGGGTAAGTTCAGGGTGATAGCTCATCCTCGTACTTGTTCTATTATAGTTCGAAGATGATAATTCATTTTCATATCCATCCCAAAACTCAAAAAATTATAAAATCTCTCCCCATTCGAGTTGGGGCCGCAAAAAATTTTGCAAGGCTTAGTTGGAGTGACTCTCCTCCTCAAATTTTTTTAAGCCCATTTATACCCTCCATAAGGAATTTTGGCAAGCCTAGTTAGAGTGACTCTCCTCCTCAAAATTTTCTAGGCCCATTTAAACTCCCCATAAGAAATTTAGGTAGGCCTAGTTGGAGTGATTCTCCTCCTTATAAATCCAAGCATCTATCTTTTTTTTTTAAATTAATATAAAAGAACTAACTCACTCTACAATTTTTTTCTTAAACGAAACTTCTACTAGTGAAAATACGAAATTGGCTCTTTTGTTCAACAATAAGTCCATTTACATTCTATATATTAGAGTTTGGCTTTGATACCATTTATGTGAAGGGGCGTTTGAGCTTATAAAACAAAAACTTATAATCTAAATGTTCAACCCAAAATACTAACCTATTAAGTAGAGTGACCCTCCTTATAAACTCAATCATCTACTTTTTTTTAGCTAATATAAAAAATTAATTAGCTCAACATATATTATTTACTATATAATGGTTACAGTACATTAATCTTAGCTTTTAAAACTTAAGTATGTTAATTATTACAATTCAATAAATTCTTATTAGATTTTAGAGTTTACACTTTGTTAGTATATAAAGATGTGTCTATGTTTAGATAAGAGAAGATGAAAAAGAATATATCACACACATACATATATATATAATTTAATTTTTTTTGTTCAACCATAATAAAAAAGACCCTACATTGTTTTTACAATAGTTATTTTTATTAAAAGAATATTTACAAGTACAAATTCTTTTTTTAGCTATATAAATTTGTCATTATTCACAAAAAGTAAGAACTACTTAATTTTAGAGCAATATTAATCACATGCCTCATCTTTGCTCTTTTTTCTTTACATAATTATTATATTATATTATTATTTTTTTAATTTTAAATATTTAATAATTATAATATATTTATTATGAATATACTCAACAATTATTCATATCTCAAAAATTTTAATTTGGGATGTGGTGGAGAAATTAAAAAAAAATTAATTTTTCTTCACATGGCACGTACTTGGCATCTCCTTTTTTTTTTTTGGATAAATCAATTAGTATTCATTACAAATTAACTCACAAATTAATTTACAAATCAATTCTTTCAATAGAAAGAAATTAATGTTAAAAGTACTGATACTACATCGTTTGACCAATCAGGTGGTGGGCAGCAATGGAAGGCAATTTTAATAAGAGAAAATGTGAAACTTTCGCTGTCAACCAGATGTGTGATCTTATGATTTATATTGAAAGGACACATAAAGTTATATTATATTTATTTTTAAATTGAACAAAAAGTTAAATGACCCAATGATTAACAAATACAAAACGATGCTAATCAGAATCCGGAAACCAATTTTATATTTCGATGGCCCAGCAATAATTCAAACTTCGGATTCCTTTTGAAATGACTGCAAAATTTGTTAATTTATTAAAAGACATCATTATGCATTTTGCTCATTGATTAAACATATTATCTTTTTTCTTAATTTATAGGGATAACTTGGCATCATTATCTAACGTAAATTATTGATTATGCACCTTTAACAAAAATAATTTATTCTTTGTATTTGGCCCGAAGAATGTCCTAGATATGATTTTGTTTTGTACGTAAACTCCAGTGAAATTGATTTTATCAGATATGATTTTGTTTTGCTTCATATAAATTTTATAACAAATAAAATAATTATTTATTAAATCACTCAAAATTTATTATATTATTTAAAATTATTTTTATTTCTTAAATCAACTTTCATTATAGAGATTTGTCTTATTTCTTTTAATAAATTAAGTATTTAGTTTGTTTTGTATTTCTTAGCTTAATAGGATGAATTGTCTATTTTATTTTAATAAAATAATTATTTATTTGTATTTCTTTTTTAAAAAAACTAGTCTTTTTTTAATTTGTAATAAAATAATTATTTAGTTTTTTTTATCTTAATAAGATAGAAATTGACTTAAGACTTTTCATGTACTTTAAGGAGTTGAGTACTATAAATAAGTTTATTAGTCATAATGTATTATTTTATTTGTAATTTAAATTTATTCAATTATTATTTTTTATTAAAATTTTATTTAATTAAAAATGAGTTTTTATTGTGTACAATATTAAGTTTATTCCTCATTTATTTATAAATATGAATTTTTTGTATTATTAAATTTTATAAAATAATATTGGAAAACTTTTTAGCTTGTCCGAAAATAAATTTCTAGTTAGGTCCCTAGAACTCGTCAATTAAAAACTAATAATTAGCATAAAATAATATGTATGAATAAAAAATAAAATAAAGAAATTTAATATAAATGTAAGAAAATAAAAAGCAAAAGACAGGAAGAAATTGGAAGAAAGAATTCGTATATGATTAGTGATTCACATGGATATGTGTATATATGTGGTTATTAAATTTTCTAGTAATATTGGCTATGGCTATTGCCTATCTATAAATATTGCTTGAAGCTTGTGAAGACAAAACTTAAAAGTAAATGCTATTTTACTAATATAGGAATATATCACATTTTTATAATAAAAGTGAAATTTTTATTTTTATTTTATTTTTTATTATTTAAAATTATATGTTGTTATATATATTTTAGATGAAATTTCTTCTTTTTTTATGTATAAATATAATGTTTGCATGTCTTTCAAAATAAATATAATGTGTAATGTAAATTAAATTAATTAGTTATTGAGTATGAAATTATAGAAAAAAAAAACTAAAAAAAATCGTTCTTGAAGAGCATGGCACGATAGCAGGCACTAAAAGTGCCATTATTATTATTATTATTATTATTATCATTTAATCATTTATAGTTTTATTTTGTTATGCATGACACACTTATGTTATTTATTTAAAATTATATTTATATTTGTTTATTAAAATTTTATATTTTTTATTTAAATATATTATTTGTTAATTGTTTAATTTAACTATATTATTTATTTATATATTTGTCTAATTTAATTAACTACATTATTTAATTACACAATTTATTTAATTTTTATTTTCCTAATTATTATTATTTTTTTGTTATAAGTATTAAAGATATAATAATACCAGGGCCAGCACCTGGATGACAGTAATTGAAAGCGACGATGGTTCTATACAATGAAAACGGGGATTGTTAAGAATCAACAGTTGAAAGGTAGTGAAAGCTAGAGCTAAAATATAGGCCTATTCTAAAAAATGGGAAAAATATGTTTTTTTCTTTTTTTACAAGTTAAAGTTATTATATTTTTGTTGGCCATCTGGATAGTTTCGGATAAGGTGCATTATGTTGACATTAGAATGTTTATTACATATAATCATTTAGACAATATGGACGACTATCATATGTAGTCAGTTTAACAGTATTGTAGACAATTGTTTTATTGATGAATATTCTCTAATTATTAAGAAATTAGTTTAGGCTCTTAAAACTGGCACCACTCAGGTATCAACCTCGGTCTTATCTCTAATCTCACTTGTTGAAGTTTTTATGTACCTTAATATCTCATAGAGTAGTATTTAGCATTTTACAAATCTAAGCGCATATAGAATACTTTGTCTGCAAGTAAAACAATAATAAAAATATCACATACAAAATAGTAGAAAGAAACAATCATACAGAAGACACAAGAATATATGTGGTTTGACAATAAATGTCTAGGTTCACGATAGATCATAGGATTCTACCTTCTTTTATTATTTAGTTAAAAAAAAACTCTCAAATTACAAAGATCTTAAGATAAAAAAAGATTTTAAATAAGAGATTACCAAGGAATATTACAGTAACGAGTGTTCCAAATAGTATATCAATATTCTCTTGTACACTTAAGACTCAAGTGCTCCTATAATACTCTCTTGTGCACTTAGCTCCCTAAAAGCTACTTAAGTTCTCTATTATCTCTTTTATTGATGCATTCCTATTCTAATGGATTATAAATATTTATATAGACTCTAAAACATCTATAAAAACCCTTATTTTTTGTTGGAATAGAAATCTATGCATTATAAGAGTTCAAAAACTGACTTTAAATGCAATACCACTAAAAATGAGATATTTCCTTAAATTTGGTGCCTATGCACCAGATGTGCTCAAGTCTTGGTGCCTAGGTGTTTTACGATGTGGTATTGGCTCTTCTCGTGCTTCAAACTCTTTCTCACTTTCGACTTTCTATTTTTTACCCTTTTTTATCTGTCCAACGCATTCTCGACCTTATTTTGACTCCTCATTGATCTTTAACTTAAAATCATATTTAAATACAATTATGAATCACCAAATTTCAATACCTATCTTTAAACTTATTAGCAATGCCCATAAAATAATTTCACATGCACTAATTATCTCTTATTCTTCTTTTTTTAACCCAGCAACTTGCTATATTGAACTCATTAAGTTTTTTTTTTATAACTAAATTCTTTCAATTATTGAGATAACTTTATTCCCATAATGCTCTATCAACCTAAATTAATTTTTTTTTTTTTAGTTTCTCCATGATTGATACTCATTTAGATGTAATTTGCTCTTTGTCTTTTTTTTTCCTTGATGAAAATATACTTGAACTTGATTTGTGTTCTTAAAATTATCACTGTTTCCTTGCCTCTGAAATATATGTTGACCCTGATATAATCAAGATCTTCAACTTGGCTTATCTTTGGCTCTTATTTGGTTTCTTGCTGTTGACTTGGCTTTGATATTGGCTCCAAAGTTTTTAACTTAGCTCTTATACCACTGGTTAATATTTTAGACCTTGTAACTTGTTTAGAAGATATAGTAGAAATACATCAACCATCAAAATTAATAATTTATACAAAGAACACGAGAAATTTAACGTGGTTCATCATAATTTAGGCTACATTCATGGGTAAGAGAATAATTCACTATTGTCTTATAACATAAAATATAATAATACTTTTAGTATTTTTTATGTGAGCCTCCTATAGTTTCTCTCTCATAATTTTTTTTTATTAATTTTATAATCTTTTTATATAGTGAGTGATATCTAATTCTTTATTAAACTTGAATGCTTAATAATTAATACTTTACAACTTAAACTCTATTTTTAATAAAGTAAATTTCAAAAAAAAAATATTAAGAATCTCATAAATCAATTCAAATGACATAATTTAAATTTTTTCTAAATAAATTTAGATTAATCTAATAAAAACTTTACTAATATTAACTCTAATTTGAAACTTACTAAAAAGAAAAACATACTTTGAATAATATGGTTCGAGACTAAATACTATATATTTAATAAATCTTTTGTTACAATTCTAATACCTTGATTGATGTGACATTGTATTTATTAATTATAAATAATAAAATAATATGACACATAAATGTAATTATTCTCTTTAAATTTTGAGTCAAACTTTAATAAGGATCATCAAAATAATTAAAGAATAATTATGATCCCTTTATCAAGGTAGTTAAAGGGCAATTATATGTTCAAGTATACTCCTCAATTGAAGGAGTGAATTGGGAGAATCATGGGCATTAATGACCCATTTATTTAGGAAATTAATTTGGGCATTCTTAAAAAAATTTACACTTATAATTATATAAAGAGGACCATTTTTCAGAGAAAAAAAGGTTCTAAATTATAGAAAGAGGACCATTTTTCAGAGAAAAAAAGGTTCTAAATTTTACCTCTCTCATTTTACATTTTTTTTTAATATTCTTATAAACTGATTTAAGCATTAGTGGATCTTCATCAACACTCTTACCAACAAAGCCATGATCAAATTTTATATTTTACAGTGTTCAACGTCGTTGATTTGTGTAAAAATGATGGCATATTTCATTTCTTCAGAAAAAATAAATTTATCTGAGTGCCGTTCCGATTTTCAAGTCAACAGTATATATAATTTTATCTATGAATTTTCAAACTGCTTTACTTTTCAAAGTAGTATTAATTTTGTCCAACTTTTAGGGTCTGCGCAACACCATGAACACGTTGTCGCAAATTGGATCCTACAGATTGGACCTCACTTTCAAGAGACCAAACTTGATGTAGACTCGCAAGGTGCATAAAAAGGGCATACAAGCCAACCCAAGCCAACACAAAAAAAAAAACCATCTGGGGAAGAAATGGCAGAAGCCAAGAAACAGACGCATTTTGTTCTAGTGCATGGAGCAAACCTTGGAGCTTGGTCTTGGTACAAGCTCAAACCACGGCTCGAGGCCGCCGGTCACCGGGTCACGGCAGTCGACCTAGCCGCCTCAGGCATCAACATGAAGGCAATCCAAGATGTTCACACACTTCACGAGTACAGTGAGCCATTACTGGAGATATTGGCCTCACTTCCTCCTAATGAAAAGGTCATACTTGTGGGTCACAGCCTTGGAGGCTTGACTCTAGCCCTCTCTGCAGACATATATCCCGAGAAAATCTCTGCTTCTGTTTTTTTAACGGCTTTTATGCCAGACACCAAACACCAGCCATCTTATGTTTTGGATCAGGTACTTAGTTAAACTCATTTCTTAATATTTTTCCTAATTTTCATAAAGAAGTACGATTCTGGTAAAAGAGTTAGTTTGTGGGTAGGTTTCATGTATAAAGTTAATAAGTTTTATGGCAATTAACAATATTAGCGAAGGAATCCAATTACTTTCAATAACGGTTGTGTTTGTCATTTTTGGCTTTTGAGAAGTATTTCAAAAGGATCCCTGCAGCAGGTTGGTTGGACACACAATTTTCGCCTTATGACAGCTCAAATTCATCTCGCATGTCAATGTTTTTCGGCCCCAACTTCTTATCCAAACTCTGTCGGCTAAGTTCTACTGAGGTAAGTACCCGGTCCATGCACTCTCTCTCTCTCTCTCTCATACTAGACTTGTATAATGAGTTAAGACTTCAGAATTTATACTTCCGTTCTAATACAAAATTGCTAAATTAATTCGAATGTGTTATTACCACTAAATTAGCCGTATGAGTATGACCATATAACACAGTATTCTAAACCTTCTCGTTTGGCAAACCATTTAGCTTGGATCTAATTGATTCATTGGAGCCAATTTTCTCTATTGATTCGCCGTCAAAATGTAATTTTATAGGGAAGCCACCATTTGCTCGGACTCCCTCTTATTAAATTTTCAATGTTACCAACTTACCCATCTTCTTTTACAATACTAAAAAGAAAATTAAAGTAAAACTATTTAACTACGTAAATTATTTTTAATTTTATAAAATGTTAAATGTATGAAGATGTGTGGAGATAAAATTAACTTTAAACTTTTATTACCATATACCGGCATACATAAAATTTTTATGCCAGCCGTTAAAAAAATAAAACTGATTTCAGTTTCTTTCTCTTCCTTTGCCGTTCACCATAGCCACAATTTCACTACCACCTCCATCAAATCGCCACCAATTCACCACCGCCTTCATCAAATCTCCACCACGATCAATACCCATGAAAATTGATCCTCATGAACTAAGTTAAATCCTTCTTACATTTAGATTCTTTGTTTTCTTTTTTTTTTTTCCTGATAAAAATATAGATTCTTTGTTGATGAGCAGAAAGAAACAAAATTAGGTATGATGGATTGATAGTGATTGTCTTGGTTATAATTTTGCGTTGCATGTGGATTGTGGTGGGTTGGTTGTTGGTCCAGTGGAGGCCATGGACTTTTATATATATATATTAAAAAAGTAATTTATACTAATATTAAAGATTTATTTTTTAATATAATATTTAAACAATATTCTATCTTTCTCTATTTTAAAGTTTTCTCTAATATAAAATAATTTTTAATTTTTAATTTTATATTTTTTAACTTTATTATCTTAATAAAATTAATTTTATATTTATAAATAGTCTTTAATACAAAAGAATTTTAGAGCATGAGTTGGCTGAACCCTCCAAAGCTTCATATCCCATCTAGATTCGAATCCCCTCTCCTCTCAAGTGGTGCGTGTAATAATATATATATGTATGTAATCTTTAAAAAAAATACAAAAGATTTTTATACTTATAATTCTTTTCCTACATAAAAGATGTAATACATTTTTTTTTAAATACAAAGAAATTTTATATTTATAATTCTTTTCTTACATAGATTTTTTTTCAATTTAATATATATAAATAGACTCACAATTATGAAAAGTTTTACATTAGTTATTTTATCTTTGCTTCAAATTTGTATCAAACTCTTCTTCTTAACTAAAAGGCAAAAAAATAAAGTTCTTCCAGAAATAAGTAAGTTAGAATATTTAAATTTTAATAATTTTATTTATATATTATTTAATTTTTTAATATCTTACTATTATAAATTTATATATTTTTATAGATCATGATCTTTATACTTTTATTTTAAATTTTATTAAATTTTAAGTATAAAATTTATTTTTATATGAAAAAGTCATCTATAATTAATCAATTTAAAAAAAATAGTAAAAATTCAGAATCTATGCATCTTCACCAATTCTTAAGATTATACTAAAGTTGTCAATAATATATATTTTTTTCAGTTAATTTATTATTGACATGAAATAAAAAATTTATTTTATTATATTTAAAAATTTATGTTATGATTTAGTCCTCTAAAATTCAAATCTTTGTTCCACTCCTGGAATTAAAGATTTTTCTAATTATTATTGGGTTGGAATTTTGTTGAAAATGTAAAAAAGATAGTTCTTTTTGGTTTAGGATATGTTGAAGATGAGTTTTTCAGAAATGATTTTTTTAATTTATAATATGGACGTCCTTTAAAGAAATTATCGTTCTTTTTATTAAAAGCTCATTTGAGAAGTTAACCTTGAAGGATTCCTTTGCTATTAGAATTGTTGAACGTTTGGTAATAATAAATTAAAGAAGATTAGTTCTAAGTACTATTGGAAGTTTAATTTGTTCATGGGGCAAGCTTTTGGTTCATACAACTTCCATGCATACATATATATATATATATATATATTTGATTCAATCAAATTTATCTCTATTTTATGCATCTATATATATTTGTACTGGATGAACTTCCATGCATATAATTTTTTAAATATCTTTTTCTATTTTTAGAGAAGAAAAATAAGAGGAAAAAGTAAGATTATAATTTTTTATTAATTTTTATTTTTATCCAACTAATATTTATATGAAAATTTATATAATAAAATTTTCATGTGTAGTGTTATTCTCATTAAATGAACCATCAAATATTTATTATTATTATTATTTTTTTGGGTATTTTGTTTATGTTATAGGATTTTGAACTAGCAAATATGTTAAAAAGGCCAGGATCACTATTTCTCGACGACTTGTCAAAGGCAAATAATTTCACAAACGAGGGATATGGATCGGTTTCTCGAGCCTTCATTTTATGCGACAAGGATGAAGCCATACCTAAGGAATTTCAGCATTGGATGATCGACAATTATCCTGTAAATGAGGTGATGGAGATCAAGGATTCAGATCATATGCCAATGCTTTGCAAGCCACGAGAACTTTGCCATTACCTCTCGGAGATAGCACATAAATTTGCTTGAGATCGTACCATCAACATCACGGGCAAATGGGATATTATTGTCTGTGAAATAACGAAAGGCGTGGAAATTAGGTGAGTGATCGTTTTCCAATTCTATTTTCAAAGTGTGATGGTCAAGATCAGAATGAAGTGTGAGAAATGATAATTAATCATGTCTGTGAAAACTGAAGTGATATGTATTTCGTTTTATATATCTTGCATTCGACACGTCTGTCATCGGCAAAGATTGAACGTTACTTATGGTTTTCTCTGTTAAACGTATGTTTGAATTGACATTTGAAATAAACACGTGATTTAGATGTGTAATGACAAGACTCCACGATCTGAAAGTGACTGAATTTTACTCATAATTTAAAATTACAACAGTACGTACGTAGTTGATTGTGAACGAGGAGTAAAACAGTATCGAGGTTTCTTTCTCCCTTCTCCTAGAAAGAGCACATGTTCTTAAGTATATTTCTCTGCGATCTCCTGAAGACAAGAGCACAGCTCGTTAGGTTTGGAAAACATGAACATGTGATCAGAGCCACAGATCACCTTCACTCCATCTGTTGGACAATTTTTGATCATCCACCACTGCAAGTCTGCTTTAATTATATAGTCTTGGTCACAGACAACGTAAACTCGATGAACCGATCCATATCTCTCCTTGGTGACTGAAGCTGATTCATTGAGCATTTCTGAATCACTATGCAGAGGGTGAGGTCTTGCTAACAGCACAGCAAGTGTCAAATCCTGACTCAATTCATTACAAATTAAACTCGGAATTATTATTGAATAATAAAAAATGTAAAAAGAATGGGGAAAGCTGTGGTTTGGGGGAGACGTGAGACTTGAGAGTCAGAGCAGTCCCTCATTCTTACCTCGGGTGGGGAAAGCTGGTATAGTTTTGATGCCATGAAGTTGGGCCCAAAGAGCATGGAAGTGGGCCGAAGGTTAGGCCCATTTCCAAATTCATATGTTGAGTCCATGTAAGAATCCAGTCTTCCAGCATACTGCGTATTTTTCATGACAAGAGTCAAGATATCACTTTCTCATTTCTCAAAGTTTTTAACTTTTGTATATGAATTAATTAATTATTATGCCAATTTATAACCCCATATTTTCATCTTGTTGGAATTGAGATCTCATTTAAAGAAAAATATATTAAATATTTAGAATTTTTTTTATATTATATAAATGATTCGATCCATAAGGATTATGATTAAGAATTATTTGATCGTTTTTCTTCGGAGTAAGAAATGAAACATAATCAATTTAAATTCAAGACATTTATTTGAAATCTTAGTAAAAAATTAAATTTATCATCTAATGTTTATTTTTTGTGAAAAAATACGATCTCATAACTTATATTGCTAATAATAATGTGATACAAGTTAGTACAATCCTTAGGATAGGAACATAATCGAGAATTTATTTTTAGTTGCATTATAATTTTTTAAAATATTATTTCATACATTTTAATGGTATAAAAAAATAAAAAATAATATACCTTATAGTTGTGAGACATCATGAGTTTTACTCGTACTAAATTAGTATACCAAAATTAAATTAAAACAAAAAAAATACAAATACTCGTGATAAATTTGTGTTTAGTGATATTTTAATATAAATAAACATGCAATAAGTAGGAAATTTATCCTTTTTTATTATAAAATATTTATTTTAATAAGTTTAATATTTAAAAATATACATTTTTTATTATTAGAGTGGAAATCAGAATAATTAACATAAGACAAATTAAACCATCACACAAAAAGTAACTCTTAAACTTTTTTTTTTGTTTTTAAATAAACTTCGCCATAATAATTCGAATGAATTGAATTAACATTAAGGTTAAAATTCACTTTAAATATATAAATGTGAAATAAAAATAAAAATTATTATTTATTTAAGATGGGATAAAAGTTTGAGTGTTAGACTAAATGCATAAACAAAATAATTTTTAATAAATAAATTTAAATTATTAAGAATTTGTTAAAAAAAAATTATGAATAACAAACCTATTTATAACTCTTTAAGTCAAAATCAAAAGAGATGTTACATCAAAAAAAAAAAATCAAAAGAGACAATGTCTATACGTATACGATTTAAAAATGATTTTGAATGCCCTACACCTGCTGAACTAATTATGATTATTTTTTAAAAGCATACTACAGACTAAGGGAAGGGGGGATTCGAACCGTCGAACATTAGATTCCTGTACCACTACGATTACCAGTATGGCACGAACGCATCTTGTATATCATTATTACATATATAAGAGTTGACTTTTCACTCAATTGCAATGCATGTCTAAATATTACTTTTAACGAAAGAACTAACTCTGTTTGTTAGAATTAATTCATAGGACCACTAGGCAATAGTTGTGGGAATAGTCATCACACGTGCTTCTCTTAAAGATGGAAGGAAAGGAATGCCCCTGTTGTTTCAAATAGTCATTTTGAAAGAAGGAACTCCGATACAATCAAAATTGACGAAACAAAAAAAAATCCTCTAATTAATTAATCTTCCTGAATGAAAGACATGAATCAAAGGTAGCAAAAGGAACACAAGATTTGAGCGAGGAATGTCATTTAAAAACAACTTTTTCGTACATAGTAGCCACAGTACATGCATGAATCTTCTTCTTCACTAAAGAAAAGCAAAATGATAGAGAGGGCACTCAATTGTATTGCCCCAATAACAATACTTATGCACCCTAATTTAAATTAGGAGTTCAAGTTTGGGAGGAGGAGAAGAGAGTGTTTATATTTTCTTCAATTCAATTTTCAGTTATTGAATTATTGTCGGTTATAATTAAACGATTATTGAGTATAATTTTTTAAGATTTGTAATTTATTGAGATGTACAATGATAAATATATATGTATAAATGGTTATTGAGTTCTTTGATAATTATTAACGGTTGTAATTTAATAATTATTGAATGTAATTATTTAAACTTTATAATTTATTGAGATGTATAATATAATATTTATATTTAAAAAATAATTATTGACGGTTGTACGTAATTTAATAATTATTAAATATAATTCTTTAAGATTTGTTATTCATTGAATTGAATAATGGAATATTTGTATTTAGACCAAAAAAAAAAAAAGAGAGAGAGAGATTAGGTACCTCTTCAACTAAAGTTGTATAACTTAGGTCAGGGCTCGGCATAAAAGCGGCGCAAAACACTGCAACGGAAACTTTCTCAGGGAACCTTTCCATGGCAGCGGATATGCTGAACCCACCCATGCTGTGACCCACCAGAATCACCCTCTCCTCTTGCGGTTGCGGGAGAGATGCCATGAATTCCATCAAAGGCTCAAAGTAATCCGAAAGTGAACGAAGCTCGTGAACTTGCTTTGGATGTATGCCACACGCGGCCAGGTCCAGAGCTGTAACTTTATGACCTGCAGATTTTAGAAGAGTAGCGACCTTGTACCAACACCAAGCTCCATGACATGCTCCATGAACTAACACAAAATGCTTCTCCCCTTTCTCCATCTCCTACTAGTCTTAATTAATTTCTATTCCTTGCGTTCAGCTTGTTCTTAGTTTATACTTCGGGACAAGATTGGTATTCCCTTTGCAAATCAAACATAAATATGTCATATCCTGCCCCCATTCGATATAAACAATATTTCATTGGCTAAGAAAAGTCGCAACTTAGTTTTCGTCACTTAGGGGAAAGTCTTCAATGGTATCGATCCTATCACATTATCATACTACCATTCAATCACATTTATTACCAAATGATTAGTGGAATGATCGCGTGGTGGTGTCGGTACAACCGAAGACTTACACGAAACTCGAAGAAAAATCTTGCTGGGAAGAACCCACAGTTTTCCAGAGTGGGAAATGTGGATTAGGGGGCTTCTCTGTCCTTTTGAGGTGCTCCTTCTTGCGATTCCCATCATACAGTATAAACATGGCCGACCTATTATAGAGCTTAAGGGAGCCGTAGCCCCTTCAAGTTTTATCATAATAATTCCTTAAATCTATATTATATAAATAATTTTTTAATATTAAAATATTTATTTTGGTCTCTTAATTTTTTTTTAAATTCTTATATTTAATTGATTAATTATTAATGTAAAAAAGTATTCTCTATTAATATTAAAGATTTGTTTTTTAATATATTATTCAATATTTAAATAATATCTTATTTTTATCTATTTTAAAGTTTTTTTCTAATAAAAAATATTTTTTTAATTTACAAATGGTCCTATTTTACATTTTTCTAACTTTATTATTTTATCTTAAAAAAAAATTATGTTTATAAATAATTACATCTATACATCTTTTTTTTAATATAAATTTCTTTTATATTTATACTTTTTCTTTGCATCAATTTTTTTTTTTAATTTAGCTTATATAAATAGATTCATAATTATAAAATATTATATATTGATTATCTCCTTTTTAATAGTTGATCTTGAAAAAATATCAAAAAGTTTTAATAAATTCCTAAATTATGCTTAAACTTTTTTAAAAAAATCAAAAAAACCCTAAATTTTTTTTGATAAATTATTGAATTACCCTAAACTTTAGAAAATATCAAAAAACACCCTAATAATTTTAATAAACTGCTAAACTACCGTAAAATTTTGAGATAATAACAAATAGCCCCATAATATTTGAAATCATAATTGGGAAGGGCTTATTGGAGTTTCAATAATTACACAAAGTATTAGATCGGTGTGGAAGGGTTTAAATGAGCCTGGTGGTGATACTTCACTCGCTAAAGACACATGGCAATGAAGAAACATTGATAACGGAAGCTTCAATGGGCGTGTGACACCAAACCAAGCCTCAGATTCCGACGATCTCATGTTCAATAAGCAGATTGGCAGACTTCTTGGTGAGGCCAGTAGTGAAAAAATATGGCAAATTTTACAGTGCGTATTTATTGTTCGCGTATTGTACCTATTACACCTATGTTACTGTTCATGCCGGAAAAATAGTGTAACTGTTCACAATTGAAAACTCCCTGCATGTCATTGTTCACACTATGAAAAAAATTCTTCCTTAAAAAAAAACTATTATTACTACTCGTATGACTTTGATGTTATAAAAAAAAATTAAAAAAATAATTTTTAATCTTTATATTTCTCTTTTTAAATTTTATAAATATTTATAGGCTACAAACATAACCTATAAAGATCTTAATATTTGCATGATAAGTAATTCTTATTAGATTAATATCTTAAATTAAAAAATCTAATTCTATTTAGGATAAGAACTTTATTTTTCCAAAAATCACAACCAGGTAGCCTTTAACATGAGTTTGCGACAATGACTCTAGTCATGTGACAGAGTCCACAGCTTGCAATATGCTTCCTCGCCTAGCCAAGTCATTTATAATACAGAAATTAGTGGTTACCATCCCAGATACTGTCCTAAGCCGAAAGACTGCTTTCACCTGCTACTCTACTGGAAATGAAAATAAATACTAGCTCATTACATTTTTTCACTCCTGCAGTGTCTCCTTCTGTTCACCGTAAAAACAGAACTGGCTTCTCACCCTGCCCCAATAAATTAAGAACATATCGAGTAGGGGTAAACATGTCAACCACTCTAATTGATCACTTGCAATGGCAAAAACAAGTTTTAATCTTTTAAAACTTATTATTTTAGCCAAACACTATAATAATTCAGTAGATCCTGAATGAATATGAATGGAAGGCAAAACAGCATTTCCTGTCCTTAGCAAAATGACTGCATTTTAAGAGGAAAATAATCGGTCTATGTATCTCATCAATGATGTCCATAAATCAGAATTCACATAAACTAAGTAGCCCCTTAAATTTTTCTTTCTCAGTGTTCATGAATTCCTTCCGCTACTCATATTTGAAAATAATCAAGGGTTCCAGTTAACAGAATACATGTGGGTAAACATAGACACTAACATAAATATTTAACAACGTAGGAACATGGATTTTCATACAACTAAATAATATTAAGGATACAAGATGCTTTCGGAACAAAAGTAGGAAATTTACCATGCAGTAATGACATATAATGACTTATATCTTCAATAACAATCACACAAGAATCAAATGGAAGACTGCCTAGGGGAAGAAGACAAACCTCATACATATATATCTGAAGGAACGATAAGGAAAACTTCTTGCATTTTTCCTCGTACATTTCGTATTCTACGAGCATATCCACAGGAAGATGTCCCTGAAGCCACTTATAAAGCTCTCCAAACCATTATCTATACCAATAGAATCCAACTCTTTGTCAAAGGTCAATCATGAGTCAACTGTTGCACACGCACAATGCTTTTCGGTGTCTTCTCTTGGGCTGATCAATATGAATGAGCACCTCAGGAAAAGGAATACAGCTTGTCTTTGCAAGTGACAAGAACATTTCATGTGTACTTCTCCATCAGAATCACTCAATAGAAATGGAGAGCCTTCTAAACAATCATGCGGAACAGATTCGAGTGAAGTTATGGGTTGGCACAAGAGCTCTTTAAAGTAATTATGAATAAGCTGCAACCACAAAACTTGACTGCAACAATCTAGACAATTTGAAATTATGATTTAACATGAGTAATTAGAATAGGTAAGATGTTAACACGATCAAGATTATATGTTGGTATATCTGTACACATATCTCCATAACATACCAAAAGCTGGTCCTAAAATCATCAAAACAAATGAATAATAGAATACAAAATTTTCAGCACAAGTAATGGAATCAAAGAGATAAACATAAACAAAAAATCTCAAAAAGCAGCACAAAAATCTAAACATTTTTAAAGCAAAATTCTTTAAGTTAAACATTTCTTAGTTTTTGTGCATCTTGTCCTGCAAGAAAGACCATGCACTGTAAACAAAAGAAACAACCAATCAGTAGACTTACAGATATTAGCCAGAAGTAATGGCGTTCAGGGTATAAAACAAATAATTTTACATAAAGCATAACTAGCATTCCCACCATCTTCTGGTCATCAATAATTTAATCAAATTTTACATATTGTTCTTAAGAATATACTTGAAGAACATTTTCCAGGATTCCATTTTTAAATTTAACAAGCAACCTAATGAGCTAAATCCGTACCAACAACTTGTGTCTGAAGTAGTGAGAGATGCAAGTTTTAATATGTTCTTCTGGCTTGCCAAGGCACCAATACAATAGTTTGGGTAAAAAGTTGGTGATCACACAATACAATAGTTTGGGTAAAAAGTTGGTGATCACACAAAGAATCCGACGCTTATCTGGAAAATGGCCACCATCATTAACAGAACCACTTTGCTCAACTAATGAACACAATAACTTTAGAAAGTTCCCCATAAATACAACTCTTGACTCCTCTTCATCCAAGTTTCTATGATCCAAAGCATACCTTGGCTGCAAAGTGCGGGAACTTTGTCCGGATTTGGTGTTTATAATGAAGACCATTGCCTACAGACATCAAATGGAGAAGTTGCAGGTCCAAATGGGTTTTACAGGGAAACTTGTTGTGGAATGTGTTGGTCAAAGCAGTGGTTTTTGATGTCTAATTTAACGATTTAGCGCAAGTGCACGTTTTTTGTACCAAGTAATATAAGACTAAGTTCAGATTATCGATCCCACAGAGACTATTATTTCTATTTTCTTCAATCAAATACTAAAATTATTCTACTTTATCTTTATTCAGACTAGCTTTAGAGATAGAGTTTAACTAACTAAATTACTGCTATCGAATTGAACCTAATTAAAATATCGCAAATACTTAGAGATAGAATTCACTAATTTGATAAGTAATCTAAGGTATCGACGTATCCCTTAGTAGTTCATTGACTCCATTAACCCTTTAGGTATTCCCTTATTATCCATTGATCGGCTAGACACTGATTTCTTCATAAGCTTCTGTCGATAGTCGAATGGTAATATCACACTCTAACAATTACCTATATGTCTATGGTAATCCGAATAAAGTGCGACTCATTAAGAATAAGTCTAATAAAACTATACGTGCCATTTAGGTATATGTCTATCATAGATAGAACTCATAAATATTACTCTATGATCACGTATCAATCTACCATAGGCTAAACACAGGCATCCTTTTGTCAAAGTTATCATGATTCTCAAACAATCAAAATAGTGATAAAGTATAATAAAAGCATTAAGTACAGATAGATTGAATCAATTAAGGGATAAAAGTTAATAATTAAGAATTTAAAAGAGTCAATTATATATTAGGTTCAAGGACGTCTAACCTTAGATCAAAAGTATTTAGCTCATGTTCAAAACAAAAATATTAAAGCAAAAGTATGAAAATATCATGAACAAAATCATCTCTTAAAATTAGGAAGCAAATAATACAAGTGATGTCCTGAGTTGTTCTTCTTCCTCTTGTCTTGATTGCCTAAGAGTTGATTCTTCAATCTTTAATAAATTCACTTTGATCTCTTGGTTTGAATGTGTATTTGTTGCTTACGTTTTTCTCCTTATTAAATATCTCTGTTTTTGCCTTAAAATAGTATTTTTGTTGCTAAGAGAAATCTTAGGGGCGAGGCACTTCGAATGCACCCCGAATATGAGAGTTGAGAAAAATATTTAAACATCCGCACGGGCGCCGCAGCACTGAGCACGAGTACCAGGTCTGTCAAGGCATCGACGAGAGCCGCGACGCTGGGTGCTGAGCGCTGTGGCACTCACTTGCTGATCTGGGCGCTGTAGCGCTCAGCCCTAAGCGCCGCAGCGCCCACTGCGGCGCCTAGCCACTTGCTGCGCTACTTTTGTATTTTGAGCGTAACTTCTTCGTTTGACATCCGATTCACCTCCCGTTTGTTCCTATATATCACATTTTCCGTTGTGCATCTATTTATGATCAGAAAACATAATTAAATAGTCAAATACTTATAATTTGGAGAAAAATGCGAAAGTTGGGTACAAATCATACTAGTGCTTTTATGCCTTTATCAAATACCCCCAAACTTAAGACTTTATTCATCCTTGAGAAAAATAAAGAAAAACATTCACAACTTATTCATAACTCAAAAATAAAAATTAAAAACTAAAAATAAGTTTTGGTTGATTAAACAATCATCTTCGTAGTCTCAAATTAAGGCTGTTAAAAATAGCACAAAGCTTTTCAGAAATCAATAAACAACTTTCAACAATTCTCATACCATTGATCATGTACTTCATTCTCCCTTATAATGATCACTTGTGTGTATGTGTGTAATAAGCAAGTAATTAGCTAAATAGAACATAGATTTACTTAATACTTTAAGAAATACATAAGTATGATATCTTGGCATATTTTTAATTATAACACTACCATAAGCTTGCTTTTCATACTACTCTTCACTAATGTAGAAATACACATCTCTAGGGATCTATTTAGGACTTTATTTAGCTTGTAATGTAAGGCTAAGGTAAATGTGGGTTATAAAGACATATATATAGGGCAAATCACACCATTAATACTTAAACTTTACTTAGAAACCTCTTGATTCCTTCTCATTCTTGATTATTCATCTCTTCCCCCAAACTTATGCTATTCCCATTTTTCTTTTGATTCCTTTTACAAAGAATTTTTTTTTTCTTAAGCTGAGGGTATTATGCATTTAAACATTTTTTTTCTTTTTTTATTTTATTTTTATGTACCCCCAAACTTAGAATGATATTCACCTTCAAGACTTATTACTTTTCATTGCAGTACCCTTCTTTCATACATCCACAACATTCTTCATTTTAAAAATATTTCTAAGTAAACTCAAGGTTTATGGTATTACCGGTAGATTTTAGGGTAAGTAAACTCAAAGTCTTTAGGCTTGTAATATGGTTAAACAGAAAAAAAAATGGGGTAATTAGGCTCAAATGGGGTGATTATGGATAAATATAGATACAAGGTAGGCTCAAAAAGGCTTAAACGGTCTAAAGATGACCTAATGTCATTTCCCTAAGCATGTGAATTGTAGGATTTCGCCTCAAGTAGTAATCAAGCAAGTTCTAGAGTATTGGTCTTCGAGATTATGGTGTACTACTTAATCAAAAAGTATCTCTAAGCAAAAAATTCCACTAATACATGCTTATTTCAATGTGCTCAAGAATAAGTGATCAAAAATAAGTTTGAATTCAATGCAAGAATCATGATATAAGAGTTATCTTAAGCATCTATTATTTTTTAAAGACTTGTGAGAATAAATTCAGCCAAATTTTATTTTTTATCATGAACTAATGATTATCATCATAACCAAAACTTAACAGCCTAAAAAAAAAATTACTCCACAAGACAACCAACCAATATAAGTAGCAAAATAAACACAATAAAGTGTGTTTCCCACCCCCAAAATTAAATTAGACATTGTCCTCAATGTCTAAAAAAATAAATTTGAAAGTAAGAGAAACTCTCCTGGTAATTGAAGTTGCGGCAATGTAGCAGTGTTGTCTATTGGTTGAACTACAGTGTTCCTTTGCTGCTAATGCTTACAATTGCTTGTGCTATTTTCTTGAATGCTTGACTTGCTAATGTTATTTTTAAAAGAAACAAAGAAACTAACATAACTAAAACTGAAAATAAATTAATAAAAATAAAAAATTTGCTTGGGTTGCCTCCTAATAAGCGCTTGATTTAACGTTATCGGCTTGATGGGGTTCTTTCTACTCTTATAGAGGATAAACGTTAATAGTAAAAGCATCTTTGTATGTGAGCTTGCTGGGCTTCCGCTCCTTTGGCTTTCACATTCTTACACTTAGACCTTGGGTAGCAACGTGTTCTTCTTTCTTGTGCTTATTCGAAAAGACTTGAATCTTAGATCGGTGAAGTGTTTCTCTTGTGGCCTTTTCTTCTATCCTCTCATTGAAACTACTGCTTCTTCTTCTTCTTTCTTCTCCTTCTATGCCTTAACACATTCTTTTTAATGTGAGGGTTTAATATCTCCATGTCTTTGAGTTCTTTAGTGTTTAGGTGCACCACATTAATGTTACAACAGTCTTCACCTTCAGTTGACAACTTAATTTTCTTGAAGACTTTAAATGTTGCAATGTCATCTTGTATCCTCATGGTCATCTCTCATTTTTAAACATCAATGACATATGTCCTGTGGCTAAGAAGGGTCTTCCAAGGATGATAGAGATCTTTTTATCTTCTTCCATATCTAGAACAATAAAATTGACGGGGAAGATGAATTTATCCACATTTATTAGCACATCTTCAATAATTCCCTTCAAGTAGACGCGAGAACGATTAGCAAGTTGAAGTGTGATATTGATTGGCTTTACTTTTCTTAAACCTAGCTTGTTGTAGACGGAAAGGGGCATGAGATTAATGCTCGCTCCTAGATCGTATAGAGCTTTACAAAGATCATGATTGCCAATGGAGCATGGTATGGTAAATCTCTCGGGATCTTTGAGCTTAGGAGATAGCTTTTTCTAAAGAATAGCGCTACACTCTTCTGTCAATTCCACTGTCTTATAATCCTCCAATTTTGTCTTCTTGACAATGATGTTCTTCATAAACTTAACGTAATTAGGTATTTGTTCAAACGTATCTGTAAAAGAGAGATTAATATATAATTTTTTAAAAACATCAAGAAATTTAGAGAATTGTTTATCTAATCTCTTATTTTGCAGCCTCTGTAAAAATGGTAGAAGAGGTGTGAATGACTGTCAGGGCTGTTTCTGTACATTTTCTGCACGTGTATGCTGTCCATCTTTCTTTTCTACACTTTTAGGATCTCCTTACTACAATTTTTCAGTTTCAGCACTTGTATTGCACCTCTGTAACATTGGAGGAAAAGAAATAGGTGGTCTATATGGTTGCAAATTTTCTTGTTGATCAACCCTCTCCTTTTCCTTCATATTTGGAAGTGGTGTTGGTAGTGTATCATTATGTAAGATCTTACCACTTGGTAAGTTGACAGCTTGGCATTGCTTTACACTTCCTCTTAGATTAGCTTTAGTGTTGCTTCGTAAAGTTCCTTGAGGTCAATTATTTAGTGCTGCAGCAAGTTGCCCTATTTGAGTCTCTAGAGTTTTCAAAGATGCATAGTAGTTTTGTAGAATAGCATCATTCGACTTCATGTACTGCGTAAACATATCTTCCAATGATGCTTTCTTTTCCTATGGGGGATGAAATTCGGGTGGGTTAGGTTTAAGTTGCTGCATTTGGTTTCCACCTCAAGAAAAATTAGGATGATTTCTTCACCCCAAATTATAATAATTTAAATATGGATTATTCTATTGTCTATTATGGTTCCCTCACATAGTTTGCTGACTCCATGCATTGCCCATTCAAGTGATTATCACCACAGAAGTCACAAGTCGCATTTTGGGTCTTGATAGCATTCATAGAATCAAACCTCTTGGTTAAAATGTTGATCTGCGCAGCCAATGCATTGAATGCATCAATCTCATGAATTTCGACAACCTTCCTTAGTATAACTCTTTCAGCAGGCCATTGATAGCTATTGGATGTCATCTCTTATAATAACTCATATACTTCTTCTGTGGACTTATTCATCAGAGCTCCTCCAGCAGCGGCATCGATAATTGTCTTTAAATGACCCACTAGCTCATTGTAGAACGTCTGGACTAATAACCATTTAGGAGCTCCATTATGGGGACACTTCCTCAGCATGACCTTAAACCGTTCTCATGCCTCGTATAATGACTCACCTTCAATCTACACAAATAAGGTGATGTCATTCCTCATCTTGGCTGTCTTTACTGGTGGGAAAAACTTTACTAAAAACTTCTGTACTAGGTCATCCTACGTTGATATAGATCCTGATGGTAATGACATCAACCAACTTTGAGCCTTATCCCTCAATGAGAAAAGGAATATTCGCAACCTGATGGCATTATCTGAAACCCCCATTGAACTTGAATGTATCGTAAATCTCTAAGAAATTCACAATATACATGTTGGGATAATCATTGGGAGCTCCACTGAATTGCACAGACTATTTAAGCATCTGAATAGTACTTGGCTTGATTTCAAAGTTGTTTGCATTAATAGTGGGGCGCCAAGTACTAGACTGAATGCCTTCTGTTGTAGGAATAGCATAATCCCTCAACGATCTCTGCGGATTCATAGGTTCAAACACTGAAAAAGTCTACTTTTTATCCAAATTTCAAATTTTGGGAAGTTTAGGACTTCCAAAACAAGTGGACTCTTACTCCAATAAGAAATAGGGTTAGTGGGCACGAAATAACCCCTATATAAACACTTGTAAACCCTTTAGTTGAGATCAAGCATTAAGAGAAACTCTAAGAGAATGAAAAACTGAGTAGACACTAAGTGCTTGTGTGCACTAGGGTGGAATCGTCATTCAAGTGTTCATTGTTCGTGGTAGAATAAGAATACATTAAACATTAAGTTTTTTTAGGATTTTTTACTGGGTTTTTCCTTGTAAAATCTTTAAGGATTTAATAAGAGAGGTTAGGATCCTTAGATCCACGGTGGACGTAGGCAATTAGCCGAACCATGTAAGTCATTGTGTTGTGCTCTTTATTTTCTGCTTTGAATTCTTGCTATTTTGCTTAATATACAAGTTATTCCGATGAGCATAAAGGTTAAGGTTCAAGGTTGAACTTGGATTTCTTTGCTTTAACCTAATCTCACGGGGAAAATGGCGTTTCCTCCTTCAATAAACTGGTATCAGAGTTAAGGTTCGATAATACACATCTGGGATATTTAAACCATAGCTACAATCAAGTAAGAAATAGAGAAATTCAATAGAATGAATGACTTCAATTTTTAGAGGAAGAATGTTAGGGCTCTACTAGTGAAAGAAGGGCTAGACTCAGCTTTGGAGAAAGCCAGTTTCTCAACTAGCAAAGAGACGATAACTTTCAAGATCGGGTAAAAAGATTGGGATATAATTTAGAAAAAAGCTCACAGTACCATAATTCTAGCATTGAACAGCGAAGTATTAAGAGAAGTTGGTGATGAAGAAACCGCTTTAGTGCTATAGAAGAGACTCGATACATTATACATGAAAAAGTCTCTTGCAGATAAACTTCTTGTGAAGAAGAAACTGCATCAGCTAACAATGCACGAGGGATCTTCATTAAGAGCTTATATTGATGAGTTCAACAAGATCATCATAAGTCTTGAGCAACTGGGCATCAAGACTGAGGATAAAGACAATGTTATAATCCTGTTAAGTTCATTGCCGAAGAGATATGAGAGCTTTGTGGATACACTACTGTATGGTAAGGAGTCTCTTACCAACAATGCACGAGGGATCTTCATTAAGAGCTCATATTGATGAGTTCAACATGTAGTAACCATTATCCATAACCGGTAAGAATATGTATATTTATATATATAAATATACGTATTTTATTTGTATGTGGGTGATCCTTGATTTATATATTGTTATTAGTAGTGTTTTTATAGGTTAAGGATATACTATTAGTATTGGGTTTATTTGCAAGACTTTTGAATTATTTTAGGGACCAAATTGTTATACTTTGAAAGTTTTGGGGGCAAATTCGTAAATACCAAAAATTAGCCTCTTAGTATAAAAATACACTTTTGAACCCTAATTTATCATTTTTAGGTCGAGCTACCCATTTTAAGAGAGAGAAGAGAGAAATAGAGGAGAGAGAAAGAGGAGAAGAAGAAGAAAAAGAAGAAGAAATTGGAATTTTGAATTTCAAGAGGTATATCATACGTATTTCTCAATTTATTGGTATTAATTAAGTTAATTCCTTTAAGTTTTGATTTTTAAAAATATGTATAATTGAGGATTTGTTGTGTATTTCGTAAGATCATATGAGAATTGATGATGATCTATAAGATAGTTTGATAAATCATGATGAATTGTGGAATTTTTGCTGGATAACCTCTTGATCTAGGAATTCTATAAGTTGTTGTGATTCGATTCTGGTTTTGAATTTTGAGTATATGAAATTAGACATGTTAAGGATCATCTGAGACTTTGAATCGATTGAAAATTCTGGAAATTGAATTTATAGAGAATTTACCAAAATGACCCTGAAATTCTGGAAATTTCCTGTGTAAACAGTATAGTACAGTGAAAAATAATTTTTGTCCTACTGAATGATCTTCAAAAATTATGAATTTGTGGAATATGATAATTTTATATGTCTAATATGATATACTCGGAATTGAGAATTTAGATCAATGTGGTTGAAGTGTTATGAATTTCTAAAGTGTATCAGCTCATTGCAATATTTGATTAACAGATTTTTAAAGTTATAGAATAAAATAGTTTTAAAATACTTTTGGCAGTGATTTGGAAGTGAAATATTTATCATGGACTTACATATGTGTTAAGAGTAATTATGTGGTAGTTTTATAATTTTTGAGTTAGTATATGATTTTATAAAATTGGGAGATTGAATACTGTTCAGTAAGTATCTTGATCCTGTCAGGTTTGTAGTTTGGATTCGATGGTGTGTATGGAATGGATTGTGTAGGAAATTTGATATAATATTCATATATAAGAAGGGTATATGAGTCAAAAATTGTATATTCTGATTTTGGAGTCATTGGACATCATTTGATGTATTAGAAATTTTTGTTAAGTGTAAGTGATCAAAATGACAGGTTTTGAGAAACCAAATATTTAGACCAATTTGATGTGATAAATGCATTGTGTATAATTTTGTAAGCTATTTAAAGTATTTTGTGTGAATTGTGAGGCTTATGAAAGGATTAATCTCCATTGATAGGTTAAGGAGATTTAAGCCTTGTAGCTGAAAGTGTTAAGAGGTAAGTATACTAGACTTTTTACTGAAATCACAATAAACATAGTAATTGTTTTGTATGATTTTGCAAATGGGGTTAAGAATATGTTTATGTTATGTCAAAGTATATTTTGATATGAAATGTGAATATATGTTTCTGAATGTGAGCATTAACATTGAGCATGGACATACATGTGTTTTTGTAAGTAAGCTTTCAAAATAAGATGTGTTTAATAAAGAAAGCTTTTGAAGTGTAATATGTCCATGAGAAATATTTTGTATTTTGAAGGTACTTGAACTCACTGTTAACTTAGTAGGCATTTTATGTGATTGTGGAGCCTTTATGTGTGGCCTTTCCTTTGGGATTGGTATATGTTATGTGTTCCGTATGTAGGGAGGATCCTATTGGTACCTAAAGGAAGAGTGAGTCATCACATTCGTGTGGTGGCGTATTGGTGCATGTGAGAGGACTCACCGATGATCAGGGTGAGGGTTTGGCTTTTACCTTCGGGCATAAGCATTATATATGTGTTATTCAAGACCTCACTTGTACTATTCCTCTCATACGGTATGTCACCTACGAGTGACATTTGGCTCATTATGTGATATGTGATATGTAAGTCCTACTAAGTAGTAGTTGAGTGATGGTATTCCTATTATGTGTTTTGAAAGAATGTGTAAGCGCTTACATGATATGTGATTTGATAAGATTATGATTTTGATTGATCACAGCATATCATACATATGCATTGTGTACATATATGTATTTGTATTTGATATATGAAAAATTAGTATGCTTACTGAGTTTTATACTCATTATAGTTTATGGTGATTTCAGGTAAATAAGGTACATGTGTGCTTAGCGGATTTGGCAAGGCTTCTGCTGTTCCTTGGGTTCCCTAAGTTGTTAGGTTGCTAAGTGTTTCATTTGGGGACACGTGGGATAAGATATTTGATTTGTCCCTAGTGAATAAATACTTATGTATTATTTTATTGTGTGTGGTTGGATTTAGTTTAAGTTTCACCAAGTGTAGTAATGGATTGATTTTAAGTAAGAATTTGCAATGAATATATTCTGGGCTTCTGGTAATAAAGTTGCTACTGGTGACGTAGTAGAGTGTTAATCTCTGAGAAAACTCTGCGTATCTCCGGTTTACTAATTGTCCCAGTCATAATTCAATTGTTATAATTCTGAAAGAAATTGAAATGAACGTTTAAATATGGTCAAGAGAAGTTTACATTTATATGTTAAGTTATGGGTTGATTTTAGTGTTGAACTTACTAGCAACTTGCTAAGGATTTCTGTGTTGAAGGAAAGTTAAAAATTTTGTGTAATATTATTTATGAGTGCACATGCAGTATTATTGAATGAATGTAAGTGATGTCGTGTGTCGGATCTTTTGGGTCTGGGGCGTGATAGCTTTTATTGGTATCAGAGCTAAGATATGATTCTATAGACTTTTAAGTGACGAGTCAAGGGAACCGAGCAGATGCCAAATCCTTAGGATTGTATTTGTAGCTTTGTTGTGTAAAAGTTTGACATATTCCTTAAATTTTGTATGATTTTGTGAAGATGACACAGTATCCAAGAGCTGCTAAGATTGTTGTTGTTGTGGATAATGGTACCTTGTGGATCTTAATGTTACCATTTAGATTTTCTTTTAAGTTATGACTAATATGCTTAGTAAGAGTGATGTTGAATATCTTATAATGATAATTTGCATGTGATAAAGCAAATTGAGATATTTTTCTCAATGACAAAATATAGAGAAGTAGAGTATTGAAGACATCAATTGAAACAACTTTTATTGAAAAGGAAAACAACAACACAACAACAATAGCAGCAACAAAAATACAATAGAGGCTACGGAGTGAGATTTAAGTCTATTTTGCGCTTCTTCTGACTGTCATGAGTAGACCAATCTAACTGATGCAATGTTGGATTAGACAGAGGGATAAAAGACTGCAATTGATCAATCAGTTGATCAACAGTTGGAGCTGAAATAAGAATCCGTCGTGCTAGAAGTAGGATGAATTGTGTTCCCGCTGCATAGTCAAGAAAAGATATCAACCCGTCGTAAAAGCCATTAACATTTAACAAACCAATGGGTTTTTGGTGGATTTGTAATTGTGCCCATGAGACAATTTGAAAAATTTCCTCCAAGGTCCCGAAACCTCCTGGTAGAGCTATGAAAGCATCTGCATGCCTAAGCATTTGAGCCATTCGCTCGTGCATAGATGAGACTTGTAACTCATCCCCAACTGTTTTTCCTACAATATTTTCAATAGCTAGAGGTTTTGGAATGATACCCAAAACTCGACTACCTTTATTATGTGCAGCTTTTGCCACAGACCCCATTAACCCTCGGTTACCTCCTCCATATACTAAATGTATATTTCGCTCAGCTAATACCTTACCAAGATTTTCTGCAACTTTTGTAAACTCTTCAGTATTCCCAGGGTTGGATCCACAAAAGACACAAATTTTTGTGAATCGACGAGCTGAGGTTTCCTCCATTGTTACGCTCACCCTAATCTTTGAATGTTTTTGAGTTTGTATAAGGATGCAAAAATAATGTATTTATAGAGAAACAAATTGATAATAGCTATGGAGCATATGTGTAAGTATGTTCAAGTATATATTTTTCTCGATTCTTGTGAGGCAAAAAAAAAGAAGAAAAAAAAAAGAAAAAAAAAGAAAAGAATCAGTTTTACTTTATCATTTTATAAGGGACAATAGGCCGCAAAATCTTGAATAAATATATGTTGATATGTAAGTGTGATAAAAATTGTGTCGGAAGCGTGATGAGTTAGGTAAGATAATTAAGAAAAGTCAATAAAGGCCTATTTTATGGATTTAGGGACTTTGTCGTTTTGGCACTAATAGCCGACAATGCATCTATGACTTGAAGACTTTTTGAGCGAACAATTGGACTTTGGACATGAGGCCAAATTAACTTTATTAATTTCAAGGATTTTTGTGATCTTAACATTGATTTTTGGATAGATTAAAAGCAGATATGAAGAAAGATAAAACACACTTGACATAAAGATAAAGCAGTAGTCAGTCTCTCTTTGATGTGATAGAGCAACACGGATTTAGTTTCTGTGAAAATAGAAACAGCAATGTAGGTCAAAATGAGTCTCCTTGGTCGCTTTCATCTGTGTCGTATCCGTGAGAGAGGAACTTATGGAGTTGTTGTTTCCATGCATTGAATGAGGGCTCTGGCTGAGTGGAATGTGGGTCTACCATATCTTGATCTTCTCCAGGTGAGCTGGTCTGGATGAGGGATGTGCTGGCTTCCTCTTGGATTTGGGTGTCGGGTGGATAAGGTTGGGAGTCTTGAAAGAGGGATAAGTCAAGATTGGGTTGGTGTTGGTCAGGTTCTGTCGGGACAGCTGGCTGAGGCCATTGGTGAAGGTTATCCATTTCTTGTCTGTATCTGGCATAATAAGTCATGTTTGGGATATGGTGATGGTGGGTAGAGTAATCTGTATTTCTATGATGAGAAAGATGATGTTTTTGTCTTTGTCGGGATTTGTGTAGATTGGCGGAATTCAATTCTTCTGCAAAGTCATCTTCAACCTGTTCCCAATGTGCAGCATCTTTTGGGGAGATCCAAACAGACGGAGGAATTATCTGATTTTTCTGAGCAAGAATTCTTTCAAGTTCTCTCTTTTGTTGGATTACTTCTTTAGGCCAGAGCTTAATTGATCCCTTTAGTGAAAGGGTAAATGTGAAGTAATCCTTAACAGTGGGGTAATAATGAATCTCGTGATCTGAAATAATCATACCCTTCCGTTGGAGAAGTAAGACTGACCAAAGATGTTGTCTGGGGACTGCAGCATTTGTGTTGTTTGCAATCATGTATTGAAATTTAGTTATCCACCATGTCTTTGGATAAAACCATTGGAGAAAAATTGAGATGAATATCAAATAAGAGAGTCACAAGAAGTTTAGAACATGTGAGACACGTATAGAGAAGTCTAGGACATGTCGGACACAAAGGGGAAAACGAAACGGGACTCGAAGACGTGAAGGAAGTGAAGAAAAGCGCAGAAGATGTACCAGGGCTGAGCATCGCGACACTCAGAACAGAAACCCAGCGCTGCGACGCTAAGGCCCCAGCTTCGCGGCGCCAGAAGTGACAGAGAGTTTATTTTGTTATCTGAATTTTGAGTTTTGAAAAGTTTTGAACTTTCAAAATAAGTGGACTTTTACTCCAACAAGGAATATGGTTAGTATGCACGAAATAACCCTTATATAAACACTTGTAAATCCTTTAGTTGAGATTAAGCATTAAAAATGACTCTAAGAAAAGGAAAGAACTGGGTAGACACTAAATACTTGTGTGCGTTAGGGTAGAACCATTGTTTGGGTGTTCATTTTTCATTGTTCATAGTAGAGTAAGGGTACACTAAACATTAGGTCTTTTGAAGGTTCTTCATTGGATTTTTCTTATAAAATCTCTAAGGAGTTAATAAGAGAGGTTAGGATCCTTAGATCTACAGTGAACGTAGGTAATTGACCGAACCATGTAAGTTTGTGTTATGATCTTTTATTTTCTGCTTTAAATTCTTACTATTTTGTTTAATAAACAAATTATTCTACTACGCAAAAAGGTTAAGATTTAATGTTGAACTTAAAATTCTTTACTTTAATCTAATTTCTCTCGAGAGAAGAACGCTTCCTTCCTCAACAGAAGGTCATTTATGATTGGCTTCCAACAACTGCTACTTTGAAGAGGCATCACCTCATAAATCGAATATGTGTGTCCAAAATGCCATGGGAAGGCTGAAAACACCATCCATGCGATATGGTTATGTCAGGGCCTAAAGCGAGTGAGAAAAGACTGTTGTTTCATGGAGGCTGTTCAGTGTTCTCATCTCACTTCGGCTGTGGACTTCTTTCTTTCCTCTATGGCGCAAATATTGACGAAGACTTTGGGTTAGTATTGTGTGGTTTTATGGAGATGCTGATATGGTAGAAATAGATGACTTTAAAGCCCTGGCAGCACTGATAAAGTTCTGATAGTTGCATAGGCGAGACAGTATTTGAATGATTTTCAGAATGCTCAACACAAACAGCGACAAATTGATCGGCCAGCGGTAGATGTTAAATGGAAACCTCCAGCTGTTCATTGTTTTAAGCTTAACTCGGATGCGGCATTAGCTGCTGCCGAAAATAAAACAGGCCCGAGTTGTGTTATTAGAAACCATTGTGGTGCTGTTATAGTGGCTGGTGTTAAGAATGTTGAGGTGCTACTTCCAGTTCCGATTGCAGAGGCAAAGGCAATGCTGTTCGGTTTACAGCTGGTACGGAGAATGAATGTCTCTAAGGTGGTGGTGGTGGAATCTGATTCTGCCATTGTGGTTAATGATTTGATCTCCAGAGCAGAAGCATTTTCTGAGATTGGGCCGATTCTCCAACATATACTGACATGCCTTGCTTCTTTCAAGCATTCTAAAAGTCTGTTTACTTGTAAAAATGCAAATAAAGTGGCTCGTGGCTTGGTAAAGATGGCCATTCATCATGTCTCTAGTGTTTTTTAGAATGATATTACTCATCCGGAATTCTATTTGATTAATGCAATTTTATTTATTTTCAAACCCAAAAAATTGTTACAGTTTAATCGTTGACAGTTGACCGGTGAGAACCCAAAATGCTGCGCTTTAATAGGGAGACACGCAGACTGCTCAACGGTGCATTTTGGTGCTCGAGTGCTAAAAGTTTGAAAAAGAGAAAAGATCTCTATTTATTTCCCCTATTTTAAATCCAAACGGCTTGACTTTTGGCGGGTGTAGTGAGAATTTGAACGAATAGGCACTCGAATCCTTTTTTTATGCCCGCACAACATAAAGCCTCTGCCATAGCAGCACTCGTACAAGCATACGCCTCAATAACCTCCCTAAAAAGGGCGCGTCAACTCCACGTTCTCATTCTAACTTCCACCGTCATACCCATCAATGCCCAATCTACATATGTATACAACAACGTCATCTCAATGTACGGGCGGTGCGGCTCGTTCAGAGACGCGCGACAAGTGTTCGACAGTTCGACAAAATGCCGAGCAGGAGTCTGGTTTCCTATAATGCGCTCCTTGCAGCTTATTCTCGTGATTATAATCATGCACATTCCGCCTTCAAATTGCTAACCCAGATGGAATTTGAATGCTTAAGGCCTAATGGTTTGATTTTCTCGGGCCTGGCGCAGACAGTTTCATTGCTCGAGGATCGATTGATGAGGTCCCTACTTCATGCGCAAGTAATAAAATACGGATTCTCAGAATACACGTGTCCAAACATCTCAACTCGGGATGTATTCGAATTGTAGGGATTAGGAATCTGCAAAGAAATTTTTTTGTTGTATAGGTGATAGAGATGCTGTTGCTTGGAATAGTATTGAAAGAATATTGATTAAAAATCATTGGAATATGATTTGATGATCAAGCCAAGTGCGTAGGGTGCGCACGGATCGAAGACGGACGCGAAAGGAGGCGAAAATCGAAGAAGGGCGCGCATCAGGCGCCAGCGCCGCGGCGACCAGGATGAGCGCCGCAGCGCTCAACAAATATCAGGCCAGCGCCGCGGCGCTGAACGCGGGAACAATGTCCCGAAATTAGGAAACTTCCTAATTTCGTCTCCCACTTGCTCTAGGAATCCCTAATACGACTCCCACACGTATAGGGAATACCTAGGACGTCCCAAGGCCTATATAAAGGCTATCAATTGGTTTGTAAACATAACTTGGTGAACTTGACAACCTTTGTGATCAAGTTAGTGAAATCTTTGTGATCTTAGAGAGATCTTGGTGATCAACAATAATCTTAGTGATTATTCTTAGTGATTTTTTGTGAGAGAAAATCCCTAAAGAGCAAGAGAGAGTATTCTTTGTGATCTTTCTTGTAATAGGCATACTTTGTGGTTGCCTTGTGATTCATAATAAGAGAAGAGTGTGATCTTGATCCGCCGTGGACGTAGGCAAGTTGCCGAACCACGTAATTCTTTGTGTTCTTCTTCTACCCTTTCTCTCTTTTATTTCTTAATAACTTGTTCTGCATTATTATATTACTTGGGTGAATTGTTTAGCTCGTTTGTGTACTTCCGCTTCAACAAACTGGTATCAGAGCTTTGGTTCTAAGCAAACATGGCCACACCCAAGTATGAGGTAGAGAAATTCAACGGTACGAATGACTTCAATTTGTGGAAGATGAAGGTTAAGGCATTATTGGTGAGCCAAAGACTTGGTTCGACATTAGAGGAGACTGCAGCTCCATCTAGTGATGAAGAGAAGACGCCAGAGTCATCTAGAGTAGAAGCAGAAAGAAGGGACATTCAAGAAAGAGCTCATAGCACAATCATTCTATCATTGAGCGATGAAGTACTAAGGGAAGTAGCAGGTGAGACGACGACAATAGATCTTTGGAAGAAGCTTGACTCTCTTTATATGAGGAAATCGTTGACCAACAGACTACATATAAAGAAGAAGCTGTATCAGCTGTCCATGTCAGAGGGGACGCCGATGAAAGATCATATAGACACCTTCAATAAGATCATCCTTGATCTTGAGTCTATCAACATCCAGATAGAAGATGAAGATAGAGCAATTATTCTGCTGAGTTCACTCCTCAAGAGCTATGAGAGTTTTGTTGATACGCTACTCTACGGCAGAGAGAGTTTAACGATGAGTGATGTGAAATCATCATTAAACTCAAAGTTATTAGGAAAGCAGGCTGAGGGCAATGCAGAAATTTTATCTGTAAGAGGAAGGCCCTCATATAGAGATGGGAAGAAAAAAGGCTCAAGGTCAAAGTCTAGGACTCCTAAGAAGTGCTATTGCTGCAAGAAAGAGGGGCACTTCATAAAGGACTGTCCTGAGAAAAAAGCATAGGACAAGAAGAAAGCGGATGCTGTGCTTGCCTATGATGATAGCTATGACAGCGCAGAGACACTCGTCGCTACTGATGGTATAAAATCTGAACAATGGGTTTTAGATTCTGGTTGTACTTTTCACATGTGCCCGCACAAGTCTTGGTTTACAAATTTCCAGCCTATTAGTGGTGGTAAGGTCTTAATGGGTAATGACGTTGCATATCAGATGATGGGAATTGGTAGTGTTAAGCTTAGGCTGCATGATGGGCGAGTGAGAGAGTTGACAGATGTTAGGTATGTTCCTGACTTAAAAAGAAACTTGATCTCACTAGGGACTTTAGACCAGAATGGGTGTTCCATCAGGATCGACGGAGGGATTTTAAGAGTTTTGAAAGGTTCCATGGTAGTGATGAGAGGAGAGAAGCACAAAGGTGTTTATGTGCTTAAGGGTGAAGTCGTGAGTGGTTCTGCACTATTCTCTGTAGATGATGAGAGTATGCAAACCAAGTTATGGCATCTTAGACTGGCACACTTAGGCGAGAGAAACCTAAAGGAGTTATATAGTCAAAAGGCGTTTGATGAGGATAAGTTCCAGCCCTTGGAGTTTTGTGAGCATTGTGTGCTAGGGAAAGCACATAGAGTGAGGTTCAGTACCGGCGAGCATAAGACTAAGGGGACTCTTGACTACATACACTTGGATCTTTGGGGACCAGCTCAGACAGCTACTCGTGGTGGTGCTAGATATTTTCTCAGCTTGATTGATGACTATTCGAGGAAGCTGTGGGTCTATGTGTTGAAGAGTAAGGATCAAGTATTTGATGTGTTCAAGACTTGGAAGGCTCTTGTTGAGAATCAAACTGGCAAAAGAGTGAAGAGGTTGAGAACTAACAACGGCCTCGAGTTTTACAACAGAGAGTTTGATGGGTTTTGTGCCAAGCATGGGATTGCAAGGCACAGAACAGTAAGATCAACACCATAGCAGAATGGGGTAGCTGAGAGGATGGACAGGACCCTACTTGAAAGGGTTAGATGCATGCTTACCAATGCGAAGATGTCCAAGACTTTCTGGGGAGAAGCTGTAGTGACTGCTGCTTACTTGATAAATAGAAGTCCCTCATCAGCAATTGACTTCATGACGCCAGAAAAGAAATGGTCTGGCAATCCTCCGAAGTATGACCATCTTAGAATATTTGGTTCCCTTGCCTTTGTACATGTTAAGGAGGGGAAGTTGGAACCTAGAGCTATCAAAGAGGTATTCATAGGATATCCCGAAGGAGTAAAAGGATACAAGGTGTGGTGTAAAGACTTAACACCACCAAGGAGTAGTATAAGCCGTGATATGACGTTCGATGAGATGACGATGTTGAAAACCTCCCAAGTAGATGAGAAAGAAGAACCTGTGACCAAGGAAAACTCAGCACCCGAGTCAATAGAAGTTGAAGTAGCGCCTGAAAATGGATCTGATATGCCCCCAGATCAACACTTCAACAAGGAAATCCTTGAAGATGAACCAAGAATACCGGCGTGTTCCTCCAAGTCCACCCAAAAGAAGACTAGAACTCCTGAGTTGGAACTTGAAGAGTACCAGCTTGCTAGAGACAGGCTAAGGAGAACGATTAACCCACCAGTTAGGTATGCACAAGCATACTTAGTTGCTTATGCTTTTAATTCTGCTTACACTCTTGAGTATAATGAGCCTAGGACATATGGTGAGGCTATGAAGAGTGAAAATAAGAAAGAATGGCAGCAGGCCATGGAAGAAGAGATTAGTTCTCTTAGGAAGAACAATACCTGGAAGTTGGTGGAGAGACCTCAAAAGAAGCTAGTCGGGTGCAAGTGGGTGTATAAGGTGAAGGAGAGGATACCGGGGATTGAGCCTACGAGATTTAAGGCTAGGTTAGTAGCACAAGGTTTTACTCAGAGAGAGGGAGTCGATTTTTATGAGATATTCTCTCCAGTTGTCAAGCACACATCTATTAGGATTTTGTTAGCTATGTGTGCAAACCTTGATTTACATCTAGAGCAAATGGATGTAAAGACAACTTTTCTACATGGAGAGCTTGAAGAAACAATATACATGGTACAGCCGCAAGGGTTCGAGGAGCCCGGTAAAGAAGATCATGCTTGTTTGCTAAAGAAGTCATTATATGGGTTAAAGCAATCACCTAGACAAGTGGTATAGGAGATTTGATGAGTTTATGATGGCTTGTGGCTTTAGTAGGAGCAAGTATGATGGATGCGTGTACTTCAAAAACATGAGTTGTGGGATGATGTATTTGCTTCTATACGTCGATGATATGTTGATCGCATACAAAAATATGGAAGAAATACAGAAGCTCAAGAAGCAGTTAAGTGGCGAGTTTGAAATGAAGGATTTAGGAGCAGCGAAGAGAATTTTGGGTATGGACATTGTGAGGGAAAGAAGAGATGTTATCTTCTTGTCCCAACAGCGATATATAGGCAAAATTCTGGAGAAGTTCGGTATGTCAAACGCGAAGGCTGTCTCTACTCCTTTGGCCATGCATTTCAGACTGTCAGCAGCACAGTTGCCGACATCCGAGGATGAGAAACTGCAGATGAGCAAAGTACCGTATGCAAGCGCTGTGGGGAGCATCATGTATGCAATGGTTTGCACAAGACCAGACATAGCACAGGCTGTGAGTGTGGTGAGTAGATACATGGCGAATCCGGGTAAAAATCACTGGCTTGCAGTAAAGTGGATTCTGAGATATCTCAAGGGAACGTCGAATCACGGGTTGGTGTATAAGAGGGACAATGACAGCAATGAAATGGTAAGAGGGTACGTAGACTCAGATTATGCAGGTGATCTTGACAAGAGAAGATCGTTGACAGGCTACGTATTCACAGTGTTTGGGTGTAGTGTGTGTTGGAGATCAGTTCTACAACATGTGGTTGCACTTTCTACCACAGAGGCAGAGTACATAACTATTGGTGAAGCTATAAAGGAGGTCGTGTGGTTAAAAGGCATATGCGCGGAGATATTGGCTCACAAAGAAGTAAACACCGGTGTATACTGTGACAACCAGAGTACCATACACCTAAGCAAGCATCAAGTGTTCCATGAGAGGTCGAAACACATTGATGTGAGGCTCCATTACATTCGTGAGATTGTCCAAAGTGGTAAAGTTAGTCTGACAAAGATAGCGTCATCTAAAAACCCTGCTGATATGTTGACTAAGCCACTGCCCTCGGTTAAGTTCGTCCTATGCAAGGACTTAACCGGAGTCACTACTTTGTAAGGGTGACCGAAGATGCGGAAATGAGAGATTGAGTTACTTTTGTGAATGATTTTGAATCAAGGAGGGGATTTATAAGAATATTGATTAAAAATCATTGGAATATGATTTGGGGATTAAGCCAAGTGCGTAGGGTGCGCACGGATCGAAGACGGACGCGAAAGGAGGTGAAAACCGAAGAAGGGCGCGCATCAGGCGCCAGCACCGCGGCGCCACTTCCAGTACCTGAGCGCCGCAGCGCTGGGATCCAGCGCCGCAGCGCTCAGCAAATATCGGGCCAGCGTCGCGGCGCTGAACGCGGGAACAGTGTCCCGAAATTAGGAAACTTCCTAATTTTGTCTCCCACTTGCTCTAGGACTCCCTAATACGACTCCCACACGTATAGGGAATACCTAGGACGTCCCAAGGCCTATATAAAGGCTATCAATTGGATTTGTGATCAAGTTAGTGAGATCTTTGTGATCTTAGAGAGATCTTGGTGATCAACAATAATCTTAGTGATTATTCTTAGTGGTTCTTTATGAGAGAAAATCCCTAGAGAGCAAGAGAGAATATTCTTTGTGATCTTTCTTGTAATAGGCATACTTTGTGGTTGCCTTGTGATTCATAATAAGAGAAGAGTGTGATCTTGATCCGCCGTGGACGTAGGTAAGTTACCGAACTACGTAATTCTTTGTGTGTTCTTCTTCTACCATTTCTCTCTTTTATTTTTTAATAATTTGTTCTGCATTATTATATTACTTGAATGAATTGTTTAGTTCGTTTGTGTGCTTCCGCTTCAACAAGTATAATTCTTGGTAATTTCAACAATGATAAGATAAGAGAAGGTCTTTATCTATTTGGAGCAATGGTGAGAACTGTTGTAACTCCTACCAACTTTACGTATTCAATGGTTTTGAATGGTTGAAGCAAAATAGGATATTATAGTTGTGGAAAACTTATCCACTCCCGAGTGATCATATCAAACATGCTAGCTGATTTACCTTTGCAGAATGCCTTGCTTCACATGTACTGCAATTGCAGTGACACCAAAACAGCATTTAGTGTTTTCAGCAGAATTGAAAATCCAGATTTAGTTTCATGGAACTCGGTGATTGCCGGGTATATGGAAAATGGGAATGGAGAATTAGCAATGACTATGCTTGTTGAGCTGCACAGAATGTCGCTTCCTGAACCAGACGAGTACACTTTTGCAGCTGTCATATCCGCTAATTCTCATTTCCCAGCTTCTGATTATGGGAAACCTCTACATGCCTTGGTTAAAAAAGCAGGATACAATAACAGTGTGTTTGTGGGAACAACACTTCTGAACATGTATTTCAAAAATGGTGACGCTGAATCTCCTCAGAAGGTTGTCAAGTTGATTTCTGAAAAGGATAAGGACCGAGATGATCATGGGTCAGTCGAGAATGGGTGACAGGGAAAGTGCAAATAAACTCTTCTGTGAAATGGGTCGAGAGGGCCATAAATGTGATAGCTTTGCTCTTAGTGGGGCCTTAAGTGCATGTGCTGACCTTGCAGTTTTGAAGCAAGGTGAGATGATCCATTCCCAGGCTGTAAAAACAGGAAATGACACTGAAATGTCTGTTTGTGGGAGTCTGGTAGATATGTATGCCAAAAATTGTGTTCTTCAAGCTGCTCAATCAATATTTTCTCAAGTCTTGCACCCTGATTTGAAGTGCTGGAACGCAATGCTTGGTGGGTATTGTTACCACGGAATGGCAGAGGAAGCATTCAAGCTCTTTGAGGCAATCCTGCAATGTGGCCTAAGACCAGATCAAGTAACTTTTTTGTCTCTGTTCTCTGCTTGCAGTCATAGTGGCGTTGTCCAAAGAGGGAAGTTCTTGTGGAATCAAATGAAGGAAAATGGTTTAGTTCCTGGACCTAGACACAATTCTTGCATGGTTAGTTTATTAAGCCGAGGGAGACTACTGGATGAGGCCGAAAATTTGATTGTTGAGTCACCTTATATTGAAAACAGCGTAGAACTATGGAGAACTTTGCTACGTTCATGTGTCATAAACAGGAATTTCAGAATGGGAATTCATGCAGCAAAGCAAGTTTTAAGATTGGATCCAGAAGATGGAGCTACCCATATATTGCTCTCCAACCTTTATGCGGTTGAAGGGAGACGGGATGGTGTTGCATATACGAGGAGAAAGATAAAAAGGATCAATGTTAGAAAAGGAACCTGAGCTAAGCTGGATTGAGGCCGAGAAAAATGTTCATGTTTTCTCTTCCAGCGATCAATCACACCCCATGGTTGATGAAGCCCAAGCTGAACTACATAGGTTACATGGGAACATGAGAAAATTAGTGGCAGAAGAATTTATCTACAGGATGTAGCTACTAATGGCAAGTGAAAAGTGATATATTTGTTGCACGTGACAAATTATTTTTGAGATAATTTACGGCAACTGTTTTGAAATCATCTTCCATTATACTCGAGCATTACTTTATTTAACCAGACCGCGTTTTAGGCATTGAACTTTTCGAAGTACAACCATCTCTCTAGGACTTGAGACTCATAGCCATGTGGATATTGACTACACCATTTTTGTAATAGTTTAATTAGAAAATTATTGGGAGAAGTGTGATGAACACATTACTTCAATCATCATTAGTCCAATGAGAATTACAAATAGGCTCACCAGAAAATAAGATCCGAGTAACAATCAACTCTAATTAATGTAAAATGAGAAAGGTTTATTTTGACATGATTGATATCTCTGACACCTGAGTTACAAATTTACTTGGGATAACCACATCTCCAAACATCCTGCCTAAAAGGTATTGTACAACATCATTGTGACAGATTTCACGTCCACACTCAAACAAGAATTTATTGAAATCCTTGCTGATCGGTGTGAACCGTGTGAATCCCTTAAGTATGCGATAATTTGAGCAAGAGGGTATTCACAACAAATTTCAAAAGCCGCAAAGGCACTGTAATTAGCGTCGGGCAGTTCGAGTTTTTGGCCTGGTTGATTTCTGCAACGACAGAAAAAAATTCATAAGATGGCTGCTGTGCACTAAGGAAACATTAAATGGAGGCAAGTTAAGTGTGTAGAGTAAGCTCCATAGAAAAGAGCTGGCCTCGTTGATACAAGAAGCAATTTTATCTAAAGCTTGGATCGATGCAGATTAGCATAGAAATGAAAAATTGACAGCTGAATGATTTTTTACTCACCGATGCAGCCCCAAAGCTAGCTCCAGATCCTGTTGGAGCACCTGTGGCTCAGACAAAAGGAAAAGGATAAAACTTATCAATAACTGCCAAAAAACAACTTCAATGGCTTCTCACTGCTAGAATTATGACTGTCCAGAGTGCACTACTAATGCACCAAGAAAAGACCTGCTCCTTTTTGTTATACTCTTTTTTTCTGTCCTTTTTCCGCAATAACACTTTTTACAGATATTGGGTAGTAGAAGCAACATAATAAAATATCATGATCACCATTTATAAAGAATAATTTTGAATCAAAATCTGAACAGCATCTACCTTTCATGGTTTTGGTAACCTAAGGAATCCCTCAAATCATTAACAATTCAAAAGTACAAGTACATATGCCCATTTCATGTTATGCGGAAATTAAAATTGCCATTTTCGTTTTACACTGCTTAAGCAATGCTCATGTCATAAATAAACCAGAAAGAAACAAAATACTGTTTTGTATCGGTGCTTGCCAAATTGATTGTTGACGCAAACAAAACCTACTTGCAAGGTTGTTTACATTATTGGTATTATCCAAACAGAATTGTTGAATATATTCGGCCATGATACAGCATGACTCAACATAGTCTTCAAGAAGAATGCTTCATTCTCAACTCATAGCAAAATGAAATAAATGCAAATTTAATTGCAGAGATTGAAATTAAACAGTCAGACTAGGATACCTGAAGCAAATGGTGTTGAAAAGAGTGAACCTCCAGCAGATGCTGTACTAAAAGATGGAGTAGAGGTACCAAAGAAAGAGGAAGTTGAAGCAGCAAACAAAGACGATGATGACATTTGGGGTGAGGCACCAGATCCAAATAATGAGGATGCTGGAGCAGAGGTCGCTGGTGTAGCAAACAAAGAAGATGACATGGAAGAAGCTGGAGTAGAGGATGGTGTGCTAAAAAGAGAGAACCAACCCCCTGAAGAAGCTGATGTTGCAGCTGATGTCTGTGGGGCACCTGTCGCCCCAGGAGTTGCTGTATTTGTAAGCAACCCAGCTATCTGTGTTGATGGTTGTGAATTTATAGGCAAATGCAAAGTTGGATGTACCCTCTTGGCAGCAGCTTCCAGCTTGGCTATTTCTCGTCGATCAGCCTCAAGAAATGGATCACTGACATCCCCTCGGCGACGCTGGTCAGCAAGATAAGCTGTTTTCATAGTTTCAACATACTTGTGAATGCTCTCCACCTAAGGAACACGTAATATTAGCACAGATTATGTACCATAAATAACATCTCTTAATGCATCTCAACAAGGTGAAACCACAAACTTTGGCACTGAAACTCCTATAGCATAAGACACCATGTTAAATATGAACCTTGTGATGGCATCATAATCTTTTCAGGTGCAGCACTAACCATATATTTAGACTATTACGAAATTCAATCTTACACACTTCAGATACTTTTGGCAGATCTTTCATGTGGTTCTCAAAATCCATCTCCTTCAATGCTTATTCCCATTAGTTTATGGTATGAAATACAAGTGGACATAGGGGAAACCAGAACCTTGTCAGGATATCTCCTTAAAAGAAAAGTATTCTGGTACCACGACTGATGAAATAATTCCCTTTCCACTCAATTGCAATTATCGCACTCTTAATATCAACTTTTTGGTATCAGCAATTAAACTTTTGTACCATGCATCAAAGTATTTAAGCAATTATATGATGCAGATACATCAATTACTAAGTGTAAACACAAACATGCACGTTGCAGATGAATAAAGCCATTGTAACTTCTTCTTCACCAAAGAGAGTTAAACAAAGCATCTGGTATTACCTTGGCAGCCACGTGAACAAAAAAGCTATGCACATTTGATATCACATTTGGAAGGGACTGCAGTAAAGATGATCCATGGTTGGAAGAATTCCTGTCCGAATCTAGGAGAATTAGTTGCTCTAACTCTTCAATCAATTGGCGGCAATCACCCAGATATTTCTCAAATCTGGCAACTGTTTGCTGTAAAAACGGCGATGGTTTCTTTGGAAGTCCACGGTAAAAGTCAAAAGCTGGGCCTACCGAGCTAGTTGTTTGTTGACTAGTGGAAGTAGGTGCTGCTGTTGCTCCAGGAACCTGGGATGGTGCAGTAGCAATTGAAGCACCCCCTGCATTCAGGTGAAGAAACCTTGGGCGAAGCATCATGAAAGAACAAACAGCTATCTCTGTGTTGCGTAACATATCTTTGACAACAGCCATCAATTCGTGCAGCTGAGCTTTCTGTCTTTCCATGGAAGTACTAATTCCTCCAAGTTCCTGCCGAAATAAATCAAGAATATTGATTATCATGCCATAAAGTTGCAATTTACAATAAAAGAAAAGTCAATAGTATTACAATTGAAGCCAAGAAAAAGGTAAAAAGAAAAAGAAAGGAATTCATGAAAATAATTCACTGAGTAGGAGATAAGTTCAGTGATCTGTTGATCAACTAAAATCACATCTTATAGCTATTCTTGAACAAAAAGAGGACTGAGATGTGGTGATATCAAATCTCTGGATTATCTTATGTTCTCCAGTTTCTTACACAACAAACTCAGAACATTTCATTAGTAATTTCAATAGTTGAAAATTCTTGTTGAACTGAAAACACAAGTATCATTATCCAGAGTAAAAATCAAGCCAACTAGGATTTCTAATATTCAATCCTATACATGATGAAAAGAAATACAACAGCTAACAACAACAAAGTGCCCACATAATTGGTATTATACCTGCCTCAAACAAAATAAGGCAGATACCAATGCATGTATTAAACTGTAACGAACTCATAATACATACTTGAACAATATGGCTTGCATCAAACTCGAACCCTTCATTGGAAACTGAAGAATCGTAAAGGCGACTACATTGATCTAGCAGCTGGCTCTCATCCCTGTATTCCAATATCCTCTCCCTACATGCGTCAGTTCAAAACCCATTAGACAATCTTATCTAAACTCAACCCACAAAATAACTCTCAACCCAAATTACACAGTTTTGCATAGCTGCAATGTTAAGGTAGGTAAGTAATAGCCGATAATTTAAGTTCATTCTTCACCCCAACTTGCATAGAATCCTAAGCCCTCAATTTCTAACAATGTAGTAGAAAAGCAAGAAATTCAAATAATTTACTACTATCAACTCCGATAAAATAAAATATCTCCACTTTGTGGAGATTAAACACAGAAAAATTGCTGAATTTATAGCAAATTCGTCGTGAAACAACAAAAGTTTCAACGTTTCTTCTACATTTTCAATGACCAAATAAACCCAAAACCAAAAATTAGCAAAAGAAAGAAAACGCACTCGATCTGAAGAAGAATCTTTTGAGAATCCGGGTGAAGATCGGCCCATTTGGTACTATAGTTCGCCGGAGCCTTGTCGTTGGTGAAAACGAATAAGTGCTGTTGTTGCTGTTGCTGCTGCCGCTGTGGAAACAACTGTTGCTGTTGTTGGGGAAACTGTTGCTGTTGTTGTTGCGAAAATAGTGGGGTGCTCTGAAAAGGGTTTTGTTGTTGTTGTTGGGGCTGGAAGAGCGATTGGGGTTGCTGTGGTTGTGGAGTTGAAAACGCCATTTTGTTTTTCAGTGTTTTTCAAATCGTAGGGTTTTGAATTGGGGGAAGAAACTGAAAAACCCCTCTTCAAAATCAAAACCCGCCTTTAGTGCTTTACTCTTCTATCCCATTGATATCGACAAATATTATTATAGTTTAATTAAATTTTTAAAAGAATATCATCACTCCATACTCATTTAAAAAAAAAAATTAACTTTTATTTTTCTCGATATGTTGAAACTCCATTTTATCTCGGTCAAATTTTCCAATCTGGGTTGAGGAATTTTACGTGTTAAAATACAATTAGGAGGAGCTTTGTCATGATTTGATATGTCGACTGGACCAAGTAAAAATTTCTTTTTGAAATTCAACATCCACACTTTGCCATCTCTGCAGAGTAGATAATAATCCAGTACTGCACATCCACCGTGTTCTTTAAATTTTAATCTTAAGCAGATTCCAATTTGTAAACAAAACAAAAAATCTGAAATATATATTGATTTATTGTGGTAATAAATCCGTTATATTGTATTCTTATAATAACATAAGTTTTTTTAATGTTTAAATATATAAATATAAATTTTTTAATTGTTAAATAAAAAATTTAAAATCAACAAATGTCAATAACGTAATACAAATTCTATGATTATAAATTTTTTAACAAAATAGTTAATGCCCAAAGTATTTTAAGAATATATTATTCATATGAATATTGTGTTATTTTATAATATACATTAATAATGAGCATTTGTTATTTAATGCTCATTTAGCTAAGATACGCTTATATTTTTTTTTTAAATAATAAATTATTTATTAAAACTCTAAAAAATAAAATTATACTTTCTATTATAATTTTATATAAAATTTAGAAAGTATATAATTTAACACATTGAAGTTATAACGTTATACTTTCTATTACAGTTTTGCACAAAATTTATAAAATATTTAGTTTAATTCATTGAAATTATAAAAGTAAAAAGTAAATATGTTTAAAATCATATATTATGTAATTTTTATACTACGCATTTATATATGATATGTGTTATTGATTATATTGATATGGTAACTATTAATAGATCTAGTTGCAAATATGTACAACGAATATCTCTTTAATGTTATATTAATATGAATAATAAATCATATTGTATTTAAGAAAATGTTATAAGATAAGACTGTATTTATTATTTACACTAAGATTTATAATGTATAATTATTTACATATGATATACATATGTAATTTTAAATTGGAGATTTTTTAGTTTTATTATTTTTTATGTGAACTCACATATTAATAATGATTATATATTATAAATTATTTTAAATTAAGGTCAATTTAAATTATTTTAAATTAAAGTTAATTTAAATTATTTATTTTAACAATCTCTTATTAAACTCTAAATTTTTTTATTAAATATGAATTATAATATATAAAGACCCGATACAAGTTAAATTATAATTGATAGACGATAATTAACTTAGTATATAAATTTTTTTATAAAATTGTGGTCTCAAAATTAAATTATTTTTCGTAATATTATTATATTTTATAAAAAAAAATTTCATTAACGTTACACAGATTTAATTATAAAAAAAACTGCTATACATTCATTTTTTTCATTAAAGACCGGTAATTCTTGCCTTTCAAATATTATAGATTGCTCAAAAAAAAAAAAAATTCAAACATCTATTAAAAACGTATCCTTTCACGATCTTCTTTCCCTGTTTAATAATTTGGTATAATAAATTAAAAGAGTTGTATTTTGTATATATCAGTCCGAATTTATGTTTTTGTCTATCAACACCGACGAACGAACATACAAATCAGTTTCTGCAATCATGCCCACAGCACACTGCAGTAAAATGGTACGTAAACAACCAAACCTCATGCCATTTTCAAATGTGAAAAAGGAAAGTCATTTAGTTATGTTTCTTGTAATATCAATCCTACTTTTAAAGTCTCCACACTGATCAGTAGTAATTAACTAAGAACCCATTAAAAAAAAAAAAGACAAGACAAGGAAATAGAGAAGAATACAGATGACAGATCACTTGAGACCATTTCCGGGAGTAGAAATTGCCAGATCGGGCAATGGAAAGTAATCTGCACCATCAAACCCACCGGTAGCTTCTCCACTCTCAAACTGCCACGTGTGCCCCATTCCACCGGCAACGCCGCCACCGTTGGCACCAACACCAGAACCACCATCTCCCACGGCAGCAGCCAAACCGAATACCCCTCTCCCGAGCCCACCAAAACCCACCTCTCCCACAAACCCAGACCCAATTCCAAGTCCAAACCCACCCAAAGCCAAGAACCCCGGTCCATGGGGACTCAATAAAGAAGCAAAACTCGCACTGCCATTGTTACACTTCATGTTACCACTAGCACCACAGAACTGCGCAGAGGCTCCCTGAAAAGGCACCAAAACAGGAGTTGCATGCAAAGGGTAATCTTGATGAGCAGCGGTAACACTGCTGGCAGTGACGGTGCTGCTGGTAGCAGTACTGCTCAAACTGGAAGTAACAGTACGACAGCGTTTGGCGTTCTTGCGCGTACCACCACCAACAGGGATGTCCCTGAGAGTGCCACCCTGAGTCCAGTAGCGACGGCAGGACTTGCAGAAGTGGCGAGGCTGAGAGAAGTTGTAGTTGTTGTAGTAACAGAATTTGGTGTTGTTCGAGTCACAACGTGGGCAAGGAAGTTGCTCTTGCTCCGGAGCTGCAGCTCCAGGATTCTTGCTCGCTCTCTTGTTACTGCCGTAACTGTTGTTGCTATTGTTATTGTTAAGGTTGTTGATAGTTTCACTTGAGTCTGTCGGCATTTCGTTTGATGTTGGCAAGAATTTTGGTAGTCTTAATTGTTAAAGAAACCAACTTGGAATGTGGTTTTGTTTTTTTGGGTGCTAAGTTGGGGAAGTGAAGATGGGAATTTATTGGATATTATAGTGAGAGAGAGAGAGAGAGAGAGTGGAGAGTGGAGAGAGGAGAGAATCTGAAACACATTCTGAAGCTTATATGATCAGAGACTGAGCAGGCTTTTTACAGTGTTTTGTTAGGCACAAGACAACATTTCAGTCGGCTCTACAAAGTAAAACAACAGCAACAGGAGGAGGCGCGGGGCGGGCTAATGTCTAAATAATCAACCGCTATATGTATGGGGGTATGGCTCGCTCAATTGTATTTTAATTACTGTACTTGTGTCGGCTCTAATCAGCTAGGTTTGCGGCCTGTGATTAATTTTTCTTTTCTATTGTTATAGACTTGAGTTTATTTTTGCAGTAAGTGGAGGGAGCAGAGCTAGTCAAATATTTGGGGCCCATAACCCATTTGCTGTAATTTTTCCTTTTTGAGCCCTTTGTAATGATTCACATTTTCAAAAGATAATGGAGGGAAAAAGATGTTTAATGGATGATCATTGTTGTTCTTTGTTGATAGAATTTGTCCAACTGATTACAAACAATTTGCACTTTCTCGATAGTTGAGTTTTTCGATGATTAAGATACAATTGGTATATACTCAAGTTGGGTCAAATTCATTTAAATATTGCAAAAGATAAAAAGCAGTAAAGCTTCTACCCGGTACATTTGGATGTCCTTTCTCATCTCAATTTTGTATTAGATGAAGTAGAAAAGGAATAAATAAGTTTTTGTTGACCACATGGTGTTTTTTTTCTGTCAAACCTAAAAAATATTATTTAATAGTTAAATTTATAATTTTGGAAAACGATATTAATATGTAGATATCTTATTATATATGTTACTGTTGTTGTTCACATGGATTTTGAATTTGTGTGCTATAAAATAGAAATTGATTATGATTAAATGAGTGATAGTGTCGATAAAGACTCTCTAATATTTAAATAATAGTATAAAAATTTAAAATTAATAAAATATATGAGAAAAGAATTTATACTTTTGTGAAGTATACTCTTTTTATATAGATGTTGGGACTTATTGAATTATTAATTAATTAAGAGGTTAAGAAGATTTTTTTATTTTTAATATTTTGATATCGTGTTCTAGTTATTTTAGTATTTTTAACTATTGAATTCACTTATCTTTATATTCTTTCGAATTGTGTTTTGGTATGATTATAACACTTCAAATATTTTCTAATAGATGAATTTTTTGAATTACAAAGAATGTCAGAAGCACTCATTGGCGTATTTAGTCTTTAAAATTGATTATGGTTGTCTATATAAAAGTTGATCCTTCAATTTTTGATTGGAAATTATTTAATTCTAAAAATAAATTACTTGATAATCGATAAAAAAAACTCTTTAACTATAAGAGAAAATAGAAATCATTGAATGAAACTTCTCAATTTTTAAATTTTGTTAGTATTTGATCGAGCAACATATTATCCGAGCCAACTAAATTTTAAAGAGCAACAGTTTAAATTTTGTAGCAATATATTTTTTTTCTTTTTTCTTTCACCCATTTTTAAGATCAGGAGCAACAGTTTGTTTTTTTATCGAAAAAAAAAGGTAAAAAAATAGTTAATACTGAATAATATTTAATTATTTGTTTATTAAATTCACGAATCTTGATTAAGATGTTTATTGGACCGTACGGATCAAAACACTTATATTTGTATCATGAAATGAGTAGCAAATCATGGTATGTTACCTCAACTATGAATGCATGTATATGGGAAGGAACTAATAGCTTTTATAGCTCCACAAAAAATTTCAACTCAAGGGAGAGAATTTGAAACCACCGCCATAAAAATGGTCTATTACACTAAAGAAAATAATTGAAAATGGAGGTCGGCATTATTAATTATTCTACCCATGCAAGTATAGAGTAATTCAAATAAATTGACTTCCATTAGCCCATTGTAAGATTCATCCCGATCATTTTTTCATGGGATCGGCTTAGATTTGCACATTAATCGCTATCATAATATATAGCTAATCAAAAGTGTCCCAAACATGTTTTGTGCTATGAATTGAGTTTAGTACGGATATTTTTAAGTCTGTATGACAGGACCTAACTCGAGCCCTTTTTGAGAATCGAAGCAGATCCTGTAATGACATGTGACTAACATACTCTTTACTCATACATATAATACAATGAGGCTACCTGCCTCAACAAAAAGTGTACACATATGCTCCACTATACAAAACATATACAAATACACAGACTAAGACACTTATGTAGCTATGCACGTTGGCCAATCTCAAAATGTGATGACTGTATCACACCGCACAAATTCTTGTGACAACCTGGGAAAAATAGGAAAAATAGGAAAAAGAGTGAACTTGTAACTTAGTGAATGGACATAATCTGAAAATATCATATACTTTATATGTATTGTACACGTATAAATCTGTATGATAAAATAATCATAAAACTGTATACTGAGTAATCAATAAATTTGTACTGAAAATATGAACTGTCATAAAATCTGTGCTGAAATTAAAATCATGACATAATACTGGGATCTGAAAATTTGAAAGCGCAAACTATCATAAAATCTATTATTAAGCTGAATATATGTAACATAGCTCTGGAAACATGTACTACATATATATATTTGAAAACCACACCAAACTTATACCCGGGAAAAATCTGGTCTAACCTGGCGGAGTAACTCACGCACAGGCAGAGCGGGGGATCTAAGCTGGTCTAACCCGGCGGAATACTGCATCGCTCGGGCAGAGCAAACTAAACTGGTCCAACGCATGCGCAGAGCAACTACACTAAATGGGAGGGTACGCATGTGGTGGTTCAAAAACTACTACAATATAATATCATGACCATAATTATTCTGAAATAATTATTTCTGTACTGAACATAATTATAAACTGTACTATAATAAATTATAAAACATTTCTGAATATACTAAATAGTATAAATATTTTTGTCTAAAATAAATCATAACTAAATCTGATAACGCATAATTAAATCATAATTAGCTGTATTAAAAACATATAAAATATATATAATTATCCACTCACAAAAGTGCGCTAATCCTGAGCTGGGTCTGAATTCTGAGATCTACCCGCTATCAGCACACCTCCTATATCATAAGGTATAAAAATACATCATTAATACCGATATGTATTATAAATATTAAAATCTAAATATTCTAATATAGTAAAACTATTACTCGCTAAACCACTGGGTATAATTCTAGCTACCCAACTAATTTTCTTAAATTTCCTATTTTCTTTCTTTTTCTTTTCTTTTCCTTCTTTTTCTTTCTCTTCTTCTTTCTTCTCAGTTTCTCTCTTCTTTTCTATTTTTTTTTCTTCCTTTCCCTTTCTTTTTCTTTTTCCTTTCTTTCTTTTCTCTCTTTTCTCTCTTTTCCCTTCCGGCTTTTGCTTCTTCTTCTCTCGGTTTTGGTTGCTTCTTTTCAACGAAGCAAAACAGAACATATATATATATATACAACAAACCCACCGCTTCAATTTCTCCTCTTTTATTTTCTTTTTTTTTTTCCACCAAACTTTATATATATACAACACGTGTATTACACTGTATTATATTTATTTTTAAAAAATAAAATATTAATTTTTTAAAAAATTCATTATAAATTTAAATTTTTCGTTCTAGTGAATATATATGCTTTATCAAATCGCAATAGGTTATATACAAATTTTAAACAGTTGTAAATTAATATAATAAAAAATATTAATTATAATATTAATTTTTAAAATTTTTTATAAAATATTACAATTAAAATTATATTACAAATTTAAATTCAATAAAAATTAAAGTTAAACTCATTTCTAAGTTAAACTAATAAAAGCAACTTAAAATAGTTAACAAAAATACTAGACAACATAATTATAAAGCAACTCAAATAAAAAAAATAGTTTTTAACTTGATTTAAGATTTAAGAACATGTCTTACAAATAATTTTATATTAGTATATTATAATTTTAAGATAAGCCAAAATTTTAAAATGTTAAATCAATAACATATTACATATTAAAAGGCTAACAATCTCCATCATATGTATAAAAAAAAATTAAAAAGTTAAACAAAATAATTATCAATATACATCGTGTGAAGAAATAAACAAAAAAAGTTATATAAAAAATAATTCATCTTTCTTAAAATATTCCTATTATTTATTTAAATAATATAATATCAGTGAGATGAAAATTAAAGATAAATCAAAACATGTCGTTTGAGAATTAAAAAAATATTTAACAAGTATAAACTAATAGTTTTGTCAGAATAAAAAATCAGAGATGACAAAGTTACGGAATAATTTTTATATTACAATTGAGAGTGAGAATAATTGATAGATTAAAGAAGAGATAAAAATCATTCTTTCAATTTTTCATTTAAAGTTACATTTAAAAAAAATGTCATTTGATTTTTTTTTTAGAAGAAAAAATATATATGTAAATATCTTGCAGATACCCGATACAAAGTTCGTACTCATCTCAAATTCGTTATAAGTTTAATTTTGTGTACTGAACCTATTCAAAATATTTTTCAAGCTTTGCAAAAATTTTCTCAACAGAAATGAGTTCTAAGAAATTTACAAGTCATTTTGTCATTCTTAATTTACGACTTAAAACAAATGAAGCAAATATTTAATTGCCAGGGATTGTTTTAACATATAGAATTAGTTTAGTGTAACATTTTACAAAATAAAATAAATATAATTTATAATATTAAACATGATATTAAAAACATGGGTAATATAAACATGGTAGTTATTATAACACTACTTCATTATTAATACCAAAATCCAGTTTGTTAGTTACATTAAATAAAATAATAATAATAATGACATATGATATTAAAGTTAATAACATAAGACATCAAGCTATTAAGACCAACAATGGTTTGTATAAAACAAGTACAAGAATGAGTTGTTAATATGTGTTACAAATTGACACTGGCTACTAGAAATACAAAATTTTAAGTTAAATTGCCAAGAAACCACAACAACAAGAACGAATTTATAATGGTTCGATTTCACTAACGAAACTTACATCCACTTTCAAGTTCAGAACATGAGAGCTTATTCACTATATCAACTAAATTGCAGCCTTACAAACAAAAACTAATTGAACATTACAAAATAACTCGATTATAGAAACGAGATGAAAAAGATTGCTCAAGAACCCTAAGTTTAAACACTCTCCTTTTCCCTTTCTCGAATTTTCCAGGAGCTACTAAATAATATATATGCATTGAGTTACAACAAATGATGAATATATATAAACACTAAAACGCACCGTTTCATTTTACACATACACATTATTACTAAAATACCCTTATACTCTCATTTATTGAGATATTTGACTTATGGTAACCAATATCAACATTCTTCACCTTGGTTCTATAAGGCAATTTCCAGACTTCTGATAGCGAATAATATCCTGAACTTGTTCATCTTAATTCGAGCTACAAATCAACTTCAATCTCTATTAATATGGAGCAAGTCTAAAAAGTATCTGAATTTGCTCACTAATAGCACTTTCGTTCCCATGTCGGTAGGGTTTTCTTCAGTTGGTATTTTCAATAAATGCATCTTCTCCTTTGAAATTATATCCCTGATAAAATAGTACTTTACTTCTATGTGCTTTGTCCTCTCATGGAACACATGATTCTTACTAAGGTGAATAACACTTTGATTATCTGGAAGAAAAAAAAAACAACAAGAAGTTCAATAAGCATTTTTATTTCATTTAATAAACCTTAAAGTCAAATGGCTTCTTTTACAGCATCTATTATAGCCACATATTTAGCTTCTATACTTGACAAAGCTACTAAAGGTTAAAACTGAGATTTCTAGTTTATGCAATTACCACGAAGAGTAAAAAATATAGGTTGTGGTAGATATTCTTTTATCTTTATCTTCTGCAAAATCAGAATCAACATATCCAACCAAATTTATTTTATTCTCATACTTACCATACACCAAACCATAGTCATAAGTGTCGTTTAGATATCTAAGTAACCACTTAATGCATAACCAATGAGACTTACCAGAGTTTGACATATATCTACTTAATACATTAATAGTATGAGCTAGATCAGACCTAGTACAAATCATTGTATACATAATTGAATCAATAGCATTGGAATAAAGAATTTTTAACATTTCAGATTTTCTCTTCCACAATTACAAGACACTGTTTCTTAGAAAAATTAAAATGTGCAGCATGGGATAACTTAACAGATTTAGAATCTTTTATCAAGAATTTATCCAGAACCTTGTTAATATACTGTTTCTGAGATATTATAATCTAATTTAAGGACATGTTTCTAGATATATCCATTCCTAATATTCTTTTTGCTATATCTAAATCCTTCATATCAAATTCTTCCATTTAAAAGTGTTTTAATTCTCATAATTTCACTTTTATCAGGACTGGACAATAGTATATCATCAACATATAATAGCAAAAATACTAAACAAATTTTACAAAGATTTTTATAATAAAAACAAGAATCATAATTACTCTTAAAAAATCATATCTTAATAATAAAGTTATCAAACCTATTGTACCATTGTCTAGGTAACTATTTTAGGCCATATAAGGGCTTTTTAAGCAAACAAACCAGATTGTATTTGTCTCATATCTAAAATCCCTTAGATTGTTTTATGTAAATAATCTCATCAAGTTCACCATATAAGAAAATAGTTTTTACATCAAGTTGGTCCATTTTCCAATCAAATATAAGTTACTAATGATAAAACAATCATAATAGTGATGTACTTAACAACAAAGAAAAAATCTCATTATAATATATACCCTATTTTTGTTAGAAATCTCTAACAACTAATCTTACTTTAAAACTTATAGGGTCAAAAGGAGTTATACCTTCTATGATTTTATAGATCCATTTATAATTAACTACCTTTTTATTTTTAGGTTTCTGGACCAGAACCCATGTTTGGTTCATTTGTAGTAATAATATTTCTTTAGACATTATTTTTCTCCAATGTGCAGGATTTTTGCTTTCCATAGCTTTAGTATAGGTGAGAGGTTTTGATTCATCAATTTTGAAAGCTAAAATAAAGCAAACATGGTTAAATCATAAGATAAAAATTTAGAGGAAACTTTTACCTCTTTTCTAGTTCTGTCCCTGTTCAGTTGATAATCAACTAGAGAAGTATCAGTCTCCGTTTCTTCATTATCCTGATCTGAATCAAGTTCTAAAACAGTGCCTTCTGAATTTGCAGAATTTTTATCTTCCTCTAATTTTGAATGCTTCACCTCAAACTGAGCTACTTCTGTTTTAAAGTTGTTATCTGTTTGTTGCATTTGACTTGTTGTACCTGCACTTTCTTTTATAATCTTTAAACAAAGTAGTTCCTTTTTATTAAAAGTAACATCCCTGCTAATTATTAGTTTTATGCCACTAGCTTCCTTATTCCACAATCTATAGCCCTTCATCCTATTTACATAACCCATAAATACACATCTAATTGATCTAGAATCCAATTTATCTTTACTTTAGTGTACATAAGCTGTATAACCAAAAATTCTTAAGTGCTTGTAACCTATTGTTTTATTGGTCCATACTTCTTTAGGAGTTCTAAAATTTATAACACTAAAAGGACTTTTATTTATTAAGTAATTAAGAGATTTTTTGTCAACCCAGAACTAATTAAGAGACACCTGACTTTTTCCAATAAAGTCATGTTCATTCTCTCAGCAACCCCATTCTGTTGAGGGGTATGTGAAACAGTTCTATATCTAACAATTCCATGTTGTTTACAGAAGTTTTCAAACTCATTATTACAAAATTCAAGCTCATTATCAATTCTTAAAAATTTTAATTTTTTATTGGACTGATTTTTAGTGAGTTTCTTCCATTCTCTAAACTTATCAAAAGTTTTATCCTTTGTTTTAAGTAAGTAGACCCAAACTTTTTAAAGTGATTATTAATTACAAATAAGAAGTATTTATTGCCGCCATAAGTAAGAGTCTTTGTAGAACCCCACAAGACAGTATAGACATAGTCAAGTATTTGTTTTGATATATAAGTCTTAAGTTTAAAACTAATCCTATATTGCTTTCTATTATACAGTTTTCACATAATGATATATTGGTGAGTTTTATTCTATCAATTAGTCCAAATTCACTCAATTTTAAAAGACCATGTTCTTTAATATGTCCAAGCTTTTTATGCCATAATTCTGATTTTTCTAATTCAATTTTAAAAATATTAGCAGCAGTACCTATTATGGTTTCCCCTAACAGTATATATAGACCTTTTTGTTTCACATATTTCATAACAATTAAAGACCCTTTCATGATCTTAAGTTGACTATTTTCTGCCCTGTATGTGTATCTTTTTTCATTTAAAGTTCCTAACGATATCAGATTTCTTTTTAAATCTAGAATATACTTAACATCATTTAGAACTCTAATGATACCATCATGCAGTTTAAAAGAGATAGAGCATACTCTCATTATCCTACGTGCTTGATTATTACCCATAAGAACTTTACCACCATCAATTTCTTGAAAATTATGGAATCATTCTAAATTTGGACATAGATGGTATGAACAACCAGAGTCTAATACTCATTTAGTAGTATTATCCTCTAATGATATTGTTAAGGCTTCTGAGCTTTCAAAACCATCACTAGCTACAACAGCATCACTATTTTCATTATTATTATTCTTTTCTTTTATTTTCTTTAATTTTTCATAATAATTTCTTCTGATATGACCCTCTTTACCACAAAAATAACATCTTATTGGCCTTAACTTAAACTTGGACCTAGATTTACTTTTATTTTTGTTTTTACCACTTTCTCTTTTGTAAGGTCTACCTGTAGTACACAACATTTCTCCATTTCCAGAGTTATTCTTTTTTGTCATTAGTTCCAAATCCATAAACCTAAGGGCTTTAATGCAATCATCAAGGGTAAGGGTTTCCCTACCATACTTAATTGTTATTCTTACATCTTTATATATAACATGTTAAGAATTCAATAGAATAACAACTTCATTTTCATTTTTATTTCCAATAGTCTCACCAGTATTAGTCAGATCAAGACATAGTCTTTTAAAGTCATCAAGATTATCTTTTAAGGTTTTATTTGTATCCATTTTATAACCAAGTAGTCTTTCTTTCAAATAAATTTTAATGAAAAATGATTTAGTAAGAAAAAAAGACTCAAGCTTACCCTAGAGACCAATCGCAGAGGTCTCTTCATTTACTTACCAAATAACATTATCTGCAAGGTGTAGAATCATCGTGCTATATACCATCTCGTTCATCTCCAATCTTTGTTCTTTTGTCAAGGTTAGAGGTAAAGGCTTTGGATCAACCAAAGCTTTTTAAGCAGTGCCTTAAGTTTCTTCTGCCATAGAGTGAAATCACCACTCCCATCGAACTTCTCAAGTTTTAATCTAAAAGAACTCATTGTACTTAGATCGATTATTCACCAAATTTTGATTTCCCCCTATTCTTAGCCTACATTAAACAAACCTTAACCCTATGATTTAAATCGAACCAAATTGGCTATGATACCACTGTTACAAATTGACACAGGCTATTGGAAATACCAAATTTCAGGTTAAATTACCAAGAAACCACAATCACAACAACAAGAACGGATTTATAGTGGTTTGGTTTCACTAACAAAACTTACATCCACTCTCGAGCTCAGAACAGAGGATCTTATTCATTATATCAACCAGATTACAATCATAGGAACAGAAACTAATCGAACATTACAAAATAACTCAATTACAGAAACGAGATAAAGAAGACTGCTCAAGAACCCTAGGTCTAAACACTCTTTTTCTCTCTTTCTCAATTTTTTCAGAAGCTACTAAATGATATAAATGCATCGGGTTACAACAAATGATGAATATATATAAACACTAAAATGCACCGTTTTATTTTACACATACACATTATTACTAAAATACCGTTACACTGTCATTTATTTACTTATTGAGATATTTGACTTGTGGTAACCAATATCAACAAGATGTAATTGATTCAACGTTAATATATGTTAGTCATCAACTCCTTCAATATAAATGGCATTCATTTTATTGATACATCATTTTTTATAACTTCAAATATCATACATTACATACACGTAAAGCTTCTAAATTAGTATTTAACTTGTTTATATAAGGTTATGAATTTTATAATATCACATTGTAAAATATGTGGAACAAAAGTAAGATTTAAATATCATATGACACAACCTAAATTTTTTTCTTTTTTTTTTAAAAAAATATTGGCATATAATATATTTGGGATTATGCATTTTTGTTTGTAAGAACTGACCTGACCACCAACAAAATATAATTGATAATTTTTTTAAAAGTTGAGAATTCAATTATCAAAATTTAAAATTTAGAATCTTTATCATACATATTTTTAAAAGTAATGCGACACTTATCAAACGATATCTTAAAATTTTCAATCTTAAATAATGTGTCAAACAATCAATGAGTGGTGAAATAGTATAAATTTTAAAATTACCTATTATGTTATTTCATTAAAAATTTATAATACAATTTAAAAAGTATAACATTATTTCTTTTAATTAGTCAGAGATCTATTGACACTAATTTATTCGTTTACCAAATTTTATTGACATTAATTATAATTATAACAGTTTAAATACTTATTTCTAATAAAAGAAAAGAAAAGAAAATTATTTGACAATTAATGGGAGAAATTTAAAATTTTAAACCTCTGGAGAAATTATAAATTGAAAGAGAGAAGCGGGAAAATGTGGGATATCTTTATAATATTTAAATGTGAGGATAAAGATTGAGAAGAAGTGTTGGGGGTGGGGGGCAATACCGATAGAATGATGAGTGTCGGGGCAGCGTGGAGTGCAATTAGTGGGTCTTCCCTATGATTTAGGCGCGCAATGTCCGCATCTGATTACTACATCCTTCTCCAACTCCAATCAATTCCTTTCCGTACTCCAAACCCACGTTGTTCAATTTCAATCCAATCTGATAGCCGGATTTCTCGCTCCACTGTTCCCGTTACCAAACAAAATAATACTTCTTTTAAACCAAACATCACTCTTCCCCACCGTTTGATGCTTTCGCCCTCTTTCCAATCTCTGATCAACGGTCGTCCTTTCAAGAATATATTCCCCACCATCACCATTCATCCCCCCCCCCCCCCATTGCATTACTCTTACTAAAACAGTAAAACCTTCTCCTTGTTTTTTTCCCCCTATTTATTTAAATCCAAAGTAAACTAATTATGATTTGCAGCTTATTAATATAATACAAAAAGAAAATAATAATTTGGTGAAATTTTGCTGAATTGGGATTAATTGAATTGAGGGCTTGATTTCAAACAATTTGATTGGCAAATTCACGTCCCCTTTCTTTTCAGCACGACTTTTTCTTCTCTTTCCTTTTCTTTTTTATGTTTTTGTGTGATTATTTGGTCGCCAACCCAACAGACAAACTAAGCAAATGATTTTTCAACAAAGCCGGAGAGCCATGACAAAAAGTCTAAAACTTCATGGATAGGGTAATAAATAATTATCATTATTTACATAGAGACACGGGGTGCAAATGGTGACCCATGTAAAATAGTCACTTGTCTTGTGAATTAGAAGATGACTCGTAGACGAAATTACTGCAATTTCAATTCCATGTAGCACAAAATGATCAATTATTTCACCCAAAGCTTAAGAATTGGGTGCTATTTTTTTTTTTAAATAAAAAAGTTGGGAGAGAGATGAGAGAATATTCAAATTCAGAGTTTAGACATTAACAAAGAGGTGCTATTAATATAATCACTATTTTTTTTTAATTAGTATGAAGGATTCAATTATCGGTAACTTAAAATGGCATAAATATGGAGTGAAATTAAAACTTTGAGATATAACCATATATGACATGGTCCCATAACTTGCTCTTTTAAAAGTGATATAATCAGTACATCACTTTTATCTTATCAATCTCTAATTTTAGTAGAATAAGATAATATTTAAAACAAAGAAAATTATAAAATATACGTATATAAACCATATAATATAATATAAAATAAAAGTTTTTTTAAAAAAAAAATTAAAAGAAAAAAAGAGAAAGAAAAGTTGATAGTCGATCGAGTGGAAGCGACAATTATCGTACAAAGGCATGCAAAATGCATGAGAACGGACAGCATGGAAACAAAGGAGGAGTCCAACTTTAGGGAAGACCAAAAGAGCCGCGACGAATGAGAAATGACCAAATGAGTATTCAATATTGACCATCAGCATCAGCATCAGAGGAAGAGAGAGAAGAGAAGAGAAAGGTAATTTGGCAGAGCCACCTGTCCTACCAAAGGACGATTTGCTGTCGCCTCCGGTGGCACGCGCGGCGTTTAGTTGCCATCCAAATGTCTCCGCCACATTATCACTTGTCGCTTTCATTAACCTCTTCAAAGGCCGAAAACCCAATACCCAAAACCAAAAGTAATAACCAACCAGCAAAGGCAATGACATTTCCCCGCTTCTCTCTCTCCTCTTCCCACTCTGTAAAATTCGGTCCGCCCCATTATTAACCGACATTATTGCCGTTTCTTCCCGTGCTCTCTTTTTTTTTTTTTTCTCTTTTCTTCTTTTTGGCATTTTCTCAGTGACTATGATTCTCCTTCACATGGATATTGGAATGTCTGGTTTTTACTTGGTTTCCATTTTTTGTGTTTGCGGATTTTCTATGAATTATAATTTCTCTTTAAGTTAAGTTTTACTAAACACACGTGTTTTATATTAAATATAAATGATCAAAAATTATTTATTATTATTTTTTTTAATAATTATCAATTCTTACTAATTATAAAATAAAAAATTAAGAGAAAACTTAATTTAGAAGAGGATTTAAATCCTTTTTTCTTTTTGCGGTATTATTACTGTTATCATTATTCTTTATTCAATGTTTCGACCAATTTTTTTTATAAAGAAAATAGACAAAAAAAAATGTTCTTGAACTTTTTCAGGACATGTATGTACAAGTAGCTCATTGAAAGAAAAAATAAATATATGAAACACGTTTGGTATCATTAGCACACGATAAAGTTTCTAGAGAAGAATGAGGATATTTTTTTTTGTGGTTTTTCAACTTTCCACTTCTCTTCGATAAAAGAACCACAAACCTTCTGCAGTTATTATTATTTTTTAAATTTCAAGTTTAATTTTCAAATAATGTACGGAATATACTCTCTTTTTTTCATTCTTTCTATTTCATAAAAAAAAATCGAACTTTTTACTTCTTTTTTCTTTATAAACAAACTTGTTAGTTTTATTAGATATAAATCTGTTTTGAAAATGATACCAAACAACCTCAATCACTAGATGAGGTGGAATTATTCTAAGTGTCAGGGGTAATTAGTTGAAGAATAATCCTACATTTTTTAAGTAGTATAATTATTGAATGGTAAAATAGTTTAATAATAATTTTAAAATTTGTATCATTTTATCACCTAATACTTAATATTTTATTTTAAAATAAAAAACTTAAAATATCGTATAAAAAGTGTACCATTACTTTTAGTTAAAGAAAATTCTATAAAAGGGAGTTGAAGCAGTCGTCAATCTCTTGGACTTCAGATATGCATGAAGTAGAACAAGAACAAGAACAAGAACAAGAACAAGAAGCGAAACCTTTATTCTGTGGTGTGGTAGCTCCTATACCGATCACCTACCCTCATTTACGATTGAATTTCACAAAAACTTACAACCCAATAAAGAGAAATTTCCAAACAACTTTATATAGCTTTTAACCAAAGCTTTGTAAGCTCTTCAATAATTACGAAACATTAAAAGTAAACACAAAGAGAACAAAGTAAAGAAGGATATTAATTATAACAAAAGCTAGCTAAAGAAATTAAATTCTCACAGGACAAGAGAGCTGTCACTTTTCAGACAAGGGAGGGTATAATTAATTTTGGGACAGGGACACACATATATATATTTAACGGAATGCAACACAAGAAGTATCAAAGGTAGCTAGAGATCACGAAGCTGTCGGAGATTCATTGGGGATATGTATCTTTTGTCTCCGTCGATCAGTTGCTTGGCAATAATAACATTGGCAGCTTCGCTTGGATGATAAGGGTCCCAGAATACGTGCTTTGATCGATCTTGGCACAAACTAGACGTTGGCCCGCACGGAATTATCCCTGCAAATTGCCCCCCGTTTCCACAGCATGCTCTACTTGCTGTCCTAAATCCTGCGCCAGCAATCCCCATTAATTGTATGTACATATTGTTAATACTCCGCATTCGGCAAGCAATTTATCAGCCGTTTATTTTTTACAAATTGATACTTCAACAGCAATTCTATTCATTATCTCATTTATGTTTTCGGGACTCACAACCACGAAAATATTTGTTCAAACTTGACAATGACATGTATAACGTGACATATATAGCGTTTACTGAATGATTTTATCATTTATAATATTGATGTTGCATACCGTGATGTTCATAGTTAGTGATGAGTTCCATGACGAGATCATAGACATTGGCATGAACAAATGTGGCTCCAGGGAGGTTTTCGTTTAGTGAAACGAGTAGGTCCTTCAAGCGGGCGTTGTATTGAAGGGCTAGCTTGTTAGCCAACTCCACACATTCGTTTTCATTCAATTGGTTTACTGTCTTCTGATAAGGAATGCAACCTATAGGACCAACGTTGCCGATCACAAACTTCCTAGCATCCAGTCGGTAAAGCCTCTGCCATTATTAAAACATATCCATGATCACCATTAGGAACCCATTTAAGATATACAATCATGCTTGTTATACAAAATGTTTTTAGAGAAGTAGAAACAACGAAGACATGTTTGATATTGATTTTACATGTTTCCATATCATGTTCTTCAAGAGTGACAAGTTTGGATTTAGTACCAGTTTGTAGAGTCCTTAAAAAATAGTTGCTGTGAGGGAGATATATGGGTTTAATTTACGTACAGTTAGTTGATTCCTGAAGTGATTGAGCATGTCATCAATGAAACCATCAGGGCTTTGAGTGATTCTTGCGCCAATGGAGAGAACTGGGAGAAGATAGTTGTTCAGAAAATCATTTGCTCCAATTGTGATCGAGAAAATGGATTTCTTCATAATAAATTCTCTGGCCTTGGATGGACCCAACAATTTATCAATCTGTTTCCTGGTGATGTTAAAATAATCAATCTGGACATCCATTCCCAGCCTGTTAACCTGCAACATAAAACATGTATTTTCATTCTTTTAGATAACAGATTGGAGTAAATGAATCATATAAAAGAAAGTGAAATATAGGAATTAATGAGTGATTACAAATATTCTTCCAGTAGCATTCAATATCCCCCCTCCTCCAGATGCATAATTCACACCATATAATACAGCTTTTCCTGAAGAATTTGGAGCCAAGAACGGAACTGCATAATTTGGTTGTCCCAGCTCTTCCCCTGAAAACATAATAAAAATGAACCAAATAATCATAAATATTACAAAGCAGATAAAACCAGGAGAACAAATAAATGAATAACTTGCATAAGCATATGCTTTCTGTTGAATATAAAATTAGAGCTTACCTACAATGTCACCAATGGTTCTGCCATTGGTATATCTGCCTGTAGGATTCCCACCAGATGATTTAAAATCAATTCCATTTGGTTGGATATTTGCCTTAGACAGTGTTGGTAGATAATTATTATTTCCAGCATCGACTAGAGAATCACCAAATATAAAAGAAGCTCCCAAGCCTTCCTTATCAGCTGCCTTTGCAAAATAGCTCAAGCTGACAATGAAAAATATAACCAAGGACAACTTGTAATTACTTTGCATGGCCATGGCTTTTGGTATGTTGATCTGATTACCAGTTGATGAAACACAAAGTACTATAACACTATATTTTATATGCTTCGTTTCTGTCTTATAAATACCATCTTGTTCAATGTAGAAGCCAGGAGAATCCTCGGACAAAACTTGTAAGCTTGTTTTAATGAGCTGCATTTGGTTTGACCTTCGGAGGGACTTTAGTTGATGACAAGGTTTATGTGGTAGTTTATCAGCCTTGGTCATTTTTTCTCAACGTGTTAAGAACTTGTAGATTTAGCTTTTGCTGTAAGCAATTGTAGCACATCGGGTCAGAGATTGCATTTAATTGATATGCCACAAAGTCGTTTTATTATATACTTTTGTGCAAGTAGCGTGCCTTAAATTAATCATCGTGACGTAATAATAACACGAATTTAGAATGTTCTGGCCTTTGGCAAAACATAAATTGGTGGTTCTGTTCTGGGTGTAGGAGTTGAGACACAGGATTGCACCATCCCCCATTTCATGCTATTGGTCAATATTTAATAATTAGGAGATTGGAAGTTGGAACAAGGGCTTCCAGGATTGTTCATAATTAAATCATTTTGTTCATTCAAAATTCACGATTTTGGTTGGTTTTGATTCTTTGACGGATTAGTTAGATCTATATATTGGAATTTCGATCTAATTAGTTCATTTTTATGATTAACTTGCATTCTTACTTTCGATTATTAGATTGCATTAAATTCTAATTCCAGACCCTAATTTGTAACGCCCGCAAGTGACTGTACGTAGTCTCTGCAAAGCCAGGTAATGAAGAATTGGGATCGTTTCACAGCCCAATGAGTGTGAAGTATGGGCTCCAGTCTAGTAAGTCTTACAGCCCAATCACTCCAAAATGGGCACTCATTTCATTATTCATTAGTCTCTAATCCAGTATTAGTTGTTTTTTTAAGAACAAATTATAGGATACTAATAGACGATGTTTGCTACTTTGAGATTATTTTTTGTTATTGATTTAAAAAATTAATCTTTTAAATCATATTATATTTATATATATATATAAATTATTAAATTTTTATTTGATTTGAGACGTGATATTCTCACTTTGTCTATATATACTCAAGACTCATTAATTTTAATCTGGTGTGGACACAACATTCTAACCTCTCACATATATATACTCAAAACCAACTTAATTTATATCTAATATGAGATGAGACATTTTCATCTATCTAATTATTATTTGATGTAAAACGTGACATTCTCACTCATACAATTAAGTAATGTTGCCCAAAATATTTAAAATCCAATTAATTTTTATTTGATTGTGGGATATAACATTCTCATCTCCTCACACTTATATACTTATGACTCACTTAATTTATATATGATGTAAGACTTGGTATTCTTACCCACCTATTTATTATTCGATATGGGATATAACATTCTCACCAACACGATTAGATAATATTGCCCATATATACGAAGACTTACCTAATTTTTATCTAATGTAGGATGCGACATTCTCACCTCTTACACATATATATCAAAATCTCATCTTATTTATATCTAATATGGAACGTAATATTCTCACCTATATAATTACATGACACATTTGTCACGTATAGCACAAATTCAAAGGTTAATCTAGCTCATATTTAATATGAGATGTGATATTTTTACCCCTATCTATATATATTCAAGCCTCATCCAATTTTTATTTGATGTAGAACATGATATTCTTATTATCTAATTATTTAACGCTTATATCACATTTAGCCTAAACATATGAGTCAACTTGGCCCATATTATCTATTTTCGCTACTTTTGAAAAACCCACATCCTATATAGCCTAAACTGAGAGGTTAACTTGACTTTGTATTGCTCATCCTCACTAATTTTTTAGGACCTATATCTTACAAAGCAATCTTATTGAACCTTATAATGTCTAGCTCAAACCTAGGGATCAACACATGATCCAAACCTATAGATCAACTTAGACTGTATTGCTAATCCCTACTATTATTTGAGGACTTGCATTTTACATGGTAATTTATATTAGATCTCATCAAATTTGGCTCAAACGTAAGATCATTGGAATCTTTATTAGACCTTATCATATCCGACTCAAACTCAAGGGCAACACATGGTTCAAATATAGAGATCAACTTAATTCGTATTACTTATATTTACTATTTTTTTAGGACTCACATTTTTATGTGGTAATATTTTTTTATCTCATCGTGTCTAACTCAAACTTAAGGGTTAACTTGATTTATTGTAATACACGTTCTTACGGGACAATAATTTCTTTTTATAAGAAAAAATTATCTAAGTTTTATTTAAATTTAAGGATAAAGAAATGAGATGAATCTTGAAATTCTAAAGTGTGCGATATTTGAGGGATTATGTGTAGTAACCAGTATCCATAACCGGTAAGAATATGTATATTTATATATATAAATATACGTATTTTATTTATATGTGGGTGATCCTTGATTTATATATATTGTTATTAGTAGTGTTTTTATAGGTTAAGGATATACTATTAGTATTGGGTTTATTTGCAAGACTTTGGAATTATTTTAGGGACCAAATTGTTATACTTTGAAAGTTTTGGGGGTGAATTCGTAAATACCAAAAATTAGCCACTTAGTATAAAAATACACTTTTAAAACCCTAATTCTCTCATTTAGGTTGAGCTACCCCTTTTAAGAGAGAGAAGAGAGAAATAGAGGAGAGAGAAAGAGAAGAAGAAGAAGAAGAAATTAGAATTTTTGGATCTTAAGAGGTATATCACAATTATTTCTTAATTTATTGGTGTTAATTATGTTAATTTCTTTAAGTTTTGATTTCTGGAAATATGTATAATTGAGGATTTGATGTGTATTTCGTATGATAGTTTGAGAATTGATGATGATTTATAAGATAGTTTGATAAATCATGATGAATTGTGGAATTTCTGCTGGATAACCTCTTGATCTAGGAATTTTATAAATTGTTGTGATTCGATTCTGGTTTTGAATTTTGGGTATATGAAATTAGACATGTTAAGGATCATCTGATACTTTGAATCGATTGAAAATTCTGGAAATTGAATTTATAGTAAATTTACCAAAATGACCTTGAAATTCTGGAAATTTCCTGTGTAAACAGTATAGTACAGTGAAAAATAATTTTTGTCCTACTGAATGATCTTCAAAAATTATGAATTTGTGGAACATGATAATTTTATATGTCTAATATGATATACTCAGAATTGAAAATTTAGATCAATGTGGTTGAAGTGTTATGAATTTCTAAAGTGTATCAGCTCATTGCAATATTTGATTAACAGATTTTTAAAGTTATAGAATAAAATAGTTTTAAAATACTTTTGGCAGTGATTTGGAAGTGAAATATTTATCATGGACTGAGATATGTGTTAAGAGTAATTATGTGGTAGTTTTATAATTTTTGAGTTAGTATATGATTTTATAAAATTGGAAGATTGAATACTGTTCAGTAAGTATCTTGATCCTGTCAGGTTTGTAGTTTGGATTCGATGGTGTGTATGGAATGGATTGTGTAGGAAATTTGATATAATATTCATATATAAGAAGGATATATGAGTCAAGAATGGTATATTCTGATTTTGGAGTAATTGGACATCATTTGATGTATTAGAAATTTTTGTTAAGTGTAAGTGGTCAGAATGACAGGTTTTGAGAAACCAAATATTTAGACCAATTTGATGTGATAAATGCATTGTGTATAATTTTGTAAGCTATTTAAAGTATTTTGTGTGAATTGTGAGGCTTATGAAAGGATTAATCTCCATTGATAGGTTAAGGAGATTTAAGCCTTGTAGTTGAAAGTGTTAAGAGGTAAGTATACTAGACTTTTTACTGAAATCACAATAAACATAGTAATTGTTTTGTATGATTTTGCAAATGGGGTTAAGAATATGTTTATGTTATGTCAAAGTATATTTTGATATGAAATGTGAATATATGTTTCTGAATGTGAGCATTGACATTGAGCATGGACATATATGTGTTTTTGTAAGTGAGCTTTCAAAATAAGATGTGTTTAATAAAGAAAGCTTTTGAAGTGTAATATGTCCATGAGAAATATTTTGTATTTTGAGGGTACTTGAACTCACTGTTAACTTAGTAGGCATTTTATGTGATTGTGGAGCCTTTATGTGTGGCCTTTCCTTTGGGATTGGTATATGTTATGTGTTCCGTATGTATGGAGGATCCTATTGGTACCTAAAGGAAGAGTGAGTCATCACATTCGTGTGGTGGCGTATTGGTGCATGTGAGAGGACTCACCGATGATCAGGGTGATGGTTTGGCTTTTACCTTCGGGCATAAGCATTATATATGTGTTATTAAAGACCTCACTTGTACTATTCCTCTCATACGGTATGTCACCTACGAGTGACATTTGGCTTATTATGTGATATGTGATATGTAAGTCCTACTAAGTAGTAGTCGAGTAATGGTATTCCTATTATGTGTTTTGAAAGAATGTGTAAGCGCTTATATGATATGTGATTTGATAATATTATGATTTTGATTGATCACAGCATATCATACATATGCATTGTGTACATATATGTATTTGTATTTGATATATGAAAAATTAGTATGCTTACTGAGTTTTATACTCATTATAGTTTATGGTGATTTCAGGTAAATAAGGTACATGTGTGCTTAGCGGATTTGGCAAGGCTTTTGCTGTTCCTTGGGTTCCCTAAGTTGTTAGGTTGCTAAGTGTTTCATTTGGGGACACGTGAGATAAAATATTTGATTTGTCCATGTTGAATAAATACTTATGTATTATTTTATTGTGTGTGGTTGGATTTAGTTTAAGTTTCACCAAGTGTAGTAATGGATTGATTTTAAGTAAGAATTTGCAATGAATATATTCTGGGCTTCCGGTAACAAAGTTGCTACTGGTGACGTAGTAGAGTGTTAATCTCTGAGAAAACTCTGCGTATCTCCGGTTTAGTAATTGTCCCAGTCATAATTCAATTGCTATAATTCTGAAAGAAATTAAAATGAATGTTTAAGTATATATTGAATGAATGTAAGTGATGTCGTGTGTCAGATCTGTTGGATCTGGAGTGTGACATTATGTTTGCAAAAAGAAAAGAAGAGGGGGATAACTAATAACAAAAGGAAGACATGTATGAGAAAAAAAATTAGGAAAAGCGTGTGTTCAAAGTGATTATTAAAAGAAGGTAGTTGTGAGTTAAAGAAATTTGAGACGTAATTTTAGAGATAGTGAAAATTGCTCGTGATAAGAATATATTTTATATAACACTATTTTTATTAAGAATTAATATTTAGTTTGTGAGTTTTCATTTATTTTTCTTTGTTTTTTCCACATAAGAGAGAAAGAAAACATTAAGTAATAAGAAGAATTTGAGGGAAACCAAGACCGATTCATTGAAATTATGAGTGGAATAATATATTTCTTTACGTATAATTAATTATGTTTCTTAAAAATTAAAAGAAGTTTTATGTTTTTGATTTATTAAAATTTTATTACTTTATTTTCTTATAAAATCTATACACGTGATTGAGCATTTAACATAAAAGTATTATAGAAATCAATTTTGTATATTAAAGGGTTCGTTATTATTATTCATTAAGCTGAATTGTTGAATCTATTGAAACGTGTTGATGATAAAAAATTTTAATTGGTGGATGCTAGAAATTAGAATTATCTAAAATTTTAGTTAAAAAAAAATTGTGTTTTATGAATATATAAGTTTCAATCCTACAAGTTTTGTAACAATGGCTAAGGGAGTTTTCATATTGGATTCTACTTGCCTTATGGACTCTGTTACTAATTTTCGACTTAAAATTTTTTGAGCAATTTAAATTCTACTTTAAATTTATTTTACTGTTAACGTATTGTTGCCTTGTGTAGTTGTAACTCTATTGAAAACAAATACTAAGACAAATTCATGATTATCAATTTTTATATGCAGCTATAAAAGTAAATACTCTTACTGTCATAGAGTTTTATTGTTAATAAACTATTTTTTTTTTAAATTAGCTGTTGGATTACTAAATTTGCATGCCTATATAAATGTTTTTGTTCAAAAAATATATTTTTTGAAAAAAAAAAATCAGATTTATAATTTATAATAAATTTTAACGTTTTACCTTTACTATTTTTCGTATGACATCGAGATTAGAATTATTGATCATTTTTATAATTATCATTTTAAGTTAACAATAGTTATTATTATTTTTAGAAGAGCTATTTTCAATTTCAGTTTGCTTGAATAATTAAAAGAATTATTTGATATCATTTTCTTTATGTTTAAAAAGAACATTTATATTCGTAATGTTCACTGCGTTATATTTATTATGAAATAAACATTATTTTAAGAATTAAATTGTAGTAATATTTATTTTGATATTAGCAAATTATTTTAGATGAATTATGATTTTATAGTTTTATTATAAAAAATTTATTTCAATTATTAATTTTAAATCACTTAACATATACCTTTTCATATTCAGTTTAAGATATAGGTTTTTGGGACTTTTTCAAATACATACAGAGATTTTGAGCCGTGTGTTTGAATGTCGTACCTTTAGGGAGCATAACTCTGCGCATGTATGTACGACCAATTAGTATTTTTTCTCTGTCTGTGTGATGTAATGCCGCCAGGTGTATGACCAGCTTATTCCTTTTACTATACCTGGGTGTTAATAGTTACACTGAGTGTATGACCAATTATTTATGTTCGGTACTTGTTTGATGTCTTTTTCAACTATCAGTATAATATTTAAATTATAAGTTCAACCAAATTATTTTACAAAAAGATGAAAATTTTACAAGTTTTGTTAGGTGCAAAATATTTTGTTAAATACTTCATATGAATTTAGTATGTCCAAAATGAGTTTTCTTTTACGATATAGTGTTATAATTAATATAGTATAATGTAATAAATATATTTTGAATATACATGTGTCCACTCAGAGTTTTATGTTCATCATTTAAAAAAAAAAAAAAATTTCTCTAAATTGTTGCGTTTCAGCTATAGCATATTAATTTTCATTAGGTCAGCCACAGAGTGCTGTAAAAATTTTTTCTTAATTTTTTTCTTTTATTAAAACTTAATAAAGACATTTAGTATTGGTGATTATTGATGATAATTTCATGTTCTTAATTTTTTTTATCACTAGTATAATACTTTTTTATTATATTTTTTTTGTTATTTCAAAAAAATTTTATGATTGAATAAATTTTGATAAATTGAGTTTACTCAAATTAATCGTAATAAGAGTTAAAATTATGCCTAATTATAAGAAAAGTTGAGTCGTTTTACTTATATTGCCTATTCTCACTACTATTTGAAGATTGATATTCTATATGACAATGTCTATTGAAGAGATTTTAAAGGACATATACATATAAATAAAAATCCAAATTTGTTTGATATTGTTTATTATAGATTGTATGTCTACTATTAACTTAAAAAATAACATATTAGATAATAATATTTATTTAATTTTATATATTAAAAATTTATTTAATTTTTATCTAATGTAAATACGTGAGGCAATAAGTTTATCGATGCTAATTTCAAAGTGATTGCCAATGAAATTAGTTCTTACTTATTTATTTATTTATATTAGAGTCAAATGATTGTTGTCCCAATACAAAATTACAAATTAGGGAGGTAGCCCTCACAATAAAAGAAATTATTTTTTTTGGTACTAACATTAATTATGACTTAAATCCCGAACCTCACATTCGGAAAGATGAATGCCGTTTATCATTAGCTATGAAGGCATTTACTTGTTATTGATACTCGAGTTTAAAAGGATTTTTTAAAAATTTTTTATATAAAAAAAATCAGTAAAAACCCTAATGCAACAAAATAGCAAATACCCTAGAATCATGGGTAGCTCAATTAGAACAATGAAACTAATTTTCTTTTTCAAAATTTAAAAAAGAAAAGAAAAGGAAAGGAAGTCCTCATTTTTTGGCTTGAAAGATTGAAATGGGCATGTTAATATGTTACCAAAAAAATGATTGGACATGGCGGACATTTCACCCAACATCTGAATTTCAAACTTGAAAAGGCATTCTTTGCAAAAATTAAATTAAATTTTTTTTTTAATTGTTTAATCAAATAACCATACTCGCACAAACACATGCATTTGTTTGTGCATATCACATGCTCTCGCGTGGCATCACTTTTAACAAAGACATTTATAATAATCAGAATTCTATTTTTATTTATTATTTTGTTGTTTTCCATAGATGAACAATTCAACCTCCAACTTTTACAAGTGAAAAAGCAAAATCTTACATCTCTGTGATCTCTTTTTCTTCATATTACTATTTAAACATTCAGCACGTGTGCTTCGTGCTTAGTTAACAATAAAGTAATTTGCAGAACCCAACGTCGCTTTCCCTTTTTTTCCGGTTTTCCCTCCAATCTTCCTCCTGCTTGTATTTTCATTTTCTTCCATTAAACCCCCCTTACTAAAAAGCTCAGAAACTCGACCGTTGGATGCCCCAAAAACCACGCCCATTACCAACATCAAAAGCATACAGAGCAGGTGGAAGTGAAGGAGAGAGAGAGAGAGAGAGAGATTTGATTTGATCATTTTACAAACAAACACGAAAAAAATGCCCAAAACCCTGAAAGAAAGTAAAGCTACCCCTCAAACCCACAGCGACGATGGCCAGAAAGATCCCGGTATCTCACTCTATGAACAGTCAAGAGAAGAGAGAATCAAAGAGAACCTCCAACGGATGCAAAAACTTGGCATTGTTGACCTTTCTCTCCAGCTCACATCAGCGGTCCGTCCTAAACGTACTCCCAAAATGTCAGCTTTTGACTCTCAGCGGTCCACTCCCTTACTGCCATCTGGACCCGTCCGTCGCTCCTCCAGGTGACTTTATCACTCTACCCATTACTATTGAACGAGTACTCACCGTCTTTGGGTTGGTCTCACTTTTGATTGCATGAAAGTTTTGACTGTTTTTCTTTGGTATGTTGAAAAAAGTTTTGAGCTTTGATTAGAGTATGGGCACGAGCCATAGCTATTTTGTGAGTAGTCACTGTCATTTGATTTGGCTTCACTTTTGATTGTTAAAAGTTTTGTTTTGTTTTTTTTTTTCTTGGTATGTTGAAAAAGCTTTGAGCTTTGAATACGAGGAGGAAGAGGTTGTTAGAAGCGAAAGTCAGTTTTTTTGCTCTTCCTTTTTAAGTAATCTAAGCGGTTAAATGTTTGCTTGATTTTGGTACTACGTGGTCCTGATGCTTCAGAATACTATGAGGGTTTTGTGTTATTTTCTTTATGAACTCGAATGAATATACTCATGGAGGAAACAGAAGTACACATGGACTTCAAAATGGAATATGTTAGGCTATTAATAGGTCACACTGTGCTGTTGATTAGGAATTAGTTGTGGGATTTTATGTGATTTTTCTTTGGATAACGGACCTTTCATTTATTTATTTTTGTCTCTGTTCTGGGTGGCATAGGCTGCAAAATGCAACACCAGTTAGCTACTCAGAAGTAGTGTTGTCGAAGAAGGATAAGGGTTTGGAGGATAAGGATGTTAGGCTGGAGGAGGGCTCAAAGCCGGAGGTTTATACAGAGGAGCATGAAAAGCTGTTGGGTAATACTGAGAGAAGTTGGACACTTTTTGTGGATGGGTATGGGAAAGATGGAAAGCGGATTTATGATCCGGTGAAGGGGAAGACTTGCCATCAATGCAGGTGAGGTCTCTTTTTGTTATGGTACTAACTGCTAAAATTTCTGCATGTTATTTGATGATATAGTGGTATGAATTTTATGAAAGGGTACAGAAAAATTATTTGTAATATTGCCAACTATTTTTGTGCTATTTATACCCTAAATTACAAATAAATAAGCTTTAGAAGAAAGACGATTATTGAAGTTGAAGATCACAGATGATGACAACAAATTTTCCTTATTGCTTGATCGAATTTATGTTCGTATGGAAATGAAGACATTATGCTTTCATCTTTCAGCAATAGTATCACAATCTGAGTTTTTTTTAAATTATATTTTAGGCAACATTGCCAAAATTGTCTGATTTGACCACATAATAAAGCTAGTTTAAATATAAATTCGAGCTTCTATCATGTAAGCAGTAACAGCTTGACAGTAGGGGATCAACTGGTGATGGTGATTGTGAGTGCAGTGGCCTAGTGCAGGGTGATAGTGAACCTGGATGAAATGGGGGCAGGAGGTGGAAATGTTTCTTGCAACTGGGGTTGCTCAGTGGTCTGGTGGCCAAAGCAGGCAAGTAATTCTGTAAGAGTAATGCTACACATCCCAAGTTATATCCCAAGTTGGGATGCGTCAAGCAACTATTGGGTGGTAAAATAGTATAAATTTCAAAATTATCCATTATACTCAATAGTTGTTTGACACATCAATACTTGGGATACAACTTGGGATATAAATTTGGGATGTGTAGCATTACTCAGTTCTGTAATGGGGGGAGGGCCGGTGGGGGGTTTGTTGGTGCTAGAAGGGAGAGAAGCGAGTAATTAAATTTTTGCTAGTATTCATTATATATCATACAGTTTTATTAATTGATTAAAGTATCTTAGTAGTTTATTTATAGCTATAAAACCATCAACAAGTTCCGATTTAAATGCTTACTGAAGTAATTGGTACAAGTGTGCATCAAGTCAACTTGCCTTTCACTCAATAGCAGCATACATGTTACTTTAGTTTGCTATAATTTTGAATCTCTGGTCATTTATGGTTAGCAAATCTTATAGGAGTCAGAACTTAAGATATGTTTTCTGTTATAAGTGACATATATATCTAACTTCTCACATAAAAGTTTATGTCTTGCCTAATGAAGAGAATGCTGCAAGGTACAATTGGATTAAAAAAAATACTGCATCTGTATCTCTGCTTGGAAAGACACATTTGCTTTAGTTGTAGTTTAGGAGATCCAATTTGATGTACTAATAAAGTTTTTATTTCCTTGTATTAATTTATTATTCTTAGCACACTTGAACATGATTTGAAGGTACTTGATTAGGTATCTATATCCCTGCCTCAAAAGAATTGAATTAATTTCACTTATCGAAAAGTGGAAATATTTTTTTACAGGCAAAAAACTCTTGGTCATCGAACTCACTGCTGCAAATGCAATATGGTACAAGGACAGTTCTGTGGAGATTGTTTGTACATGAGGTATAAATTTTTTTAAAAAAAATTATTATTGACTTCCTTGACATTTGTCCTCAGTCTGATTCCACAGCTTTGAATTGTTGCTCATGTAATTTTAATTGTACATCTCTAGGCAATATTGTCCAGCAAAGTAGTCATAAATTCTATAATTGGTAATTTTAAATCTTACTCCATTTTGGCATACGATATTTCCTATAAAAATAGACAGGTTTTGCTTTTCTCTCTGTAACATCTCATTGGCAAGGATATTTCTTTATTGGATCTAGCAAAATCAACTTAGGGGTGATGAACTGAAAGCGTTAAATTTTCAAATGTCAATATTTTACATTTTTATAATACCAGAGTGGTAATTTCTTTATGACTGATTCATGATGTAATAAGTAGTATTGCTTTCTTATAGAATTTGCACTATAAATAACTTAAGCTAACTTATCGTCACAGCATGCAGATTGGATGTCATAAGTGCATCCATTTTCATATTTCCACTCTTGTGGACACTGTAGCTGGATGCTGATACAAACCATTTCTCAGCATCAGCTCTTAGTTATTCTGTCCTTTGGCCAGTTATGATGATTATGATTCCGATCTTTTATCTTTATGCACATTATTCAAATAATTTTGGTATTATTTGATACCTTTTAAAGGTTCTATACTTCTATTAGATATATGGGTATAATTTCACAGCAATATTTCACCTCAGTACCTTTAGCTGTAAACCATTTCCCATTTTCAGTTTGTGCTAGACTCGCCCCCTAACCTCATGATGCAGTAAAGTTCACTGAGTAATCCTTCAAATGTGCACTAAAGTTGTAAAAATTAAATCCTGCTTTCACTCTTTTTTTCACAATAAGAAAACTATGTGCAGATATGGGGAGCATGTACTTGAAGCCTTGGAGAATCCAAATTGGATTTGCCCCGTGTGTCGCGGAATTTGCAACTGCAGTTTGTGCCGGCAAGCAAAAGGATGGTGTCCCACTGGAACTCTTTACAAGAAGGTTAATTCTTAACTGCAATTTGATATTGTCTTGCACAGTTTTTCTTTTTCTCTATGAAAGTGTAGGACCTTACCATTTTTGTCCACCTTCCAGATTTCAAGTCTGGGTTTCAAATCAGTTGCGCATTACCTAATTCAAACTCGACATGCTCAAACAATTTTGGAAAAGAGCCCTGATACTGTTAATCAAGCTTCTGCAAAAAGGTCGCTTTCTTTTTCAGACAGGGAAGCATTTTGGGAGGATTCTTCCAAGGTCAATGAAAATCAGCTGGTGTCGTTAAAGCCTCAATCTGAAGACAGGAAAGACAATGAAAACTTAAATATTGAGAAAGAGAACAACATGCAAGGCAACCTACCACCTACCAACCACCAAACTTCTACTAAGAGATCATTGCCTTTTTCAAATGTTGAAGTGGAGTCTCAGAATATGGAGTTGAGCAGGGTTGATTTGCAAGTCCAGAATCACCTTGGATTATCAGAGCCCCAATTGAAAGACAAGACAAACGATGGGTTCAAATGTGAGCAAGAGAAGACATTGCACTATACAAATAATGATTTTGATATTGCGTCGGCAAGTTGCCCAAAATCTAAAAAGAAGCGTGCTGCCACTGAACCAAACTCAGATAGTATAGCTGGCAGATTAAGACAGAGGCGAAGACAAAGTAATGGTCATAATGATGTGGAGTTAAGGTCAGTGGATGAGAAAATTTTGGAAGCCAAGCAGGCTGCAAGCAATATATTGTCGAATAAAGAGAAGGAAATGACTATTTCTGTTGATCAAATTAGCGCATCAGATGGTACTTCAAAACTTGAGAGCACACCTGCTGTTGCTACTGAACTGGACTGATGAAGTATCTCTGGAAGATCATGGCAGATGCAAAGCAAGTAGAGATTAAAATGAACCGCACAAGTTCTTCAAATCCTAGCATTGACAGTTTGGCTAGAAGATTGAGGCTGAGGAACAAAACAACTTGAAGATGTCGGGTATGATATTGTTTTTTGTTGGCAACCCTGAAGTTAGAATCCAGTTGCTAATGGGGGAAATATTTGGTGTCATTAAATAGTATTTTGCAGATTTCTTTGTGCTCCACAACCTTTTGGAATATGTTAAATTTTATTAAATTATTAAATTTGGTAGATTACTTTTAGGAACTACTAACTAGGAATGACATTTGACACTATGGTTAATATTTACTAACATCCTGAAGGATGTTTTTGGCAATTTCAGTTGTTAATCCGCCTGCCCTATATTATGATCATGGGTATACATATTGTTGATATAAGAAGATTATCATCTAGCTTCACAGAAAGAAATTAACCTACATGGCAATTCTCATTTCTAAATTCCTTTTTCACTTCATGAAGTTTTTCAATATCACTTGCTTCAAAATTAAAATTATTGTAGAACTTTGAAGTTTGTTCTATGGTCTCCTTATTGTCAAAGATAATACTTTTGTTCTAGTTTTCATTGAGATGGATTCTGAACTTGCAGTCAATATGGTTTCTAAGGGTGTTAACTTTGAACATCTTCTCTTCAACATTATCTCAGCCATTCAGTCCCTGCTCCAGCTGATAAGGCCTCTGTCTCTTGTGCATGTTTGTGGGGAATGCAACTCAGGTTCAGACCCTCTAGGTAGTTCTAATTTTAATTGTGGTAGTGGTATTGCTTTCTTAGACTCTCCCTCTTGTATTGTCCCCTATATTACCAAGGATCAAGCCCTTTGGACTACAGCTAGGGACATTCTCCGGTTGTTTGGGCTTCTATGCCCTTTCTATTACCAAAAAAGAAAAAGAAAAATATTTAAGTTTTGAGACAAACTTTGTTACCCTTTTCAAATAATACCTTATATTTTATATTTTAAATTGATGTCAAATAATTATTAAATAATAGAATAATACATAATTAAAAATTTATTTATTATATTATTTTATCATCTAATAAATATTTAACACATAAATAAAAATAAAAAAATTTAAAACACAATTTAAAAAGAATAGAATTATTCTTTATTTTAAGGTCAAAAGGCCCAAACTGATTCAAAATGTCTCGAGAGCCACCCAGCATTGCCCCAATAAAAAATGTTTGTTATCACCAGTTGAGATGAGTACTTGAATCTAAGAAGAAGAAAGTCGAAGAACCGAGGCCCGACCCCAGGGTAGGTAGCATTTTCTAATTCCTGGTAATGGAATACCAAAAACTGAAGCTTCTAAGTTCTAATGCATATTCTCCCAATTGAACGCTTTTTCGGTAGAACCCGTAAAGGATTGACAAGAAAAGGATCAAAAGGAAGAAAAAAGGGAAACCAAGATAAACCCATAAAAGCAAAAGGCATGATTAGAAAAAGAAGATGATCCTCCACTCCCACTCGTTTACAATCAAAAATGAACTTGTAATCCCACTCCCACAACTTTAACAAAGCTTGTGTGCCCTCGTTCCCCCTTAAAAGCTCATCATTACTTTGCATTGACGTAGACACCACTCCACTCCTCCCGCTATGACTAATGGACTACGTCGACCTCATTTTTAAAAAAAACAAAGTGAGCGAGAGTGAGAGTGAGAGTGAGAGTGAGAGTGAGGGACAGTAAGCAAAGCATTTACTTCTTTTTCTTCTTGTAGGCAGGCATAAATTCTTTTCTTGTTCCAGCCACCATGCCTGAGCCCTTACCTTCTTCATTTCCCACTTCAAGTCATTTCAAAGTGTCAATTCTTGGGACTACAATCCTTGTCTTGCGCTATATATATATATATATATATACACACACACACACGAGTTTTTACTTAAGAGTTCCTTCGTTCCAAGCTTATAAAATTCTATAAAAATCTTTGTGCCGAGTGAATTAATTTCCTTTCAAGAAAGAACAAAACCTAAAAAAAATTTGTGGGTAAAAGTAAAACTCAAACACCAAGTTTTAAATTCTCATAATCTTTGGCTTGGTTTATTTGGTGTAATCCACACTACTGGCTTAACCAAGATAAAATTTTCATGGGCTTTTCAGATTGTTGATTTGATCATTATGAGTCTCGATCATGTCCCCAACTCGGCCTCGATCACAATAACAACTTATAGTAATGCACGTGCTATCCACTTTTGAAGAGTGCTTGATGATTGGATCTGCTTTATCACCACGATAGTCGTTTCTTTTGTCATAGTATTTATTTGATTGATGAGAGAAATTAAAAATTATCACATAAATTTAAAAATAATGAAATAACATTATGGGTTGACTTGGTTTTGGTTTTTTTTTTTTTTCTTGTTTTCCTTGGAAATGTCAGAATCCAAAATCCCGTCCTCCTTTTAGTTGCTCATTTTTAATACACGGAGTTGCTTATTTTCAGCCAATTCGATAGTTGTTGAGATTTCAGTAAATATTTTTTCTTATTTTACTTTTTCATTTTCATATGCCTTTAAATAACAATAATATTTTTAGGCATAATCGTTTTAATAATGTCAAAGGCACTTATTTACAGCATAAAGGATCATAGTCAAACATATTGAAGTTGAAGACACTATAATAGTAGGAAAATTATCATGGGAAGCTTTTATGGTCAATAAAGAAAAAAGATGGACAATAATCTCAATTCAAAAATCAAAAAGCATTTCCTCATTCTTCTCCCTAGCTTGGGATCAACGCGGTACTTAAAATTAATTATGACTTTTACTAATAATAACACCTCCCCCAAGGTTCAAAACTTTGCATGGGATAGAGAATATTTACTTAAGTACTTATTCAAAGTTGATTAAGAGAATGCTTTGAATAAAAATGTTTTGTTCCAAGTTTCAAATTACCTTTTTTTACCTCTTGTCAAGTGGTGGGTAGTTCTGACTCTTAATTTGAGAGTCAAAATTTGAGTTTCCTCTCTTATGTATGGGTAGAGATATTTTCTTTTTAAATTTATTATTTTTTAAGTTTAAAATTTTAAATTACATCCCACCACCTCAACTAATAATATTGTAACATGTCTAATAAATATTTAATTATAAATATTAGTATGTTATTGAAATATTATAATTTTTTTTTCAAATGATCAATCACGTCATTCACAATTTAATTTATCAGAGAAAGTAAAACAACAACAATAATAAAAATAATAATAATATAAATTAATATTTTTTTTAGAGATTACATATATATATATATATATTTATTCTTACATGCACTACCCAAAAAAAAAGAAAGGATTCAAACTCAAATAAGAATATAAATTTAGAGTGACTCAACTAACTTAAATAAGTCCTCATGCTCAATAATACATATTAATCTTAATCACAATGTTTAACTCTTTATTTAGCCTCAAAATATGCACCCAATGTCTACATGCCAGCATTCTTTTTTATTCTTTTTGTACTTGATCAAACTATATTCAATTTACTATTGCTGAATGCTCCCTCTAAATGAAAAAGTGAATATATTTCCGAATGATATTTAAATTTTTTATATTTTAAATTAGGTTATAAAATAATATAAATTTTAATTTTTTTTTATTTAATATTTAACACAATAAAAAAATAAGATAATAATATTTTTGTCTTACGAGTTTTTATCTAATTTTTAATTTTATCTCACGAATTTCAAAAAATTTAATTTTATCCTAATCTATTAGTATGATTCCGTTAATTTTAACATTGGAAGGGTAAAACAATCACTCTACACAACTTTAAAATGACCTGACACAAAATATTCACATGTTAATTATTGATTTGTCACTTAAATAAATAAATAAATAAATAAATAAATAAAAAGAGAGCAGTTGCTGCGTCGTTAATAACAGACCGGTCGTCGTTGATCAATTGTGATTTAACTCAAAATTGATATCATTAGACTCAAAATTTTGTGATCTACGCAATGGTATAATTTTTTTTGTTCAACAGAGTACCATGAATGCGCCAAAAGTGAAAAAAAAATACTGTGAGAGGCAACGACCACAACCGTTCGCCTTCGAATGGTGAGGCGGTGGCGTTCCACGATGGTGCGCGGTGGCCGTTACTCTCTCCTATTTTCAATCTATTTTTTGACCACCTTCTTTTTTTTTTTGATAAAAATGATTTCACCATTGTGTAAATATAAAAAAATGAAATTCAATGACATAAATTTTGCTTATTTTTGTTACCAAACTTCGATAACTTATGGTAACCGGCGACGACAATCTCCAATTTTAGTAATTCAATTTTATTTATTTTAATTATTTTTTACTATAAAATAAAATTTTAATAAATATTAAATTTAGAACCTATTAAAATTTATCACGTATTTTTTTATTTTTAATAACTTATTAATAACTAACACGTATACATTGTATAATGTATTCACATCATAATTTTTAATTAACATAATAACTGAAATAAATTTGTCAATGTATAATTAAAAAAAAATTCAGTTAAATTTAACAAAATTTTATTAATGAATTAAAATAAAATTAAAATTTTTAAACCTTATAAAATAAAAATAAAATTTAAATCAAATTTGTGAAATAAAAATATCCTTATATCACAAAAAAAATTTGACAATATTTATTTAGCCAATTGGCCATCTCTTTTTGAGGCAAATTCTGGGGTTTTGTGCCCCGGCTCGGCTTCTTTGGATTCCTGAAATGGAATCCAAAGGGGGCGTTACAAAGGGGGTGTAATTTGATCTTCTGCCATAGATCGGGTTGCTATTAATAAGATTCTTGAGACCATTTTCAATAATCACATCGCGAATATCACGTTACAAGTCATTAAAAAGATATTATTCTTCTGATAATATCAATGCACTAATTCTTCTGGGCAATGGCCAAAATTATATATAACAGCTCCCCAATTAAATTTCTCCACTCTAGTAGTGTCTATACTGAATCTGGGATGGGGATGGATGGCCTTGCAATTCAGATGCTTACTTAGCGACTTTTGACAGTGTGTATAGCACTTTAAATTCACCAAAGTGCAAAGAAATAAAAAAAAGTGGGTTATCTTTTTTGGCTGTTACATTTTGTAGTGGGTGTCTTGACAGGAATTAATATTGCAGATAAAGTGCTACTGGCTACTGCAATGACATCCCAGCCCCAGCAGGCTGAATTTACATTAACATTCTTCTTTAATCTGTTGATATTGGAACCAACCAAACATTCTATCTTTAAAAGTTTTTTTATTTTTTTTAATACCAAATAAACCTATTTAATTAAATTAAGACTGAAATAGAACATGTCAAATCTTTTCCCATAAAGACAGGAGCCCCCACACACCTAACAAATTTAATAGAGATGCTTTAACTACATTCATAAATAGTGGGATGCATGATATAAAAAATGATCTTTATGAAGTGCCCCGGGGGGGTGGTGTGGTGGGGGTGGGTTGGCACTGCCATTTTAGGTTGTGTTTCTGCTTGGTGTTAGTTTATGGTCCAAGAAAAAAGATCATGTGGTTAAAGCATGAAGTAAAATATAATGACAGAACCCAAAATTTTACCAAAGTTTGAAAGTAAAATAAAATCTAAGACTTTGTTGTGTTTGTAAATACTGTTGGGTTAAAAATTAAGATAAATTAAACAAAGAAAGTTAGGACATTGGTAGGATGTAATGTCTGTTTATTTGTTTATATTATTATATAATTGTTGTTTAATTAATCCCTCTTGTAGGAGTTGACTAAAATGTCCAATTTTATTTTTGGTTTATTTATGGACTGAAATGTTTTAAAAATATGAAGAAAGTGAAGAACTCTTGCAAGCGACTTGGTGTGCCCATCAATAATACAAGGTTTTGGTCTGCATAATTTTGTCTTCTTTCCTAAAAAAATAAGGATAATTATCTTAGTCCTGACCTGGACAAACCCAAAGCAAATAAAAATACTCATCACCTGCCACAAGCTAGACCCATATAAATAAATACCAAATTTTGTCCATTTAAAAAAAAATTATCACCATAAAATTCTGGATTCAAGCTTTAATGTTTCACATTAACATTTCTAGAAACCATGCTAAAAAAATGTAAGATTTGATGGGCAAATAATATTCAATGTGAATAATGAATAAGGAAGCCAAATCTATTTTCACCAAAAATGTCAACAATAAGAAAACATATTTAAAGGCAAAAGACAATCTTTTATTGGCCCTTGTTTAGTATAAGTTCAGGAGTCAAATGAATAAGGCTAAAAATTCCAGTAAAAAAATGGAAGCAATGACAACAATGGAAACAATTTAAAATCCAACTTGTAGTTGAAATTAAATTGAGAAATTTACAATGAAGGATTCAACAATGGCTTGTGAGTTGTGGCTTGTGTGTGGCATTGGACTATGTAGGAGTTTGCCTTGTTGGACAGAAAACAGCTTTTACAAGCCAGCTGATTATTTGACTTTTATCTATAAACTGTTCATATGAAACAGCCTGTTTTGAAGGGTCCCACTACAACCCATCAAATAAAATAATATAAAATTAATTAAAAAAACAAAAAAACTGAATTAAGTAATTAAAAAAAAACTGTAACAGCATTTGCATTTGGTTTTTGAAAGTCAATGTCCTTTCTCACTGTTTGTTAAAGAGAGGTTATTTGCGCAGGATTTGAGAGAGAGAGAGAGAGAGAGAGAGAGTGAGAGTCAATGTGAGTGGTGTTATCAACAATACCAGCATGTTTGTGGATTCTACTTCTGAAAAAACTTAAATGAGCATTTGATGCATGCAGAGGGTTTCCTTTGCTTTTAATTTCTCTGTTGCAGTTGAAACTTGAAACAGAGAGAGAGAAAAAAAAGGGGGCTTCGTGTTGTTGCTTTAGCTTTTTTTGTTATACTATTTTCTTCTTTTGAGTGTGTTGTCATCTCCTTGGTTGTGAGAGCTTCTTTGTAAATTTTGGGATCTGGATTTTTGGGTTCTAGGGTTTGAGACCTTGACTATCTCTTTCTTTATCCTTCTCTTTCACGGAGTTTTGACTTTCTTTCAATTCTTGGGGTCTTCTTTTGGTTTTCACCTGAAATTTGTTGAGTTCGATCCACTGATTTACCCATGTCAACATTTCTAGATTCTTTGTTGGTAAAATTGTAACCTTGTTGCTGGGTTCTAGAATATTTTCAATCTTAGGGTTTGCTTGATCTGGTTCAAGATCCGTTATCTTTTATGCTTTCTTGGTTCTGGTTCTTATTAAATGGATTAAAAAGTGAAAAGTTTTTATTTTTTGGTTGGATTTTAGCTGGTTTCCTTTTTGGGTTTTTGTAAAGATTGATTTTTGAAGCCAATTTTTGATGCATCTTTCACTGTGGAAACCGATATCTCACTGTGCTGCTCTAATCTTGGACAAGAAGAGGAGCAAGAAAAAAGATGGGTCTGATTCCACAGTGGATATCAAGAGGAGCTCATCAATTCTTCGGAAGCTCGAAGAACACAGGCTTAGAGAAGCTCTTGAAGAAGCCTCAGAAGATGGCTCACTCTTCAAATCACAAGATATTGAATCAGAGCCTCAAGCTAATCAAGATGAGAGCTTAGGCAGATCAAGGTCGCTTGCAAGACTCCATGCCCATCGTGAATTCTTGCGAGCAACTTCTTTAGCTGCGGAACGAATTTTCGAGACAGAAGATAGCATCCCTGAGCTGAATGAAGCTTTGTCAAAGTTCTTGAAAATGTATCCAAAGTACCAGTCATCAGAGAAGATTGATCAGTTGAGGGAGAGTGAGTACTCACATTTGACGCCCAAGGTATGCCTTGATTACTGTGGATTTGGCCTTTTTTCATATGTTCAGACTTTGCACTATTGGGAGTCTTCTACATTTAGTTTGTCTGAGATAACTGCAAATTTGAGTAATCATGCTCTTTATGGTGGTGCTGAGAAAGGAACTGTCGAACATGATATAAAGACTAGGATAATGGATTATTTGAACATACCCGAGAATGAGTATGGCCTTGTTTTCACTGTCAGTAGAGGGTCTGCTTTTAAATTGTTAGCTGAATCATACCCTTTTCACACCAATAAGAAGTTATTGACAATGTTTGATTATGAGAGCCAATCTGTGAACTGGATGTCTCAGTGTGCTAAAGAGAAGGGGGCTAAAGTTTACAGTGCATGGTTTAAATGGCCAACTCTTAAACTTTGTTCTACTGATTTGAGAAAGCAAATTTCAAATAAGAAGAGGAGGAAGAAGGATTCTGCTGCTGGTCTTTTTGTGTTTCCAGTGCAGTCTAGAGTTACTGGTGCTAAATATTCATACCAGTGGATGGCACTGGCTCAGCAGAACAATTGGCATGTCTTGCTTGATGCTGGGTCGTTGGGTCCTAAAGATATGGATTCACTTGGGCTGTCATTGTTCCGACCAGATTTCATTATCACATCATTCTACAGGGTATTTGGGTATGACCCTACTGGCTTTGGATGCCTTCTAATAAAGAAATCGGTGATGGGTAGCCTTCAGAATCAATCTGGGCAAACAGGGTCTGGGATGGTGAAGATTACCCCCGAATATCCTCTATATCTCAGTGATTCTGTTGATGGTCTGGATAGATTAGCCGGAGCTGAAGATGATGAGGTTGTTGTGAATGGTGATAAACCATCTGAAAGTCGCCCAGGGTTACAGTTGCCGGCCTTTTCTGGTGCATTTACATCTGCACAGGTGAGGGATGTATTTGAGACAGAAATGGATCATGATAACAGCTCTGACAGGGATGGAACAAGCACCATATTTGAAGAAACTGAGAGTATTTCAGTTGGGGAAGTGATGAAAAGTCCAGTCTTCAGTGAAGATGAGTCATCAGACAACTCTTTCTGGATCGATTTGGGTCAGAGTCCATTGGGGTCTGATAACGCAGGCCAGTTGAACAAACAGAGAGTTGCCTCTCCCTTACCACCCATTTGGTTCAGTGGTAAGAAGAATCACAAGCGGCTCTCACCAAAGCCGTCATGGAAAATATATGGCAGCCCACTTTATCATGACAAAGAAGTAAACCTAGGCCCTTGTGATGACCGCCATGTGCTATCATTTGATGCTGCTGTTCTATCAGTTTCTCAGGAATTGGACCGTGTTAAGGAGGTTCCTGAAGAAGAGCAATTTGAAGGAACAAGCAACTTCCGAAATAACAATGAAAGCCCTGGTCATCCACATGTTCATGAGATCCAAGGAGAACCTGGTATCAGCAAAGATTCTACTTGGTCTCTGTCCAATTCTGCCACAAATGGATCTCGTCTCAATAAATCAAGTTCTGCTTTACAGCATCATGGCCTAGCTAATGGATTGACCTCTGAAATTTGCTCAGAGGTCAAGGAGAGTGCTATAAAAAGAGAAACAGAAGGTGAATTTAGGTTGTTAGGGAGGAGAGAAGGGAGTAGATATACAGGTGGTAGATTTTTTGGTTTGGAAGATGAACATCCTAGCAGAGGGAGGAGGGTATCCTTTAGCCTGGAAGACAACCATAAAGAGTGCCTAAACCATACTTTGGAGCCAGAAGTATCTGCAACCAGCTTTGATGACGAAGACTACACCAGTGATGGAGAGTATGGTGATGAACAAGACTGGAACCGCAGAGAACCTGAGATTGTATGCCAACATCTGGATCATATTAACATGTTAGGTCTCAATAAGACCACCTCCCGGCTGCGGTTTTTAATCAATTGGCTTGTGACCTCATTGTTGCAACTAAGGTTATCTGGTTCGGATGGGGAGAGCAGAGCACATCTTGTTCACATCTATGGTCCAAAAATAAAGTATGAAAGAGGAGCAGCTGTTGCCTTTAATGTGAGAGACAGAGAGAGGGGGCTGATAAATCCGGAGGTAGTCCAGAAGCTAGCTGAAAGAGAGGGTATCGCTCTAGGCATTGGTTTCCTTAGTCACATACGCATCTTGGATAGTCCACGACAGCAAGGTGGGGCTTTGAGCCTTGAAGATACTACCCTTTGCAGGCCAATGGACAATGGCCGGCATGATGGGAAAGGAGGAGGGTTCATTCGGGTGGAGGTTGTCGCAGCTTCTCTTGGCTTCCTGACGAACTTTGAGGATGTCTACAAGTTGTGGGCTTTTGTGGCAAAGTTTCTTAACCCCGCCTTCATCAGAGAAGGCACTCTTCCAACTGTTGAAGAAAGCTCAGAGACATAAGATCTGAAGCAGCGATAGATGATCTTATTCAGGTTTGAAGATGCAATCTCTTGTGCCTCGAAAATCATTTTGGGAGCATCTGAGATAGAATGTCTTGTGCCTGGAAAATCATTTGGGGAGATATCTGAGAGTAGAAGCAAAATAGTTGGATGCCACGGAGAGCATTTGAAGGTGCCAATATATGCATGGCCTGATTCTCTTCCTCTTTCTTGAGACTCTTGGTTGAGGGGGCGGTGAATTTATTCATTCATGTTTGTTGCTTGAAATTTTCTTTTTCTTCATTGGGTACTTGTAGAGTTGGCTTAAGATATATCTATCATCTCGAGAAGTCACGGTGACCTTCAAAAGCAGAATTATATGGGTACAACCCTCTACGCCTAATGTCCTGCTTATGCCCTATACAGAATTGAATCTCTTGCTATTGTAAACAATTAGCTGATTGTGCCTGGTGCAGTTTAGTACAATATACAGTGGCATGTTCACTAAAAAATTCCAGTTTTGAGTCATCATCCTGGTAACATATCTAATCAAAATGCCCAATAATTGACTTAGACCAAAGCTTGAGTTAAGCTGGAAATATGATGAATAGTACTTTAGGAGGAATGGTTTTCCCGAGATCAAGAGTTTAAACACCCTCATCTCTAATCTCAACCAAGGAAGTCATCATTTTGATTAGTGGAAGTTGTTGCAATTTCTAGTGTAACTTAGGGAGCAGAGTCTGGTTTTGTGCAGAACAAATGAAGAATATGTATAATCTGGTGAACTTACAGATGAATGATGTGTAATTTGCAGGGAAAAGTATAACAGGTTTGTGCTTGATGCAGAACGAATGAAGAATGTGTATCATCTTGTAAAGCTACAGATCTTTCTGATTGCTCAAATAACCTTGTTCTATGCTTTGGATATCTTAGTTTGCAAACAAAAATATTCGGTCTTGTTAACAGTTTACATAATACCTGTCACAAGTTCCAATCTCAATCTGGCTTAAGCCTTAAGCTGTTTTCTTTGAGAGGCAGAATGGACAAATTAAATAAAATGAGGCACAAAGGAAATGGTGATACAATGTGAACACATAATAGATATTCTCTGCCTGCCTGATCCTAATTGCTAAGCTCATCAATTATCATTAATCCGGAAAAAAAAGTAAAAAGAAATTTTGATTCATGGTTCTGGGGGTCTCTTTACTCGGTAGTAATTATCATAATTGGGCCATACCCATCAAGTTTTGTTTCCCACAATTATAAATTTATAATGGTGAGGTTACAATTCTTTGTGGATACTGGATGCTGCGTTCTAGGGAAGCTCGAATTGGTCTTTTTAAAGTTGGTATTTTATGAACATGGCAAAGGGGAACTTTATTGTCGTTTTGGGGCCAGCCCACTGCAAAACTTCTTTTGAAAACATAATCATTAGGAGAATCCTACTTTCCCATACAAGAAACAAAACAAAAATAACCTACCCCTGCAGCTGCTCTGCATTCAAACTCTCCCAGTATAAATTCATAATGGAAGTCTTTTTCTACCGTCCAAAACCCAAGAGATTACATAAAGTGGGGGAGATTGCAATAATTTGGAACTATTCTGATGCATAAAGGGGGCAGACTAAAACATTTTGAAACTATTCTGAGAGCTCATTTGGAGAAACTGTCTTCTGAAGGATACTTTTTAAGTTGGTGGTGACAGTGAACCGTTGACAAACTTCTGTTCATTGAAAAATGCAGTTGGCTAATATAGATTAAATTAATGGATTTGGAAGGTTTTGCATGCCATCATCAGCATCATCACTTAGAAATATTATAAATACAAATGAATAAACATAAAATCGGATTGCAAGGCTTCTGGAATTTTTTATAAGCCCTTATTGCAAAGCTTCTCTTCATCAAATATGAATAAATAATGTAACACTGATATGTACAGATAACAAACTCGGTAGTTTATAATATGAGATAGCAACTGATAACCAAAACTTCTAAAAAAGGGTCTCATGCGTGCACCTTTTAAAGCCCTTCCTGTCTTCATCACATTGGCTGCTTTTTGCAAAAATAACCACTTAAATTGCCAGATCATCTATCCAATACCCCAGAACTGTAGATTTTCCTAATCTATACAATTCTACAGTGACCAAATGGGATTTGATTATGTAAGAAATCCAGTCTTTAGGCCCTGATTGGAACCTTGTTTACAATAATGGCCAATTTGAAATTTAGTAATTCCTGCAGACATGCCCCTTCCTAGCCCCATAGCATCTTTGAAGTTTAGGACTCCATGATTTTTATGAGAAATGCAGTCTCCAGTGCTGACTCCTTGCAGTGAGGATATTTATTTTCTTCCACTACATCTGGAGTTAAATTAAGAAGTATTGGATGTTTGGGACCATAAATAGCAGATTCACGTACTCTTGCTACCCACTTTGCTGCTTCCCAGACCCCAAATCTGAAAACATCCAAATATTGAAGCACCACAAGGATTAATAGCAGGGAAAGAAATTAAGCAAAGGTAAAATTATATTTCCGGAAGGCCAAAAGGCAACATTTGTTTATATAAGAATATGAACAAGTTTGTCTACTTATTCACAAAAAACATGAAAGCATTGAATAAAAAAGGCCATAAGAAGCCATTATTCTAAAACTTAATACCACATTTGGTTTCTCATAGAAGTGGACGAAACAATTAAGACTAGATTTGTTTTCTCTCGTGGACAAAACAATGTTATGTCTTCTTATCAAGGAAGCAGAACTGTTTTCTCAGAAGCCGACAAAACAATGTTATGTGTTCTTATAAGAAACAGAACTAATGATACCTGTGAAGAATAGAAAAAAAAAGAATACTTGTTCATTTATAATAAAAAAATATATTATTATAAAGACAAAGTTATGTATCTTATTTAGAAGTTCATTTAGTTTTATTTGAAAGATTATCAATATATTTCTTATTTTATAATATTGATCATATATATATACAAAATATCATATATATTTTAACACTTTTCCTCAAATTAGAGCATATAAATTATATGTGCTAAGCTTGTTATAAATAAAATCAATTCGAAGACTCCTGAGAGATTTAATGAGAATGTCTGCTAGCTGGTTATTTGAGCAAACATAATTTGTGAAAATACAGCTAGACAAAATTTTCTCTCGAATAAAATGACAATCAATTTTTATATGCTTAGTCCTTTTATAAAATACCGGGTTGGATAAAATGTGAAGTGCAACTTGATTATCACAAAATAGCTTCATTTGTGATATGTCTGCAAATTTTAGTTCTTGAATCAATTGTTTCAATTATATAAGTTCACACGTTGCTAAGCCCATGGCACGATATTCTGCCTCTGCGGAACACCTAGCAACAACTTCTTACTTTTTTATGATACAAGGTTTCCTCCAATAAAAATACAATACCCAGTAGTAGAACGTCTATCTGATGGAGAACCTGCTCAATCAGCATTTGAATATCCAATTACCTGTGTATGACCCTTATTCTCATATAGCAAACATTTTCTTAGTGCATCCTTGATATACCGTAAGATTCGGATAATTGCATCCCAATGACTATCACATGGAGACTATAGAAACTAACTGACATCATTGACAGAATAGGAAATATCAGGCTGTGTGATGGTGAGATAATTAAGCTTACCAACTAGTCTCCGATATCTCCCAAGATTTGCAAGAGACTCCCAATGTCCAGGTAGAAGTTTAATATTAGGATCCATAGGAGAATCTATAAGTCTGCAATTTGACATCCCTGTTTCCTCTAAAATATTCGCGCATATTTTCTTTGAGAGATAACAATTCCAGACTTAGATTGAGCAACCTCTATACCAAAAAAATATCTGAACAATCCTAAATCTTTAGTCTGAAAATGTCAAAACAAGTGATTCTTTAATTGTTTAATACCGTCCAGATCATCTCCCGTAATGACAATATCATCAACATAGACTACCAGATACATTGGCCTTGTAGTGTTTGTCGATAGAAAACAGAATGATCTGACTCATTTCAAATTATGTCAAACTCCTAAATAACAGTACTAAAACGGCCAAACCAGGCACGAGGAGATTGTTTCAAACTATACAAGGAGCGATGAAATTTACACACCAAACCAGACTCTCCCTGAGCAACAAATCCAGGTGGTTGCTCCATATATATTTCTTCCTGAAGCTCACCGTGAAGAAAAATATTTTTGATATCGAGTTGGTATAAAGGCCATTGACGAATAACAGCCATAGATAAAAATAACTGAACAGATGACATTTTAGCCACAGGAGAGAAAGTCTCATAATAATCTTAGCTATAAGTCTGAGTGTACCATTTTGCAGCCAACCAAGCTTTCAATCTGTTCACCTGACCATTAGGTCCAACCTTGACCGTGTACACCCATCGATAACCAACCGTGGAGTGTCCTGGCGGTAACTGAACCAATTCTTATGTACCATTAGTATGTAAAGCAGCCGTTTCCTCAAACATTGCTTGATGCCAGCTAGGGTGTACAAGAGCCTCACGAAGTGTTTTAGGAACAAAGACAGAAGATAAAGTAGACATAAAGGTATAATATGGAGAAGATAATCAATGATAACTAAGAAAGTTATATATAAGATGAGGGTTGCGAGTGGAACTTATACCTTTATGAACAACAATTAAAAATTGGTCAGCAGGTGGCAGGACCTCAGTAGGAGAGGAATTTAGAGCAGGAAGTTAGTCAATAGGAACCTCAAAAGCTTCATGAGCAGTATCACTGTCAGCACTTGTAGAATTAAAAGGAATAAGACTATCACGAGCCAGAGAGGGAGAATCTTCAGTGGGGGGATCATATTGTGGGACGAGAATAGGTTCAGTGTTTAACTCAGGAAGAGGAATAATATAAGGGACTGGAAGAGCCTTTGTGATTAACACATTTTCGGAAACAGAGGAAAAAAAGAAAGGAGAAAACTAAAAAAAATGTGACATCAGTAGAAAGCAAATGACGTCGGGTGTTAGGAGAATAACATCTATATCCTTTCTGAAGACGTGAGTAACAAAAAAAAAATACATTTCACGGACTGAGCGGATAATTTGTCTTGACTAGGAGAGAAGACATGTATAAAACAAGTGCAGCCAAAGACACGCGGCGGAAGATGAAACAATAGTTGATCAGGATACAGAATAGAATGAGGGACCTGATGTTGTAACACAGAGGAGGGCATTCGATTTATCAAGAAACAAGCAGTAAGAACAACATCTGCCCAAAAACGGAGAAGAACATTATTATATATAAGTAAAGTGCAGGTAGTTTCAATGAGATGTCTGTTTTTACGCTCGACAACTCCATTTTGTTGTGAAGTATAGACACAAGAAGACTGATGTAAGATGCCTTGGGAAGACATAAATTTAGTAAAAGGAGTAGAAAAATATTCACGTGCATTATCACTACGTAGTATACGAATAGTAGTGGAGAATTGTGTCTTAATTTTAGTACAAAAGAATTTCAAAAATAGAAAATAATTCAGAGCAAACTTTTATTAAAAATAACAAAGTGCAACGTGAATAATCATCAATAAACGTAACAAAGTATTTAAAACCTAAAACAGAAGAGAATTGACTCGGACCCCAAACATCTGAATGAACTAATTCAAAAGGGGATGCAGCCCGATTATTGACACGCTTTGAAAATGATCTACGAGAGTATTTTTCAAGCTGACAAGACTTACAATTGAAAGACGATAGACTAGAGAGACCTGGAACCATTTTTTTGAAGTTTTAACAGATTTGGATGTCCCAAACGATTATAAAGAAGTGCTGGTGATTCAGTGATAGTACATGCAACAGATGGTTGAGGAATACTCAGATGATAAAGTCCCTGCGACTCACAACCTACGCCAATCATCTTTTTCGTACTGCAATCCTGTATAAGAACAGAGTCATTAATAAAAGTGATTGCACAGTTTAAAGAGCGAGTGAGTTTACTGACAGAGATAAGATTAAAAAGACAATGCGGTATATAAAGAACAGATTTCAAAGGTAAGGAAGAAAGATGATGTGCTCGACCAACTGCTTGAGTAGTAGTTGTAGGCCTATTAGCTAAGGTGACAGATGGCAATATCCTAGATGTAGAAATATGAGAAAGTAATTGAACATTACTAGAAATGTGGTCAGAGGTACCAAAATTAAGGATCCAGGATCCTAAAGAAGCGGATTGGGTAAGGCAAGCGATCGAATTATCAGTATGTGCAATGGAAGAGGTAGACTGCTTAGCCACTTGGTATTTAAGGTATTCCTCATAGTTGATACCAGTGAGAGTCACGAATAGAGATTGCTTGTCTATTTTAGAACTCTCAGTAATCATATTGGTTCACAAATCAGAGTGAAGGAAGAAGGAGAAAATAACTGACAACCAGGAGAAGTTTTCTAGTAACACACTGGCGGTTTTCGACGACGGTGACGGCAACCGATGACGAAAAGTGACACAGTGGTAGGTATTCAGTTCACCGACATCGTATGAAGCTATTGGAGCCGGTGGTGAGGACTCATGTGTACCAGAGGAGGAGATCGGCGATCATGTCACCGCGGCAAAGAGGTGGTGCATGGGGGTGCGTCTGGCAGCCGATGTGTGCTTGGCTGCCACAGGCTTGGTTGTTGACCTTGTCTGAGTTCACAGAAAGGATGATCGCCGGAGAAAAGTCATCGGAGAGACAGATTGGAAACTGGCTGAAAATATGGGTGGCGTGTGCAGTGGCTAATGACTACTGGGCTGCCGCAGAAGTGATCGTCGACGTTGTCTGAAGGCAGGGATACCGACGGTGAGAGTCCACGTGCGCTAAAAAATTAGGTGGCGCGTCTGGTGGGCTTCAACTCCTATCTTCTTGGGGTTTTGTCGGTGAGTTACTGGTGATCTCAAAGTTGATGACACGACCACCGAAAAAATGAAGAAAACACGGTGGCCGAAAAAAGAACAGATGACTTCGCCGAAAAAATTAGGGATTAAAAGGAGCACAATGGCTCTGATACCATGTGAAGAATAGAGAAAGAAAAGTACTTGTTCATTTATAATAAGAAAAATACATAATTATATAGGTGAAGCTATATATCCTATTTGGAAGGTCAATTAGTTCTATTTGAAAGGTTAGCAATCTATTTCCTATTCTATAATATTGGTCATATACATATTCAAAATACCATATACATTTCAAAATACCCAAATTGGTTGGTGCAACATTATCGAGTGCCTCATTCAATAATCAAATAAAGTGAATCTTTAAAAAAAAAAAAAAGCAAACATAGTTGTACATGATTAAGGCTAACTGTCCATTTCATCTATAAATAACCACTAATTTGCTTGAATCTTGGTTTAACCGTTTCCAATGGGTTGAATGAATCAAAAACCTATAACATCTTAAAATAACCAGACATTAATGGACAAATCAATCCTCCATGCCAGCCACCCACAAAAAACACTTTGAAAATTGACAATCAACAATGGTTTAAAGAGAAAAAAAAAGCACATGAATTAACATGCACTCATAAAGGTTCTCTCCTCACTACCTTATATTACAAATGAACACCAGACTATAAGTTAGAGATAAGTTATTAGGAAAACTTATCGTGTCTTGAAAGACGATGTTATTAATACTGTTGGATATAAAATATCCTTCTGAATATTGTCATAGGGAGAATAATTACGTATGGCATGAAAATCATCAATGTCCTCAGGGTACCCAAACTCTTCATAGTCAGCAGCTATAAGTGGTAAAATGGGATAGAGAAGTGTGTTGGTTGGATCTAGAAATGGAACTTGAATCAGACAAACATATTATAACCTTTAGTCATACAAAAAGAAACCATCTCAGCGGAAAATTTCAATTTTGTGGACATAAAATTAGATATCAATAGACTCAATGTATTTATAGTACCATATACTTGGAATGCTAAAGATAAATCCTTTGGCTCCTCTTAGTCACAAACACATGTTATTTAGTGAAGGCTCAATCCAAACAAATTTCGGAAGATATACAATGAAATTTCTTTCTTGAAATTTATACTATGTGATAAGTAAGGAATGTAGAATTGTGAAACAAGAACGTGAATATAGGTTCATTTGTACCTTCAAAATAGCTGCACGAAATAAATTAGGGCAGCAATTGATGGCTAAAGCAACCAAAAGTTCTCCAGCACTATATCCCTATCCAACTAGCTTGTTTTCCTGCACAATCTCTTTCTCAATAAGGAACTTGGCGCAACAAATATAATCTTTGATGGAATTATGCTTCTTCCTACGACTGCCATCATGATACCATTTCTTACCTCCACCACCTCTACCCCTGGAAATAGATTGTTGATACCATTGGATTATAAGGTAGCTCATAGAAATGTTTGGTAAATAGTAAAAGGTTAGTTTTGAGGAAATACTAATATATCACAAGAGGACTTTGAATATGAATAAAAAGGCAGCAAAATTGAGCCAAAGAAAACTTGCATTACGAACTACTTTGAAACAGACCTAACATTAGCATATGCAACGACCCAACCGCAATCAAGGAGGCTTTTTAACTCACTGCTCCACCGTTTGTCAAGTAATTCACCATAAGCTCTATGTCCATACAGCAACCCAGAATTTTGATTCTCTTTTTTATACTTGTGAGAGTTACAACTATTAATGGAACCAAAACCCCATTATGAAAAGAGACACCAAATTGTTCACAAGCATAGAACTCAGAGGGATTGTTCCATAAGTTATCATCCTCAAATTTGACTTCAGTCACAACATTGCCACTTTTAGTATTCAAAGATTTTTCGTTGATGCTTGCAGAGGAGGTCGTTCCATACAAAATTCTAGTTCTTTCATGAAGTATAGTAAATATTTACTCTTTTTGAGTTGGAGAATAATTAACAAAGATAGTCTTGAGTGCTCTAGGGTCAAGTTTACTATGATTGTGATCTTGAATATGTACAAAGGCAGTACAACCAAAGGTCTTTAACGGAAGAGTGTTTGTTGATAAAGGATAGGACTTGGTGAGGAAGAAAAAAGAGACTCAAACTTAAGAGTGCGACTTGGAAGACGATTTATGAGATAGGTGTCAGTACTTGAAGAAATGCGCGCGCTTAAAAAAAATAATACTTGAAAGTTGGAGAAAATTCTACATGATAAAAGTATTGTAGGGTGCAAATGGGTATTCACAGTCATATATAGAGCTAATGGTTCCATTGAAAGGTACAAAGCACGGTTGGTAGCTAAAGGATTTACACAGACTTATAGGATCGACTACATTGAAACCTTTGCTTCTGTTGCTAAACTCAATACTATCTGAATTCTTCTCTTACTAGCAGTAAATCTTTGACTAGCAACTACATCAGTTGGATGTAAAGAATAAATTTTTGAATGGTGACCTTGAAGAAGAAGTCTACATGAGTCAACCTTCAGGTTTTGAAGAAAGGATCGGGAATCAAATTGTTTGTAAACTCAACAAGTCTCTCTATGGTTTGAAACAGTCTCATCATGCCTGGTTTGATTGATTTTCTAAAGTGATCAAGAATCTTGGATATATCCAATGGCAAGCAGACTATACACTGTTTGTCAAGCACTCAGAAAATGGTAAGATAACCATTTTGATAGTTTATGTTGATGACATCATAATTACTGGGGACAACATTAAGGAGATTAATAGAATTAAACAAATGATGACAAGAGAAGTTTGAGGTTAAAGATCTTAGAGCATTGAAATATTTTATGAGAGTGGAATTTGCGAGAAGCAAAAAAGGTATTTTTGCGTCACAAAGGAAATACACTATTGATTTATTAGAAGAAATTGGTATACTGGGAAGTAAGTCGAGTAAAACTCCGATTGAACTTAAAAATAAAGGAAAATGTTCGAAGGAGATCCAGTTGACAAACGAAGGTACCAACGACTTATGGGAAAGCTCATTTATCTATCCCATACAAGACTCAACATTGCCTTTACTGTAAATCTGGTGAGCTAGTATATGCATGCACCTTGTCAAGGTCATTTAGATGCGGTGTATAGAATCTTGAGGTATTTGAAACAAACACCTAAGAAGGGATTGTTTTTTAAGAAGACCGATGATCAAAGAGTTAAAGTTTTCATAAATGCTAATTAGGTTAGTTCTGTTGATGATAGAAAATCAACATCAGGTTATTGTACTTTGTTATGGGGTAACTTGAAGAAGCAAGAAACAATCGTTGTAACAAGAAGTAGTGCAGAAGCCGAATACAGAACTATGGCTCATGGAGTTTGTGAAGTTATTTGGATAAAAAGACTGATGGAAGAATTAAAGATTAAATATGAAGATCCTATTAACCTTTATTGCGATAACAAATTAACTATCAATATAGTTCACAATCCGGTACATTATGATATGTTGAGGTGGATTGACATTGTATTAAAAAAATTTTGATGGAGGTATTATCAGCATTGAGTATTTATCAATTGATCAACAATTGGCTGATATACTTACTAAGGGTCTTACAGAACAAGTGTTTGATTTTCTTTTGGACAAGCTTGATCTCATCAATATCTACAGCCAAGGTTGAGGGCGAGTGTTGGCAGAAAATCAAACATTTAAGTTTGTTTTACTATATCTAGTTGTAATTGTTATTAGTATTTATTTTCTTGATTCTAGGAGAATTTTTTTTTCTTTTTTTGATTTGCCTCTGTATCTATATATTGTTGCAGTCTCTCTATCAATGGTTATACTAGAAATATTTAGTAAAACTATATGAAACCAACATCAAAAGGTAATAGTAACAAGCAATCACATACGATAGGTGATGATATTGTGAAGTGCATGGTTGAAGAGCAGTAGTCATAGTTTGGTCTGGGTGCAATTTGAGATGCATAATTTGGATGAGGAAGGAAATGAGGATGAAGCTCCTTTAGATGAACTGCTCCCTGATACAAGAAGAAAGGCATGAAAGAGAAAAATTAAGAGCAGAAAATCATTATACTCTTAGTTGATATGAAGCAAATGTTGCATATACACATACAACTTCAAAATAGTTGCTTTTGTTGTCTTACCTTCCTACCTCGCAATGATAGAGCAACTGAACAAAGTCTATATTGAAGTTGTATGTGTATATGCAACATTTGCTTCATATCAATTAAGAGTATAATGATGTTCTGCTCTTAAGTGCCATACGTGTTTTGCAGAAATCAACATCTACAACCAAATCTTGTAGATGTTTATTTTCGACCTTCCCTTACAATAAGTGCCATATGTGTTTTGCAGAAATCAACATCTTCAACCAAATCTTGGTCATCAATAAATACACTCTACAATAAATGAGATAGTGATTACTCAAAGAATAGACAGAAACACTGATAACATAGCAGCTAGTTGTGCAAAAATATGCACATTCTGACGGACCTGCTAAGGATTTACTCACTAAAGAAAATAAGCAGATAGAACATGAAATTGAAAATCATATTTGCAGTGTGAAACAATCCTTCTGCTTTTTTTCTTTTCCCACCGTACTCTTTATAATTTGATCAACCATGAATTAATATGAAGAAGAAAAGAATTAGCTACCGACCTCCTAAATTCGTGGACCAGAACAAGCGTCAAAAGGACAACGAAGAAGATAATGATTATCAACTGCTTGACCTTCTTTGGCAGCTTCTGTTAATATATAGAGGTACCCCTGATGATGCTCAACTATGCAGTGGGCTAGACCTTCACACTCCCATACTAATGTCATGCCAGAAAATGGATCAGTGGCATTGGTCAGAAAGACCTAAAAGTTGCTCGTAATTATTATAGAACTTAAAGTTGATGTTATCAAAATCAAAAGGTCTTCAAGTTCTGTACAAACTGTCTCAAAATGATACCTTTGAAGAAGCAGTTGAAAATGTATTTACAGTCACAAAGTGAAAATCTTGTGTCTTATGTTAACGTATACATTTTCATCTTGTTCCTCTAGAAGCACAACATCTTCATCAATTGATCCAATTATACTACAGTAAATCCTGATGATAAAAGAAAAACTTTGAGTTTTATAATTCAGTAGGCAAGAATATATGCTATAAGTGATACACAGAGGATTTCAGTTTACTAAACACACACCGGTGTGGTACCTTATTGTCATCAGGAATGACATAAAGCAACGCCAGACCATCCTTGGCCCACGTTATATTTGACACCTAACTGCTTGGGGCTTACCACATAATGCACCAGAATTCAAATTTCTCACTTATAACACAAAGTAGTTATTGTCCTTATCATACATGGTGTATGCAAGAAACTTATGATCTGGTGACATTTCTGATAATTCTTCATAGGAATATCCAATAAAATGATTATTATAACAAATAAAAAAAAGGCCAGAAAGGAAAGTAATAACCAGAAAATACTGTTTAAGCCTATCCGTCATAAATACTGTTAAAGCCTATCCTTCATTTCCTCTACTATCATGTTTTTCGATAATCGGAGGGCTTTGAAAGAAAAAGTACATGACATCACCTCCAAATCTCTCAGCTTCTTGATTATAATCAACCAACTTCTGCCATTTTCTTGCCAGAAGTAAAATTAAACCCAGCTGCTGAAGACTTGTGTGACATGAATTTTTCATTTAAGCTCGCCAATCTCCTACACAATACTGGATACTGCTTCCATTCTTCAACCGATCGATAGTACAATCTGCGTTGACGAAGATCCCCTTGAAATAGTAAAAAGGACGATTCAGATTCCGCAACAAGAATCTGATTCTCAAAACATAATTACATTCAACCCATCTGGCTTATGATAAAAGAGAACCCTCAATAATCCAAAAAAAGAAAGAAGATAAAATAAAAATGCATAACAAGAATATTCCTATTAACATTACCACTACTAGAGACGAGCAATTCAGTTTTTTCAAAATAAAAAATTTGATCATTGTTTAAAATTCTGTTTACAAAGCAACTAAATGAGCTCAAAGAATCTGATGAAGATTATCCTCATCTAATCAATCGATGAAGCACAAGACAGTCAATGTAGATGAAACATTAACTTTTAACTAATAAAAGCATTAAATGAGCAATTAAAACTTAAAATTATTTTTTTCTCATCTTTTTTCCAAAACCAAACCATCAGACCCAAATTCTCCCCAATTTGGCATCGTTTCTTCCAAGTACAAACATCTAGCAAAACGAGGTCGTGTAATTTACCAGGGGCCCCAGCGGAGGGGAGGGGTAGAAAGGTCAAAAGACAAGCGCGAGGCCATTTCGGGCTGGAGCTTAGACAGGAGTCTCTCGGTGTCGGACATGACAGCTTCGGTGTACTTCTCTTCTTGCTCCATGTATATGTCCATGTGTCGCATGGCCACCTTGTCGTTCAGACTCGACATCCAGCTGTACGTGTCCTCCCACGTGACGTCGTGAATTGTGAACTCTGCGGTTTCTTCGGGGGTTTTGGAGGCGACGGTGGGGCCGGCGGTTTTGGAGGCTTCTAGTAATGGAGGTGGATAAGGGATCGGTGGTGGCGCTAATTAGTGTGGCGGAGGACGGCGGTTAGGAGGTGGCGCATTGTAGGGGACGTGTAGGGTTTAACGGTCTAAAGAAGAGACAGGTGACTTCAATTTAAAAATATAAAATATTTTTATTATTTGATTTCTTATTATTGGCTCTTCTAATTTAAAAAACACGTAATTTTATTTATTTATTCGTTTCATACACAACGTTTTCATAAAAACGTATCATAACGTCCATGATGGATTTATTCATTGACTCTATGTATCAGCTCTCCGACATGGAACTAGAAATCTTTGCTACTATGTGCATGACGTTTGTGGTATGCCCGCAATATTACCATTCATCCGAGAGCTAAGATGGACGCTATTACGATCTTCGACTGGGCCCGACATTATGTTTCAGAATTCCAGCAAGCTCAACCGAAGAGTGATAGTTCTCGTCCCTCTCCAATTCGTCATTGGAAGGCTCCAAGTCCTGGCTGGGTGAAACTTAATTCCGATGCAGCAATTGACAAGCACAATAATATTACGGGTCTTGGCTTCGTATGTCTAAATGAAGGAGGGGAAGTCCTCTTTGCTGGTGCGACCCCTCTTTTTTACCAGGTGCAGCAAGTTTCAATTGCTGAAGCTCTCGCGATTCATAGTGGCTTGTCTCAGATGAGGATTCTAGGGTTCCTCAAAGATTGAAGTAGAGTGTGATGCCTAGATTGTTGTGAATGACATAGCATCAAGCATGGAATCGAATTCTGAGCTGGGTACAGTTTTATCTGAAATTAGACGCTTAATGAGTTCCTTCCATGAGTGTAGATGTCTCTACACTCCTAGAGACACTAATCGTCCAGCCCGTGCATTAGCAAAACTTGCTGTTATTCTCAATTCTTCCATTGTTTGGTTGGGCACCTGTCCGGATCTTATTGAGTTTCTTGTAAAGGAGGATCAATACCCTCTTGATTTTGCTCAGCAATGAAGTTTTCATTTAAAAAAAAAAAAGAAACATCTCAATATTACTTGCGATAAGTTAATAAATAGTTACGTGTATGATCACTCTTAAAATATACTATCCAAATTCAAATGTATATTTGTCGGTTATATTATGTTTACAAAGTTTATACGGTTAAAATTCAAAGTTTTAATATTACCTTTACGTTGAAATTTAAAGTTTATATTTTAATTAATATAGTATCCAATGTAATTAGTTTCTAATTAATATAATATAACTATTATTTGAGGTAGTATTAAGAGATTGTGATGCAGTAAAATACTATTAATTGTAGCGATTTACACTTAATGGTAAATTATACAGGTATTAGGTGTAGTATATTAGATATATAATATTATTTATACTTGTTAAAGCATGTAAAATAATATTTTATTTAGTTAATAAAAATTTATTGATACATATAATTGAGCATACATTAATAAGCTCATATTTATAAAGTATGTGATCTATGTATTAAGCATATGATGCTGATACAGAGAGTATAGATCACAACTTCTTTATAAATTAAATCATGTTCACAGCCATTAATGAGGTTGCAGTTTTTCTACTTCTTTTAGTGAATGATTTACTTTTATCATCGAAGTAGAGACTTCGAGTAGAAAAACTAATATATATGTTACATTGAACGAGACTACTGTGAATTTCGATATGGTTAACTAAATGTCGTAGATCTTAATTCACAAAAACTTTAATAAGCTTGATTGATCTTAATCCTGAGTAGGTAATGAACTTACATTCATGCGTTGTATCTTTTGAGTTATCACAGAGGGAGATCCATATAAATGGTGAAAGCCTTGATAGCTTAGAGATATAATTTCATGGGTTGTAGGAACATATATTTGTAAGATGGAATCTAATAATTAATGTCCACCTCAGATGTTTGTAGTACTTGATCATTAGAATCTGTGGCCACAGTTTATTCAATAAATTATTTATTAAATAATAATATTTATTTATAAATTTATTTACAAATATAGACATATTAAAAATGATCATTAAAGCATTCAGTGACTTAGGGGCAAATAAATAATTAAAGAGGTAAGACATTTTTTTCATAGCCTAGCTTTAATTATGGACATCAATTAGAGGGTTAATTAAGTGGTTATTATTGGTCTAAAGACCAAGCCCAATTTAATTAAAAGAAGTTTTAATTAAATAAGCTTTTATTTTATAACATGAGTTACTAGAGTACAACAATTGACTTTTAGTGGAATAACTCGAGGTTAACTTAAAAGAATTGGTGTATTATGAGATAATAAGGACACTGCCTTTTAAGTTGGAGTTAGAAAAACCATGGATCTTGCAGTCCCTCTACTAGCTCAAATCTTAATCAAACTCTAATTTTTTAATTCTAATCTAATTCTAAATACACAAGAGAGATTCCTATATATATGAGAGGTATGAAGTAGTAAAGGGTATAACAACCATAACCAAAAATTTTTTTTTACGTATTCTTATGTGGAAAAAAAATTTAATTATTACCATTCTCTTAGATTTGAGTATTAATGTTTTTAAAGATTAAAAAAGATTTACGTGCTCACACGCATTGATGATAGTAGAGAAGATTGCAGCAAGTCAATTCAAGATTTGCTATAGCAAAGAATTGAGATAATATTCTATCCTTATACATATAATTATGAACAAAACAATCTAATTTCTGCTGCGTTTATTTTTTATAAATAGAAAATTTTATTTTCCACTAACATAGTATATGTGTCTTAGCAAAAGACATTGAATTTTTTGTTTTGCTATGCTAAGAGTAATTTGCAACATGTGGCACTTGTTTAGCAAATCATTTGACAAGTAAGTGTTTGCTTCATTTTTGCTTATGGACCACGACCATTTGGCTTTTCATGATTAGCTTGTATGGTGGCCAGCTTAGCTATAAATAAAAGAAAATTGCTTCATTTTTTTTTATATATTCATTCAAATTGAAAAAGAAAAGAAAAGAAAGAAAATTGAGAAAGAGACGAGAAAAATAAAAATAAAGAAAGAGAAGAGAGAGAAGAAAATAAGAAAGGAATAAAAAGAAAATAAAAGAAAAATTATAAAAAATGAGTCTGACGAGTTAGCTTTATATCCAGTGATCAAGGGGTAATCTCTTTATGAAATTAAAATAATGTTGTTTTAGGTTTTATGATACAGATCGATACTAACAATATATTTTTATACCTTATGATATAGGAAGAGTACCGATAGTTAATAGACCTCAGATTTCCGATCCAGTTCAAGATTAGCACACTTTTGTGAATGATATATATTTTATATACTTTTAATACAATAGTTTATGTTTTAATTACACATTATCAGATTTATTTAAGACAGATAAATATTTATGCTATTTAGTATATTAGAAATATTTTTAGAATTTATTATAAGATAGCTTATGATTACGTTCAGTACATAAATAATTATTTTTGGATAATTATGCTTCTATAATATTATATAATAGTAGTTTTTGAACTACCATATGTGTACCCTCCTCAATAGTATAGTTGCTCTACGGATACGTTAGACCAATTTAGTTTGCTCTGCCCGAGCGATGAAGCTTTCTGCTAGGTTAGACCAGCTCAGATCCTACGCTCTGCCTGTGCGTGAGTTACTCTGTCAGGTTAAACCAACTTTTCTCCGAGTAAAAGTTTGGTGTGATTTTCAATATATATGCAGTTTATATTATTTTCAGTATTATATTATGTTTATTCAGTTTTAGCACAAAATTTATGACATTTATGTTTCCAAATTTTCAGTATTTTGTTTGATTTTTAACCTTAGTATAGATTTTTATGACAACTCATATTTTCAGTACAATTTTATTAATTACTCAATATCAGTTTTATGATTATTTTATATTACAGATTTCTATGTGTATATTATATATAGTATTATTTATCATTAAATTATTATTAAAAAGTTATTATATATAGTACATATAAATTATATAATATTTTTAGATTATGTTTACTCACTGAGTCACAAGCTCACCATTTTTTTATTTTTCTCTATTTTGCCCAGATTATTGCAGGAATTCGTACAATGTGATACAATCTTCACATTTTAAAGTTGGACCATGACACGCATAACTGCATAAGTTATTATGTTTTGTATATTTATGTATACGTGTACATTTTTGTTGAGGCATATAGTCTCATTGTATCAAATGGAATAAGTAAAAAGTATGTTGTCCCATGTTATTGCAGGATTCGCCTCGATTCTGGAAGAGGGCTCGGGTCGGGTTCTGTCAGTTTGGTATTAGAGCACGACTTTAGATTTTGTGAACCATGACATAATGCTCACATGTTAGAGACATTTTAAAGCATTTTATAGATTTGCATCATGCATTTATATGACCAACCTCGCACGAAATCTGTGGCTGGACTAGGATTTTCTTCAATAATCATAAAAAAAGGGAGGAACCTATTAGAAATGAGGTAGCTAAGTCAGTACCCCCTAAACTTAGACCTTAAACTCAGCCTAATCCTATTATAAAGTAGATGCACCCTCAGTTAGTGATGCAATATGAGATACAACCTACAATGGATAGCTTGACAGACCTACTTTAGAGCATTCTATAGATGGACTTGCTTAGATAGTTACAGTTGCAGTGAAGAGATAAACATATGAGCAAACCAAAAGAGAGAACATGATAGAGCATATTCGTAGTTTAGGGGCAAAGAAGGTTTTAAGCACTACAAACCGGTTAATGCAGAGTCATGACTAACCAGAGTGGAGTGATATATTTGATATTATGAGATGTATTCATGATGAGAGGGTTTTATTTATCATATTTTTACTTGAGGGTGGATTATATCATTGATGGATGTTAGTTTTCCGTATATATGAAGGAGTGATTAGTTGGGTTAGTTTTTATTAAGAGTTTAATGCTAAATTCTTTCCTATGATTTACTAAGACATCTAGGCTAGTGAGTTATTTGAGCTAGAATAGGGATCGATGATAGTAGAGGAGTGCGGGAATCAATTTATAGAATTATTAAAATTTGCCTCATATATAGTGCAGAATGATAGAGATAAATGTAAGAGATTGAACAGAGTTTTAGTGGTAATATCAGGACAGCAATTACAGTTATAGGGTACAATTATTTTTGTGAGTTAGTAAAGACTATAATAAGGGTTGAGAGAAGCCTAGTACTGATAGACAGATCTCAATCGTTCAAGCAGATATAAGGCCAGAGTTTATTAGTTGGTGGATCCAGTAGTAGTCGAGCATTTAAAGGAAAGAAAACCCATACAAAATATTCAAGTAGTCAGCGGTATAGTCAATGTCCTATGTCAGTAAAAGGGCAGAGACAGTTTTTTCTAGAATTATATATCTTTGTTTGTTCGAAGTAATATATAGAGTCAGAGGCCTCAGGGTAGTAGCCACACCAGTTAAGGAATTATTGTTAGCTGACCGTATATTTTAGGGATCTGTTATTAGAGTGGGTAGTATTTAGATGGTAGCAGGTTTAATTCCACTTGATATATATGATTTGATGCGATACTTAGGATGGATTGGTTAGTTAATCACTATGCTACTATAGATTATTTTTGAAAAGAGGTTATATTCAGAAGACATAGAGAGCCTAATATTACTTTTTATGGTGAGCTACGAGTTCTTCCATCATGTGTTATATCTGTCATAACTGCAAAATGGTTGCTCAGAAAATGATGTTCAACCTATTTAACACATGTCATTAGCACCATAGTAAGTGGAGTTAAATTAAAAGATATTCCGATGGTCAGAGATTTTTCAGATTTATTTTCTAAAGATCTTCTAGGTTTGCCACCAGATAGAGAGATTGATTTTAGTATTAATTTGGTTCCAGACATTGCTTCTATCTCAAGAGCACCATATAAAATGACCCATTTAGAGTTAAAAGAATTTAAAACTTTATTATAAGAATTGGTATATAAGAGTTTTATTAGACTTTGTGTGTCACCATAGGAAGAACCAATATTATTTGTTAAAAAGAATGATGAAACTTTGAGACTATACGTTAATTATCAGGAGTTGAATAAAGTCACTATAGGCAACATATACCCACTTCCTCCTATTGATAATTTATTTAATCAGCTATAAGGTGCACAAGTGTTCTCAAAGATTGATCTATGGTCAAGGTATGATCAGTTAGGGATTAGGAATGTTGACGTGTTCATGATTGCCTTTGAAACTCGGTATTGGTATTATGAGTTTTTAGTGATGCCATTTGGGTTGAATAATACTCCAATTTTCATGAATCTTATGAGCAGAGTATTTTGTTCTTATCTTGATCGGTTTGTTATAATATTCATTGATGACATCCTTATATATTCACGTAGTATAAAAGAAAATGTAGAGCATTTGAAGATACTTTTACAGACTTTAAGGAATAAATGTTTATATGTTAAATTTAGCAAATGTCAGTTCTGGTTCGACAAAGTTGCATTTTAGGCCATGTAATCTCAGCTGACAAAATTTATATGGATCTTTAGAAAATTGAAGCCATGATAAAGTATGAGCAATCAGTTAGTGTGATAGAAGTTAGAAGTTTTCTTTTAAGTTATTGTAGGAGGTTTGTTAAAGACTTCTCCAAGATTACTACACCATTGACAAAATTGACTAGAAAGAATGTAAAGTTTGAGTGGACTGATGAATGTGAAGATAGATTTCAAGAACTTAAGAAGATATTAACTTTAACTACTATTCTTATACTCTCATCTGGAATTGAAGGATTCATTGTTTATAGTGATGCTTTTAAATAAAGATTGGGTTGTGTATTGATATAATATGAAAATGCGATAGCTTATGCTTCTAGGCAGTTTAAGAAATATGACTTAAATTATCCGACCTATGATTTAGAATTGACAGCAGTAGTGTTTGCATAAAGATTTAAGAGACATTATTTATATAGTGTTACATGTTAGATCTTCATTGATCATAAGAGTTTGAAATATTTGATCACACAGAAGGACCTGAATTTGAGACAACAAAGATGATTAGAGATGATAAAGGATTATGATTATATTATTAATTATTATTCAAGTAAGTTTAATGCGGTGACAGATGCACTAGGAAGTCTTCTAGCTCTTTAGCTTATTTGAGAGTGACTTATCTTCTACTAATAGTTGAATTGAGATCTACAGGGGTTGAATTATCAATAGATGAATCTAGAGTTCTTCTAACACATTTTCAAGTTAGACCTATATTGATTTATCAGCTTGAGAGATGCAAGATCATAACCTTAACATAGTTAAACTTAAGTGAGAATTAAGGGATGAAATGTATATTGATTTATTGTTGAAATGTGTGAGACATTATTTATGGGTAACAGTCTTAGTGTTCCAAATAACTTAGAATTAAATAAGCAGAATTTAGAAAAAGCTCATAATTCAGCTTATGCTATGCATTTTGGCAGCATAAAGATGTATAGTATTCTGAGAGAACATTATTAGTGGTAGGGTATAAAAAGAGAGATTGAAAAGTTTGTATCTCACTGCCTGAATTGTCAGCAGGTTAAAGTAGAACATCAGAGGTCAGTAGGATTATCTCAGCCGCATTCAATTCCTGAGTGAAGTGAGAGCATATCACTATAAATTTCATTGTTGGACTTCCACATACTCGGAGTGGTCATAATAGTATTTAAGTGATTATTGATCAGCTCACGAAGTCAGCTCATTTCCTATATTGTAAGGTTTCATATTCATTTGTCAAGTTGGATCATTTATATGTGAGTAAGATTGTATAGTTGTTTGGGGCTCTAATTTCTATTGTATTAGATAGAGATCCTTAATTCACTTCAAGATTCTGGCTTAACTTACAAAAGACCTTGGGCACTAAGTTAAATTTCAGTATAGCTTTTCATCTTCAGAAAATTGGGTAGTCAAAGAAAACTATACAGATATTGAAAGGTATGCTCAGAACTTGTGTTATAGTTTAGGGAAAATCGAGATAATTATTTATCATTGATAAAGTTTGTTTATAATACCAATTACCAGTTCAGTATTCAGATAACTAATTATAAGGCTTTATATGGAGTTTGCATATAATACAGTTATTAGTATAATATTTGAATAGCATCGTATGAGGCTTTATATGAAAGAAAATGTAGAACTCTAATTTGTTGGGATAAGGTCGAAGAGCGAAAACTGTTGCAATCAGAGATTATCCCAGCAACTAGTGAGAATATTAGTACTATTAGAGATAGACTTAAAGCAGCTTAAGATAGGCAGAAGAGTTATGTAGATAAATACCGCAGATACCATGAGTTTACAATGGATAATAATTTTTTTTTTCTCTATAAATCTCTCCATGAAAATGTGTGCTTCATTTTAACGGATATGGGAAATTGAGTTTGAGATTGTTGAAAGGATACTCATCCAGTTCAATAATGGTAAAATTAACCTATGACGAGGAGCTTGCTCAGATATTGGACTATTGCTAGCAAATATTGAGTAATAAGATTATTCCACTTGTTAAAATCTTATAGAAAAATTTTGTAGTGGAAGAGGCTACATAAGAGAGTAAAGATTAGATGAGCGCACGGTATTTCCACTTATTCTATATAGATATATGAATTTCGAGAATGAAATTTTATAAAGAAGGAGGAATTGTAACATACGTGTCTTAGCAAAAGACATTTAATCTTTTATGTTGCCATGCTAAGAGTAATTTGCAACATGTGGCACCTGTTTCATGTAGAAAGGCAAACCATTTGACAAGCAGGTGTTTGCTTCATTTTCACCTATTGGGCTATGACCATTTGGCTTTTCATGATTGGCTTGCATAATACCCAACTTAGCTATAAATAGAAGCAAATTGTTTCAATTTTTTTATATTTATTCAAATAGAAAAAGAAAAGAAAAGAAAAGAAAAGAAAGAAAACGAGAAAAAGAAAAGGAAAGAAAGAGAAGAGTGAGAAGAAAATATAAAAGGAATAAAAAGAAAACAAAGAAAAAATTACAAGAAATATATTTGAAGAGTTAGATTTATACCTAATGACCAGGGGGTAATCTCTTTATGAAATTGAAATATTGTTGTTTCAAGTTTTATGATATATATCGGTACTAACAATATTTTTACACCCTATGATATAGAAGGAGTACCGATAGTTGATAGACCTTAGATTTTCGATTCAGTTCATGATTAACACACTTTTGTGAGTGAATAACTATAAATATTTTATATACTTTTAAAATAACAGTTTATGTTTTAATTACACGTTATTAGATTTACGCATAATTTATTTAAGACAGATAAATATTTATACTATTTAGTATATTTAAAATTTATTTTAATATAACTTATGATTACATTTAGTACAAAAATGATTATTCTAGGATAATTATGCCTCCATGATATTATATAATAGTAATTTTTGAACCATTATATGCGTACTCTCCCCTTTAGTATAGTTGCTTTGCGTATGCGTTAGATCAGTTTAGTTTGCTCTGCCTGAGCAATGCAGCTTTTCGCTAGGTTAGACCAGTTTAGATCCCCCGCTCTGTCTGTGTGTGAGTTACTTTGTCAAGTTAGACCAATTTTTTCTCAGGTACAAGTTTGATGTGATTTTCAACATATATGCAATATATATCATTCTCATTATTATATTATATTTATTCAGTTTTAACACAAATTTTATGATATTTATGTTTTCAGATTTTTAATATTTTATTATAATTTTTAACTTTAACATTGATTTTTATTACAATTCATATTTTCAATATATTTTTATTGATTACTCAGTATCAGTTTCATGATTATTTTATATTATAGATTTCTAAGTGTATATTATATATATATAATTTATTATTAAATTATTATTAAGAAGCTATTATTTATAGTATATATAAATTATATAATATTTTTAGATTATGTCGACTCATTGAGCTATAAGTTCACTATTTTTCTTAAATTATTGTAGGGATTCGTGTAATGTGACACAATTTTTATATTTTGAGGTTGGATCACGACACGCATAGCTGCATGAATTATTATGTTTTATATATTTATATATACTGTATATTTTTATTGAGACATGTTGTTTTATTGTATTAAATGAAATAAGTAAAGAGTATATTGTCTTATACTATCGTAGAATTCACTTCGATTTTTGAAAAAAAATTTAGATTGAGTCTATCAATAGGACTTAAACATGAAATATTAGATTTAGTCTCTTCCCCTCTTTATGAGTTTGTGAGTAAAATTTTTAAAAAAAATTAGAGTTGAAAAAATTAATGTTGTGAATTTGTTCAAGTCCACCTAAAAAAAAGTGTTAAAACAGACAAATTGAATCATCAATTATAATAGGTATAAGATTTAAACTTACACGGTTCATAATAGTGAAACATTTTACAATTAGTAAGCCTAACTACGACGAAAGATGCTATAAAATCCAAGTGAGGTAGTATTTAAAACCCACGGACGGTACAGTGCCACCTTTACCCATGTAGCATCCTCTTTTTTTTAGGAAAGGAGAGGAGTATCCAGGTTTCTAGAGCGGGAATCCAGTCCTAATAAAAGGAGGTGACGTTGTTGATACTTGTTTAGATTATTACGTCGAAAGCGAAAGAGAAAAGATGGTAAAACCTGGACGAAGGAAAAGAAGAAACTCTGACTGAAGTAACAACAACGACAACTGTGAGTTCTTCAAAGCTTATCTCCCTTCTTTCACCAACTGATATTCCCTGTCTCCCTTCTCTTTATTCGTACATATCTGTTCTTATATGATTTTTAAGTCAAACGACCCACTGGCATGCAAATTGCACCATTCTTCTTGATTTTTCTTTTCTTTATTTTGACGTGCTTTTTTGCCTTTAAAAAATTACTTTCGTGGATATTTTTGTAGTTATTACAAGTACGAATAAATAAAAGCTCTTTTCAGGTAAATTAATTAAAGTGCTTTGCTTTCAGGTTTTCGACGTTTTTTTTATTATTATTTTTAATATGGTAAAGCAGATTTGCTAAAAGACAAAGCATTGACTAATGCATACTAACTAAGAGTTAGTAAAAAAAAAAGTGCCTGTTATTACAAACAGCAAAGAATTCTTGGTTTGGTTATTAATGTGATTGTTTGGTTTGGTTGTAATTGTAATTGGAAAAGATCAATAGTTAACTGTGGCCTTCTACTTTTTGACCGAAAATAGAAAAAAGAAAAGGAAGAAAACACATGACTTTTAAAAAAAAATATATTTTCAACTTAATTTCAGTTTTCACTAACTTTAGGTAATTGATTAAGGCTCTTGTTCTTGATTTCTACTCATGAAACGTACTGCTCTGATGGGCTACTAAGAAACTGCATAAAAGTTCAAATTCTACTTATTGGTAGCCAGCTGATTTCGCTTGACTGATATCCAGTCTTCCTGTGGAGCTAATATTCACCCCCACTAAGGAAAATTTGTATTTCATGTAAAAATTTAAGTTTTTGATGTATTTTGAATTGGAAGTTGTGTTCTGTTGAAACATTTATTGATTTTATTGCTGAACTAATTGGTTTGCTTCATTATTGCAAAGGGAATATCACCAGCTTTTGTCAGGCACCCGAATGGAACCATGCCAAAATATGTCATTCTCAGAGGTTATGATGGAAGGCAGTGGCATGGCAAGATGGAAGAGGTTGAAGGGAGCTTAAGTATAAAGATTGCTGGGAGAGGTTTGCTCGTATACAAACTTTAGAGCACAGGGACTTCCTCATTTTCAAATACAATGGGAGTTCTCTATTTGATGTGAAAATATTTGGTATAAATGGATGCCTGAAGGAAGAAACTCTTTCTGCTGAGACAATAATACACGTGTGAAGAAAGAAAAGGAGCAAACTTCTGGCAGAGGTGATTGTACTCGCAAGCAGGAGTGCGCAGAAACTATTTTCAAAACAAATGAAATAGTACGCGGTAAGTTATTATTACATATCTTATTTTGAAGGTCAAGATTTTGACATATGTTGTATATGTGGTGTGCTGTATACTAACACAGGTCCATCTGGGGCAAGGCAAGTCAAAAGAATAAAAAGGGATAGAACAAATCTCGGAGAAGACACAGATTTTAAAACTTCTGGATATGTTGTCCCGAAGAATCCACATTTTCTATCAACCTTAAGTCGATATTCAAGATATGTAATGGTGAGTTTGGGGTCTCTCTTGACTATTTGTACCTTCCATGTCTATGTTTCCTCATCATTTTTCATTTGAGAATATGTTAGAAAGAGTTCTTTACATTTTCTGTTATGTTAGGATTATTAGGTTATTTATTCATAGTTATATCCCTATTGTTCTCCAAAAAATTTAGAGGAAGAAAAAATTACGTCATTTTCTTCATATACGTCTCTAGAATGTCGTGAAAACCCTTTCAGACATTTAAACCATGGTTAGCTTTTCCTCAGCTAAAATGTAGATTTATACTATTTTTTTTGCGAGTAAAAGTGCTTTTAGTCTTTTCCTGACAATGGACTTTTACCACTCAAGTGATGTATTCTTTTCCTGAAAACAAGAATGCCACTAAATTATAATTCAATATTTGCATCTTAATCCACCAGGCAACTGTGACAAACATATAACCAGTTAATAAACCTCAATCTAAAAATAGCCCATACGCATGTCTGACTGATGCCTTGTGGAACTTGATAAGGTAAAACTAATATTTTCATTTACTTTTGTTTGCAAAACAAATTGAATAATTGCATTCTCAGTAGAGTTGGTAAGGAGGATAGTCATTGTCTTTCAAAGAAGTTAGAACCTGGACATCTTGGTGTATTCATTCCCTGCGACTGTTATGGTATTAAACCAGTGTAGTATGATATGACATAAGAGTATTACTAGAATATTTGTACAAGTATTAAAACAATCCAGAATTTTCAAATTATTTTGACTTACTGATGGTTTTCCATTTTGTGATTGTTGGAATGATATTTTTCTTGATATATGTTATAAGTTCTTCCCCTTTATTAGCATTTTCTGCTTTTTTTTTTGTGAAATAGAGAAACTTAACTACCTCGGTGCTCGTAGCATGTAAGATCTAAATTATGCTACTTCTATAAATTATTGTTTATGCTTTGGGGGAGGATGTATGCTAATCACACTGTTGCTTGGTGTAGAGTATTTCTCAAGCAGTGTTGAGATCAAATGGCATTGAATTGATGCCGGATATGATGCTTTGTGATCAGAATGGAAAACGATGGCCTGTGAAGATTATTTTCAGGGAGGTTGGTCGTATTGCCATCACCAGTGGGTGGGGTGACTTCCGGAAGGGGCACAAACTGGACATTGGAGACAAATGCATATTTGAGTTTGTCCTTGGCAAAGGAATATATGTAACGAAGTGAAGATGCAAGTTGTGGGCAAAAATGCAACAAAAGCAAAACACAGTAGGGGCCACATCAAGAAGACTTGAATTGCACCACTGATATAGCCTTTGCTCTCTGTCTCTTTCTTCTTTAGCCGAATGCTTCTGTTGCGACAGGGAACCGGTGCTGGGCTCATGGTAGAAGAACTTGGTTTTGTTCTAACAAGTTTAACTAGGATGTGATACTATTATATTAAGCCCTGTGTAGCAGAATATCTCCATATGACTTAATGCCTTGGAAAATTTAGGTGGTCTCCACTTCCCTGTCAATTTATTATCTTTTTTTATTCTTTGGAAAACAAACTTGATGTGAACTGAAGATAGTTTAACTTCTTTAGTTGAAAAGCACTACACATGATCTTTTTGTCTACGTTGAGATTTAAGCTGAAGAAAGATATTTCTTCAGGGTCCATCTAAATAGAATATTGGTTGCTACTTGCCAAGACCATATGGAACAAGTGGATTCGACTTTTAGACAGTAAAATCCCATTTATTCTATGCAACAGACAGATAGGAAATGCAGAAAGGCTCATTTTTTGAAGTCATTTTGCAAGTTGTAATACCACTATCTTGACACAAGGTCTTCCCAATTGAGAATATTATATTATGCAAAATGCCAGCTCTGTGTAAATGTTGTCTTGGACCGTCGATTGTGTGATTGTGCAAACAAAACCAAGGACGGCTTCATCGCCAGCTTCACAGCCAATGAAATCAATTGTTAACAATGACTCTTGAAGGGCACTGAGTGTCTAAATGAAAAGAACCAAAAGCATCATTTGCTCTCTGGGGAACCGCGGAAACACATGATGAAAATCATTTTTTTAAGTAATTTAGAGAGAGAGGTCATCTTGAAGAAATTAAAAAATACTGAGAACAACTAAGCCATTGTCTCCTTCTGTATAATTTCCGCTTCATACGCGCAAAGTGTTTGACTGAATAGAATTATTAACATACTTTCAGATCTCTTTTGATCCTGTTTTTCATATGCTCTGCTCTTCCCTTGTATGGGTAACATTTGCTCTGTTTCTTCATAGCATTTAACCTAATGCAAGACAACTTTTGCAGAAAGCATAAGACCCTTTCTTTTCTTTTCATTTTTTCTCTTTTCTCAGAAACCAAAGAGATCACCTAAAATTCTGTCAAGTGGAGATACAGAAGGTGCTCCTTTTAAATTATTTGATTATAATTTTACTGCAGTGAACCCATCAACTGAAAATTCTTCGTACAAAATGGAAGTTCCAAAGGGAATCTTGAGCTATCTCTGTTACTTTATCTTCTTCCTTCCTGTTTTTGTTTTTCTCTTTGTTCTAGGAATCATCAAAGGTATCCATTTTCTTTGCTTTCTTGTCATCTTATTTTATTATGTTAATCTTGTTACCAATTAAGTAAACCGTGTGCAGGTGCTATATTTAGTCCCTTCGTGTTTCTGGTAATCGCTTTTGGTGATACTGGGGTTGTTATAGGATTATGGCCCCTTCATCTTGTTTGGAGTATCTACTGTATAATAAGGTTAGTTTCCTTATTTTCAGTTCATATTTGAATTGAAAACATGAAGGATACATAGTTAATTGTACATGTACTTTTATTTATAGCGATTCTTTTAACTCTAATTCTGAATTGCAAACAGAACAAAGAAGTTTGGCCCATATATGAAGTGCCTCCTGATTTTAATTGTTCCGATACCTATAGCGCTTTGGACAGTTATAGGAGTTGTGGGGAGTGCGATAATGGGTATAGGGTATGGTTTTGTTTGGCCTGTCATGGAGACATTCAGAGCTATTAGTCAGGAAGGTGTTCCAATTTATATAAAGCTAATCAGATGCTTCACGGTAATGGTTTTGTTACTCATCCACTTTGAATATTATTATCATGTTATGAATTTGAGTTCGCTTAGTTAAGAGGATTTACTGTTTTTTATTATTTCCTTAACAGGATGGGACTTGGAGCAATGTTTGGGGAGCATGCACCATAGTAAGAGATTTTGCAGATTTTTCTTTCCACTCATACTTCTCTGTAATGGATGAGCTGCTCGAGACAAAAGGGGAAGAGCCTATTGAACTCAAGTATTAGTCTCTGCAACTCTGCATTTTATATCATGCAATTTGGCTAAATTATGTTGGACTGAGAAGGAATTTTCGACATCTGATGGATATATGATTCCTAGTTGTATTATATAATGTTCTTCTTATACATTAAAAGTAACGAGGTATATTCTACACCTAGAATCTCTAACATGTTCAAATAAGTGCTGAAAAAGCATTTATTGCACGTTGGTTATCTCAATAAACTTAATGATTTCATTGTTTACTAGACATATCATTCATGACGAGCTTGGTTTTTGAAGTAACAGGTATTTAGTTACCATTATAATAAACTTCTCTTTTTTACCCTTCTTTAATAGGGTTACAGTGCTACCCGGCTGCATTCTATCAGCAATTCTTGGGATTGTGGTTAATGTGCCTGTTATTACCCTTATAGTTCTGTATAAAACTCCTATATTGCTATTCAAAGGATGGCATCGACTTATACAAGATCTTATTGGGAGGGCTGGCCCATTCCTGGAAACAGTTTGTGTTCCCTTTGCTGGGCTTTGGATTTTGCTGTGGCCTATTGTGGTTCTGCTGGCAGCTTTTGCTGGTATAATGTCGAGTTTTGGTTTTGGTTGTTATGCTGCTGTTGTTGCTTATCAGGTATGATTTTGATCATAAGACAATAATTGTAACCAACACTTGGCTTTTTCTGATTTTAGAGTTCAGGTAGTGTGTCATGTGGATTGTGGTGTGTGCATGCCAACTTTCTTTTATTTGGTGCTTACTTATTTGGTTGATTATAAGGAAAATTCTGCCAAGAGAGGATTGCTCTATGTAATTGCGGCTGCATCTTTGTTTGATGAATACACCAATGATTTACTATATCTGCGAGAAGGTTCCTGCTTCCCCAGGTATGCCACTCTTGCAGTACTTTCTCTTATTTACCTATGAATATTGGTTGCATGGTAGTCAATGAACTGCAAGTTAACGTCTTCTCATATGGGCAGCCAGACCAAAATATCGTGAGAATATGGAATCCAGTTATTCATTGCTTCCTTTGAAGGGGTTGCATGAACAGTTTGAAGCCATTCGTGCCAGTGAACCATTGAGGACTCCTTCAGACAAAACCAAGAGACTGCACGCTGCAATGGTAAGACACCTAATATATAGTGGAAGACTATCTAACAGCTTAAATTCTCGCCTTTCCTCCTCCAAAGGCGTTCTCTTTTTAAGATTATTCTAATGAAAATGGAGTTGGGCGGGGATGCGAATGGATCCGTGAATTTCTAACTTCTCTCTGGGATGTGTAATAGATAGCAGATATTTATTTCAAAGCCTGCAAGGATATTGGTAAAGAGCTTCTTCGAGATGGAGCAATTGGAATTCCAGATCTTGAAGAGTGGCGACGCTCAAAGAACAAGATAGTTAACATTGGAATTCCTGCATATGCATTTCTTGAATGCTTCCTACGCTCTATCAAGAATGGTTCCCATAACTTCATCATGCGTAAGAATAGTTTTATTGATTTATCTCACATGCATGTATAGAACTTTTACAGTTGTGCACTAACTTAATGACTAACAATCTTAATCACATTTTTATAGTTTGATGTAAAACTATTGGATTCATGGTCAGCCAAAATACTATTCATTGCATATCCAAATAATGAAATTGATGATTTCTTTTCTTGTTTCCCTTTTGCTCCAAATCTCCCTCTGACATTACCCGTATGGTTCATAAAAAAGTTATAAAAAAAGGGTAACCAATTGTAGGGTTTACCTCATTGACACTCAATGGAAGCTGAAGTATCTGATGGCTTGAAATGAGAGAAAATATCCAACCCTAGTTTCATGTTCTTTCAGGTGATAATGTTGAAATAAACACTGTGAACAGACCAGAAGGAAGGGTTTTTGACTGGCTCTATGAGCCAATGTGCATCATGAAAGAACAAATCAGGAGCTTAAATTTAAATGAAACTGAGGAGCTGTATTTCTATAAACTCTGCCTTTATAGTGGTGATGCAGCAAGAATTGCATCTTGGCAGAATGGTGGCATTCCCCCACAGGATGAAATTAGAAGAGCTCAATTGGAGGGTATAAGTAGAAGGTACTGCTAATATTTTCTAATTGTGTTCCCTGAAAGAATTTCGATTTATACTGATGAAATTCCGTAATCAGGTTGCAAGGCTTTTGTTTGACGCTGTCAAGGCTGCCAACATCCAGGCGTCGCTTCTTTGAAGTTGTAAAAGCAATTGAGGAGGAAGCAAATGATAGCTTTAGAAGCCCTGGGAGTGGACATGATATAGAAGCAGCTAAATAGGTCAACTTTCTATCTCTTGCACATTAAATATGACATGCAGAGACGGTGTATTCTATTTATTGATGATACTTGCAATATTTTAAACCTCCCAGGTTGCCATGAACTTTTACAATCTCTGGAATTGCATGGTCTCCAACTTATGTATTTGCAGTCTTTCACCACTGCTGCGTTGGTCAATTTCATGTTTGATGATTGCCTGCATATCTCTATGGATTTAAACAATGGTGTGGCAACATATGAATTCTGTATCAGATCAGAGAAATTTCAGAATATTACCGTAAACTCTTGTTCTTTTAATCATATTAGTACTGTTCCATTTATTTTGGATTCAGAACAGAGGCTGGAATTATGTTTTGAACTTTTATTCTTATATTTTCATTCTTCTAGGTCAATCTCAATGTCACGATGTGGATATGCTTTTATCTGAACAACAATCATGATTTCACTCAATTTTTTTTTTCCTGATGAAGTTATTTGAATATTATTTATGTTTTATTTTGTTAGAATTTGGTGATTCAAAATTAATGTTGAGTTTGATTTTGAGTTAGAAATCAAAGAGGAGTCAGACAAGAGGTCAATTAAGCATTGGATGTATGATAAAAGGATGAAAACGGAGAGTCAAAAGTGAGGATGAGTGAGAAGGTGTAAAGAAACCATGTACAGGTTGCAGCGCCGTGGCACCAGCTTAGTGGTGCTGCGACGCTACTTCAAAATCACTTCGGCACCACGATGCCGACTTACGAGAAATTTTTCGTTTTATCTCGAATTACGTATTTTGAGTAATTTTGGACTTTTCTTTTACGTTGAATTCTATTTTTATAAGAAATAAGATTTTTAGAGGTTGTATAAAATATATATAAACTTTTATAATTTATTAAAATAGACAATGCATTAACAAGAGTGAAATAGAGGGCAAGGGCAGCTCTAGCACTAGGCATAAGCACAAGAAAGTACTAGATAAATCTTTTAAGAGCTCATTTATTATTGTATTCTTTAGGTTTCTTGTGGGAATTCTTTGTGTATAAAAGAACTGAATAAAAGAAGTAAGGATCTGGTGATCCACCATGGACATAAACGTTTGTTACATATTCACATATATTCTTGTGCTTTATGTGATTGATTATTATCTCTATTGCGTGGTTGATCTTGTTTATTTTTAATGTTATTTGTGAATAAAGTCTTTCGCAAAAGGCATAGGATTTTATGGTGCTAAATACTGGGTCAAGAGATATTGAGGAATATATACCCCAACGAATGGGATTAATACTTGTTAGTGGGATCCACATCATATAGGTTTAAGGGCTAAGTTATAATTTTATAAAAGTTATAGATTTGTATGAAATTAGCCATTAAGAGAGCTGAGGGAAATTTGTCATAAGTGCACAGTAACTAAAATGTTAATTTTGTGTTTTTGGTTTTAAGAAGACAATGTGTGCAGAAACGGAAAAGAGAAAAGGTCGAGAGAAGAAGAAAAAGGGGAGTCAGGTTTTCAAAATTTCCTTTGATGATTGGATGGTGATTTGAGCTCCGTTTTTGCTTAAATTTTAAAGGTGAGTTTCCAATATTTTGCTCTACAATTCTATTAGATTTGATTTTCGATTAAGCCTCTCATTTTTTTAGAATTTAGTAAATTTACATTTGAGAAGAATTTGTTAAATTTATTATTGTTGAGCCAAGATTAATGTTCTTGCTATTGTGGTGAGCCTCTAGTGTAATTCTAGAGAAGATATTACTATAATCCCATTATTATTACATAGTGAAAGTGTTGATATCAAACTACGGTCCCGTGATTTATTCCGAATTAGATTTTTCATGTAAAAATTTGGTGTTCATTGTGCTTGATTGTGATTTATAATTTATGGTAGTATTATTTTACTAATTGTGATGATACATTACCCATTTTAATAACACAAAGTAGAAAAAATAATATTTTTGCAGCGTAGTATTTTGTGATCTTTTCCAACAAAGTAGTATTAGAGTTAGCCAGGCTGTGCAGTGTTTAATTTGTGTTGATTAAAATAGATAAAAATTCTGCATGCATAATTAAATTGAAGGTATGGAATTATGATATATGAAAGTTTAGAATGGACGATTTACTTTTTGTCAAAAACTTACATAAACCCATTGAAGAGGATGCTGTAAAATCAGAGAAAATGAGTGATAAAGAGTGGATCTAATTACACAGAAAGTGTGTTGGCACTATTAGACAATGGAAAGATCAAAGTGTGTTTCACTATGTGGCAAAGGAGGCTAAGCCTGATGTTATATGAAAAAAAATTGGAGTCCATCTATGAGTAGCCTACACCACAAAATAAAGTTAATTTGATAAAGATGCTTGTAAATTTAAAATACAAGGAAGGACGCAGTATAGCTAAGCACACAAGTAAGTTTCAAGGCCTAGTGAACCAGTTGACAACTATAAATATTTCACTAGATGATGAGTTATAAGCATTGTTATTGCTTAGTTTCTTATCGGATAGTTGGAAGACATTGGTGGTGTCAGTAAACAATTCAGCGCCAAATAGGAAGCTAACCATAGAGATGGTTGAGGACAGAATGAAAATAAAGAAGTCAGAAGAAATAATGCAGGTATGAGTTCCTCTGAGACCAAAGCACTTGTTACAGAGAAGCATAAAAGGCGAAGAAGAAGCCAAAGTAGAAGTTTTGGCAATGACAACTACAGAGGAAGATCCAAGTCTCAAAGAAAAAAATGCAAAGTGTTACCATTGCAATAAAATAGGGCATATAAAGAGAGAGTGTAGAATATAGAAAAGGGAACAGGCTAAGGAAAGAAGTGAATAACAGAAAAATGAACAAGTAGTGCAGCTATTGTTGATGGGGATATAACTATTGTTTATGATGAAAACTCCATAAATCTCACATTCATATAAGTGATTGGGTAATTAATTCGGACGCTTCATTTTATGTTACTTCAAATGGTGATTTCTTCACATCCTACACTAGTGGTGATTTTGGCTATGTTAGGATGGAAAATGATGGTGCATCCAAGATTGTAGGCATAAGAAATATTTACTTGGAGTCTAATATTGGTAGCAGATTACTACTCAAGGATGTCAAACATGTTCCAAAAATGCGTCTGAATTTGATCTCTATTGGAAAACTTGATAATGATGGTTATTACAACTACTTTGGTAAAGGTAAATGGAAGCTCACTAAAAGTTCTATAATTCTAGTCAAAGGAAATAAGGTAAACATTCTCTATGTTATGAAAGCTAATCTCATAAAATGAAATGTCAATGTAGCAGTAAAAGAATCTAACATTGAGTTGTGGCATAAAAGGCTTGGCCATATAAATGAGAAAGAGCTTCAAGTTCTAGTTAAGAAGAATGTTTTGGCTAACTTAGCAGGTAAGTATCTCAAACCTTGTGATCATTGTTTGGCAGGAAAGGCACATAGAGTTACATTTCGTAATTTTTATCATCTAGAAGAGCAAATTTACTTGATTTGATACACACTGATGATGTAATATGCAAATTAGAATATGTTGAGGTGCACTTTATTTTGTAACTTTTATTGATGATTGTTCTAGAAAAGTGTGAGATTTTGCTCTAAAATCTAAAGATTAGGTACTTGAAGTCTTTAAAGATTTTCATGTTAAGGTTGAGAGAGAAATAAGGAGACAGTTAAAATGTGTAAGGGAGGACAATGATGATGAGTACAAAGGACCATTTGAACAATATTGTAGATCATATGGTATCAGACTTGAGAAGACTGTGCCAAAAACTCCTTAGCAAAATGGTGTGGTAAAGAGAATGAATAGAACAATTCAAGAAAGAATTAGGTGTATGCTCTCTGATGCTAAGCTACCTAAATACTTTTGGGGTGAAGCAATGCAAAATGTAGTTGATTTAATTAACCTTTATTCTTCAACTCATTTGGATAATGATGTACCTGAAAGAGTTTGGATTGGGAAAGATGTTTCATATAAGCACTTGAAAGTGTTTGGTTGCATGACATTTGTTCACATTCCAAAAGATAAGAGGTCAAAGTATGACAACAAGGCTAAACAACAAGGTTAGTGAGTGTATCTTTTTGGGTTATTCACATGAAGATTTAGGTACAGATTATGGGATCCAGCGAGTCAGAAAATCCTCTGAAGCAAATATATTACATTTATTAAAGATTAGATAGTTGATGGGATAAAGAAAGATAATGAACCTTGAGAATCTGATGAAATTCCTATTGCTAACACTTCCAGATCAGGTTCGCCATCTATAATTTATAATGATTATAGGGGAGACACACAAGAAGATGATAGTTGATGGTAGAGTTGATGATGATGGTTCAATAGAACAGATTGAGCAAGCACTTCCAGAACCATATAATCCACTAGTTGAGCCTCAATTGAGAAGATCTATGAGAGAGCATTGCCACTCCTATAGATATACACCATATGAGTATGTGATGCTTACAGACGGGAGAGAACCTAAAAACTTCCAGGAAGTTATGTCTCACCAACACAAGAATGAATGCTATGCAAAAGGAGGTAAAATCCTTGCATGAGAACCATAATTATGAGTTAGTAAAACTTTCTAAGGGTAAAAGAGTTCTGAAGGACAAATGAGTTTATAGGCTACAGACTGAAAATAACTCACAACTAAGGTATAAAGCTAGGTTGGTTGTGAAAGGGTTTGGTTAGAAGAAATGAATTGATTTTGAAGAGATTTTTTCTTTTGTAGTGAAGATATCTTTTATCCTAGTTATATTTGGTTTAGCAGGAAGTTTAAACTTGGAGATTGAGCAGCTTGATGTAAAGATAACTTTTCTTCATGGTGATTTAAAGGAGGAAATTTACATGGAGCAACTTGAGGGATTCAGAGTCAAAGGTAAGGAAGGTTTGGTGTGCAAGTTGAAGAAAAACTTGTATGGGTTAAAACAGCCACAAGATAGTGGTACAAAAAATTTGATGCTTTCTTAGAGAATTATGGTTTCAGCAGAACTATATCAGACTATTGTGTTTTTGTCAAGAGGTTTGCTGATGATGATTTTATTATTCTCTTACTTTATGGGGATAATATGTTGATTATTGGTCATGATGGTAGTAAAATTAAAGGATTGAAGAGAGAACTTAGTAAGTCATTTGCTATGAAGGATTTAGGACATGCTAAACAAATCCTTGGCATAAATATCTCCCGTGATAGGAAAAATAGAAAGTTATGGTTATCTCAAGAAAATTTCATTGAGAGGGTTCTTGAAAGATTCAATATAAGTATGGCAAAACCAGTTAGTTCACTACTTGCAAGAAATGTCCTACAAGTGAGAAAGAAAAGGAAAAAATGGATGCAGTACCTTATACATCAGCTGTTAGTAGTTTGATGTATGCTTTGGTTTGTACTAGGCCAAATATTGCTTATGCAGTTGGTGTTGTTAGTCAATTTCTCTCTAATCTTGGCAAAGAGCACTGGATAGCAGTGAAGTAAATTTTTAGATACCTTAGAGGCACCTCTAAGACATGTTTATGTTTTGGTGGTGATAAATCTGTGTTGTATGGGTACACAGATTTAGACATGGCAGGAGATGTGGATTCTAGAAAGTCTACATCAGGATACCTGATTACTTTTGTAGGGGGAGCTATGTTATGGTAATCCAGACTTCAGAAATGTATTGCTTTGTCTATGGTAGAGGATGAGTATATTGCAGTTACTGAAGCTTGTAAAGAAACCTTGTGGATGAAGAAATTTCTACAATAGTTAGGTGTGAAGCAAGAGAGCCACATAGTCTATTGTGGCAATCAGAATGCCATTTACTTGGCGAAGAACCCAACATTCCACTCTAAGTTTAAGCACATTAATGTTAGATATCATTGGGGTGCGTGATGTGTTAGAATCAAAACTGTTACAACTTGAAAAGATACATACAAGTGAAAACGGATCGGACATGATGATTAAGCCATTGTTCAAGGAGAAGCTTTAAGTTTGTAGAGGGAAAATGGGCCTAGTGGATCCTCTTATATGGTGTGGAGGGGGAGATTTATTAGTGGGGTTCATATTATGTGAGTTCAAGGGCTAATTTATAATTTTGTAAAAATTATAGATTTGTATAAAATTAGCCATTAAGGGAGCTGAGTGAAATTTACCATAAGTGCATGGTAATTGAAATGTTAATTTCGTATTTTTGGTTTTGAGAAGACTGTGTGCAGAAACGAAAAAGAGAGAAGGTCGAGAGAAGAAGAAAAAAAGGAAGTTAGGTTTTCAAATTTCCCTTTAATGATTGGATAGTGATTTGAGCTCCGTTTTTGCTTAAATTTTGAAGATGAGTTCCTAACATCTTGCTCTATAATTCTATCTGATTTGATTTTTGATTTAGTCTCTCATTTTTTTAGAATCTAGCAAATTTATATTTGAGAAAAATTTGTTAGATTTATTGTTGTTAAGCCAAGATTAATGTTCTTGATGTTGTGGTGAGCCTCTAATGTGATTCTAAAGAGGATATTGCTGTAATTGTTATGATTTGGTGTGTAATGTGTATAGATATGTATAATTTTAAAAATTAAATACGCAGCGAAAGTATTCATACATATTATACACTATATAACATACTCAAGCATATATTTTCATGTATGATCATTCAAGCACATATGTATATCTCATATATATTTTTCACATGTATGATATAAAATGAATTGTAAGTAAATAAGCTACCCAGTTTTGAAGGTAGCTTTACAATTCTTCAAGAACTTCAAACTTCAATTTGTTGAGCTCACCTTGAAGTATACCGTTGCACAATTCTAGTTCACAACTAAAACGGGTGGGATTGTGAAGCTAGAATGGCAGCCACGAATTTCCAGCAATGAATGTTTTAACACTTAAAACAATTTAGTCCTTATGATTTATCACTTGCAAAAGATGAGAAGAATTAAGTGTTTTGTCTATTGTTCCTTACAACTCTTTGTAATGAACCTTTGTTAACCTTTACCAACTCTCTAACACTTTGAAAAACACTTTGCAAATTCTCTCAATTCTTTCTTCTCATCCTTGGCCGAATCTTACACGCTCTTTTACACAAATTGAACTCTTTCAATTTTTGGTTAGTGTAAAAATTAATTACTTCTCTTAGTACTCCATTACCACTTAGCTATGTTTGTCATTACAAATAATAATCAAACATGTAAATCCACCCAACAAATTGATTCATCTGTATGAATTAATTGTTAGAGAGTTAATGATAATTAAATAATGTTAAGTGGTTACACCACTTCATAAGTGCACTATTTAACATTTCTAAGTGGCCAACAATACTTATTATTAATAACAAGTGCTTACTCCATTACTAAATGGTGTTTGCCATTTATTTCAATTAATAATAATAATTTCATTAATAAATAGATAATTAATAATTCAAAACTATTTTGAATAATGACATTTACCTTATATGTATTTACCAAGCAAGGTAAATACATGGTAAATCATTTATGGAGCAAGATTGTGCCACTTGTCAATTTCTTATTAGTTAACAACTCTTGCAAACCAATAATGTATTTTACATTCAAGTATTAATAAGTGTATAACATAAGGAACCTTGAAATATATTTTTATTTTGCTGAAATTTCTTGGATTAATTGTTTAATCCAATACGTTGCCCTAGTGCACAACGAGCACACTTCATATTGTGAGACTCTCTAGTTCTATGCCCGATTTGTCATATGAAACTATTTCATATGTCCGTGAACAATGTCCCACACACATGTTACAGATATTACAAAATGGCGCATTAAACCATACAAGTTGAGGTTATAACATATTCATATAGTCTTTCCATCATAGATATCCTAGAAGAGCGGAGATATAGATCAATACCGTCAAGTCTCCACATGCTCAACCATAAACTTATCTCTAGATTTGTATCTCAATAAATAATATCCGTAAACACTTTTACGATATTATTTACCTCGAGAATAAAACTAATTTTCCAGATATTTCTGCTTATGGCCATAAGACTTTTTGAAATACAATCTTGGAGTTTCAGGATATTTTACTTACCCAATTGAGTTGGTGGATCCCATATCTATACACACCGGACTCTATGAGCATCGGACCATACCTAGCGACACCCAGCGGTCAGACCATGAAAGGTATCTGACATGTGTCGAACCAAAGTATAGTGGATCACTCACAAGTCTACCGTGGTACTCAGGTCCAAGGACCACAAATACTACTCAACTCGAAAAATCATTCATTGACGACTTAATGAGATGTCTATTGGAGATCTTTGTGATTCTGTTCAATATTCAGTCCTTATTGAATACTTATATCTGTATATGAGTTTTCACTAAACTCATGATATTCTAAGACTAACCATCTAGACTATCCAGATATAGACATACACCGATATATATATATATATATATATAAGGTATTCATTGACAGACCAGCATCAGTGAAGATAGATTAGGAATATAATATTTGAGAACATATTTGCATAATGACATTTCCTAGCACTATTTGCAACTCTTTGCAACTACGTCATTACTAATATATTCTTAGGTTTTTGTCTCATTTCAGACAAAACTCTAACTCTTATAATCTGGTAACTCTTATCAGTGCTAACTTTTAACATTTATAACTTTCAGCGTTTCTAACTCTTATCACTGATCTAAACGCTTTTAGATCAGATCTGAACTCTTTCAGATCATACAATGTCTAAAACGAACAAGCATCTTACCATTTATGTATATTAAATAATTAGTGATATATTGAAATTATAATACTATAAACATAAGCAAATATTTATACATAAAAAGGATGACACGTAAGCACAAATTCAAACAGTAATATCATTATTATTACATAGTAAAAGTGTTGATATCGGACTATGATCTCGTGATTTTTCTCGAATTGAGTTTTCTATGTAAAAATTTGGTGTTGATTATGCTTGATTGTGGTTTATAATTTGTGATAGTATTATTTTACTAATTGTAGTGATACATTGCTCATTTTAATAACACAAAGTGAAAAAAAAAATATTTTTACTGTATAATATTTTGTGATATTTTTTAACAATACTAATACTAATTACCAAGTAAGATTAGTGCTAAAAATAATTTCTTGTAACAAATCGATATCAGAGTTATGAGTAAATTGACATTTAAGTAGTGTTAGATTAGAGAACTTAGCCTGATATGCAACATGTTGGTTTTGTAATACTGGTATAGGGCAACTCCTCGTAGTATCAAAATTTTAAAATTTTAATCTGTTGTTCTGAATTTGAAGATACCAAAAGAAAAATTAATGCAATGCTAAATATCAATTTCAATTTGGAAAGAGAAAATGGCAAGTCAAGGGTCTTGGTGAATCTGTTGATACAGCAAGCTGAATTGAATATATTTGACCGGACTGAAAATGATTGAGTTTATAAAACCTGTAAATAAAATCTACTCGTACAACTAAATATGTCATTCATATTTTATAGAACCGATAAATGGAATAGGGTAGTGGCTTCGAAAGTCAACAATATTTATTTTTTCTAAAGAAAATGACATTCGTGAAAAGGACACGAGACAACAAAAAGGATCCAAACTGCTATATAAACATACAATTTTTTGCAAAACTACTAGTATCGAGGATGATAGACCCTCTTCTCCAATTCCTGTTAACTCTATTCTTTAGACTATTTGCACTTTCAATCTGTACCTACTACTTGTATCAGTACAAGCAACTAATCACACCTAAGACTACAAGATGCAGTGTGCCTGAAGAAAGTGGTGCTTGGCCTATTATTGGCCATATGCACTTCTTCGGCGGGCAGAAACTAATCTACAGAGTGCTGGGTGACATGCCTGACAATTATGGACCGATCTTTACCGTAAGATTAGCTTCACGTAAAGCTTTGGTTGTGAGTAGTTGAGAGGTGGCCAAAAGTTTTTTACACTTTATGATAAGGATTTCGCTTCCAGACTAGCTATTGCTGCTTCAGGGCTTTTAGGCTATAACTATGCTATGTTTGGCTTTGCTCCTTATGGACCTTACTGGCGTAAGATGCACAAGATAACTGCAGTTGAACTTCTGTCGAACTATAGGCTTGATATGTTCAAGCACATACGAGTTTTAGAGGTTCAGACTTCAATAAAAGAATTATACATGACTTTTAAGAGCAGACGTAATTGTAGTACAGGAAGTGGTGGATATAAAGCAGTGGTTTAAAGATTTGACACATAATCTTACTTTCAGAATGGTGGTAGGAATAAGATTTTTTTGGAAGTAGAGAGGATGGCCATGGAGGGCGGGCGCAGCACTGGCAAAGTTCTATCAAGGACTTCTTTAATCTGTTTGGGGCTTTTATGATGTCTGAAGCAATTCCATCTCTTGGTTGGTTTGGGTATGTTAAAATTATAACATCAAATTAAATTAATTATAATATTAAGTTTAAAATTAAGTCTAAATATTTACAAGTCTAATTCTTAAAATTTCTAGATTAGATAAGATATTTTAAAGTTAATAATTAAGGAGATAAGTATTATAAACTTATGTGGTTAATAAATTTTTATATTATTTTATTTATATAGTTTTAGTTTATTGTAACTAAGTATAAATACCCCTTTCCCTCATTTAGTTTTGCATGCAAGTAAGTAAGTTAAGAATAAAGAGTTGATCAAGTATTTGATCAATTGTTGAGAGTTTAGTGTGTTAGAGAGTTGAGCAAATAATAAGCTCAACAAAGAGTATGTGAGTGTTGTGTTGTAAGTATGAAAGAGTGAGAGTTTCTAAAATTTGTATTGTAAATTTTGAGTTTGTTGTATTAATAAAAGTGTTTCATTTGTGCTCAATTATTCTCAACAATTGATATTATAGTGGGATTGTCTGGGACTGCTCAAGTTGTAGGATTTCTAAGAATTCTGAGTATGCTCTGTGGTTGCAGTTTTGATTGATCTTCCACATCAGAAAGGGCTTTTACAAATTGTGAGTGAGTGAGCTTCTGTGTGTCGTGAGTAGTCTGTGACTCTGCAAGTTTGTTGACAAAACTTGTTTGGTATTACTGAGGTACTGCCAACACGATGGGTGACCTTCAAGTCGTTGGAGGAATCAAAAAGCTTAACAACCAAAATTACAATACATTGGTGACATTGATGGAGTCTTACCTTCAAGGCCAAGATCTTTAGGAGGTCATTGGCGGGAATGAAGTGAAGCAGCCAACAGACGAAGCCACTTTAAAGAAGTGGAAGGTGAAAACCGGTAAAACTATGTTCACCATTAAGACCACAGTTGAAGAAGAAATGTTAGAGCACATAAAGAAGGCCAAGACACCAAATGAAGCGTGGGACACTTTTGCATCACTCTTCTCAAAGAAAAACAACATAGGACTACAGCTTTTAGAGAATAAACTATTGTCAATTGCATAACGCAATATAACGATCAACCAATACTTCACAAAGGTAAAGTTCTTGTGTCGTGAAATATCTGAGTTAGATCCTGCCGCTGCTATTGCTGAAACTAGGATGAAAAGAATTATCATCCATGGTTTGAGGCTCGAGTATAGAAGTTTTGTTACTATTGTACAAGGCTGGCCAACCCAACCATCTCTCATTGAATTTAAAATTTTGCTTGCTAATCAAGAAGCGATTGCCAAGCAAATGGGTGGGGTCTCTTTAAAAGGCGATGAAGAAGCACTCTACATCGACAAAAAGAAAGGTCGATTTAAACGACGTGCTAGTGGAGGATCTAAAAGAGATGATGACAAGATAAAGAGTTATCACCAAGAAGGTAGCTCACAGATAGGGGGAGTATGGAGGACTCGCGATAATGGTAGTCAGTCAAACCAAAAGAAAAAGTTTGAAGGAAAATGCTATAATTGTGGAAAAATAGGACACATGGAAAAAGATTGTTGGTCCAAGAAAAGGTCTGCTAAGGGTAATGCTGCCACATCAAACGCAGAAAGAAAAAGTGAAGATTTGTGGGATGCTGAATCATCTGTCGCTATAGAAGAAGAAGACCTATCACTCTCAGGGATAATGTCTGGACGGAATGACTATGAAAATAATTGGATTGTTGACTCAGGATGTTCAAATTATATGACTGGTGACGAAGACAAGCTGCAAGATATGACTAAGTACAAAGAAAGTCGCGTGGTAGTGACAGCCAACAACTCAAGATTACCTATAGCTTACATCGGTAACACAGTTCTTGCACCTCGTTATAGTCTTAACAAGGTAACACTTCAAGATGTCTATTATGTTCCCGACATGAAAAAGAATCTATTGTCAGTATCACAGTTAACATCTTCTGGACACTATGTCCTGTTTGGTCCATAAGATGTTAAAGTGTACCAAGATTTAAAAATCACGGGAACACCAACAATGGAAGGATGACGACTAGAGTTAGTAAATGTACTATCAGCAGAATCAGCTTATGTAGACAAGACTAAAAAATATGAGACAGTAGATTTGTGGCATGCGCGATTGGGACATGTAAGTTATCATAAGCTAAAAGTAATGATGAACAAGAAAATGCTTAAGGGTCTACCTCAACTTGATGTGAGAGTGGATACAGTATGTGCGGGATGTCAATACGGCAAGGCACATCAACTACCATATGAGGAGTCAAAGTTTAGAGCTAAGGAGCCATTGGAGTTGGTTCACTTTGATGTGTTTGGACCTGTCAAGTAGCCATCAATTAGTGGTATGCGGTACATGAGTTTTCTTTATGAAGGAAAAATCATATACTTTTTTGAAGTTCAAGGAATTTAAAGAAACAACTGAAAGAGAAGTCGGAAAGAAGATTCATTGTCTCCGCACAGATAATGAAAGAGAATATACATCTGATGAGTTCTCACAATATCTTCGAGAAAATAAGATACGACATCAGTTCATATGTGCCAACACGCCATAACAAAATGGTGTTGTAGAAAGGAAGAATCGGCATCTTGTAAAGATTTGCAGAAGTATGTTGTACACAAAAAATTGTACTAGGAAAATTTTGGGCCGAAGGAATGAAGAATGCAGCCCACGTGATTAATAGGCTTCCTCAACCAAGGTTAGGGTTCATATCACCATATGAGAAGTTGTGGGATATGAAACCTATAGTGAGTCATTTTCAAATTTTTGATTGTATATGATATGTGTTTGTGCTAAATCACTTGAGAAAAAAATTCGACAAAAAGGCAATTAGGTGTATTTTTGTTGGATATGATAACTAACGCAAAGGATGGAAATGTTGTGACCCTATGATGCGATAATTCTATATCTTATAACTAAGTGCAAGTATACACTATCGTATGCAAGGGACTAATTAGTCGGATGTCGAACCCACATGGATAATTTCTTCTTTTAAACCAATTACTAAACTTATATCTTCCTAATAATTATTCAGAAAAATAAAAATCTAAGAATGAATGCAGAAAATATAAAAACAAAAATACAATGCAAAGAGAATAGGGTAATGGCAATGTAGAGAAAACCTAAAATTAATATTATCCCTCAATATGCTTTTTAATGATTAATCTTCTAATATTTAACTCACTTAGTCTTTATTATTGATCAAGACACTAATGTATTCACAAGTCTCTTCCAAGGTCATGCAAGTATACCTTAATTTACCAAATACCTATATTCTTATGGTACTTGTAATAAACTAAGATTCATTGAGATTAGGTCTTATTGATCATACATGCCAACTAGATATATTCCTATCCTAAGTTGAAACTTGTATATGCAACATTGAATGTTACTTTACAATCATGCATCAAATTACCTAGGTCTAAATATTATGATTCCTCTTCCGAGTTTATCAACATATTACCAACTCATTCACCATATATTGGCCAGATATATTGAAGTATTAAACACAAGTAATTTAAATAATAAAGGACTAAGTTTATTAACTACTAAAAGATATGGCAATTTAAGCGCACATATTGAGTACAAATATTAACCCTAAAAAATAAATTAGTTCATAGCTACAACAAAATCACAGCAATAAAAATAAAAAAATGATACAATCAATCGCAAACCGATGTAGACGTCGAATTGCTTTTGATTGATGTTGCTCTGGATTCTTGGTGTTCTTGAACTGCTCTAAGTTATCTTTTTCTCGCCCTAGGTTCTTCTCTGGTCTCCTCTTTACGTCTGGGGTCGAGTGACATTTTATAGGTTTTGATTTGAACTTGAAAAACTCAATTCTGGTCGCACTAAGATTTGCGTTACCGCTGGCGCGCTATGCAGTTGTCGTTGGGGCGCAGCATAAAAACGGCTTCATCGCTGGAGCGGTGAGCTGATAGCGCTGGGGCGCTGGATCGTCGCTAGCGCGATGACTATTTGGCGCTGGAGCGCCAGATGCGACTTAAACAGGTCTTTTTCCTATTTCGGTCACTATTTCAGAGCTGGGGCAATAATACTTGTGGCGCGGGGGCGCTAGACTCATATTTTGAAAACTTTGCATTTTAGTCCCTATTTTTGCTCCTTTTGCATTCTTTCTTTAAATTTCATTCAAGTCCTTATAAATAACAATAAAGCACATAAATAGCCATCTATTCTCATAAAATAATAAAATATCAAAATAAAATCATGAGAAAATATATGATAATTTTGCCCTTATCACCCTACTAGTGGGTGGTGCTACACATCAAGGAATGTGGTGTTTGATGAAGCATCTTCATGGTGGTCGCCATAAAAGAGGAGCTTCTAGATTCAAAAGAAATAGAAGAATAACTACAACAAAAGATAGATGAGCAAATTACTGAAATACGACCGAGCCAAGAAGACCTTGATAATGGAAGCAGTGATGACAACATCGAACAAGAGACAACTCAAAGTCCTTGGCAAACTGGCATTTATCAACAACCAACAACGGAGGCCAAATATGAAGGAGCAGAACCTACAACCCCTCAATCTCATCATTGAAGGTCAATAAGAATATGAAGCCTAATCCCAAATATGCTAATATAGTTATGGCGAAAGAGGAAAATGTTAAGGAGCCTGAGACTTTTGAAGAAGCATCACAGAGCTGTGAATGGATTAAAGCTATGGAAGAAGAAATCATAGCGTTGGAGCAAAATCAAACTTGGGATTTAGTGCCAAAGCCAAAAGATGTAAAATCTATATCTTGTAAGTGGGTGTATAAGATCAAAAGACGTCCTGATGGATCGGTGGAGAGGTATAAAGCTCGGTTGGTAGCTTGAGGATTTTCTCAACAATATGGACTAGACAATGATGAAACATTTAGTCCAGTAGCCAAAATCACCACAGTACGGGTTCTACTTGCATTGGCGGCCAGCAAAGATTGGATATTGTGACAAATGGACGAAAAAAATACTTTTCTACATGGAGAGTTGGATCGGGAGATCTACATGATTCAACCAATGAGATTTGAAAGTAAATTTCATCCTGATTATGTGTGTAAATTGAGAAAGGAATTGTATGGATTAAAGCAAGCTCCAAGGGCGTAGTATAGAAAAATTGGAGAATTTCTAACACACGGTGGTTACTCTGTAGCACCAGCTGATTTTAGCCTATTCGTCAAAGCTAATGGAAAGAAACTTGCAATTGTGTTAGTAAATGTGGATGACTTAATTATCACTGGAGATGATGAAGAAGAGATTCGTTGAACAAGAGAGAATTTGGTGGCTTGCTTCCAAATGAAAAAGCTTGGACAACTTAAGCATTTCCTTGGGCTCGAAGTTACTCGGACAGTAGAAGGAATTTTTCTAGGACAAAAAATTATGCCAAAGATTTGTTGCAGAAGTTTGGGATGTTAGAGTGCAAACCTATCTCAACACCGCTGGAAGCCAGTGCTAAGTTGTGTGGTCATGAAAGGATTTAGAAGATAGAACTATGTATCGACAACTGGTAGGAAGTATCGTTTATTTGATATTGACTCGACCAGACATTTCTTATGCAGTTGGAGTAATAAGTCGATAAATGCAAAATCCTAAGAAACCTCACTTAGAAGCAACTCGACAGGTATTGAGATATTTGAGAGGCACAATTGACTATGGTCTCTTCAATAAGAAAGACCAAGATTGTAAAATAATTGGCTATTGTGATGCTGACTATGCTGGAGATCATGACACATGACGTTTGACCACTGGGTATTTTTTCAAGATTGGTTCAGGAATAGTCTCGTAGTATAGTAAAAGGCAACCGACTGTATCATTGTCAACTACTGAAGCTGAGTACAGAGCAGCAACAATGGCAGCTCAAGAAAGTACATGGTTGATGCAATTGATGGAGGATTTACATCAGCCAAGAGATTATAAAGTGTCAATATATTGTGATAATCGGTCAGCAATCTGTTTGGCAGAAAATTTAGTTTTTCATGCAAGAACAAAGCATGTGGAGGTGCATTATCATTTTATCCGGGAGAAAGTTCTGCAAGAAGAAATTCAGTTGCTGTATGTTAAGACCGAATATCAAGTGGCTGATTTGTTCACAAAAGGCTTGGGTGTTGATAAGTTCGAAAAGTTTCAAAGATAACTCAACGTGGTTAGAAGAACGGAAATTGGTGTTGAGGGGGAGTGTTAAAATTACAACACCAAATCAAATTAATTATAATACCAAGCCCAAGATTAAGCTTAAATATTTACAAGCCCAATTCTTGAAAATTTTAGATTAGGTAAGATATTTTAAAGTTAATAATTAATGAGATAGGTATTATAAACTTGTGTGGTTAATAAATTTTTATATAATTTTATTTGTGTGGTTTTGGTTTGTTGTAACTAAGTATAAATACCCCCCTCTCTTATTTAGTTTTATAAGTAAGCAAGTTAAGAATAAAGAGTTGATCAAGTATTTGAACAATTGTTGAGAGTTTAGTGTGTTAGAGAGTTGAGCAAATAATAAGCTCAACAAAAAGTGTGTGAGTGTTGAGTTATGAGTGTTGTATTGTAAGTGTGAGAGAGTGAGAGTTTTTAAAATTTGTATTGTAAATTTTGAGTTGTATTAATAAAAATGTTCCATTTGTTCTTCATTATTCTCAACAAGATATTGGAGGATATAAGAAAGCAATAAAGAGAACTGCGAAGGAACTAGACGTACTTGTTGTGGGATAGCTTGAAGAGCTAACAGAGGAGGCTATTGAGTGGAGAAAAAAAGAGGAGTGAGATTTCATGGATGTTATGCTGACCATTCTTGATGACTCCAAGACATCTTATCACAATGTTGATACCATTAACAAGGCAACTTTCCTGGTAAGTCCTTTACCCTCTTAACTAGACAAGCTATATCTCTGTGATTAAGCTTATTGCTAGTTCCGTTATGCTCATATTCTCACCGGTCTCTGAAACCAAACAAGCTTATTTCAATAAAAATTCTTACGCCAAAGGTCAGTTATTATTAACTAGATTTAATTATTTCTCTTAAGAATCGAACCAACAGGTTCTTAGAAACACAGTTGGAGATCGTGTAAGATGAGGGTTTAACATTTCTAGGGAAAGCCAGGACATGAACAAAGATTTTTGTCTTCTGAAGCTTAGACTGGAGCTCCTAACAACCAGTTCTTTAGTTTACCTCACAAAGATAGAATTATTTTCTTTGGTTAGCTGTCATGGAGTCAACGCTTTGGATTTTATTCCTTCCCTATTGATATTAAAACTTCTTTTTCCCTTAAATATTCCTTTTGACAATACTGCATTTATTTTAGAATTTAAGTAGAGTATGACATTGTCTGAAGTGATAACTTTTACTAAGTCAACGAGTCGCAAAAATGAATTATCAAAGTTAAACTGGACAAATTAAGAAAACTGAAGAGTAAGTACAAACTAAGAATTGTCAGGAGTTGGAATTTTATTTGTTTTATAACTAAATTGCAAAATCCATGACTAAGATCTTAAGTTATCTGTGGAGAACTCGGACATGTTATCTATCTCAATAATGTTTAAATAAAACTTGGTAAAGAAAATTTTCAAGGATCACCTGGCCTCTCATGTGCTACTTCGGCAGAACATAGTCTTGGCAGCTAATAGCATTGTGGCCCCTCTCATTTGGGGTCTATCTTTACTTCTCAACAATCCCCATTTGTTGAAAAAAGCTAAAGAGGAGCTGGATACCTTTGTTGGCAAGGATCGAAATGTGCAAGAGTTCGACATTTAAAACCTGGTATACCTCCAAGCATTTATCAAGGAAACATTACCCTTATACCCTGTAAGTGGTATATCCTCCTTCGTGCGATAAAAGAAGATTGCACCCTCTCAAATGGCCATTATGTTGCAGTTGGTACACACTTGTTGTTGAATATCTGGAAAATTCAACGTGATGAGCGTGTGTGGTACAATCCTAATGAGTTTCAACCTGAGAGATTCTTCACTAGCCATAAGGATATAGATGTCAGGGGTCTAAATTTTGAACTGATTCCTTTTGGTTCGCGAAGAAGATCATGCCCAAGGGTTTCACTAGCTCTAAAAGTGCTACATTTCACATTGGCTAGCTTGTTGCATGATTTTGAAACGGCTACAACATCAAATAAAGCAATCGATATAGCTGAGTGCCTAAGTCTAATGTAGGGATGGCAAAATACCCCGTGGCTCTTTGTCATTTTTTTGATTTGATGTCCAACATTGCCTCTTTATAGGCTAAATATAGTAACCAGTATCCACAACTGGTAAGAATATATATTTATATATATATATATATACATATTTTATTTGTATGTGGGTAATACTTGATTTATGTATTGTTTGTATAGGTTAAAGATATACTATTAATATTGGGTTTATTTGCAAGACTTTAGATTTATTTTAGGAATAAAATTGTAATACTTTGAAAGTTTTAGGGGCTAATTCATAAATATTAAAAATTAGCCTCTTAGTATAAAAATACATATTTGAAATCCTAATTCATCCATTTTGATCGAGCTACCTCTTTTAGAGTGAGAAAAGAGAGAAGGAAAGGGGAGAGAAAGAGAAGAAGAAGAAGAAAAAGAAGAAGAAAGTTGAAATTCAAGTTTTAAGAGGTATATTATAACAATTTCTTAGTTTCTTGGTGTGAAATTAGTTAATTCTTTTAAGTTTTAATTTTTAAAAATATGTACAATTAAGGATTTGATGTATATTTCGTAAGATATTGTGAGAATTGATGATGATCTATGTATATAGCTTGATAAATCATGATGAATTGCAGAATTTCTACTTGATAATCTCTTGATCTAAAAATTTTATAAATTATTGTGATTCGATTCTGGTTTTAAATTTTGAGTATATAAAATTAGACATGTTTAGAATCAATTGAGACTTTGAATCGATTGAAAATTCTAGAAATTGAATTTGTAGTAAACTTACCAAAATAACCCTGAAATTCTAAAAATTTCTTGTGTTAACAGTATAATACAGAGACAAATAATTTTTGATCTACTAAATGATCTTCAAAAATTACGAATTTATGGAATATGATAAGTTTATATGTCTAATATAATATACCAAGAATTGAGAATTTAGATTAATATGGTTACATTGTTATGATTTTCTAAAGTGTATTAGCTCATTGCAGTATTTGATTAACAGATTTTTAAAGATATAGAATAAAATAGTTTTAAAATACTTTTGTCAGTGATTTTGAAGTGAAATATTTATCATGGATTAAAAAATGTTTAAGAGTAATTCTGTGGTAGTTTTATAATTTTTGAGTTAGTATATGATTTTATAAAATTGGGAGATTGAATACTGTTAAGTAAATATCTTGATCCTGTCACGTTAGTAGTTTGGATTCGATGATGTTTATGGAATGGATTGTGTAGGAATTATGATATAATATTCATATATAAGAAGGATATATGAGTCAAGAATGATATATTCTGATTTTGGAGTAAGTGGACATCATTTGATGTATAAGAAATTTTTGTTAAGTATAAGTGGTCAGAATAAGAGGTTTTGAGAAACCAAGTAATTAGACTAATTTGATGTGATAAATGCAATATGTGTAATTTTGTAACCTATTTAAAGTGTTTTGTATGAATTTTGAGGCTTATGAAATGATTAATCTTCATTGATAGGTTAAGGAGATTTAAGCCTTATAGCTGAAAGTGCTAAGAGGTAAGTATACTAGACTTTTACTGAAATCACAATAAGCATAGTAATTGTCTATGTATGATTTTGTAAATGTGCTTACAAATATGTTTATGTTATGCCAAAGTATATTTGATATGAAATGTGAAAATTATGTATTTATGAATGAGAGCTCTGACATTGAGCATGGACATACATGTGTTTATGAAAGTGAGCTTTCAAAATGAAATGTGTTTAACAAAGAAAGCTTTTGAAGTGAAAAATATCCATGAAAGTCATAATTCAATTGTATAATTCTGAAAAATTGAAATAAATGTTTAAATATTGTCAATAAATGTTTATGTTTATATTTTTGGTTGTGGGTTGATTTTAAGTAAGAATTTGCAATGAATATATTGTGGGCTTCCGGTAACAAAGTTGCTACTGGTGACGTAGTAGAGTGTTAATCTCTGAGAAAACTCTGCGTATCTCTAGTTTACTAATTGCCCCAATCATAATTCAATTGTTATAATTCTAAAAAATTAAAATTAATGTTTAAATATTGTCAATAAATATTTATGTTTATATTTTAGGTTATGGGTTGATTTTAGTGTTGAACTTACTAGCAACTTGCTAGGGATTTCTATATTGAATTAAAGTTTAAAATTTTATGCAATATTATTTATGAGTGCACATTATTGAATGAATGTAAATTATGTCATATGTCAGATCTTTTAGGTCTGGGACGTGACAGCTTTTAGTTTTATCAGAGCTAAAAATATAATTCTGTAGACTTTATGTGTCTAGTCAAGAGAACCCAGCTGATGCCAAATCCTTAAGATGGTATGTGTGCTTTTTTATATATATAGATTTGTTTGATATCTTACTTACTTATTTTTATGATTTTAAGAGATGGGGCGTAATCCAAGAATGACTAGAAATGCTGATACTGTGAATGAGAGTACTTCAGGAGAAAACCCTGCTACCATTCAAAATATTGTTCAAGTAGTGACTAATGTGCTCCAACAACAACGACCTAAATGAGACCATAATGATAATTTCTATGTTATTGAGCAATTCAAAAAATTGCAACCACCATCATTTGAAGGCTCAAAAGACCTGTTGGTTGTTGAGGAGTGGATCTGTGAGTTGGAAAAGATATTCCGTCTCCTCGATTGTTCAGATTCACATAAAGTGACTTGTGCCATTTACATGCTCAAAGAGAGAGCCAGTCATTAGTGAGAGATGACCATGCGAACGCTGATTGTTAATAAGAACCAGATGACATGGGAAAGATTCAATGAAGTATTTAATAAAAAATACTTTCCACAGTCCCTAAGAGATGAGAAAGAAGTAGAATTTATCCACCTTACTCAGGGTAAAATGTCAGTGACAGAATATGAGAGGAAGTTTGAGGAGTTGTCCAGGTTTATTCCCCTCTTAGTAGATACGGAAGCACGTAAGGCTAAGCAATTTTAGATGGGTCTTAAACAAGAAGTGAGAAGGTTACTCTCTGTACTTAATCTACAAACATATAGTGCAGTACTACAAATGGCTGAAATATTAGCAAGGGATAAAGAATTAGCAGCTCCATCTGAGTCCAAACATGTGGGTCAGCATCGATCAGAAAAGAGACAATGAGTTAAGAATAATAAATAAAAAGTTTGACAAGTGGAAAGGAAAGAAGAGGCAGAGGAATGATGACATTGAAAAGAAGGATTTCCCATTATGCGATATATGTGGGAAACAACATGGAGGGGTGTGTTTCAGGAAGAGTGAAGCTTGTTTTAAGTGTGGAAAGACTGGTCATTTTATTCAGAATTTTTCAGAGGTGAAGAATGATCAGGGAGGATTTAGGAAGAATCAGAAAGCTCAAGCAAAAGTCTATACTCTTACCAAGAAAGAAGCAGATGATTTACCTTTTATGGTAACAGGTATAATTTCTATATCTGGCCAGCATGGTTTAGCTCTTTTTGATTCAGGTTCTACCCATTCATTTGTGTCACATGTATTTGTTAGTAATATGAGTGTTGTGCCAGAAGCTTTGGGTGTAGATTTATGTGTTGCAACTCCTTCAAGAGATTTGATGTGTGCTATAAATGTGGTAAAATCATGTAAAATTGAAATATGAGATAAGATGCTACAAGCAGATTTGATAATCTTGAATATGTATGATTTTGATGTTATATTTGGCATGGATTGGTTGTCTATGTACCATGCTAATGTTAAGTGCTTTGAGAAGGAAGTTATTTTTCAACCATCCGGAGAGCTTGAGTTTAGTTTTATTGGTTTTAAGTTATACTCTTTGCCAAAAATAATATATGCTTTACAAGATTGGAAAATTCTTAAGAAGGGCTGTCAATGTTTCTTAGCGACTGTAGTGGATACAAAAAAAGAAGAAGTAAAAATACAAGATGTTCCAGTGGTGAATGAGTTTATAGATGTATTCTCTGAAGATTTACCTGGAGTTCCACTAGACCGAGAGATCGAATTCATTATAGAACTTCTGCCAGGAACTAGTCCTATATCTAAAGCACCTTATCGTATGGCACCAGTAGAGCTTAAAGAGTTGAATGAATAGCTACATGAATTATTTGAGAAGGGGTTTATTCGCTCAAGTGTTTCACTTTGGGGTGCTTCAGTTCTTTTTGTTAAGAAGAAGGATGGTTCAATGAGATTATGCATTGACTATTGAGAGTTGAACCGTGTGACTGTGAAGAATAAATATCCACTTCCAAGAATCGATAATTTATTCGATCAGTTGCAAGGAGCTTATGTATTCTCAAAATTTGATCTTCGTTCTGGCTATCATCAATTGAAGATCAAGAAAGAAGACATTCCAAAGACTGCATTTCGTACCAGATATAGGCATTATGAATTTATTGTTATGCCATTTGGGTTGACAAATGCACCTGTTGCTTTTATGGATCTAATGAATAGAGTATTCAAGGATTATTTGGATAGGTTTGTTATTATGTTCATTGATGACATCTTAGTGTATTCTAAGAGTAAGGGAGAACATGAAGAACACTTAAGAAAAGTCCTACAAGTGTTAAAGGAGAAGCAGCTTTATGCAAAATTCAAGAAATGTGAATTCTGGCTAGATCGAATGGCATTTTTGGGACATATTGTTTCCTTAAAGTGAATTTCAGTAGATCCAAGCAAAATTAAAGCAGTGGTGAATTGGTCCAGACCAACTAATGTTAGGAAAGTTCAGAGTTTCCTTGGGCTGACAGGATATTATAGACAGTTTGTTGAAGGATTCTTTAAGATAGCTTCACCTTTAACTCAATTGACAAGAAAGAATGTCAAGTTTCAATGGTCAGAAAGATGTGAGAAAAGTTTTCAAGAACTCAAGTATCGGTTAGTATCTGCTCTCATACTAACCATTCATTCTACTTCTGTTGAATTTGTAATTTATAGTGATGCTTCTAAGAAAGGGCTTGGGTGTGTATTAATGCAGGATGGAAAGGTAGTAGCATATGCCTCACGACAACTAAAGAGTTATGAGCAGAATTACCCTACTCATAATTTAGAGTTGGCTGCAGTAGTTTTTGCTCTTAAAATTTAGAGGCATTATCTTTATGGAGAAAGGTATGAAATTTACACAGACCACAAAAGTCTTAAATACTTCTTTACTAAAAAAGAGTTAAATATGAGGCAACGTCGATGGTTGGAACTAGTCAAAGACTTTGACTGTGTGATTAACTACCATCCGGGGAAAGCTAATGTTGTAGCAGATACTTTGAGTAGAAAATCTTTAGGACATATGGCAGCACTTTTGACTACTCAAAAGTAAATTTTGTTGGATTTAGAAAAGCTTGGCATTAAAGTGGTAAGATCTAATGATAGGGCTTATATTGCAAGTATGTCCATTCAGCCTACCCTAATTAAGAGAATTAAGGAAGCACAAGGTAGTGATGTGTGTCTGAAAAAAATTATGGAAGAAATTCCATTGGGTAAAAGGCCTACTTTTGTTATTTTTGATGATGGAGCTCTACATTTTGAAGGTTAACTTTGTGTGCCTAATAATGATGAGTTGAAAAATGAGATCTTGGCTGAAGCTCATAGTTCACCATATACTATCCATCCGGGAGGTACCAAGATGTATCGAGACCTACAAGCTGTTTATTGGTGGGTTAATATGAAAAGAAGGATTGCAAAATTTATAGAGCAATGTTTGATATGTCAGCAAGTTAAGGTAGAACATCAGAGACCATCTGGGTTATTGAAACCTTTATCGGTACCATAATAGAAATGGGAGCATATAGCCATGGATTTTGTAATTGGGTTGCCAAGTACACAAAAGGGTTACAATGGCATATGGGTGATTATTGATAGGCTAACAAAATCAGCACATTTTATTCCAATATACATCACTTATTTCATGGATAGGTATGCCCAATTATATATTGATGAAATTGTGAGGCTTCATAGAGTACCTGTGTCAATTGTATCTGATAGAGATCCTCGATTTACTTCAATATTCTGGAAGAGCCTACATAATGCCATGGGCACGAAGTTGAACTTCAGTACTGCATTCCACTCATAAACTGATGGTCAATCTGAAATGACCATTCAATTCTAGAAGATATGTTGAGGGCTTGTGTGTTAGACTTTAAAAGTTTGGGACAAACACCTTTCATTAATGGAGTTTGCATACAACAATAGTTATCAATCAATTATTGGTATGGCCCTATATGAAGCTTTATATGAAAGAAAATGTAGATCTCCTGTGCATTGGGATGAAGTTAGAGAAAGGAAAATTTTAGGGCCAGAGATTGTCCAAAAAACTTATGAAGTTATAGAGAAGATAAGAAAAAGAATGAAAGTGGCTCATAGTAGACAAAAAAGCTATGCAGACAATAGAAGAAAAGACCTAGAATTTAAGGTGGGTGAAAAAGTGTTTCTTAAGGTTGCTCCAATGAAATGAGTCATGAGATTTAACAAGAAAGAAAAGTTGAGTCCAAGATTCATTGGTCCATTTGAAATCCTTAAAAGGATAGGTGATGTGGCTTATAGACTTGTCCTTCCTCCAGCATTATCAAGAGTTCATAATGTGTTTCATGTGTCCATGTTACGAAAATATGTTTCAAACTCTTCACATGCGTTAAGCTATGAGCCATTTCAATTTAGAGATGATTTCACCTATGAAGAAGTGCCCATTAGAATTTTGGACAATAAGGAGCAAATTCTTCGTACTAAGAAGATTGATTTGGTAAATGTTTTATGGAGAAACCATGCAGTTGAAGAGGCAACCTGGGAACGAGAAGAGGAAATGAGATCTAAGTATCCTCATCTATTTGCTTAAGTTATGAATTTTGAGGATGAAATTCTTATAAGGAGGGAAGAATTGTAGTAACCAGTATCCACAACCGGTAAGAATATGTATTTATATATATATATAAATATACATATTTTATTTGTATGTGGATGATACTTGATTTATGTATTGTTATTAGTAGTGTTTGTATAGGTTAAGGACATACTATTACTATTGAGTTTATTTGCAAGACTTTAGATTTATTTTAGGGATCAAATTATAATACTTTAAAAGTTTTGGGGGCTAATTTATAAATACTAAAAATTAGCCTCTTAGTATAAAAGAAAGAAAGAAAGGGGAGAGAAAGAGAAGAAGATGAAGAAAGTTAAATTTTAAGTTTTAAGAGGTATATTAAAACCCTTTCTTAGTTTCTTGGTGTTAAATTAGTTAATTCTTTTAAGTTTTGATTTCTGAAAATATGTACAATTGAGGATTTGATATGTATTTCGTAAGATATTGTGAGAATTGATGATGATCTATGTATATAGCTTGATAAATCATGATGAATTGCAGAATTTCTACTTGATAGTCTCTTGATCCAAAAATTTTATAAATTATTGTGATTCGATTCTGGTTTTAAATTTTGAGTATATAAAATTAGACATGTTTAGAATCAATTGAGACTTTGAATCGATTGAAAATTCCAGAAATTGAATTTGTAGTAAACTTACCAAAATAACCCTGAAATTCTAGAAATTTCTTGTGTTAACAGTATAATACAGAGACAAACAATTTTTGATCTACTAAATGATCTTCAAAAATTACGAATTTATAGAATATGATAAGTTTATATGTCTAATATAATATACCAAGAATTGAGAATTTAGATCAATATGGTTACATGGTTATAATTTTCTAAAGTGTATTAGCTCATTGCAGTATTTGATTAACAGATTTTTAAAGATATAGAATAAAATAGTTTTAAAATACTTTTGTCAGTGATTTTGAAGTGAAATATTTATAATGGATTAAAAAATGTTTAAGAGTAATTATGTGGTAGTTTTATAATTTTTGAGTTAGTATATGATTTTATAAAATTGGGAGATTGAATACTGTTAAGTAAATATCTTGATCCTGTCACGTTAGTAGTTTGGATTCGATGATGTTTATGGAATGGATTGTGTAGGAATTATGATATAATATTCATATATAAGAAGGATATATGAGTCAAGAATGATATATTCTGATTTTGGAGTAAGTGGACATCATTTGATGTATAAGAAATTTTTGTTAAGTGTAAGTGGTCAGAATAAGAGGTTTTGAGAAACCAAGTAATTAGACTAATTCGATGTGGTAAATGCAATATGTGTAATTTTGTAACCTATTTAAAGTGTTTTGTATGAATTTTGAGGCTTATGAAATGATTAATCTTCATTGATAGGTTAAGGAGATTTAAGCCTTATAGCTGAAAGTGCTAAGAGGTAAGTATACTAGACTTTTACTGAAATCACAATAAGCATAGTAATTGTCTATGTATGATTTTGTAAATGTGCTTACAAATATGTTTATGTTATGCCAAAGTATATTTGATATGAAATGTGAAAATTATGTATTTATGAATGAGAGCTCTGACATTGAGCATGAACATACATGTGTTTATGAAAGTGAGCTTTCAAAATGAAATGTGTTTAACAAAGAAAGCTTTTGAAGTGAAAAATGTCCATGAGATACGTTTTGTGTTTTTGGGATGCTTAAACTCACTATTTACTTAGTAGGCACCTTATGTGATTTGTGGAGCCTTTATGTGTGGCATTTTCTTCGAGATTGGTATATGTTATCTGTTCCGTATGTAGGGAGGATCTTATTGATACTTAAAAGAAGATTGAGTCATCACATTCGTGTGGTGGCGTATTGATGCATGTTAGAGGACTCACCGATGATCAGGGTGAGGGTTTGGCTCTTACCTTCGGGCATGAGCATTATATATGTGTAATTTAAACCTCACTTGTACTATTTCTCTCATACGGTATGTCACCTACGAGTGACATTTGACTCATTATGTGATATGAAAGTCCTATTAAGTAGTAGTTGAGTAATAATATTCCTATTATATGTTTTGAAAGAATGTGTAAGCGCTTACATATATGTAAACTATAATGACATGTGATTTGATAAGATTATGATTTTGATTTATCACAGCATATCATATATATGCATTGTGTACATATATGTATTTGTATTTGATATATGAAAAACTAGTATACTTACTGAGTTTTATACTCATTATAGTTTATGGTGATTTCAAGTAAAAAAGAAACTTGTGTGTTTAGCGAATTTGGCAAGGCTTCCGCTGTTCCTTGGGTTCTTTAAGTTGCTAGGTTGCTGAATGTTTCTTTTGGGGACACGTGGTTTAAGATATTTTATTTGTTCCTATAAAATAAATACTTATGTATTATTTTATTGAGTGTGGTTATGGGTTGATTTGAAGTAAGAATTTACAATGAATATATTCTGGGCTTGCGGTAACAAAGTTGCTACTGGTGACGTAGTAAAGTATTAATCTCTGAGAAAATTCTGCGTATCTCCGGTTTATTAATTGCTCCAGTAATAATTCAATTGTATAATTCTGAAAAATTGAAATAAATATTTAAATATTGTCAATAAATGTTTATGTTTATATTTTTTTGTTGTGGGTTGATTTTAAGTAAGAATTTGCAATGAATATATTGTGGGCTTTCGGTAACAAAGTTGCTACTGGTGACGTAGTAGAGTGTTAATCTCTGAGAAACTCTGCGTATATCTGGTTTACTAATTGCCCTAGTCATAATTCAATTGTTATAATTTTGAAAACTTGACATGAATGTTTAAATATTGTCAATAAATGTTTATATTTATATTTTAGGTTATGGGTTGATTTTAGTGTTGAACTTACTAGCAACTTGCTAAGGATTTCTATGTTGAATTAAAGTTTGAAATTTTATGCAATATTATTTATGAGTGCACATTATTGAATGAATGTAAGTTATGTCGTGTGTCAGATCTTTTAGGTCTGGGGCGTGACATTAAAGGATTATTTTCTTCAAATAAGAAAACTCTAAGCACACTTTCAGGCATCTGTCAATACTTGGCAGGTGGTCTAGACATTTTCTTTGACCTACGTGAAATGTGTGTTAAAGGTATTTCGTTGGATTGAACTTGAGGTTTTATTTTTGGTTTATTCTAGTTTTGATTGGCTTCATCAAACTCAATCTTCCTACAAACCCATGATCCATGAGAAACTCTTTCTTAAGGAAAGTGGCATATTGAGAAACAAACATGTTTTGTTCCTCGGGATCAAAAAATTGGTATTCCATTAAATTCTTGGGATATCCAACGAGCTAGTACTTGTACCCCATGGGTGTAAGTTTATCTTGTTGCGTAACTTTTACGTAAGTAAGACAGTCCCAAATCTTAAAATATTTAAGACTTGATTTTTTTCCTCTCCGCATATAAGTAAGACAGTCCCAAATCTTAAAATATTTAAAACTTGGTTTCTTTCCTCTCAGCATCTCATGCGGAGTGGTTGGAACAGTTTTAGATGGAATCCTGTTCAATATATGAGTAGCAGTATCAAAAGTATAACCTCACAGATATTTTAAGAGATCGGTAAAGCTCATCATCGATCAGACTATATGGTCGTCTAATTCCTCCTTTTTAAAACACCATTGTGTTGCGGAGTATCCAGAGGACTATACTAAATGAGAATCTCATTCTCCTTTAAATAATCAAAAAATTTACTGCTCATGTCCTCACCGCCTCGATCTGATCAAAGGCATTAAACGTACATGCTAGTTTATTTTTCTACTTCAAGCCTGAACTCTTTGAACTTTTCAAAAGTTTTTGACTTGTGTTTCATAAGAAACACATGCCTGTATCATGACAAATCATCGATGAAGGTCACAAGGTATTGAAATCCACCCATTGCAGCGTGATTCATTGGACTGCATACATCACTATGCACTAGTTCTAATAAATCAGTGGCACGGTGTCCAACACTAGTAAATAGAGATTTGGTCATTTTGTCTTAAATGTAAGATTCATAAACTGGATAAGGTTCTATGGTCAGATCAGGTATGCGACCATCCTTAATCAGATGGGTTAGACGTCTTACGCCTATGTGACCTAATTTCATATGCTAAAGTTCTGTATCATTTAAAGTTTTCGAACTACTAGTGCTACCATGTATATTCATGACATTTTCAGTTGTATCCAAAAGATAATGCCTATTATTCAACTAACATGCAGCTAACACAACATTAAATATATCACATGAATGTACAAGGAACAGTTCTTGATAGATATATAATACCTTTCACTGTCAAGTACATGAAGCAAGATGACCTATCTGATGCAAAAGGGTACAAAATAATAGTTATGTAATACAATAATTTTATTACAAGAGAGAATCAAGTTAAAATGTCCAACAGCCTCGACCAGCAAGAAATCACAATTTTTTACTCAAAGTTGTACCTCTCTAGATTATAGCATTCTAACTTTCCCTAGACCTCGCAACATATTGCAGATATGAGAAGGACATGCGGTATCTAATACCCAGCTTGTATTAGCATCAAATGCTAAAGAAATGTCAATAATAGGTAAGCATATACCTGTAGGAGTCTTCTTCACGGTAGCAAGGTATTTGGGGCAGTTTATTTTCTAGTGCCCAACCTCGCTGCAATGGAAATATTTTCTTTTTGCTTTTGGCTTCTCTTGTGACTTAGATATCTATCATCGCTGAGGACTCATCCTGGATGTCTACTTTACCTTCTTTTTCTTCTTTCATTTTAACTTTTCAAAAGCCCTCGGGGTAGAAGATAAAGAGCCTTGGACATAGAGGGTCGTACCTCATTTGCTCGTGTCCTCCTGAGTTGTCTTAAGCATATTATGTAGATTAGCGTAGGTAGGGGTCGAACCTTGCATGTTGAAGTTCATGATGAACTGCACAAATGACCCGGACAGCGACTGGAGAATCAAGATATTCTTTAAGTTATTGTTTAGAGAAATTTCTATGCTTTCAAGCTTCTTGATTAATCCTATCATCTTGAGGACTCACTGGGCTGCCATCAGAAAGTCTGGCCTGAAAGAGAGCTTTAGCGACCATATAAATCTCGACCTAGGATCGGTCACCAAAGAGCTCCTTCAGATGGAGCATGATGCTGCTAGCACTGTCCATACGAACATGCTCTCGCTGTAGCTCAGTGGACATGAATGCGAGGATGTAGGATTTAACCTTTAAATCGTCATCATTTTATTTTTGATATGTCATATTTTCTTCCTCGGTGAAATTAGAAAATTTATTAGCACCCTTGAGTTGTTATGCATCTAGTATGCATGCCAAGGAATTACTGGAGACCATTATTGCTTCATAAGACAAAAAAATAGAAGATGTCAGTGGATATTTAAAATATTAAATCGCTAATAAAATATTTTAAATTATGGGTATGATATATATATATATATTTAATTTAAAACGCCTATCACTGCAGTGATGGAGGTCAAACCCCTAGTGCTGCATACTAGAAGTCAGTATCACCAATGCCAAAGCCTAAAGGCCCCAACGCTGGAGAGACAGGAATCCACAACCGCAGCGCCCAATGTCCTCCAACCTTGGTATACCAATTCTAACACTTGGAACTTACCATTTTGGACACCGAGACTTATTCAACATCACTTTCACACTCATAAACTACCTAAATCATTAAAAGTGGCTCTAATACCACCGTTGAAAATTTGGGTTTTTTATACAGGAACTTAATTATTTGAGTTAATTTCTATAGTGTATGCATGTGATATGTGTTCATTCATATAAATATGCATCATATACATATTTATATGCAGCGAAAATATAAAATTACATTGAACACATATTTGAAATATATTAATCACATTAATATATATATATATATATTAAACTTAGAAAGTGGTTGATGAGAGAGAAACTTAAATCAAAGATTGAGAAGAGAAAATTTTCATCTTTGTTTTAAATGTGCATGCACTATTTACAAAGTTGTATATGTCTATTTGGAGAGACATAATACCTCTTTAAAATGCCACATCATATGGAAATGGTAAGTGACTCTTTGGAAGGTCATCAACTCAGCTCTGGGCATCACAGCACCCAACGGTATCATTGGGCATTTGTCCAACTGGGTGCCGTGGCCCTCCATTGTTGTGATTGGAGGATCGCAGTGTTAAGTCCAACACCATAGTGCTCAAGCCTTTGACATCTTGGGCACTTCCCCTTTGACCCTCTTTTTCTTCTCAACTATTTCTTTTTACTCTAATACTTGTTTTTTCACTTGATTATTTGAAATACATTTTTAAATTTTAACATCTACTACTTGTGTCAATCTAAGAAATTTATCATATCTCATACTACAAGCTGCAGTATGCCAGAAGTAGGTGGTGCTTGCCCTATAATTGGCCATATGCACTTATTCGACGGGCAAAAACTAATCCACAAAATACTGGGTGACATGGCTGACAATTATGGACCTATCTTCACTGTAAGTTTGTGTTCACATAAAGCTTTGATTGTGAATAGCTGGGAAGTAGCCAAAGAGTGTTTTACACTCCATGATAAGGCTTTTGCTTCCAGACCAGCCATTGTTGCCTTGGAGCTACTAAGCTATAACTATGCTATGTTTGGCTTTTCTCCTTATGGACCTTACTAGCGTGAGATGCGCAAGATAACTACAATTGAACTTCTGTCAAACTACAAGCTTGATATGTTCAAAGCACATATGAGTTAGGGTGGGTATGATTCATTTTAAAAAAAAAATTGGACTGAATTGAATAAATTCAATTTTTTAAAAGGATGAATCGAATTGAAATTTTTTTTATACTAGAACCAAATTGGACCAAGTTGGCTCGGTCCGGTTTGGTCTCTAAAAATTGGACCGGGCTTTGAAATTAATAGACTTTTAAAATTGAGTCTTTATTTAAACCCATTTTAATATGTATAGTATACACAGTACATTTATATATTTAGAGAATAATTTTTTAATAGGTTGAAACCCAGTTATTAAATCAAATATAATTTATATCAAATAATAATATATGGCTAGAAAACATAATCTATTAATGCACACAAGTGAAAACGAAAAAAAAAAAAAGAATAAGTTCAAAATTGAATAAGAATAATAAGAACAATTTAAACAAGCAAATGAGGGCAAAATTTTAACTTAAACATCTATACTAATAGTTATAAAAACATATATGAATAATTGATAAAGGGATAAAGCTAAATTATGAGTCATGAATATATTTATGTAAAAAAGTTAAAAAAAAATAACCGACAAATTAAGTATTAACTCTAAGCCAATACACCAAATTAATTACAAATCATAAATAGTATTTTTAAAAGCTATAAAGATTACAAAAAAAAAGTACAACTTAAAATATAAAAATATTAAGAGAAATAAACACAAGTCTTCCTAAACTCAAATTCCATTAATTGAATTTGTCATACTCCATCTTTCAAAGCCACAATAAAACTTATATAATAAAAGAAAAAGAACAACATATATATATATATTTAAAAAATTTAACACTACATCCAAAAAAGAATTCTTTATTTTAATAATCTAAATAAAGAAATGAACTAGTTAAACCACTTGAAGTCTTGAATTATAACAACAAAAAAAATATTAATTTTAAAGTAATTAAGATTATAATTTTCAAATTTAAACTTTAAACTCGCAAAAAAAGGAATAATAAAACTAGAAGAGGGAGACGTTATTGGTGATTGATGGTGTCCAGCAGCATTTCAGCTTTTTCCTTCGACGATCGGAGTTTTGACTTTTATTCTTATATGAATGAGAGAGGAGAGGCAAACAACAAATAATGAGAGAAGAGATAGTTGAATGAAAAGTAAAGCAAGTTTTAAAAAATATGATTTTAGGGTTAGGGATAAAATTCCAAGATATTTACTTTTGATTTTATTGATTTAGGATTAATTTTTGTTTGTAATGATTGATGATTATGATTGTCCCTACAAATAGCAAGTTTTATCTCCACTAATTCCGCTAATTTAGGATTAGTTGTTTTTTTTTACCAAGATTTAAGATTAGTTGTTATTTGCAATGATTAATAATTATGATTTTTTTTTAATACAATCAATCTCACAATAAGTTTGTTTTGAAATTAATATAATTGTATCACATGTCAATTTTTAAAATAAATATTAAAAAAATTAATTTAACCTTCGGTTCGGTTTGATTTTCAATTTTCATAACATAGAACTGAACCGAATTTAAAATTTTTGAAAACCGGTACAAAATTAATTGTACAAATATTTTTAGACATTAGAACTGAACCTAACCTATTGATACGGTTCGCTTCAATTCAATTTTTTCAGAAATCAATTTTTTTTTCCCAATCTTACATTCGAGTTTCAGAGGTGCACACTTAAATAAAAGAATTGTACATGGCTTCTGGAAGCAGATATACTAGCATTACAGAAATTGGAGTTTTGGTGGATATGAAGCACTGGTTTAAAGATTTGACACATAATATTTCTTTTTAAATGGTGGCAGGTAGAAGATTTTTTGGAAGCGGTGCTGATGGCGAGGGAGAGAAGGCACGGCAGTGCCAAAACTCTACGAGGGATTTCCTTGATCTTTTTGGGGTGTTTGTGTTGTCTGATGCAGTTCCGTCTCTTGGCTGGTTGGATATTGGAGGATATAAGAAAGCCATGAAGAGAACTGAAAAGGACTAGACGCCCTAATCGGAGGATGGTTGGAAGAGCATAAACAGAGGAGACTTTTTAGGTGGAAAAGGAAAGGAGGAGCAGGATTTCATGGATGTAATGCTGAACATTCTGGAAGATGCCAATATATCTTCCTTCAACGCTGATACCATTACCAAAGCAACTTGCCTAGTAAGTCCTTTGGCTTTTTGAACAAGAAAATCAATATCAATCACAGTGATGGTTATTGTCAACTACGTCATGCTCGCATTCTCAAAAATGTCTGAAACTTTATGCTTTTATATGTTTGTAGCTTTGATGTGGTGTTACTGTTTCTTGATATCAATTAAAATACCGAGTACAGTTATTGAAAACCTAGATTTTCATGTCTTAAGAAGTTGATCAAAGTGAAGAAATTGAAAAGTTTCTGACACACGCCGTTGCAAATCATGTGAGATGCGAATCCAACCTATCTCGCAAAAGCTAGGAGTTTGCATAGTTTTTGTCCTCTGAAATTTGCATTGAAGCTCCAAAACAGTGAGTTGGTTAGTTGATATTACAATATACAAAATGAATTTCTTTTACAAATTGCATACATTCCTTCCCCGCAATATTCTCCTTTTCTTTTATTTAGAAATGAGGTGTAGGCATTGATGTTAACACATCATCTTCCCCTACATATCTCATTCGACATCAAAATATTTTTACTAAAACTTAAGTAGAGTTTGACGTTGTCCAAAGTGACAAACATTTTCTTAGTCGAGTCAAGCTGTCAGAAGTTGGGTTAAACTGGACACAACTTGAACGTGAGTACAAAGGAATCATTCAGAAGTAGGACTTGTGTTAACTTCACAACTAAATTACAAAATTTATGAAAAGGAAGTTAACTGTTGAGAACTTGGCATGTCATCCATCTCAATAATGTTTGTTTATGTACCTCGATAGTCAATTCTAACCGTTCTCAAAGGATTTTCAATAATGTTTGTTTGTTAAAATTGAACCTAGTAAAGGGATTTTTCTAGGATCACCTGACCTCTCATGTCCAACTTTGGCAGAACATGATCTTGGGAGCTGATACCCTCCAGGTTCCTCTTGTTTGGGCTCTATCTTTACTCCTCAATCGTCCCAATATGTTGAAAAAGGCTCGAGAGGAGCTGGACACTTTCGTTGGCAAGGAAAGAAATGTGCAAGAGTCCGACATTCAAAGCCTCGTATACTTGCAGGCAATTGTCAAGGAAACATTGCGGCTGTACCCTCCAGGCCCTATTCTTTTTCGTGCACCAAATGAAGACTGCACGCTCTCAATTGGCTACGGCATTGCAGCAGGTACCCGTTTGATGCTGAACATCTGGAAGATTCAACATGATGAGCATGTGTGGTCCAATCCTTATGAGTTCCAACCTGAGAGATTCTTCACTAACTATAAAGACTTGGATGTCAGGGATCTGAATTTTGAACTGATTCCTTTTGGCCCTGGAAGAAGATCATGCACAGGGGTCTCACTAGCTCTCAAAGTGCTACATCTGACACTGGCCAGCTTGTTACATAGTTTTGAAGTGGTCACACCATCAAATGAAGCAGTGGATATGACTGAGAGCCCTGGCATGACAAATTTGAAAGTAACCCCACTTGAAGTTCTCATTACCCCTCGTCTTGATCCCAAACCTTACACACTGGGGTAATAAGGTCAGGGCTTGATCTCATGTGTATTTAGAGTTGTAACTTATGGAGACAGCTAAGGGCCTGTGGTAGTTAGAGTTTGTTGAATGCTTCTATATGTGCACGAGACATGTAGCTTTCAATGTTACAGTCTGAATGGAGTGAACAAAATGTAGTTTTCGATGTATAGTACATCTGTAAAATGTAGCTTTCGATGTATATAGTCTGAGTGGAGTGAATAAAGAGCAAGAGGATGTAATAAAGTGCAACATAAATATTTGTAGATGCACCAACATACCAAGTCGGAGAATGAAAATTTTTTAGTATGCAATTCAGGCTTGGATTGGAATGGTACTTCAACTTTCTAAAATAAGGAAAGAGGTTATTGAAGTTTAATTCAAGCGGAAAATATTCATTGGAACACAAAAAGCTTTGCAGGCCAGTAATCAGCAACTAAATTTAATGGACACTCTCATAGTTTCATTTGGAGGTTGGTGGAGGAGCATAGTATCACGCCCCAAATATTTTCAAGCATTCTTCAAATATTTGGCACACAAAATTTTTAAAAGGCTATTTGGCTCATGGAGTATTACATGTTGGATTTTTTACAAGGTTCAATTGATTTGGGTTAAGCCTACTACTTTGTGGTAGGTGGGAGAGCATTCTAAATTGACATATTTCATTAGATATTTTTATGGTAAGTGGCATTTTAAGAATATTTCTTTATATATTTTTTTACTTTAGATATAGATCATTAAATTTAGTGAATCCTACCCATTGTATATAGTTTTAACTATAAATTGATGGAGCTCTTATTTGAGAAAACTATCATCCAAAAGTTGTAATCCTCCATACTTGTAGTTCTCTCATAGCTTTGTAAGATGCTCTTTAGTTATAATATTGAGAGCATTCTCTCAAATACTTGTTGAGCATCTCTATCTTCGAGTTTTGGGTGTTTTCTAAGCTGCTTAGCAATCGAGAGTATCTAAGGCCGCACGGGTTTAAGTAAGTCCGTGATAAGTGGTGTCTAGCAGAAGTCGGTCTATGACAAGTGGTATTAGAGCAGGTTTGAAGAAGATGATGAAGAACGTTGCTACATCAACTAGGGTGATTAAAGAGAAGAGTAGAAACCCCAAAGTTAAGAGACATGGAAGCGTTCCACCTAAAAAGTCCATTGATCTGAACCATAAACTTGAGGATGTGGTCATGATGCTTGATGTTACTATAAGCAAGGCGACGGACGGCCTTGAGGAGTTAGAGCAGCAAGTCAAAAAACTCAAGGTAGGTCTCGATACTTAAGGGGACGAGTTGAGCTCTCTCATTGACAGCTCTATCGACGAGTATGCCGCAAGCAACAGGATTGGATCAAGACTTTTCAAGAGAAGGTCTACAACATCATGGACAAGGTTCAAGCCTAAATAAAAGAGCTACGTAAATGATTTGAAGCTATTAAGAAGGACGTGGTGCTGTGCAAGTGAGTAGTCGAACACAAGGCTTACTGCAACTTTGTATCTTTTCAATCATGCAATTTTGTGACGGCGTAAGAAAAATGAGAAAATTTCAAAAGGTACCTGCACCATTAACATATGGGAAGAATTTCAATGGGAGTTGAAGTGCCAAATTTATTCGGAGAATGTGGCGTATGATGTTCGTAAGCAGTTAAATGAATTAAAACAAACGAAGTCTATTATGGAGTATATGAAGGAATACTCTTTATTAATGGTGTAAATCCGCAACATGAATGAGGAGCACTTGTTCAATTTCCTAGATGGGTTACAATCAAGGGCAGCCAATGAGTTGAAGCGGCACAGAGTGTAGAATATATTCAACGCTCATACAATGACAGAGATGCTCATGGATTACCGCAAAGAAGAATTGATACATAAGCTACTCATAACTTCATCAAGTATGCGAAAGTGGAGCGCTTAGGCTTTTACATAGAGAAAGGAGAGGGATGCCTCAATTACGTGAATGCTAAAATCAAGCCGCTGATGGGGTAGTTCGAGGGGTCGAAATCCACCTAGGGAAATAGCACGACAAGGTAAATTTTTCGGTAGCACCTCTTGATAATTTTGATGTAGTGCTAGATATAAAGTTCTTGCAGTAGTATAATGTGGTGCTACTCCCTCAACACAATTGCATGTGTATTTTGGAGGGAGGACCTCAAATGATACCAATAGTAGATAATCCCAAGGGTGGCTGATCCAAGCCAAACACGAAGGTCCTTTCCCAAGACAACTAAGGGAAGATGCTGAGCATAAAATGAAGATACATCCAGTCACAATAAGGGGGACAAATGATAAGGCGAAAGGGGGCGAGAATGAGCTGTCGAATGATGTTGCAGAAGTGCTCAGGGAACACAATGGGGTTATGCCTATTGCCTTACCAAAAGTACCGCCATCAAGAGGGGTAATTGAGGGTAAGTTGGAGCTTGGGGTTACGCTTCCAACTATAGTGCAGACGCTTCAATCGGAGTTAGTAGAGTTGTAAAGGAAGCTCAAAGAATTGATCGATAAGGGAGACATCTAACAATTCAAGGTGTCATACAATGCATCTATACGTGTTCAGCACACAAAGTGGGTCAAAGACAAGCGGCAGCATGTCAAGCATAGTGCGAGAGACTTGGTGATGGAGATTATACTTTCAACACAATGTAAATTAGCAAGCCCACTTCATAAGGGCCTTGATTATAGGGACGAGGGGCCAAAGTTTATTGCTAAAGGGGTTGGTAATGTCTCGCATAAGGTAGAGATACCTTCAAAATAAAGGCAGCAGCTATATTCGGTGCTTTCTGCTAATGATTGGAAGTAATACCGTAGAGATACGGAAGGCGCGGAGCATAAGCCAAACAAACGGGAACCATTGGAGATTTTCACATGGGATGATAAAGAGGCGAAACTCATCCATGATAGACGAACAATATGGAAGACAAATCCACATCCGAGGCGTGAGTGCTTTGTCAAGTGAAAAAGGTTGTCCAATAGGAGATCATGCTTGGAACGTAAGGCTGCACAGCTGCGGTAAGAAAAGCAGGGTGTGCAAATTCCAACAAAGATGTGACAAGAGCGTCGCGTGAATTTGGTGGGAGAGAATGTCATACCATAAATATTCTCGAGCATTTCTTCAAACACTTGGCACATAACAAGACTTTCAAAAAGGTATTTGGCCCATAGAGTATTACATGTGCAGAATTTTCTAAAATACCTAATTAACTTGGGTTAAGCCCACTACTTTATAATTGTGGGATCGTATTCTAGAAATGGTACATTTTATTGAATATTCTTGTAATAGGTGACATCTTTAGAATATTTTTTTTATATTTTTTATTTTAAAATTAGACCGTTATATTAAGTGAATCTTACCCGTTCATTATATATAATTTTAGTTATAAATAAATAGAGCTTTCATTTGAACAAATTATCTTCCAAAAATATATTGCTCCAAAAAATGTAATCCTCCGTATTTATAATTCTCTCATAACTTTATAATATTTTTTTTAATTATAATATTGAGAGTATTCTCTCAAATACTTATTGAATATCTCTTTCATCTCTCTAAGTGTTTTTTTTGAGCTGTTTATCACTCGAAAATATGTAAGACCGTACGGTTTCAAGTAAGCTCATGCAAGTGGTGTCCAGCGAGAGTCACTCCGTGACAATAGGAAAAATAGATTGTTATCTCGGGAGAGAAAGGATGAATAGGATTATTATAGGATGTGATGCTGAACGTCTTGGAAGATGCCAGATTTTGGGATGTGATGTTGATACCATCAACAAGGCTACGTGCCTGAAAGTAATCAATCATAATATAAACATAATACCAAGTTCGTGGATTTAATTATCAGATGAAAACATCTGTTTCGTTTTAATTTTTTTGAAAATGAGTGGTAAGAATAACCTGCTTGGTAAGAGCTAATTGCTATGTATCACATGGCAAATGCTCTACAGAGCTAAAGCAGGTACATGTCTTTGTAGTGCCCTCAATTAACGGATCTTTCAAGTGCATATGCCAGTGTGGCTATACATATGGAAACTTCTTGCAGGGGATTATTTAGTTGCTGAAATTTTCTCGTCACTAGCGTGAAATGATGCTAAAGAAAGATTTAAGTTTCAATATATTTAAATTAAAAGGAAAAAGAAAAATCACGGTCAAGATTTTCTTGGTGACAACAAATTAGGCACATCATATAAAATCTTAGCGTAGACCAATTTATTTTTTAGAGTAGAAAAATAAAACTGCTATGAATCAAGAATTTCGTCCTTAGTAGATAAGATTTATTAGTGCATCTAAAATAGTTGGAAGATGGACTTTGTCGCATTGGATAAACTTACGGGACACACAAATAATTGTTCTGCAAGAAAGAATAACGTATTGTAACCAATAATGTGTTCACAAACAAGGCTGTATCTAAATTTAGTTTCGTCTGATGAATTGGAGAATTCTCGGGTGCTTTGTCATTCATCAGTTATCACTCACGTTCAATTCTGCATATTTTATCCTTGTTGATTGACAATAACTTAAAGAAACAGGGTATTCTGCATGGTGTGCTCCTGTTTTTCACATGCTTCTCCAATCCTGATAAATTGAAAAAAAAAAAAGAATAAATAAACAAAGGCAAGATGAGCGCACATCCACGTCAGCCAGCATATGAATTAGAGATATAATATTTTGTCAAGGTAAAATTTGCAACTTAAAACCAGTCAAGAAAACGAGCATGGGGGCTCAGCAAAGTCTCACATTTTCACCTGAGTTCGACCCCCCTCCTCTTTAGATGGTGCAGAAATGAAAATATATATGGTATAATTCCTCCTTTCAAAAAAAAAAAAATCAGTTAAAAAAACGATAACAATTTGAATTCTACATTCATTTATTATTAAGAAAATCAACTTCTTGTCTTTGTAATAAGTAAACGCTGTGTTTCGGCCTTTGCATTGTGGCTTCCTACGGTTCTACCCCCGAATTCACCAACTACTGTATTCATGGTTTTTATTTAAGTACCCCTCAGAGTTTTAAAATCACATGAATATGCCCCATAAAGAATTAGATATGAATATCCAAAATAAAGTGAATAAGGTCAAAAACTCTAAAATACTTTTTGAAAATACAATACTTGCACAATCACCATTAGTTCTCAAACTCTTTCACTTGGTTTCTCACAAAATCTATTGAATTGATTTCTCTCAAACACTGCACCATTGTGGTGGTAGTCGTTGCAGGCTAAGGTTAGAGTTTCCTCCCATGTAATAATAGAAATAAATTCTTTAATTTTTAATAAAATAAATTTTAATTTTCTTAAATTTAAATTTATGAGTTGCGTTATAATAAATATAATTATTATATGTGCTGATAAATTTTTGATTATATATATTAATAGATTATTGTAATATTTAAAAAAGAAAAAAAAAACTCTCCCAAATAACATTGAAATGGAGGGCAAACCCAAGAGTAATAGTGTGGGCCAAGTTGTTTAAATTAAAAAGCTGAAGATTAAAGTTTATTTAATAAAAATCTCAATCGTCAAAACTAAAAACTAACAAGGGTTAAAACATAATTTTTAAATTATTAAAAATAAAATTATTATTATACATCTTGACTTAAAAAAAAATTGTGGGACTTTAGGGCCTAGCTCTAGGTCTAAACATAGTTTCACCCTTGTTGAAATGGTACGCTATAAATTTGTAAGCTAGTGCATTGACACAGTAAATCAAGGTAACTAAATACGAAGAAAAATCTTTACAAAACTATTTCCAGTCATTTTAGATGACTTTACGTATTTTACAAGAGGTTGTATATTACATAACCTCATGTATTTATATAAGAGTAGTGTTAATATTACATAATTTCATGTATTTATATAAGAGTAGTGTTAATATTATATAACCTCATGTATTTACATAAGAATAGTGTTAGATTTATAAAATTTGTCTATAGACTTATATTGACTTTGTATATTTTATAAAGGTTGTGTATTACATAACTTTATATATTTACAGGAGTAATATTAAGTTTATAAAGTTAAAATGATGTGTGTCATTAATTGATAATTATAATTTATTAAATAGTTATTAATATAATAATTATATAATATAAATTAATATTAATATAAAATTAATTGAGATATAAAATTAGTATATTAATTTTATAAATCTAATATTATTAATTTATGTTGTTTAGAGTTTAGGGTGATGTGATACAAAATTTTATGTACGTTGGACAAAGTAATACTTTATGCATAGAATCGTGTAATACACGACCTCGAATGAAAAGTCGTATTTTAATGAGAAAGCGTATTTTCATAACTTCCTGTATATTTTAAGATAGCCATGTGACGAAATACAAGTGAGTCAAATGTCTACTATATGACTTTTGGTTTTCGGTGCAAAATTCCTCCTCAATTTTTTTTTTCCCGAAATTCGGTACTTTTATATTTTTTTACAAATTGTCTTCAACAACTCTTAAAATTTTAGATGAGGATGGTAAAATATTTTATGAAAAATGGACTTTATGAGGCTTGCCTCTAATAAAATGGAGATGAGATGATTTTATAAAAATAGAGTGAAATATAAAAAAATTTATTTAAGACAAAAATAGGAGTAAGTTTTCTTACTTTATTTTTATTTCGCGTCCTGTTTATATATTAAATATGATTTTTATTATATTTTTATATATAATATGGTTTATTAATTTTTTTATTTTTTATTTAACTAGGTTATTAGAAAATATTTTAATAATATAAATTTTCTTAATAAAAATTAAAAATTTATAATAAAAAAATCCTAAAATCTTGTATTAAAGATTTTTATTTTTGAGTTGAGATGTCATTAATTTTAGTTTCTCGTCAAATTTACTCTCTTTGTCCTCTCATGACTTTCTTTTTGAAAAATTGTTCTCTTATGATTTTTAATGAGAGGAGATGGAACAATTAACAAAAAAATTAATAATATTAGGCATTAGAACATTATTTAAATTATTATTTTTATTCATTATTAACTTAAAATTTTATTTATTATTCACATCACCGAAGAATATTGTCATATTATTCTAGCTTATTGGTTTGATTCATTTTTATCATAATATAGATTAATTTTATATTGTTAAAATTTGTCATATAAATTAATATTTAATATTAATAAATAGAAATGAAAAATGGAGCGGAGATAAGAAAGTCATTCCCTACATGAGATTTTTCATCTCCACCCCGTTAAATTTTTATGAAATAGTGTGGGGATGGAGTTTAAAATAATAAAAAAATAAGATGGGTATAAAAAAGGCCTCTCTGCTCTCACCCTTGCCCCATTGTCAACCCTAACCTTAGAACCCGTCGCTTTCAAAGCCACTTGGATTTGGCGAGAAACTTATTAATTCCTGAAGTTACCCCAACCCTAATTTCACATCCTCCTGTTGACTACAAAAAAAAATCCAAACTTTCACCATTAGCTCTTTAAAAGCCTTAGTCAACTACGAGCCGGAGGAGAGCATCAATAAAGGGTTGGAACCACAAACCCATAAAGCTACTGGTGGTGGTTGTTGGGTTAGGTAAAGACGAGACAGGGTTCAAGATACTTCTAGGACATATGATAAGAAACCATGTAAAAATGGTAATTTCATATATTAATTATTTAATTGTTAAATAATTAAAATATTTTATTATTATATAATATAATATTATTAATTATAATATATATATATATACTTGGTGGCCAAGTTTATATATACTTTATAATATTATATTATAATATGTATTTGATATATATTGTGAAATGTGTGAAAACACGATAGAGTGAGAAGCAATTGTTGCTTTTGCTTTTGAATTGTTTTGTTGTTTTGGAACAAGGCTAGTCGACCAAATTTCGAATTAAAGAGAGGGATTTGATCCTTTTTGAAAAATTGATTTCAAGAGTTGAAATTTTGGTTACCAATTACAACAATTAAGAAATTTATTTTATTGATCAAAGAGTTTATTAAGGAAAAAATAAATTTATTAAGGTTTAAAGTATTAAAGTCGGTGCTGGATTTTAAGCTATAGTTCTAGCTTATCAAGCCCACCTAATTGGCAAGTAGAACTGCCAACGAGTCGCACTTCAGACGGACTCTTAGTAACTTTTTAAAAAAGTTACAATTGATGAATTCTCAACCTTTACATACATTAATGTGATTAATGTATTATTTATGTTTATTGATTGTTTTTAATTGTTCCGTTGCTCATAAATATGTATGAAATATGTATTTTATACAATAAACACAATTACACATACATACACTCTAGTTATAATCGATCCAACAAAAAATACTCTGATTTAGAGAAATGATCTGATCTAGTATCCCTTTAAGCCTATTTGCTATGGTTTTAGCTATGAATCTATATAACACGTTACAAAGGCTTATAGGTCTAAGTCTGTTGGTGACTATGGACAGTTCATTTTTGGAATAAGCGTTATAAGGGTATTGTTTAAGTCAGTAGTGGCATCTTTGTTATTTAAGACTGGAAGATAAGCATGAATGGTATCGTCTCTTACTTGGTCCCAGTACATTTAATAGAAGCCTACTGAGAGGCCATCCGAGTCAGAGGCCTTAACTGAATTTGTCTGGTAAATAGCTTATACTACTTCCCTTCTTGAGAAAGACTTGGTCATCTTAGCATTCATCTCATATGTCACTTTGGTTCAAAGGTCCTAAATAGCTAACTCTCTCTGCTCTCTGGAAGGTAAAGAAGACTGAAATAAATTCAGGAAATGGCTTCTCAAAATTCTTTCGATATCCTGATCATCCTTCATCTAGACCCCATCCTCATTTCTAAGACCCTTCATTGCATTTCTTTTCTTTCTGCTACTAGCTTTGGCATGGAAATACTTTGTATTTCTGTCCCCAACTTTTAACCACAAGGTTCTAAATCTCTGCCTACAATACATTTCTTCTTCATAAAGCAAGCCATTTATTTTTCGCTCTAGTTGTTTAATTCTCGAATCAGGTTCATATTGTTGATGAGAACTGCTATAATTCATCCCATCTGTCAATAATTTCAGTTTCTTTCCTTTCCCCCTAAACACCTTCTTACTCTAATTCTTCAGCCACTTCTTGGTAAAAGCCATTTTTTTCAAAATTCCAACTATTGAATCCATGTTCTGAGTTTTACCAGAATACCACCCCTCTTGTACTACAGTCTTGCAATCTTCATAAAGGTGCCACATTTCCTCATAGTAGAACCTAGAAACTTTCTTTGGTCTCTTACTAAGCCATGTACTGCCCTTTTAAGCCTCAATCAAAATAGGGAGTGATCCGAACCCGTGGCCACTAGATGAGAGATATTGTGCTTCCCAAAAAGATAACACCACTAATCATTACAGAGGAATCTATCCAAGCGTTCTTCAACCAATTTGGGACCATACTTTTGATTCGACCAGGTATAGAGAGTCCTATTCCAACCTATATAAACAAATTACTAATTCTGACAGCATCTCTGAAGCCTTCAATAATTGTTGGATTCCTTGGCATTCCCTATTTTTTCTCTTCTATACTCAAAATTTCATTAAAATCACCACAGCAAAGCCATGGTAAGTTACTCATTTAACTTATTCTCTTAATTAAGTCCCATGTATAACTTTTTTGCCCTAATTTCGACATCCCATATATACCTGTAAACCGTTACTCTTAGCTTGACCCTTTCCCTATAACTGCATCCATATGCCTTTGACTATATGTTCATATTCACCTCTTCCTTCCATAAGAAGGCCTGACACTGGTTTACTACTCATACTTCCCAATTATTAGAGACACCATTATTTGACTCAAAATCCTTGGCACCAATTTGCACACAACCTATTTTCTCTTTTCTCATGTTTTTTTTTCCATTTCCCCTTTTTGTCTCTTGCACCACAGTATCATTGTGCCTCCCTCTATCAGTAGCCTCTTCATGTTAACCCTCTTCCTTATCTATCACAATCTTGTTCCAGTTATCATTGATAAGCATGGGGATTGCTTCTATAGTATTTAATAAATTACCAATTTCTCCTTCACCTAGCCCTATTAGATTCGAAACTTGTACTTGGGTCGGGTTTGCTTCATCTTGGCTGACTAGGCAGGGCTCAATGTTCAGCATTCTCTTGTACTTTGTGGCTACCTTTTGAAAAGCTTTTAGTGGTGAATTTTTTAGGCTCCTCTTTTGATCCCTTGATTTAGTCTCATCACATCTATGAGCCTTCTCACTATGCCTATTTATTGGAAAATTGGTGATTCAACAATTTTGGATGGACAAGAATTAAGATGAATACCAAAGTGAAGAGTTGCAAAAAGTCTAAAACGTGTGGGACACGTATGGAGAAGTCTAGGACGTGTGGGACACGTATGAAGAAGTTTAGGACGTGTGGGACACGTATGAAGAAGTCTAGGACGTGTGGGATATGAAGGGGGAAGCGAAACGGGACTCAAAGACGTGAAGAAAGTAAGAAAATGCGAGATAGGTGTACAGGACTAAGCGTCGCGGTGCCCAGGATAGCAACCCAGCGCCACAGCGCTAGACGCGATTTTGACCAGCACCGCGGCCCCCAAAAATGAGCACCGCGATACCAGAACGTGTGGAAAATTTCATTTTTCTTCAGGATTTTTAGTTTTGGACTTCCAAAACAAGTGGACTCTTACTCCAACAAGGAATAGGGTTAGTAGGCACGAAATACACCCTATATAAACACTTGTGAACCCTTGATTTTAGATTAAGCATTAAGAGAGACTCTAAGAGAGGGGAAGAACTGGGTAGACACTTAGTGCTTGTGTGCGCTAGGGTGGAACCATTGTTTGGGTGATCATTGTTTGTGATAGAGCAAGGGTTCACTAAACGTTTAGGTCCTTTTGAGGGTTCTTTATTGGATTTTTCTTATAAAATCTCTAGGGAGTTATAATAAGAGAGGTTAGGATCTTTGGATTCACCGTGGACGTAGGCAATTGGTCGAACCATGTAAAATTGTGTTGTGCTTTTTTGTTTTCTTCTTTGGATTCTTGTTGTGTTTGCTTGATTGACAGGTTATTCCGCTGCGCAATGAGGTTAGGGTTCTAGGCTGAATCTTGGGTTCTTCGCTTCAATATAACCTCGAGAAGGAGAATGGTGTTTCCTCCCTCAACAAACTGGTATCAGAGCTAGAGGTTTGATAATACATACCTGGGGTATTTAAACCATGGCTATAATCAAGTAAGAAATAGAGAAGTTCAATGGGATGAATGACTTCAATCTTTAGAGGAAGAAGATTAGGGTTCTACTAGTGAAGAAAGGGCTAGACTCAGCTTTGGAGGAAGCCAACTACTCAACTAGCGATGAGGCGACAACCTCAAAGTCCAAGTATAAAGATTGGGATACGATTCAAAAAAATACTCACAGTACCTTATTCCTAGCGTTGAGCGACGAAGTATTAAGGGAAGTTGGTGATGAAAAAACTACTTTGGGACTATTAAAGAGACTCGAGGCATTGTACATGAAGAAGTCTCTTGCAAATAGACTTCTTGTGAAAAAGAAATTACATGAGCTGACAATGCACGAGGGAACTTCATTGAGAGCTCACATTGACGAGTTCAACAAGATCATCATAAGTTTTGAGCAACTGGGTATCAAGACTGAGGATGAAGACAATGTCATTATCCTATTAAGTTCTTTGCCAAAAAGCTATGAGAGCTTTGTGGATACGCGGCTGTATGGAAATGAGTCTTTAACGATGAGTGACGTCAAGGCATCATTGAACTCAAAAGAATTGACAAAGAGATCTGAGTCTGAGAGTGGACCAACTTTGCTTGCACAAGGAAGGAAGAGCAACCAATCAAGGAGGAAATCCAAGAGGTGTTTCCTTTGTAATAAGGAATGGCACTTTATGAAGGATTATCCGAAATCAAAAGGCCAAGGAGCGTGGGCTGCAATCGGTACTGAGGAAGATACTGAAGTTGTAGACACATTAGTAGCCTCAAGAGGAAAGTATGCTTGCAAATTGATACTAGATTCGAGGTGCAGCGTCCATATGTGTTCCGACAAATCGATGTTTACCAACTATAAAGCCAAGAGAGGTAAAGCTCTAATGAGGAATGACATAACTTGTGAGATCATTGGAGTTGGTGACATAAGGCTGATGATGCAAGATGGAGAAACTAGGGACTTACATGGTATGAAGCATATTCCTAAATTGAGGAGGAACTTGATATCTCTAGGCAAGCTCGATGAGGAAGGGTATTCGGTTAGAGCAAAAAAAGAAAAACTAAGGGTAGAGAAAGAACCTATAGGGTTTAAGGGTGAGAAGCACAATGAGGGGCTCTATGTGCTTACTGGGATGGCTATGAGTGGCCCAACGCGGGGTGTTGGGGTAATGCAGACCACTAGGCGACATCCAAACCGTGCTTACCGAGGTGATGAGGGTCAGAAAGGAATGCAACGCATCCATACCCTATGCAAGGTGCATGAATGCCTTTGGAGGCCGAAGTCACTGGCCCGGGGAAAGTTAAGTCTTGGTGGAGACTTAACTGGACTCAACTCTATGTGATAGAGTATTGGTGTGGATTGGATCCCGAAGCCTTCTTATTTGAAAGATTTTGAATCAATGAAGGGTTTATTGAAAAATTTGTGATTCAAAAATTTGGATGGATAAGAATTGAGATTAATACTAAAGTGAAGAGTTACAAGAAGTCTAGAATGTATGGGATACGTATGGAGAAGTCTAGGAAGTGTGGAATACGAAAGGAGAAGCAAAACGGGACTCAAAGACGTGAAGGAAGCAAGAAAATGCGGGATAGGTGTACAAGGCTGAGCGCCGCGGCGCCCAGGACAGCAACCCAACGCCACAGCGCTGGGCGCGATTTTGGACAGCGCCGCGGCACCAAAACTCGTGGAAAAGTCTATTTTTCTTCGGGATTTCTAGTTTTGGAAAATTTTGGACTTCCAAAACAAGTGGACTCTTACTCCAATAAGGAATAAGGTTAGTAAGCACGAAATACACCCTATATAAACTCTTGTAAACCCTTGATTTTAGATTAAGCATTAAGAGAGACTCTAAGAGATGGGAAGAACTGGGTAGACACTAAGTGCTTGTGTGCACTAGGGTGGAACCGTTGTTTGGGTGATCATTGTTCGTGGTAGAGCAATGGTTCACTAAACGTTTAGGTCCTTTTGAGGATTCTTTATTGGATTTTCCTTGTAAAATCTCTAGTGAGTTATAATAAGAGAGGCTAAGATCCTTGGATCTACCGTGGATGTAGGCAATTGGCCGAACCACATAAGATTGTGTTGTGCTCTTTTGTTTTCTGTTTTGGATTCTTATTGTGTTTGCTTGATTGACATATTATTTCGCTGCGCAAGAAGGTTAGGGTTCTAGACTGAATCTTGAGTTCTTTACTTTAACATAACCTCGAGAAAGAAAAGAGCATTTCCTCCCTCAACACTATTGTATATCATTTGTTCCCCCATAAAAGATGCCCTCATCCATAAGCCATACGGTAGTTCAGATCCTTCTTTGGCATATTCACCCTCCTTCCCTTTGCCAACCTTTATCTTCTTTCTATATTCTTCATATTCTCTATATTGATGACCTATTCTTCTACCGTAATAACAAAATTCAAATAGTCTTTCTGGTAAAATAATTTCCTCGTAAGAGTCATGAATGCCCACTTTGATTAACTTCTTTAGTTTTGTAATATCAATTCTTATTCTAACCCTCGCAAACTTTCCCATACAACTTCCAAACGTATCCGTCTCCACTTCCTCTACCTTCCCATATTTTACTTCCTATCAATTTAATCTTCCCTTTTTGTATACACAACACTTGTAAGTTGTGTATTTGGGCCCCAAATAATGAGTGCATAAAACAGAACTTATTAATTTCTCCTATGGCTTCAACTTTTGAAAGAACAACGAGGGCTTGGTCAAAGTGCCAAGGCTCTCTTGCTAGCACCTTCCTCTTGTCTTCCTTCGCGTTGAAATGGCAAAGAAATTTGTTACTCCCGGGCTTTCAATCTGCATCTGCTCCACCGATTTCTATATTTGGTGCATAGTCTGCCTAAATGCTTCTCTGTTCATAGCTCTGTTGGATAGAACTTTAACCACTAGACACCCAGCACAGCACTTTAGGATTCTCCCTCCTATTTGTATCCTCCATTAAACTTAACTACCTCGGCCTCATCCGAAATAGTTAATGCCCTGCATAAATTAATTAGTTTCTCTGTGTCCATCTTACCCACCCACACCTCAAGAATTAACTCGCTGAAACAAGAAGATTTATGATGACCTAACACCAAGAGAAAGGAATAGGAAAGTAGGGACTAATAAATTAGAAAATACGTCAATATTCACTCAGTGGGAGTGACACTCCAAGGCCATAACAGTTTAGATCTACTTCAACTCATTTTCTTTCTATTAGAAAACAAAGAGAAAATCGCGAGAGAAGACAATCAGGAGAGAGATAGGCTTACACTCTCTCCCTCCAATATTAAATTGCCTATTTTGTAAGAAAGTTAACACACAAATTTATCTAATTATTAATTCTCCAATATTTTGATTTATACTGGTTAAATATTTCAATCAAATCATGTTGCTTTTGCTTGACGCAAATATAAAGTAGTATTTGAAAATAATTAACTGAAAATACAGAAAACAATTTCAGAGAACGAAGGAGATTAATTTCGCTATTCCAGATCCCAACTTTCCGGACATACATTACAAAATGAAGAGAATGATCTATTTCTGCTTTGTGGAGCTGGCCATTTGAACACAAATAATGCATGATTTTCTATATGTGAATTATTGATACAATTTGGTGTCTAATTTTCTAAATGTGAATTATTGATACAATTTGAGTAGGTGCAATAGGCGCACACGCACTTTGCTGGGCTTCTATTGGTTGCCCGGCTTGACAAATTCATATATATTTGTCTGAAATTTCTTGCATGAATGAACAAGTCATCTTTAGTTAATCAAAATGTGCGGCCGCCCACTTGAATTGTCATAAAAATTCAAGCACGTTGGGAGGAAGCAAACAAAATAAGGGCAACTTAAATAAGACTTGGTATTGGTATTGGTATTGGTATTGGCATTGATATTCTATTGATTATAGTTACAATATATGTTTTCAAATTTCACTAAAATAAATATATGATTGCTGATTAATAAAAAGAAAAAAATCTTAATTACTTATATTTAATATAATACATATATTAAAAATTTTCTTAAAAACTTAAATAAATTAATTTAAAAGAGTATCCTATTTTTTTTTTTTGGCCTTTTCCTTTTTCTTTCAAGAAAGAGATAATTGAAAAACTGTTTCAAAAATTGAAAATTATTTTTCCTTCCAATTTCGGTTTAGTCTCACTAAAATTGTTTCAATAAAAAAAAATAAAGAGAGAGAAATTATTCATATTATTTTGCCGTAGACAACGAAAACCCTGACCTTTAAAACTTTGCAACAACATCCACCTAATCACGCTGTTGTCAAATTAAACTCTTCTATCATCAAATTTTATAATCAAATCTTATAGGGTTTGTACATACGACTTCTCAAAGCAATCAACGACGAAGGAAACTTTCTCAAACTTTTATATATTGAAAAATCTCACCATACCCATTTTCTTTTAAAGCGTAGAAAATAACTCATTATGCTTCTCAACTTTTTTTTAAAAAAAATTTACTTTTTTATAATCTTCCGTGTTTCACATTCTTGTTCTCCCATTTATTTATTAAGTTGCTATTCATTTTGTGCAGCAAAGAGATCGCAATATAAAAGCATCAACCCTTTAATTAACATAGAGTTTCTTTGAAAATCTTTCAATCACAAGTCTTTCTATTTCTTCAAAATTATATGTAAGTCGTTAAAAAATTTTAAATTCATTAACATAATTTTAAATAAATATTATATTTTAATGTGTCAAATAATTATCAAAAAAAAAAAATCATCATCTTATCATATACGTATATGATACTTTGTCATGATCAAATTAAAGCATTTCCTTTTATTAAATTGGTATATCATTAAATAATTGTTCACACTCGTCCTATTAAGTAAGCAAATAATTGGAATGATTTAATTTCTATCAAAAATACGAAGGATGGTACGCGTATATATATATATATATATATATGACAAATTATCTTAACTTTTTCCCCCTTTTTTTCTCTTCAATTTGTTATTTTTGAAGGTTTTTTTGGGCGTCGTTTAAGCATGTTGGTTGTTTTGTTGATAGCTTTCAGGTCTTGGAGCTGAAACGGCAGCCGACGTGAATAAAGAAGCGGTGGCGATTTGCTTGCATGGCTTTTGTTTCTTTCATATTTTTTTTTATTTGAAAAACTATTAATAGTACCCGGTTTAATATAAAAAATATTCACTAATTTTAAAAATAGACATAAATATGCAACGGTGGTCAAAATCTATAACTATTAACCGTTAAAGAGTAATAAAATAAATATAATAATAAATCTAAGGGCAATAAAATAAATATAATCATTACAATAATAAAATAAAATAAAAATAAGAAACCCTAAATTAAAATTTCCTAATTTTTTTATCCTCTTTCTCTTCTCCTCTCTCTACAGCTATTGCACCTTGCGTGGCTATTGCCGAGGGCGCACAACCACTCATAGATGCTGCATGAAGTCACATACTATCATGTCTCACGTCAAATAAAAATTTGGTAGATCTTGAGTATTTAAAGGTGGGTATGCAGCATTACCTAACTGTTTAGTCTTTTGGGTCAATGGCAAGCGTCCGGCCCATGACAAGTGATATCAGAGCAAACCTAAATTCTCATTCGTATGTGGACCCCTAAAATTGCCCCAATGGAGATTGTCACATGGGATGTGGGTCCCCTATGCCGCTAAGAGATGGATAATATGGGCCAAGTGGACCCTAAAAATCTTGTGTCTTGAGCCCCAATAGAGATTGTCACATGGGTAGTGGGTTCTCTATCCTCGAGGGGATGGGCAATACGGGTCAGGTTGGTCCTAAAGTTTGGGCCATACCGTGACGAGGGCGTCACGTGATTGGGTGAGGGAGAATGTCACATCCCACATCGAATAAAAATTGGATAAATCTTGAGTGTATAAGGGTGGGTATGTAGCATTACCTAACAAGTTAATCTTTTCGGTCAATGACAAGCGCCCGGCCCGTGACACTATATGTCTCTTTGTGGTGGCTACACACACCTTCTTTGGTAATTGTAGCGACCTCGCTTTGCTACTGACTTTTTTTTTATTTTTACAGTAATTTTTTTCTTTAATTTTATTTTATAAATTGATTTTGATGACTTTGACACGATGTTGATGATTTTTTTAAAATAGTGAGATGATGTTTATGATCAAAATATTGAGACTATATTAATGATCAAAATATTGAGATGATGTTGGTGATATTTTTTTTCTCTTTAATTCGAATATAGTTATGTTAAGATGTTGTTGCTGTTTTTTTTCCTTCTTTAATTAGAATATAATTTTGTAAACAAGTTTTGTTAATTTATTTTGTAATGATTTTTAAAGATTAAAGATGAAGTGATAAAAAAAGATGAGATAAAATTTAAAAAAAAAATTAAATTTGAAGAATCTGTTTCAACTGATAAAATAGATAATTTAAGTCAGGTCAAGTGTTAATTTAATGAAAAAGTGATAACAATTAAATATTTGTACCTATTTTTAAAAATAATGGATATTTCTAATATTAAGTAGGGATGACAATATATTTTGCGGGATGAGGCCCAGCTTTAAATAGGGTGGGGATAAAGTGATTTTTGTAAAAATAGGGTGGGGTATGAAAAAAAATTATTTCTCATATTATTAACGAGGTAGAGATGAGATTAAGCCTCCCAACCCCATTTTAATGAATATATTAAATGTAATTTTTAATATATAGTTATATAGTTTACCAATTTTTTATTTTATAAATTGTATTTAAGTAAGTTACTAAGAAATATTTTAATAATATAAATTTATTAATAAAAACTAAAAATATTTCATAAAAAAATATATAATTTAGTATTAAAATTTTTTATTTTTGAGTTAAGTCGTCAGTCGTCAGTCATCATTAATTTTATTCTCTCAGACTCTCATCAAACTTGCTCAGTTGCTCTCTTTGTTCTCTCATCAAACTTTCTATCTCGTTTCGAGTAAAAATTTAAAATTACAACCAAATTAGTTTTAAAAGCATTTAAATCTATATTTAGTACAAGTGGTAAATTTGTAAGTCCTCATTGTAACAGATTATATCAAAGAGATTAAAAATTTTGATGTTTGCTCAATATTATTTAAGAAAAAATTATAATTATTTATTATTTATAAATAATTTAATTTTTTATTTTATTTAATTTTAACCAATTAATTTCTATATGGTTTGTTTTTTATTATCCAGTTTAAATTTAAGTTCTTTTACAAAAATTCAATATCACTCATTTATTAGAGATACTGATAAAGATAAACGTCAGTCTAATTTTTTGTAAGTTTAATTGTGTTAAACTATTTATTACATTATCTTAAAAAAACACTAAAAGTTGTTTATTTATTTTTAAGAATAAAGTCTCAATCTCGTGACTTTTAATGAGAGAAGATGAAGTAATTAATAGGAATATCAATGATATTGACACTAGAATATTATTTAATTTTTTTATTTAATTTATTATTTACTTAAAAATTTATTTATTATTCACATTATTTAATTATATTATTATATTATTCTAACTTGTTAGTTTAATTCCTTTTTTATCATAATATAAATTAATTTCATATTATTAAAATTTATGAATATAAATTAATATTTAATATTAATAAAAATGACAATTGGATGAGAATGGAAAAATCATTCCCCACACGGGGATTTCCCATCATTGCCCTGATAAATTTTTATAAGAAATAGGAAAGGGATGGGGCTTAAAATAAAAAATATGGCGGAATATGAAAAAGGCCTACATGCCCCCACCTCGCTTCATTGCCATTCTAAATATTATGCCTTACTTGAAGAATATCGCTAATAATTTTTTTTTTATTTTTTAATCATTCTTAAAAAAAATATTTTTGTATTTATTTAAAAAAAAAAAAAAAGAAAGAGAAAACACATAATGGTGGTGATTTTAGAGATGGATGAGTTCAATGGCATAGATTGGTAGGACAAAAGGTTTGAATTTTGATACAAGTTGCCTTATTGTAGGGTTTATAGTTGTAGCATTTATTCATAATTTTTAACAAAAATTATGTAATTATTTTGTAGACAATTTTTTTAAATTATATTATAAGAGAATTGAAGTAAAACAATCTAAACAAGCTTTTTAACCTCCACTCTCAAAACTCAGACTTTTTTTTTTTTTTTTAAAGGAGTTATGCATTGGGACAACTAAGCTGTGGAAGGAAGATCCTCCCTTACAATGGAATTTGGAGCCCTTGGAACGTCATGACTCCAAGAGACTTCGGAATCTAAGCTCAACGCCATTTTGGCCAAACCACGAGTAACCTTATTGGTATCTCTAAAACAAAGAGAACTTTAAAAGAGTGAAAAGACTTTAGGCACTGTAGAATATCTCGGATAAGTAAACTAAGCTCGGATGGAATATGCGATCTAACCAAACTTTCATTAATAACTATTGTTCCATCAGAATCGACTTCTATGACTAGGAAGCCAAGAAAATTTCAAAAAAAATTTGCTGTTGTAGTTAGGCAAAAGTAAACAATGGGTTAGTTTAATTGGTAAGATTTTGATGAGTAGTATTAGAGACTTCCTAACAAGAATGGGAGAGTATTTGTTTGCTTATTCGGTTTGAATTATTTTAAATTATTTTTGCATCACAATTTAAAAAACACAATTATTTTAATTATTAAATGTCATCTATAACTTAAAGTTCTACAATAAAATTTAAATTCAACATATCTTAAATTACAAATAGTAAGAAGAAAACGTTTCAAAATTATAAAGTATTTCATCCAAAATAATAAAAAAAACTTTTTACAAAAATAATAAAATAATATCAATTCGAAATAGTTTTTTTATGTCATTCCACATGATCCCAACTCTATACAAAATATTAAAAAAAAACCACTTAAAAATAAAATAAAGTAAAGTAAATATATTTCTACAAATCAATTTGAATATATAGTAAACAACTGTTAAAAAAAATCTAAGTTTTTTTTAAGAGGAAATCTTCAAGACTTTCTCTTCTTAGATACTCATGTGTGAATTTTATCAAAATAGGGTTAGACTTTTTTTACTAGTAATACTTGTATTAAAATTATAAAAGTTATTTTTATAGAAAGTATATTAAATTTATGATTCTCGGGGGTTAAGTTTTTTTTTTTTGAATTGTCTAAACACAATTAAGGTGACCAAGACAGAATTAGCCTTGAACTCTTTCAAGTACCGGTTCTTTATTAGCCTATCCACTTGGAACTACAAAGATGCACATGTGTTGGTACTGTGGTTATGGTCTTGGTGGTACTAGCATCTTTTATCCTTATTTCTTTTTCTTTTTTTTGTGGTACTTGGGAGGGTCTTGGCTCCTCGAGCAAGCCTTTTCCTTTAGGAGTGGGCAGAATCGGTTTTGGTTCGGTTCTGACTCAAATCAAACCAAAACTAGAATCAATCGGTTCTAATAAATTGGGTCAATCAATTCAAGCCCAAAATCAAACTAAACTAGTTTGAATCAATTTAATTTTTATTTTTTCGTTATTTTTAATGTATAGTTTTCGATTTGAACTAAACCAAAATCGAACCAATCAGGTTTAAAAAACCAAATTTAAATTTAAATCAAATCGAATAGAAAATTTTTGTTCGATTTTTTGGTTAACCGAACTGGCGCCCACCCTAATTCCCTTTGATAGCTTCAAACACGATCGTTAAAAGGACTGTCAAGGTAATATAAGGAAACTATATATGATCCCCTATTGTTTTGAGTATTACCCACTTATCCCTCTAATGTTTATATTATCCAAAATACCTATGTTGTTACAAAAATTCTGTTAAATCTTAACTCTTATTGTCCTTTTACTAATTTACCTCTTATATTGATGACATCATTCTTTTACTATTTTTTTTATAAATTATTATTGTAATTTTTTAAATAAATATTATTAAAATAATTAAAATAAAAAAACCATAACATATTTATATTATGATGGAATGATGAATATTTTTATTTTTATTTTTAGTTTTTATTTTATTTATATTTTAAAATACTCATTAGTTATTTTTTTAAATACATTAATATATAATACTTTAAGGAAAAATAAATATATTATGCTTTTATTATTTTCATTATGTTTTAGTAATTTTGTTTAAAAATATATTAAATAACCATAATGTATTTATTCTTTTTAACGAGCATTAAATATTAATGTATTAAAAAATTAAATATTGATAAAAATAAAAAAATAACTAGAATGTTCATCCTTCCACCATAATATAAATATATTATGATTTTTATTATTATAGTATTTTAGTTATTTGTTTAGTATTTTTTAATAATAAAAACTATAACATATTTTTTTTATTTCTAATGTGCATTAAATACTAATGTATTAAAAAATAAAAAATAATAATAAAATTTTAAAATATAAAATAAAATAAGTAAAATGTTAATCTTTCCATTTATGTTATAGTTTTTTATTTTTAATATTTTTTTATAAAAAAATTTCTTATTAATTTTTTTAAAAAAATAAAAAGATAATAATAATGATGTCATCAATGTAGGGGTAAATTAGTAAAAAGATAAGATTTAACAAAAAATTTGTAACCGTATAGAATTTTTTAGGTAATATGAAATATCTGAGGAAGGGAAAAATCAAAATAAAAGGGGGATAGTTAGTCGTGGCTGGTAATATATGTCTCTCCTTATATTTTTGCAACTTGTATCAAAATTCATAGCTTTTGTCCTACCAATCTACGCCATTAAACTCATCCTTCCCCAAAATCACCACCACTATATGTTTTCTCTTATTTTTTTCTAAAAGAAAAATACAAAAATAAATTTTTGAAAGAAAAAATTGATTAGAAAATTAAAAAGAGCATTATTAGCAATTCTCTCGAGGTAATGTTTAATATTAAGGATAGTAATGTGGCGGGGCGGGGGCATAGAGGCCTTTCCCGTACCTCACCTTATTTTTTATCTTAAACCCTATCCCCACCCCATTACCCATAAAAATTTAACGGGGCAGGAATAGAAAATCTCCATGTAGGGAATGATTTTCCCATTCTTGCCACATTCACCATTTTTATTTATGTTAAATATTAGTTTATATTTACAAATTTTAATAATATAAAATTAATCTATATTATGATAAAAATGAATCAAACTAACAAGTTAGAATATGATAAAATCCTTAAATAACGTGAATAATAAATAAATTTTTAAGTAAATAAAAAATTAATAATTAAATAATATTTTAGTGCCAATATCATTGATCTTCCTATTAATTACTTCATCTTCTCTTATTAAAGTCATGAGATTGAGACTTCATTTCTAAAAACAAATAAACTATTTTTAATTTCTTATTAATTTTTTTAAATAATATAATAAATAGTTTAATATAATTAAACTTACAAGAAATGAGACTGAAATTTATCTCTATCAGTATCTCCAATAATTGAGTGACATTGAATTTTTGTAAAATAACTTGAATCTAAACTGGATAATAAAAATAAAACCATATAGAAACTAGTTGATTAAAATCAAATAAAATAAATTTCAAATTTTTTACAAATAATAAATAATTATATGTCATTTCTTTAATTTTTTTCATAAACAATATTGAGCAAACATAAAAACTTTTAATGTCTTTAGATGTAATCTACTACAATGAGAACTTACAAATCTACTACTTGTACTAAAAGCATATTCAGATGCTTCCAAAACTGATTTTATTATAATTTTGAATTTTTTACTCAATACGAAATAGCAAGTTTGATGAAAAAATAAAGAGAGCAATTAAGCAAGTTTGATGAGAGTTTGAGAGAATTAAATTAATGATGACCGATAGCTTAACTAAAAAATAAAAGCCTTTAATATTAGATTTTATTTTTTTATTACATATTTTTAATTTTTATTAATAAAATTATATTATTAAAATATTTATTAGTAACCTAGTTAAATATAAATTATAAAATAAAAAAATTAGTAAACTATATAATTATATATTAAAATTTATATTTAATATATTCATTAAAATGAGGCACAGGGATAGAATGGGACAGAGAGGCTTAATCTCATCCCCACCTTATTAATAATTCGAGAAATATTTTTTTTATGCCCCACTCCATTTTTACAAAAATTACTCCATCTCCACCCTATTCAAGGCGAAGCCTCATCCTCGCAGAACATATTGCCATCCCTACTTAATATTAAAAATATCCATTAATTTCAAAATTAGGTGTAAATACTCAACTATTGTCACTTTTTCCTTAAATTAACACTTGACTTGTCAAAGATTTAAATTGTCTATTTTATCTTTAATTTAAATAGAGTCTTCAAATTTTATTTATTTTTTAAAACAAAAACTCTCCTTTTTATTTTATCTCATCCTTTTTAACACTTCATCTTTAATCTTTAAAAATAATTACAAAATAAATTAACAAAATTTATTCACAAAATTATATTCTAATTAAAGAATGAAAAAAAAAATCAATATCAATTTAACAAAACTATATTCAAATTAAAGAGGAAAAAAAATCACCAACATCATCTCTATATTTTTTTTAAAATCATCAGCATCATCTCAAAGTCATCATAATCATCAAAATCAATTTATAAAATAAAATTAAAAAAAATTACTTTAAAATAAAAAGAAAAAAAAAGTCAGTAGCATAGCGAGCTCGCTACAACTACCAAAGAAGGCTTGTGTAGCCACCACAAAGAGGCTACACAGGCTTTCAACCATAGTTGCGCATTGGCTCCATGAGTAGTTGTGCGCCCTCAGCAATAGCACGCGAGGTGCAATAGCTGTAGAGAGAGGAAAAGAGAAAGAGGAAAAAAAAATTAGGATTTTTTAATATAGGATTTTTCATATTTATTTTTATTTTATTTATTGTAGTGGTTATTTTTATTTTATTGCCCTTAGATTTATTTTATTATTTTTTAATTTATTACTCTTTTACGGTTAAAAGTTATAGATTTTGACCAATGTTGAATATTTATGTCTATTTTTAAAATTAGTGAATATTTTTTATATTAAGCCTACCTTGAGGTATTATCAATAATTTTTCAAATAAAAGAAAATATGGAAGGAAGAAAAGCCAAGCAAGCAAATCGCCACCGCTTCTCTATTCACGTCGGTTGCCGTTTCGGCTCCAAGACCTGAAAGCTGTCAACAGAACAATCAATATGCTTAGACGACGCCCAAAAAAACCTTCAAAAATAACAAATTGAAGAGAAAAAACCGGAAAAAAGATAAAATAATTTGTCACATATATATATATATATATATATATATATACGCTACCATCCTTTGTATTTTGATAGAAATTATATCATTCCAAATATTTTCTTACTTGATAGGACGAGTGTGAACAATTATTTAATGATATACCAATTTAATAAAAGGGAATGCTTTAATTTGATGATAAGATGATTTATTTTTTTTATATAATTGTTTGACATATTAAATTATGATATCTATTTAAAATTATGTTGATGAATTAAAAGATTTTAACAACTTGCATATAATTTTGAAGAAATAGAAAGACTTTTGATGGAAAGATTTTCAAAGAAACTCTGTTCATTTAAGGGGTTGATGCTTTTATATCTTAATATATTATAAACTGCTATCTTCTTTGCTGCATAAAATGAATAACAACTTAATAAATAAATGGGAGAACAAGAATGTGATACATGAAAGATTCTTACAAATTAAGGGGTTTTTTTTTTTTGTAAGTTGAGAAGCGTAATGAGTTGATTTTCAATAAATTAATGAAGTAACTTTCGATGCTTCAAAAGAAAATAGGTATTGTGAGATTTTTCGATATATAAAAGAGTTTGAGAAAGTTTCCTTCGTCGTTGATTGCTTTGAGAAGTCGTATATACAAATCCTATAAGATTTGATTATAAAATTTGATTATAAAATTTGATGATAGAATAATTTAATTTGACAATAGCGTGATTAGGTGGAAGTTGTTGCAAAGTTTTGAAGGTCAAGGTATTCGTTGTCTACGGCAAAATAATATGTATAATGATATATATTTTAAATTATATTTTAAATAATAATGTGTAAATTAATTATTGAACGATAAAATAGTATAAATTTTAAAATTATTCATTACATTATTTTCACTATCCAATAATTGATTAACACATTATTATTTAAAATAATCTTAAAATATAAATTTGAGATGTATAACATCATTCATAGTATTTTAAAAATTCTTGACATATGTGGAGATGACTTTAAAGATAATTACAAGTAAAATTTGAGGTCTAAATTTAAAGATAATAATATAAATCAAGATCTAGAAGGATTTTTAATTAAATTAAAGGTTAATAATTATAAGCTATATATTGAGTTCGATCTTAATTTATTTATTTTTTAGAATTTTCTTGTTTAATAATTATTTAGTTGTGTTTTTCTTTAATGCTTCTCTTCTTTGATTTTTATGTATCAAGGAGGTTATTTATAGGCAACCGCATAGATTGTAGATGAGTTCTCAAACAGATAATACCAAAATTAGCTCGCTTTAATCCTGCTTTAAGGGTTTCTAGTGCAATTGGCATATCAAATGCCTCAAGCTGAATTACCTCTTGGTGAAATCATCTTATAAAAGTTTCTTAAACTTTTACTCTGAACTTATCATCCTAGCTATTGAGGGTGTTTGGCCTTCTCTCAGGCTTTTTGAAAGTGTTGGAAAAAATTATCAGTCAACTCACTAAAGGAGAAAATTATTCTGTCTTAGGCTTCGGTACCAAAAGAGGGCTTGTTCGTCTAAATTAATATGGAACAAGTGATACATCTGCTTTTTTTTAAGCCCAATAATTAACAATATATCAGTTATCTAATCGACATAGTGATAAAGGTCTGATGTGCCTTTATAAATTGATAAATTTGATAGCTTAAATCCCATTGGTAGTTCTATATCTCTGAGCTCATCAGTAAGAATAGATTTTCTCTCCCACTTAGTTATTTTTGGGAGAGGGAGCTCTTGTTCAATATTTCTTTGGTGTCTTCTACGATTTTACTACCTTCTCTATGTCTATTTAGAATTTCTTTATCATTCCCCTTGATTCCACTATTTTATCTTTGCTTGTTTAAGATTCCTCTAGCATTTTATATGTTTTCATTTTTTCTTTTCAGCATATCTAGTAATTTTTTAAGCATCATATTCACATGAATTTTTCCTTCCTTAGGTGCATCTTAGAAGGTCTAAATTGCCAAGTTCTTATTGAATAGGAATGTGAGCACGATCTCCTTTGCATGACCTTTTACTTGGTGAGTGACTCTCTCATTCAGAGGACTCTATAAGAACCCGCATCTCTTTTTGTCCTTAAGTATGCTAAGAAGGATTTTTTACTTCCCCATGCTATTAAGAATATGCCCATTGAATTTAGAGAGTTACGTTGTGATTTGAGGATCTATTGGGATTCTTGTGGTCCCCCTAAATTCTTGCAATTTTTTACAACTTTAATCATCAATTTCTTTAATTCATACTTATCTTGACATGACTTTCTTAATTCTTCTTTTAATGCCTTTTGTCAAGTTGGTGTTTTCCCATCTTGATATGGTGTGTTGCTATTTTACACTTCTACGAATCTATTTGAATTTTATGATTTAAGATTGTTATCAACCCACGAGATTTGCTTGCTATTCTGAGCAACTGTGGAGTGATTAGTGACAATCTTTGAGTGTTTGTTCTATATAATCTCTTTCCTTTTTATAGTTTTTTGTTTCTTTCACAGAGGCAACATCAAACTATTGACCTAAAAATTTTTATAATCCCTAAATCAACAAATTGAATTTGTTTCTCTTGAAAAACTCAACTAGGTCTTAGGAGGGACTAAGAACTAGGTTAGACTGATCTGCTAAGGATGTTAGGTTTAATGAGAATCCTGCAACTGAAGAAAAAAGTGAGACCTCGCAAAAAGTTTTTTCGATGAGGGCACTTTGATGCATAAAGTCAGTAAGAATCTAAAAAAATAAAAAAAAAGAGTAAAAGGGCAAGAAAGATAGACAATGAATAATAAATAACTGAGATTTTGTTAAAGGTTTGAAAGAAAAGAGAAGGCTTCAACAGCTTTTAGAATATAGTTATGTCTTGTAGATCGCAGACATTTGTAATAATGTTCTTCCGATCATTATAATAATTCTCATGCCTTTAACTTAACAAATTTGACCCTATTTATAGGGTTAAAAAATAGGTTCAATATGTAGTGTTAAAATTCTATTAGGATTAGAAGTTTTTAAGATTTTCTCTTCTTAAATTCTTATGTTAGATTTTTTTTTTTAAATAAGGTTAGACATTTTTTGTTCGTGTAAAATTTGTACTGAAATTATAGGAGTTTTATTTGTAAAAAATATACTAAGTATATGGTTCTCAATAATTAAGTTTGTTTTGAATTGTTTAAGCACGATTAGGGTGGTCGATTAGAAAGAGGAGTGTACTTGAAGACTGAAAACAATATTGGGATGATGACTACGAACCCATCCAATAACACTAATGCACTTTTGTGACCATTGGGCCCATGCTTATGGGTTTGACTTTGTAAATTATAGCGAACGAGTTAAGGATGTGTAGTGATTCAGCTTTTGGCCCGAAATCTAGGGAGAATATGTTCAGGCTTCCTGAAATTATCCAGGGCGGTCTTAAATAAAAGTTTGTTTCGTTTACGGTTGTTTGTGATTCATTGTAGTTCGATTTCTAGTGCGTTGAAACACTAGTCTTAGTCTTATTTGATAACACAAAGAGGAAAGTAGTTAGACAATATTTGTGGTCTTTCCCACCTCGATGTTTTACTGGTTTTGTAATTGTAATACTTGTGTGTGGTAACTCTTAATAGTATCAAAATCCTAATCAATTGTGGTGAACTTCAAGATGGCAAAACAAAAAATTACTCTATTCTAAAGATCTAACGTTAATTTGGACAGAGAAAACTACAAGTTGAGAATCATGGTGAATCGGTTTGTAAAGAAATCTTAATTGATTAATCATAGTGGCCGGAAAACGTTGATTTGTCATATCAGCAAGTAAAACGTCGATCTCTTTTTAAAAGAATAACATCCACAAAAACTACATAATTGGTTCTTAGTCAACTAAATACCTAACTCTAGAAATTTAATAGAGTGGATGATTTGATTAGCCATAGGGCCATGGCTTGTGATTTGGAAAGTCGAATAAATTTATATTTTCCAAAGAAATGATATTCACATAAAAAGATACATGAGATAATAAAAATGAACATTTTCATTAATATTTCCAAGGGAAGATCTAATATCAAAGAAATTTATTAGTTTGAGAAATATGTAATAATGTTCAATTATTAATATCTTTGTGAAAAATAATATCAGATTATATGAAATAATTTCATTATCTTTATAAACATTAAAAATGGTTATATGATAGTTATATTCTTGCACAACATAGCAGAAAAATTGTTTTTTTATTAAAAACTAACTTTTTAATAATAAATTTTTTATTATTCTTTAAATATTAAAATATATTTAATATATATACACAATAAAAAATTATATTAATACAAAGAATAAAGACAATAAAAAAAACAAGAGCAAATTATGAATATAAAATTCAAGTCCTAAGATGTTTGAACACAAAAAATCATACGCATACGCATAATTAAAATGACATAACTACTTTTTTTTCATTAGTTGTAATAAAATATTGTCTAACAACCAGATTTTGTTGCTTATTTCTCAAATAAATAAATATTTGTGATATTAGGTCTTATCTTAAAGGTATTAACAAAAATATCCTTTAAAAAAAAATTCCAAATTGCTATAAATATTAAACAATTTTCTTAAAATAACCAGTATCAAGGACAATGGATCCTCTTCTCCAGTTCCTGTTAACTCTATTCTCTAGCCTGCTAGTTCTGTCAATCTGTATCAGCTACTTGTATCAGTCCAAGAAACCAGTCACTTCTCAGACTAGGAGTGGCAGTGTGCCTGAAGCTGCTGGTGCTTGGCCTCTTCTTGGCCACATGCACTTATTGGGCGGACAGAAACTAATATACAAAGTATTGGGTGACATGGCTGACAATTATGGACCGATCTTCACCGTAAGATTAGGTTCACATAAAGCTTTGGTTGTAAGCAGTTGGGAAGCGGCCAAGGAGTTTTTTACCCTCCACGACAAGGCATTCGCTTCCAGACCAGCAATTGCCGCCTCAGAGCTGCTAGGCTATAACTATGCTATGTTTGGGTTTGCTCCTTATGGACCTTACTGGCGTGAGATGCGCAAGATAACTACAGTTGAACTTCTATCAAACTACAGGCTTGATATGTTCAAGCACATACGAGTTTCGGAGGTGCAGACTTCAATAAAGGAATTGCACATGACTTATAAGAGAAAAAGTGCTACTGGTACAGATAGTGGAGTTGTGGTGGACATGAAGCAGTGGTTTAAAGATTTGACACATAATCTTACTTTCAGAATGGTGGCAGGGAAGAGATTTTTTGGAAGCAGTGATGATGGAAAGGGAGAGAAGGCACGGCACTGGCAAAGGTCGATCAGGGAAGTCTTTTATCTGTTTGGGGTGTTTGTGTTGTCTGATGCAATTCCATCTCTTGGCTGGTTAGATATTGGAGGATATAAGCGATCCATGAAGAGAACTGCAAAGAAACTAGACGCCCTGGTTTCAGGATGGCTGGAAGAGCATAAACAGACAAGGCTATTGGGTGGAGAAAGAAAGGAGGAGCAGGATTTCATGGATGTTATGCTGACCATTCTAGAAGGTGCCAAGATATCTTCTTTCGACGCTGACACCATTATCAAGGCAACTTGCCTGGTAAGTCCTTTCCGAAATTCTGGTTTACTGTTATCCGACGCTGACACCATTATCCGATGTTTACTGTCAACTCTTTAGGCTTTAATTAAATATGTTTGTGCCTTTCAAATGGTGATATTGTTTTGTAATCCTATCAATTAAACTCGAAGTATATAGTCAATCAGAACATAGATTTTGGTAATGTCTTAAGAATCAGACCCAAGTGAAGAAAATGAAAGGGTAGTCAGAAACACCATTTTAATTTGCAGATCAAGTGATTGTGGGACGGGGTCGTGCCTGTCTATCTTGGGAAGATGGGGACATAGGGTTAGATTTTTGTTGTAGTGTATGAAAATCTAGAATACTGTTAGGCTCATTTAGATAGGATGAGATTAGACAAATTTGTCAGGATTACACGAGATAAGATAAGATATGATAAAATTGTGTCTAGTGTCACGTGAGATTGAATTGGACGAATTAAAATAATTTTAGAAAATTATGTAGTTAAATATACTAATATTTTAATAAGTTAACAAATAATTAAGGATAAATACTTTAATTTACATTATTAATTTTATTTTATGATAGTAAATTCATTTTGTAAATATACACGTAATACTATAAGAAAATATATTATTAGTATAATTCTTAATTACAAAATTTGTATAGAGAATTAATTTTAATTAATAATTTGACTTAATAAGTATATTATTTATTAAAGCAAATATATTATTTCAATTATTAAATAAATTTTTTTAATATTTATTAAAATAAATATACCATTTCAATAATTAAATTAAAAATTCATTATTTCAAAACATAATTTGTAATTTTAATAAAATAGTTATTGATATAAATAATTTATTCCATATGTTTACATTGTTATTTTTTGTGACTTGTATTATATTAAATTTATAAAATTAAATTAAATTTTTATTTATTATTTTGAAGGGCAAACAATTTATTAAATTAATTAAAATATTATTTTTTTTAATGGATCATATTATATCATTAATATCATCAAGATATTACATCTCAAAAAGACAGGTGCAACACGAGAATTTTTTAAGAAATCACCCATTATAATACTATTTTCATCCAAACACATTTAACTTTGAAATTTTGATAAAATTTGGTGTATTAATGTTGGTATGATTGCACCTATTAATTAAAATATTATTGAATAACTTATCCCATAATTTTTATGAGATAAACCATTCACAAGTGAGACCCATATTATTTATTTGCACACAATTTTCAAGATAGTCCCATGAACATTGTTTTAAACTTTCTCCTAAAACTTGGAAGAAGCTCCGCTAAAACAACCACTTACTTTTTCTTATAATATAAAAAATAAGATTGTTTGACAAATAGCATCACTGTCAATTCAAAACTACGATTTCAGTTCCCTGGCTACTCGAACTTGGTCAAAAGTTCATTGATGCTGAAACCCGTTTTACCCTACCACATATACCTTTTTTTATTTTGACAACAGTACATTTTCCCCAGCATATATAAATAAATCCCCAAATTTAGCTAGACTATGACGTGGTCTGAAGTGACAACTTTTACTCGGTAGGCAAGGCAACAAATTGAAATACAGGATTGACTAAGTTTAACTGGACAATACTTGAAGAACAAGTACGTAGGAATTTGTCAACAGTTGGAATTTGTCAAGTTTCGTGACGGAATCAAAAAGTTTGTGACTAAGACCTTAAGTTATCTGTCGAGAACTCCGGCATGTCATCTATCTCAATAATTTATTTATTTATTTATTTTTAACGCAGCTCAATAGTGAATTTTAGTTGTTTTTAAACTGTTAAAATAGAACTTAGTAAAGGGATTTTATTTCGAGGATAACTTGACCTCTTATGTTCTACTTTGGCAGAACATAGTCCTTGCAGCTGATACTACCGTGGCTCCTCTCGTTTGGGGTCTATCTTTACTCCTCAACAATCCCCATGTGTTGAAAAAGGCTCAAGAAGAGCTGGATACATTTGTTGGTAAGGAAAGAAATGTGCAAGAGTCCGACATTGGAAACCTAGTATATATCCAAGCAATTATAAAGGAAACGTTGCGCCTGTACCCTGCTGGCGGTATCCTTCTTCGTGCGGCACAGGAAGAATGCACCCTCTCAAACGGCTACCACGTTGCAGCTGGTACACGCTTGTTGGTTAACATTTGGAAGATTCAACATGATGAGCGTGTATGGCCCAATCCTTACGAGTTCCAACCTGAAAGATTCTTGACTAGCCATAAGGACGTTGATGTTAGGGGTCTGAATTTCGAACTGATTCCCTTTGGCTCTGGAAGAAGATCATGCACAGGGCTCTCTCTGGCTCTCAAAGTGCTATATTTTGCACTTGCTAGCTTCTTGCATAGTTTTGAAGTGGCCAAACCATCAAATGAAGCAGTAGATATGACCGAGAGCCCTGGCATGACAAATCCTAAAGTAACCCCGCTTGAAGTTCTCATTACTCCGCGTCTTGATTCCAAGCTTTACAATTAAAGGAGTAATAAGGTCAGGGTATGATGTCATGTGTATTTAGAGTTGTAAGACAGCTAATGACCTGTGGTAGTTGAGATTCAAGAGTCAAGACTTGGTTGAATGCGTCCATATGTGCATGAGAGTTCACTAGTTTAAGTCTTACATCTGTAAAATGTATCTTGCAATACGTATTTGAATGGAGTGAATAAAGAGCAAGAGGATGTAATAAAGTGTAACATATAAATTTATAAATGCACCATACCCAAGTCAGAGAATGCATCATTTTTGGTGTTGGCAATTCATACTTAGAATGTACTGCCCCTTTGCATAATAAGAAAAGAAGTTATTGAAGTTTAATTCAAGCGGAAAAAAGTTCAATGCAACACCAAAATGTTTGCAGGTCAGTTACCAAGCAAAGTGATTGGCAATAAGTGACCCACAACAACCAACTGCCAAATTCTCCCTAAACAAAAATGTCTGATGGTGTAAAGTTGTGATTAATCTCTTGTCACTGCAAGCTAAATTCATCGTAACTAATTGGATTAGCCCATAAGCTTGTCAAACCGAGCTATATTTAGGGATGACAAAATTTGAAATTGAATTCGATTTTTTTTTGTATAAACTCGGAACTTAAATTTTACTCAAGTTTTTTCGGGCCTAAGCCAATTCTAGATTTAGATTCGGGCTAGATATCGATAATTTGGCCGAATATAAACTCAATTTTTTCTTAACTTTTCTAAAATTTATTAAGTAAAATTTAAACTTTTAAAATATTTATTTTGTAAAGCAATTATTAGATTGTAAAATTTATATTGTAAAATATGTGTTCATAATTTAATATAGTTCAAACTTTTATTATTTTGTTCTTTTATGATTATTAAAATTTTAAATTTATTTTCTTATCTCGTTTCAACTTTCAGTTTTCATCAACTCATCTTTCTTTTGCAATAATTGTCATATTAATTTTGAAACATGGTAATATACTAAATATGAATTTATTAATTTCATTGTAAATTTGTAATGCTAATAATTCAAATTAATAAGTCAATCATTCAATAATTGAAATTCTTTTATAAGAAAATAATGATAATGTTCAGTTGGCGACGTGAAGTCTCTTTATTGTACATGAAAACTCAAGGCAAATCTCTCCTCAGCAAAATCAGGAGAGTATCTTTTTGTGCCTTGATTTACTTCATTTGAAAGGAGCATAACCAGGTCGTGTTCCAAAACAAAAACCCTTCTACCTCTAATGTACTCCATAATATTAAAGATGTTGTCTGGATTAAATGTTTAAGTGTTATAAATGGCCAAAATATAGATCACTTGGTGGTTAAGTGGTGATTTTGTTTTTAGTTTCTTCTACGGTGTAATGTCTTTGATTTGGTACTTTTTACTTCTGTACTTAATTATTTGTTGGTTTTAACAATAATATTCATTATTATTTACCCAAAAAAATAATTATAATATTTTACTACAAAATACATTTACTTAGTAGTTAGTAGCTTAGTATTTATTATAAATAATAAAAAATTTAGATAATCAAATTGGGGCCCAAATTCCTAATTTTTTATTTAGACTTTAGAAAAAAGAACCTAGACTTGGTACAAATTTTTTCAAATCTAGATCCGGTTTGAATTAGAAAAATATATTTAAAAAAATCCAAACTTTCTGAAATTATTTTCAGAATTTGAGTTTTTGAGTTTTTTCTGATCCAGATTTGGATCTAAGCTAAATTGTCATCTATAGTAATATTTATTTAGAGATAATCTAGAAACAACTTTGCATAAACTAGACTCCACTTTATTTTGTGTATTTTTAAGGAAAATGATATATGGACTCTAAGGTTTGAAGAAAGGAACTGACAAATTCTTGTAATTTGAAAAGAGATAAAAAGACTTTTATTAGATAACGAAAACATTTTATTAGATAGTTTGTATCCAATAATAATTAAACAGTTTATTTGTTCCTTTAAATAAAATTTCAAAAATTAAAAAAGGATAGCTGGCAATTGGGTTCCACTAGTGGTTGCCATCACTACTACTGATGACAAGCCTACCACTGTTGATTGTGAACGAATTGGTTAATAGTAGAAATCATTGAACTTAAAATTTCGTGATTTATGCAATGGTTGGATTAGTTTCAATAATTGAGCATCAAAAGAGTGTAAAAAATAAAGTGAAGGTGGACGGTAACCATAATGTCAATGTCAAATGCGGTGAGAAGTGAACTGTTGCCACCATTAGAGTCACCGATCAGCGATCTAGTTGATGATGATATACATGCACCTTTACTTGATATTGTTTAATGGCAATTTTATGGTAATCAATGCCCTTTCCTTTACTTTTGGCACTCTTCTAATGTTTCATTAGTGAAAACAACCTTTTATCTTATAGATTACAAAATTTTTAGTTCGATAATATTAACTACGAGTCAATCCGCCACCGATCACCAACAGCCCACCAATCAATGGCAAAGATGGTGACCACTAGTCAGATTAGTGGCTGGCTTCTCTCATTTTTAATTTTTTAATTTATTTAAAATATTTTATTAAAAATAAAATTCTAATTATATGATGGCATGTGTCATTATCACTTATTATATTATGACGTGTCATTTTATTAAAAATAAAAAATAAACTAATTATATTATAACAGTGTTACTTGTGATTAAATTAAAAATTAAAATAATAAAAAAATTCAATATAGATTTATGCCACATCGTGTTCTTTTATGTATATACGAAATTATTACTTTTACCATCCAAAATAACAATTTTGTTACCTAACAAATTTTTTTTTGTCTCTTTTAAAACTATAAGAGTTTATCAGTATTGTTGGGGTTTTTTAATGTGCACTCTAAAAATCTTAAGCACATGCCAAAAATTTCCCCCACAAGTAAAATAAGAATAAGAAAATATCATACAAAGAGATAAACAATTATACACAAAGCACAAAAAAATTTACTAGTTCGGCAACAAATATCTATGTTCACAGTGGATCACGAGATCCTTACTTTTTTTTTTTCTTTTTGATTAGTAAAAAAGATAATTTTATTACTAATCTAACGAGATACAAATAAAAGCACAGTTAAGAATACAGAACAATAAAACAAAACAATGACAATCAAGAATTAAGTGTCACCACTTTGTTACAATATTTTCTAATGGTTGACCATTTAAAATACTTAGACATTAAATCCATACAGCATCTTTAATGCATCGGAAGACATCAATAACATTGGGAGATTTATGTTGGAACACCACCTGGTTACGCTCATGCCATATGCAATAGATGGAAGCACAAAAAATAATCCTCCGAATTTTGCTAAGTAAAGATTTACCTCCAGTTTTCTTACAAAAATAGGATACTTCTCTCCGCCAAGTGACATGGTGTCACTGAATTTAACAAGCCACTATGACCTTTTTTCAGACACTACCAAAAAATGTGTAATCAAAAAATAAATGTTTGGATTAGGAACAAGACTTTATTTTACCAATTTGCTTTTTGTAGATAATTTATCATTCAAGACTAGCCACGTGATAAAACTATATTTAGGGATACATTAAGGACCTCATAGTAGTTTATACCATCCAACTTTAATACCTATCTTTGATAAGTTTTGATATGCATTAGCAATAGAGAATTGTCTATTGGAGCAACCAGTCCAAATTACCTTGTCCTCACGAGAAGCAATAGAGAAGTTTAGGCTGATAAATTCCCAGGCTTGAGCAATATGTACATCCACCGGATTCAATAAATTTCAAACCCTAGTGCGCCAAAGGTCTCTAACTTTTACACAGCATAGAATATCAGAGTCCCCAATATTTATATGAGAGAATTTGTCTAATAAAGAAACACCCTACATCCATTGATCATACCAAAAGGAAAAATTAGAGTCATTTCCCAATTCATAGCCAATTATCTTTTTTGCTTGGTTTCTACATTGCAGAAGATTTCGTCAAACCTAACTACAATCTATTGATTTTGTGATATCCTAAAAACTCAGTCTTCTAAGCTTGTTATTAATCACCCACCGAGCCCATAAGGAGGATTTAACTACCAGAAGCTCCTAAATATGTTTAATCATTGCTGCTTAATTCCTTATGTATAGATTTTATGCCTAATCCCCATTCACTTTTGTGCTTGCAAACTTGAGATCATGCAACTAAGCTTTTTGTTTTCTGAGAGTCATGACCATGCCATAAGAATTTCTTGCATATACCTTCCACTTCCTTGATAACTATTTTTAGGAGGACAAAAATAGAGCACCAATAAATATGCATACTCATTAAGATAGAATTAAGCAGTTGAAGATGCCTTGCATAGGAGAGTTTCTTAACCACACAATTAGAAATTCTTGTTGTCATTTTACTGATCAAATATTGATAATGCTCTTTCTTGAGTCTCCTAGAGATTAAAGGGACACCAAGATATTTGACCGGTAGCACTCCATGATGAAATTAGGTCAAATGTAAAATAGCATCTTTAGTGTGGTCAGGAGCGTGTCCAAAGAATATGGAGCTCTTGTTCTCATTTAATTGCAAGCCAGATGTCTTGTAAAAACCTTTTAAGACATTGTTGAATTGGCTAATTGAACTGGTATTGCCATAAGAGAAAAGTAACAAATCATCAGCAAAGATAAAATGGTTCAGTTTCAATCTTTTCCATCCTTTATGAAAGGTAAAGTTTGCTTCAGAAATACTATTAAGACTTCTACTGAAGTACTCTATAACAAGGACAAATAACAAAAGAGACATTAGATCCCTTTGGCTCAATCATTTCTTTCCCCAAAAAAACCCTCCAAGGTACCATTCGCCATCACAGAGAATATACTTGTTCTAACACAACACATGATTAGCCAGATAAAAGAATATGAAAGATTAAGACCAATTAGAACTTCTTCTAAGAAATCCCAAGAAACTGAATTATAGGCCTCTCGCAAATCAATTTTGATAGCATAACTAAGAACCCTATTTTTTCTGTCATACCCTTTTATTAGTTTATGAGCCAAGAGGACATTATCTGCGACTTTTCTATATGAGATAAAAAGTTGATTGACTTGGGCAAACTAGATAACAAATAACCTTTCTTAGTCTGAACGTTATAATTTTGGTAATACATTTGTATAGGACAGTGCAACACGTTATTGGTCTATAGTCACCTAAGCAATTAAGATTAAACAACTTTGGGACTATAGTGATAGCAGTTGAATTAATAGGATAATAGATCTGACCTGTTGAGAAGAAATATTGCATAGCTTTAATGACTTCTTTGCCAATGACATTCTAGCATTTTTGAAAAAATAGCTGTTGTATCCATCAGGTCCAAGAGCTTTATCCCCGTTGATACTGAATATAGCCTTTTTAACTTCTTGGTCAGATATGGGAGTGCAAAGCATATCTCTATCTTCCACCTTAAGCTTATAGCCTTTATCCAATATTTGTTGTTGAATAGACTCTCTGGTGCTTGCAGATATTCCCAATAGCTCTTTGTAGTAACTCACTACCATATTTTTAATAGCCTCAGGGTCTTGAATAAAGTCACCATTTTGGTTCATTAAAGAAGTGATTTTATTTCTTACTCTTCTCTGTTTAACCATGTTATGAAAATATCTAAAATTTGAGTCACCTAGTTGAACCCAATTAATCTTAGATTTCTATCTAATAAGACTTTCCTCAATGATTATAAGCTGCTGTAATTGCTTATAAACACATTGTTCCTCATCTTGAAGCGCTTGATTAAAAGGATCAGCCATTAAGCCATTTTGAAGAGAATCCAGCACAGCCTTCCTATCTGTAATTTTTTTGTGAAACATCCAAAAAGTGTTCTTTGTTGAGATCTTTTAACTTAGTCTTAAGCGGTTTAAGTTTGCACCAGACTCTAAACATTAGAGGACCATTAATTTTCTTATGCCACACATTTGCCACAATGCTATAAAACTGAGGATGGGAGCACCAAGCATTGAAGAACCTGAAAGGAATCTTATGCCTATAAGGAGGCCTAGAAATTGTTACTATAAGTAGAGAGTGATCAGAAACGCCTGCTGTTAACACTTCATTCTCTGAGAACTCTCATATGTCCATCTATTTCTCATTGACAAAAACCCAATCAATCTTCTGTCATATCCTCTGGGGGCCCATCTGATTGTTACACCATGTGAATCTGCAACCCCTGCTTTTTAACTCAAATAACTCTAACCCTGATATCCAATTTTTGAACAAGTCCACCATATTTTCATTCACATAAATGCCTCAAATTCTATCATTATTGCTAATGACATTATTAAAATCACCTTGAATCATCCAGGAATTTGATTGTCTGCTATTTTAGCATAAAGGTCTCACCATAAAGCCTCCCTATCCATTGCCTCAGTCGCCTTATAAACTATAGTCCAATAGAACTCCATGTCTTCAATCTGCACCTTACAGTGTATGAATTGTCAATGCTTGTTTAAAATTATTACATTGCACCTAACTAGGTTAAATACAATCTAAATCCTCCCCATATCTAAGCAATCAGAGTTATGTTCCAGTTTTCATTCTTTTAAAGCCAATTTGCTCTATGTTTTATCAATATTTATAGACTTTACCATTGTTTCTAATAATCCAATAAGGCATAATCTTTTTTTCTTAATCAGAGCTCTTCCCTTTGATTGTTTACAGGGTTATGATGACCTTGAATGTTCTAGTTTGAGATCATTTTCCTTGGTCAAAGGATTTTAAGTTCCTTGTGGCTCGTCGGCCTTTTCCAATTATTCCCACATCGTGAGTCAAGGCTACAATCTTCCTCAAGTTAAATCTCTCCACAACCTAGATGGCTTTTGGGTTTGTTCCTTGGTCAAAATTATTGCTAACCTTGGAAACAGTCTCTCATTTCTCCTCCTTTTTAGTCATATTGCCCTTCTTTTCCTCCAATATCACTCTAGGTTGATGGTCTTCATTCTGATCATTCTCCTCCAATACCACTTCATATTAAAGGAATTCCTCCACCTATTCGTGTTGTGTAGCTTTGAGGTTATGTTGATAATCTCGGCCATCATGTTTTATTTGCTAAATTTGTTTGGGCGTTTTCTTTGATATACAATATTTGTCCTTATGACCAAATTGTTTACATTTAAAATATATTGTTGGTTTCCATTCATAGGTCACTTCTTAGGTAAGGGTCGTCCCCATTCCATCCTTCAATGCCAGTACACGTGGAAACTCACCCCCTACATCCGTTTCAACCAAAACCCTCGCATAATCTAATTTTGTCCTATTCAAGGTACATTGATCGCAATATTTTGGAATACCTAAAGAACTGACAATTCGGCTCAGCATCGAGGTACTCCAAAATTCTCATGGCAATCCTAGTAGTTGTATCCAAATAGGCACAAAATGAATATTAAACATATCTATAACCATCCTTGGTTTCTAAATTTTAACAATTAAAGGCCGACTATTAAATGTAATTAGCCCATCTTCAAGGGCATTTTTTTTGTCCCAATTCATTATCAAATTTTAATAAAAATAATCCTTGTTTAATGGAATGGACAAAGAGTAACCCATACCGTTTCTAATGATTCATCACAAAAGCTTGTAGTTGATGAAACCGTGGGATGAGGCCATATACACCACCAATCAAAACATATTTTCATCTTTGTTCTTCTTCAATAAGCTTTGAATGGAATTCCACCACCTTTTAGCCATTGCAAATTTTGGGAGCATTAAATTGTAATTCACATCCGGGATTAAAATTTTGATTGCTAGAAAATAGAGAACTCTACGGTTTGCAAGCTTGGTACCATACAACCCAATATCAATATTGTCGGTGTTTTATTTAATTTTTTTCGATTCCTTCTTCATAACCCCAACATAATCTATTGCATCTGAAGAAATGGTCTTCTGACATGAACCAAACCATCCACAGCCAGACACTCAAGGTTTTCCTTCATCGCCAAAGTTTCAGTCACCATGCAAGCTTACTTCTTTTATTAATTCACAAAGAACTCTCAAATTACAAAAAATCTCTTACAAAGAGATTATTAAAGAATACAATCATATATGAGCTCTCAAAGGATCTACCAATACTTTTTTGTACACATAGTACTCAAGTACTACTATGTCACTCTCTTTGCATATCCAGCACTTGAGTCGTTGTATAGCTCTCTATTCTCTCTCTTAGAGTTTCTTCTCTAATGCTTAATTAAACTAATGGGTTCATTAGGATTTATACAGACTCCAAAACGTCTCTAAAAACTCTATTTTTAATTAAAATAAGAGTCCATGCATTTAAAAATTTTAAAATTGACTCAAACTAATTAAGATGGCTTAAAACTGAAAACTATTGAAATTGGGCGCCACGACACTGCTATAATCTTGACTTGGTGCCACGGCACTGGGTGTTCTGACTCCAGAGCCACGGCGTTGAGCAACCAATGCCTTAGCACTCACCTGGAGATTGTCTCTTTGTATTTTCGCACCTCTTCTTGTTTATGACTTTTCATTTATGTCCCTTTTTTATTTATCCAACACGTACTTGATCACATCACGTGTCGACTTTTTATTAATTTTCAATTTAAAATCATACTTAAACATAATTTTAAATTATTAATTCCAACAAGCACTTTTCTCCAAACCTTGGAATACCGGTGTCATTTTTCTTTATTTTTACGAGGCTAATATCGTAAGAATTGGCATTTCTTATCTTCCAAAGAAAAAGACGGGCACGAGAATATTTATATGATAAACTGAAGGTCTTCAATCAGCTTAGACAGAGGTATCCTGTTACGACCTCTTCCAGTTCTCATGGACCCTCTTCTCCAATTCCTGTTAACTAGGGTTTCTAGCCTCTTTGCCCTGTTAATCGGTGTCTACTTTTACCATTTGAAGAGACCAACTACGTTCAAGAGAACAATATGCACTGCACCCCAAGCAGGTGGTGCTTTGCCTATCATTGGCCACATGCACCTCTTTGGTGACAGACAACTCACCCACAAAACGCTAAGTGCCATGGCTGATGAATATGGACCGGTGTTCACTATAAGGCTCGGTTCACACAGAGTCTTGGTTGTTAATAGTTGGGAAATGGCCAGAGAATGTTTCACTGTCCATGACAAAGTTTTCTCCACTAGACCAAGCATTACAGCCTCAAAGCTACTAGGCTATGACTATGCCATGTTTGGATTTGCTCCTTATGGCTCTTACTGGCGCGAGATGCGCAAGATAGCTACAATTGAGCTTCTGTCAAACCACAGGATTGATTTGCTGAAGCACATAAGAGCTGCAGAGGTGGAGACAGCCATAAGAGAACTGTACAAGACATGGACAAACAAAAGTGATGCTGTGGGTGGAATTATTGTGGACATGAAGCAGTGGTTCGCAGATTTGACTCACAATATTGCTTTGAGAATGGTAGGAGGAAAAAGATACTTTGGAGCTAGTGCTGACCGTGAAGAAGGAGAGGCAAGAAGCTGCCAGAAAGTGATGAGAGAGTTTGCTTTTCTATTTGGTGTGTTTGTGTTGTCTGATGCAATACCATTTCTTGGATGGTTGGATTTTAATGGATATGAGAAAGCCATGAAGCGAACAGCAAAAGAATTGGACACTCTCGTCGGAGGTTGGCTAGAAGAGCATAAGAAAAAGAGATCATTGTCAGGGAAGAGAAAAGAAGAGCAGGATTTCATGGATGTGATGCTGAACATACTGGAAGATGCCAAGATTTCTGGTTATGATGCTGATATCATTAACAAAGCTACTTGCCTGGTAAGTAATTAATCTCTGTATAACATTAGTCCCAATTACATGGATTTAAAATATCAGTAGAATTATTTTCATTATTGAATTCCATCTAGACTAACCTCTGTTTCATATTAATCTTTTGGAATAAGTGTGGAGGAATAACTTGCTTGGTAAGAGCTTATCGCTATTAAACTGATTTGCATGTACTATATAGCATATGCTCTAAAGATCAAAGCAGTTTGATTTTTTTCATGTGCCCTCAATTACCAAATCTTTCAGATACACAATTCTTGCTGGAGATTTATTTTGTTGTTCTAGTTTTCTTGTCACTAGTATGAGATGATATAAAGAAAGATTCAAGTTTTCAATATATTTACATGAAAGAAATATTATCAGTAATATCCTCGAGTAAGATCATTTACTAGCTATACTCACAAGAAGTTTAGAAAATAGGTATCCATACCCATATCCAATAGTTAGTAAAAATAAGTTAAAATTTAATACTCAAAAGGTGATAAAGTAAACAACATTTAAAATAATTAATTTAAATAAGTATTAAATAAATATTTAAAATATTAATATTTTAAAATGTCTAATTTAAGAAACTTAGTCACTCATTTTCTCTCTTTGATTTCTTCTTCCTCTCTGTCTTTTTTTTTTTTTAATTTCTAGTCCTAATTTTCATTATCAAATATACTCAAATGAGTGTTATCTAGATTAGAATTTGTGCTATTGATTTTGTGGGGAAAAAAGTAAGAAATAAAGAAAAATTTTAAAAAAATTATAAATTGGGAAAGAATTGTCAAATTAAAAATATTATCAAGTGTATCTTAGACTATCATATTAGATGTTAATTTTAATGAAAAAATTCTTTAATAACTGAGTATCGATATTTATTTATAAAATATGTAGATAGTAATGATAAATAGTCTTCCTTTATTACTAATAATATTCTAGTGAGAAAAGGAAAAAGAAATGTCCACCGAAAAGATTTTGTTGATGACAGCATATCAGACATCTACATCAACCGCTTAAAAACTTACCATATACCAATTTATTTATTAGAGTAGAAGAAGCCGCTCGGAATCAAGAATTTGTCCTTGGTAAAGAAGATTTATCTAGTCCATCTAAAATAGTTGGAAGATGGACTTTGTCGCATTGAATTAACTAAGAGGAGGCACAAATAATTGTCTCCAAGTGGAAAGAATATCATATTCTAAATGACAGTAATGTTTCCACAAGGCTATTTTTATGTTAGTTTAGTCTCATGGAGATGGAGTAGGTAGGCATAAGGGCATGAAATCCTTGGATGCTTTGTCATTCATCACTCTCGTCCAATTCTGTATATTTTATCCTTGTTTGATTGGCAATAACTTGAGAAAAAAGGCTTTTGCATACTAATGAGCTCCTCTTTTGCAGAATTTAATCTTAGCGGGAGGTGACACCACCATGGTCACGCTGACATGGGCTTTATCTTTACTGCTCAACAATCCTGGTAAGTTAAAAAAGGTTCAAGAAGAGCTGCTCATCCACATTGGCCAGGATAGAAATGTTGACGAATCCCATATTAAAAACTTGGTCTATCTCCAAGCAATTGTCAAGGAAACACTGCGCCTATACCCACCAAGTCCACTAATTTTCCGAGCTGTAATTGAAGATTGCACCCTTTCATCTGGCTATTGTATTCCTGCTGGTACGCGCTTGATGGTGAATGCCTGGAAAATTCAACACGATGAACGTGTGTGGCCAGAACCTCACAAGTTCGAGCCTGAGAGGTTTTTAACTAGCCATAAGGACACAGATTTCAGGGGCCAAATTTTTGAATTCATCCCATTTGGCTCGGGAAGAAGATCATGCCCTGGGATCGCACTAGCTCTTCAGGTGGTGCATTTTGCACTTGCTAGCTTTCTACACAGTTTTAAAGTTGCTATGGTATCAAACGAAGATGTGGATATGACAGAGAGCACTGGCTTGACAAATTTGAAAGCAACCCCACTTGAAGTTCTTGTCACCCCGCGTTTGAATCCTAAACTTTATGGACATAAAAGTTGGTGCAACTAGAGAAACTAAGTGCTGTTACCGCTTTCTAGACAAATAAGATCTGGATTCCCAGTGAGGTATCCCGAGCTAGGAGCTCAGACCCGGGCCAATTTAATGTTATCATAAAATGCCATCAGTTATTTCATAATATGCAAGGACTTCACTTTCATGGCTTTCCCACTCGCCGTCACAATATCAATATCCATCCTTCCTTTCACAAAGAGAAGCATATGAAGTATGATCTTTTAGCAGTATCATCACAACTCTGACCCTTTAGAAGCCATCTGTTTGCGTAAATTATGTAATGGACTGATGAGAGAGCGTTAAAATTTCAAGGACTTCACAGGAGAATCATGAACCATTGAGAAAAGCTTGTGTGTAAAATAATAGCTCACCCCATGCCATGAAGGCACTGGAAATATTATATGGTGATCTTATAATATTTCACAGCCATAAGAGTAAGTTTCTTTTTGTTCTTCTAACTTTCAGAGTAATTAGATGAAGTCTAACGGAAAACAAGATCAAATTTGGCTGTAGTGCATCTTCAAAATTGTGTCATAAAAATTTAAATAAACCGAGCACAGAAACAATGTAACCTTTGAGAACAGGCTATTGAAGAATACATACTTGCCTTAAGATGGCCAATTTTTTGACATTATGGTCAATTTCTCGACTGGTTTAGAAATATCCACGCCGTGACGAGAATTAAGTTTGTTCATTATTAAGAAAAAACAAATTCTTTCCCAAGAAAATATATAAAACAAAATTAGGAAAATACGTTATTGGTCCTTGAATTACAATACGCTGCGTTTTGGCTGTTGTGCTGTGGCTTCCTACGGTCGTTCTCGTAAGCCCTGAATTTTCAGCAACTACTGTGTACAGCATTCTTGTCTCTAAAACCCCACCACTCTCAGAGCCACCGGAATTCGGCGGGAAAATTAATAGCCCGGAAATTCCCCAAAACTCTAATTTCACATCCCCAAATTCTCATGCAATCTTCTCTAAATCCAACTTCAAGTTCTCACCAATGTCAATTCTCATGGAAATACACAACATCCCGACAATTCATTTCAAAAACCCCCAAATTTCAATTCTCATGGAAATACACAACATCCCGACAATTCATTTCAAAAACCCCCAAATGGACTCCCAACAAAACCCTAACTTTCACCACCAGTTCTTTAAGAACCTCAGTCAACTACGAGCCAGAAGAGGGCCTTAGTAAAGGGCCGGAACCCCTGAGACCCACGAAGCTGCCGGTGGTGGTTCGTGCGTCGGGTCTGGTTTCAAGGTACTTCTGGGACGGGAATCGCTTGCAATTTGCCAGTGTTGATGGTGGTGCGTCGTCGTTTCGTTTGGGTTCGGATGACGGGTTTAGGACATTGTTCAGAATTTGTACTTTGAGAATTAGGGATTTTTTTATACCCAAACAAGTGAGCGTGAATTACATGGGATATGTTAAATGGAAGTTCTTACACCGTGTTTTTAGCTCCGCTCTTCAGGTTCTTGCTACTCAGGTAATGATTTTGTTTTGAAAGGTTACCTTTTTTGTGGATTGAGTAAGAAAAATGAATGCGGATATTTCTGTATATCTTTGTAAGGTCAAGTGAAATGATTATTATTTGAATGAGTTTTGTTAGTGTTTTGAGAATTATTGGTGGGATTGATATGTATAATGAGTATGAATTGAAGTTGAATTTGGTTAAAAAGAAAATGGCAAGATTGATGCAGCTTGATGAATATTTGGTTATTATTATTGTTTTGTAGCATAGAATTGTGTCATCTTGGCCTATTGAAGATAAACCTGTTTTACCTGTTTTAAGTTGAATAAAGAATCAACAACACAAGTGAGAAAGATGTAGAGAGGTACTGAAGATTACTTATAAGGATGCTTTACACATTGTATGTGTTTAGGGGTGATGAATTGGGGAAAACTCAACTCAAGTCTTTCTGTAAAAAGAAATGAAATTTGATTATATGCTTCCTTTTAAATGGGAATGAGATTATTTCAGGCGATGTTTCGGGCTATAGGAATTGGGTACTCACATTCACTGCCAGCAGCAGCAGCTCTGAATTGGGTCTTGAAGGATGGACTTGGCCGGTTATGTAGGTGCATCTACACCGCTAGCCTAGCATCTGCATTTGATACCAATTTGAAGGTATTCCATCTATTCACATTGAAATTTTGTGCTCATGGGCTCTTCATATCCTTTAGTTGCCTTACTTCTAAGATGTGTTTCTTTATTTGCGGTTCATGCAGTTACCATCACTGCATTTGATGTTTGGATAAAGTTATCCAAAAGACTGAAAATAAAGTGATGTGGAGCGCAATGTTTGATAATTGTAGAACTGCAAAATAATAAATTCTGTATCATACACTTTAGAATGTATTAGTAAGAACTTTGATAAAGAATAAAGCTTTGGTACTCTCATTTGCAGAGAATTCGATTTACGACCTCTGTTCTGTTCAGTTTGAGCATTGGAGTTGAGCTGCTGACGCCTATATGCCCTCAGTATTTCTTGCTACTTGCATCTCTAGCCAACATTGCTAAACAAATAAGTCTGGCATGCTACTTGGCAACTGGTGTAAGGAATCACTCTTCAACAATCTCTTAAGCACTCTTATGATTTGTTGGCAGAAGCTTTTATATTTCATTTGTTTTTTAATAAAGTTACAATGTTAGGAATATGACTTCAATCCTTCATCTTTATCTCAAGTTGATGTGACATCAGTCCTTTTCCATTTTTTAAAATTGTTTGGAAAAAGACTTTATTGGTTTTGTTTGCATTATGTCAAGCATAGTTGAGTTAGAGCTTTAGGCTTGGCAAATTGCGGTATATCCGCTAACCCCAGCAGTCACTTGCCATTGCTTTATATCCTATGGAAAATCATTACATGAAAATTACACCAGTCACTCCCACTTCATTGGTTCTTAGTTCTTAGTTCTTACTCCTCAAAAGGAAAAAGTAAAAGTAGTAGTACTACTCGGTTGTAAAACTTTCGGGTATGCATTGATGTTATCACTCTTTATTACCAGACTGCAATTCATCGAAGCTTTGCAGTAGCAGATAACCTTGGTGAAGTTTCTGCAAAGTCACAGGTTATAACTTTTCCTGGAATGTATTCTATCCAGTAATTACTCTCTTTATTTGATATTCAAACCTTACCTTTTGTATGGTTGCCAGATTCAAACGGTGTGCTTTGATAATCTTGGCCTAATGCTTGCTGCATCTTTGAATATGTTGTCGAAGAACAATGAAAGGTTTTTTCTGCTTTTATGTCCTGTTCTTAACATCCTGAGTTTCAAAATGAATTGAGAAAATCATTTAACCTTTCATTCTCAATACAAGATGTTTCCTGCCATTTTTGCCTGTGCCTTTACTTGTGCAATTTCCTAACTTATCATTGATGTGCCAGATGGCAAGCAGGTTTACCTTTTGCTGTATACCCTGTTTTCACTGCATTTGACCTTCTTGGTATATATCAAGGGCTTAAGCATGTCCATCTGCAAACACTGACTAAGGTTGGTTGGTATGTCTTTTCATAATGTGTGATTATCTACAAATTTGAAATGGTTTGCAACGTTTTTCATTTTTTCTGAAGGAGCAAATAATCCTGTCCTTCATCTAATTTTTATATGCATGGATGGACCCACCCCATTAACCTTGGCATACATTTCTCAATTATAGACAAGTGTTAGCTCTTAAGCAAGTTTTGCTTTTTATGTTAAGGATTATCATCCATCTGATAGCTTGTAAAAGGTTAATATGCTTTTCTTCTCTCCTTAATCCCTCTTTTTGTGTTCAACCATTACACATCTAGTCATTCACATTTGGGGTGGAAACTTTCTTGAGTAAGTGAACCTTGCAAATCATCACCCAGCCACCATTCTACCTACATTATTACACTTAAACTGTGTTCAAAGACTATCTACCTTTCACTAGGCAATTTTTCTTTGATAAACTACATCATTTGTTTTACAAGTTGCATTTCCAAACCTTCAGTTAATGAGAGGATATATTTGCGTCAGCATCTTACCATTTGTCATTTTTATATATTTAGGATAGGCTTGAAACCATACTCAACACATGGATCGAGTCTGGACATATACCTTCACCTGCAGAAGTGAGTAAAGCAGAAGGTATCAATTTCTTTTGGAGCAAAGGTGAGTAACTGTTTTTTTATGGCTTTGGTATGAACTAGGAATTAGTGCACATCATTGATGCAGCTTAAATTTAATTGGTGAGATTTGGATCAGGCAAACAATTGTGGCCCCTAAGAGTTGGATGCTTAAATCCCAAGGGCCAAATACCCAAGTTGTCAATTATGGCAATGCAGTCTCTAAGTGGTGAAGATTATTACTTCATGTGCATTGAGATCTTCTGCAAAGGTTTAACCAGAAATCAGCAGGTCAGTACGGCAATAAAAGTCTTGTTCTGCTTGACATAATCACGAAGCACTCATTTTATGATGTGGCTCTCACTTCTTTTTTTCGTTTTTCCTTTTTCGTTTTTGTGCGACATTGTAGCTTGGTATCCTTCTCTGCCTGAGAGAAGGAGCTAGCACTGCAGATGTTATGACAGGCATGTTGCAGGTAAAAATGTAATTTTCTGAGCAAATTACTCTTAGAGAATTTTGGATGCTTGTACCATTAAATTTCCAAGTTTTCTTAAGTTTTTGTTAGATGCAAGGAGACAACGCCTGAATATACTTGTTTGTCCTATTCAATGATCAGCTCAAATACGATTGATGTAATTGTTGTGCTGTAGGCCTGTTATGTCCGGAAAGCTCTCCTATTTAGTACATGGGTAAACATGGTTGGAGAGGAAGATACTTCAACCCTAGTCGTCGATGAGTGGTTTAAGTTGATTGAGGATAGCAAGCAATGTGCGCAAAAGGACTTGACCATCCTGAATGAACAAATGTTACAACAAGGTTGGGCTACAAAAAATATTCTGTTGAGTGCAAAGGAGCAGACTCGTTACAGTTTTGTAGATGATTGAAGATATCAGGGTACTCGTGAATTTTGGCGCGCTCACCTTTAAACCAGATGAGATTTTTTGGGATACTGGGTTTCTTTCTTTCTTTGGGCTTTATTTTTTATTTTTTTGGTATTACAATCACCACTGTTCACAAGAGAACTAATATCTATGTTCATAAGTTGTCCGTATATATGCTGATTACATTATTGGGATATTGTACTTCAGTGTGAGACCAAAGGGGAGAAAAAAAGCAAACAAAATGAAAAGAAATTATAGCCTTCCATTGTACGTGCGACTGTCTTCATCCTGTCCTCTCTTCTACAGAAAAAGAAAATGTGAGCTTCCAAGATTTCTATAAATCTCATGAATTTCTTGTACACAGCACGCAAATCAGCAAGCAGAAAGAGGGAAACATTACTGCTTTTCGTAACTTCACCTCAGAACATTTCATCCACTATCAAGTATCCTGGGAAGCTTCTATAAGCTACTGAAGAAGGATTATGCTAACAACAGCCAGTTGAGGGCCAATTTTTGCATTCACTGAAATTTTGATCTACACAGCTGAAAATGTTCCATTTCTTACAAAAAAAAATATAACCAATGGCAGACCTACATTGTGGTACAAAAGACTCTAGAAAGCGACTGGTTCTCTGTAAATCAAGTGATATTCCACCCTAATGTGCTGGTATTCCAATAAATGCACTACAGGTCTTAACAATCTTACAGCTAACGCGGGTCATGAAAGAGTACGATCTCTTTTGTTCATTTACATGCTATTGTATATGTACACTCACGATATAGGACCATTTCCAAAGCTTTTCTGATTAACATTAATGAGAGAAGGAGCTTGCCTCAGTGCTGTACATTGAGTACTCACTAGGGCTAAGGTCGGCAACTTCATCCCACTTCAAAATCTCCCTTGCATATTTAAGAGCAGCATCAACACTATCGGGCTGCAATCCCTTCACCAGGGAAACATACAATTTCCGCCCAGTGAGAGATGAATAAAGCCTCTTGAACTTGACAGCAATATAGTGGAAAGCCAGTTGACCCAGCGAGGGGCTATGATTGACACTGTTGCTGTTTCGGTTGCTGTTGGGGTGATGACGGCTAATCACTGGATGAAAATTATCAAACCAATCACACTGATTCAATGGCACCCGTTCTATTTTATCCTCAAACAGATCAAATTTGTTTAGTATCAAAAGAAATTCCATCTGCTCAAAGGTTGGATGAGTAACAATGCTTTCAAAGAACTTCCTGCTCAGTATCATCTTGTTAGTGCGAGACCCATTCTCATCAACAGAAAATTGGTCGTAGTCACTCAAGGCAACACTAAAAATGATCATTCCAACATCTTCAAACATCTCTAGCCACTTGCAGTTTTCCCCGAGGCCTCTTCCCTGTACCCTGATCAGTTGGTACCTGATAAACCCAAAATAAAAATGTCAGAAATTTTTTTTTTAAAAAAAATCTGGTCTACAGGACAATATGAACATCATAACCTCCACAAGATATGACTACTGAAGACTGCATACTGCATCTTGAAAATTACTAGTTCAATGTTCATTGGAAACTGAGACCTGCTAGCCAAAAAAGAGACTTGCAGAGAATTTAGACTGAAAAGATAGTTGATGTAATAGGTCAATGGTCTCTAATTGATTTGGCACGGTCAATGCACGCATGTTTCAGGTAATTTGACTTCCTGAAGTAGTGATGATGCAGCAAATGTGAGATTCTAGAGCATGATTTCCCAGAAAACTAACACCATTGCAGACCCAGACCACTTCAAACATGGGACCAAGGGTCTAGAAGCAGGCAACAATACTGGTGGTCCATCTATGCGTATCATGCTGTTTTGTTTAAATAAATCCTTGCTTAACTGATGCAATACCTTATCTAAACTAAGCCAACTATCTAAGGTATCAACATGAAGAGAATAACCATCATGCTCATCAAGAAAAACTCAAAAACACTTCTTGATAATAGTTTTGTATGCGTTTAGTTGGTCAAAAGAAAGAATTTATGACATACTATGCATCCTAATAAAGTAATGAACAAGGCTGTGTCATCCCACCAAAGAGTTGAGTTTAGAAAAATTCAAAACAGCTCTTTATAGAAGTATTAGATCTAGGCAGCTATGGGATGTAGAACAGTGTGTATGCCTCCACAGACTCCACTGGTTCATAGACCATCCAACTTTCTCTGGACTAAGGTGTTCAAAACCTGAATTTCTCACTTCAAAGAAGAAATCAGCTTCCAAAGTTCAGAATAGCATCCAGGACAATGATCTGCACACCTTTTTTTTTTCTTTGAAAAAGACAATGATCTGTACACATCTTTTATCCACAAGGCTTTTTTATTTTTGGGGGCAACAAGTTATGTCAGAACTACCCAAACCAAAGAGGGGCCACTGAAAATGTAAGGCACCCATCTTACAAAAATGTAGCCAATTTGCTTTAGATCTTGGTTGCTTTTTCTATTTTTAAAATATATTTGCAGGATACTAAACATTGGCACCCACCTAAGAAGAGAGTCGTGCTGATCAGCAGTGTCAATATTATCATCAGAAGCTGAGTGGGGAAATGAGAAGTCCACACAAGCAAGCCCATTTGATGAAGTAACACCCTCAGCATACAGGATATCCAAATCTGAGGGCTCGTAGTCTGTTCTCAATATATCAACAACCTGAAAAGTAAAAGACATATTAGAAACATTACAAAGAGTCGGTCATAATCATTATCTTGGCAGATAGATCCAGAATAAAGTAACATGAAATACATCTAGGGCATGAAGCAAGCATGCAACCAAGAAGCTGGCTTAGATTTGCTTAAGAACTTGGTAAAAAGGCCAATAGATGTACCATGTATCTCATTCCAACTTGAGCTTGACTCATTGACAGCTCAATAGCCTATTTCATCAGCCAAAACCAGCTGAGACAAGCCTTCATAGCTAAACAAGCCAAACTTATTTAACACCTTGGCTCAGATCAGGTAGCTGAAAAACAGCTCAAAAAAGTCCTTAAACTTTAGTTACTTCCATCTAAGTTCAATATGCCACATAATAAAGCACCATTTCTCTCCTTTCAAAAACATCACTCACTATCAAATAGCAAATTATGTTCATCCTGAGCCATCTCTCTATTCATGGAATTGTAAATACCTCCTTGTGTAGCATCAAAGTGTTACATCTGGCGTCCTAGAAAAGTCATGGACCCATCAATTCACTAGGGGCACATTTGCTCCTTCCAATTTAAAACAAGAACCAAAAGAAAAGAAAACCCCTGTTTCCTACCAACACTCTTAAACCTAGGTCACTAAAGATCCCCAGATCTTAGGTGTTTCTCTGATATCTATAACAAGAATTTTGGTCAGGAAGTCAACAGTCAACATTCTGATAACTCATTTCAATGCTTAGTTTGTCATGTATTATATAATACGCATGATGAATAAGCAGTGAACCATTAATGCAGAAAGCAAGGCCAAAGTCTTGAGGATCACAGCATTTAAAATCACAATTACTTTCTTCTCATGATATTTCTCATTTCTAGCTCTTTCTGTCAAAATAAACAAATATATGTCTAAAAAATCTTCAGGCTTATACAATTTAATTTCAAGTAATTTATTGTCCAGATGCACAGTGCCCAAAATTTAAAAAATTTAATGGAGCATAAGAATAGCAAGGATGATTTTACCCGCTCTAGGAAATAATAAGCAACACTAGGTAGCATTTCTAATTCGCCTCTCCGACTATAAGTTGCCTGAATAGCAGCATCCTTCCACAGTTCCTCAACCAAGGGAGCATATTCACGAGTAGCAGCTGGAAAAATGGCTTCCAAATTTCCCAACACCATCGTCTTCAAAAGCCAATCAGAAAAAGATTTAAGTCTTGGGCCAATTGTGTAGATAGTTTTACCATCAGCACCATCAGAATTCCCTATCATTGACCAGAAACATAACTCAAACACTTAAAAATTATGTGCAATGTATGAACAAGTATATGACCAAGCTGAATGTAGATCCTGACATGCAGCAATTAAGCAATTCTCACCGAGTTCAAAAATACTTCACCACGCTGTCAAGTATTTAATAAATTTTGCATAAATGAAAACACTTTGCAGACGTCTTAGGAGGTGGCTTTCACATAACAAGTTCAAAATCTAAAATTGTCAAAATATCAGAAAATGTAACCTGAGTGTCAAGTTAGTGATAGACCTGTTCAAACACATGTATTTGGCATATATATCTAAGTTGGTATGGCATATGCATCAAAACAGAATACGTTGATCAATATAAATGAAGTTAAAGAGATTACGGGCAAAGAAGAGAATCAATCAAGTGTCATACCAACGGGATCTGTTTCATCTGAAGATCGTTTCTTCCCCCTTTCAATCAAAATTTCTTCCTCAAAATGCTCACGGCCTTCAAGGAGTATACCAAGATAGCCATACACATTGCTCTGAATCTTCACCTTAATGTTCTCACACTCATCCTCTGAGAATGGTACGTCTTTATAAAGAATCTTTGCCTGAAACATTGGATTTAATAAATCCATTAAAAAATTTTGTGTCATTAGACATCAGCAAAAATGGAAACATAATAAGAAACATTTTGTCTTAAAGGTCCACCTATGGTAAGACACATGGAAAACAAGTTATTACTCTTTTTCAATTTGAATGTAGAACCACAAAGGCTTTCTGGTCATGCACCCATTAAGTCAACTCAACAAAGCATTTTAACTCCAACTATCAGATCATTCATCACCATTTGCATGAAGCATTGGAATAGTCGAAACTAGCTCTTCTAAGAAAGAGGATAGAGAAGAATCTACACTCTCCCATGAGTGGACATATAAGTCACATCATAAAATTTACAAAGATGCTCTGAAATGAAATATGATTATCATAGTATGCACAAACTTTACACAATCATTATAACATTAGCATCAAACTTATTTGGGGGCTCAGCTAGAACTCTTCTCCTCATTCACATTATGCAATACATGTAAATTTAAGCCACATAATATTTAGCACAAAACACAAATCCTCATGTAAACAAAATTGCACTGATATTTAGAGGCCGTATTTCCCCATTATGAAGCACCTGCTTAAATAGAGTACTCGTCCCAGATCCACTGTATCCAACTAAGAGCAATTTTTGAAGTGTTCTGCGTTCAATATAGTCAGGAACAGATCTGCTAATCTGACAGCTACTTTGGTCTCCACCAAGATTTGAAGATTTGGAGGGAACAGGCAGTGATAAGACCGCACAAACTAGTTTTGTCCCAGCCTAAGAAGCAATGTCAAAGTAAATAAACACCTAATCAATGCTATGAAACATCTAAAAAGATAGACTGGAAGCACAAGAAACAAGCTGATGCATAAATCATACCTTGCCCCAAATATATCCTTTAGTGTTTTTTTGTCCCTCTTCTTGATACGATCCATCCTCATTCACCCAAAAGTGAGGATTGCCAGCACATTGAACACCTGCCAACTGTAACATACAACATTTCAGTCTCACCGTTTATTGTCAAACAAGAATTTTGCAAGTCTGAAACTTTAACCTGTAACATCCTAAGCTCTACTTTAGTAATCTCTCGACCATTGATGAAAACTTGTGTGTTTCCATTGCTAGCATTTGGCTGAATTGGACCCCCAACATTGAGATGGGGACTAATTATCTTTGACGGCTTCTGTCCTTCCTGTGGAATTCAGCAGAATTGTGAATATCCATAACGATAAAATAAATTTAATATAAATGAAATGTCTCAAATATATCATATTCACCTTTCCCCAGAGACCAGATACTTTATCATACCAATAGTTTCCTGGTTTTAGCTTCTTTGGCGGGTTAGGACATGTCTGCAATATAACCAACTCATCATGACAAAGAGGTTTCCCATTCACGCAAACATACTCTGATGGCAACTGATTCACCTCACACAACTTCTCAGCCTTCATAATTTGCTTAACCTCCAACGGATTAAGCAACCGCTTTAACATTCTAGAACATTTCCCCAAACTCCCTCGTTTAGCCTCATCAATAGGACACCCAATGCACGAAACACACTTCCTCCCTTCGGGCATTGACCCCATTGCTCTAAGTACACAATTACTACAATACTTTGCATCACAAACAATACAAACCTCTTTCTCTGTGAACCTGTTCCCCTTAAAACACCTATAACACGATCCCTTCTTCCCTTTTGTTTCAGGTTCTTTCCTAACTCGTTGCATGATCTTCGGTTCCTCATGACTAAACTCTTCACCAAAATCATCAACATCCTCCTCATCATCAGATGCAATATCACGAAACGTAACAACCGGCCCTCTTCTAACATCGCCACCATTAAATTGTAGGCCGTCATCATCATTATTATTTATTCTATTACTAAAATCTCCAGTTTTAAGAGATGAAACCCGCGAAGACGGGTAATCCATACTCAAAACAGACTCATTTGATTCCCAATCAGGCTGATTTAACTCATCAGTAATGTCCAAGCTCCCTTTGCCACCGTTAAATTCTCTCAATCTCGCCGAGCTCCCTCTTGATCTCTCGAAACTATTACAATTCAAATTCTCATTACTTTGATTAAAGCCGTTAGAACAAATCCCTAATTCGTCAGACACATAATTCGAAAACTCTAACGCGCCTGAGCTACTTAACTCGCCGGACAACACGCAATTGACGCTATCAGCAGCTCGGTCAATAACGGAAGTGGGCGAAACCGTCGTTTCAGATTTCACATCAGTCTCGGCCGCCACAGGTTTGAGCTCTTTAGAGAAATTTTTATTCAATTTCTCGGCCGATATTATCGGGTGGACTACAGGAAGCGCCAATTTATCAGAGAGAGACACCTGCTTGACAACGGAAGCCACCGGAATTTTCTGAACGTTGATCGGAACAGCTCTAGGAATATCGTAGGGAACCGGCGGTCCATTGTATTCAGTTGCGAATGAGTACGGAATCGCATCTTCAGCCGCCGGAACAGACATCACCTCCGGCGTCGTCATTGTTTGTTTCATTCGGTAAAAGGCTTTGAATGTAAACCCTAAGGCTGATTCATACTCAATCTTAAAAGAGATGGAGTGTTTGGAGAGGAGGAAAATGAACGAAAAAAAAAGGTGAGGGAAAATGACGGGAGGTAAAGAAAAGGAAATAAAAAGGAAAACCAGCAGCAAGCAAGCAAGCAACTGTAGCTCCTAGCTGTGTGTTGGAGTGGGGAATCTGCAGTAGTTTTTTTTTTATTTTTAATTTTTTTATATTTTTGTGGGGGAGTTTTTTTAATTAAATGTAAAAATTAGCGAACTTTATTTTTTTTATTTTAGAATATGATTGGTTTGGGATAGGGGCCACGTGGGGTCCAGGGAACTTTTGTCTTTTTACATCGTGTTGTTGGCATCTTAGACTTTAGCGTTAGCACTTAGCGGCTTAGCGCTGTTTGGGCTCAACTCAAGCACGGGCCAGCGGAAAAAGAAAACGACGACGGTTTGGTTTTTGTTACGTTATTGTTTCGGTCCTGCCTGTTAGGTGGTATCGCTTTTGGAAATTGAAGTGATTGCTCAAGGATTTTTAACTGATTGGGCAAGGAATCCGAATCTCTCTTTGCCCTTTTTTTTTTTCTTTTCTGGTTTATCTGTTAACTTGTGTTATTACTGAACAATAATAAAGTTGTGGAAATGACTTTGCCAATTCAAATTCGAAAGATATGTTTATGGCACAAAAATACTCGCGGGTATGAAAATTAAAAAAAGAAATTGCCTTTTTTTATTGTTTAAAATAAAATATGGAAGTAGAATCAGGATTCATACACTCATTTCATTTGAGTTCATTCTAGAGATCAATGAGAATCTTCTACCGAAATTCCAAATTCTTGTAAGTGAAGTCTTTATTATTCAAGATCCAATGCATGGCTTAATTATAATACATTTGGTTGTGCTTTATCTACTTGAAGGCATTAAGAGTGTTAAAGATTGAATGTTAGGGTTCAAACTAGGAGAACAAAACTCGGGCAAAAATACATTTCACCGAAGACAAAGTAATTACTAATTAGCTGTATGTTTCATGTTTGTCGGCTTTTTGAAATGTGATGCAAGTTCCAGTTCATATCTCAAGGCTAATGAATCCCGGTCGCTTTGGGCCGAATTGGTAGCAGCAAGGGCCACTGGCGATGTATCAAATATGAATAGTCATTAACAGTCCAAGTTCGTTAGCCCAACTTGCTTTAGGCATTAGAATTAAAGAGTTATTCTACTACACGAATACGGGTGGGAATTTAATGTTTAAAATTGAGTTTGAATTTGTTTTTGAATTTGAGCTAGTGAAAAATTGACATTAGGTAAGCATATATTGAATGTATAAAAAATGGATGAAATAGAGAGGCAAAAATGAGGAAAGATGCAAAAATATAAAAAGAGGTTTTTTTTAGGTCTTTGAGTTATCGCGCCACTTTAGTGGTGTTATGACATTAATTTTTGGGCAATTATATTTTTAAGTCGACTTAATTTATTTGAATTGATTTTAAACTTTTTACATGCATGAATTTCTATTTTAACTAAAAAATAAAGTTTTTATAGATGATTTAAAATTTATATAAATTTTTATAAATCTATTAGATTTTTATGCATCAACAAAGAGAAAACATAGAATTGAGACAATTTTAAGCATTGAGTTGGCAAGAGAGTACAATGGGAGTGATTAAATGCACAAAATAGTATTGATAAACACTTTGAAAGTTCTTTTATTATTGTATTTTTTCTAATATCTTGTGAGAGATCTTTGTAATCTGATAATGCTTTGTGAATTAAGAATAAAAAGGCTAAGATCTCACGATCCATCATAAATATAAGCGTTTGTTATCAAATCGCATAAATTATTGTGTCTTGTTATTGTATGATTGTTTATCTCTATTATGTATTTGACTATTTTCTATTCTTGTTTTTACTTATGAAAAAAATCTTCTACACGCGCTTAGGGTTTTAGAGCGCTAAATTACCAAGGAGTGGAATTAAGGCGCTAAATCCCCCAATAATGCTTATCAAAGTTAAGATTATAGTTAATATCTAAATAGTATTAGATTTAAGAACTAAGGTTGATTCTTAACACACTCTATATGGTATACACTATAATCCTCCAAGTTTCTTATTTCTTTTTTTAAAGAAAAAATTAAGAATCAAATGATTAAGTTATTATTATTTTTTTTCTCTCTCTTATGTTTTATCAATCGACAACTATAATTTTGATACAAATTTAAAGAGATAGTTGTCGTTATTATTACTGACACTATTGATTAGGGGACTGTCAAGACTCACTGATTTCTACCCCAAATTTTTAACTCAAAAGAAATTTAACATTGTTAATTAGGAGACTGTCGAAACTCACCAAAATCACTTTTGCATTAAGGTACATAATGAATGAACAACTCCTTTATGTGGTCTTTACTACGCGAAGACCAAGAATGGAAGAACGTATACAACCACCCAGACAACTGGGCGGTGGAAAGAGTCGGAATAAACAGACAATTTGATCATTTATGTTGTATGATTTTCACTTGCGTTGCTTTTCGGACATGGCCGAGCTTAATATGTGGGGGAGTTGCCATTTTCGTAGGCTGCAAGAAAACATCACTTGGGTCCGCAGCATTGCCATTACCTAACACTCCTTTACTATATATATATATATGTGTGTGTGTGTGTGTGTGTGTATTTAATATCTAACTTTCCCCTTAAAACCAAACCATCTTTAAGTTTCGGGTAGCAGCAGAAAGGTCGGAAAGTTGAGACATGGTATTCCATATTAGATTAGTTAGGCTTTTGATGGACTGTTGCTTGGATATGAGTAGCTACTACTGCTTCTTTGAAAAGAAAATTCACATCATTGTCATAAAACTGCAGCTATTATATTTATATAATGGACCACAGTGAAATGAAGAAGCGGATGCCTTGTTTGTTCTTTATATAACATAACAACATTAATCCAAGCGAACGATTCAAGTAGCTGTTGCATTGGCGGTGCCTCTACCTACCTTTCATTCTTTGGAATCAAGTAACTACAATTACTGAGGGTGAGGCTCTGTTATATGTTCACACGGTCGGCTGAAACTTTAGAAACTTAAAAGGCTGGCTTCACAATTTATATTAATTATAGTATTGCTTTTGCACCGTTTTTCATAATTAGTAGAGCTCAATCCTCTTTAAGTCAACTGGGTCTGGGTTATTTAATTTTGCAGAAGGTATTGCATTCTGTTTTTACATTGTTTATTCATTCATAAGTCAACTTTAGACCAGACAAAATACAATTGTTGATGGCCTAAAGTTGATTTCAGATCACAAGTTTGTTCTTTAATTAATTAAATCTTTCTAATTGTCAACCGAACTCGACCTAATTGCTCGTTCTATTTGTCTTACTTCTTGACTCCTGTAGCCATGCTGAGCTCACAATATCATCCAAAAGTCTAAGCCATAACATTTTCATTGCAGAGCAACTTGCATGCAAAGAGAGTTTTGTTTGGCCGCATCAATTTTTGACACATTTAATTCTGTTCATGCTACGTCTGAAATAGATTTAGTATCGTTCAGCGTCGATCAAACTGACTGATGAGTTTTAAAAACAGGGGGAAGTACAATAATGAATTGGATAAATTAATTTTTCAGCAACTTGTAGGAATAATGTTGTTTGCCGATTCTTTCTTAAACTGATAAATGAAATAGGATTTGGGAAAGAGAGATGCAATAGTATTAAAATTCAATAATTGAGTATTAGGATATATGATAGCCATCGCATTCTGACGTTTATAATGTCAAGTTGAAAATCAGCACAGCTATCAATTTTAATTTATTAAATGAGTAGAAAATTATTGATAGGAAAGTGACCATTTTGATCATGTTGATATTGAAAATTTAGCAAATATCCAGATGAAAATTGTATTGACAATATTACAAACTTTTCTTCCCCATCACACAATTATTAATAAGTCAACCAATCTTTAAACTATCATAATTCACAACAAATACAATCAAGAAATTCACATATTCACTACCAAAAAAATTACCCTAATTAACCACATATCAAATTACCAGTAAGTCAATCAATCTTTAGATTACAAAACAATGCCACTGTTCCCATAAAATTGACAATGCATGCATAAATCCAACTAACTTTGAGCCACACAGGTAAAATTTTCTCACTGAGAATTGGTGTAACTTTTTTCATTTAGCTCTTCTTTTGGCTAATTCTTCCTTGACAAGAGAAGCTTGGAGCAGATGGCAACGAGTTGGCCACAAAACCAGGTCCTTGCGATGAATGATTCTGTTGTTGACTAGCCTCCGCCAGTGGTGGTACTTGCTCGGATACCCGCCACATCTTCACGGACTTATCTAGACTGCCGCTGTATAGAATCCACTGCTTTTCCCGCGATGTTGATTCGATATCTTTCTCCACTGCTAAGCACTTCACAGGCCCATTGTGGCCTGATAACATTGATAAACATATGTGTTGTTTCTCCTTTCTCCTCCATATGCATATTCCCATATCGGCTGAGCCGCTAAATACGAGACTCCCGGCTGTAACCAAGCAAAGAACCGCCAGTTTGTGGCCTCTCAAAACACCGCCATGAGCTAGTTGCGTTTCACGTTCCCAAAAGTTAACTAACCCGTCTGATGAGCCACAATAAAGGACTGTGGCATCTGGGTTCACAGCCAACGCGGTAACTGCGCATTCTTGTTTTAACAAGGTCTGTGAAAAGAAGTGCTTCGTTCCCTTCCCTTGTAACTCTCTTCTCCAAACCTTGACCGTGCCATCAGCTGATCCGGTGAAGACCAAACCGTCAAATCCCGCGACAATGGAGTTAACAGCATCATCATGAGCTATGACAGATTCTAAACACTTGTAATCTGAAGTTCTCCAGACTTTGAATGTTTTGTCCCAAGAAGCTGAGTAGAGAAGCTTCTGGTCTTCACTCATGCTTAGAGACGATATTGCATCAAAGTGCTTAATCCAAAGCGCATTACGGTGGCGTCTAACTTCAACGTAATTACTCGGCTTCATAGAATTTTTTATATAATGTTACGCCAAGAAGCGTTCAAATAACAATTAGCATTATTACCAATTGTTATGCGGACAATCAATAATGCTAGTTATACCATAACGAGGCAACCAAACATCCAACAATATGCAAAAAGGAAAGAACACCAAGTTTAACGAGGTTCGGTAATGTTACCTACGTCCTCGGGCGCCCTAGAACAAATCCACTATCTTCAAGAGAAGTTACAAAATTTTTGGGCCACAATACAAATTTTCTAACTATTGGGTCAAACTGCAAATACCCAAATAGTAGGGCTAATACTGTAATTACCCAAACAATAGGGTATTACTACAAATGCCCAAAAAAAAAGGGAAAAATTGAATTCTTACAACTTTCAAGGATTTAAATGTAAAATCCTTGAACTATGAGGTTCTCATAAAGAGATCCTACAAATAGAGGGGAGAAGAGAAATATTCTCAAAAGTATATTAAATCTCAAGGAGAGCCTTGCCTTATATAGGCCTACCAAAGCACCTCCATGCCATCTCCCACCAATGTGGGATTGGCTCAATTTGGCATATAAGCCAATTTTCAACAAATCTCCACCTTGGCGAATATGCCAATCCTCCACAAAGCTTCATTTTTCCAAAAATTCTCTATCCAAAAGCAGCGCCTCTAAATTTGCGCCCAATGGCGCTATCAAACTCGAACTATATTGATCAAGTCCAAACAATGATTGAACTTGATCGCTGTCACCACTTTAGTCAACATATCTGCGGGATTCTCGGCAGTCCCAATCTTCTGAAGTAAGATTCTTCCTTCACTAATGATCTCCCGCACGAAATGATGCCGAACATCAATATGCTTCGTTCGAACATGGTATACTGGATTCTTCGCTAAATGAATAGCACTTTGACTGTCAGAATAAACATTAATTTTCTTCTGACCAATTCCCAATTCATCCAGCAATCCCTGTAACCAAATAGCTTCCTTCACAGCCTCTGTAACTGCCATGTACTCTGCCTCTGTAGTAGACAAAGCAACTGTAGACTGTAAAGTAGACTTCCAACTCACAGGTGCTCTCGCAAGAGTAAACACATAACCGGTTGTTGATCGACGTTTATCCAAATCACCAGCATAATCAGAATCAACAAAACCAACAGTATAGTGATTACATGTTTCATCTCTCTCAAAGACTAAGCCAACACCTACGGTTTTCAATAAATACCGCATAATCCATTTCACAGCTTGCCAATGACCTTTACCAGGATTATGCATGTATCTGCTCACTACTCCAACTGCATGTGAAATATCAGGTCTCGTACACACCATAGCATACATTAGGCTACCAACTGCATTAGCATATGGAACTCGAGACATATACTCTCGTTCCTCATCTGAACTAGGAGATAAAGATGCACTGATCTTCATATGAGCAGCAAGTGGGGTACTTACAGGTTTTGATTCCTCTGAAATGCCAAAACGCTGTAATACCTTCTTCAGATATTGCTTTTGAGTCAAACAAATTTTGCCTCTTTCTCTGTCCCTACTAATCTCCATGCCTAGTATCTTTCTAGCTTCACCCAAATCTTTCATCTCAAACTCTCTATTTAATTGAATCTTCAATTTTTCAATTTCTTCGACATTCGTTGAAGCTATCAACATGTCATCGACATACAAGAGTAGATAAATGAAAGAACCATCATGTAGCCTCTGAAAATACACACAATGGTCAAATTTGCTTCTTGTGTACCTCTGACCCATCATAAACCGATCAAATCGCTTATACCACTGCCTCGACGATTGTTTCAAACCATAAAGCGATCTTTTCAGTTTGCAAACCAATTTTTCCTTACCAGCAACTTTGAATCCCTCTGGCTGAGTCATATAGATTTCCTCTTCCAAGTCACCATGTAAAAATGCAGTTTTTACATCGAGTTGAACTAGTTCCATATTTAACTGAGCTACTAAGGCCAATAAAATTCTAATGGAAGAATGTTTCACAACTGGAGAAAATACCTCATTGTAGTCAATTCCTTCCTTCTGTGCATAGCCTTTAGCCACCAACCTTGCCTTGTAGCGAACATCTTTCTTATCAGGAAATCCATCTTTCTTTGCATATACCCATTTGCACCCAATTGCCTTCTTACCCTTTGGTAGTTGAGCTAGCTCCCAAGTTTCATTTTTCTGAAGAGACTGCATCTCTTCCTTCATAGCTGTCTTCCACTGATCAACTTCAGAATAGCTGACTGCCTCTCTATAAGTGGAAGGAACATCATCATCTACAACTGGAAGTGCGTAGGCCACCATATCAACAAATCGAGCAGGTCTCCGAATCTCACGTCTTGGCCTATTTACTGCAATAGTTTCTTGTTGCTGTTGAGGTTCATGAGTAGAACCTTCTCCATCATCTCCCAAAATCACCTCTGTCATAGGAGTATCATTATCTGTCTCTACAGATCTAACCGGGTTCAATGTAGTTGTTTCCAACTCCACCTGCTGCTGAGTACGCTCCACCTGTTGCGGAGTACTATTCACTGTTGTCTGGTTTTCTGATTTCTTCAACATAGAAGACTCATCAAATGTTACATCTCTACTTGATACAATCTTCCTCGAACTCGGACACCAAAGACGATATCCTTTTACACCTGAAGAAAATCCCAAGAAAATTGCTTTCTTGGCTCTGGAATCTAGCTTTGATTCTTTCACATGATAATATGCAATGGAACCAAATACATGTAAAGAATCATAATCAGAAACAGGTTTTCCAGACCAAACCTCCAATGGAGTTCTATCACCAATAGCAGCTGACGGTAGACGATTAATGAGATGACACGCATAAATCACAGCCTCAGCCCAAAACTCTTTACCCAATTCTGCATTGGACAACATACACCGAACTTTCTCCAGCAATGTCCGGTTCATGCGTTCTGCCACCCCATTCTGCTGCGGTGTACCTCTTACAGTAAAATGACGTACAATACCCTCATCTTGACACAATTTCAAGAACTGATCACTGCAATACTCACCACCATTGTCTGTTCTGAGATGCCTGATTTTCCTGCCTGTTTGTGTCTCAACCATCTTTTTCCATTTAAGGAAAGCACTAAGTACATCATCTTTGGATTTCAAAACGTACACCCAAGTTCTTCTGGAAAAGTCATCAACAAAAATAACATAGTAGCGCAAACCTCCCATAGATGTAGTCTGAGAAGGTCCCCATACATCTGAGTGAACATAATCAAGAATACCCTCGGTATTATGAATAGCGGTGCCAAACTTCACTCTCTTCTGCTTTCCCAGAACACAATGCTCACAAAATTCTAGCTTGCAAGTCTTCGCACCTTTCAATAAGCCTCTTTTCACTAAACTGAATAAGGCTTTCTCACCTGCATGCCCCAACCGCATATGCCATAATCTAATGATCTCTGAATCTGCATCATTATCAGAAACCATAGCCGCTGATCCAATCACTGTACTACCATTGTAATAATACAAGTTGTTCCTCCTAGTGCCTTTCAATGTCACAAGAGCACCTGAAGTAACCCTCAGAATTCCATTTCGTATAGATACAGTACAGCCTTTAGATTCCAAGGCTCCCAATGAGATGAGATTCTTCCTCAACTTCGGTATATACCGAACGTCTGTCAGAACTCTAGTTGATCCATCATCATTTTTCAACCGGATTGAACCTATCCCAGCAGTATGACAACTATCATTATTGCCCATATACACAACTCCACCATTAAGCTCTTCAAAATTAAAGAACCATTCCCGATGTGGACACATATGATAAGTACAACCCGAATCCATAATCCATTCATCAGAACGAGACGTGGATGAATGACCACTTAAACAAAAATCTGATAAACTATCATCGCTTACGCTCTCAACAACACATGCATCAGAAATAGACATATCTTTTTCTTTCTTTTTCAACTTTGGACAATCTTTCTTCCAATGCCCTTTCTCCCGACAAAAGGCACACTCATCTTTTCCTACTCTACCCCTCGACTTAGATTTTCCCCTTTTTCCCGGTTTTCTACTCTGGCTACGCCCTCTCACTGTCAATGCTTCTACTGACTCATCTCTATGTTCTCTCTGATCCTTTCTACGGATTTCATAGTTTGTCAAAGAAGAACAAACTTCTTCAAATGATAATTTATCCTTTCCATGAATGAGAGTAATACATAAATGATCTAATTCATCCGGAAGAGAACCAATCAACAGCATAGCCTTTATTTCATCTTTGAAGGTTTCCTCTAAATTTAATAAATCAGCAATTAACTTATTAAATTCATCAATATGAGAACTGATACTCGTACCTTGTCTCAGCTGAAGACGAAACAATCTTTTCAATAGATACAACCGGTTCTCATTACTTTTCTTCATATATTTGTTCTCCAGCGCCTTCCATAATGCATTGGCAGACTTTTCTCTGATGAACGGATACTTCTGCTCTCTACACAAACAAGAACGAATCAACCCACAAGCTTTTATATTAAGCCTGTCCCAGTCTATCTCCTTGATATCTTCTGGTTTTGTTTCTTCCAGAACTATATCTAAGTCTTGTTGACACAATCCATCCAACACCTCACTCTGCCATAAGCCGAAATTATTCCGACCATCAAATTTTTCCACATCTATTTTTGCACTAGACACTGTCACTGTCCTCATCGATGTAGATGATGATGATGCCATAGCCACCTCGCACAAATGAGCTCGATACACAATATCACAAATAACCAAGCTCCACCAAATAATTATATCCAACAACTAGCAATTCAAAAATTCACCAACCCAGAATAGTAGTAAATGCTAAAAAAATAGCCACTCACTGTCCAAAACCTGGGGCTCTGATACCACTTGTTACGCCAAGAAGCGTTCAAATAACAATTAGCATTATTACCAATTGTTATGCGGACAATCAATAATGCTAGTTATACCATAACGAGGCAACCAAACATCCAACAATATGCAAAAAGGAAAGAACACCAAGTTTAACGAGGTTCGGTAATGTTACCTACGTCCTCGGGCGCCCTAGAACAAATCCACTATCTTCAAGAGAAGTTACAAAATTTTTGGGCCACAATACAAATTTTCTAACTATTGGGTCAAACTGCAAATACCCAAATAGTAGGGCTAATACTGTAATTACCCAAACAATAGGGTATTACTACAAATGCCCAAAAAAAAAGGGAAAAATTGAATTCTTACAACTTTCAAGGATTTAAATGTAAAATCCTTGAACTATGAGGTTCTCATAAAGAGATCCTACAAATAGAGGGGAGAAGAGAAATATTCTCAAAAGTATATTAAATCTCAAGGAGAGCCTTGCCTTATATAGGCCTACCAAAGCACCTCCATGCCATCTCCCACCAATGTGGGATTGGCTCAATTTGGCATATAAGCCAATTTTCAACATATAATCCTTTAAAGTTGGTAATGTCCCAACACGCTTATGAACACTAGCGTCCTTAGAAGAAACTTTCCAAACTCTAATCTTCCCATCTTGGTGACCCGAAAAGATCTTCTCCTTAGCAATAACAATGGCTTTCACCAACCCGCTGTTTGATTTAAACCCAGAAAATTCCCTCTGGTTCTTCCAAACCCTAATGTTCTTGCTATCAGAACCCGTATACAATAATTCACCTGAGGCCGCAAGTGAGTATATATGACCCTCTTCACGTACCAAGGACCCTATCAGCACATTTGGTGAGAAATTATCATCAGCACTGGGAGGAGGCACGGACTCATGATGAGCTGACCATGGAGATTTGGCAAACGGAGAAGCTAAATCATTTTGCGGGGACCCATCTGACGACTGTGGCATTGGAGTCCCTTTGTCGTCACTGATGTTGCTAAATGGGGCTGTAAGATCGTCCTCCATTGGTTCAGTGTGTTTTAGCCTTCCGAATTTTTGTCCACGGGCAGAACTGTTTCTATCTTCTGAAAATATTTTGGTTGCTCTTGACCCTCCTCGTATTCCTTTCATAATCTAATACAAATTGCGAAACTCGGTATTCATTAAGAACTAATAAAATAGCAAAAAAGATCGATCAATATTAATATAACGTGAAGAATAAAGAGGAAAACCGGATGCGAAGGAAACCGAAAGCTTGAAGAATATTAAATTGAGGATAAAAATACTTGCAGAGAGAGAGAGGAGTAAAAGCCAATGTAATGATATTGAACTATTTGCAATTACGAAAGGACCCACATTTGATGACAACAACAGGCTCCGTTCGTTAATTTTTTCCTTTTCTTTTTAATGTAAAATTTCGTTGGCGGTTGATCGTCTACGGTTGTCTTTCGTTTTCTTATCTTGTGATCGCTTGAATTTTCCAATTAAATACGGCACGTGGATAAGAGACCTTATGAATTGACAGTTGTGGCTGAAGAGGCTTAGGTGGCAATGAAGTGGAGTAAGTACACAGAGTGATAAGATATGATTACCGGCGTTGTTTTGGGGACGGAGGAAGCGGAAGTTGTAGGATGGTCATTTGAATAGGTTTTGCTATCAGAAGAAACTTTGACCTTTGACCTTTGACTTGGTTAAAATTATGTCTGGCGAACAAGAATTGTAGAGGCCAAATTTGGTGAATTCCATTTTTTGGGCTGTACTATTCTCATACATTTTCCAACTGCAGCTCATTCAAAGATAGCATCAACCTTGGGTTAGAAAAAATACCTAACAAAGATAGCATCAACATTGGATGGAAAATGTCTGTCTTACTTTTACAATTAATGCTGTTTTTTTTTTTCCCTAATTAATTAGTTACGATGAAACGATGAACTTAGTCTAAAATTAACATACACATCATATATTCAATCATTTTAGGTGGAGTGTTACTACTACTACACTAAAAGTAAGTAGGTTTGTCTTTTCTTCACGTTGAAGCCAAAAATTAATTTGCATTTAACTGTGGCTTAAAATATAAGTTATTAGGATTTGTCTTGACAAAATCAATTAAACTCATTAATCCAATTTATCAAGAATTGATTATGATTGAAAGAAAGTTGTTTTTATCTCCAATTGCATTCATAATGAAGTACAATGTACCGAACTTCTAATCTGTACAAATGAATGCTCTTGAGATGAGAGGGGAGATGAAAATATAGTAAAAAAAAAGTTTTGTATATAATTTTCTATCAATTATTTTACAAAAGTACATCTCATTCGTTTACAAAGTATGAATGTATCAAAATTTTGTAATCTAATTGCTGAGAATGTTGAGATAGGACACTCTAACTTTGATCAAACGCATAGACAAGAATTATAGGTTGTTTTTATTTATAATGTACGGATTTTAATTTTTATAAAATTTTCATGAGTGTTTGTATGTAATTAAAATATTTGTTATAAAAATTTAAATTTTTTAAATATTTTTAATTAAAGAGAACGATTTAAGTAAAATTAATTTATTTATAAAAAATTATTATGTGTAAAATAATAATAAATTAATTAAAATTAAAATAAGATTCAGAGTTTAATTTATCTTCATCTCTTAATGCATGCAACTCATTTGTTGTATTCGCGAGGTAGCGGTTGAATTATTTATTAAATTGAATATAAAATATGAACTAAATTTTTTTATTTTAAAGAGTTGGTCTTTTTTATGGGAGTTGGCTCTTTTTAAATGTTAGATTATATGGGGATTAGTTGCACTTTCAAATAATAAGTCCAATAATTAAGAGTCAAAAAAATATAAAATAAAAAAACACTAATTTCATGAAATTTATATATTTTAAAGAAAATAGTATTTATAATTCAATACAATACTTTTCAAATACATATGAAAATCTAAAAGGCTAAAAAATTGTAGATTTTGTGTGCTAGTGAATGTTTAAAACTTAAAAGGATAGAAAATTACATTGTATGATATTACGTAACATCAACATGAAAATAAGGAGGCATCGAGGAGCGATGGAATGAAAGAAAAAACTTGCGTTCAATTTTTTCAATTACTCATTAAAGAATTATTATTACCCTTGATTTGTTTTTTTTTTAATTTTTAAATTTTGTTCTCCCTCATAAGTTAACCTGTATGTGGGCCTGAGCCCCTCCATAATCAGCCCAAAAGGATAAGTTAATAAAATTTTAAGATTAAATCATAAAAAATTTTTTATATAAAAAATTAAATTGTATAAAATTTTAATGTAAAATTTATTAAATGTTATTTTTAAATAAATAATTTGTTTTAATAATATATAATTAAACATTTATTACTTTAAAATAAATAAATAAAATTTTAAATTATCAATAACTTTTAAAAACTGTAGGGTTCAATCAAACTACTGTTAGTTGCAGTTAAAATCACTTTATACCGTTTCCACAAGATTCCGAAACCGCCTTATATCCATTATTCCAGAAAACATGAAAAACAGGAACCCGAATTTTATTATTAAAAAAAAAAAAAAATTGGAAAGCAGAAGAGTATTTGGGAAGGCTAGACGCGAGTACTCAGCGACTGTATAGCTTCTGTCAGTTAAGTTTCCCGTTCGGCTTCTTAAGCCCCAAGGGATTTAATCAGGAACTTTCCGATTTTTCACGAGAAACCTCTCAAATTTTCTCCGATGGAAGATTCCATCGACTAACGAATCCGCAATGTTCTTAACAAACATAATCCACAGCAAGCTATCTTCTCTCTTGCGGCCATGGTTGCGAGACGAGCCGGAGCTGGAACTGGAATTAGGGTTAATCAACTCTATTGCGATTTTAAAGAATATCAGTTTTAGCGATTTAGCTCTCAGTAAGATAGTGGACGAGGGATCGAGTAGCGTGTATGTGAAGGAAGTCAATGTCGAACACTTGTACCTTCGTTTCTCGAACTGGTCAAGCACTGCATTCTCCTTCGAAGTTCGCGGCATCAGCGTCACTCTCTCAGCAAGGTAACTGCTGTCACTACTTACTACACTATTGCTTAACTAGGTTTTTTTTTTTTTTGGTTTAATGTATTTTATTTTTATTTTTTTTAACTGGTTATTGAAGGGAAATAAAAGAGGGAGGATTGAAGAGATCGAGTAATTCGGCTTCAGAGGATTTGAAAAAGTATCTCTCTGCTATTGATCCTGAGGTAGCCTTGTGTTCTTCTTATTTATTTATTTATTTATTTTTATATATTATAGAAAAAAATACTTAATGGAATGCTATATACTTACAATTAGGAGAGGCGTGATATTAATTTCAGGTTGTTTGTGAAAAGTTGTCTAGTTAGATTCTGGTGATATTTATTGCAATTTATTTTGTTGATGAGGGACAATGGTAAATGTACAACTACAAGCACATGAAGGCAATGTTCTAAATCAGCTTGTTACCAAGTGGACCATTTACTAAACCTGTATTTGTGTTTTAATCAAATGAAGATTGAGTGAGTGGTCCACTTGCTCTTTTAATTGATTTCTGGTGCAAAATTGTGCAAGGCCTCATTCATTGGTGCCCAATCAATTTGTTGGCAAGGATCAGCTTCATTAGGTAACATATGCCTGTAAAAGTTAACTGACTTAAAAGTTCAGTCTGGTAAACTATATTTCATTTTTGGCTGACTTATGCATTTGAAGGCTTGTATGGTAATTTGTACACTTGGTGATAAGAACATTGGCTTTTTTTCCCCCTCCTTTTTCATATTTTTTTAAATCTTTTTTCAGGGTTGTGCTCTGCATGATGTCTTGGAAAGGATGTTGCATACCACTCGGTCAAAAAATAGGATTCAAAGTTCTATTTTAAATCTTATTCTCAATCATTGTCATTTAAAGACGCTTGGCATTAAATTGCAACTGCAGTTTCCCATTTCCAGTGACTCCTTTGCATATATCTCAGAACTAAAGGAACTTAAGGCAGAGTCTCAATATCTTCAGCAAGGATGCCTTTTGAGGGGATTAGTTCGTTCACTTATTAGACCTCTGAAAGGGAGCACTTTTGTCATCAACGGCAGTGGTTTTGAGACTGGGTATAAGAGGAATGACCATATTAACCATGTTTGTTGTTCAAATGAGCTCTTCACCTGCTTTAAACTTGATGAACTTCAGCTTGTACATTCTGATCTTCATTTTCAAGAATTAACTTTTTCATTTTCTCCAGTTGATCTCGCTGTTTTCACATTTCTTGGTGAACTATCTTCAAAAGACACGAAGCACGTTAGAAATGGTCGATTATTATGGAAACTAGCTTCAAGAAGAATTGGCTCTGTGATTTCAGCCCCTAGTTTGTCATTGCGTAATTTCGTTGCACATGCTAGTCAGTGGCTGCGTTATGTTAATGCCTATGAGCATATACTATTCCAACTTGGATATTCTGCTGACCATTTACTAAAAAGATCTCTTGTCAGGATATTCCAAGATAAATCTTTTTTAGCTTCTGTAAAGAAAAATTGGGAGGTGATTACTGATTTCGAAAAAGAGCTGCCTCCTGAAGCTATTGCACAGGCACGGCGAATAGCTCGTTACAGGGCTGCATTAAATGTCCAACAGGATGAAGATAGAAAGAAAGAATTCTTTTCCAGTAGTCAATTAAAAGTTTTCTGCAAAATCCTTCCGCTACTAGCATGTATGTGGAACATTATGTGCAAAATATTCCATCTAATAATACATCTTTTCTCTTTATTTAAATTGTCAACTGAGAAGCCAAAATCCAATGTGTGTCGGGGAATTGTTTCTGAATATTCCTACCCAAGTTATTGCTTCAGTCTATATTTTGAAAAACTTCTTGTCATTTTTTACCCAGAACACTCGTCTGAGCTTGCAACTCAAAGATTAGAATCACAAACTGGTTTAGCATATTCAGATTTCCTCTCTTTTTATCTTTCAGTTGATTTGCTGGTATTAATGTACACAGAAGACATTTCTGAAAAGTCTATGTTTATTTCCTGTGGGCAACCGAGGATTACATCCTCAACTTTTATCAAAGCTCAGAAAAGTAGCTCAATTGCTTCTGTGAAAGGACATCAGAAAGGCAGAGTTACTGGTGTCAAAAGTGTTTTGTGCGGCGAACCTGCGCAGAGTCGTGCCAATCATGCTGAAAATGCATTTGACCCAATGTTGGGAACTTTTCTGGGAGAAATGTGGATTAGTTGGGAAAAACTGTGCATGAAATTAGATGAAAGTGAGATTGAGTATTTTGAAAATCCATGGCTTCTGTGTGAGATTAAAAGCTTTTTGACATATCCAGATATCAAGAATCCAGATTCTGGATTATGGAAATGTAATTTGACTGTGGGAAAGTTGAATTTGGCTTTGGGATATTCATCTATGCTGTCGATTGCTCTTCTGCTTCAGCAGATAAAACTTTCTATGTGTCGGACTGAGGGAAACAGGACGCCGAGGGTTCTTTCAGGGTTTCCTGAAACCATTGCTGATCAACCAGAGATCAAGTCTGATGATAAATATGAGAGTTTTGTTAGTGGAATAAAGATGGCCTTGTGTAGAATATTTCCAGAGAAACATATTCAAATTGGAGTATTCATAGTTGGTCCCCACATCCAATTCTCATCATGGACGGTTGGGTTTCGAGGTGGACTTGAAGAAATAAATCACTTAGTTGGTCAGGATGATTTTCGCCTTGAAGTTGATGTTCACAACATTGAGTTTGTTGCATGTCCACCCTCAAAATTTGATTCGGCGTCAATTGCCAGAATCTCAGGATCTGATGATGCAAAATTTGATTGTCTCAGATTGCAGGAACCTCAGATAATATCTAAATCGGATAATGAAAAGTATGCATCTCATGGGTGGATTTCACTTTCTGCTTACCTGAGAATTAATGGTTTGAATGCTTACTTGTTCAACCCCAAGGAAAACAAACAGAATCAAGTTTTTGCATTGAAGCCAATAAGCTTTCACCTATCTTCCTTAAGGTAGGTGATTTTGGCCTTATTATTTCACTTTATATTCTTTTCATAAGAATACTTTGCTACCTTCTTTTACTTATGTTTTTTTTTATTGAATAAATTTACCTTTTTGGAATAGATTACAATTACTTGAAGAAGGAAGTTTACCCCCCTGCCACGTACCCAAACACACCCAGAAAAAAGTGAAAAACTAGAGATATTTTAATTTGTATTGTAAAGTCTTATTTATGTTCTCTCTTTAGTATATATCAAAAGGATTTCTTTTTATTTTTTAAAATTATTTCTTCCATCCTATTCTTCTTCTTTTCCTAAACTTCTCTTGCTTGGACAAGACACTTTTTCTTTTATTTTCTCAGCAATAAATTACGTTGGCCTATAGAAATGGTGCAACCTTTTTTCTAGATGAAGTTAATACATGCACCACTTTGAGATGAAGTTCCACCTTTTCCTTTTTTATTGTTCCTTTTGCATTGTGCAATTCTTCCAGCATCATGTTTTCTCAATTTTCTACCTTTCTTGTTTGTGAAACATTTTGGTTATCATTGGAATTATGGATTGGTTGAAGAGAAACATTTATGTGTTACTGACAAGGATTATATGTTATTTTGATGGTGAAAAGATTATATCTATTGCAGGGAGTATGATCATTCGTTAACCACAACTCGTATTGCCTTCTCAGCCACTTTTTGTGGGAAGGCTTCCGGTTTCATGATTATGTCATTTATGGATGAGTTTTATGCTTTATTTCAGGTGATTTCTTATTGTTGCCAGATTAATTTGACAATATTTATATTCTTATTCACTGGTGAATGATATCACGTGAGAATGTCCTCCATATTTTTTTCAGTTTTTATTCGTCCTGTATTTTTTCCCCCTAATTTTTTTTATATGTGAGGCTTCACTCCCTATAATGATAGAAATTATCTTTATTGCCCTGCATATTACATGTTTTACTAGTTTGGTTTACCTTGAGCATATTTGATAGTCCTCCATTAAGTGTTAAGGCAATCTTATGACCAGTTATAAATGCCTATGACAATGATGTCCCCTTGTATAGGAAAGGGAATTAATTGACCATGTGCCAACTATTATTTTGGGATTAGTAAGTCGTGTATGATGTTGATTTGAAGAAAAGGTTGAGTTTTCTTTGTCCAAAACTGAAACTACTGTTTTGGAGTCTAATTGATAGAAAGTTATGATAGTAGAAAAGCAAGTTAATATGTCAATTTCTTTACACTTGATTACCCTGTTCTGCTAGTTTACTTTTTTCTTAAATATAAAATAATGGTTACATTTCAAGTTATTGACTACTATAAATATTCATGAATTGCCATTTTGGATGCTGATCTCTGTGTGCTAAATTTTGCTTCAAGGTCCTGTTGGGAGGCTTGGGCTTTTTGTTGATAACTGACTTTTGAGTAATAATAGCTTGTGGTATGGTTGTACCATAGTGTTTTTGTGATGTAAGAGCAGAAGAGAAGAGAGACGGAGAGGGAGTAGGAGAAGGGAAAGAGGGGAAGGAAGAGAGAAAAGGAAAGACAAGATGTTAGGGTTTTTATATTTTGTCCAATAAATGAAAATCCCACTTAAAAGTATTACATCAAGGCCTATTTATAGATGATATACCAATCTCGAGAGAGTCAATGGCATGCATATATGTTGAATGCTTTTGCATGAAAACATGGCTACAAGCCTGTTGTTGTTAATAAGATGAGTGAACTACTGCTATGATATTTATAATACTACTATGACCAATATCCTTTTTCTAAAAGGATGAAGCATCCCTGAAATGGAGTAGTTGGTAAAATCACATTGTTGCTGCTTTTGTTGTCTTCTTCCTATCTTCCTGAACTTTGAATCCTTGTTGTAATGCTTTCTGTTTTCTTAACCTTATACACGAGTTCGTGAGTATACGATATTCTTTTCCCAGGTGTTTGCAGGCTTATTCTCTGCAGTGTCATATGCATTTAATTGCTCCGAACATCTAATCTATGTACCCTTTCAAGAACATATGTGGCAGGAGGACATGGTATCATTGGAACAAGAGAATGAGGAGACTACTGTAAAAGGAGCATCCTTAGTGTGTACAAGCACTCTATTTTCACTTAATGGATCCTTTAAGCTTGAGCTGATGGATATATTTTGTCATAATTCTAGGATAAAAGATAAGGTGGGTTTTATGAAAAATATTGATGCTTTTAGCAGTAAAAAGTTGGCTGATGATTTGCTGGATTGTGGAATTTGGATTTCTGTTCACCAAACATGTATTGACATATCTTGTGAAGAAGAGAAAATGGAAGTTCTTGTAGATATGTCAGGAATTAAATCTCAATTAGTAAGGTATGAGGAGCATATAGGACAAAGTTTTGATCACTTGGTGCTTAGAAGTTTACTGCTAGAGCCACATAATTGCATTCATGAACTCTCACTTTCCAACTGCATATTTACATTATGGTTGGGTCGCCCTCGTGATGCCTTATCTTCATGTACTGTGAGTCATAGACATGGCGGTTCTATTACCGGGGGTAATATATCACATTCAGTGGAGGATTCCCCTTTCACAGGTGAATCTGAAAAATCAAAGGGTTGGTCCTTTCGTTTTGTTCAGAAGTTGGGATTTTCTCCAAATATCTTCACACCAGCCCCAAGTCACTGGATACTCCTAAACATTTCACTTGGTGAGATCTTAATTTCAAGATGTTCAGTAAAGAATGCACTGGTTGGATCACATCAAGTTAATAAGCTTCTGTCATCACTTTCTGTGGGGGGAGAATTTCAGACTATCTCCTGGTCGATCCAGGTGAATGTTATTCTGGATAAGCAAATTAAGATTATACTTTATCTTTCTTATTTTTGGAACCTTTTTTTTGTTCAAATTGCTTAATCGCTTAAAATTTCAATACTTTGAGATGTCTCTCAGATGACTGATTTTATCGTTTTATTAAAATTACCTTTGATGCTACTGGCAGGGTGGTCTTTGTCTTCTTGAGATAACAACTTTGCTAAAGTTTGTTCGCTGTTTTTCTTTATACCGTGATCATGTTGAAAATCTTTTATCCATCTTACAATCATCTGCTGAAGACATCGGAAATGGTGAAGATAGTTTAGATACTACTAGACTAAATGGTGATTATGTTGAAGAGTCTGTTCAAGGGACACTCCTTAAATCTCAGAAAGTCAAAAGAGAACTGCCGGAAGTTTTTACCGCAGATGTGTCACAAGTTTCTCTTATTCTTGTTTTTGAAGATGAATCTGGTATATCCATCCCTTTCTTAGTCCTTATAATTATCCCAAATGAATCTCAATAATTGATCCTCTTATGCAGGGAGTGTTCATGAACTTGTGCTAGAGCTTGATGCTCAGATGAACCTTGGAATGGAAAATTCGGAAAAGAAATTCATGATTGACATTTCTCGTTTGTCAATCGTTTCTCAATGTCTTCAAGAGAGTGTGGAGAATGAAAATCAAATTCCTCATTTCTCTTCTGGCCCTGCAAATGAGTTGTCATCTCGTTCTGTAGCTGGAGAAGGCCCAGTAACAGTTCAGTATAATGATCAGAATTGCTCATTTGATGGTGCAAGTTGCTCCAAGAATCCTGTTTCTCAGAATGAATTTGCCATGAACAATTATGTTTCGGAAGTCTTCCACTTAAGCCATCAAAACTATATCTTGAAACACTTTGGTGCTTTTGTATCAGCCAAGAAGCTTGAGAATAATTGGGTTGGTCAAGGTTCAGTTTCAGGTTTTGATATGACAATTTCTCTTTCAGAATTACAGGTGTGCGATGCTATGTTATCCTTGCTCTTTTTAAGATTGCTGGTGCCTTTTGTTTGCTGGTGTGCATTTGTGCATGATGCTGATGCTTAAATAATATCATTATTGAAACTATGCTTTCCTTGTTTTTGGCTTATGAATATTTAGGTTGTTATGTGTCTAATCTCTTCTTTTATGTCAGATGATTCTGTCTACAATTTCATCCTTTTCTGGCGTACCCAGAAAAGAAGTAGCTAGTAAAACAACACAAAGGCACCTGTCAGTTAATCAAGAAACTAGCAACAGATTGAACACTATGGTTCCTAATGGTACTTCAATCTTTTTCTCATTTTTTCAGGTTTGGAGAATTAGGATTCTGTTTCCAATAATCTTTGATGCCTATTCTGATGCAGATATTTTGTGTAATTGAGTTTTTGCAAGTCTGTGGTGGACCTCTAGTCCATCTCACTTTATCTACTAATTTTGATAGAAATAAGTGTACTGTCCCTTTTCAATTTTTTTTTAAAAAAACTGGTAGTTTGGTTTCTCAAAGGCTTAAATCTGTTGCTTGAAAATTTTGGGAACATGAGTTTGATATATCTCATGATTTATATAGGAACAATAGTTGCCATTCAAGATGTACACCAACATACATACTTTACAGTTGAAGGTGGAGATAAGTATACACTGGCGGGTGCAATTCACTATTCTCTTGTGGGAGAAAGGGCTCTTTTTAAGGTAATGATTTCTGATTGTTTCACAATTTGGTCAAATGCATGAGCCTTGAAAATCGATAAGTTCATTTGTGATTTATCTTTTTCTGTATTCAGAAGCAGTTTGCATACAAATTCTATTTTGTGGCTGCTCTATAATGTTATGAAGTTTTTAGATTTTGTGGCATGAAAAGTTGGGTTGTAAGAATTTGTGGTGACATAAATACACTGTAGCACAATTAGACTTCACAAGATAGTTTGATTGACTATCACATATGCTTGTTTTCATGGTACCGCTTCTTGCCAGTTTTGAGGTACCCCACCTAGATGGTGTGATTGTGTTGCAGCATCTTAGAGTTGAGTACTTTTTATTTATTTTGGGACAATTCTCTGTACACTAATTGCTGGCTCAGATTTTAAAAATATGTGGATGTTTGTATGAGAGAAAGGCTCCATATACTTTGTTTCTTCTTCATTAATTTTTGTTAGGAGTCGTCTTCTGAGATAATGCAGGTTTAAGGATCAGTTTTTGCAGTAGGGACAGTGTCTTGTTTTCATTACAGTGCAGAGATAATTTTGTTGATTTTATATAATGCTTGATATACCTATATCAGGCTTTTTTGGTGGTTTATTGATCTTTACTGGATGGAGTAATATAGTCTGTATAGCAATGGATTTAGTTTGAGAGGTGTTGAGCTGTGAAATTGTGGAATGCACTGTGGTGGATAGATTTCATACCTTCACTGTTGGGAAGAGGTTTAAAATAATGCTACAATTATTAGTTTTCTTTTCTTTTAAAATGTTGGATCCATGATGAAACTCACTTCAGTGAGGTCCCTTCATCCATGGATCTTCTGGAAGATCATTGAAATAGATTTTACTTCAATCCAACACAGTCTGAAGCTGCGTATATAAATATTCTCAATGAACCTATTGGAAGCACGATGGAAGGATCATGAATCAATGCACAGAGGTTCCCCCACTTTTGATGTTCATCACATTATTATTTAGTGTTCTATCCATTCCCACCTTACTTACCTTTTCCATCTCCAACCCTCTATCCCTGAACATTTCCCTTAGCAGTGTTATATTGCTGTTATATAGCAGATCTCTCAAGGATGATGCATTACTTACAAATTTCTAAAACAATTGGTAATCCATTTATCATCCGGTTCTATGATTGCATTATTACTTTTTGACTTCAAGATGCCTCTTTTATTTTTAAAACCTCTTCTCAAACTTATACACAGGTTGAGTACCACAATAAAAGGGGATGGAAGTCATCAATTTTGTGGTTCTCTTTGATATCACTGTATGCTAAGAATGATTCAGGGAAGCCATTGAGATTGAACTGTCGTTCGGGATCAAGTTTTGTTGACATTTCCAGCACTGATGATCACAGTTGGGCACTATGGAGAATTTTTCCTTGTGAGTCTGAGACTTGTGAGGATGATGTGGACGGGGATCCTCAGAATCAGTTGGCTAAAGATAAATTTTATTTTGTAAACAAGAAGATTGACTGTGCTGTTGCTTTTATAGATGGGCTTCCTGAGTTTGTTAGGAAGCCAGGAAATCCATTCAAGTTCAAAGCATTCAATAACCTTTCTCTGTGTCGTGAATTGGTAGCATCAGATGGGTACTCTCAAGGTTCTGCTGAAACTAATGTATGTTGTATTGAACGTGATGATGAAGGAAAGGCGTCTGGGAAGAGTGGAGGTCTCCCATGCATTTATATTACGATTGACAAAGTTGCTCTAACCATTGTTCATGAGCTTTTAGATGCAAAGGACAGGTTTCCACTCATTTGTGGCCATGTCAGCAATACTCAACTTACTGTACAAAGTCTGTCTACTAAAGCCAGGGTTATAAGCACGTCAAAGGCTTTGCTATCTTACTTTGATGCCCAAAGAAATTTATGGTATCTATTTCAAATTTCAAGCTGAATGGTAAAGCTAGTTTTAAATCATTATTAATTGTCTTTTATTTAAAATTTTACTTGCCAGTTAAATCATGTTTTCAACTTGCAGGAGAGAACTTGTTCGCCCAGTTGAAATATGCATTTACTACCGTTCTAGTTTCCAAGTTCAGGGTTCGGAAAATTTCTGGCGGGGAGTACCTCTTCATATCTATTGCAGAATTAAGGAGGTCATATATACATATACATACACACACATAAATTTTTTTACTTCTTGCAATTCTCTTAACAATTTGTATCAACTCCTATTAGCAGTTTCAGATATTCCTCACCGAGCTTTCATTGGATATTCTTCTGTTTGTGATTGGCAAATTAAATTTGGCTGGTCCTTATTTAATCAGGAGCTCCCGGATTCTGGCCAACTGTTGCAAGGTTTCTTACTCAATTATGTAGTTTGTTTACATCAGAATCTCTATCTCCAATTCCCCCTCCCCTTGGGTGGGTTGGTTGTTTCTAGTTTTTTGTAATAATGCCATTACTGATCAATCTGTTTACTTAACTTTGGAATGATACTGGATCATTTTGTATTCTCATTTTCTTTATCCAATTAATATCCAATTAAGAGAAGTCTGCATAGGTTGGATATGTCTCCTCTGTCGTATCTCTCTATCCTAATTCTCTTCCAATTATTATATAATCTGATTCTGGCTTTGTTAAGATATACTAAAAGAACTACTGTGGCAGGTTGAAAACCAGTCTGGCTTAAATCTGCATTGTTGCTTCTACAACCAACAAAGGATGACTGTAGGTAGAAAACAGTCTGCTTCCATTTTCTTAAGGTATTTCCTTGAACTACCTGAAACATAATTCCTTTGTCTTAAAACATTTTCATTAAAGTTTGTCATTTGCTTCTGCTTATTTTTTTTCTAGAGGCAGAAATAGTCTGCCTTCATCAGCTGTCTTTTGCCATCCGCTCTCCTTGATTTTATGTGTGAATAATCTTATACACCTACAGACAACTGATGTGGTTTAAATGATAGTCAAATGACGGAATTTTCAGAAAGAAAAATTTGTGCTTAATACTTTAGATTTATTAGTGTTTTATCAGCAGTTGGTTTCTCACTGATTTACCATTTCAGATAATTATTGTATTTGTTGTAGGTGCTTTGAAAGTCTTTTGCGTGCACAAATAAAAAAGCAATGCACTTTGACTGCATGGCACTCTTCTTTCTGTGTTATATATTTAATAGATTGGTTGATCTCAATTATTTCATGTTTGTAAGGCCCTCAACTTTGGCGAATCAGCCTGCGGATAGTTCGTCAGTTGTTTCAATCCAACTGTCTTTTCCTGGTTCTTTTATGACATCTTCAATTTATCTTTCACTTTTAGAAGCTCGATCACTTGCTTGGAGAACACGAATACTATCTGTCCAAGGTATGTGAAATTGTTGTCTTACTCTGCTATATTTTTAGGTGACTTCGCCTAGTAGTTCATTGTATAGGAGGTTCAGGCGAAGTTGGAAGGTTGTCGGGGTCTTTACAGCCAGCCGTAAACTATTGCATATATGTGTGTTTTTATGAATTTATGTTCAATTTTTGTTCAGATGAGTCAGTTGTTAGCCCAATGGAATTTGCCTTTGCTGTGGCTAGTCTGCTTGTTCCAAATGGACTAAGTTATAGACTTTAACGTTTATGGCAGCTATTGTGTTTTACATTGTCTAACTTTCTGTAATTTTGTTGGATGAGAGAGAAATGCTGGGATCATCTTATCAATAAATTGAGAATGGACTTTAAGGCCTGCCGTATTCTGGGAAAAAGGGTAATTCTTGAATACATGCTTCTGCAGGGTGTCTTGTTTGCTTGGAGGAGAATCACGTTTGAGCCTCACATTAATAAGCTTTTTGTGAGTGTATAGAAAACTTAGTGGGAAGTTCGTTAATAATCTGAATTCATCAGAGATTCTGTTTTGGTGAAGAACTGAGAAAACACTACAAATGACTTTTCTAGTTGTAATTGTTTTCTTAATTAGAAATCTAGTTGTTTACTCGTATTGTATGGTTTTAGATTGAGCATATAGGAGAAATATGTCTATAAAAGACATGGTTACATTAGTGAATCGTATACTGGCAACTGGGTTTCATTCGGTCAACGAGTTGTACCAAGTAGGGTGGTGATTAGGTGAACAGGGATGAGAAAATGAGCGAATACAGTAGGCTTTCTATAGATCTCTCCTCTCCCTTGCTCTACTTTTCTTCTGGGGGCAACTAAACTTATTTATTGAACACTAGAGAGTATATACATTGCATTGACACTCCTTTTGAATAACTTGTCTATTAACATTATAATGGAATAAGCATGGTAAAACTCCCTGAAATCTTAATCTTGTTGATTTTTACTACTCAGTCAATCAGCTGTTTTATACATGCCATTCTTATAAGAGTCGTGAATAATTTGGAAATGAAAATCAAGTCAGTTTTGTTATGACTTTCTTGTCTTTTGTTGTTGACCAGATTCAAGAACTTACCCTGGGCCATTTATTGTGGTAGACATTTCAAGGACATCTGAGGTACTCCATCAAATGACTGCTCTCGCTCCCGAATTTCTGCGTACTTTATTGGCAATTTCAGCATTCCGATTTTAATTCTTTTTATCTCTATACTCTTGTCATAACTGGTAGGATGGTCTGTCAATTGTGATTTCTCCTCTAATAAGAATACACAATGAAACGAAATTTTCCATGGAGCTACGCTTTCGACGAGTCCAGGAAAAGGAAGATGAGTTTGCATCTATTTTGCTAAAGCCAGGGGATACCATTGATGATTCCATGGCATTATTTGATGCTATTAACTTCTCTGGTGGATTAAAGAAGGCATTAATGTCTTTAAGTGTTGGTATGCATTGTCAATTCGATGTTTTAAATTTTAATTATGTCTGACTTCAAAAATATTTCCATTATTAAGTTTCTTTCTTTTTTAATTAATTTGTAATCATTTCATTTGGTCAGTTAAGAAGTACAGATTAGGAGTAATATGGAGGGAAATTTGAGGTGTGATTGTTAATGTGCCCATGCATCTCCGTGTTACTTTTAAACCTAGCAAAATTTCCCTTCCTAAATGGTCCAACCAGAAAATTAAATAAAAACTGAGCAGAATAATGGTTGAAGTGTAGATTGTATCATGAGGAACTAAATTATTCAATTTTTATGTTGAAGAGTTCGGATTTTCAGTGCAAAAAAAGGGACATTGATAAAATAGATTGAGGTAAACTTGAACTTGAGAGTAAGATCTGATTACCTTGCCTTACTATTTCTAGTCTTTTTTGGAGGATTAAGCACTGTGGTAGAGGAAGGGGTCGGGACTTGCAATCCAAATTTGGTTCTGACCAATACAAAATCTCACATAAGCGATTGTTAGTAATAGTTATTATATCTTCTGGTTGCTTTTTCTTTTCTCTTCTTGACCTTTGCATCTTGTTTTTTTCTACTTCAAAAAAAAGATGAGTTACGATGCAATCGCTTCTCTTCTTTCTTTATCCCTCTTGTAAATGGAGGTTTTTCTCATGAAATCTCCTGAAACATTTATGGTTTGGTAATTAATTTGCAGGAAACTTCTTATTCTCTTTTAGACCTGGAAGTCCAGATGGCTTGATAAATTCAAGGAGTTCACTTTCAGCAGAATGGTCAGAAGAGCTCAAAGGTGGAAAGGCTGTTCGTCTCACTGGAATTTTTGATAAACTAAGCTATGAAGTCCGAAGGGCTTTATCTGTTGGATCAGAGAAATGTTCCTTCAGCACTGCACATTGCGCCCTCAAATCAGAAGATATTCATAAAGCAAGCATGCATTTCCTAATTCAAAGTATCAGAAGAGATGTTCCTATTATAGAACCTGATAAGGATAATGATGTATTTGAGAATAGGAGTTTGCCGATTGCATTACAAGAGCAGAAGGAAATTTTTCTTCTTCCTACTGTGCGGGTCTCCAATTTATTGCCCACGGAGATACATGTGCTCTTGACTGAGGCTGGTAAATAGAATTAGAAATATAATATTCTTATATCGCACAACTTTCTTAACTTTCATTCATTTGCAGATCTGTGCACCACCACTGGTGTTGAAAACATTGGAAAGCAGGCAACTATACCATGCGGATCAACAGCTGATTTTTATGCTAATCCTGCCATAATGTACTTTAGTGTTACTTTGGCTGCTTTTAGATCAAGCTGCAAACCAGTAAACAGCAGTGATTGGGTAAAGAAATTGCTTAAGCATAAGAATGATGTACATTATTTGGATATTGATCTGGATTTTGGTGCTGGAAAGTATTTTGTTCCCCTAAGATTGTTGCGTGGGCAGAGAGGCATATTAGAGGTTGTTACACAATGGCCATGTATTATCTTTAAAATTTACTTGATATATTTCTAATCATGTACAGTTTACATTTAATATGTATATGGTAGCAGTTCCAAGTAATCTTGCCTTAAGATATACTAATCTGTTTGCAGGCTGCTATATTTACATCGTATGCCCTGAGGAATGAAACTGATATCTCTCTGCTTCTCTATGCTCCCAATCAGAAGCCTCTATCAAGGTAGTCACAAAAATAACTGAAGAATAATTAATGAATTCTGTATAAACTTGTCTAGGGTCTGTCTTTTGTGAACTTTATAGTCATACATATCTGCAGGAATGAAGTAGAGAAATTTGGTTCCAGTATTCCTCCCGAGTTAGGGTTGTTTTTGCCCCCAAAGTCAACTGGTTCATGGTTTCCTAAGTAAGATGATTTATATGACCTGGCTCTGTAAATGTATAAGGTTCATTCTCTCCCTATCTGATTCTGATTACTGCTTCACATTTGTCAGATCCCACAAAATAAGGCTCAGATTGTTAGAAGATCATTCATCCGAGGCTCTGTTAGACTTGGATGCTTTATCAGGCCTTACAGAGCTTAAACTGGAAATAGAGGATGGATCTGGTGCTAAGTATATTAGCAAGTTTGGAGTGTCTATGGGACCGCATTCAAGTAAAGTGGCTATTCCATCACAAATGATAACTATTGTCCCAAGACATGTTATAGTTAATGAGTCAGAGGAAAGGATAATTGTCCGTCAATGTTATTTGGAGGTTTGCTCTCAATCCATGAATTCTTGAGGTGACATTCTTTTTGGATACTTATTGGATAATGGCTTGTGATCTGAACTCCCTCCCCCCCTTCCTTTCTTTAAAGGATGACATGGCAGGCATGATTTACATCAACAGTAAACAGAGAACAACGTTACAGTTACGTGATGGAGTTAACAGGAAGAGAGAATTCAGTTCATTTGAGAATTTCATCAGAAAGCATAGAAACAATAATGATAAGTCATTGATATTTATTCAGTTTCGAGTGGATGAGTCAGAATTTGATTGGTCAGGGCCATTATGCATCTCTTCACTCGGACATTTTTTCCTAAAATTTAGAAAACATTCTAATCAAAAGACAGAACCAGACAAAAATGCAACTGAATTTGCAGCTGTTCATGTCGCTGAAGAAGGCTCTACTCTTGTTGTGCAGTTTCACAAACCACCAAATGTCAATCTACCATACCGTATTGAGAACCACTTGCGTGATGCATCTGTCACTTACTATCAGAAGGTTGTGTTCTTGTTCTATTTCCAGTATATTTCAAATACTAACTAATGGATGTGTAGTGGAACCATGAGTGAGTTAATTTTATTCAATATTGTTGGAGAAATTTTCAGGATTCATTAGAGCCAGAGGTTCTTGAATCTGGAAGGAGTGTTGATTATGTGTGGGATGATTTGACTCTTCCGCATAAATTGGTTGTTGTAATCAATGGTAATTAACAGCTCTATCACCTTGTACAGTTTATTTATATGTTTAGTTTCAATGTTTATTTGATTCCACAATGAACAGTAGAGATCAAGCACTCAAATCTGGGGAATTTCAGGAATTTTTTTTTATGAATTTCATTTTTTTTCTTCTCTTATTTCAGTTTGAGATCTATAATGTGCTTGCATGTAGAAAGATATTATCTATCAATTTCTATATGCAATGTGGCATGCATGTGCACTCCTATCTTTTGGGAGTTTTGGGAGCATCATTACTGATTGTTTCCTGTGCAAAGAAAACTTGATTTGAGCACAATCAATTACTCATTGAAGCATTAGGCTCACAAGTCTAGTGTTGTATTTTAGCGGGCAATCTCTAAGTATGATGTAGGATCAAGGAGTCCCATTCCCTTAGTTGGTGGCTCTTTATATGACAGGATGATGTCCGTCCTTTCCTTTCACCTCAACAATTTGTTTTTGAGAGAAATAGTTTCTTTTAGTTTTAATTCATGGAGTATGGTTCATCTAGGAAAATATGTGGCCTATCAACATATGAAAGGATTTCTTAAACATCAAAACGTACCTTCTTTAGGTTACACCGATGTTGCTATACCAAAAGGGTGTCTACCGTGTCATGTGATATACAACATGGCCAACTCACATTTTTTAAGGCCATTGCCTGTATTCAGGTGGCCTAGCTGGTAAAGTATTGGTCATTGGCATACTAAAAACCTTTGAATTAATTGGATATCTTGATTTTATATGTAGATATGCATAAATTGCGAGAAATTAACTTGGACAAGGTGCGGCCATGGAAGCCCTTTTTCAAACTTCAGCATCACAGAGGGTTAGTATCTCATGTCATTTTTGACAGAAAATTGGGAGACCGTAGAACTGGTTTCCGTGAATTTAATGGAGTAGATACAGTAAAGGTGGGGTATGAAGTATGCACAGATGGTACCACACGGTTTTTACGAATATGCGAGTCTTCAGATAGTCGTAAAGGAGATGCAGTATTTCATTTCTGTGCTAAGATTCAGCTAAGAATATCCCATTTTGCACTCCACTTACTTGAAAATCAAAAGCAGGTCAGTGTTAGTTAATATTAAATGTTTTAAGCATTATTGCACCTTGGTCATTCACTATAAATATTTCTGAGTATGGTCTGGTTTCTTTTGTTGGTTGAACCTCACGGATCCTATCACTAAATTACGAATTTAATTTTTTTACTTGTCAGCTTATCTTTTCACCTTCAAATAATGGATTATACTGCTAAATTAGGTGAATTCTTGAAGTATAAAAGGCCTTTCATGTATTACTTGGAAATAGTGAATGAAAACTTATATTTTTCCATACTCTCCCTCAAGCTGATTAAAAAATATTATTATTCCCAACTTGCTAGTTAGGGACAAACTGCCTTTGAAGATCCTTAGTGAAATATCCACTGGTTGCTCCTTGGTTGGTACAAAAGGCATGCATATCAACCATTCTTCCAATTTTTATTTGATGAAGTGACGAGCTACCTCAACATATTTAATCCTTTCATGTTGTGTTGGATTATGATGTGATTTTAATGATTTTCTGAAGGATTTGGATGAGAGCTATGAATCATTATATACACCAATTCTAGTTGCGAGACTTGGTGACATCAATCTAGATTGCATTTTCACTGATCAGCAGAAATTTAACCAGATTTGTATAAAGGTAACAGTTTTCCAGTGTTGATTGATCTCTACTATCACTGATGCCCCTTCATCATCTTGTTCTGGAAGGTCTTCAAATGATGCTTGAGGCAGCTTTCTATTTGTTACTGATAATCTCTTGATTTTTAAATCATTGCAGTCACTGAATGTGGAATATAAGTGGGCAGGAGCTCCTTTTGCAGCAATGCTTCGTAGACATCAGTTAGGAGACACTGATTCAAATGATTTTGTTCTGAAAATTATCTGTATCTTATTATCAACCAGCTCAAATGTGAAGCAAGTTAAACGTTCATCAATTGTTCTACAGGTATAATCAGGAAGTAACGTCCACCCTTTTTTTCGTATTTTCCCTTCAGTATTTTTCATTGTTTCTCCCACTGCTTTATCATTCTAAAACTACTAGTTTGTGATAGGATGTTGCAAGAATTAATAATATAGCTTGGGTGTCACAGTATGTGGAAATGCAAGCACTGTCTACAGCAACATTAATTTTTTAATTTCGTTATACACAGCCTGTTGATTTGAACCTTGATGAGGAGACCTTGATGAGAATTGTCTCATTTTGGAGGACATCTCTCAGTGACTCTAATTCTCAGAGTCGGCAATTTTACTTTGATCATTTTGAGATTCATCCGATAAAGGTTGGACGCATCTACGTCACCCCTGCTTGATTATAATTAGTAGTTGGAATCTAACATGTGTTGTTTCCTTTTACATTTATAGATTACTGCTAACTTTCTTCCTGGGGAATCATTTTCAAGTTATAACTCAGCCCAGGAGACTTTGCGGTCATTACTGCATAGCGTGGTAAAGGTGTGACAGGCAATGTCTCTAATCATATATGAGAGTTGATTTTGATTACCCCTAGATGTGTGAAGTATGTCTTTTCCATCAAGGTGTGACTTATGAGTTGATTTTGTACTTTGTAGGTCCCAGCCATAAAAAATATGGTTGTGGAGCTCAATGGTGTCCTTGTTACTCATGCTCTGATCACAATGCGTGAATTACTTAATAGATGTGCTCAACATTATTTATGGTAATCCTATTATGCATTCTTTTGTTTGATCTATTTAGTATGTTGAATCATCCCTAAAATTTGATGTCATTTTCAGGTATACCATGAGGTCAATCTACATTGCTAAAGGAAGCCCATTGCTTCCACCAGCTTTCAATTCTATTTTTGATGATTTGGCTTCATCTTCTCTTGATGTCTTCTTTGACCCCTCCCTTGCATTGACCAGTCTCCCAGGTCTGACATTAGGTAACTTGTATGCTTGGCTTCTGTTGAAGAGTTTATAGGCTTTTATACGATGTTCAAAGAAGTGGTATATTACACTTACAGTTAAGTCGCATGGGGCAGCACTTCATATACTTGCTCACCAAATGCACAACAGATCTCTACACATAAGGACAAACATAAAAGAATCAAAGACCAAACAGAAAAGGAAAGAAAAAATCTACTGTAATTGCGTTCCTAAAATAAACTTTTCAATAGCTTCTTTTCTTCTTTTGTGTTTCCCCTTCTTTTTGCTCTTTTCTCCTTCTGTATATCAATGTCTGTTAATCCTTTTTGCTGTCTATTTCTGACATTTTTATTCATGTGTAAATAAAATTAGCCATTTGTGTAGCTTACAGTAATAACTTAGTTGAGCTGTACAACATTTGCAAGTAATGCTTCGTGTCTACTATGAAGCAAAGTCTTGATTTTTTCTCCTTTATTTCTTCTGGCCTACTTTGTGCACATGCATGTTCTGTGTATATGCTTACTGACTGTAGAGCTGGTATAAAGGTTGTTATTTGGAGCTAGTTATGTACTTCGACAAAATAGTTGTCATGATTCATTTCTTCCAGATAGTTTCCTAAGGGAGTTCAATGATTAATGTCAGACTTAGCCCATGCATCCAAGAAAAGCTTTTCTATTGTCATCAAGGGACTATCTATTTATTTTATTATTCAGGTAGTGTTAGGATAATATGGTCTGGTGACTGAAACACAAAGTTCTGTCGGTATATGCTAGGATATTTCTGCTTGGCAGTGGTCCAGATGGTAATTTTGGACCCCAAAACTACCTTAATGAATTATGTATCAATTAGATAGCTATATTATCAAGTTTTCATCTTGGGTTTGCACCAAATTTGTGATGTTCATGTAGTGTACCAACTTTTACCTCCATAGACATTTTGTCTTTATATGTTAACATTGAGTTCCTTATTGCTATGATCTTCTGTAGTTAGTGAAATTTAGTTTCTGTTCTGGATTCTGGCAGGTACTTTCAAATTCATTAGTAAATGTATTGATGGTAAAGGGTTCTCGGGGACAAAACGCTACTTCGGTGATCTGGGAAAAACTGTAAGATCAATATGCTTTCAGTTTTTATGTGATTGCTATTGCACTTTCCGAAGTGTTAACTGAATGGTGGCCTTGCAGTTGAGAACAGCAGGATCTAATGTAATCTTTGTGGCTGTTACTGAAATATCAGACTCAATCCTGAAGGGAGCAGAAACAAGTGGTTTTGATGGATTGGTATCCGTCTACTCTCATTTGAAATTGTGCATATAATAGTGTTTTATGTTAATTTTTCTTTTACTAAAGGACGTTGAGATTTTTACTGTTGATATTTTGGCTGTTTATGTATTTTCAAGGTGAGTGGTTTTCACCAAGGGATATTGAAATTGGCTATGGAGCCATCAGTATTGGGGTCTGCTTTGACTGGAGGTGGCCCAGATCGGAAGATCAAACTTGATCAAAGTCCTGGTGCTGATGAGGTAATGTATATTTTTTTATACAAGTTTAAAAACTATTAAAGAAAAAGAGCAAAATAAGAGTAGAACAAAGAGGCTAAACGTGCTTGTTATTCAGTCTCAAAAGAGAGATTGAAGGGGGACCACCAATATTAGGAGAAGCCCCTTTATCAACAAATCAAAGTAGTAGGTAAATTATTGGGGGATTTGTGTAATCCTGCACTTTCCAATTTACACAGTCAAAAGCCCATAAAGTATTTGACTCTTATATGATGCCAATTGCCAATTGTCTGAACTGTGGGTAGTACGAGAAGATGGGTCTTTCTGAATATATTATTAAGAATTATTTGACTTTTCTCCAGCAATACCATTGGGCATTCGCATCTTTTGATCCTTTTACTCCTGCATGCAGCTTCTGCAGCATGACTTATTATTAGTTTTATTTATGAAAAAACTCACTGATTACTTATTTGGAATTTTCAGTTGTATGTTGAAGGATACCTGCAGGCTATGTTGGATACGATGTATAGACAAGAATATCTTAGAGTCAGAGTCATTGACAATCAGGTAATTGACAAGAAAGGCTTGGAATAACAGTCAGCCGGTGCTTGAAAGAATCTCTATTCATAAAAAGGAAAAATATTCAGCTTGTAGTTTATCTCGATACTTGAAATTATTATCGATGCCTCGTGACTTGGTGGGTGAAGTTATGATTCATAATTGTTTGGAAGTGTTTCACTCTGGGCTGCCACTAAGAGCAATGCTATTATTAGTTGTAACAATTTCATTTTGTTTATGCAGGTTTTCCTCAAAAACTTGCCCCCAAACAATACCCTTATAAATGAGATCATGGATCGCGTGAAGGGGTTCCTTGAAAGTGAGGGATTGTTGAAAGGAGATCCCTCAACAACCTCTCGCCCCACACGCCATCTCCGCAGAGAAAATGTTAGTTCCCTCAACTCAATGTGCCTCTCCTCTTTTTTTTTAAATAAAATTTCTTTTTCTTTCTAAATGTGATTCTGGACGTGACATTATTAAACTTCTTTATCCATGCATGAATACATTGTCCATTTGTCCACAGGAATGGAAAATTGGACGGACAGTATTGACATTGTGTGAACACCTGTTTGTGAGCTTTGCTGTACGCATGCTGAGAAGGAGAGCTGATCAGCTTATAGCCAGAATCAAGTGGAAGACAAAGTCAGAAGCTGATGATAAAGCAGTTGTCCCTGCACAATCGGGTGAAGGACAGCAGAATGTGAATATTTGGAAATGGGGTATTGGGAAATTTTTGTTGTCAGGCATTATAGCATATATCGATGGAAGGCTATGTCGTGGTATTCCTAATCCTATTGCACGGAGGATTGTGGGTGGCTTTTTGTTGAGTTTTCTAGACAAAAGTGATAGATGAACCTATTTCTTGTATATGTCACGTCCCTTAAATCTTTGTACAGGCCGGGACGTAGGTGGTCTTTTTGCAATATAATTCTCTATTTATTGTGTGCACGTGTGCACAAAGTCACCCTATGGCAGACTATGCTCTCTTCATCTTTTTTTATTTATTTATTTCAAAAAAAAATTAATCATAATCACCATCCTTAACACTATGACTGTGAACGAGTTTTGCTGCCGCGATGTCTCTCGTCAGTCGTAGCGCCATCACTTGGGTCAATGATTGTGGAGGCTGCAGAAGCTCGGATGGGCCACCGAATTTACCTCATAGGTGTTTATCTCTATCTTCTTGTATCTTCTGGGCGTATTATACAGTTACCCTAGAAACAATTAACTTGATTTCCGGGAACGGCTTGTTTAACTTCTATATATAAACTAATACACAGAGCTCAATAGTGGAAGAAGGCCTTATCAACGTTCAAGACGCCCCAAGTTTACGTCTGAAACAATTGGACTGCCCATGGTTTTTCACTTGGGAACTTGGATTAAGGTCCTGTCATATTCAAATGCTGCATTCGGTCCATTCAAGTTGAAGTTTTATTAGGTCGTATTAAAGAAATTCTCATAAATTCCAGCTTGTTTTAAATTTACTTTCGAAGCAATGGTTAAGAATATTGTTATGTTTTACAAAAACACTTACTCATATCAACGTAATATAAAATGTAGTTTTATCGTTTTCATAAAATGTCATGTATTTAGTAGTTACTTAGCTGATTTTCTCGGTTTTTTTTTTTTTTTTGTTGTTGTATTTTTTAATATTTTGCATTCTAATTTTATAAGAATCACAACACTTGTGATCTAATCCTTCGCTTAAACTCTTGTAGTTCTTTCGGGAGTGTACTTCTCAGGCTGCCTCCGTTAAATGAACTCTTTATCCCATCCTTATTGAAATTTGAACAAATGAAGAAAGAAGAAAGGCGCTCATCTTTCCTCTGCACAAATAAATTGCTCTAACTGGCATATAATTGGAGTTTATGGCCATTAAACTTTACAATAAACATAATTTTATAATGTGTTGACATGGCATACAAGCTCGTAGGCGTCAAAAACAAAGCATTAATCGTAATTTCCATTTCACTGCCTAATAATGCGGATACGTATAAGCCCAAGTACACTGTACACACCACACAACACAAGAGAGAGATCTGTTTGCTCGCAAGGCGGCAGCCGAAGTGGAAGCACCCGGTTTAGCTAATCGTGAGGAGCCCGGGTCGAAGTTTTATTAATTTTTTCAATTTAAGTTTTTCGAGCTACATGAGCACAACCAACAATTACTCAAATTACTGAATTAGTAAACCCACTGTTTTGTGAAAACCGGAAACGAACACAAAAAACCACATGCAAGAACGAAAACAAAGAGCCAAAAAAGAACACCAAAAATTGGAAAACCAACGACCCTCTCGGCTCTCTGTCTCTCACTATATAAATATGATAATAACACCACTCCTGTGGCAAGTATTAATAATCCCACTTTCCAATATCTCTAATTTCTCCACACACCAACTTTCTTGCAAAGGAAATGGCTTTCACCATTTCAAAAGCCGAAACTTCTTTCTCAGACTCAGAGAAAGCTAGCTTAAACTTAAACTCCTCAGCAGAAAAAGAAGCCATCACAAGGCAACTTTATTTGAGATCATCAGCAACAGCAGCAGACTCCTCCTCTGGAGGCTTAGACAAAGAAGTTGTCCTCAGACGTATCCGTCACCTTAAGCGCTTAAACAAGATAAAGGGCGCGTTCCAAGCTCTGGTTGGCAGCTCAGGAGTACCCAACAAGGTAGCAGTATATGAGCAGAAATGGCTGGACGCAGATGATACTTTCTCCTCCCCATGAAGTTCTCACCTCCAGAATTGATTAATAAAAGTTTAAAGTTGCCAATATTTGTTAGAATACGGTCTCAGCCGACGAGCAGAGTGTCATCATGGCAAAAACCATATAAGTTTGCGGAAGTGCAAGATAAGGTGGCTTGAAGAGTTGGAAGTTCTGTTTTCTGAAGGTTGATTTTGTAGCCGGGCTTAAGGCGAATATGCGACTCTATATTTGTACTAGAATATTTCAACGGTCAACTGAAACTCTCACTTGCATCAAATGTCTGTTATATATAATAGTGATTAGTAAATATATAGTTCTTTATGTTATTTAAGAAAGATTTTCTATGATAATTTAGAATTCCATTTTCTTTGAAGAGATACTTTTGGGTCTTTTCAATGGCCTTAATTCCTTTACCGGCACCATGTCTTTCTCGTATATATTTGAAGCATTGAACATACCCGTCTTTCGCGCATATCTTTGCAGCATTGAACATTCCAGAGATTAACCAGGAGGTCAAGACGGTGCCCATTGTAAATAATGAGTTTTAAGTGTGCTGCACTCAAAACATGTGAAATTTTCACTGAGCTGAGCACAGGCAAGACACCCCTAGAGTGCCCTAATGTTCATCAAAACAGCATAACAATCGAAGTGATCAATGCAAAGCACAGAAAATGAGCTCATAAACCCATAAATTCTCGAACGTGGTGGCAACTCATACTAAAACCCGAATGAATGAATGATGTCCATGGTATCTAAAACATCAGCAAACCCAGCGAAGCTCCGTAAAAAAGAAAGATCAATAAATATCCTTTGCTTATCCCTTCAGAGCGCACAGCAAGAGAGCATAAAATGTGCATGAATTAACAAGGGAGAGTAAAAGATTAAAGCACCAAGATACTGAATCGTGCATAATAATTGATTGCCATGCTCGTTAATGCATTTTGAATCTTTGCTACTGTCTGCCGTAAAAACAATATAATCACTATGTTGAACTCATTTTAGCAGCCAACAGTAAGTACAACAATTTAATTTCCACTGCAGAAGCAATTTCACAACATACAAGAATCAGATCATTTTTTTTCTCATTGGAAACAACATTGTACTGTTGGAGCTATGCTCCATTAGCTTAAATATGACTAATTAACAAAAAAAAAATGATGCCTAAGTTTGTCAGATTCACTTTAAAAGGCCAGAAGTAGAAAGGAGGCGAAGTGCTTGGTTAGAGTTATTCAGGACTGCATATGACCTTGAAACCTGCACTTTCCTCTTGTTCAAGAACTCCAAGGAACTGTTCAAGCATGCGGGAGGTGGTATGTCCTTCAAAATAACAGGTTCTGACCTGCACATATAAGTTCATGAACAAAAAATTTTCCATTTCAAATGTTTTTTACCCAATAAGAAACTTTCTTCCATCATATATAAAGGAAAATAGATCCTTTACCCGGAGCTTTTCTTTCTCTTCTTTCCTGAAGTGGGCTTCACCTCAGCTTTCTCATCTTCAGAGTCGGATAAGAAAACTTGTCTGTCAAATGAAAGGTGCTCATGGTTAGAATCTTACTGCTAAAAATTCAAAACTCATAAGTGTGCATGCACAGACCACAAACATACGCACACAGTGAGGGAGAGAGGGTATCATACCTCTCTCGTGCTGCAAGCATTTCAACAATGTCACTTGGAAGCATCCCTGCACTACCTAGAGAATCTCTTTCTGGTTCAGTTTCTGCTACATCTTGAATGCCTTCACCTCCTTTTGAAGGCCTTGGTGTTTTCTTTAGAGCCCATTGTCTTCGACGTTCCTTTCCCTCTCGAAGAACTCTATGGAGCAATTCAATACAAGATTCCATGAAATAAATTTTTTTTGGGAACAACATACCTTTCACAGTTACTTTTTAAGTTGAACAGGTTTTAAAACTACCATAAACAAACATAGCTCTATTCCACAAATTTTAAAACTCGGCCTAGCATTGAACAAAAGAAATAATATTGGGCAGTAACTGCTAGCAGGCTTCCAAAAGTTCACCTTAAGATGCCTAAGGTTAGTACGTCAAGTTAAAGTTGATTCTTAAGTCACTGCATCTGCCATGAATAAACTCTACTGATAATAAGCACAAAATTCATGAGATAAGGATGCCATTCACAATTAATAGCTAATCTAAAAGAACCCCACAAATACTCCTTGTCCAAATTGAACTTTCCCCATCACTAACTAAACATCTATCAAAATGAGCTTTCACAGGATTGACAACTTTTACATACAATAGTTAATGAAAATTCAAATAATAATAATAAAATAAATAAATAGAAGTCCTTTTTTTCCCTTTAATTACTACTTTTCATACTAATATTTAAGAAAGAATTGGGAGAGAGCATACCTGGCTTTATTTTCTTTCTGGACTTTTTGTATTTCCTCATCTTGCTGTAATCCCTGCACCAACACAAATAAATAAACCACTCTGCCTTAGAAAACAATTACAAATAACGACGTTGATTTAGTAACCAAAAATTAAAAAAAAGAAAAAATATCTGAACCTGCTCGGCGGTGAATTCCTCGGGTGAATCAGAGTCATAATCTTCTTTCTCCGACATTCTCAATCTCAATTCTCTTCCCCTCCGCGAACTTTTTCAGGAGGTCTAGGGTTTAAAGCTACGAGTAATTCGTATTTGTGCACGTTTGTGCTGGCTATATTTAAAACACTATGTCAGGCCCAATTAGGCCCAAAATAAATGAGTTCTAGCCCATCCTCCCTTAAACTTGGGCCAAGCTAATTGACCGAAGCTTTGCGGAGGTTTTGAGGGTTACTCATGCTCAAGCAAATGTAAGTTTTGTTAATAATGCGTTGATTACTTTTCGTTAATAAACATTAACAAATTTAACAAATCACATGAAAAATGCTCGTTAAGTAGCGGGTGGGTCAAGCCATTCACAGTTTTCAATTGATGAAGGAATGGACAGCCATTATTGTCTTTCTGAGTTCTTGATTATTATTTTTGACTGTGCACTTACATAAAAAAATGAGGATAAGAGTTTCTTCAAAACTTGGTCTGATTGCAAATCAATAACATATATGACTTATCACACGATGATGATTACTAATATATGACAATGTTATTCATAAAGAAAATTGTAAATAGATTCAGTCAGTCGTTGGCTTTTAAAGCTGAACCATATGGGTGGTAATGGTCCTTTTACATTCAACTCGATTACATGGAATCTTCAATTTTGTTCATTTTGGTACTAAATCTATATTTGGAACCCAGACATTTTACTCCATTTTGAGGTTAATTAACCAAATGGAGATTATAGACATGGTGCATCTTATTCACCTAACTTTGATTCCAAAACTCAGAATATGACAAATCAACCTTCCAACTATAAATCCCCAAAAGCACCAACCAGATTGTTATTATGAGAACAGAATCTTTCAGAAGATTTTTCTTAACTGAGAATGGTTTGCAAGTCATTTTCAACCCGAAAATGGTGGTTGCATAAACATGCTAGGATCAAATTGAAGAGTTAAGTGACTTAGAATGCATTAAAATATGTGAATGCTTGCTGGGTCTATACCGGACAGCTAAAAGATATAGTTGTTGCAACAAGCACATGCCCTTTTTCTATTTGTGTTTTGTCTCCTAATATCAGGGTTTTTGGCTCTCTACTTTAGGTTATTGTTCATTTCCCTTCTTAATTTCTAAGTGCATTAGATCAATGTTTCATGTTTGTGTTCCATGTTAAGGTAGTTTTTCTTGTTTCCTTTGTGCTGTGCGCATATATGCATGCGATCTGATCTCCTTTTTTCTTCAACTTCTAGTATTTAAAGAGTTGAAGGTTTTTGAACTTTTCAATACTCAAAATAAGAATCAAGGATTTGGCATACGGGCCGATTGGTATGTTGAAAAATTATAATTTGTTAATTTATTATTATGATTGCTTGTGTCATACACGTTTATAGTTATTAAGAATTTTAGTGGTAAAAAAAAAAAAATTCTAAGAGATGAAATAAAAAAAGAATTTTTAAAAATTAGTTTGAGTAGTTAGAATTATATCCAGTAATTCAGTGGATAACAGTTTTATAATGTTAGAATATTTATATTTTAATATTTATAATACATATCGGTACTAATGAAGTATTTTTACACCCTATAATATAGAAGGTGTGCCGATAGCGAATAGATCTCAAAATTTAGACCCAGTTCAAGATTAACGCATTTTTATGAATGGATAACTATATATATTTTATATATTTTTAATATAACAGTTTATAATTTAATTACACATTATCGAATTTAACCATGATTTATTTTAGACAAATGAATATTTATGTTAATTAGTATATTCAAAAATATTTTTAGAATTATCATAGTATAACTTATAATTATGTTCAGTATAGAAATAATTATTTTAAAATAATTATGGTCGTGATATGATATAGTAGTAGTTTTCGAACCACCATATACATACCCTCCCCTTTAGCGTAGTTGTTCTACGCATGCATTAGACTAGTTTAATTTGCTCTGCTCAAGCGATGCAATATTCTACTGGGTTAGACCAGCTCAGATCCTTCAATCTGTCTGTGCGTGAGTTATTCTGCCAGGTTAAACCAATTTTTTTTCAAGTACAAGTTTAGTATGCTTTTCAATATATATGTAGTACATATTTCCAGAGTTATATTACATATATTCAGTTTGATAATAGATTTATGATAGTTTATACTTTTAGATTTTCGAATTTTCAGTATTATATTATGATTTTAGTTTTAGCACAAATTTTATGACATCTCATATTTTCAGTACAAATTTATTGATTACTCAGTATACAGCTTCATGATTATTTTATCTTACAGAATTATATGTGTACAATATATATAAAGTATATAACATTTTCTAATTATGTCCACTCACTGAATTACAAGCTCACCATTTTTTTTTCTTATTTTTCTCAGGTTATCATAAAAATTTGTACAGTATGATACAGTCATTACATTTTAAGATTGGCCCACGACATGTATAGCTGCATAAGTATCTCAGTGTGTGTATTTGTATATCTTTGTATAAATTGGAGTATATGTATATACTTTTGTTGAGACAAGTAGCCTCGTTGTATCAAATATATGAGTAAAGAATATGTTAATCGCATGTCATCACAAAATCCGCCTCAATTCTTGAGGAAAGCTTGGGTTGAATCCTGCCAACTTATGGATAAGTAATCATAATATGAGATATATATTATCATAAATTTAAGGAATTTTAGTTCCATCTTAAAAGATTAACATGTTAAGAAAAGTAAGTCAAGTTTTTCTCTGTCCATTATCTACCCCATATTTAATTAATATGGGATTTTGTTTGTACAATTCTAACAATTCTCCCCTTGAAACAAAGCCTAGACTCTACCACACCTACAAACCATGTTATTGAGCAACTTAGCTACATAAACACAACTTGTCTTGAGGGTGCGAGAGTTAATTCATTATCACCATAAAATTGCTCATCACGCTGATCAAACTTTGAGCCCACCAAACCTTCAATTGAATCTAAGTCTCTACCACATCTCATCAACCACATTGTCATCTTCATCGTATCTTGGCCACTCGCATTATCATGAATCTCAAATGACTTAAGAATTTATTCTGATCTAACTTATGACTCATAAACATACATAATTTTGGGGCTTAACTCTGATACCAGTTATAAAGGACTTAAGGTTTTATCTTAAAATATTACTTGTTAAGAAAATGTTATTGAAACTCTTATAAACCCATTATTCACTCCATGTTTATCCAATATAGGGACTTCATTCGTACAATCTCAACAATCAACGATTTAGCGAGTAACGTCACTCGATATCTTTTGAGTAAATATATGCCTAACGTAATTTTGTAATGCCTCGTAAATAAAGTTGAAGCTGCATCGACTCATGAATTATTGCTCACCTTGAAGTGAGCAATATGGGTTCCTATCATCATTTATGTATGTATGATCAATTTCTTTCTCACGTTCATATTTACAACTAAAAATACTCGTACAGATTAACTTGTTTATCACACCATATGTGGAATGTAGTCAGTCAACAGGAGAAACAAAAACAAAAACAAAAAAAGTGAGAAGACGACCTAGAAAATGTTGCCCTTGAATGACGAAAAAAAAAAGAGGATAATTAAGATGAAAAAAGAATCAAGTCAAGGGTCTCAATTGGCTTTCTAGCTATATCAGAAGACTCGGAGTCTCAGTATGCGTACGATTAGTTTTCTAAAAGAAAATATGAGAAAACGATGGTCGCGGTTCCTATTAATGTTCTTGCTTCTTATCCAAATGCCATGCACACATTTCCTTTGAATGTTCCTCGTTCCATGAACCATGAGTTTAGCATTTAGATTCTAGCTAAAATTTTAGTGAATATGATTTTGATATCAAAGGTGTTAGGAAATTGAGGGGTGATGCAGGGTCGCAACTAAAGTGAAATTGAAAAAAATAATAAAAATAAAAATAAGACAAACACAAAAATTTATGTGGTTCGACTTTTAGCCTACATCTACGGGCGAAGATAGAAGAATCTCTTACTATTAAAAATGGAGAATACAAGTATTGTAGTGTTTTAGCCATACAACCCAAAACTCTAATACACCCAATTCTCTCAAATCACTCAAAAACTCTCTCAAAACTTTTGAAACTCTCTCTTATTTTTATTATGGAATGAATTGTTAAACTCTCCCATTTATAGAGAGAGTTAGCATGGTGGATCACTCATAATTAAGTTAAATACCTTTAACACACTTTACCTAATGAAGGAGTTCAGATTTGGTTTAAAAGAGTTTAGACCAGGGCTAAGAGTTAGCAACGCTAATAGTTATAAACACTAAGAGTTAGCAAAATCTAATGAGTTAGAGCCTTGTCTGAAATGGGACAATGACCTGAGAATATATTAGTACTGATATAGCTGCAATGAGTTGCAGATGGTGTTAAGAAATGTCATTATGCAAGTATGTTCTCAAACATAATGTTCCTAATCTAATTTCATCGATGAGGGTCTATCGGTGAAACCCATTAATATAGATTAGTGTATGTCTATATCTGGATGGTCCAGATGGTTAGTCTTGGCAAACCATGAGCTTAGTAGGAAGCTCGTATAGAGATGCAGGTATTCAGTAAGGACTGAATATTGAACAGACTCACGAAGACATCCAATAGACATCTCATAAAGCCGTTAATGGAAGGTCTTCCGAGTTGAGTAGTATTTGTGGTCCTTTGACCTGAGCGCCATGGTGGGTTTGTGAGTGATCCACCATGCTTTGGTTCCACACATGTCAGAAACCTTTCATGGTCTGACCGCTGGGTGTCGCTGGGTATGGTCTGATGCTCATAGAGTTCGGTGTGCATAGATATGGGATCTATCAACTCATATGAGTGGGTTGTATATCCTAATGCTCTGAGATTGTATTTTAGAAAGTCTTGTGGCCGCAAGCATAAACCTCGGAAAAGATATTCCGGAGGAATAAACAATATCACAAAAGTGTTTGTGAATATTGTTTTATGAAATATAAATCTGGAGATAAGTTCGTGATTGAGCAAATAGAGATTTGACGGTGATGATCTATATCTCTGCTCTTCAAGGATATAAATGATGGAAAGATTATACGAATATGTAATAACCTCAACTTGTATGGTCTAACATGCTAATTTGCAATATCCGTAACGTGTGTGTGGGACATTGTTCACGGACGTATGGAGGAGCTTTATATGACAAATTAGGTGTGGACTTAGAGAGTCTCACAATATGAAGTATACTCGTTGTGCACTGGGGTAGCGGATTGGATTGAATAGTTCGATCCAATAAATTTCAGCAAAAGAAAACGATTGTTTAGGGATCCCTCGGATTGTATATTTGTTAAGACTTAATTGTTAAGTACATCACTTAATTAATTAACAAGGGTTGTTAATTAATAGAATATTGACAAATGATAAAATTTGTTCCATAATTTAATTTTACCTTTTTATCATTTAACCATGGTAATAAAAATTAGTAAGGTAAAAAGTAATTATTCAAAATTGTTTTGAATAATTAAATTATATATTATTAGATAATATTATAATATATATAAATCATGGCATTGTATTTTAATACAATGAGGGGCCTAGATGTTGACTATTTAATTACCCATTATAATTAAAGTAATTATAATTGTTAGATAAAGATTAATTTGGGTGAGCATTATTCTAGTGCTTGGTTTAATTAATTCTAAGTGGGAGACCAACAATAAAATTGGTGAAGCACTTCATTTTGTTTATTTTTGTTTAATCAAAGTGTTGAATGAACAAAATGAATTTTGGCAAAATAATTGAATTGATTCATTCAATTTTGGGAGAAGAATTCGGCAATGGCAAGGAAGAGGGGAGGAGGGAGAGAGAAATACTTTGTCTTATTTTTCTTTCAAGGAGTTGAATGATAAGTGTGTGAAAAATTTTCTGGTTTGATTAATTTTACACACTTGGATAACTTAGCAATGACAAAGAAAATTTATTGTTGTTGTGTTTGTAAAGTGTTACCAACAAAAACAAAATAAAAGATCATCTTCTTCTCCTTTCATGAATGGCCAAACCATATTAATGTTTATGAAACAAGAATATGTATTCAAAGAAGTTGAATACAAGTTGTTGAAAAAATCTAAAGCTATCATTCTAGCTCTATAATCCCACCAAATGTTATGGATTAGAATTGTTCAACATATACTTCAAGGTGAGCTCTTCACATGGATTGGTGAAATACTTGAAGAATTTGTAAAGCTACCTTCATTAGGTAAGTATTTTACATTATGTTATAATACAATATTGTTCATCATTTATTATTGTATAATTGTTATACTTATGCATATATGTGATATATGTTGAAATTGTTAAAATGGGTGTATTTTGTAACATGCTTCCGCTGCGCATATAGTAATTTTTAAAATTACGTATACACTCGGATTATCACATACTCTATAATACAACACCCAACAAATATCACATCTCTGCTGATGACGACCTTGTGGGTAGTGGGATCCCATAGGCGATACCCCTTGACTCCATCAGCATATCCCAAGAAAAGGCATTTTCTGGATTTTGGATCTAACTTCGTTGTTTCTTGGGGATTATACATCACGTACACAGGACTTCCAAATGTATGAAGGTGAGAATAATCAACTGGTTTTCCAGTCCACATCTCCATCGGTGTCTTCAACTCGATTGCTATTGATGGTGATCGATTTACCACATAATAGGCGGTTTTGACTGCTTCTGCCCAAAATGCCTTGGCTAAACCTGCAGTTCTTAACATAGCTCTTGTTCTCTCCAACAAGGTTCTGTTCATCCGCTCTGCTACTCCATTCTGCTGAGGCGTGTAAGCTGTGCTGAATTGCCGCTTGATGCCTTCTTGTTGACAGAATGCAATAAAATCCTCACCAGTATATTCTCCTCCATTATCTGTCCTTAAACACTTGATCTTCTTTTCTGATTCAAGTTCTACATGCGCTCTGAATATTCTGAAAGCTTTAAACACATATGACTTCTTCTTGATTGGATACACCCAACATCTCCTAGAGTAATCATCTATGAATGATACAACATATCTCGCTCCCCCTAAGGACATCACCGGTGCTTGCCAAACATCAGAGTGGATTAATTCTAGAATTTCTTTACTTCTAGAACTGGATGTGCTGAACTTTAATCTGTGCTGCTTACTTGTGACACAATGCTCACAGAAAGGTAAATGAATCAATTTGAGCCCAGGAAGTAAATTTTAATCAGAGAGAATCTTCAAACCTCGTTCTGACATATGGCCCAGTTTGCGATACCACATTATCGTTGACTCTTTTGCTAAACTAGTTAATGCAATAGATGCATCTCCTTCCTGAAGTGTTTCTCCATTAAGCATGTACAAATTTGCAGCAACCTTTTCTGCCTTCATTACTACAAGCGCGCCTTTGAGAATTTTCATTATCCCATTTTCAATTTGGGTCTTACACCCAATGTTATTTAATTGTCCCAATGACAAAAGATTCTTCTTGAGGCCTTTCACATGTCGCACCTTCTGGATAATACGAATAGTACCATCGTACATCTTCATCTTGATGGATCCTATTCCAGCGATTTCTAAAGCATGATCGTTCTCCATATATACAGATCCTCCAGAAGTAGGTTCATATTGATGGAACCATTCTCTCTTAGAGGTCATGTGCCATGTAGCTCTAGAATCCATGAGCCATCAGAGAACCGTTTTCTGCTTTCAACAACTGTTGTTGCCTTGCTGTATAAAATTTCACCATCATCTGAGGTGCTTGCAATATTCCCTTGAGGTTTGTCCTCTGCACTTTTCTTCAATCCTCAACAATCCTTCTTCAAATGGCCTTTCTTGCCACAATAGTAGCACTTGACATTCTTCTTACTTTTGGATTTTGGTCTACCATGATTTTGACTCCCACTGGGGCCACATTCTGTTGATCTACTTCTCATCATTGTCAAAGCTTCTGCTTGCTGCGAACATTCCTGTTTGTCTTCTTTATTTTTTCGTCTTTGTTCTTCTCCCAGCACAGCAGCTGCAACATCATCGAAGACTAAGAAGTCTGTTAGGATATTATTCGTCAAATTGATGATGAGTTGATCATACAAATCTGGTAAGCTTTGAAGTAAAATCTCCGCACGTTCACCTGCCTCTATTTTATGCCCCAAGAAAGTGAGTTGGAAAAATATAGTATTTAACGTGTTGATGTGCTCTGTCACTGAAGTGGATTCTGTCATTCAAAGAGTATACAATCTCCTTTTTAAGAAGATCTTGTTGTGCAAAGATTTGGCCTCATACAATTTTATGAGAGTATCCCAGATCTCTTTTGCTGTCTTCTTTTTCACTACACTGGATAGCACGTTATCAGCAAGTGCTAGATGCAGATCAACAACTGCATTACCGTCAATCTCATTCCACTTGATATCATCAGTGATACTAGCTGGCCTTTCATCAATTGCTTCTAATCACTTGTTTTTCCTTAAAATCGCCTTTATTTTCATTTTCCACAATGTAAAATTACCTACATTGAACTTCTCAATTTCGTATTTTGCTGTCATTACTTTTCACCACGGATTGCTTTCTGCTAGGATTGGCTCCCACTATTTCACGTGAATAGTATTCGTACGTATGAACTGTAACCGTATACATGAATAGTGACCTCCTTCAACCAGAAGCTCTGATACCACTTATTAAGAAATTGAGGGGTGATGCAGAGTCGCAGTTAAAGTGAAATTGAGAAAAATAATAAAAATAAAAATAAAACAAACACAAGAATTTACGTGGTTCGGCTTTTAGCCTACGTTCACGGGCGAAGACAGAAGAATCTCTTACTATTAAAAATGGAGAATACAAATATTATAGTATTTTAACTTTATAACCCAAAATTTCAATACACTCAATTCTCTCAAATCACTCAAAAACTCTCTCAAAACTTTTGAAACTCTCTTACATTTTTATTATGGAATGAATTGTTAAACTCTCTCATTTATAGAGAGAGTTTAGCATAATAAACAGTTAAAAAATAATTATCCACCATAAAATAAGTGCTGGCACACAATATCAACTACCAACAAATGGTCAATATATAATTCTTTCAGGATCTGAATACAATATTATCTTTTTATAAATAATTTTGAAATTATACAACTTTGTAACTGAGTTCCTTACGAACAATACAAAAGAGAGGGATGATAAAACAAACTCTACGTAATGAATTTGATCGCATTCCATACTAGCTAGATGATGAATTATTTGCAATGGATTAATGTAAAATCTAGGGTTTTTATACGGGGCCTAATTAAATTAAAAGTTTTCGTATCCAAAACCTTACCTTATTAGAAAATCGTACTGTTTCTATTCCGGTGTTGAATATATTTTGAATATATACTTACCAAAAATTTTGAATGATGTGATAATTTTCAGTTTTCAACGATTCCTTTGAATCCCTTATCAAAAATATCTTTAAAAGCATGATGTTAAAAGAGAAACATTATATCGTTTTGTTGGCTGCACTTGATTTCTAAACTAAAAAAAAAAATGAAACCTATTAACCTAAATAACAAACCCCAGATTTTAACATGAAAAGCTAAAGGCCTAAAAGCATGCAAAAGATGGGAGATTGGTAGAAGAATTAATGAACAAGGAGGGTGGAGGCATGGGCATGGCTATTGGCAAAGCCAGTACTGTTTGTAGGACGTTGATGCATTCCTGCAATTTGAAATTCAAGTAGCTAGCTAGGTAAAACTTCTTGGTCATCCAGTTAGGTTAATTTCCATGCAACTTGTCCCCCTAATAGCTAGCCTAATACCTTTCCGACGTTGAAAATTCTGCAAATTAGAGAGAGAGATATATATCTGATCACATATTATATTACTCAAAGTCACTCAATTATTTATTACGTTCTCTTTCAATAACACCCGTCATGCAAATGCGAGGCTTTCCCCTGTACATGTGACGATGAATTCGACGACGACAATGACATTAAACGAAAGAAGAGAATTGTAGAACCTGCTCTGCTCATCACTTATCACTTATCAGGGGAATCCTGTCATTTTCCGGCACTCGGAGGCGGCGGAGCCCCACTTGTTAGCCCCATATGCTCCGTCCTATCAATGAATTATAATGCAGGCTGCTGTTTTCTTAATTAATTTTGTTCCATCTTTAGTAATTTTAGCTAAAAGCCAAAGCTGGTCAAGTTCAACGCCCATTTAATAAAGGTTGTTTAATTTGAAAATAACACATTTGATTTGATTTGTGACTTCAGATGCATTTTTCACCTATAGTAAACCTATTTGTTGTATTAGTTTATTGTTATTTAAGTAGACTTTTTGTCACCAGCCTTTTTTTTTAATAAAATGTCAGTTTCATATGATTTAATTCAAATATATCAATTTAATCTTTACATTTTTTATATATACTTAGTTTGTTCGTATAGAGATATTTTTTTAAATTTTTTATTACTATTTTCATTCTTGAACCATGACTATTTTTTTAATTGAGTGTACAGCAAAAGAGTAAGAATTAAGTTAATTAATATTTTTTCCTTTTTTTTATTATCAATATAGTATTTGCTTTGCGTGGGAATAATTGATAATATTGTTTTTTAATATTCTTGATTCAAATATAATTTTTATTTTTCAAATCTAAGCTTCTTGGACTTTAAATTGTACGAATAGTAGTAAATTTAAGTATATTTTGATGGTAATTGAGCTCTTCATTCGTGAATATTTGTGAATATTGCAGGAATAGTATTGAACAGGGAATTTTAATTTTAGTTAAAAAGTGTGTAAAGAATATTGGTCAAAAAGCATTGAAGAAGTTTTTTAAATAATGATAAAGTAATTTTTTTTCTTTTTTACAAGGAGCAAATTGAATTTTTTTTTATAAGCTAAATTCAAATTCAACTCAAGGTTAGATAAAAAAAAAGGCTTAAAGTAACTAATCTCCAATCATTAACTCTTCTCCGTTCTCTTTAGATAGAAAGAGAAAGATATATATATATATATATATATAGTGAGAGAGAGAATAACAATTTAGATAAAAAAAATTCAAAAGAGAAACTTTCTAGAATCAAAATTTTTTAGAGAGAATGTGATGGAATATCTTTGTAATTATACTTTTGGTAATATTTTGAAATATAATATAATTTTGGGCTTGATTGCTTTTCAACTAAAAAATGTGGACATTGGTTCATGAGAATCAAACCACTATAAATTTTTAGTATTTTTTCTTATTTTTATTTTTACTTCTGTTATTTTTTTAAATTCTTAATTATTTAAGTCTTAAGTTGGACTGTAAATTTTCAACAGTGATATCAAAGCTGAAGGTTCGAATAATTAAAAGAAAAATTAAATATAAAATAAAAAAAGGTGACTACCAAGTTTGAGGTAGAGAAGTTTAACGAATAAAGAGACTTTAATCAATGGCAGAAAAATATGAAAATCTTATTGGTACAACAGAAGGTTGTCAAAGCCTTACTAGAGCCAAAGAATGAACTTCATTAAGTGATGAGAAGATGACAGAGATAGATGAAACTATATTCAACATTATCATCATGTAACTATCTAACAACGTGCTGTTGTAGGTTAATGAAGATACCACAACAAATGATTATGGATAAGTTTAAACCTTGTATATTTTTAAATCCTTATTCAGTTAGATCCTACTAAAAACGTTATTTAGCTTTCAGATAGATTATTTAAAGGGTTTAGAAGAGAATCTTAATAAATTCAAAAGGATTTGTATAAACTTCACAAATACTAGTGAAGCCATCAATGATGAGAATCAAGCAGTGATTTACCTAAACTCATTACCAAATTCTTACAGGGAAGTAACATCTATAATTAAGTATGAAAAAAAAAGTCTTATTCTAGAGGATTGCTTGATTGCCTTAAGACTAAAGGAATAAGAAATAAAATCCGAGAAAAAAGATAATAGGAAAATTTTGTTTGCCATAAGAAGAACAAAAAAAAAAAAAATCAAATCTAAGTTAAAGATTGATGGAAGAAATTATTATTTTTATGAAAATGAAGGGTATTTAAAAGAGAAACTGTTATGAAAGAATTAAGAAATTTAAAAAAAATAGTTCAAATCATGTAAATATAGCAATAACATTATATGGGTATGATAGTTCATATATTCTCATAGTTTAAGTGGAGACAAATTTAAAAGATTAAATCATAGATTCCAAACATGCTTACTATATAAGTCCTAATAAGGATTGGTTTTATTCATACGAAAAATATAAAAGGAGTAAGGTACTAATAGGGATTAATAATTCATGCTATGTGATTAAGATAGTTACAATTCCCATAAAGTTGTATGATGGAACAATAAGTATTATGAAAGATGTAAGACATGTTCTTGATTTTTTTTTTAAAAAAGAACCTGATATCTTTAGGGATTTTGGATGAATTAAGATACATCTTGTAAAATTAAAAATGGTCATCTAAGGATAAGCAGAGGTTCTATACTTATGATCAAGTGAATTAAGGAAGTTAGTTTGTATATTATGCAAGAGAACATTGTCATTAGAGATAATGTTATTATTGCTCATGAATGGTATAATGAATCTGGATTGTGGCACATAAGATTAGGTTACACAAGAAAATTGAGCATACTATAGCTAAAAAAAAAACAAAGTCCCGTTGAGAATGAAAAGCTGGTTAGGCTGAAATTCTGTGACAATTATACTTTGAAAAACAACATAGAGTTAGTTTCACACCAACAATTACAAGGCAGATGGAGTTATAGAATGCATCTATACTGATTTAAGGAAGCCAATAAATATACCAATATATGGTGGTAATATGTATTTTTCATCCTTGGTCGATGCCTACTCAAAGAATGACAATATGAAAGTAAATGAATTAAGAAAAACTCAAAGTAAGGTAGAAGAATCTCGCCTTAAGATAGAGTTACAATCTTAAACTCCTTTAGGGGATAATATACAAACTAAACTAAAAGAGGATCCACAATCTAAAAATGATCAAGAACTAATACATGATTAACAAACAGAGGTCTATAGCAGAAACCTAAGATAAATGTTCAAGATAAAGGTTCAAGACAGAAGTTTAAGGCAAAGGTCCGAGATAAAGGCCTGAGACTAAGGTTGAGACAAAGGTTGAGATAAAGACTGGTATGCAATATAAGGTTGTAGAGATTAGTTCAAAAACTTAAATTGGATAAATCAGTAGTAATAGTATTTTCGAATAATCAATTAGGTATTCATTTTGCAAAACTTGATATTCAAGGAGTTAGTTTATATTGGAAGAATGAAATTGGAAAAGATAAACTCTAAGGAGAATCTTGCCGATTTATGAATGAGGTACTATTTATGAACAAGTTTAAAGATACTTAGGTCAGCTACATATAGATAAGGGGTGAGTCGTAGAAATAAAATTTGAGTTGGAGGTAGAGTGGTGCATTAAGCACATGAACTAAATTGTTTTATGACCAAAGATAAATATGTAAAAAATATTGGTTAGAAAACAATTAAGAAGTTTTTCAAATAAAGATCAAGTAATTTTCCTTTTTTTTGTAAGAAACAAATTGAAATCTTTTCTTTATAAGATAAAATAAAATTCAACTCAAGATTAGATAACCTAAAAAGGACTTAAAGCAAATCTAATATAAAAACCTAGGTCTAGGGTCTTTAATTATAAATTATTCTCCATTTTCATCACGTAGAAAATATAAGAGAGAGAGAGAGAGAGAGGTGAAAAGAGAAAAAATTACAGTTTAAAGAGTAAAAATTCTCTAGAGATAAAAACTGTTAAAGAGAGAATAAATTATTTAAGAAAGAAAAAATTGTCTAATGAGAAAAAGTAAGGGAATGTGCTGAAATATTTTTGTAATTATATTCTTAATAATATTTTAAAATATAATACAATTTTAAATTCAATTGATTTTCAATTTAAAAAAATAAATATAAATTTATGAGAAGTGAATCATTATAAAGTTTTGGCATTCTTTATTATTTTTATTTTTACTGTATATTATTCTCTTAAATTCTTGATTAATTGTATCTTAAATTAAACTACAAATTTTTAACAAAGTGTTAAATACCAATAAATTACTCTTTATCGTAATCTTTTGAGTTGATATGATGTAATAGACAATATTAACTTGTCGTTAGTGAAAGGAGGCAAAGAGTCTAAGACCAAATTATTAAAAAACACAACCTAATTAACCATATATCAGTGGTTGTACCAATTCCACCCACAATAAGCGTCTGGTTGTTTCAGCCGCAACTGCCTTGTGTTGTGGCTTTTTTTCCCCTTGGTTTTAATTATCCGCTTCTTGATTTCAATTATCTGTCTTTAATGATTTAATTAAATATTTGCTATTTTCCAATTTGAGAATGCGGCATGGCATATGAACTAATCGGGTCAAAACTCAAAAGCCACCTTGCAAATAAAAGTTCTTTCGAAACCAGGAAAAGAAAACAAGGATTAAAATGTAAATTACCACTTTGCAGCTGCGACCATTGACCAAGAAGATTTGAGCATAGTACATACAAGGCAGGAAAATTATTTCAGTTTCAAATTTGGCCTATGAAGTTAGGTTTGCCAATATATATATTAAGATCTTAAGTGAGAGCGAAAAATTTTATTCATTAAAATTTTATTTAAATTTAAATAATCGTAAATATACTGCACCTTAATAATCGCTCGAATTACACCGCCGATGCATGGCTTGCAAATAATCTAATTTGGAAGTTTCAATTTTTTCCTTTCGTCTTTCAAACCAAAAAAAAAAAAAAAAGTTCTTTGAGTTTGAAAGGTGATTGTTCTGTATATGGACACATGCAATGCAAATTTAAATTTAATGGTAACATCACACGTTGGAACCATCAATACATTTTTTGATGACTTACGATGATGATAATATTATTTCAGTGGATTATTTAATTGATAAAGACATAAAGTTTGATAGAGTAATTCAATCAATTTAGAGTTAAAAATCGTTCGTGTTAATTTTTTTTTTTTTTAAAAGAGTTTCATTTATATATTTTATAATGGAATTTTCTTTTTAAAAAAAATGCGATTTCAGCCAAATTTAACAAATTAAATATTTTATTTAAAAGGAAAAGTATATAATTTAATTGTTAAAGTCAACACAACATGAATCTAGGAGCATTATAGTCAACTATTTTAGCTTGAAGGGTAACGTAGTCAAATTAAAACCAAGGTGGTTATTTCTTTGCTTCTCATTTTGTCGGACTGTCCTTGACTCCTTGCTGGATATGGTAAAAGTCTGTTCAGATGAAAACGCCGTGGACCCACTTGCTGATTAGCCACCCACCCACGGGCGGGCCACGCCCCGGCTGCAGTCTTAGTTAATTTAAAATGCCAATAGTACCCTTGTGACTAATTTTCAACAAAATTATTATTTTAACATTAAAATTAATTGTAAAATTACGTCGGCAACAAAACTACTGGGAAACAAACAATGTCACATGCCCAATGGATGAAATTTATGCCCTTTTTTTTAATCAATACTCAAATTCAATTTTGATTTATTCGTTCAATCGTCAATTTGATCTTAATTTTCATTTGAAAGAATTAAAATTCGGAAGTAACATAAGTAAATAATGTAACTATAATACTCTATGTTGTATACATGATCTAAATTGATCTATTTTCCCTTTTTCAGTTAGAAAAACATTAATAATAATTAATATAACATAATATTTTCTTTTTCTTTTGCTAATGATTTATTTGGGAGAATATTTCAACCAACTCTACATTAAATTGACATTCATCAAGTTGTTTAATAAATTATTACCGTGCATTTATTGGGTTTTTTTAATTTATAAAAAAAGATCTATTCTATTAGTTTAAGCTATTAAATTTAATTGACTTAAAAAGTAATTTTGAAAATACATTAAACAAAATAAATAATCCTCAAATTTTTCCCCCTTTTTATCAATCACTTTCTTCCTTTCTCTCACAATCTCACAATAATCGGACTTTGCAGAATAGGACTGTTAACAATTTTCTTTCAAATAAGATTACTTGATTTTGGTTTTGGGGGCATGGCTTTGTCCGCCCGCGGGCATCGGGCGCCCGTGCGAGGCCTCTAGACGGCTTAGCTTTGGCCTTGCACGACCATCGCACAGCTGTGCGAGACGTGGTGCAAGCACCTGGTTTTCTTTTGAATTTTTTAACTAAATTTTTATATATTTTTTTTCATAATTGTTTTATTACTGATTTGTGTGTAACGAATCCTAAATTTAATTTGTTTTTACAATTAATTAAAGAAAGTTAAAGTCCCATGGTGCAATTTTGAGTAATTATCAAGGTACAATGCGTCCGGGATTGCTTGAATTTTAGTAAAATTTGAGATAAGGGATTGAGTATTAGTGGGTGATGTGTTATAACTTCTGCTCAAAACTTTAAAAAAAAAAAATAAAGGATATGAGTTTGATTTGTTGTGATAATATTTATCTTAATTATTTTTTTTAAGAAAGTATTTGTATTAATTTTTTTATAGAGTAAGAGTGGGAAAAATAAAGTAAAATATAAATTTTAATTTTTTATTTAAAAACAAAGTAATGTTATATATAGTTAATATATTTATAACATATTTCTAAAAGACTTTTCTCCATTTAAATTGTTTAAAATATTAAATTAAATGTGAGGTATTTACGTTATTTTACTTGGATTTAAAATATCTTAAGATATAATCGTTATTTATCGGTCAAGTCAAGTTTGGTCGAACATCGAGTTTAATAGAGACAGCTAACAATTAATATTTATAATAATTGATATGATTATTAATAAAAATTCCATAAATTGATATGATTGGACCAAATTTAAAGTCTTTTGTTTTGTTTTTATTTTTCTAATAACTTAACGAAAATATTAATTTGCGTGCAATGCAAAAGAGTAGTCACCCTTGTATTATTTATAAACATTGTGTTTTATTATATAGTGAAAGAAAATGCGAGTGTTGTCTTAGCTAAGTTTGAGTATGCATAAATATCTGAAAAGCAAATAGAAAATGGCAGGGCAAAGCCCACTTTGATCAAATCATTTAGTATTATTTATCATGAAAATCAAACAAACCCAATACCATAAAAAGCCTGTGCCTGTCCACACACAATAACTTTATTCTAGTCAACTCAAACCCTCCATTTATTTATAATTTGCGTGCTGACTATAAACTTTCCTGTTTTCCGGCTCTAAAATCTACATGCGTATTTAAGAATAACATGAGCTGTAACTGTATGTAATGACTATTGTGCACATCACATCAGAAAAGTATTTTCCAACAAAAATAAAATAAATAAATGTATTTAATATTTCTAGAGTATTTTTGTAAAAAAATATTGAAGAGGGGTATTTGTGGAATTTAGTAAACTGAGATGCTGCTGGCGCGTCTTCCCTCCTCGTGAAAAGAGGAGCTTGTCCTTTTCGTTTTTGCATCCTCCTTCTTCTTCTCCTCTTCGCCAAAACCTCAGTTCTCTCTTTTTGTTCTGAATTGGAAATCACAGAGGCAACTGCAGCCTTTGAAACGGCCTTCAGGTTAGAGGTAAGCGTTAAGCAGGGGAATTCATAAATGCTTGACCAAACCCTTCGTTTTCTTATAACGAAGTGAAACCAAAACCGTTTTTCTTTGCCATTAATGGACCTCTCTCTGTCTGTCTCTTCTTTGAGCATTAATTGATGTAGATGACCTCCCAACGGCTCCATAACTCTCCTTTATTGCCTCCATTAATTTCCCTTATACTCAAACTTTTTAGTAAGCACTAACCAGTTTACATTCTTTCGATCACTCAATCAAGCTTTGGTTTTTTTTCAAAATCAACTTTCAGTTCTTCTTAACCAATATCTCGTTCTTATTGCAGAAACGTGATACTGATGTGTGATGATCATGATTCTTCAACAAAACTTATGTTTAATCGTCTGCCTTTGCGTAATCTCTTTGGTTAACGCGGCGGAGCGCTGTGAGCACACGTGTGGGAATGGAAAATCAGCTAAACGCGTGCCCTATCCGTTCGGGTTCTCACCGGGTTGCCCGATCCTTTTGAACTGTACCAAGGAAACGGAGTCCGTCAGTATCGGAGAATTCGAACTCCAAAACGTAACGGCGGACAGCATCTTCGTCGACCTCCCCGCGAAGTGCCGCCGGGATATGAAGTCACTCCGTCCACTCTTCAGCGACAACTACGGGATGACGTGGCAGAACAGCTTGCTCCTCCAGAACTGCTCGGTTCCTCAAAACGGCTGCGTTATACCGACGAGCTTGGTCAGGCAGCGGTTCAATTTGAGCACGTGCGGAGTTAACAGCGATAACATCACTTGTTATTCATGGGGAAGCAATATTAGCGAAAGGAGTTTGATGACATTTGATGACTTGATTGGGATCCAGTGCCGATATATATTTTCGTCGCTCGCTTTTGACTCTGTGGGAGGCTCGGGCGGGTCGCTCGAGTTTCAGCGAGTTGAGCTGAGTTGGTGGCTTCCCGGCAACTGTGCTTGTTCTGAAAATGCCCACTGTCATAAAGTTGAGCTCAGACATGGAAGTATTGGTCATCGCTGCCGGTGTAAAGAAGGTTTTGAAGGTGATGGTTTCCCCGGTGGTACTGTTTGCCGGAAAAGTGAGTCAAATCACCGCTTCTTATTTTTTTAATAATTTATTTATTTATTATTTTTTATTATCTGGTCTTGGGTTTTGGTGAACGGTAAAATTGGTCAAACCGGAAAGTAGACGGTGACGGTGTTGTTTGTTGGCCAAGGACAGTATGACACCTCATCAACATAAAGGATTGTTATGACCAAAGTACCCTCCCTGTCTTTAGCAAAGGCTTGGCTTGAACCGTTGAACTTTGACTAGTTTATATTATTTTCAATTTTTTTTAGGTGTGTGTGTGTGTGTGTGGGGTGGGGGGGGGGGGGGGGGGGGGGGGGGGGGGGGTGTGGAATTATTGACCACGGCGCCTAATCAAATGGGCGGTTTTTTTTTTTTAATTTGACTTTTTTTTATATACTAAGATAAGAGGTAGGATTGGAGTCATTTGATTTTGTTACATAAGATTTTGAAGTATGCATGATTAATAGGTCCCACATGTCTTGAATTGGCACAATGCGGAAATGGTGAATTGTGATTAACATAGAATGGGACGTGAGTAGGGGCAATTTGTCACGGGGAAATGTGGAAAAAATGTACCAAAAGAGGGAAGGTTCATTGATTGTGATAATTTCTGGCCATAATGAGCGGGATATGTCTGCCGAGAACAGATGCCCTGCAGTGTGTGTTCTAAATGGCAGCTTGCTTCGTAGACAATCTTGCTAAAGTTGGAAAAGTCAATCTTCTACAGTTCTTGATAGTATTTGTTGATTAGTCTAAAGCACATGTTTGAACTTCTTAGCGACTAAAAAGTCCAGAGAGTGAAAAGACTTTATGATTAAGGCTAAACATATCTCGTTTGATTAAAGTGTTGTAAAGCTCATTGCTGCTGTTACCTAATTTGTGCTAAAAATTAATTTGCTTGCGTGGCTAAATGAATCCTGTCTACAGTGAATCCCTACTTTTATGTGTGCGTGCATGTCTATCACTCAAATGTCAGTGGCCTGAAAATGCCATTAGTCTAGAGTAGATTACCCGAACTCTTAAGGCAATGGCAATAGTTTTCGTTGAACATCTCTGCCTTGGCATATTTTAGTCTCTGGCTACGAATTTGATTTCTTTAGCTTCTCTTTTGTACAGATGCTGAATAAAGCAACAAAAGTAAAAGTTTTATTGGAAGGGATTGCGCAGAATCCATACAGAAAATAAAAAGCCATGTTTCAAAACTAATATTATGGAACTTTACTAAAAGATTTTATTGAATTATAGAAATTCATTTGAGCTTTATCAAAACAAGTATGGATTCTCTTTTCTAGAAATCGAGCTCTAAAATGTTATATGATCTGATGGAGGTAGTTGTCATTTAGATGAAACTTAAAATCAACTGAAACTCTATGGCCTCGTTAGTTTGAAGTGTTGTATCTTTGCTTATCCCCTTTTTCCTCATTTCCTTGTTTCAGCTTCTGAATGCAATGCTTCAAAGTATTTTTCTGGCCAATGTGGAGTGGCTAGAGTTGGTGCTCTTGTTGGAGGTAAATTTTATATTTAATGTCCAGACATCTCAGTTCTGCGTTCTCGTGTTTTCGAGAGTTGTTTCTAACTTGCAACTCATTTCCTAAGTCAGCTTAACTGCCTTAAAAATGTTGAACAAGAAACATCTAGAATATCTAAAGTGTTATAAAAGTTCAATTCTTATGTGTTTGTAACTTTTAATTGTGCTCATCAACTAGTTAGTGATATAATTGCTTTCATGTGAATTAATTCCTGTGCTTCTGTTATTTTGACTAAAAATCACATGATTTCTGAAGTTGGTGTCTTTTCATTTTTACCCTAAAAAATTAATGAACTCTAGATTCATTGTGAATGTTTAACATGAAGTTTTTACTACAACTGGAATTATGATATAGTATTCTCTCTCAAAAAGAAATAGTAATTTTACATCTAATTTCTTATTTTAAAAAACATAGTTGAACATGGCTCACATTGTGTTCATTCTTAGGCCTTGTTGCAGGAGCTTCCTTAGTGGCTGGTTTAGCTCTTCTGTGTTACTGCATCCGAAGGCGGTCTGCTTCTTTGAGAAACCAACTAAGTGCAAAGCGCCTCCTATGGGAAGCTGCTGGAAGCTCCAGTGTACCATTTTACCCTTACAAAGAAATTGAAAGAGCTACCAGTTGTTTTTCTGAGAAACAGAGGCTGGGAACTGGTGCCTATGGTACAGTTTACGCAGGAAAGCTACACAATGATGAATGGGTTGCCATAAAAAGGTTTAGATACAGAGACCATGACAGCGTTGATCAAGTCATGAACGAGATTAAGCTTCTCACCTCTGTGAGCCATCCAAATCTAGTCCGCCTCTTAGGTTGCTGCATAGAGGATGGTGAACCGATCCTTGTTTATGAATTTATGCCTAATGGAACTCTAAGTCAGCATCTGCAAAGAGAGAGGGGTAGTGGACTTCCATGGACAGTACGGCTTACCATTGCCACTGAGACTGCCCGGGCTATTGCCCATCTCCACTCTGCCATGAATCCACCAATTTACCACCGAGACATCAAATCAAGCAATATACTCTTGGATTACAACTATAAGTCGAAGGTAGCAGATTTTGGGCTTTCTAGACTTGGCATGACCGATGATTCCCACATCTCAACAGCCCCACAAGGGACTCCAGGTTACCTTGATCCTCAATACCATCAATATTTCCATCTTTCTGATAAAAGTGATGTTTACAGTTTTGGGGTTGTTCTTATAGAGATCATAACTGCATTGAAAGTGGTTGATTTTTCTCGCCCTCACAGTGAGGTGAATTTGGCTGCACTTGCCATTGATAGGATTGGGAGAGGTTGTGTGGATGAGATAATAGATCCATATCTTGAGCCACATAGGGATGCATGGACACTTTCATCCATTCATAATGTGGCTGAGCTAGCATTTAGATGTCTTGCATTCCATAGGGACATGAGGCCTACTATGATGGAAGTGGCGGAAGAACTAGAACATATCAGGGTCAGTTCATGGGCTTCGAATATGTATATGGCATCACCAGCCACTTCATGTTGTTCATTATCAGATTGTGGAAGCGAGCGATCACTGAGCGGTGTATCAGCTAAGAAGGCAGGGGTAAGGAGTCAAAGGTTGATCGTTCCTTCTAAGAATGCTGATTGTCTGACTACATTGGATGAGGTGAAAGATAGCTCGCCCGTTTCTGTACAGGATCCCTGGTTAAGCGAACAGAGTTCACCTTCTACAAACAGCTTGTTGGGTAATGTAGTGCAGTAACCTCAATGCTGTTTCTTGGGGTAATTTTTGTGAATACTGTTCAAATATTTTTTGGACGCCTAAATGATACTCCTGCTGATAGATATATTCTTGTATGCATGATCTATCCCCGCTTTTTCTTTCCCAAAAAAAAAAAATTGTCAGAATGCTGGAAGTGGAAAATGTAGTAGCCACACAATATTGATTATACGTATATATTTATAAAGCCAAATTCTGAAATGATTAGTTGTTAATGTGATTTTAGCTGAATTGTGAATTGGTGAACAATAGTAAATTCATATTGCTTTTCTCCGCGCTCAGAATTGTTTATGTATGGGGAAACTTGCAAAAGGTGGTTAGTTTGCATTTCTTGACCAGAGCATATTTGTGAGCCTTGAATTTGATAAATACTCTATGCATTCGGCCTTTGAATCGTTAGTGATTAGTTTGATTTGCTGAGATGAGATGATTGACACTGATACATGGTAAAGATAAAGGGTCTGCATTGAAGAAGAAACAGTAAGCCAACAGACAGAGAAGTCAGGGCACCTAAGCATTGGAAGGCAAACTACATTGTATGATTATAAGATAATGGAAGGTCTCAGCATCTGGCTTTGAATGGGCAAAGGCAAAAGCAGCAGAATATACCCCAGGCAGTGATCTTTTATGCAGCCTGTTTGAAGAGTTTTCTGCTCTTAATAATGTCTTCCATTACCTCTGAAATGCCTTTATTATTTTCGTTCCTGCTACCCCATTGCTTTTCACTCTCTGCTTATGCCAAACAAGCTTCAATTTATCAGTTAAGTTATTGTTGCATTTTAAGAAATAAACATTTGTTTGGCATGGTTTATTTTGAGACTTAAATTCATGACTAGCCGAGACAGCAATAATAAAAATTCAGAGGAGAGCCAACTGAGCTGTGAAAAGTCTAGATGTTGCCGTCATGGATGGCTGTGTGAGAGGGGTAATGCCGGTGATGCAGCAGTCAGGATGCCAAGCTTTTTATGAATACATTCTGATCCTCCGAATAAATAAAGTAACGTAATCTGGAAACATAATTTTCCAAAATACTATAAGAATGGCACATTTATTAATATGGATATCTTGCCATTTGAATACTCGGAAATATTTCCAAATGGCAACCACCTCCATTTTACTCAGATGGGTACCTGGCGTTGGCTATGAAGAAAAAGATTTAGATCTTTCATAGGTAATTGAGTTGTTAAGGAGAATTATGATCCAGGTGAGAAATATGATCTAACAATAAGATTTTTTGCTCTTAAGAAAGTCCCACCCACTTCGTGGAATTTACAAGCATCTCAATTTAAGAAAGAAGGAAAAGCAAGGTCTGGTTACATTTTACATCAGGAAGTTGCATAGTTGTAAAGATTTCATACACAAACATATATAAATTACAGTAAAATGAATTCTTCCTGGACAAAAATCTACAATTTTGGAACAAATCTGACCTGTAAAATTATTAAGTTTGCAGATGAGGAGTTGCCAATTTCTCTGGATAAAAATAATGACACGCAATCACATTTCACATGTAATAGTTAACCTGAAAGTCAAACGATTGATAATCAAGATTAATACTGAACCGAATACGATAATTAATATCTCAGCTGGAAATTGTTATTTAGAATCTATTTGAAAAATTAGTATTTCAATAATTTTAATTAAATAAGAATTGAAATAAATATTAAAGTAAAAAATTATAAAAAATTTAAAATGTGTAGGATGTGTAGAATACGAAGAGAGAAGCGAAACAAAACTCAAAGACATGAAAGAAGCAAGAAAACGCGGATAAGTATACAGGGCTCAGAGCCACGATGCCAATGGCTAAGCGTCGGGGCGCCTAGGACAGCAACCTAGCTCTGCAGCACTGGGAGTGATTTTGTCTAGCGCTGCAGCGCCCAGGGACGAGCGTCGTAGCGCCAGACGCGTCAGAAATCCGTTTTGGTTCGGGACTTCGAGTTTTGGGAAGTTTTAGACTTTCAAAACAAGTAGACTCCTACTCCAACAAGGAATAGGGTTAGTAGGCACGAAATACACCCTATATAAACACTTGTAAATCTTTGATTTTAGATTAAGCATTGAGAAAGACTCTAAGAGAAGGAAAGAACTGGATAGACACTAAGTGCTTATGTGTGTTAGAGTGAAATTGTTGTTTATGTGATCATTGTTCGTGCTAGAGTAAGAGTTCACTAAACGTTTAGGTCCTTTTGAAGGTTCTTCATTAGGTTTTTCTTGTAAAATCTCTAGGGAGTTATAATAAGAGAGGCTAGGATCCTTAGATCCACCGTAGACGTAGGTAATTGACTGAACCCCGTAAGATTGTGTTGTGTTATTTTGTTTTCTGCTTTGGATTCTTGTTGTGTTTGCTTGATTGACAGGTTATTCCACTGCGCAAGGAGATTAGAGTTCTAGGTTGAATCTTGGGTTCTTTACTTCAATATAACTTCGAGAGAGAGAATGACGTTTCCTCCCTCAACAGAATCAAAATATGAGCTCAGAACACTTTAAAATGAATCATGGATAACAAAAATTAAACATGGACTGTTTTAATACAAAACTACTTGCTTCACAACGAGCCTATCAGTTTTAATATCTCATCTCACTTTGTCAGAACTATATATTAAGATGAATGTATAATAGACAACAAATTCAATTCACGATGTGAAACAAACAAATACTTGAATAACATCAAATAGGGGTTAGCTCTAGTTGCAGAAATATTTTGCATGAAATGAGCTTTATTGCATGTTATGCAGGTTTTAAAAAATATATGGATTGAAAATGAAGATTCTCATATACAAAGAAAAGAAATTGGAGCTGCCTTCCTTATGTCTAGTGGGATAAACCTACTTTTGAGATTCTCTTCCAAGGAATTCCCTTTGACCAAACGCCAGATCACATTACACATAATATTGCTTTCAATTAGCTACATGATGATAATCAGTTCTAAATAAACTACCTCGTATCTGTACTTCGAGTGACAATTTAATCAATCTCTTTCCAAATGGAAGGTAGCGTCTATCCATGACTTCTGGGATCAACAACTTGGTGCACTTTCTTGCTTTCAGCACTTGAATATTGCCCCGCAACACGAGCACGAGGAACAGACGCTTCTCCATGGGCAAGGGCATCCACATTGTCAAGAAAGTACTGCCTTTGTCACGGACTTTCGAGAAACGTGCTTTTTAGACGAGTTGCGTTCTAAGCAGCCGAGAAAATCACACAAAGAAGAGAAGAAACACGCACACTAACTGTTTGAAATAATGCTCTCTATATTGCTAAAGAGAAAACACAAGCTATGAGATGTTTTGTATAAGTGAGGGTCTCTTCTTTATATACTAATAGCCCTATACATTCGACGGCTAGGATCTAAATGATCTAACGGTGTACATACAAGATAGAATAATATGCCCTAAAATATTCTTAGATACCGTCACATATTCTATGAAATATTCCTTTCCTAATTGGAGTTAACAACCTTAATAAGTTTCGGGCTTGGCCCGGTTCTTCATCCATGTCAGCGGGTCTTCTAGAAGTTCTGGCCCGCAATCGGTTCTAGCAGCCCTTAAGGCCTCTAGGAGGCTTTATTGGGCACTAAGTGTTTAAGAAAATGCTTAAGAATACTTGAGGCATGACATTCTCCCCCACCAAATTCACTCGACGCCCTCATCGCGTCTTCACTGGAAACTGCATACCTCATTCTTTAATCTGCCGCTGTGCGCTCTCGTATTTTCAGTGTGCTTCAATATCGGGTACCTTTTTTCACTTGACAAAGTACTCACGCCTTGGAGGTGGATTTTCTCTCTGCACCGTCCGTCCTTCACGGATGAGTCTCGCTCATTTGTCATCCCATGTGAAAATTTCTAAAGGTCTCTGTTTTTGCATCGTGCCTTCCATACCCCCTCGAAATAGCTTCAGACAACTCTCGGGAAACACTGGATGCAGTTGCTATCTCAAAGGTATTCCCACCTTATGTGAGACGTTGCCAACCTTCTTGGCAACAGAAAATAGCCCCTCGTCCCTACGATCAAGGCCCTTATGAAGTGGGCGTGCTATCTTGTGTTGTGGTGGAAGTATCGTCTCCATCACTAAGTCCTCCGCACGATACTTGACATGCCACTGCTTGTCTCCACCTCACTTTTTGTGCTGAAAGCACACACCATGTGACGCCTTGAGTTGCTGAGCGACACCCACACTCAGCAACTCTTTGAGCTGCCCCCGCAACTCATATAATTCCAGTTGAGGCATCTGCACTGTAGTTGAAAGTATAAACCCCAGCTCCAACTATTTTCTATGCTCGGTATTACCTTGATGTGGTTACACTTGTGGTATGTCAGTTGACACGACCCCCTTGTGCTCATCGAGTACTTCTGTAATCCTCGTTGATAGCTTACCCTTGCCCTTTGTCGCCTTATCATCCATCTCCCTCACTGTGGCTGGATGTGTTTCTCTTTTGCGTCCAACAACTCCTATTAGTTGAATGGCAAAAATAATTTTAATAATGACTTTCGACTGGGATTGCCCACCCTTGGGCTTGTCTATCGTCAGTATCATGTAAGGCCCTCCTTCTATGATGTTCACATAGTCGTGTCGAGGAAGCGGCACCACGTCGTACTGCCTCAAGAGCTCCATACCTAACACCACATCAAAATCATCAAGAGGTGTTACAGAGAAATTTACCTCGCCGCGCCATTTACCTAGGTGGATATCAACCCTTCAAATCACCCCATCCAGTGGCTTGGCCGTAACATTTACCGATTTGAGGAATCCTCATCTTGTCACCCTATGTCGCTTCAATTCATTGAATGTCCATGTTTATAATCCGTCTAAGAAATTGAACAGTAAGTCCTCATCGCTCATATTGGGAATCTGGAGCATTAACAAGGAGTACTCCTTGATGTACTCACTGATGGACTTGGTTTATTTCAATTCCTTTAACCGTTTTTGAGCGTCGTGCACCACATTCTCCGGATAGAACTGGCGCTTTAGCTCCCGTTATAATTCTGCCCAGGTGTTGATTGTGCATGTATCCTTGCGTATCTCCTCGTTTTTCTGGTGCCGCCATGAAATTGCATGATTGGAAAGATATAAGGTCGCGGTATTTACCTTGTCTTCGTCCCTTACGCCCATGGCATCGAAGTATCTTTCTATTTGCCAAAAATAATTGTCGAGCTTCTTGGCATTCCACTTGCCGCTGAACTCCTTCGGTTTAGGAGTCTTAACTCTTGGCGCCCCTTGAGCAACGACAGACCCATTCGCCACTACTCGCTTGCACAACACCACGTCCTCCTTGGGCTTGAACTTTGTCAATGGTAGCGTATACCTTCTCTTGAAAAGCCTTGACCCAATCACGCTGCTGATCAGCGTAAATCTCGATGGATGTGTTGATGAGGGAGCACAACTTGTCCCCTTGAGTGTCGAGTCCCATCTCGAGCTTCTCTACTTGCTGCTCCAACTCCCCAAGACGATCCGTCACCTTTCCTACAGCGCCACCAAGCGTTGGCACCATGTTCCCGAACTCATGGCCTAGATCGACAGACTTTTTGCGAAGTACACTTCCGTGCCTATTAGTTTTGGGGTCCCGACCCCTCTCTTCAGGAAAATTCGGTGGTGTTGTGTCTCTTCAATCTTTTTTGAACCTGCTTTAATACCAAATGTCACGGACTTTCGAGAACCGTGCGGTCTTAGACGCTTTGCGTACTAAGCAGCCGAGAAAACCACACAAAGAAGAGAAGAAACACGTACACTAACTGTTTGAAATAATGCTCTCTATATTGCTAAAGAGAAAACACAAGTTATGAGATGTTTTGTACAAGTGAGGGTCTCTTCTTTATATACTAACAGCCTTATACATTCGACGGCTGGGATTTAAATGATCTAATGGTGTACATACAAGATAGAATAATATGCCCTAAAATATTCTTAGATACCGTCACATATTCTATGAAATATTCCTTTCCTAATTGGAGTTAACAACTTTAATAAGTCGCGGGCTTGATCCGGTTCTTCACCCATGTCAGCGGGTCTTCTAGAAGTTCTGGCCCGCGATCCGTTCTAGCAGCCCTTAAGGCCTTTAGGAGGTTTTGTCGCGCATCAAATATTCGAGAAAATACTTAAGAATACTTGAGGCGTAACACTTGGAAACCTACCTACAACATAGCCCTCCTCATTCCCATCTCTGTCCAGGAATGAAAAATGCGGAATACCCTGAACCCAAACTCATTAAGCTCTTGTTCTCACTTCGTATTGTCAACATTCAGCGTAACAAAGTTTACACGGTCCCTATGTTAAAAGACGATAGCTGGGATTATGGCAAAATATTTACAGGACATATAACCAATTTGGTCAAAATTATCTTCCAAAGAACCTTCATTATTGTTAGGATAGCAATAGAAAGGCATGACCATAGAATAACACATGACAAGCTTAAAGATTATTACTTGTATTGCTGGTCAACTTTGTATATATCTGGAGCTAATTCTCTGCATTCTTCACACCAATTTGCATAGAACTCTACAACAGTGGGCTTCCCATTTGTGAGGGCCTATAAAATCAGACAAATAAGAAACATAACACCGAAAGATGGACAAAACCAAAAGAGAGAGAGAGAGAGAGAGAGAGAGACGTAAAACGTTAGCCAATAACAGCATATGCATAATACAAACTGAAATATATGAACGGATTCACTAGACATAGCAGCATATCCTGGAAAGTACTTAAATGCAATTAAAGACATGAAAACTAGTAGAAATATAAAGCTAAACCGAACTATTATAGTTATACGTAATAACTGTTAGGAATTGAGGGGTGATGCAGGGTCGCAGCTAAAGCGAAATTGAGAAAAATAATAAAAATAAAAATAAGACAAAACACAAGTTTACGTGGTTCGGCTTTTAGCCTACGTCCACGGGTGAAGACAGAAGAATCTCTTACTATTGAAATGGAGAATATAAGTATTGTAGTATTTTAGCCTCACAACCCAAAACCCCAATACACTCAATTCTCTCAAATCACTCAAAGAATACAAATTCTCTCAAAATTGCATTTTTTAGAATGAAATTATGAATTGCTAAACTCTCCCATTTATAGGGAGAGTTTAGCATGGTGGACAGCCAAGAAATGGCTGTCCACCATGGTTGAATTCATTGCTGGCACCGTGTGCCTTCAATTCTTTGACTCGATCTTTGTTGGGGCCTACCATCAACATGTCATCCACGTACAACAGTAAAATAATAAAATCATTATCATCTTCAAACCTTTTGTAGTATGTACAATGGTCTGAACTAAGTTTATTGTATCCAAGGCTGATGATATAGGAATCAAATCTCTTGTACCAACACCTCGGCGCCTGTTTGAGACCGTACAGAGATTTGTTCAACCTGCAAACCAAGTTCTCTTTTCCTTCTTCTTTAAAACCTTCTGGTTGGACATATAAATTTCTTCTTCAAGTTCTCCATGAAGAAAAGCTATCTTCACATCTAGCTGTTCTAGATGTAAGTCAAATGTAGCACACATTGCCAGGACTATTCTGATTGTCGTGAGTCGAACCACAGGGGAAAATATCTCATTAAAGTCAATACCTTCTTTCTGAGCATAACCTTTCACCACCAATCTCGCACGATACTGCTCCACTTGGTCATTGCCATCCCGTTTGATCTTGTAGACCCATTTGTTTCCAATGGCTTTTCTTCCACGTGGCAGTGCAACCAGCTCCCATGTTTTGTTCTTATGCAAAGCTTCAATCTCTTCTTGCATTGCTGTCATCCATAGAGAAACATCTTGACTTTTAGAAGCCTCCTGGAAAGTTGTTGGCTCTCCATCCTCTGTTAGAAGGCAGTATGCAACATGAGCCTCCATGACATACTCCGAGTGCCACGCTGGTGGTCGTCTCTCACAAGTTGATCGACGATCATCTGTAGCCTCAGACTCTGCTGGTTCTTGTTCTTCGTGCCCTGGTGCTGTTTCAGAAGAATCTGAATCTTCTTGTACTTGATTATTTTCCATTTGTACTGTTGTAGTCTTTGGATTTTCCTTCACTGTGCTATTATCTTTATCATTCCTTTGCAGTTTATCTTCTACAAATATCACATCTATGCTAATGATGACCTTGTGGGTAATGGGATCCCACAGGCGATACCCCTTGACTCCATCAGCGTATCCCAAGAAAAGGCATTTTCTAGATTTTGGATCCAGCTTCGTTGTTTCTTGGGGATTATACATCACGTACACAGGACTTCCAAATGTATGAAGGTGAGAATAATCAACTGGTTTTCCAGTCCACATCTCCATCGGTGTCTTCAACTCGATTGCTGTTGATGGTGACCGATTTACCACATAACAGGCGGTTTTGACTGCTTCTGCCCAAAATGTCTTGGCTAAACCTGCAGTTCTCAACATAGATCTTGTTCTCTCCAACAAGGTTCTGTTCATCTGCTCTGCTACTCCATTCTGCTGAGGCATGTAAGCTGTGCTGAATTGCCGCTTGATGCCTTCTTGTTGACAGAATGCAATAAAATCCTCACCAGTATATTCTCCTCCATTATCTGTCCTTAAACACTTGATCTTCTTTTCTGATTCAAGTTCTACACGCGCTCTGAATATTTTGAAAACTTCAAACACATATGACTTCTTCTTGATTGGATACACCCAATATCTCCTAGAGTAATCATCTATGAATGATACAAAATATCTCGCTCCTCCTAAGGACATCACCGGTGCTTGCCAAACATTAGAGTGGATCAATTCTAGAATTTCTTTACTTCTAGAACTGGATGTACTGAACTTTAATCTGTGCTGCTTACTTGTGACACAGTGCTCACAGAAAGGTAAATGAACCGATTTGAGCCCAGGAAGTAAATTTTGATCAGAGAGAATCTTCAAACCTCGTTCTGACATATGGCCCAGTTTGCGATGCCACATTATCGTCGACTCTTCTGCTGAACTAGTTGATGCAACAGATGCATCTCCTTCCTGCAGTGTTTCTCCATTAAGCATGTACAAATTTGCAGCAATCTTTTCTGCCTTCATTACTACAAGCGCGCCTTTAAGAATTTTCATTATCCCATTTTCAATTTGGGTCTTACACCCAGTGTTATCTAATTGTCCCAATGACAAAAGATTCTTCTTGAGGCCGTTCACATGCCGCACCTCCTGGATAATACGAACAGTACCATCGTACATCTTCATCTTGATGGATCCTACTCCAGCGATTTCCAAAGCATGATCGTTCCCCATATATACAGATCCTCCAGAGGTAGGTTCATATTGATGGAACCATTCTCTTTTAGAGGTCATGTGCCATGTAGCTCCAGAATCCATGAGCCATAAATCAGAAAACCGTTTTCTGCTTTCAACAATTGTTGCTGCCTCGCTGTATAAAATTTCACCATCATCTGAGGTGCTTGCAATATTCCCTTGAGGTTTGTCCTTTGCACTTTTCTTCAATCCTTTTTCAGATGACCTTTCTTGTCACAATGGTAGCATTTGACGTTCTTTTTACTTCTGGATTTTGGTCTACCATGATTTTGACTCTCACTGGGGCCACGTTCTGTTGATCTACCTCTCATCATTATCAAAGCTTCTGCTTGCTGCGAACATTCCTGTTTGTCTTCTTTATTTTTTCGTCTTCGTTCTTCTCCCAATACAGCAGCTATAACATCATCGAAGACTAAGAATTTTGTTAGGATATTATTCGTCAAGTTGATGATGAGTTGATCATACGAATCTGGTAGGCTTTGAAGTAAAATCTCCGTACGTTCACCTGCCTCTATTTTATGCCCCAAGGAAGTGAGTTGGGAAAATAGAGTATTTAACGTGTTGATGTGCTCTGTTACTGAAGTGGATTCTGCCATTAGAAGAGTATACAATCTCCTTTTTAAGAAGATCTTGTTGTGCAAAGATTTGGCCTTATACAATTTTATGAAAGTATCCCAGATCTCTTTTGCTGTCTTCTTTTCCGCTACACTGGATAGCACATTATCAGTAAGTGTTAGATGCAGATCAGCAACTGCATTACCGTCAATCTCATTCCACTTGATATCATCAGTAATACCAACGAGTCTTTCATCAATCGCTTCTAAGCACTTGTTTTTCCTTAAAATTGCCTTATTTTTATTTTCCACAATGTAAAATTACCTCCATTGAACTTCTCAACTTCGTATTTTGCCGCCATTGCTTTTCACTACGAACTGCTTTCTGCTAGGATCGGCTCCCACTGTTTCACATAAATAGTAACCGTATGGATGAACAGTAACTGTATGTATAAATAGTAACTGTATATATGAATAGTAATTGTATATGTGAATAGTGACCCCATTCAACCAGAAGCTCTGATACCACTTGTTAGGAATTGAGGGATGATGCAGGGTCGCAGCTAAAGTGAAATTGAGAAAAATAATAAAAATAAAAATAAGACAAAACACAAGTTTACGTGGTTCGGCTTTTAGCCTACGTCCACGGGCGAAGATAGAAGAATCTCTTACTATTAAAATGGAGAATACAAGTATTGTAGTGTTTTAGCCTCACAAACCTAAAATCTCAATACACCCAATTCTTTCAAATCACTCAAAAAATACAAATTCTCTCAAAATTATATTTTTTAAAATAAAATTATGAATTATTAAACTCTCCTATTTACAGAGAAAATTTAATATGATGGACAGCTAAAAAATGATTATCCACCATAATTAAATTTATTGTTAGCACCGTATGCCAACAATTAGGTAGTTAGCACAACAATAACAAACGTTGCAGTCTATTTATAATAAAAAAAGAGAGAATGAATTCCAGGAATTACAAAATGAATCCACTTTGTAGAACGGATTTAATGTTAAAAAGTGAATAACTAATAAAAATAAAACAAAATAAACCTAAGGTAAAGCAGCAGCAGAAAGGTCCTTCAATGAAACACCAAAATCAAGTCTTGCAAATAAAAAAAGTCCCAGAGCAGCAAGAGTAGATGCCACAGCTATTCCCTTGTTGATGTTTTTGTTCGGAAATTCGGTAAACCCAGGATCAGAGGACGAGCTTGTACCTTGGCTACTACTTGTGCTATCACTGATTGAATTTGAACCAGTCTCAACAACTGCTTTCCCCTGCAGCCGACAAGAACTAAGTGATTCGCCAATCAATTACGTTATCTCCTTTAACTTGAAGTTGAAAGCTAAAAAAAGAAAAAGGGAAAAACGACACACCGTTTCGGTTTCAGCTGGATTAGGGGCGTTTGGCAAGCTAAAATTTTGGGAAATCCCCGAGTCCTGGGTTGAGTATAAATAGAGGTTTTAATGAGTTGCGGAAGTTGATGAAGAGTGTGAAAAGATGACCGGAATCTATGAAACCCAACTGGGTTGGAACAAACACGAGCCATGGACTTTGAGAAAGAGGAGGATATTCTCTATTTGAGTTTACGACTTCCCAGTAATTGACAGTTTTAACTTAAAAAAGCGTCCAAAAGCACTTGTCGTACAATTTGCTTCTACTTATCCGGTGGACGAGTCGATAATAAGGAAAATATCATCCGCCCGCTTTTAAATTCGAGTAAATGTAACTCGTGCAACTCAAAATCTTGCTTGCCTGTCAAGACCGTAATCTTGTCAGAGCCACATTTTGTCTAAATATCTCTCTATTTCACTTAAACTATTTTATTATTTTGTTTACATAAATAAATTGACGTAGAATTCAAGTTAATGAATTGTTGTCAAAAACCGACTATGACTATAAGTTCTTGTTAAGTCTTTTCTTTGTGATTCATCAAATCCTTCCTAATTCTCATTAAATTCTGTCCAAATTCTGTCCAAAAGGTGATTCATGGCTGAAAATACAAACTTTTATAAAGTCAATAAAAATTTAGCTTACAAATCTTTTTTATAAGTAACATAAAGTTATTCCAAAAAAATGTAACTTGGTTTTATTCGATTTTAATGATTTGACTTAATTAAAATACAAGTAATTTGACCGATTGAATTTTACTTTTTACATTAATCTTCTTTTCCTTTTTTTTGCAATAAATTCTCATAAACAATTCGATTTTTTGAAGTACAATTCATTATTTCCAGTAACATACAAATTTATCAAAACATTGCGTTAAATACAAAATTAAAATCCTCGTGATTATCGTGCTTAAGGAATCAGGACCCAAGATGCCGTTAACAACCGAAGTAGCAACCAACACTCCAACGACTTGGGCTCCCGCAACCGCTCCCGCCAAAACCACTCGTTGTCGTTTCGATCTCTCTCTCCACCGTTTCGATCCTTTTCTCAGCTTCCTTCGCAATCTCCGCCGCATCCTCCTCTGCTTTCTTCAGATTCTTCTTTAAACCGAACAGCGGTATGTCTTCCGCCAACGACGCCAACTCTCTGGCCGTTGAAATCGGCATTGCCGTCAACGTAAACCGTTATAAGTTCCTACGGCTGGAGTGAGGTGCCGGCACTGGTTTAGGAGCGTGCGCCTTACAACAGACAGGGTGCGCAGTGGGCACACGAGGGAGTGGGAAGAGTAAAGACGAAGAGATTGTGGAAGCCATGGCTCTGCGCCTCTCACTGATTGCCAAGTGAAGTCTAAAGCGAGTGGTTCACCAATTTCTTTCAGTGGTATGTACAAAAGGAGAATTTTGTAAATGCACTACAAAAATGAGAAAACTGAAAACTAGTTCTAAAAATGAACGGAAAAGACTAGTTTAACCTTCCAATTCTGCTTTTCTTCTTCTACATAAATTACGTGGCAAAAATCTCAAATGGACTCTTAATCACTTAATTAGATTGAATATGTTTAACAATTTACATAATTAATATAAAACATCAAAAAAAAAAAATGAGGTGCAAAATATCTGTTAATTATATGGAAACGGAATTCCATGGAATAAGATAATTTTATGTGATAAAGAATCTTATCTTTTTTTGCGCGGTAAGATTTTTGTTATTTTATCGTCATATTTGTTATAAAATACACTGCAAATTCATAAACCAAGGAATTATTTTAAGCAATACGACGTCGTTTCTCACATAAATAACATTGAAAAACAACTGTTTTCGCGGGGTAATATAACATTCATATACGACGTCGTTCCTCGTACCTTGGATTCTTGTCCTCTGTCATATGATTTCCCCTCCATTTTAAAAAACTTTTAACTGAAACGAAGCAAATGGTGGAAGAAGGTTCGGTGACGATGACGGAGCAAAGCGCGAAACCTGCAGGAACCCTAGAGAACACCCAGAACTCAGTGGATGCCACTATTGAATCTGCTGCTGAGGGCGGCACCGAGTCGAACTGCAACAACAACAACGGTGAAACTTCCGGTGTCAGCGCCGACCGAGAACGAGAGAAGACGGTGGAGTTTTCGGACGAGTTGATGGAGAGAGGAAGTAAAGCTTTGAAAGAAGGTGATTTTGGCGAGGCTGCTGAGTGTTTTAGCCGCGCTTTGGAGATAAGGTTAGGGTTTCGTTTCGATTTTGATGATTTTGCCAAGTACAAATTGAAACTTGTACTTACGGTGACCGAGTTGTTTATTTCATATTTGTAATTATTGTTTATTTTGCGCATACGGAGTTGAAGTAATGTGTTTGTAAATATAGGGCCTAAACCCTTTGTTAGGTTAGTGAATTCATGTTTGTGTCTGTGTTAAGACGAGTTAGGGTTATTGGAAGTAATTATACGTTAATGCCATGTGCAAATCTGAGCTTGGTTATTATGTTTTGTAGTAAAGAACATTATTTCCTTGGTGTTGGTTGGATGTCACGTTTGGGCATTCACATATAATAGAAATTAGCAAATATTAAATTCTATCATGTAAAATGAATCATTTCATACGTTTATTATATGTATATCTCTCATTTGACTGATGGCGTGTTAAGGTATGTCTCTGGCATTCTAAAAAGCCTGTTCAAATAAGGAAAATTGTTTTCAAGTATTTGCCTGAAACACATATGATTGCCCATTGAATCATAAAGTGCTTAAGGCGCTTCGTACAGGACTTGATAGGTACTATTTTATTTCTAGGTCAGAAAAGAAGCCTCTAAAGTGCTTCTGTGAGAAGCCCTTGATAGGAGTTTTCTAGAATGTGATTTAATTGCATTTTCCCTTTCATATAAAAGTGTTGCTTTAAGAGTATATTGAAGCACACCCTGAATATGTTTTGAAGTAAAGCTTTTGGCATTGGGTTTTGTTTTCTAATATAGTTTAGTAATCTTTGAAATTCTATTTTTAACATTAGGGTTGCACATTATGGTGAACTTGCTCTTGAGTGTGTAAATGCCTATTATCAATATGGGTGTGCACTGCTATACAAAGCACAAGAGGAGACAGATCCATTGGTTTCTGTGCCCAAAAAAAGGGGTGAATCACAACAAAGCTCTGATAAAGATGAATCTGTTAAGAATGCTGTGAATGGGGAAACATCTGTAGCTTCTGGTTCAAGTAATACCGAACAGGATGGCATTTCAAACAATCAGGATGGAAAGCCAGATGATGGTTTGTATTTTTCTTTAGGTGCTTTTGACTAAGTTATTGTTTATTGTATTAGATTATATCTGTTAATCATTTGGCTACTTGTTGGTACTTATGAATGGACTTACACATGATTATGATTCAATTTTCCTATGGTAATTTATCATTTGTAATTTGATACCTCATCTATGAACAATGGGCATTTTGAAAGACTGTTGACATACCACAATCCTTTTCCAATACTCCACATTGGTTGTCAGAATGCTTTTTCCTTTCTTCTCAATGAGAGGGACTTTATGATGACAATGGTTGATAGTTTGGATGGTTAGTAAACATACAATTCAGAGTTGTCTTGCAACTTCACCTTCATTTTCAACTGGGTTCAGTATAAGTTCAATGTTGCAATTTATTCTTACGATCAATATTGTGACCTACCCGCTTCAAAAAATTTCCTGTCTCATTGTTAGTTATCCTGATAAAAATGCTACAACAATCAATGTTTGTACTCAAAGTTTTATCCTTTCCTGTTTTAATTTATTACTCATCACATGAATTGGGTTTGAAACTTAGCTTTGTTTTTGTTAAGTAATAAATTTTATTGTGAATGAATAGTGCTGATGTTGAACCCTTACATTTTCAATAATTTAAAAAAAAATTCAATTGATTTCCCTGCAATATTAACTGGTATGAATTTTTCATCTGCTGCTATATATTCCTTTTTTTTAAAAAAAAATTCAAACAATTTATAATGAAGATTTTTGCATGTTTGAATATCATGCAATTGTTTGAAAATCTATGATCAACAGGGAATAAATCAGTGGTATATAAAAGGCTCTTGAGGTACCCTTTCTTCGGATGATGTGAGATATAGATAGTAACTAAATTTGCCTCCCAAATTTTTTTTGGATAAGTCCTTGAAGAAGTCCCACATGCCTTCTAATATTCTGAGTTTTTCATAATTGTCATCATATTTTTCAGACATTGTTTATGTTATTATGCTTGCTGATTTGATTTGTTGCAGCACTGGTTGGGAAAGATGAGGAGGAAGCTGAAGAAGGTAGTGATGATGAGGACCTGGCTGAAGCAGATGATGATGAGTCTGATCTGGATTTGGCATGGAAAATGCTAGATCTTGCAAGGGCAATTGCTGAAAAACAGTCTGGTGACACAATGGAAAAAGTGGACATATTATCAGCACTGGCCGAAGTTGCATTGGAAAGAGGTTTGTTGTTGTATTTACTCATTGATTTTAACTGATGCTTAAATCCTCTTTTTTTATTATATTATTATTATCATTTTATTCTTTTCATTTTCTGGACTAAATTTCTGTAATGCATGTTGCAGAGGACATTGAAACTTCTCTTAATGACTATCAGAAAGCACTAACTATATTAGAACGGCTGGTTGAACCTGACAGTCGACACATAGCTGAACTGTATCTTTTTCAATGAACCAATTTCTGGAAATCTTTCCTTGTTACTTTATTTGGGTTTTTCACTGACTACCTTAATTCTACTATTTAGAAATTTCCGTATATGCTTATGTCTTGAGATTGGCTCCAAGCCTCAGGAAGCGATTCCATACTGCCAGCAGGCTATATCCATTTGCAAATCACGGGTACAGCGGCTTATGAATGAAGTAAGGAGTTCCATGGAGTCAGCAACATCATCAGCTGCATCTGAATTAGATGATGGCATCCAGCAGTCTTCCAATGGTTTGCAAAATGATAAACTTCTGAAAGACAAGGAAGCAGAGATCGAAACACTCTCTGGCCTCTCTGGAGACCTGGAAAAAAAGGCAAGTCCAATTAGAATTCCTATTAAGAAACTATCATTGATACATTAACTTTCGGTAGTTAATAGTACATTCTTTGATCTGCAGCTTGAAGATTTACAGCAGCTAGTCCTGAACCCAAAGTCAATTCTCACAGAAATCCTGGGGATGGCATCTGCCAAGGTAAAAGCCAATGAGAAGAGTGCCTCTTCAGCTGCTATGAGCTCTTCATGGATTGGTACTGCTCAAAGCAGTGGAGGTTTTGATTCTCTTACTGTTTCCACTGCTCACACTAGTGGAGCTGCTGGAGTCACCCATCTTGGAGTTGTGGGAAGAGGAGTCAAGCGAGTGTCAATGAGCACAGGCTCAGCAGAATCCAGCCCAATGAAGAAACCCACGTTAGACCCTCCATCTGACAAAGGAGATGGGAGTGTCTGTTGATGGTTCTTGATTTAGCTGGTCCACAATGTGATACTCTTTCTGAGTTCAAACTAATTGTGTTCTGGGGGGTCTTTTGAAGCTTACCAATTTAACTGATGACAACATGGATCCTTGTTAGCTGCTTACTAGACCCCGGGATAATTTGCTGTGCTTGTTGTTCCAGGTAGGTTTCCTTGGGATTTTTTGTGCGACTTTAATGAATAGTACTTCTGTTGCATCTTAATGTTGTATTCTCTGCATGGAAGAATAGATATTTCTAATGTCTGTTAATCGAAATGAGTCAATTGACTCAATGTTGTGATGGTCTTAAGGTGTCCTAGCACTAATTACACACACACAGGAGTATTTCTGTTCCAAATTGGGTTTTTGTGTGATGTCATACTGAGCTTTGCTTATGCCGGAATTAGAATTATCATATCATTTATCTGGTCATTTCCCCATTACAATTCCTTGAAGTTACCAATGCCGGCTGCCCATCTTTTTATGGAAAGCTGCATGGTGTGCTAAACAATTGTTCTCAACATATCTCTACAAGGCATTTTAAGGGGGCATCAGTTGATGATTTTTTGTGTGATGGGTGTCTGATGTGACAATCTCAGCCCTATCAAATGGAATACACTGTTGAGTAATTTTTGGTGTTATTGTTGGAAGGAGTAGGTTTTTAGGTGAGAAATTGTGACCATGATCATTTATCATTTTTATTCCAAGTTAAAGTTGTGGATTGAGTTTGATTTTGCAGTTAACTAACGAGCGGGTTAAAGTGATTGAAAAAATTTTGGTTGGCGAGAACGTGGATGGTGACAACAAAAGAGATGTACATGAATTAAAATGAGGACACAAGTAAAACCTAACTAATATGATCCACATAATAGAACAATTGTTTTTTGTACTGATGTATAACCTGGTCACATGAAAATTGTTGGTGATAGTAGACGAAATAGGTTGTCATTAGTGCCAAAGCAACCTGATTCTCCTCACAAAACAACGAAGAAAAGGTGTCAAATCGTTGGACATTGAAACAAACGGCGAGAGGCATCTCCAAAACGATAACCTCAAGAGTAGGGTGGTTGGCTGTATCATTAAGTATCAGCATACACATGAGAAAATGGTGATGATATCAAAGTGATAGCATTGTTATAAATAAAATTAAAAAAAAAAAACGTTGGAAGAGAGAGTGGGGTGAGGCGTGAGTCGCAAAAGAAAGAAAGAATGTGTTTTAGGGTGGATTGCAAGCAATGTGGGAAATACTCATGGGGAGGATGCGGCAGGCACCTTGCCACCGTCTATGCCAGCATAGAGAGTGGCAAGCACTGCATGTGCCGCTCCTGGCCTGGCCTCGTCATCCCAATCCCAACCCCTCACGCTCACAACCCTTCTCAGCAACAACCCGGGCCTTCTGCTTCAACAACCACTGGTATCTTTCTTTAAATTTTGCCACATCTTTTGCCAAATAAACACTACCCTTTTTGGATATTAATTATTAATTAGGAAGCTCCTAGATCTCGATCAGATTAGTTCGTTCGGATATTTACACCAAATTTATTGGCTGATTTACTATCAAATTGTTTACAATATATATATATATATATATATATATATATATTATTACAAACTTATCTACACGGGGGATTCAAATCCCTTCTTTTTCTCTAAGAGAGGTGAGAAACAATCCCATTATGGGTGGTTGCAAATATATGATAACAAATTATGAAATTTTTGTTCGAATTGTGAGTTGTAGGCATTGGACTGATGATATCATGTCGTATATGTATCTAAATTATAGGCTCATAGATAGATCAAACAATAGTTGGTTGTTGTAGACTCTGATATCATCATCAGTGTTTGTCGTATCGGGAAGTAATTCGAAAAAAAAATTGTCACTTTGTGTTGAAGAGTGGCATATGGCATATGGCATATGGCATAAAGCCTTAATAGCTAATGTCTCAGTCTGTATATATATTTTTTCATTGATTGAGATAGATTTTATCTCTGAACGTGACCCTCTCATTTCTCATTTCTATATTCTAAATCTTAACCACTTGGGTTTCTTTTTGCAAATAAATAATAGTATGAGGATAAGACTTAAGAGAACTGCACCTGCAAATCAAATCGTAAACAGAGTATTCCTAATTTGATTTTGACTGTGATTGTGTCAATCAAGTTTATGTATTTTTATATCCTAATAATATACGAGGCGTTGGAAGTTTAGTATTGATTTTGCATTTCAGATTTATTCCTTATCATTGGGTCAATAATCGGATCGTTTTCACAAACACATCAATCCAAAATGTTAAATCTTGCTTGGAATTTGAATCCACGAAGTTGCAGAATAAGGACAAAATCTAAAGTTTTTTGAAGCTAACGCAAAATCGCTTTAGATAAATTTTGTTTGATAAGAATATGATAGCACACTGATGGGTGCTTTACTGCTTTTATGTTTAATTTTTTGCAGGCAACTCAAGATCTGAAAGTGCTTCGGATGCTGGCCAGTAGCCAGTAGGTTCAGTGTGAGAGTCATGGTGGGCCTATTTATATAAATAATTCAGAGAGGAAGAGAGAGAAGGGGTTTTAGTTGGATAGCATTATGTATTTTCTATAAAGTAGTGGTTTTAAGCTTGCCAGCACCAGCAGGTTGATACTGTTGGGACTTAAAATAATGTGAAGGTGAAGAAATTATGGTCAATACTTTATTGACCAGTCTTTGTTTTCTAAGTTTATGGAATAACTAATAAAGAATCAAAGTCTTGTTTGTTCTGTGCAATCAGCAATGTGCTTAAAATGCTTCAGCTTAACGCACTAATGATATCGGGTTTGGTGTTACTTTTGAATTATTTGTCACGGTTCTTGTGCTCTTCTTCCTTTTTCCACCCACTTGTTAGCATAACTTACTCATGTCATGTGTGTTACTATTGGAGGGAGAGAGGTTTGAAATTTGGAGATTGAAAAGTTCTAGGAAATCATTTAGGCGGCCTCCTTTTTTTACCTAGTGGTGGAGATTCTAAAGCTCATGTTTCTCAAGTAAACAATGTGACCCACATTAAAGTATTTTGTAACCAAAAGCAAGTTCTGACCTTGAGGAAAATTTGGCTTTTTAACACTTGGCCTTTTATTGTCTTTGAGTGATTTCAATAAGAGGGCTAGAAGAACAATTCACCATACACTTAACTACCCATCCTTTCTTTTGTGCATTTTGTCTAATGATTAGTTACCAAAATCACGTGATTACATAAATAAAGGGCACTGTAACACTAAAAGTCATCGGAAAATTCAGTTTGGGGCAAGTGGGGTTTGATTGTCTTCCATAGCCACTGTTTTTGACATCATCATCGCAACAGTCAACCACACTTTCTAATCATAATCTTTGCTTAAGAAATTGATAATTATCCGCATGAGTTACGACCCATCTTATAAATCTTTCAATATCTCCACGAGATTGGTCAGGGTCATACGAAAAAAAAGATCTCTAGAAAATATGTGAACACTGCAACTATTCATAAATGATTACACACTTTTTTTCTTAGCCATTAAGATGGGTCATAAATTCAAGGAAGGATAGATTAGGTGTACTATCATAAATGAAACCGAGTGTCATTTCATGCTCAGACACAAATTTAAAAAATTTGAAGCCAAGAGCAAGGTAATTGTAATTGAATGTCAAAAAATTGAAGGCATTCAAGTTTGTTGAGATTGATATCTATATGTGGGTGTCCTACATGTGACTATTTATTCCCTTTAAGAGTCCAATCTTGGTCGGTTGTAACACAATTCTGTTTCATTTGGTTAATATCTTAAATGCAATTTGAAGACAAATGCTAGCATACCTACCTGAGCTGGACCAGCTTGAAGACTGTCTCTATGCCCTATTGGAATTTTCGGAGCTGTATGAGAACGACATCTTTGAATAAGATATGTTAGCTTCACCATCCTCCTCCCAATTGATTTTTGGACCTTTTACTCAATCCTCAAATCTAACACACAGTACAGTGTACAAATTAAATATTAGCCCATTTGATTTTATTTATTTATATATATTGATATTAGTTCGTAAGTCATTTAAATCAAATCAACTGCGTTATTATGTATTGTTGTGCAAATTAAATTCACAATCTTCCTCGCCTTGCATTAAACCTTTATCATCCAATTTTTTGCTGAACTTTTAGACACTTGTCTAATTATCAAGAAAGACGCAAAATTGGACATGTTACGAAAGCAAAACGGCAAGTAATAATTGCATGATTTACGCGAAAGCTAGAACACCAGTTGGCAAGCAAAAAAACAAAAGAGTATTTTGTTAATAGATGGCGATGCCTCCTTCTATATAAGCTTCAAATAAAAAGCATGTTCTTTTAGTCCCCTCTTTTGTCACGTATAGAGTAAGAGAGAGTGGAGTGGTTGAGATTCTCATTCTGATTTGATTGAGAGAAAATTTTGGTAAAGCAATGATCATATGATCCCCCTTTTTCGAAATTTGTTCAAGCTTCGTTTGTCCCCTCTGAGCTCACTTACTCTTCTCAATTTGTTCTTCCGTAAACAAAATTTAGAAAAAGGTAACACTTACTCTCACTTTACCCATCAAAATCCCCCACTTCTGTTCTTTCCTTCTTTAGGGTTTCACAATGCATCCTTTTATCTTTTTATGGATCTGTAGTAGTTTTTGACCAAGATTGCTAGAGAAAAGCAAGAAAGTGTTTGTAAAAATGGCAGCCAGAAAGCCTCCCTCCAAGGGCCAAGCATGGTTAGTCTTACCTTAACCGTTTATTAGTACTCTGAAAGTCAGAACTTCATTGACTAATTAATTTTCTTGCAGGTTTTGCACAACTGGGTTACCAAGCGACATTGTGATCGAAGTCGATGAAATGTCGTTTCATCTTCACAAGGTCAGTTCAATTTCAGTGTTTTTGTCATCTTTACTTATTAGAAATATCTTTTACTAACGTTTTTTTATTTATCTCTTTTTTGGTGATGGATTCAGTTTCCTCTAATGTCAAAGAGCCGGAAGCTTCACCAACTGATAACGGAACAAGAAAAAAACCCTATCACTGTTTCAAAGCAAGAGGAGGGAACCGAAACCGAAATAGAAGAGGAAGTTGAAGAAGAAGAAGTTACCTACCACGTCAGCTTACCGGACTTCCCTGGCGGATCGGAGACATTCGAGATGGTGGCGAAGTTCTGTTACGGTGTGAAGATGGAACTGTCGTCTTCTAACGTCGCTCCTCTCCGCTGCGCCGGAGAGTATCTCGAAATGACGGAGGAGTTCGCCGAAGACAACCTCATATCCAAGACCGAGAGAGTCCTCGCTCAATCCGTTTTCAAGAGCTTAAAAGAATCAATCGAAGCCTTGAAATCCTGTGAAAACGTCATGTCGTCGGCGGAGTCTTTAGGCATTATTCAGAGATGTATAGATTCGATAACGACACGAGCCTCCACCGCCGATCCCGCCCTGTTTGGCTGGCCGGTCACTGAAGGCGGATCAGCTTCAAATCAGAGTTTATGGAACGGAATTGACACCAGTTTACGTAGAAAGAACACCAAGGACGGTGAATCTCAGTCTTGGTTTGAAGATCTATCTCTGTTGAGTTTGGCTTTGTTTAATCGATTAATCTCCGAAATGAAATCGCAAGGTCTGAGTGGAGAAATTATGGAAAGCTGTTTAATGTTTTACGCAAAGAAACACATTCCAGGAACATCAAGGTCTAGCAGAAAGCAGAGTTCGTCGTTAACAATACCCTCAGAAACTGAACAGAGAGAGCTGTTAGAGACTGTAATCGCTAATCTTCCATTAGAGAAGAGCAGCTCTCCCACATCAACAACTGCTACGAGGTTCTTGTTTGGCTTGCTCAGAGCTGCCAACATACTAAACGCATCGGAATCGTGTCGTTCGGCTTTGGAAAAGAAAATCGGATCTCAGCTGGATCATGCTATGCTTGACGACTTGTTAATTCCAAGCTATTCGTATCTAAACGAAACCTTGTATGATGTTAATTGCGTGGAAAGGATCTTAGGTCACTTCCTGGATTGGCTACAAAGCGAGGAGAATCAGGATAATACAAGTAGAGCTCCGCCGTTGATGCTCGTTGGTAAATTAATCGACGGTTATCTGTCGGAGATCGCATCAGATGCTAATCTTAAACCGGACAAATTCTACAATCTAGCCATCTCTCTTCCCGATCAAGCTAGACTTTTCGACGACGGCCTGTACAGAGCCGTAGATATTTATCTTAAGGTAATAATATTAATATTTATCAAATTTATGATATTGTAGGTCAAATTATAATAGAAAATATAATATTTAGAAGTTTGTCTTGTCATCCGACATTCATCTGTTTGATAGGCACATCCGTGGATATTGGAGGCAGAGCGTGAGAAGATCTGTGGAGTTATGGACTGCCAGAAACTTACACTGGAAGCGTGCACACACGCGGCACAAAACGAGCGTCTACCGTTACGCGCGGTAGTTCAGGTTCTGTTTTTCGAGCAGTTACAGTTACGTCACGCGATAGCCGGGACGCTGTTGGCGGCGGAGGTGGCGCCGCAAGTCGCGGGGAGGGCATCGGGAATAAGACCGGAAGAGGAGGCAGAGGTAGAGGCAGAAGCAGAGGGAGTAATTGTTGGTGCGGAGGCAGGTAGTGGCGGTGCCACGTGGAGAGCAGCTGTGAGGGAGAATCAGGTGCTGCGGCTGGACATGGATAGCATGAGGACGCGGGTGCATCAGCTGGAGAGAGAATGCTCCACCATGAAGAAAGTGATCGAGAAGATCGACAAGAATGGCCCGGCTGGGGGCTGGAGAGAGTCATTGAGTAGGAAATTCGGATGCAAGTTCAAGACACAAGTGTGTGATTCGCATGAACAAACCGTCGTAGAGGCCAGAAAGGGTAGGCACCACCATCATCGGCAATAGACCTTCATTTACCAGAAATTTGTGTCCTACTTCTAATTTGCAATCATAGAATTATTTCTGTGCGGAGCTGTCTATGAATTGCCATGTTGAGTTAAGCCCATATAATATTAATGCCATTGCCACGTAACGTAATGTAAATTTTATTTACCAACCATCATTTTGCGTCTTTTCCCTTTCTTTTTTTGCCCGTAAAGTTTGTGCTGGACTGTGAGACGTTGATGGGGGAGGAAGAGCTGTTGTCACGATTGGGTGGCTCGACTTTCTATTGATCATAAAGCGGGAAGATGGAAAAAGAGTTGCATAAAACTCAGAAGCATCAGACGATTATTACCCTCTTCTGTCCTTCGCTTTCTTTCCTTCGATGTGTCCGTATATAAAAAATTCTTTGTTTCTGTGATGATTTTGTGAGTGCAGAATAGTCCGCTTTCTTAGAATCGTGTTTGTGAGTTTCGCCGGTAAATGAAATGGAAACAATATTCTAAGGGACCCAGGTGAAATTTCCCAGAGTGGGATATTCTTTTATTTTTTTTATAGACTTTCTTAATATCTTTTTTGCCGACTCTTTTATTTTTCCCTTGAAGACAACTAAATAAAACAAAGTATTTCCTAGTACCTTTCTTGCCAACAGGTATTTTCTAATTGAAATGCGTATTTCTTTTCACAATTAAACCACACCCACCTGACGTGCCCACGATGAAGAAGGAAAAGGTACTGGGTAAATTTTGGATTTAAATTTAAGATTTTATCTTTTATTTCTTCCTCTTGTTTTAAGATGATTGAGCATATTAAAAGTGGAGCCAACCTATTTCAAAAAAAAAAAAATAAGGAGCTAATAAGGTAACCCATAGTCTACCTAGATTTGCTCTTTCTGTTTCTGATGAGCAAGTATGGTTACCTGCCTTCTGTTCTTAGTTTATAAAAATTAGTAATTTTAGATTTTAGGATTTAAAAAAAAATTAGAAAACTAGGATTTTTAGATCTTACAAAACTCTGATTCGGGTTCCACATAAAAAAACTCAGATAAAAAAAAAATTCAAAATTTTCAAATTTTTTTTCTTCTCTAAATTCGAGTTTTTTAGATTTCAAAACTTTTTAAGATCCGGCCCAATTTCAGATTTTTTTGTTTTCCCTACATGTTCCTGGCATCTTAGAAGCGAGATAGTGACGTGATGCACTACTTAGATCAGGCCACAACAAACACGTAGAACTGCTTCAACGTGAACTCAATCTTTGATTTTTTTTTTTTTAAGAAGATGATGTAAATTAATATGAAACTTATTATATCTAACGCATTGCAATTTGAAAACTGAACGTGATATATTAGTTATGTTTTCAGTTTTTGAGTAATTTGGAATTCAATAAAAAAGCATTGATCTATTTGAATTCAATTTACAAATAGCAACAGCCCTATGTTACTGGGCCACAGTTTCAATTCCTTTGTAACTGGGCCTACACGCAGTTTCTGGTTTGGGCTTAAACTCCAAACCAGAAACTAGATTGCATTAGGTGCCTGCAAAGAAAAGATAGGAGGAAGCGCACAAACCACAGCAGAAATGATCTACTTCTATTTCGTTCATCCACCCTCCACGTGTACATTACACACCATTACATGTCGGCGGAAAAGAAGTCCAGAAAGCCACGTGCAGCGCAGTTGATCTGTCCGATATCGATGCAGCCCAACAGTCAAAGCCGAAAAAACACTTGGAACGGGAAACTTCACACCAGTGTTCACTGAGCTGAAAAGGCGGGGCCCCGCACGGTTACTCCAAAAATAATAATAAAAAAAGAAAAATAGCTTTTTTAACAGCATAAAATATTCGTAATCCAGTAGATAAAGATCCAATAAGGTGCCGCTAAAAGTGTTGTGTCGTAATTACTGATAAGCCTCTTGTCTGTCTTTGCGTATGCTGCCCTCAATAATTCCCTTACAGATATAGATCACTTCGTTGCGGGGTTTTCACTCAGGGTTAGATTTCTTGGTTTCAGATCTGAAAAGGAAAAGAAAATGGGGAGGTTGGATTATTTGGCACTGAAAACTGATGATCAGGTCGCGGCTCAGTTCATCAATTCTGATTTCATTGAGCTTAAGGTTGCTGCAAAGAAACTTATCAATGATTCAACTAAGCTCGGTGGCCTTGGCTTTGGGACCTCTTTTCTCAAATGGGTTGCCTCCTTTGCTGCTATGTGAGTATTGTGAATATTTATATTGTAGATCGTGATGCCCCTGTGTTCTTCTTCACTGGTGTGTCAACATTTGTATTATTGAATTGTTATTAAAATGTAAATTCTTTAGATTTGATGCTGTTGATGGCATTTTACATTGTTTTGACTGTTATGGGATGTACATTATCGGAAAATGAATATTTGTTGTTTTGTCATTATCTTTTTAAGGAGTAATGGACTGTGAATATGATGTTTTATCTTTGTTGATTCTCACCTCCTTTTGTCAAAATGGAAAGTCAAGAAGGCTATTTGTTTATCTACCTTTCTAACTTTTACCAATTTTTAATTATTCAATCAACTGATTTTGATGACATGTGATACCATTTTCAATTATTCAATCAACTATGAATATTTTTTCTCTGGACTTGTACGGTTAAGGCCATTTCCCCTATTTTTTTATATGATTCAACCTGATTAGCTGAGATAATTTATATTCCTGAAACGTCATCTAAAACTCCTTTTTTTGATTGGTTAGGATTCACAGTTTCTTTTAGTAATTGAGAAAGATAAAAGAACTTCTAACTTCATTTACGCTTATTGTATAGTGTTATCCTTGTATGTTGCTTGACATGCCTACGCCATGTTGCTGTCTGAAAGGAAAAACTTTTTCCAGTTCTTCTTAATTTCCACCTTGGACGCCAAGATGGTAAAAGAAGAGAAAGTAACAATTATAATGGACGAAAGACTTACATGTGTTGCGGTATCAAGGTATGTTCTTTAGTTTGATGCTAATTTGGCATCAACTAAGCCACAGTCTTGATATCTTTTTGTTGAGAAAAAATCAACCTTAATACTAATCTCTCAATGAGATTAGCCTTTAGTGTTGATACCTTTTTATCCTATGTGCATGCGGAAGACATATCTCATAAATAATAAAAAACACACAAGATTAACACACCAATAAAAATAAAGAAACAAATTGCAACAAGACACAAGATATATGTGGTTCAGCCAAAACGCCTACATCCACGGGAGATCTATGATCCAGCTTCTTTTATTAATTAGATTATTAAATATCTTCTTATATCATCATAATCTTACAAGACCTCATAATATCTTCCATTGTAGTATCTCTCTATATCACCTTGATTTTACAAACCTCTTAATATCTCCAATCCCATAAGAGATTTTACCCAAGAAATAGAAGAATAGCCCGAGCCTCTCACAAAAGGATCTATGGTATTCTTTTTATTCACTCAAGAACCAAAAGAAGACACCTCTAAAAGGTTACACCCTAGTGCAGTGCATCATTTAGTGCCTACCTAACTCCTCTATTCTTTCTTATGGTTACATCTTGAAACTTGAGATGCTTGGCATTCTCTTGTGTTTTGAAGGGTTTATATAGTGAGACACCCCTAGAAACCCTAAACCTACTTGAAATAAGAGTTCACGTGTTTAGGAGTCCAAAACCCCATCAAAGAAGTAAAAAACGAACCAAAACAAACTTTCCCGAAACTGGCCTGGCGCCTCAGCGCTATGGTCTTGGCGCTGGGGCGATGCGACCTGACATGCAATCTTCAATTTCTTCTTCTCTTCTCGTTTCTAAGTCCCGTTTTGCTCCTCCCTTACTCGTTCAATGCGTGTTTGACTTCAGCATGATTCTCTCTTTAATAGTCATCTCAATTCTTCTTATACAAGATTGTTGAATCACCAATTCTAACAATATAAGATGGACCTAGTGGGACTATCCGATAAAAATATGCGTCTTGCTTAAAATTTTCTCTCGTTACTTCCATCATTGTTTTGATTGGTTAATTTCAAAATGTGAGTGTATGTGTTATAATTTTTTTGGCATATAAAATGACGTGGTATGCGCATCTCATGTAACTTTTTCTCTTATAATGGCCCTTTATGTTGGATTTCTCCTGGAGTTATGCTGAAATTTCTTTTATAACTCTCAGAATGTGTATTTGCTTTTTGTTATATTTACTCTTTGATCCAAAAATGTAGGTCCAAAACTAGTGATATAGATGACAGGAGGCTAATACTTCTTAAATTCTTTTCAAACCGTCTTAGTTCCAATCTCAGCCAAGGCTTCAATATTTTTGGCCTTAACATTGTTATGTATAGTTGCTTTAGTTGCTATTCCATGTTGTTTGAGGTATTTGAACCCCATGTCATGAAGTATCATGTTCTGTTTAACTGAATCTCTAAATCCATATTGCAGTTACTTGTTGATATTGGATCGAACAAACTGGAGAACAAACATGCTGACTGCACTTTTAATCCCGTACATATTCTTTAGTCTTCCCTCAGTGCTGTTCAACTTTTTCAGGTGATAAATCTTAGGTCACTTTCCTTTTTTTTCCTCCCATATTTGCATTATATCTTCATTTCATGATTGTTTTTCTACTGAATTTCTTGAACTCAATATCACTCAGAGGGGAGGTTGGAAGATGGATTGCTTTCATTGCAGTTGTACTAAGACTTTTTTTTCCACGACATTTCCCAGGTATATGCTCGCTTACCTGCACTTGTTGACCTTGTTTCCTCTTTCATGCAGCAAGTTCTATCAAGCTTTGCTGCTCTTGCTTTCTTTGTTCTGTCCCGTCTATTCTTTTCAGTCATGGTTTTAAATTGTTATGCTGCATCTGATTTTTCTGTATTACTTCAACTTAATGGTAGTTGTGACTCACCTGCATTTATGAGTAGGATCCAGTATGCATTATTTTCTTTTCTTTGTTGTTCTTTCTGCATCATCTTAATGAGTTAATGGAACATCTATATGGTTTGTCTTACTTTTTGCAGTATTTTGTTTTTTTTTTCTAGTTTTGCGGCCTTTGATACCGCAATAGCAATTTAATTACTTGCTTTCAGCTCTTTAGCATACAAAAGGCCGTTGCAAGACTTCTGCATACACATTTCTCTTTGTATCTAAATTGTACAGGTTTCATTCATTAGAGTTCTTCTGCTTGTTGTTTCTGCCTCAAGTTCATTCTGAATGTCACTACTCAAAACTTCTTTCTGTTTCATCATGTTCGCATATGATAATGTTATTGTGTTGGAATCTCTTTATCCAATGCATTAGTCTTTGTGTCCGCCAATAAAGACGTTCCATGGGCTTCATAATTATAATTAATCTTGTAGGACTCTGTCTCTGATTATTATGTGATTATGGTTTATGGCCTATGCTGCTCTTGATGTTTATCTGCTTTTGAGTACTCCGTACAGATTGGCTGGAGATGCCTGGATCACTGATTCTTCTTCTGGTAGTGGCTCCAAGTTTCTTTGCGGACACCTTGAAGGACAACTTGGTTGGTGTTTTTATTTGTCTTATAATTGGTTGTTACTTATTGCAAGAACACATCCGGGCATCAGGTGGATTCAGAAATTCCTTCACTCAAAGCCATGGAGTATCCAACACCATCGGCATTATTCTTCTGTTGGTCTATCCTGTCTGGGCGTTGGTACTCCACTTTGTCTAGTCATTCACTCTTAAATGGTTTGAACTTTGAAATGGCCACTTGTCTTGGCTATTGCAACTAGAACAAAACATTTTATTTTAAGATTTATGTGTTTGCCTTCAAAAGCTTATATGTCAAAGTGAACCCTCATGTAACTGTGTAAGATGTATTTGTTCACATCAATTTGACATATATAAATAAAGCTTTGTTATATGGTAATACTTGGTTGAGTGATGACATTACCTCTAGTGAAACCCATTTACAATGGGATTTGGGTCGTTTCGTTTCTTGATGTCAAGATGTGTATGTCCGTTATTTGAGAACAATTCTAATGATACCCAATCAACCTTGAAGTTGTTGAACACAATTTTAATGATACTTCTCTTCATATTATGATTACATTAATTAATGGTAATTTATATTTTATTTTAGTTGATTTTCTTATTAATTCAATGTTTTAAATATTAGAAACATTTTGGAAAAAGGAAAACAACCAAGGTTTGAGTAAAAAAAGAAATTTAAGACTTGTATGAAATTTGATTCACAATACTCCTTTATAACGTTACTTAAAAATTTGTTTATTGTGAAGAACTATAGATTTAATAGAAACATTTTGAAATAAAATGAAAACCCAGCAACTGATCTTACGTGTCAACTGACGTGTCGTTTTGTCTAAAAGGGCACCAGGCGATGGTGTAATCCTACGGGTCGTTTTGTCTAAAAGAGCATTAGGTGATGGTATAGTCGTAAATTGAACATACTCTATGGGTAAAAGCCGAAGCCAAAACCCTAACCCTAGCCCAAACCTTGCAGGCTTTCGCCTATAAAATCCCAACAACGCCCTAATCAACAGCATCATCACTCTAGCCCTCGTTTTAGCACCTCATACGGTTCTGTAATGGGTTTTTTTTTCCTTATTTTTCTTTTTGTTTTTTCAATTTTAAACTTAAAAAAAAAAATTAACGATGGGTAAATGATGAAGAAGGATGATATCTCGTTGATGTACAAAAACGATGACGAGTCCGATTTTATTTCCATTCTTTCAAATCGTGACGACAAATCGAGGCATTTGTCTGAGAGAATTCCTTTTCCCTCGTCATATTTACCCTTCAATTCTTTTCTTCTTTTCTTTTTGTATTTTAAAATAAACAAAATGTTGATTTTGAGAAAATAAAATATAATGGTAGATTTTTGGTGAAAATTATGGTTGTGAAAGGTGGGCATAGTGATGATGACAGATTTAGTGTCTGTTTCCGATATGATGAATAAATCACCTCCTACTCATTCTGAATGCCTGCTGATTAATTTACTAAATTAATCACTTACCAAATTTTATTTTTTTACTAAATTAATCAACCCACTTTTTATTACCCGTGCAATATTATTTAAATAATTGGGTATCAAGGTTTTTTTTGTTGGTATATTGTGATATTTGAAGGGTATGTTATTTTTCAGGGTCGGATAAATAATTATATGATGTGATTTCGTTTTTTATCCCACTTGATCATTGTCATTTTGTGGATTTTGCAGGCAGGCATAGATTATATGAATTTAATTAAATTTCCGAAATGTATGCGAATTTAATGAGAGGCTCTCTAATATTGGATTCAACTACTCGAGACAGAATTGGTTTATGCGCCAACGAATCTCATAGGATGATAAAGAATGGAAATTCTTGTAGGATATTGCTGTTTTGAACCATTGGGTATGGTGGGTGCAGCGTTGATGAGAAACAAATATCTTTTTTATTATGTTATGCATCGAGGAGACTACAAAATCCTATGATTATATTTCAAGCACTTTTGAGCTGCTCCTTATCATCCATCTACTTGGAAGGAGGATTTGTTTGATCCCTTACCATGAACTGATGCAGATTCAGTGGGGTTCTTAACACCCGATTAGGGGGAAAAATCTATTTCTTTCATGAGATGAAATAAACTCCGCATCTGTTCTGCTGTTGATTTATTAGTCCGTTAAACATGTGAAGGAGGCTTTCCTTCAGCAGCTATTATAATTTACAAATACATGCTTTTAATCTAATTTTGATTTTACTTACTTGGGTTCACATCAGAGCTGTGCTCATGGTTATTCACTTTTTTAATCCAAAATCTATTTATTTTGAAGGTTACTTTTATACCTATTTAATCATCACTAGTTATTATCTTTTTCTTTGCACGGTATTTGTGTTGCTGGCCCAAGAAGAAACAGAGAGATAATCGGGAACAAAGATTTTGTAGATAAAGCATGTTCATGAAGTTCAGAAGCTTGAGTATCTTAAGAGTTGTATTGAAAGAGACAATGGGATCACTACCGACAATTCCATTGCTAATCCCAAGAGAAACAATTGGAAAGTGCATCCTAAGTGAGTATGAAAAACTACCGAAAACAATCGTTTTTGTGAAATGTTAATGCATTGGCAATAGGATGAATTTTATTCTGCTAGATTTATTGGCAATTCTATTGAAGTGAAGGTACAAAATCTTGAGCTAATGTCATTTGGTGCTCGCTGAAGAATTGGTCACGAATATATACACGGGAATTGCCATATGCCAATCTTCTTTACAGATTTGATTGGGAGTTGCCCGTTGGGATGAAAAGCGAGACTAGAAAAGCCAAAAGATGTTCTGATACAGCCTGACTGAACTGCTCTTCAAAATCAACAAACAAACTCTCGAACATTCTATTTCATTAGCTGTTGTATAGCAGTTCAGCTGACGCGTGCCATATGGTTGGGAGTTTCTGATAGTAGCTGAATGTTTAGGGATATGAAAAACAGAGCAAATAGCATATCTCACCAACTTATTCTTATTATACAAATCTGAAGGCTTTATTATTGTTATCAAAGAACCCTCGTTCAGATAGATGAACCATTCTGGAACATTCTCTTTTCCAGGAACAACAATGCGAAGCTCTTGTCTTGGATTTGACCTTTCCTGCCTTTCCTGAAAAAAATGCCACACTATGCAAATTGCCGAGCAATTTTAAGCGGTCTACACATTGAATTATTGAGAACTCAGACTTGCATAAATTTTCGGTTTCCCATAAATTTGATCATATACTTCGTGTATATTGGGTTGAAGTTCTGGCAGAGATTGAAGTCTCTTACAATCATCTAACTCTAGTTGTTAAAGCTTAAAAAGACTGTTAATGCTTGCAGGTAGAGAAACAAAATTGTTTTCACTCAGATGTAACTCTTCCACTGGTGTTAAGTTGCAAACATCCTTGGGGATTGCCTTCACCCAGATCACAGCCACCGAGATATAATTTTATTAAAGAATATAAACTTGACAAAGAAGGCAACATTAAAGCCATGGGATCTGAAGTTCTTCTTTGCATCAAACTTACGTCCCGAAAGTTTCCTGATGTAGATTTAGATGCTGATGATAATTTGCATCCATAGATGATATGATGATGTTTCAAGATTCTTTACAAGAAAAATGGACAGCACTGTTGTCTTTACGGCGGTTCCATTTACATCAGGCTTCTCCAAACTTTCGACTTTTCCCAAATTCTTTGGCGCATTTTCAAGTTTGGAGCAGCCTAAGAGATGCTTGTTAGCATAATAGATGACTTAAATTTCAATAAATATGGTGGCTTCTTTTGTTTCCTTGTTGCCAAAACTTACTGGGAAAACAGAAAGAGAAGAAAGAGGAGAGGAGAAAGGAATTATTGCTCTTCATATTGTCGACCGAGCCCCACAATACAAGGATAAAGGTAAGGGCTTTTCTCAACAAAAAGATAATATTACCACCCCCCCCCCCCCCCACCACAATATGAGTCATAATTAACGTTTATCAAAGCCACATTTGCCTAAATAATATACAACTTTTATGGGTATACCAAAACGATCTTAATCAATTATCAGTATGATTACTAATTAAATGAGTCTAACAAAATGTTTCAAAAAGATTTGACATTAATTGTAAAAATCAAATATTATTAAACACGAAAACAATGATTAGCCAATCCACTAAAATAAAGTAATTTATTAGAAAATTGATAATTCAATAATTTTAATTAAATAAAATTGAGATGAATATCAAAATGGAGAGTCATAAGAAGTTTAGAACATATGGGATACGTATGGAAAAGTCTAAGATGTGTGAGACACAAAGAAGGAAGTGAAACGAGACTCGAAGACGTGAAGGAAGCAAAGAAAACGCGCGATAGGCGTTGCCAGGACTAAGCGCCACGGCGCTCAGGACAGCAACTCAGCACCGCAGCGCCCAGACGCGTCAGGATGTCTGTTTTGGTTCGGGATTTCGAGTTTTGGGAAGTTTTGAACTTCCAAAACAAGTAGACTCTTACTCCAACAAGGAATAGGATTAGTAGGCACGAAATATACCCTATATAAACACTTGTAAACCCTTTAGTTGAGATTAAGCATTAAGAGAGACTTTAAGAGAGGGAAAGAATTGGGTAAACACTAAGTGCTTGTGTGCGCTAAGGTGGAACCGTCGTTTGGGTGATCATTGCTCGTGGTAGAGTAAGAGTTCACCAAACATTAAGTTTTTTTGAGGGTTTTTCATTGGGTTTCTTTGTAAACTTTCTAGGGAGTTAATAAGAGAGGTTAGGATCCTTAAATCCACCGTGAACGTAGGCAATTGGCCGAACTATGTAAGATTGTGTTGTGCTATTTTATATTTTGCTTTGGATTCTTGTTATATTTTGCTTGATTAACAGGTTATTCTGCTGCACAAAGAGGTTAGGATTTTAGGTTGAACTTGAGGTTCTTCATTTCAACATAACCTCAAGAAGGAGAAGGGCGTTCCCTCCTTCAATAAACTGGTATCAGAGCTAAAGGTTCGATAATACACATTTGGGGTATTTAAACCATGACTGCAATCAAGCAATAAATAGAGAAATTCAATGGGATGAATGACTTCAATCTTTGGAGGAAGAAGGTTAGGGCTCTACTAGTGAAAGAAGGGCTAGATTCAGCCTTGGAGGAAGCCAGCTCCTCAACTAGCGATGAGACAACAACCTCAAAGTCCGGGTAGAAAGATTGGGACACGATTCAGAAAAAAGGCTCACAACACCTTATTCCTAGCATTGAGCGACAAAGTATTAAGGGAAGTTGATGATGAAGAAACTGCTTTGGGGCTATGGAAGAGACTCGAGGCATTGTACATGAAGAAGTCTCTTGTAAATAGACTTCTTGTGAAAATGAAACTATATCAGCTAACAATGCACGAGGGAACTTTATTGAGAGCTCACATTGATAAGTTCAACAAGATCATCATAAGTTTTAAGCAATTGAGCATTAAGACTGAGGATGAAGACAAGGCAACATTATCTTGTTAAGTTCGTTGCCCAAGAGCTATGAGAGTTTTGTAGATATGCTACTGTATGGTAAGGAATCTTTAACAATGAATGACATCAAGGCATTATTAAACTCAAAAGAATCAACAAAAAGATCTGAGTCTGAGAGTGGAGCAACATTGCTAGCACAAGGACGGAAGAGCAACCAATTAAGGAGGAGATCCAAGAAATGTTTTCTTTGTAATAAGGAAGGACACTTTATAAAGGATTATCCGAAATTAAAAGGCCAAGGAGGGTGAGCTGCAATCGGTACTGAGGAAGATACCGAAGTTGTAGACACATTAGTAACCTCAAGGGAAAAGTACGCTGGCAAATAGATACTAGATTGGGGGTGCAACATCCATATGTGCCCCGACAGATCGATGTTTATCAACTATAAAGTTAAGAGAGGTAAAGCTCTAATGGAGAATAACATGACTTGTGATCATGAGAGTTGGTGACATAAGGCTAAGGATGCAAGGTGGAGAAACTAGGGACTTACATGGTGTAAGGCATGTTCTTAAATTGAGGAGAAATTTGATATCCCTAGGCAAGCTCGATGAAGAAGGGTATTCGGTTAGAGCAGAAAAAAGAAAACTAAGGGTAAAGAAAGGACCTATAAAGTTTGAGGGTGAGAAGCATAATTGGGGGTTCTATGTGCTTACTGGGATGGCCATGAGTGGCCCAACGCGGGGTGTTAGGGTAATGTAGACCACTAGACGACATCTAAACCGTGCTCACCGAGGTGATGAGGGTCGAAAATGAGTGCAACGCATCCATACCCTATGCAAGGTGCAAGAATGCTTTGGAGACCAAAGTCACTAGCCTGGGGAAAGTTAAGTCTTGTTGGAGACTTAACTAGACTTAACGCTAAGTGATAGAGTATTGGTGTGGATCGGATCCCGAAGCCTTCTTATTTGGAAGATTTTGAATCAATGAAGGATTTGTTGGAATATTGGTGATTCAACAATCTTAATTGGACAAGAATTGAGATGAATACCAAAGTGAAAAGTCATAAGAAGTCTAGAACATGTGAGACACGTATGGAGAAGTCTAGGATGTGTGGGACACGAAGAGGGAAGCGAAACGGGACTCAAAGACGTGAAGGAAGCAAAGAAAATGCGGGATAGGCGCTGTCAGGGCTGAGGGCCACGGCGCCCAAGACAGCAACCTAGCGCCGTGGCCCCCAGAGACGAGCACCGCGGCGCCTAGACGTGTCAAGATGTTCATTTTGGTTCAGGATTTTGAGTTTTGGAAAGTTTCAGACTTCCAAAATAAGTGGACTCTTACTCCAACAAGGAATAGGGTTAGTAGGCACGTAATACACCCTATATAAACACTTGTAAATCCTTTAGTCGAGATTAAACATTAAGAAAGACTCTAAGAGAGGGAAAGAACTGGGTAGATACTAAGTACTTGTATGCGTTAGGGTGGAACTGTCGTTTGGGTGATCATTGCTCGTGGTAGAATAAGGGTTCACCAAACATTAGGTTATTTTGAGGGTTCTTTATTGAGTTTTCCTTATAAAATCTCTAAGGAGTTAATAAGAGAGGCTAAGATCCTTGGATCCACCGTAGACGTAGGCAATTAGCCGAACCACATAGTTGTACTCTTTTATATTCTGCTTTGGACTCTTATTATATTTTACTTTATTAATAGGTTATTCCGTTGCGCAAAAAGGTTAAGGTTCTAGATTGAATTTGAGATTCTTCGTTTCAACATAACCTCAAGAGGAAAAAAGAGCATTTCGTCCATCAACATAACTAATTAGAATAATCTAATAATTTAAGTTTTAAAGAGATTTTAAACCATTTATAGTGCAAGTCTTACAAGATTGTTGCGGTTATTCAAATTCCAGAAAACAAGTCCAACAGAAGTTTAATTGACAATGACAGTTCTTCAATATCAGTTACATCTAGATTTTGATTCAAATGAGGTTTCGATAGACACTATACTTCTTATAATCTCTAGAAACTTGTTCAATTTTGAGGAACTAAATAGTACAAGAGTTTTAAGAGATTACATATCAATCTTGCTTGGAAGAGTTACAAGACTTGTACAATCTTTCATATTCAAGACAGTAAGCTTCTTGTGAATCTACAAAAAAGGATGAATCTGATAAACTTTGTACATCCCTCAAGAATTAGCTCTTCTGAATCTGGGAAATTGGGATCCTTGACAAACCTGGTGTTTTGATCAAGTTCTGGGAATAGTTGAGTCTCGTGAGTTTCAACCTGCTTAAATTCTGTTGGAAAAAAAGAAAGGTTTTTCCTTAATTTACCACATAGTCAAGGAGTGAGTGTATATAATTATTAATAATTATTCATTAAAGAAGTAATACAAACAAGTGATAGAATTAATCTCACTTTGGTTCCCTCCCTCAATCGTTCAATGCAACTATAACACACGTTAAGTTCAAAAATCTTGTCTAGTTGCAAATTTGATGGCAACTTGGCAAGGACCATTCAAGTAATCGTAACTCGTTAGAATTCAGAAAGGTATTTAAGGCCTTCAGAAAGTTACACATTAGAAATTTTAAGCAGTTGTAAGTTGGTCATCTTCAAAAAAGCTTTAGTACTTGCACTCAAATGCACCTCATCTTCAGGAAAGTAATTCAATCTTATGGCTTCAACTACTTCATTTCCCTAGAATGGTAAGCAACGGATAAATGAAGTAAAGAATTTAAAGATATTGGTACAAGTGTGCAAATATTTAATTGGTCAAAGAGTAATGATCAAGAATTGAATAGTACATGCTTTCTATTTAGTAGTTTACCGTGTTCTTTTGTCAACACACGACGTGCATCTGCTACATTTCACAATCTGTTGTATTTTTTAGGTTCGTCTGCAGATTATCTCTTAACAATTCATTCACTTATTTCTTGTAACAAATAATGCATTTATTGGATTTCTTGAACATATTACAGATAAAAAATTTAAGGAGTTACTTCAAATTCTTTTTTACTTAGAGAGTGTTGGATTTGAACTTATTGGCTTTAATCTTCTTTACAATTCTCAACCATCAAAGACTTGAATCTCCTAAAGAAAAACCAAAAGAGAACTTGTAATAGCTTAACTTATTCTCTCACTTTTTATGAAAAAGGTGTGTTATAAGTGTGTAAGAGTGTGACTACTACTCTCTTACTTTTTTTTATATAAACATCTGTTAAAGTTTTGAGGAGTTGAGCTAGTAAAGAGACTAAAGGCCTTATGAGTCTTCTAGTTCTTACTTAAGCCCCCAATACTAATTATCTCATAGTTTACCAAATTTTTTAAGTTAACACCAAATTACTTCATTAAAAGCCTAAGACACTATAGTTGGCTCATATGATAAATAAATTAAATTTTAATTAAAAGAGTTTGGATTGGTCTTTGACCGAAAATTACTCAATCAACTCTTTATATGTTATTCATAATTAAAGTTAGACTATAAAAAAAATGTCTTACTCCTTTAATTATTTATTTACTCTTAAGTCACTGAATGATTTGATGATTATTTTTTAATATATTTGTATTTATAAATAACTTACAAATAGATATTATTAGTTAATAAATATTTTTTTAAATAAACTGCAACTATAAATTTATATGATCAAGTATTGCAAGTAATTTAGGTGAACATCATTTAAGTATAAATTCTATCTTGTAAAAATATGTTCCTATGACTCATAAAATTGCATCTCTAAGTTATTAAGGTTTTTAATCGTTTATATAGACCCCACTTCGTGATAACTCAAAAAATATAACACATAAATTAAAGTTTATTACTCACTCAATATTAAGATTAATCAAATTTATTAAAATTTTATAAATTAATATCAATAATATTTAGTTAATTAGATCAAAATTTACATTAGTTCAGTTTAATGTATTATATATACTAATTTTTCTACTTAAAGTTTTTATTTCAATAATCAAGATAAATCGTTCACTATAAAAAGTAAAAACAATTATCATCTACATAATAAAATGTCATTTTCATTAATGATTGAAAATATTGTGTAATTTATAAAAAAATTGTAATCTATATTCTATATATTAATTTATATGTTAATATATAAATCATATACTTTATAAATATGAACTTATTAATATACGCTAAAAAAATTATATACAAATAAATTATACTAATAAAAAATATTGTTATATATTTTTAAAAGGCATCAATAACAAACAATGTCTAACAACATCCATAATTATGTATTGTCTAAAATAGTTATTAGAGATTTATTAATAAGAACACTTGTTCCACAACTGAGTCAAAATCACAGCCGTCCAAAATTCTCACTATATAATCTCTATCCTTCTGTCCGAAGAAACATGCAATATCCACAAATATTGATCTTTATTTTGTCTGTCCAAAAAAATAATTTATTGATTTTTTTGTAGTTACTAATTTATTATTTTAATTATATTTTATGTAACTTTTTTTTAATTAAGTTATTAAAATTCATAATGTTAAATAAATTTAAAAAAATGAGAATTAATTACGTAACATATTAGTAATAAAAACATCAAGATAATCTAAAATGATTCTTTTCTTTTTGGGTTGTTTTCATTTGTAGACTTTTTATATTTTTTTCAAAATTATTTTTAAATTTTTAAAGAGGACACTAAAAAAAGAGAGAGGTTATAAGATAAATAAAAGGGTTAAATAGCCGACTCTTTTTTCAGTTTTTGCGCTGAACAATGTCATTGATATTCTAAAAAATAAAAAGTAAAAACAGTACCATTGATTCATATATTTAGGAGTTGGAAATAAAGCGGCAGCAGTACAATATCAATACATAACAAAGCCCAGGAGTTGGTTGATATGATCATAAAATTCAAGAAACTTTGATGAGTGTTTAAACCCATCTGAAGAAGTTCTGTATAATGGAATTTGGTGAACCGACATGTAAGCAAAGGTGACTGTAAAATGAGTGCTTGCTCACAGCTAGTTGGACTGCTTACTGATACAGTGATATCTGAACTACTAATTCTACAAGAGAATCTGTGCAAGAATTTGCTTCTTAATCTTTAAACCCACCGTTTGATCATGGGAAATGGCCAGGAGCATCACTTCTATATATGTAAAAATCAAATCTTTACCTGCAATTTATTTACCCATTTCACTTTTCCCTAATAGGCAATGAAAATTTTTACAGATCCAACTTTTAACTGAATTTTCAGTGTCAGCTTGTCATTGAATCAATCTATGACAACCACATAATAGTCATATATCTGGTAGAAATTGTTTACAGTACCTGAATTAGTTTGGTCCGGATCCCCCACGTCATCTACTGATTGCGAAGAGTATCTTTATCCTAAAAGAAAATTTTGCCAGGTGGCATATAAAGAAACCAGTGACATTAGCTTGAAGCATCCAATGGGAAGTAGCCTTATCCTATTCCTTATCTTACTCACACCAATGCCCATAAAAAAAACTCTCCCCCCTCCACATACAAAACAAAGCCTTTGTTGTTACTTTGTATAGTTAGTTTCTTTAGAATAGAGACTAGTAACCCACAACTGATACAGAGCAAAGATGGCAGCCTCGCTACAAGCCGCCGCTACACTCATGCAACCCACCAAGGTAGGTGTGTCGCCTGCCCGCAGCAGTATGCAACTGAGGTCTTCACAGAGCGTTTCGAAGGCTTTCGGTGTCGATTCAACTGGGGCTAGGATCAGTTGCTCTTTGCAGAATGACTTAAAGGACTTGGCACAGAAATGTATGGATGCTACTAAGATCGCTGGCTTTGCCCTCGCCACTTCTGCCCTCGTTGTCTCGGTCTGTTTGCTGGCTCTTACTCAGATACCCTTTTGCTTAAATTTGTCAGATAATCATAACTTGTAGGAATATATGATCAGCTTAATAATTTTTGCATGGGGATCCTTCATAATTTTTAGTCCATGTGTTTGTATAATTTATTGGAATGTTTATTTTCATTTCTAGTATCAAGTAATGTAACCTGATCAAGGTTTTTTTTTCACTTAAATAATGCAGACCTTAAGTAAAGAAAATTGCTTTTACGTACAATGACTAATTCATTCAATAATCTAAATCCAGATTTGTCGATGCATCTAGTCATTAACCGCGTCATGTTGTACATTTCTGAATTATGTTGATGCACAAGTACGAATATTTGGAGATTGGCTTGATTCATTATAATTGTTGCCCAAGGAAACAGTGATTGGAACCAATAAAAATTCTTTAACAGATATTAGGCCTGCAAAAACTATAATATTTCAATGTTAATTTGTTTTAACAGCTACTATTATAATAAAATGATAGCAGATAGTTTAAGATAGTGTCACATTAAGTTTCAGAATGTCAATTAAAATCTGACCTTGCTGAACAATTACTTATTTCCTCAGGGAGCTAGTGCTGAAGGTGTTCCAAAGAGGCTGACCTACGATGAAATCCAGAGCAAAACATACCTCGAAGTAAAAGGAACTGGAACTGCTAACCAGTGCCCAACCATTGCTGGTGGAGTTGACTCATTTGCCTTCAAACCAGGCAAGTACCAGGCTAAGAAGTTCTGCTTAGAACCCACTTCGTTTACTGTCAAGGCTGAGGGTGTCAACAAGAATGCCCCACCAGAATTCCAAAACACCAAGCTCATGACCCGCCTTACCTACACCCTTGACGAGATCGAGGGACCTTTCGAAGTTTCTTCCGATGGCACTGTTAAGTTCGTGGAGAAGGATGGTATTGACTACGCTGCTGTTACAGTTCAGCTGCCTGGTGGTGAGCGTGTGCCCTTCCTTTTCACCATCAAACAGTTGGTAGCATCAGGCAAACCGGAGAATTTTGGAGGAGAGTTTCTTGTACCATCATACCGTGGATCATCTTTCTTGGACCCAAAGGGAAGAGGTGGTTCCACTGGTTATGACAATGCCATTGCATTGCCTGCTGGAGGAAGAGGAGATGAGGAAGAGCTTGCTAAGGAGAACATCAAGAATGCTTCATCTTCAACTGGGAAGATCACCCTGAGTGTCACCCAGAGCAAGCCTGAGACTGGAGAGGTTATTGGAGTTTTCGAGAGCCTTCAGCCATCTGATACCGATTTGGGGGCAAAGGCTCCAAAGGATGTGAAGATCCAGGGTATCTGGTATGCACAGCTTGAGCAATAGAGCTCTTCTTGTACGAGTGTACTTATTCTTGTTAAGATTTTGAAACATGTTGAAGGTGTTGCTAAACTTTTCTGTAACCCAATTGAGAAGCACTAAGAATATTATCATGTTTGTATATTATCATGGCATGTTATAGTAATGTTTGTAATTTCGAAGGTCCATAATTGAAAGACGGGATTTAAGGTGTTTCGAGGCAGTGAACTAGGCTTCCGTAGCCCTAAAAAAAACAAATTAAACTTGAAAAATGAATGTTTTTAATCTGCTTTTGTTGAGGACAAAATTACACTTGTTTTTTTTTTTTTTTTTGCAGAAAAAAGTGTATTGCACAATATATATAAATACATATATATCAGTTTACATTTCAAAAACTAATGCATTCTAGAATATCTTTCCAGCTGTGATATTTGGCCTAGATCAAATTTTGGTATATCATTTGTATTAATGCTGTCCCTTGGATCTCTTTTTGTCTTGTTGGCAAATGATTGTACTATCATTTGCCTGAGGAAGGTAGTTACGGGCAAGAATCTTTTTAGGGGTAATGAGCTGGCATAGTGACTCTGCAATAGCTAACACACTTGTTATCACAGCAGTCGGTACACCTTGAGCAGAGACTGGGCTGAAATCAAGTTGGGCTTCTTCTTCTTGCTGTGTTGTTTTTGATGAGTCTTTCATGACCAGTAACCCTTCCTTTACTTCCTTAACATTCCCCCTCAAGCTCATGGGTCTTGGTGACACCCTGAGCTTGTCTCGAAGATAGCTGAATTGAGTAGATGATAGGGGTTTGGTTAATAAGTCAGCAATTTGATTATTGCTGGGAATAAACTTGACTTGGAGCTTTCCATCTGTAACTTTATCTCGAACAAAATGGAGGTCGATTTCAATATGTTTTGTTCGTGCATGATAAACAGGGTTGGCTGCCATTGTAGCAGAGCTGACATTGTCACTCTAGATTATTGGAGGTGTAGAAGAGATTATTTGGAGCTCATTACGTAAGGATTGTAGCCAGGAAATTTCAGCTGCAATATGAACCAATGCCCTGTACTCAGCCTCAGCATTAGATCTTGCAACGACATGTTGCTTTTTGGAACTCCATGATACTAAATTGTCTCTAAGATAAACTGCATAGCCGCTGATGGACCTTCTATCATCAGTGTCTGAGCCCCAATCTGAGTCAGAGTAAGCTGTAATATGATTATTACCAAAATATTTGTATAATAGTCCAAGTTCTGAAGTAGCCTTGAGGTATTTAAGGACTCTTTTGCATGCTATCCAGTGTGATTAAAGAGGGTTAGACATAAATTGGTTAAGTTTGTTGATTGCATAACTTAGTTCAAGTCTTGTGAGTGCAGCGTATTGCAAACCCCCAATAACACTTCTATACAGTATGGGATGGATGAAGGGATCACCATCTGATTTGCTTAATTTGTAGTTTGTTGATATAGGTGTGTCAACTCCCTTACATTCCAGTATGTTGGTTCTTTCAAGGAGGTCTTTAATGTACTTGGATTGACATAGATGAAGCGTTGAATTGGTTTTGGTCACTTCAACACCGAGGAAGTAGTAGAGATGTCCTAAATCTTTTAGAGCAAAAGTATTGCTCAGATTCTGAATTAAATCCTCAACAAGTTAAGAATCACTTCCTGTAACAATAATATCATCTACATAGATAAGAAGTAAAGTGAGGGTTTTGTGTTGAGTTTTGTAAAACAGTGAAGTTTCACTTCTAGAGCAGTAGTATCCCCATTGAGTAAGTGTGTATTTTAACTATCAAATCAATCCCCATTGTCAACAAAGCCCTCAGGTTGTATCATGTAGATTGATTCAGTTAACTTGCTATTGAGGAATGCATTGTTGACATCTACTTGTCTAAGGTCCCAATCCATAGATACTGCAAGACTCAAGACAATTCTGATTGTGGAGGACTTGACTACAGGACTGAAGGTTTAAGTGTAGTCCAAGCCTGGAGTTTGATGAAATCCGTTGGCGACAAGTCTAGCCTTCAGTTTAGCAACAGTTCCATTTGGATTTTCTTTAATTTTGAAAATCCATTTGTTGCCAATCAGTCTCATGCCTAAAGTATAAGGCACCAGACTCCATGTCTTATTTCTCTGAAGAGCTGCAAATTCTTATTACATAGTAGATTTCCACAATGGATCTTATAGTGTTGATTTTTCATTCTTTGGTGTTGAGATGGATTGGCAGGGGAAAATTGAGTGTATGTAGGCTTTTGGTTTGAAAATCCCTTCTTTAGCTCTAGTTATCATAGGGTGAATGTTGGATGTGGGTTGAGAAGAAGATAGGATATTATTCTAAGGTGGTGGGGGAAGTTCCGATACCACTAAAAGATGTTATACCACAGACGCAAAAAATCTGAAATATGACATAACTTACACTCATTCAATAATGTGCACTCATAATTAATATTGCATAAAATTTCAAACTTGAATTCAACGTAAGAATCCTTATCAAGTTACTAGTAAGTTTAATGCAAAATCAACTCATAATCATATTTGGTGAAACATAAACCAAATACAATCACACTTAATAAAATAATACATACATATTTATTCAATAAGGATAAATCAAATATCTTAAACTATGTGTCCACAAATGAAACACTTAACAACCTAGCAACTTAGGGTACTCAAGGGACAGCAAAAGCCTTGCCAAATTCGCTAAGCACACATGTGCCTTATTTACTTGAAATCACCATAAACTATAATGAATACGAAACTCAGTAAGTATACTAGTTTTTTTATATATCAAAATACAAATACATATATGTACACAATGCATGTATATGATATGCTGTAATAAATCAAAATCATAATCTTATCAAATCACATGTCAGGTAAGCGCTTACACATTCTTTTAAAACATATAATAGGAATACCATTACTCAACTACTACTTAGTAGGACTTTCATATCACATATCACATAATGAGCCAAATATCACTTGTAGGTGACATACCGTATAAGAGGAATAGTACAAGTGAGGTTTAAATTAATCATATATAATGCTCATGCTTGAAAGTAAGAGCCAAACCCTCACCCTGATCATCGGTGAGTCATCTCACATGCACCAATATGCCACCACACGAATGTGATGACTCAATCTTCCTTTAAGTATCAATAAGATCCTTCCTATATACGGAACACATAACATATACCAATCCTGAGAGAAATACCACACATAAAGGCTCCACAAATTACATAAGGTGCCTACTAAGTAAATAATGAGTTCAAGCATCCTCAAAACACAAAACATATCTCATGGACATTTTTTACTTCAAAAGCTTTCTTTGTTAAATACATTTTATTTTGAAAGCTCACTTTCATAAACACAAATATGTCCATGCTCAATGTCAATGCTCATATTCATAACCATATGTCTTTCACATTTCATATCAAATATATTTTGGCATAACATAAATATATTTTTAAGCATATTTACAAAATCATACATAGACAATTACAATATTTATTGTGATTTCAGTAAAAGTTTAGTATACTTACCTCTTAACACTTTCAGATATAAGGCTTAATTCTCTTTAACCTATCAATAGAGATTAATCATTTCATAAGCCTCACAATTCACAAAAAATACTTTAAATACCTTACAAAATTATACATATTGCACTTATCACATCGAATTGGTCTAATTACTTAATTTCTCAAAACCTGTCATTCTGACCACTTACACTTAACAAAATTTTCTTATACATCAAATGATGTTCAATTGCTCTAAAATTAGAATATATCTTTATTAAATCATATATTCTCCTTATGTATCAATATTATATCATAATTCCTACACAATCTATTTTATAAACACTATCAAATCCAAACTATTATTCTGGCAGGATTAAGATATTTATTGAACAATATTCAGTCTTCCAATTTTATAAAATCATTTACTAACTCAAAAATTATAAAACTACCAAAAAACTTACTCTTGACACATTTAAACTTATGATAAATATTTCACTTCAAAATCCCTGCCAAAAGTATTTTAAAACTATTTTATTCTATAACTTTAAAAATATATTAATCAAATACTGCAATGAGCTAATACGATTTAGCAAATTATAAAAATTTAACCACATTAATCTAAATTCTAAATTTTGAATATATCATTTTAGACATATAAAATTATCATATTCCATAAATTCATAATTTTTTAAGATCATTCAGCAGATCAAAAATTATTTGTCACTGTATCATACTGTTAACACAAAATTTTCAGAATTTCAGGGTCATTTTGATAAATTCACTAAAAATTTAATTTCTAAAATTTTTAATCGATTCAAAGTCTCGAATGATTCTATATATGTATAGTTTCATAGTCTCAACAGCCAAAATCATAATCGAAGCACAACAATTTATAAAATTTTCGGATCAAGAGATTATCAAGTAGAAATTCTGCAATTCATCATGATTTATCAAGTTATCTACATAATCATCATCAATTCTTAATATATCTTACAAAATATACATCAAGTCCTCAATTGTACATATTTTCAAAAATCAAAACTTAAATAAATTAACTTAATTAACACCAATAAATTGAGAAATAATTATGATATACCTCTTAAAACTCCAAATTCTAATTTCTTCTTGTTTTTCTTCTTCATCTTCTCTATCTCTCCCCTCTATTTCTCTATTTTCTCTCTCTAAAGGGGTGGCTCGACCCAAAAATGAGTAAATTAGGGTTTAAAATGTGTATTTTTATACTAAGATGCTAACTTTTAGTATTTATAAATTAACCTCCAAAACTTTCAAAGTATTACAATTTGATCCTTAAAATAAATTTAAAGTCTTGCAAATAAACCCAATACTAATAGTATGTCCTTAATCTATACAAACAATACTAATAACAATACATAAATTAAGTATCATTCACATACAAATAAAATATGAATATTATATAAGTACAAATATTTATTCTTTCCGATTGTGGATAGGTGGTTACTACAACTGGTTCTTGTGTTAGTGTTTAGTTTGCTGGTAAAGAATGATTAGTTAATGGTGGTGTGCTAATGTTGTCAAGGTGGTCTGTTGTATCTGCAGTTGAGATGTTATTTCTTAAAGCAGTGCTCTGGATGTCTCCATCAGTTGCAGTTGCAGGAACTTGAAGGGATGAAATTGTGTAGAACTGGTGCATAAAGGTTTTGGTCTCAATGTTTGATGTAGGAACTATCTTATTGAAATTGCTGTCATTTTGAAAAGGGAAAGATGTCTCATTAAATTTTACATGTCTAGCAATACATATCCTTCATGAATGACGCAAACAAAGATATCTTTTATGGTATAAGCTTAGACCAAGGAGGACACATTTTAATGAGTGAAAATCAAGTTTGTGGTGGTTGTAGGGTCTTAGGAAGGGGTAACATTCACACCCAAAGACTTTGATTAATGAATAATTAGACTGTTTGTGATATTGTGTCTCAAAGGGGGTTGTATTGTTCAATAAAAGGGTGCATGTTCTGTTGATCACATAGGTGGCAATACTAAAAAATTTCCATCAGAATTTCAAGGAAAGATGTGAGTGAGCTAAGATAGTAAGACCAGTTTCAATTATTTATCTATGTTTCCTTTTAACCCTACCATTTTGGTGATGGGTGTAAGGGCAAGAATATCTGATTTTGATTCCTTCTTAATGTAGAAAGTTTTCAAAGCTTTTGAATTCACCACCCATATCACATTGGAGTGTTTTGATTTTTCTTTCCAATGACTTTTCAATTTTTGTTTTGAAATGGATAAAAGTGGTCAGTGCATTAGATTTAGTAGTCAATGGAAATAGCCAAGTGAATCTAGTTTTATCATCAATAAAGGCAATACAGTATCTGAAATCTTGATTTGAAGGAATTGGTGTAAGTCCCCATAAGTCTGAGTGTATCAGATTAAGAGGGTGTTTTGCAATATTATCAGATCGTCCAAAACTAAGTCTGCTAAAATTTTCCATTTGACAGGCAGTGCAAAGATTAGAATATCTATTTTCATTAAAATTCAATATATTACAAGATTATAAAGTCTTTTTTAGAGCTGAGACATTGAGATGTCCTAACCTATTATGCCATAGCTTAAGTTTTTCCTTGACTCTTGATTCATTTGCTACTGACTCTGAAAGAAAAAAAAAACACTGATAACATAGACTCATGGACTGGATTGACATTTGTTGATTCAGAAAGATAAACTTGACTGGTATTATTTATGGGTGATGATGACTTAATTTGCAACTGATAGAGATCTCCTTTAGCCACTCCTTGAAGCAACACCTTCCCCTGTATTTTGTCTTTGACAAGACACAAATGTTTTTAGAACACTATGTCAACATTATTATCATGTATAAGTCTAGATATGCTGACCAGATTTTTGGTGATGTGTGGAACAACCAAAACATCATTAAGTTAAATTTTTTGTGTTACTTTCATATTGGGTAAGATCGGTTCAGTATTTCCAATATGAGTAATGATAATGTTCTCACCATTTCCAACAGTAAGAAAGATATTACCTTTGTATTCTAAAGCTGTGTTTAGGTTCCTTAGACTATTGGTGATGTGATCCGTGGCTCCACTGTCTAAGTACTATGCTGGATCATTTATATCTTTTGGTGTAGCAATGTAGGCTCTTTTCTAGTTCTTGTAACCAAGATTCCTTGGCACAAAGTCTTTCTTAAACCTATGCTAACACTCAGCAGCAATGTGACCCTTCTTGAAGCAAATCTGATAGATTTCATTTGCATGTTCAGAGGGTGGTTTGTTGTTAGTGCCTTGCGTTTTTCCTTTATTTTGAAAATCACTTTGATTTCCTGAGTTTCCTTGGTTCTGCCTTTAGTACTGATTTTCCCCTCTTGATCTGTCATTTTCAGTGTAGCCCCTCCTGTTTTAAGGTCCACTGTTTGCATAGCTAGCTTCATAGTTTCTCATTTCAACATTTCTGTGTGATTAGTCTCTCTCAATCCTCTTCTCTTGACAGAGTAGCATTGCATATACAGTTTGCAAAGGAACACTTTTTGGATTTGAGTCTACATTAACTACCACAGGGTCATAATCTTTCTCTATTCCTCTAAAGATTAGACTTATCAAATGATCATTGCTGATATAGTCTCCAACAACTCTTAAATCCTCAGTAAGGCCCTTCATCCTTGTAAAATAACCATGCATCGAAAGTGTACCCTTCTTAAGAATCTATATTTGAGTTCTGAGCTATGAAACTCTTACCTTAGAGTGAGCTCCAAACTGTCTGGCTAGAGTTATCCAGACTTCACTTGAGTTGGTGCACTCAACAATAGAAGCTAAGGTTGACTCTGTCATGAAAGAGAGCAACCAGCTCATCAATGCTTGATCAGTCTTGATCCATACATCATATTTTGGATTTGGTACTGTCATTATATTCTGTTGTTCATCAGCTCTCATTAAGACTAGATTAGGGCACTTATTTGTACCATCCAAGAAGTTTAACAGGCCATTAGTTCTCACACTTGGAATGACTTGTGATTTTCATAGTGGATAATTCAAGTTTGTGAGTTTGACAAGTGTTATAAAGATGAATGTATTTGTGCATTGATTTACTGGTGTGGTTAAAGTACCGTAGGAGGCACTGCTTTGTTCTGCTCGATCAGATGAGGCACCTTCCATAGCTCTGATACCAACTTAAAAAATGAATGTTTTTACTCTGCTTTTGTTGAGGATAAAATTATACTTATTTTTTACAGAAAAAGGCACACACTCCTCTTGATGTATTGCACAGTATATATATACATCTATATCAGTTTACATTTTAAAAACTAATGCATTCTAGAATATTCTTCTCGCTGTGGTATTTGGCCTAGATCAAATTCTAGTATACCATCTATACCAATGTTGTCCCTTGGATCTTTTTTTGTCTTGTTGCAAATGATTGTACTATCATTTACTTAAGAAAGGTAGTTACAGGTAGGAATCTTTTTGGGGGTAATGAGCTGGCATAGTGACTATGCAATAGTTGGCACACTTGTTACCACAGTAGCTGGTACACCTTAAGCAGAGACTGGGCTGAAATCAGGTTGAGCTTCTTCTTCTTATTGTGTTGTTCTTGATGAGTCTTTCATGACCAACAACCCTTCCTTTACTTCTTTAACAAACTTGATCCGAGAGCTTGTCCTATGATTGCTTCTAACCTCTTTATCCCATTAAGTGTCATCATCATCCTAGATCACTGACTGTAGCAATTATATCACAGGGGATTGAACATGCAAATCTAGCAATTGTGTAGAAAATGCTCTTGGAATTCAGATATCATTAATTAAAGGCCCAAGAACCTTGACAATGTGTTCTCAATTCTGAACTTCAGCGATTTCTTGGTGTTTAATTCCCATTGCAAGAATCTATATTCTTTTCAACTGTTCTGTTGTTTCAATTATGTTCATAAACGGAAAACGAAATGTCAAATTAAGTTTCAACCATTGAGCATCTTACTTCAGCTGGCAAGCATATAGAATATATGCATACAGCTGTTGTTCTGCTAGTTGTTAGTTGAATATCATTTGGCATTTCATTTCCACTTGTGTTCCACCTCGATATTGATTAATTCACAGCCAAAAATATGTGTAATGCTGAGCTTGTGGGTATGCATGTCGTCTGTTATCTTCTATTTTTAGGTTCTTCAGATGGTTCATGATCTTTTTAAATTAAAGATTTATTCACTCTCACATGATGTAAGTAGCTTGGCATGTATATCTACGATGAGCCACAAATGAATCCGTGTGCTAAAATTTGCCGGCCTTGCGTATTTTAATTGTTGTTTTGCTTCTTGGAACTGGGAAACATTCTTTCTTTTAGCAAACATCTCAGCTCTGGCAAAAAGATCTCTTCGTTCTCTCTCTCAGGCACATTCACGTCTAAACACGAGTAGTTTTTTTATTTACACAAGGATCACCCTGGAAGATTTGTTTCATGGTATTGCCATACACATTCAGCTTTTCTAGTCTCATTATGATTCATAGAACATTAATTAATTCCAAGATGCCAATATTTTAGCCTGGAGCTGGATGTTTGAACGTGAGGGAGACCTGTAACCTGTTCCAATTCATTGACGATACTTGTTCCAAATGTGACGCATGAAGTTTTGTTAATTCCATGAACTAATTATAACATAATTGACTTTACTAAACTTAAATGTAATACACCTATTTTGTATAAAAGTTTACGCAGATGAAAAGGACAACTTAGCAATTAGTATTCATCTTTTCCGCAAAGAGACGATTATTGGTTCACGTAGTTGTGATGGATACCCCTAAACAGGCCTACATATTCTTATCATTCCATGTGTGCCCGAATCCATCTTGTGTAAACCGTCGGTAGCTAATGGACATGGAAAAATTAATACTAATGATGGGTTTATTATCAAACTAATTTCTAATATTTCATAAGGTTTTGAAATTCATGTTTTTTTTTTTTCAATTTTGTTTGGTTAATAATGCTATTTTACAAAAATTAGATTTAGTTTGGTTTGACATTCCTGATTCGTGGCCGTTTTGAATTTTAATTTTCTAGTTATTGTTTAAGTTAAATTTTACCCCTTCTTTTTCGTAGTTTTATTAATAAGATAGAAGATAGATAAAAAAAATTCTTTGTTATATAATTTGTATTAAGGAGAAGGTGAGGATAAGAATTCAAAATTACCGCGAAGACCCAATACCTTGCCGGACAAAGAACAAAGTCCAAAAGTGAAAAAGAAAGACTGTACCCATTAACAAACACGTCTCATATTTCCCTTTTCCAATTACGCAATCATTATAAGAATAAAATAAAAGGACTTTTTGTATTTGTATCACACTCTTAGTCCGAGACTGTGTCTGTTACCCATTTTCTACGGTCAGGCTGGTCCTTGATTTTGTTCCTTTTTATTCATATATTACAAGATGGCGTCTCTAGTTGAAGAATTGAATTCTGGATAAGAAGAGAGAAAGAATCTTGAATGAAAGAGTAGCATGGAAGATGTGTCGGGAGCAATGGGCACAAGCTCCAGCTTGGCTTTGCGTTTGGCGCAGACCATTTTCTGCTCTGCATCAATGCTTTTTATGAGTTTTCATATTGAGTTTTACGGCTACACTTCTTTCTGGCAAATTCCCACTTCTTGTTTTTTTTTTTCCCTCTTTTTCCAGCTTATATATGATTTTTTTAGTTTCAATAAAAGCATTTTCTCTTTAATTCTTTTTCATTTTCTTTTCATATTGAGTGTGACTGAAATAAATTAGACTAATTACATGATTCACTTGATTGAATGAAATTAGAGGTATAGGATAAAGAACGAAGGCAAGATTGTTAAGAATTTAGGATAAACTTGTCTGTATTAGTTTCCTTTAGTTGTCCGCTAATTTTTGTTATTGATCATGCATTTTTTTTGCAGTTACCTGGTGACAGTGATGGGTTTGGTGATTCCGTGGAGTTTGGCATTGACACTGGTGGATGCTTATTATATCTTCATAAAGAGTTTACCCCGGCGACCAAAAGTAATGCTGACTGTAGTCGTAGGAGATTGGGTATGTTCAGATTCTTGTTTCATTTTTGACATTGTCTTAATATTCTTTTTTTCCATTACTTGATCAAAGTAATGTGTTTTGTCCACTTACAGGTTCTGTCATTTCTTTCACTAGCCGCAGCCTGCTCAGCTGCTAGTGTCACAGAGATATTGATGGACGCCGGCCGGCCAAACTGCCACGCTAGGTTATGTAGTAGATATCAAATGTCCGCAGCTACTGCTTTCTTGTCTTGGCTTATGTTATTTGCTTCATCTCTCTTCAATCTCTGGTTACTAGCATCTTTGTAATTGAGATAATTCAGCCAGTCTAGCTGTTACCATATATAGAATTCATACATACGACCAAAATCGTGGTTGGAATAAAACCGAAGGGGGAAATGTAGGGTAAATTAGTGAAAGTAATGTATATCTACTACTAATCTTGAATGATTAATGCAACCTTCTTTGTTCCAACGTTTTTCAACAAATGGGAAAGGAAACGAAGAAGATGCTGAAGAATTTGATCGGGTAGTACAATTACAAATTTCTCACAGTTGGCTTCCAATTCTCATCGATGGAGCAGCAGGCGCACCATCTGCACCTCCACTGTTGTTAGTGTGCCAATGCCTTTCTGGCGTGCGGGTCTAGTCTAGATCCTGGAGACAAATTGATATGCGCATAAGATATTCTGGCTATCTTTTCCTATTCCCAAAATTAGACACATTGTTCTCGTTTCATCAATTCTAGATGATTCCGACGAGTGGTTTTACGATAAGGAGTGAATCTAAATTCACTACATTCTGATTCCATTCATACATGATATTATAAATATTAAAATTTTATTGATATGTGTGACATATCTGTAACAGTGTTTATCTTAATTTTTTGAAAGATAATTGACAAAAAAGAAAAAGGTAAGACAACATAATATTATTGGAGAGCTGACAGTGAAACCCTTTGGTCTGTTTCAAATTGTAATTTGTTTATACCTATAAAGGAATTTCAGATTTTAGTTTAGTTTTTCAATTTAGTTAGTTAGTTAGTTTAAATTGATTTATTTTATTTTTAGATAAGTTTGTATTTATTTGATTTTTTAAATCCTATCAAATTTATTTATTTCATTTTTGATTTAAGTCTTATTAAATTTATTCCTCTTTTATATTTATATATATATTTTATTATATTGTGTTTTCTCTTTTTTAAAATACTTTATGGTAGCTCTAAGTTAAATTTTTTTCATCATCGCCTTCCAATCACTCCTCTTTTGCTGAAGTATGAGGAGGGTAGCCTCCTTAATTTTGAAGCCAAAAGTTACGCAAACTTTCAAATTCTTTTACTTTTTTTTCTTACAAAAACTGTTTCAAAGATTTTTTGGTATACTTGTGTCTTTCTTCCTCTTCTGCAATTTGATTTTATTTTTCCCCTCTCCTGCTCTTCGTTACAAATTCTTTACCTTTAATTTTCCTTCTATTTTATGATATATTATTTTAAAGATCTTTTTTTTTAAAGGTTTTTCTCTTTCATTTTTAAAGGAGTCTTTTTTTCTTCATTTATTTTAAGAGTTAACCATCCTCCATTCTTCTTTATTTCAGTTTATTTTAAGGGTTTTCCCTTTTATTCTTAAAAGAGTATTATTTTTGCTTTATTTTAAGAATTTTCTCTACTATTTTCAAAAGAGTTTTAATTTTTTGCTTAATTTTAAAGTTTTCTCTCTTCCATTCCTAAACAATTCTTTTTTTCCTCTTCATTTTAAAGGTTAACCCTCTTCTATTCTCTTAAGTCTTTATTTTTATTTTATTTTAAAGTTTTTTTCTATCCCAAAATGATTTTTATTTTTACTTTATTTTGAGGGTTCTTCCTCCATTCCCAAAAAAAGACTTCTATTCTTTTACAATACGTATCAATCACAAGTTGTATAGGTGTCTTTTCTCTTTTGTTCTTATTAGAAACTATCGCTAAGCATAATGCGTCTATGAGAAGCCCAACTTGCAACACTATCTACCTCATCGTCGTGATATTGCAATACTACTCCCACTGCCACGATGCCAACTTTTTGCATGCCACAATGTTGCATCAAGTACTTCAATCTCATCTCCATTGCTTGAACCACATCAAATGGATGCAAGCGAAGGAATTACAATCTCCCTCTCTATTGATCAAATGACATCAAACAAATACAGACAATTGAATTCATGGTTCAAGTTCATTAAGTGCTTCATCACATCAACAATTTGAAAAACTCATATTTGGAACTCTAAAAGTTTCTCCAAAGAGCTGCAGTCAAGAGAAACCTTACCTCACCTCTTTTGCACACTCAATTTCTCTTCTTGAATAATAAGATTGAACTCTCTTCTTATGACTGTATCTTGCGAGCACTTGATAAACGAAATCCAAATTCCATTTTAGTTTTTTATTTGTTATTTAGTTTAAATTAATTTATTTTTCCCTTTTAGATAAGTTCATAAGTTTGTATCTTACTTGTATTTGACTTATCAAGTTCTATTACATTCATTTCTCTTTTTTTTTTGTTAGGTTTATTCTTCTTTTAGGTTATCTCTTTCTTTTTTAATTTATTGTGAACTTTATAAATTCAAGCATTCATCAATAAGAACATATGCCATATTTTCTCTTCTCCCTAAAATTCTTCATATACTTCCTTATGTTATTAAGGCACAAAAGGATTTAGGAAAATGATTGTCCTTTTAACACTTTCCTCCTTAATAAGGCAGTTTTAAGAGAGTGCATTTGGTTTAAAGAAATTGCATTTTCATACCTTAAGGTAGATGTTCAATTTTTACTCGTGCATAAAAAGAGAGCCCCTAACACTTTTAAGGCCAATCTCAGGTACCAAAACAAAAACAAAACGAGTAATACACATGCTATGATCATAATGCCAAAAAAATCACAACTGAAAAGCTACCAAATTTAGAATTCTTGTTAGAAACCATTTATAACACTATCATACTTAAAAAGTTCAAAGTAAAAATAAGATAACACATGAAAAATTGACTATTGATATTATCCACATGAAAAATAAGATATTATCCATCACAAAGGATAAATTGACTTTTTTGTTATTGACGAATAAAATTGTCATCTTTGACTACGTAGTGACATTAACATTTTAAAAAAAATGACTATCATATATTACTATTAATATTTAAAATTTAGTCGCATGTTTTTACTTCTCAAACATTCGATCGTTGGTTCTCGCGTTAAACAAACTTTTTCTTTGTTCCTTCTGAAAATTCACTTTTGTTTTTTTATCAAAGTCCTCTAAATTCAATTGAGGCTGACCCTGAAAGTCCAACCAGACGCTCATTTCAAAAGACCACTCTCCTCAAAAGTCCATCGAAACTTGTGCAGCAAGTCCAATCCAAAAACAGGCTCAAAAGTAATAGCCAATGGACCTAATTCTAACAAAGACAACCGGCAGAGAATTATGGCCGATCGAAAGGATCTGATTGGCAAACGAGAACATTTATTCGGCCTTACCGACCCAAATACAACTACGATCGATCGAGTACTGTCAACACATTCCACAAAAGTTTCGCTCTTAAGAATCCCAAGTTAGCACCGAATTGATGAGGGAGGGCCGTCTAAGATCTGACCTGAGTCGTTTGAAATGATCACTTAACCCAAAACCACTGGCGAAGATAAACCCAAGAAATATGCTTAACACATCAGAAGGAAAACCTGACATGCGATAGGAGCGGGATCAAGAGATGTGTAGGAGATATTTGGCGTGCATTAGAAGCACATCAGAAGGATATTTGGCACTCGTCAGAGGCACAGTAGAAAGATATTTGGCGTGTGTTAAAAGTACAATAAAAAATATTTGGCACAAGATAGAAATACAACAAAAGAAAGCTCAAAAAAATCTCTAAAATGTCATTACTATAAAAGGGAAAGACAAAGATATTGAGAGAATGATTTCCAAATAACGAGAGAAGTCCACAAAAAAAAGAGGAAAGAGTCCTTCCCCCAAGCCTAGTATTATTTTTATTCTTTTCTCATTCGATTTTTAAAGGAAGAATCCCTTCTAACTTAAGCATTGAAACACTTTCGTCGGAACTCACTCCAACAAAACTATCATTAAGCTTGTGTTTATGTTTTTACAAGCTTTTCACAGTTTGCAACGAAGAGAAAGCCCAAGCCCGAACTAACTGCTCTTGTCAGGATAAGACCCAAATTTCATTCCCCCTCACAAACAAATCTAGGACTTGTTGACCCGAAAACTATTTCTTCATTTCAACACTCTTGTTTTCATTCTCTCATGAAACCCTCCATTAAAATGACATCTCCATGCCCAAATCATCCCCCCAAGGCCTTACCAATCAGAATTTCACACTTGGTAAACAAATCTCCTCCTCTGCTGTTGCCAATACTGAAAAAATGCCCTGTAAACAATCTTTTCTGCCGGAAGATGATGAAATTTCTGAAAGGACTCTGTATTGGTGGAATTCGATGATTGGTGTGTATTCTATGATGGGTTGTTGCAAGGAACCATTTTGTTGTTTAAGGAGATGAGGGAATTGTTTTGGAGCCCAATGAATTTCGCGTAGTTAGTTTTCTGTTTGTTCCCAGAGCTGTGATTTGTATTCGCAGATGTTGTACGTTACATCTTTCTAAAGGTTAATGGGTTTCAAATTTATTTAATTGTAAGAAGTGAGCCTTTAGATTTGTATGCTAAGAGTGGAGATTCGCGTTCTGCTTAATAGTTTTGGAGCAAATTCCGTTAAAAAAGAAGTGGTTTCTCGGATTTCCATGGTTCGTGCATATGCTATAGATAGGCTTGTTGAAGCTACTAGGAAAGATTTTGACCTGATGCTAGTGAAGAATGTTGGTTCTTGAAATTTGATGATTTCAAGTTACGTTAGAGAAGGTTGTTGCAAGGGCACTCTTGATTTCTTCCATAAGATGTATGATTCATCATAGGTTCCTGATGAGGATGCCCTTGTGGGTCACATTGGTGATGTCGTCGTGGGGAAGAAAGGCCACAGTTACATATGCAGTCATGATATTATACCTAGTCTTACTCTGTCGAATTCCCTCATTTACATGAATGCGTCTCTAAAAGAGTTGCTATGCATATCCTTAACCGATTTTATGAAATGAGATTTTAGCTCAGAATGTGATTATTGGAGCTCTGGCATTACATGGGTGTGGACTAATAATAGTTCAACGCTTTGAAGAGATGCCAGCTATTAGGATCTGTACTGATGAGATTGTCTTCATGGGATTGCTTTCTGCTTGTAGCCACAGTGGTCTTATGGTTGTGGGCGATAGTACTTTGACAGATAGAAATATTGTCACAGTATTACACATGAAATTTAGCATTATGCTTTTGTGGTTGTTCTACTTGGGAAGGTGGGCTCATAGATGAAGTTTCTTTGATAGGAGGAATGCCAATGAAGCCAGATGTTGTGTTTTGGTTTTTGCCTGGTGCTTGTAGGAAACATGGAATGTTGTGATTGAAAAGTCTAAAGCAGTTTCTAAATTTGGAACCAAATAATGGGGCATTATCTGCTTGTCTCAAACTTGATTTGTGAATCTCAAATAAGGGAAGATATGAAGAACATTAGGAAACTAAGGAACAACCTTGGAATCACAAAATGTACAGCAATTAGTTCAATAATTAACTGATCATTCGAAGTCTATAGGGTATTCAAGAATCGTTTTGCAGCTCCGGATGTAGAGGAAATATAGGCCTCGCCCACAGTCAATCCTTGTGTATCTTCCTAAAATAACACGTCAATGCACGAGTGAATACTTCTCGTAGTGCAATTATAATATTAGTTTATAAAATATTGGAGGGCTTGTCCGACAAAGCCACAGCAAGCTTCTCTCCGAGAACAGACAAAATTCTTGTAACGCCACATCAGCCTATTACTATTATACTTTAACAAGGTTTGAGCTTATTTCTTTCCTATTCTAACCCAAAATTCCCCCTTGAAAAAACCACCTAATGTAACTAGGATTCCTTGAACCATAAGTATATGAAGTCCTGTCATAATATTGAAAAGCTTTATAAAACCCGGCTAAATTAATAACGGAAATTAAAAACCCTGCATTGCATAAAGCAATTGACTCGAGAGATAAACATAAAAAGAGAGAATTTCTTCAAGACATTACTCAATGGAGACACAAGAACTCGGTCTTCCATGGTTACGGGCTTTCATACGATCCAAATTTTATCAGCCATGTCAATGTGGAGTCTCAAAATATACTACCAACTTCTGTTGTGACTGCGAGGGTTTACCCTTTTGTGAAAAATGCAAAAACAAGAACAGCCAACACAATGGCCACAAAGTTCTGCAAGTAGGTTCTTTTAATGGGCAATTACATTTTCTTTTCTTGAATAGCAATAAGTTAAAAGATTCAGTAATTGTCTAATTGTTCCTCTCAGGTGTGTAGAGCTTCATGGCAAGCAGGAATCAGCATTTTCATGATTAAAAAATTGTTGGAAGTGTCTGATATCCAATCATACATAATCAATTCAAATAGAATTATTTTTATATCTCGAAGACAAAGTAAGGAGAAAATTAATAAAAGTGGCAACAAGTGTGAAATATGCGGATGGTCAAATGTGTCATCTGCAGCTAGGTTTTGTTCAATTGAATGCAAGGTGAGTACTCCTGTTAATTAATCTACTTTCGTATCATCATTATATTTCTTTTTATAGTAAAGCTAACTCACAGAACTTACTTTCACATACAGGCCGATTGGTTATGTAAAGAAGTGAAGAGCACAGAAGGTATTGAACAGGAAAATCCCACCATTAAAAAGCCATTAGAAGAACAATATGCGGCTCCTCCTGGTTCTTTCAGGAAAAGGTCTAGAAAACAATTCAGACCCTCACAATCTCCTTTAATGTAAATTTTTAGGGTTTGATTTCATTTAATGATGGTTAATAATAGTTAGTACATAGTATTTTCGGTTCCTTTTTAAGGATAAAAGAAGTAAAGAGGGAATACCCTGAACATGATATTTCTTTTCTGTTTGTAATTATGAGTTTTGATTCTATTACAAAAGCTGTTTGCCTCTGTGCATAATACATGAACTAGAAGTAGAAACTCTTTGCGTGAGGCATAATATATGAACCAGAACTAGAAATTCTTTGCGTGGGTGCGGGCGAATATCCGTATCAGAGAAGGACCCGTATATAAACACTTGACAGATTAATTGTAGAATGGGTGGAACCTTTAATCTTAACAGCAATGACAATAGTGGCCAGCATTTTATTGAATCTTTGAATAATAAATCTAACGTAATGTAAGGAAATTAGTATTGTCCAGCAATCAAACTCTAAGATCTTTAAAAAAATCTAATCAAAATAATGATCTAGATTATTGTGTTTCTAATAAGGGGGCCTAAACATTACTGTTGTTTGTGTGTATAATGTGTTTTTGTTGGTTGGTGGGGTTCAATTTTTGCTTTGCCAACTATGTTTTGTTTCATGAAATCCAATAATACTATTTTCGAGAAAAGGGCAGACCTCAAATTGGTCTTGTACTCTTCTCTAATTAAGCGGCAGAATCTGCATAAACGATATTGAAAAACCATGTTATCAACCATTAGAATATGCAACTCTTAAGCTGGGTCCAGCCAATTAAGTTTGATTCATAGTTAATTTTCTAGAGGCAGTATCGTTCAGGATGTTTGTGAGTGAGTGAACTACCATTTAATTAATCTGTTTATGTGTCCTTAAGTCAACTCAGTAAGGCTTTTTACATCCCAATTTCTTGGGACTAATTCTATTTGTCCCTTTTGCTAATCAACTTTATCTAGATATTAAAGAGAATGTTATTTTGAATAAAAGAAATAAGATTGCATTTGTGATTCACACTCCCAGTCACCTACTCTAAACTACTAAATACAGAGAATCAGAGAAAAAAAATCTGGCGGAGAAGATAAGGAATACAATGACATCATTCCGATAATGTTCTAGCTGGCAATCTGGTTAAGGTCTAGGCATAAGATAAGAACAGAGGGAAAATGAAATATATGGAAAGTTTTCTTAAATAAAGAAATCACCAAATTATATGTGCAGACACATGATACTTCATTTCTAGGAAGTAATATTCATTTCAGCTATTTCTTAGGAGTAATATTCAACATACAAACTATACAAGTTTATTGATAAACTGACATAGCATAATATGTTTAAAAGATAAAAAATCATAAAGGTCGAAATTTGATTTGTAGAACAGAGAAGTAAGATCCTCTTCTAATCTAAACTTACTTTAATTTGTAGATTTGAAGTATTTCATAACATGTGTATATTATTACCCATATGTGATCAAGATATGTTTCTTTGTTATTTTCTATTTTGTTGACTACTAATCACCAATATGAATTTCTCAAATAAAAGCTTATATTTCCTCAAAAAGAAAGGGAAAAAAAAATGTGAAAGCTCATATTAGAGGGAATCTTGGTCCGCACAACAAATCCTTCATAGTTGTTACATTGTAAAACCCTGTAAATCTTTCATTCCAATTTAGCATAGCAAACCATCCCCCAAGTCTTTCCAGATAGAGAAAGCAGCATATACTGGGATAGGTACAATGTTAATAAAGAATATTTGCAAATTAAGAAAAGTATGTACAAAATCTTTCCAGATTAGAAAAGTATCAACAGTTACTCTTAATCCTTGTGTCTACAATAGCAGCTGCCAAGAACGGGGGGATTGTTGGGTTTCGGGAAAGAATTAAATTCTGTTGAAGAATACTCAAAGGAGAGTCAAGTGAGAAAGTAGACCCTGCAAATTGAGCGCTCCATTTTTCACACAGAATATTGCATTTAATTGTAACCGAGTGAACTTCATTCTGAAACTAAAAAAAATACTTACTTTAAGAGCCTTGGTTTGGAAGTAAAACGTGAGGAGTCCTAGCCATTATCAATACTAGTGATTGAGAGGCCTGAAAAAATAGCCAGCGATCAAATTGTGAGATAGTTTCTTCTACGGCATTTCTCATTAGCAGAAAGAAATATGGAGCACAGAAAATTGTGATCTGCCACGGCTAAAGCCTCTGATGCAAGCCAAATTTTATCTGCCATGTGAATGTGGATTGAAAGATAGCACCTATTTCTGCTTTCTGTGAAATTTGCAAGAACAATATTGTCAAACATTATGGACATAGAACTCTGCAAGTAAGTTCTTTATTATGATGCAAACTCTTTTTGTTACTATAATTACTATTATTTTATACTTTTTTTCTATCTTGGTTTTAGCTTTTGATAAATATGATAGTATTTTGTTAATTGCCTGGTCTTCGTTTTTTCAGATGTACAAAACTTCATATCAAGCGGGATTAAGACTGGAGAGATGAGAGATTAGTTGGATATTGTTGAGTTTGAGAAGTATAAGGTAGTTTTGTGTTTAAGGGAAAGAAAAAAAACAACTCCTTAACAACTCAAAATGTTATTCTCTTGATCTTTTAACAAAGGTTACAAGAATTTAAATACTTGAACTATAAGAGTTCAACTTAAACTAAAAAACTTATTAAATCTAAACAACTTGATCTTTAGCAATTTCAAATTCAAAATGACTTCTAACTAAAAATTTCTACAATCCCTGAACTTGAGATTGTTTATTTGACTTAGTCTAATGCAGAAAATACAGCAACCTCAACACTCCTCCTTGTTGTCTTTGCTGCATACTCCAATTCTTTTCCTAAGATGCTGAAATCTTGTTTTGGACAATCCTTTAGTAAGAATATCTGCAAGTTGAGACTCTGTATTGCAGTGTACCAGTTTTACTTCTTCTTCTTTCTGCACTTCTTTTAGATAGTAGTATTTGATTTTGAAATGCTTAGTCTTACCATGAAATATAGGATTATTGGAGATGGCTATGGTAGCTTGATTGTCAACATATAGAACAGTAGCTGTCTCTTGTTCTAAACTTAAGTCTGCCATAATTTTTCTTAGCCACACAACTTGATTTACTGCTGCCACAGCAGCAATATACTCAGCTTCTGCAATGGATTGAGCTACCACCTCTTGTTTCCTGGTGCTCCAGCTAAAACAACCTGATCGAAAACTGAATAAGTACCTTGAGGTGCTTTTCATATCCTCACATGCTCCTACCCAATCACTATCTGCATAGCCATGCAAATCTAACTTTTCTGTCTTCATAAAACTGATGCCATAGTCAGTTGTCCCTTTAATGTACCTCAATACCCTTTTTGCTGCCTTTAAATGAACTTCCTTGGCACAATTTAGGAACCTTGATAGCAAATTCACAGTGAAGGCTATATCAGGCCTTGTTGCTGTAAGATACATCAAACATCCAACTATGCTCCTATAAAGACTTTCATTTGCTGTCAGTGCATCAGTCTCAGAACAAAGTTTCTTATTCAAAGCTAAGGGAGTATCCATAGCTTTGCATTCTCCCATTTTAAACTTTTTCAAGATCTCATTAGCATACTTCTTTTGTCCAATAAACACTCCTTTCTTGGTTTGCTGTATTTTCATTCCAAGAAAGTATGCCATTTCACCCAAATCAGTCATCTCAAATTCTCCTTGTATTTGTTCTCTAAACTCCTTTATGATCTCAGAATTGCTTCCAGTTATTAGCAAGTCATCAATATAAACTGATACAATTATCAGGTTATGAATTTCAAGCTTAACATATAATGTTGACTCACTAAGGCTCCTTTTAAAGCCAATACTCAGCAAGTATTCATCAATTTTGCTATACCAAGCTCTTGGAGCTTGCCTTAACCCATAAAGGGCCTTTTTCAATAAATAAACCTTTTCAGGTGCTGTCACAAACCCTTCTGGCTGTTCAACAAAAATTTCCTCCTGCAAATGACCATTTAGGAAAGCTGATTTTACATCCAACTGGTATATCTTCCATTGTTTCTGTGCTGCAACAGCATAAAGCAACCTGATAGTGTTTAACCTTGCTACTGGTGCAAATGTTTCAGAAAAATCCACCCCAAACTGTTGTGCATAGCCTTTCATAACTAACCTTGCCTTATACTTGTTTATGGTTCCATCTGCATTCAACTTTGTCTTAAACACCCATTTTACTCCAATAACCTTCTTGTGAATTGGTCTGGACACTAGCTCCCAAGTTCTGTTTTTGTTTATCATCCTCATTTCTTCCTTCATTGTTGTTATCCATTTTTTATCCTCTGCTGCTTCTGCATATCCTGCTAGTTCCAATACTGCTACATTGCATTTCTGATAAATGTCAGCAAGTAGCTTAGTTCCTCTAACTGGCATGTCATCTATGGTGTCTTCATTTATCTGATCAGATACTCTCTCATCTGAATACAGCCTTCTAGGTTCAGTTTTAACCCAATCCCATTCTGCTTCTTCATCAAAAATTACATTTCTGCTGATGATGAACTTCTTGGTTAAAGGTTGATAAATTCTGTAGCCCTTGCTAGCAGAACTATAACCTACAAAGACTCCAAGTTCAGCCTTTTCATCAAGCTTGCCCCTTTTTATATCTGGAATAAGAGTGTAGCATAAGCTTCCAAACACTCTTAAGTTAACAACATTAGGCTTGAACCTATACCAGACTTCATAGGGAGTTTTCCCTTTTACAGCTTTAGTTACAAGCCTATTTAAGATGAATATTGCTATATTTACAGCCTCTGTCCAAAAATACTTTGGCAAGTTTTTCTCAAACAATAAGCATCTGGCCATCTCCATACTTGTTCTATTTTTTTTTCTCACTCACACCATTTTGTTGAGGTGAGTAAGGGACTGTAAACTGATGTTGTATCCCAGCATCTTCACAAAGTTTGATAAGTTTTGCAGCAGTAAATTCAGTTCCATTATCTGATCTAAGTGTCTTGATTTTGCTATGGCATTGATTCTCAATCCAAGTTTTAAACTTCAAGAATACCTCAGCTACTTCATATTTTTGTTTCAAGAAGTAAACCCAGCACATTCTACTATAATCATCAATAAACAAAATGAAATACCTGCTGCCATTGAGAGATTCTGTTGACATGGGACCACACACATCTGTGTGAATCAACTGTAGCTTTTCAGAGGCTCTCAATGCCTTATTTGCTGGATATGACATCTTAGATTGCTTCCCCAATTGACAAGCTTCACATACGTTTGACTCTTCACTAGTATAATCCATCCCAAGCACAAGTTTTTCCTTCTGCATGTACTCTAAAACAGTCTTATAGAAGTGTCCCAACCTTTTGTGCCATAAGTCTAATTTCTTGAGAACACAAGTATATGCAGACTGCTTTTCCCATGACAGGCTAAAGCTTTTGTCTTTCATAGCAATAGAAAATAGCACAGCTCCATTTAAATCTGATATTTCACATTTGTTGTGCTTAAACACTATTGAGTACCCCTTTTGCAGTAGTTGACTAACACTAAGCAAGTTCTGGTCAATTTCTGGAACATACAACACATCATTGATTAGTTTAGCTCTTTTTGGACTCATAATCTTCACTGTTCCCTTCTCTTTAACATCAATCAACTGCCCATTTCCAATTTTGACTTTTGACACCATAGTTCTATTAATCTCCTGGAACATAGAGTCATCAAATGCCATGTGATTGGTACAACCACTGTCAATGAGCCAAGCATTGTTAGACAAATTATGTCCTGCAAAATAAGTGACAGCAAAAAGTTGATCATCTTGCTGCTGGTGCACTATTTGTGCTTGTGTCTGAGTTTGTTGTGACTCCTTTTGCTTGTTCTTACAAAACCTGACAATGTGTCCCTTTTGCTTGCATGATCTGCACTCAACTTCAGGATTCTACCAACATCTTGATGGTTGATGATTTGTTCTGCTGCAATGTGGACAAGGTGAGTAATTTGGCTTAAATTCACCACTGCTGCTGACTCCTCCTTTCTTCTGGTTTTTCTTATTCCAGAATTTTTTTTCTTTGTTCTCACCTGAGGGCTTGTCATGTACCCTTGCTTGCAAAGCTCCTTCCACTGGTTCATCATTTCTGTAAGACCTTCTTTGTTCCTGTGCTTGCAAGGCATTGATCAACTTAGGTAATGTGATAGTTGACAAGTCTCTTGATTCTTCAAGAGATGAGATTTTGGACTCAAATCTCTCTGGAAGTGTAACAAGAATTTTTTTAACAACTCTCTTGTCAGGCAGCTGTTCTCCAAGTAGCCTAATCTTGTTGACAATCTGCATCAACTTATCAGCATAATCTCTGAACTTTTCTCCTTCTTTCATCTTCTGCATTTCGAATTCTCTCCTAAGATTCAAAATCTGCATTTAAGTTGATCTAGCATTACCTTGGTATTCTTGTTTAAGAAGATCCCATGCTTGCTTTGCTGTCTCATAAGTCATGATCTTACTAAATATCACTTCTGAGACTGCAGAGAATATACAAGTCTTAGCCTTGAACATTCTTCTTCTTTCTTCTCTTAAGTTTCTTATTTGAGCTACTGTGGGATCATCTGGTAACTGTGCCACTTCTCTTGTGTCAACCAGATCCCATAGATCATTTGCCTGCAAGAAGGCTTCCATCCTAATAGCTCAAACTTGATAATTTTCTCCTGAAAATACTGGTAGCATAACCATATAATTATTACCTGCCATTTTTGAACTGAAAAAAAAAAAAAAAGGAAGCAGCTTGAATTTCAGGAAAAAAAACAGCTTCTCGGGGTCCCTTAAAAAGTAATACTCTGATACCAATGTTGAGTTTGAGAAGTATAAGGTAGTTTTGTGTTTAAGGGAAAGAAAAAAAACAATTTCTTAACAACTCAAAATGTTGTTCTCTTGATCTTTTAACAAAGGTTACAAGAATTTAAATACTTGAACTATAAGAGTTCAACTTAAACTAAAAAACTTATTAAATTTAAACAATTTGATCTTTAACAATTTCAAATTCAAAATGACTTCTAACTAAAAATTCCTACAATCCTTAAACTTGAGATTATTTATTTGACTTAGTCTAATGCAGAAAATACAACAACCTCAAACAAATATATCTAATATACAGAGTTAGGAAATTAATTCTAAAAGAACTGTTTATATAACTCAAAGACAAAGTAAGGGGCAAAGCAATCATAAAGGAGCTGGTGAAGGCCGTGGAAGTGACAATAAGTGTGAAACTTGTGGATTGGCTAATCTGTCAGCACTAACCACCAACCAAGTTTTGTTGTATGCTTCAAACAAAAAAAGGTCTTGTTGTAAATTATTATTTTAATCTATTCACTAGATATCACAACTTCATCTCATGTCGTAGGTATGCAGTGAAGCCAATCCAAAAATTACTACCTTCAAAATCAAAATCGGCATCGTCTATGATAAAAAAGAAAACCTTTCAAACTCCTCCGAATTCTTTCAGGCAAATCAATAGGAAAGGGACACCCAAAAGAGTCTCCTTTAATGTAGACTTTATCAAGCATCAAAATAGTTTATTTGCTGCCACATAAAGAGGAATGTGCAAGCAATTCAACCAACATTCAATTATTATTCTCAAATCTTTATGATGATAGCAAGTAGCCAGGGGATTGTAACCTGATCGCACATCTTTCTTTTATTATGTATCATAATCATAATTTAATTCTTATACTATACTATAGGATATACATCGACTAATTTAATTTATATCTGAAAAGAAAGTATTATCCATTTAAGCATGAACCTACAACATAAACAAGAACTTTTTGCTTGTGTAGGAGATAATTAAAGCACCGATTTTATAGATGAGATAAGTAATGTTTTGATTCATGATACATGAACACACAAAAATCATTATTGTATGAGATTGCCCCAGTGATTTGATTTGATTCGGTATAAGCATAAGTGTTTTGCATTATTTGAGATTTAACTATGTGGAGTCACATTGAGGACCCACTCTTTGACAAGGGAAAGTGTTTTTGTGGGAAGGAACTTGCGTAGCAATGACAAAGGCCAGCTTCTTCGTTGAATCTTTGAATAGATCAAAGATACTCCCAAGGAAATATTGTCTGGCATTCAAGCACTAAAAGCTGTGGGATGATCTAGTTTAAATAATTTTTATTAGTGTTGTGTTTAGGGTGCCTAAGCACTACAAGTTCACTAATAATTGAGACTGTAATGTGTTTTTGTTGGTTGGTGGGGTTTAATTTCTGCTTTGCCAACTGTTTTTGCTTCATAAAACAAGTGATTAAGCCAAAAAATTAGAAAACAATGTCTGATCAATAGATTTTCATGGCTCAAGTTCTTCAAGATTGTGAATAATTGGCACGAACGAAATCATTGTATGTGGAAGTTGCCACTTGCCATTCAAGAAAACTAGAAACTCCTCTCTCCCGAACAAAGAAATACAACACAAAATAGTAAACTTGGAACCGTATAGGGGTTATTGTGGGCAAAATGATAATGAGAATGTTGTTATATACAGTGAAACACTTGAAGACATTAATTAGACGATGAGAAACTATGCTTGACGGTGTAAAAAAGACAAAGAGGAAATAATTGAAAAGGTATTGTGAAAGACCTTTCACTATGTTTCACTTTCCGGGAAGGAAGAGAGTCAAAAAAAGTGAGAAGAAAAGTGATTTTTATAATCATCAAATCAAAAAGTTTTCAACTTAACGAATAGAAGAGAGAATATAATATTGAAAGTGCATTCGGGCTCTGCCTTTTTTTGTCAAAGAGAATATGATTGCCTCTAGCTAGCTACTTAATTATTTTCAAAATTGTTTAGAGATTTGGATGCCAAGGTTGAAGCTTATGAAGCTTCATAGATGGTTAGAGGTGGGACATCCCTCATTTCTCAATTATATATTAATCCAACTTGCAACTCAAGATCTAATTAATAGAACAATTTTTTCTTAAAGAAAAAACAAAGACAAGGAATAATAGATCTTCATAAATAAAGCATGGATCATGAATGTATAATGACAAGCTCAAAATTTTATATTAATGTTGGCTTATAATTAAAAAGTAGTGCAATGCATCTACTCTCTTGTTCCATGTTCAAGATTTCACTTGCATTAGAAGCTTGGAATCTCACCAAGAGGAAAGATAGATGTTAGTTAAAGGGTTACTTGGATGATAATTAAGGCTTTGCTCCCCCTTTTTTTTTTCTTTTAGTTACCAAGAAATTACTACGGAAGAAACATTCGATATGCCACAATTAATGAACTCGATATTATTTTTTGCATCATATATAAATTAATTCTATGATATTTTAGTTTGTAGTTCATGTCACGTTCATCTTATAACACTAAATTTACAAGTTAGATTCACATATCAATCAAAAGTTGAATACTTTTATTTACATACTGAACAAATTTCCTATGTATTGTAAAATCTAGGAATGGGATCAACTAGCTTTTCCTGTAAAAGTAAAGTGATAAAGATTAACACAATACCCATCGGGCCATCACTTAAAGTCTCATACCATTCGCATCCCTAGAAACTGAAAAGAAATCCCACCATTGTCTATATTCCACAAACCGGAAAAATAAAATAAAAATTAGAAGAAGGTAGTGTAGAAAGGATGGCCCAATGCGTGAGCTACAGAATAAAGAAAAAGGGCAAGATGGCGCAATGGCAATGGCAATGCCATGCAGGCTGCAGCAGTCAGCGGGTTACAACGGCTGTGCAGGAATAGGGCTCAGCCGAAGCCGATTACGCCATTTCTTGTCGGATTGTTGGGGGTATTTCTCTTTTTCCGAGGACCTTCTGTTCCACGTGTCTTTTCTTTTGCCTTGCAACGAAGCTTCTTCCACTCTCTTAACTTGCGACGTTTTTCTCCTCCTCAGTTGGCTTTTGCATGTTTAATTGACCTTACTTTTGCTACTTATTACACCTCTGGCCTTGTCCATTTTCCTTGCTTTGTTTTGTTCTTATAACAAATGGCTATTATATATACTCAACTAGCAATTTGTCCACGAATTAGTCTCGTCACTGGGATATTTTAATTTGTTGGTAAATGGTCTCCGAATTTCACTTGTGAATTCAATTCAATTCATACATGAAAGAGTGAAATTAGCATAATTTTTATGAATTTCACGATGAGAGAATAGGGTAGCTCATGATAACAATCCAATTGGGGATCGTATAGAAAATTTCAATTTTCAGAGGCCCTTTGTTGTTTTGTTGGCCTACCATGTTAAGGCTTCCTGAATTTTGCAAACTAGATCTTTAACTTTTACAAAACGGCTTTAACCATTTGTAGCTATAAATGGAAGGTGCACTATTCAAGAATCAAGATAGTGGTCATTAGCTAGCACACGATACCAATATGGCATTGCCCCCATCATAAAAATTCAAAAGAGTCCCACATACACCTCGCCTGAAAGCTATCAGCCATGCCCATCTTTTATCGATGAAACCCAAACCCTAAACATGAACAGTCAGTGACACAGAATGCACAGATCAGTACGACACACAATAAAAGCTAAACACCAAAATTTACGATTTCTGTGAAAATTGAAAAAACAGAGCTTGTAAAAGAAAAGCCCCCAGTCCCTGTCATCGTAATATCATGTTGAAACAAGGCCTGCTTTTGAAAGGACACTAATACAACCTGTCACCACCAACTTACAGGCTGGCAAGATCAATTAAAAAATACCAAACCTTATCAACTAAACGACAAATCTGACATGGCAGCAAGGTTCAATCCACGAGGCTCTCCTCATTTCTAATTCTCTCCATATATATACATATATATATAGATCAGTTCAATCTCTCTTTCTTCTTAAAAAATCAAAGCTTTCAAATCCCTCTCCTTCTTCAAGAGTTCTCCATTGCTCTTTCTAGATTTGACTCAAATGGGTATGTGCAGTTCTTGTGACTCGACACACGTAGCCACAGCAAAGCTGATTCTACAAGATGGTAGGTTACAAGAATTCTCGTACCCAGTTAAGGCTTCTTACGTTTTACAGAAGAACCCCTCTTGCTTTATCTGCAACTCGGATGAAATGGAATTCGACGACGTTGTCTCCGCTATAAGCGGGGACGAAGAGTTGCAGCCTGGTCAGCTCTACTTTGCATTGCCATTGAATCGGTTGAAGCACCCGCTTCAGCCTGAAGAAATGGCTGCCTTAGCAGTGAAAGCCAGCGCTGCATTAATGAAGAGCGGTGATAAATGCGGGTGCCGCAAGAAATCAGTTTTCCCTGATGTGTTTTCCGGCAATAGGTCCCCCCGGAAAGTGGCTTCCGACGGAGGCCGTGGGGGCGCCAGCGGCACTGTTGGGGGATTGAGGAGAGGAGGAAGGAGAAAGTTTACGGCAATGTTGAGTGCAATACCTGAATAAACTATAGAAAGGGTATTTTGAGAAAAACGAGTGTAAAGCAATGCCTGAGTAGAGGGGCATATTGGGAAATGAATGTAAATATTGTAATGATCTAGTGGTTCAGGAATTTTGGTTGGTGGCGATATAATTAATCAGTGGGAATTTTACAATGGCCTGTCACCCATGTAAGGGTCGTGTTACAATTTTACCCCTAGATGGGATGATAGAAGAATCAAGTTGTGTACAAATAATTACCTATAGTAGTACTTTATTTAGTTCACTTTATTTTAATTAATTATTGGAATCAATTTTTTTTTTCAATGTGAAAACGATATCAATCATCCGAGTCAGGTTGCCAACTAATTGGTCAGCTAGATGAGCAGTTGACCTAGACTTACATTGCTGGGTACGTTAATGGCTTGCCTAAATTCATCAGAAATAAAATAAAATAATTAATACACAACATTATTGTTGCAACTATATGCATGTAGCACGAACCAAATAATATCGATCTCTTTGCATTAGATAAAGCCTGGAAGAGGAATCCAAAAAGCTGTAAAAACGTTTAAATGATAATTAACAACAGAACCCAGATTGAGACTTGCCAAGTTTTGACAACATTTGGGGAGAATGCGATTAGATATTTGTTGGATCTCTGGTGTCTGTGTCTGTGAGCTCGTTTTGTCTGATATTATAATTGCATTTGCATGAATGGCCGTTGTTACCATACCATATTGTAATACTAATATCGTTTTACGCGGAATGGGAAGCCAAAAACAAGAAAAGATGGGCAATGCAGTACAAGAAGCTACCCGGTGTGTGCTTCGATTAGTGTGTATTGTCAAGTGTGGATGCGTTTATGGGAAAATTAATATTTCTTTACCATTACAGCTGTGAGTCATAACAGATCATTAATAATTATTGTGGCCGATAAATGATAAGCCAATTGATAATGGGTCACAAGTCATAACATAAAGACATGTTTTTAGCTCTACAGTTACTGATATCTAATTATACATCATCAATCATCATGATCATGATAGTTATATAGTTATACGCATAAAGGAAATATGGAAAAATTGATGATCATGCAGAAATAATGGATACAATGTATCCGTTACATAATATGTTAAATCATTATGATGACGATGATTCTGACAATGATGTTCGATGGTCCCTTTTTCTGAATTTGGATTATTGTTTGGTTCGTTTGGCCGCGTCGTATTTGGTTTGTTGAAGACAGAGATATGGCAATGAAGCTGTAAAATATTGGATATTCTTCATGAAAAAGCTTTATCTAGACGGCTCATAGCTGTTGAAGTTTGATGAGATAACTGTGGATTCTAGAAGAGTGGATCCTGCACTCAACATGTATTGTGTTTTACATTTATTATTCATAATTAATAGCTACTGAATGAGGAGTTTACAAAAATCATACTCCTTTAATTTGCCGGTTAAGTAATCAAATCTAATAACAACAGAAATGACAAATCTCGTCATCTGTATGGTATGGGGTTGGGGGGGCTTTGGCCCCGCTATTACCAAGGTCCAATGAGCTATTCTTGTGCTCATCACTTCGATAAATTACCTAATTTGGTAGTGGGTGAGCTCGGTCCCTGACAGGCTCGTTTTGCGCAAGTTTTCAAATGCCTAGCCAACCAGATATATATATATATATATCTGTATAAAGCATTTATAACTTATATAACCTCTAGTTTATAATAGAATATTCTTTCAAGTAAAAACATGTGCATAGCCTAATTTCACAGGATCGACCTTTCCTGAGATCAGCTCCTCAGCGATTCTCTCTCAAATTAATGGTGATGACCCACGAATCGAATGTCAAAGAGAGTCATGGTAAAAGCGAAGGCGATTGGTTACTTACAAAAGCATGTGATATAAACAAGTGAGAAAATTTTGCTCAAGTGATGTTGGACATTTATTAGAACATGCGGTACATAATTGGCTGGTCCGTGAGCACGAACCCCACGTCATCATTTACATTCTATGGCGGTCCTCCATCAGCTTTTCTATGACTTGGTCCATCTAAGGTCATATAATGACACGACCACATATATAATTAGCGGTATATGTTAATGTGTACATAGAAAGAACAAATAATTGGAATAAAGTTTCAGCTTCGAGATCTCAGAAAATAAATTTAAAATATGTATTAAAAAGCAAAAGTTACACATTACATGCATGCAGGCTGAGCATAAAAATATTTCAGTGTGTCTTTGAGACTAAAGGTGGAAAATTGTAGCTTCTTTTTGCAAAAATAAAGTGTCTTGTATTCTCATTTTTCACGATCTCCAGGCACTTCATAGCAATAAAGACTGATACTGAAGACTCCACAATGTATATAATAGCTCGATCCACTTGCCCAATAATGTAATATATGCTGCTATTGAATGCTGTGATGCAGTAGGCCAAGGAATCTTTGAAAACATTCAGTATAGCTTTATCAACTTGCAACTTACTCAATAATTCAGTGTTGTGCAAATATAATGCTACAAGTACAAAGTAGGCCGTGGAATCAATAAATCAAAAGTCCCCATTTACTATATGTTCTCATTAATCCTTATTGATGAATTTGAATACGCAACATTATTGTTCTTGTGTAAAAGCTACAAATGCTGTGGACTCATTTACCTGAGAAAGGGAAAGATTCCGAGCTTTTAGTTTTACTTTCACTGCAAGGAATGGAGCTTTTTGTGATATAGCCCATAGATAATAGATGTTAGGTAAGAGTTGAATGCAGTATCGTTTTCACGATTCATACATTTTAACACCACGCCAATTTCCATTTTCCAAGTTGAAGCTAGCATCGGCCCCCACACCTTTTTTATCTGCGTGCTAAATTATTCACGTCTTGCATCTGCCTTGATATGAGAGCTCTTTGCATCCCAGCTGTCTATGAGAGATTCAGGGTCGCATCACCATGCAACTTTTTCTTTGTAATTTTGTTTTTCTTTTCCATATATACAGACAGAAGACAGAAAATCATTCCTTTGTTTTTTTTAGAGAGAGAGGATAGAAAATAATACGTGGTCGTTATTTCAGCCATGATTTAATAACGTGGGCCTTTTTAAAAAAAAATATATAAATTTGATTTAATAAATTATATAACGAGTAATATTAATATATATCATTAATTAATAAATTTATAATTTTTATATAATTTATAAAATATTATTACGTATTTAAAAACTCATTATATAACTTATTAAATCAATTTTATATGAACATATTGTTGTGCTCATTTACAATCAATCACGTGATTAGGTCTCTTTACCCAAATTAAATACAAATACAAGTTATACAACTTATAAAATAAGAGTATTTATGAAATGAAACTGATACAGAGCAGTTGACTCTGATTGACTATGACTCATGAGTGGTGTTTCCAAATTCATTGTCATGGCCATTGGCCAAGATATTGAGATTCTTCAATTGCGTTTTATCATTTGTTTCTCCAGCTAATGCGATCTTGACACCATGGCAATTGACATATACATGTATATACAAAACCCTCTATTCTTTATATAAAAAGAAATTATTTGAAAAGTGATTAAACATTGTCAATGAATTAACCATCCTCGATATAACACATTTAGAATATATTATTTGAGTGCATAAAAATAGCAGTAACAGTTGCTGTCACAGCCATGTCGGCAATGAATACAAACCTGCTAACTCAAGGACATAATCAGTCTATTAGACTGATTTTTTAATTTTCATATTGTTTCATAAATTTTAACAAAAAAAACATATATTCGTAAAAAAAAAAGACAAAAACATCTTATATGAAAAAAATACATAATGAAACTTATAAATGTAAGTATAATATATAACTAAAAATAGTTCTCAAAAGTATATATATAACCAAAAATAAAAATTATTAATAATTAAATAAAAATAAAATAATACATTATTAAAATTGTACTTTATGACATCTCAAAGCTTATAATTTTGTTGATTTGAAAATTTGGGTAATTTTTAAATTAACGAGTTAAATTTATTTTTTATTAAAAACTATTTGGTTGAGACTTTCAAAGTAAAGACAGAGACGAAAAGACGCGTTCAACTCAATTTAGGTCTACTTCAATTTTATTGAGTTTAATGAACTCACTTATACATACTATTGAGTAATAATTTTACAGCGAAATTACATAAAAGCTATGCCTTTACAAAATAAAACAAAAGAAGAAAAAATGAGACAAAGAAATTAACGTAATATAAAAATTGATGTTCTTCCCCTTCTCTATAATTTACCTCTTTTAATAGGTGTTGTAGAGTTTAGTAGTAAAGTCTTTTTAAGAAAATAATTAATTTCTTAATTGGAATAATATCATAATTTTAGGGATATTGATTCTCTAATTAATTTCTAAATTTAATTTCATAATTTTAGGGATATAATAATCTCTTTAATTATGTTCCTTTAAATGGATAAGGACCCATTTTTTAGGATTATGATTGACCTCAAAAATTAAGGGGAACAAGAGTCCCTTAGTTTTTAGTATTAACTTGTTGACAATGAAAACTTTATTATAATTTGGGTTTGAAGATTTACCCTTAGATTTTTTGGTTTATCTTGGGGTGTTTGAGTAGCTTGAACCTTTGATTTGTTAATGATAAACACCTCTATTGGTACTTTGAGGTATAGTTTGTTAATGTCAATCGCCTCTATTAGTATTTAAGGGCCTAGATTTTTTAATCTTGCTCATCATTCGCTTGCCTTCCTAGCCCTAGGCAGGCTCGAGATTCATGACATTCATAAAAAGAGAATGATTTTTCTACCATTACCCATTTGCCTTCCCTACCCTAGGCAGGCTCAGGATTAGTAGCGTTTGCAGAAATTCTTTATTCTTCCTACCTTGGACAAGCTCGATATTCATGTCGCTTATAAAAATTTTATCCTTGCCTTGAGCAGGTTCGGGATTCATGTCGCTTGTAGAAATTTCATCTTTATCTTAAGTGGGCTCGAGAATCAGGACGCTTGTAGAAATTCCATCCTTACTCTGGACAGGTTTCAGATTCATGTTGCTTGTAGAAATTTTATCACTGTCCTGGGCGGGCTCGAAATTCATGTCACTTGTAGAAATTTCATCCTTGCCTAGGTAGACTCAGGATTCATATCGCTTTGCTCCTTAAGTCGAGTAGAGGTCCAAAGCATATGATCAGAATTAAAAAGAAAACATGTAGATAATAACTAATAGTGAGCAAAAAGGGTTTATATGGTCAGCCTCGTAGAGGTCTCACATGCTCGGCCTCAGTGAAGTCTTAAATGTTCAGCATTGGTGAGTGCTTAGGTGCTCAAGTTTGAAAACATCTTACGTAATTAGATTCAGTGAGAGCTTAAATGATCAGCCTCAGTAAGAGCTTAAGTGATCAGACTCAGGAAAAATTTAGATGTTCAGACTCAATGAGAAGTTAGGTGGTCTGGCTTGATAAGAGCTTAAAAAGTTAAGCTTGATGAAATCTTAAGTGGTCGAGCTCGGTGAGAGTTTGATTAGCCTTAAAGAGAGCTTAAGTGATAGGGATCAGTAAGAGCTTAGTTGGTCAAGCTCAGTGAGATCTTAAGTGATCCAACTAGGTGAGAGTTTAGGTGTTTGGGCTTAGTAAGAGCTTAAGTGCTTAGGCTCGGTAAGAGTTTTAGTACTCGAGCTTGGGTGCTCAAGCTCAAGGATAGCTTAGGTTGTAGTAACCAGTATCCACAACCGATAAGAATAAGTATTTATATATGCATAAATATACGTATTTTATTTGTATGTGGGTGATACTTGATTTATATATTGTTATTAGTAGTGTTTGTATATGTTAAGGTCATACTATTACCATTGGGTTTAATTGCAAGACTTTAAATTTATTTTAGGGACCAAATTATAATACTTTAAAAGTTTTGGGGGCAAATTCATAAATATAAAAAATTAGCCACTTAGTATAACAATACACTTTTAAAACCCTAATTCTCTCATTTTGGTCGAGCTACCTCTTTTAGAGAGAGAGAAGAGAGAAAAAGAGGGTAGAGAAAGAGAAGAAGGAGAAGAAAAAGAAGAAGAAATTGAAATTTTGGATTTTAAGAGGTATATCACAACTATTTCTCAATTTATTGGTGTTAATTATGTTAATTTCTTTAAGTTTTGATTTCTGAAAATATGTATAATTGAGGATTTGATGTGTATTTCGTATGATATTTTGAGAATTGATGATGATCTATAAGATAGCTTGATAAATCATGATGGATTGTAGAATTTCTGCTTGATAGTCTCTTGATCTAGGAATTTTATAAATTGTTGTGATTCGATTCTGGTTTTAAATTTTGAGTATATAAAATTAGATATGTTTAGGATCATCTGAGACTTTGAATCAATTCAAAATTTCAGAAATTGAATTTGTTGTGAATTTACCAAAATAACCCTAAAATTTTGGAAATTTTCTATGTAAACAGTATGATACAGTGACAAATAATTTTTGTCCTACTGAATGATCTTTAAAAATTACGAATTTATAGAATATGATAAGATTATATGTCTAATATGATATACTCAAAATTGAGAATTTAGATCAATGTGGTTGAAGTGTTATGATTTTCTAAAGTATATCAGCTCATTGTAGTATTTGATTAACAGATTTTTAAAGCTATAGAATAAAATAGTTTTAAAATACTTTTGGCAGTTATTTTGAAGTAAAATATTTATCATGGATTGGAATATGTGTCAATAGTATTTCTGTGATAGTTTTATAATTTTTGAGTTAGTATATGATTTTATAAAATTAGGAGATTGAATACTGTTCAATAAGTATCTTGATCCTATCAGGTTAGTAGTTTGGATTTGATGGTGTGTATGGAATAGATTATGTAGGAATTTTGTTATAATATTTATATATAGGAATTATTTATGAGTCAAGAATGATATATTCTGATTTTGGAGTAATTTAACATCATTTGATATATTAGAAAATTTTGTTAAGTGTAAGTGGTCAGAATGACAGGTTTTAAGAAACCAAGTATTTAGACCAATTTGATGTGATAAATGCATTGTGTATAATTTTGTAAGCTATTTAAAGTATTTTGTGTGAATTGTGAGGCTTATGAAAGGATTGATCTCTATTGATAGGTTAAGGAGATTTAAGTCTTGTAACTGTAAGTGCTAAGAGGTAAGTATACTAGACTTTTTTACTAAAATCACAATAAACATAGTAATTATTTTGTATGATTTTGTAAATAGGGTTAAGAATATGTTTATGTTATGTTAAAGTATATTTTTATATGAAATGTGAAGATATGTATTTATAAATGTGAGCGTGGACATACATGACATATATGTATTTTTGAAAGTGAGCTTTCAAAATAAAATGTGTTTAACAAAGAAAACTTTTGAAGTGTAATATGTCCATGTGAAATATTTTGTGTTTTGAGGGTACTTGAACTCACTGTTAACTTAGTAGGCATTTTATGTGATTTTTGGAGCCTTTATGTGTGGCATTTCCTTCGGGATTGGTATATGTTATGTGTTCCGTATGTAGGGAGGATCTTATTGGTACCTAAAAGAAGAGTGAGTCATCACATTCGTGTGGTGGCGTATTGGTGCATGTGAGAGGACTCATCGATGATCAGGGTGAGGGTTTGGCTTTTACCTTCGGGTATGAGCATTATATATGTGTGATTTAAAAACCTCACTTGTACTATTCCTCTCATACGGTATGTCACCTACGAGTGACATTTGGCTCATTATGTAATATGTGATATATAAGTCCTACTAAGTAGTAGTTGAGTGATGGTATTCCTATTATATGTTTTAAAAGAATGTGTAAGCGCTTACATGATATGTGATTTGATAGGATTATGATTTTGATTGATCACAACATATCATACATATGCATTGTGTACATATATGTATTTGTATTTGATATATGAAAAATAAGTATGCTTACTGAGTTTTATAATCATTATAGTTTATGGTGATTTCAGGTAAATATGGTATATGTGTGCTTAACGGATTTGGCAAGGCTTCTGCTGTCCCTTGGGTTCCCTAAGTTGTTAGGCTGCTAAGTGTTTCATTTGTGGACATATAGTTTAAGATATTTGATTTGTCCCTATCGAATAAATAATTATGTGTTATTTTATTAAGTGTGGTTGGATTTAGTTTAAGTTTCACCAAATGTGGTTATAAATTAATTTTAAATAAGAATTTGCAATGAATATATTCTGGGCTTCCGGTAACAAAGTTGCTACTGGTGACGTAGTGGAGTGTTAATCTCTGAGAAAACTCTGCGTATCTCCGATTTAATAATTGTCCCAGTCATAATTCAATTGCTATAATTATGAAAGAAATTGAAATGAATGTTCAAATATGTTCAATAGAAGATTATGTGTATATGTTAGATTATGAGTTGATTTTTAGTGTTGAACTTACTAGCAACTTACTAAGGATTCCTATATTGAATTAAAGTTTGAATTTTTGTGTAATACTATTTATGAGTGCACTTTATTGAATGAATGTAAGTTATGTCATGTATCAGATCTTTTGAGTCTGGGGCGTGACATAGGTACTCGGGCTCGGGGATAGCTTGGATGCTCAGGCTCAAGGATAGCTTAGGTGCTTGTGCTTGGGCTCGGGCTCGATCTCATGGAAAGCTTAAATGCTTTGGCTCAATGTGAGCTTAAGTGTTTAGCCTCGATGAGGTCTTAAGTGTTCAGCCTCGATGAGGTCTTAAATGTTCAACCTCAATAAAAGCTTAAGTGCTTGACCTCGATAAGGGCTTACGTGTTTAGTCTGGAGGAGGGCTTAGATGTTTGGCCTAGGTAAGGGCTTAAGTGCTTGGGCTCAATGATAGTTTAGGTGGTCAAGCTTGGTAAGAGTTTAAATGATTGGGCTTGGTAAGATCTTAGGTGTTCGAGCTCGATGAAAATTCAGGTGCTCAGGCTTGGATCCTTAATACTTGACCTCGGTCCACAGGTCTATAGAAGGCCATAATGAATCATACATGATATAAAGGCCTATCTACAAAGTATAATAACCTTAGTCAAAATCAAAATTTTAAAACTATAAAGAGCTAACATAGAATATCTAGATAGAGCCTTGGTTCCATCGTTCTCTCATGCATCACCGCTTTCCTTATACATTATTTTCTACAAGTTTTGATTAACATAAAACGATCGCGCTGGTGATTCCATTACCATACTTTACTTATCTCCTTTCATAGGTCCCAAGTTCAATTGTTTATAGTAAGCTTTCCCTTTTTTTTTTTAATTGGGAATCTTCTTTACCCAAAATGAGAGCACCAAAACTCTCTTCTCCCAAGGAGAATGTTCTAATTGGTAGAAGCCTATCATTTTTTCAATTTTTCTTCTTTTGGTTTCACCTCCCCTCTTTTTCTTTTCCCCTTTGTCTGGCTTTCTCTTCTTCTACTTGTTCGTTTTTTTCTCTTTTGTTTTTTAATTTTTGGTAGAAGAGAATCGTCTTGCCATCAAATCAATTCAAAAATTTAGGAGATTAGCATCACAATTTTCTAATTAAGATGAACTGATTTTGCATTACTAAAATTTTTTGTATAAAATTAAGACATATTATTATAAAATTATACATTAGCATAAAAATTTAACATTAATCAAAATCAAAACTTATCTTTAATTTGTTGTTAGTCTCTGTGACTTTTTATGTTATTTCTCACAAACAACACCAAAAACTATTAACTCAAAATTTTAATTTATTGAGCCAACGAACTTTAAATTTATTTGTTGAAAAAATGAAAAGGCCTCCGCTATTGGACAACGGTAAGATGGGCCTTGGTAGTTCTGGCAACCTGTAACAGAAAACAAAGGCAAAATTAGGTCTCATCGGTAGTTTTTTCAGCATGAACCCTCTAATTCTTAATTTAATTGGTATAGATTATGACTAAGAGTGCAAAAAGGCTAAAGAGTCAAGGTGTGTAAATTTTTCATTACTTTTGTTTGTTGTGGCTTTATCTTTTTACAGTTGGTCCATGCTAGGAGTGGACATGATTTGGTTTGATTTTTATCGAAACTGAACCAAACTAGTTATGTTGAATTTTTTCTAAATTTGGAACAAAAAAAAAAACCATTTTTTTTTAGAAAAAAATTTGATTTTTCGATTCGGTTATTTTAATTTTTCCTAATCTCCACATTCAATCTCCAAATTTTGATCCTAATTCAATCTCTAAATTCTCATCAATCTCAGCAACTTCAACCATTTAATTATAATAGGCATATAACTAGATTAAATGAAAAAAATCAAAGCAAAAACAAAAAAGACAACTGTCTTCATAAGCGAGGTCATCATTCATCAATTCAATTCAATTCAACTATTCGCATGACTCATAGCAAGGTGACAACGATGAGATGGTAAGAAGGCGAGGCGGTGACAACGAAAAGGCAAGGTGGTGACAGTAAAAAGGAAAGGCGACACTAGTGAGGTGGTGACAAAATCTTGACAGACATGAAATTGCCAATTGGTGATGTTAGACTTAGATGAGTACATGAGAGAGAGAGTGTGTGTGTGTGTGTGTGTGTGTGATGTGAGACTTAGATGAGAGAGTTATGGAGGAGGGTGTTTTAAACTTTTGAGACGTGGTGAGATACTAAGATTGAGATATAAACAAAATTAGGGTTAGGTATTTCAATTTAAATTTTATATAAGAACTATTATATGCAGGCAAACTCATTTTAACAATTAAATTTCACCAATAACTTATTGACACATGGCAAAATTGATTTTTGGTTCAGTTTTGATTTTTAATGTAACCGGACCAAAACCTAATCATTTAAAAATTGAAGGTTTTTCATTTAAATAAAAAAATCGAACTAAATCAACCGGTTCAATTCTTTAGTTTTTAGTTTTTTTTACCCACCCTTAGTCCTTGCCATTTTATTTTGAAAAATCTGAGCTCTATCTTCGTCATGATTTGTGGCAGGCTAGAGGTTGATGGAATTGATCTTAATCCTAAGATTTTTGAATTTTTCCTTATCAAGTGATGATTGATGAAGACCTCTTAAGTCATGGGATCCTAGTATTAATGCAAATCTTTAATCTTATTGGGGTTTATTGTGTTCAAAAAATTATGAACGACCTTATCAGGATTAAACATACATACCAAGGAGATTTCTGCATTTGGTATATGTAGACGAATTTTTTGCTCTCGACCCACCTACGATCAGTTTAGGTCAGATTTGGGCTTCAATTCTCTTTATAGGTTAAGGTTCCTTGTCTCAAGGTGTGGGCTGTTATGTCTTTAATCTTTGGCCTAACTAGGTTAGGTCTCAATATTGAGTTAGACTCTTATGGGAATTGTATTAGTATAAAAGTTTAATGTTAATCAAGATCATTAAATTATTAAAAGTAAATTGGATTCACAAGTAAAACTAATTTTATTTTAAAATATGTATAAATATAACATAAATAAAAGAAAAGTAAAAGTTGAGTGTTTGACAAATTCCTATAAAAAAATAATTTAAAAAAAAATTAAATTTAAAAAAATTATGAAGTAATATAATTAACAAATCTGTTTATATTAATTTAAGTTTTAGAAGGTTAAGGAAATTCATTGTTATATATATATATATATATATATATATATTAAATGTAAGTTAATTTAATCTTATTAAAGTTGTTTCTCTGAGAAAAAGTTTCTTTTTTGGGCCTAAAGGCCCTTAAGTTCGACAATGGTCAGACTCTGAGAGCTCAGTCGGACGTTACCTTTAAAAAACAACCCTCCTCAAAGGCTTATCGTTGCTTAAGGGACGAAGTCCAATTCAAAGACAGGCTCGGAGTAACGCCCAATAGGTCTGAATCCTGACCAAACTGAACGGTGAAGAACCAGCTCGAACTCGAAAGGATCTAATTGATAATCAGATACACTTGTTCGGCTAGACCGACCGGAATACAACCATGGTCCCTGCCTACGTACTAATCAGGTCGGCTCATCCCGATGCCTGTACAGTTAACGAAGAAGTCTGGGTTAACTACTTATCAAATGGGCCAATCAAGTATAGTTAACGCGATCAACAAGAGGCCCGCTCTTAAAAATCCCAAGTCAACCAAATCGATGGGGGAGATGCCGCCAGAAATCTGACCCGAGCCACTCGAATCTAGCCTCGCACTTAACCAAAACCACCAACAGAGATAAACCCAATGAATAAGCTTAACACATCATAAGGGAACCTGACATGCAGCAGGAGCAGGATCAGGAGATCCAAAGAAAGATATTTGACGTATGTCAGATGCACAGCAGAAGGATATTTGACGTGTATCAGATCCACAGCAGAAAAATATTTGGCGTGTGTCAGACGCGCAACAGAGAATATTCAGTGCAAGGCAGAAGTATAGCAGAGGTGAAAAATCTAAAAAGACCCCCGAAATGTCAGCGTTACAAAAAGAAAAAATGAAGATATTTAGGAAGATGATGCCCAAATAGCAAAAAACAAAAATTAACAAAGAGAAAAAATGTTTTCCTCCTCCCATTTTGAGCATATTTTTTACTTCTTTCGTATTAGAACTCCGATAAAAAGAGAAAAAGACCCATTCTGACTTAAGCATCAGAGAGTCTCCACTGATACCCACCTCAGCAAGACTGTCATTGAGTTTGGGTCTATATTTTTTGTAAGCTTTTTGCAGCTGGCAGCAAAATAGGAAGCCCAAGCCTGCGTTGGTCACTCCCATCAAGACAAAGTCCAAGTTTCATTTTCATTCACAAATAAATTTAAAACTCGTTGACAAAATGAACCATTTCTTCGAGTCAACAAGAGTAAGAAATACAAATTATATTTGTGTTTCTAAAATAATGAATACAAATTCTTTAAGAGAAATTAATTTACAATTTTAGAAGAATTTTGAATAAAATACAAGGTTGAGAATGCCTAAATAAATAAATAAAAATAGTTATTGTATTTTTAAAGTTTTTTTTCTCCAAAAATTGTCTAGGCTACTGCCGAGCCGAAGCCCTCCCCCAACTGATTCTGTCACTGCCGATGTCTGAGTTATTAGATGATATAGAAGGAGAGGTTAGGCTAATGTGGCTATGTTAGTTGAGATAGCTTGTCAAAGTTTGTTAGCAGTTTTCCATCAGTTTCAACAACTTGCAAGCATCTCTGTTTTTAGTAATTTCTTCTCGTAATTTTGTCTATAAATATCTAGCATTTGTAGTCCTATAAATTATTCTAAACTTATTAATAAAGAACTAAGATCCTCTCATGATTTAAACTTTCAATTTAATCAATACAAACGTATAATTAGTAGTTGATAAATAAAAAAAGTATAAATCTTGACTATTGGCCAATTACAGTGAGCCACTTATTTAAGAGCGTCTAAATGAAAATAAACTTTATATCAAATTCGCACTCTACTTAATTAGAATTTGAATTAAATATACGCATCACACTTTAAAAAATATTTAAATTTATATTCTATAAATATCAGCAATTATTCATAAATTATAAATTCACAATTCATTTAGATTCATCATTGATTCACATTCATTGTTCATTTAGATATATAATTAATTAATTCACATTCATCAGTGATTCAATATTCACAATTCACATTGATTATTTATTTATTTATTCAAACATCCAGTAAATATGACCATCCTAATTGTTTTTGCATATACTCTTTCGTGCACAACACTTTCTTTTTTGGATAAATATTGACTTAAAGGTCGAAGTGATTTTTTCTTACAATAGGATAGTGTGCTCTTGCTAATCAAAAGAGTTCGCAAAGGCAAGTCTGTAATTTTCGTGAGGTTCTAAATTAGAAAATTTCAATAGTCTTATCTATAAGAATATTTTGACTAAAAGACGACCACTTATATAGAAAAGAACCAAAAAAAAAATCAAAATTGAAAAAGAAAGAAAGAAAAAATAAAAAACAAAAAACGCAAGAAGACGATAAAGACGACAAAAACTACTAAAACCTTAACTGTTGCAGGAGTTGTCGCTCGCCGCCATCAATCGCCACACTGGTTTCCATTCACCACATATCAATACTTCAATTAACTCAAAAATGGCTGACCACTCAATCTCAACCGTGTTCTCTTATTTATACGTATATCATCAAAATAGAAGAGTAGAAAAAAATATAAGTACATTGTAAGCTTTCTATTAAACTATTGGTGGAATACTTTCTCTATTATTATATTTTTTATAATCAAATGTCTTTATTAGTTTTAAAGTTCAAATAACTTATGAGCTCTTGTTTAACCAAAAACAAGATTACAACTTTATGAAAACCTTTAGTTGTGCTTCTTATTTTTACCTTAGACCATATCATAATCAAAAACTAAATTTTTATACTGAAAAGTATGTTTTCATTAGGTATAATTTATAATACAAAAGTAATTGATACATGAACTCAAAAGGAAGAGTGTATATTGTAAGACATGTTAGTTTTAATGAATTAGATTTCCCATTTGCTTTAGATTCTCTCTTTTAGAAATCTAAAAGCTCTAGTTCATGTTAGATATTCCCAGAGTATGTTTTTTCCTTTTATCACTTGTAGAATTCAAGCAGTAAAATTTTTTCCTCAAATGTTAATCAAAACAACACTGTAGTAGACTGTTGCAAATAGGTTTATACCATAGTCACCTTCTAAAACCCATACAGATACTATTAGCTATGAATAACCAATTAAAGAGCCCACACAAGATATAAACACTGATCAAACACATATTGAACCTTAACTTCTATGTATACCTACATTGCATCATGTAGTACTAATACTAGAATCTGCTAACAATTTACACCCTATGATTATTAGATCTAAATCAAGGACATATATAAGCCTAAAGTTTATCTTACAAAATGAAATAAAGCACCTAATTATACACACAAAAAAAATAATAAGGACATCAGAAGCTTTGGCAATTCCACATTAGCAAGCAACAATGGAAGATAAGTATAGAAATTTGATAAGAAATCAAACTTGGAGTTTAGTTCTTTGCAGTTCACATTATAATGGATTTGTAGGTCAAAGAAAAATCCCATGTTTTTTTTACAAAAAAATTCAAGGAAAATCTTTTTTTAATAAAATTTGAAGAGTTTCATTTTGTGCGTCAATTTATTTTATATGATGGGAGTGTAATCAAATGATATTCCATCGTAAACATCCCTCCACTACTACTGTGTTATAGAATATTAAAAATATTATTTGAATTAGATATTTAAGTGTTATAAATAAGCAAAGTGTAAATTACTTTGCTAGTAGGTGGTGAAGTCTTCCTTGTTCTTTCCATGAATTTGTTGATACATTGATTGTTGCTCTTTGCATTTTGCTGGATTTAGCAATAATATCATTTGGTTATTTACCAAAAAATACTTGTTATAAAAGACTTCTAAGATACTGAGCCAGTACTTGTTAGCTCCTACAGAGGCACATCGACAGTGTTACAAAAGACTTTTAAAATATTTACAAGACACTAAAGATTATGGTTTGGTTTTTTGACCAAACAAACAGTGAGTATTGTTGCTTTTACTGATACAAATTGGACCAGTGATGTTGATGAAGGAGATTTGCAGAAGGGTACTGTGTGTTTCTTGTTGAAAATACGGTATCTTAGAGTTATAAGAATCTGAAAATAGAGCTCAATGTCTCTTCCAGAAAGTTGAGTTCGAGGGCTGACCAGCGCATAAAAGTGGCAAGAACAACTATTGTGGTAGCCATGTCAGCAGTGGATACAGAGCCTAATGCCTAAGTCAAATGACGATCTAGAAAGAGAGGTTTATCTGACGAGGTTGAATTAGCTGAGGCAATCAAATTTTGTTAGTACTTTCCGTCAATTTCAACAACTTGTATAACTTGCAAACATCTCCCTTTCTAATAGCTTCTTGTAATTTCGTCTATAAATAATTAGTATTTTCAGTCCAGTAAATTATTCCGACCTTATTAATAAAAAGTGACTATAAAATTCTTTTTTTCCCCCATAAATTAGTATTTAATTATTTTTCTTAGAAAACTTTCTTGTCACAAATCTTAATATTTCTTAGTGTATCTCATTACGTAGAACCTACTAAAATAATGTCCAGGCAAAACATATGACATATGTACGAGGATGGATGGAAGGAGTATAATAGAATAAATAACGAGGATGGTACTCCAATAATTATTTGAAAATCTTTGCATGAAAGGGGGCAAAGCTTTCATTTGTTTTTATTCCCAATTAACTACATTGACCATAGACTTATTCTTATTTGAGCATGACTTTCCTCAATTACTATCTAGGTCAAATAGTATTTGTATAGTGCCTTAACTGTCCTAAAAATAATGAATATATATATATGGGTTACTACTCTTCAGTTTTGGTTGGAATATAGAAATTTCGGTAAGGGAATTTAAATTTGAGATTTTTATTAAAGTAGATAAATGAACAGTTAATTTTTTATCATTAAACTATTAACACAAATTCTAAACATAAAGATCCAGTTACTATACGTTGTGGTCTTAGAGCCGGGAGTGTAAGCTTTCATACTTATTTAAATTTAATATTAGAAGATGGAAACGCTTGTTTTTGAAAAAAAAAAAAAAGAGAAAAAGACTTTCAACAAGAAACATGAACTGTTGAATATTGATATCACAAATAACGTAAAGTGTAAGAGATTATTATTTAAACTCTCTCGTTCAAAAATTGGATTGAGTTATTACATAATTAGTCAAAAAAGAAAAAAGTTAGGGTCGGTTTAAAGAGTGAAGACATTATCTTTGAAATAAAAGAATATCTTATTTTATGACAGTAAAATGTACTTTGCATTCTCATTTTCACAACATAAAAGGAATTTATATGATACCACTCTTTGTTGAGAGGATTTTAGTGTACATTTTAAAATATCATTAATGCGCTGCAAATGTCTTACTCTCACAAAAATTTAAAAAATATTTATTAAATTAAAAAAAAAAGTAATTAAGAGAATAAAAAAAAATATAAAATTTACGTAATTCGATAAATTTATCTATATTTATAATAAATTTGAAGATTTTAACTTTTTTTATTCTTAATTTTTTATATTCAAAAAATTTCACAATAATTATAAAAAATACCCAAAAGTTATTAAGAATCTATATCACACTATCTTGTATGCTCAATATTTAAATATAATTTAAACTTTTTATTTTTTTTTATGCTAATTTAATGTCCTCTTTAAATACAAAGAATTATATGAATTTATATAGTGATTACAATCACCTTAAATGTAACACCTTAGGCAAATCATATATTGTCAAGACACGGAAAAGATACTGAGTTTATAAGAGGTGACTCATACTTTAATTGACAATATGCATTTTGGGTGACGGATATTTGCGTAAAGCCCAAGAACAAAATCGTGCGGGCTTATGCTTAAAATGGATAATATCTTACTAGGTTTAGGTTGGGTCATGACAAATAATATCAGAGCCATTCCGGTGTCCTCTTGGGTGGTAGTAAGGCAAACCTCAACGAGGACATTGAGTCCCTAAGGGGGGTGTATGTAACACTATATGCAAATCCCACATCGCTAAGGCACGAGAGAGATACTGAGTTTATAAGGGGTGACTCACACCTTAATTGGCAAGACGCGTTTTGGGTGAATGATGCTTGCGTGAAGCTCAAGAACAAAATCGTGCGGGCTCAGGCCCAAAGCGGTGAATATCTTACCAGGTTTGAGTTGGGTCATGACATTAAAACTATAAAACTAGTTAAAATAAGAGTATTTATTTTTGGGAGTCCAAATCCTATTCAAAAAAGTCAATTGAACCAAAATAAAAAATACTCATAAGTTGTCACATGAACAGTACCAGTGTGAATAGTTATTGTGTGAAGAGTAACTTGCTTCCAACTTTTTTTATTTTGCTCATTCCTCGCACGACTTTTACGTACTAGACTTATTGCTGACTTTTCTTTGATTTCTAACTCAAAATCAAAACTTATCCTTAATTTTGAATCACCAATTCTACAAACTATTCATTGATTCAAAATCCTTCCAATGAGCTTTATCATAATCCATCCACTCCAATGCTCTATCATCCAGCGTTAATATCAATTAAGTCTCTATCCAAACTCAGCATTCCTTTTGTGCTCATGACCTGAGTTCATCTTCTCTTGAATCCCCTTCCTATTGAGATTTCCAATGCCACTATTGACACCATTATAATGCCTTGTCGTATCCTTCACATGCATTATCTTTCAACCTTTATCATCATGGTGAGAAAATTTCAATGTTGTACTTTAGTAAGTATCCCCCTAACAATTCCATGTTATAACCCCACATTATTGCCAACAAGCATATACAACCCTTTGTGTTTCTCATCTCTCATAACTATAGATCATTTTCTTACATCCAGTATTCCTTTTTCTACCTTAAATGAATACTCCTCTTGATCTAGTATTCCTATAGATATCAAATTCCTCTTAGCTTCAGGAACATGCCTAACCCTATGTAATTTTCTAATCTCCCCATCATGCATTCTTATCCTAACACTATTAATCCTCTTGACTTTACAAGTCATATTATTCCCCATTAATATTTTCTTTCCCCTAATGGTTTTATAATTAATAAACAATGACTTTTTTGAACATACATGATAACTACAATCAGAATCAAGTATCTATCTACCAACATATTTCTTACCATAAACTATTAAGAACTCTGCATTTTCCAAAGCTTCATCAGAAACTATTGCAGCCTCTCTTTAACTCTTTGCCTTTCTTACCAGACAATTATCCTCAAGTGTCATTCTTTATTATAATTATAATACCTTTTAGATCTGTCTCATTGGTTTCTCTTACTATCTCATCCTCTTGCAACTAATCTTATTGCACTTTCAGATTTCGATCTTTTCTCATTTCTTTAGTATTTAACGAGACTTTAATATTGTCCATTGTTAAAGTCTCTCTATTATACATGAGTGTGTCCACGAAATGCTCATAACTTGGAGGAAGAGAGCATAACAAGGTAATAGTCTTATCTTCATCATCGATCTTGATGTCTATTATCTCAAGATCAATGACAATCTTGTTAAAGGCGTTAATGTGATCAGTTTGAAAGTTCCCTAAGTCGTTGCTAACTGATATAACTTCTTCTTTATATACAAACAATTCACTAAAGACTTCGTCATGTATAGTATGTCAAGTTTCTTCTTAAAACTCATTATTGTCTTCTCTTCCACCACCTCCCTTAAAACTTTATCACTCAAAGATAGTGCTATTATACTATGGGCTCTTTTGCGAATAGCTTCTTCATCTAAATCACCACGTTTACTGACTTATTTTTTATCAGTAGTCATTGCTTGAGTTTTCTCACGAGCTTATTCCAACATTTGACTCACCAATAGAGCCATCACTTTCACCTTTCATAGATTAAAATCATTTCGCCCATTAAACTTTTTTATTTCATATTTGTGAGTTGTTAAGGTTATACCAACCTATGCTCTGATAACAGTTTATTAGGAGAACTCTAGTGTGTACTCTAAAATACCCTTAACGTACTGCAAAAGTCTAACTCTCACAAACAACTAAGAAAAGAAATATTACACAATAAGAGGATAAACAACTAATAGAGCAAAGAAAAAGCACATCAATTTACGTGGTTCGGTAAATCTGCCTACGTCTACGGTGAATCTGAGAATCCTAACTTCTTTATTCCCAATTCTTTTGTACCCAAAGAACCCTATACTAGTTACAAAGATTACCCAAATACCCAAAAGCTATCAAGAATCTATATCACATTATCTTATATACTCAAAACACTCAAGTGTAACTTAAATTTTTTATTCTCTTTTATACTAATTAGATGTCTTCTTTAAATATAAAGAATTACAAAGGTTTATATAGTAATTACAGTGACCTTAAAAATTTTAAAACTAATTGTAATAAGAGTTTTAATTTTGAGAGTTCAAATTTCACTTAAAGAAATCATTTGAGTCAAAATAAAAAATACACATAAATTATCGCGTGAACAATTACTGCATAAATAATACTCGTGTGACATAATACCTTACTTCCAACATTTTCATTTTACTCTCTTCTCGCACGACCTTTAAGTAATATACTTCTCATTAGACTCTTCAATAATCTCCAACTCAATATCAAATCTCATTTTTAATTTTAAATCATCAATTTTTAATATTTTTAATTCGAATCAAGTTAATTACTAGTGTTGCACTAATTACAGTGAAATTTACATAATAATTGTAATCAATTAATGAATTGGGGGAAGCAATAGGCTTAGGCTTTTATGTGTGTGATAAGTAACCAGTTATTGAAAACAAAAGACAGAAAAAAAAAGAAAAGATATTGAATCAAATATTATTAATTGATTCGAATAGCATATAAATTATGCATGCATATAAAAAAAAAATACTCTCCTCCTATCATTGATCTATATTCTCTCTACTTTCCGCAACACTTTGACATATTTATTTGATTAAAAAAAAAAAAAAGAGAAAGAACATTTTCCAGTACCCATACAAGTTTTGACATGTCAACACACAAAAAATGATAAAAGAATAATATTAATAAACCCTAGCGATTAATATATAAATCAAGACCCACAAACAAAACCCTGGCGTCTTGTCCCTCTCTTGAGATTCTACAACACTTTCTCGGAAAACAATCAAACACAAATGGGTGCGTGCGCTTCATCTCCAAAAACAAACACAGGTCGAGATCAAGTAGGAGGAGCAGACTACAGCAGCAACAGCATCAAACGGCCATCAACAGCCCAGGTGATCCGCGTGGACGGTCGAGTGCAAGAGTTCAAGGCTCCAGTCCAAGCCAAGACCATCATCTCTCAGAATCCGAACCATTTCATCTGCAGCTCAGAATCCATGTCCATCGGCACGTGCATGCCGCAGGTGCCAGATGATGAAGAGCTACAGCTGGGTCAAATTTACTTCCTCGTGCCAATGTCTCAAGCGCGCAAGCAACTCACTCTCGGAGACTTGTGCTCTCTCGCCATTAAAGCCAGCTCTTCAACTGCAATTGGTAAAGGCAGCGTTGACTTTTCACGTCAAGGGGGTACAATTACAAACTACAAAGCTCATATTCCCGTAATCAATAAATATTTAAGGGGGTAAGGTTATTATTTGGACGAGTAATCCCATGCTTATAGCTTATTGGATACATTTTTTTTAAAAAAAATAAATGTAGTGTTGTTACAGAGATTTAGTTTTTTAGCTCGGGCACATTAATGTCACTTGGCCTTCTGGAAATTTGGCTCATCTTGTTAAAAAGTCAACATATTCAATAGCTTAGGTTTCTAGACGGTTCTTGTTCTGTAAGGTAATTATTAGCTGTTAATTGAATTTTACAATCAGAAACAGAGTAAAACTTTATATTTAACTATTCTATGCATTAACATGCGCTTTGAATTTATCAATGCATTAATTATAAAATTGAGAGATTAAGATCCTCGTTTGATTAGCTTTTTTTTTGTTGTTAATTTATATGTTTCTGATTCGTAGTTAGCAAATGATTCTTCAAAATATTCTTCAATCAAAATGTTTTTTCAGAGTTAGATAAGATTCAAATCAATAAAGAATCCAAAATGGGCAGTTGGGCAGGACTTTGTCTATCGGGTTCACAGCAAATACTGAGCCTTTTGTGCATTATTTGATTGTTTTTCTGTGGGTGTGTGTGCATATGTGATATGTCCATCACCAAGTCAAATATTCAATAGTACTAAATATATGTATATTGTACTCAAATTTCAACCCCTACCCAAATCCCAATCCTCGTTTATATTGCTTTTGCTGCTGTTATCATCGGGACACTGCTAAAATTTCAAATACCAACACAACCTGTAAAGGTTTCCGAATTTAAATAGATTTAATACTCTATTTGTTGAACATATCTTTTAAATCTTAGTGTCTTCCTCGTGACCCACCATATGATGAATCTAAGTAAAAGAACAAAATTTTAATTGTTCGCTTCAGATTGGACCGACCTTTGGTTATTAATTTAACTCTTTCAAACGCAATGCTTCAATGTTGTTGCCCTCGAAGGGAAATAGAATTTTCCTTTTTTATCCTTTGTTTTCAATACTTGTGTAATTGACCGATGTATATTTTTTATTTTAAATAATTATTAAGTAGTGAAGTTGTGTGATTTTCTTTTTTAGCTCTAAAAAAATAAATTAATAAATTAATATAAATCAAACTATTGATTGCACGTGCTCGTATATTGGTTAACTTTCGATCATAAGTTTTTATTGGATAAAAATATTAAAAATATAGTGCAAGATCATAATTTTATAATTGAAAAGTGGATTTTTTTTTTAAATCTAAAAATGACGACACTTTTTAGCTATAGTAAATAAAAGTATTCAAAATATAGTGTAAGATCACCATTTTATAATTGGACAGTGGACTTTTTTATTAAATCTAATAACAGTGATATTCATTTGCTACAGTAATTTTATTACTTGCATATCTATATATTATTTCAATATCTACAGGTTATTTTAAATTTTCTATCTTTTATGTGTTGTGCTACTCATATCAAGATTGTTCTGAGTAGCACTTTATTTAAAACTAAAATGCATATATTTTAATTTTTGTATTCTATTAGTGAAATTTTTTTTGTCAAAAAAAATTATTAAATGATGAAATATTATAATGAGTATTTTTTAATATTACAAAATTTAATTTTTTAATACTTTATTTAAAATAATAAAATATTACTTGCAGAATATAATATTATTCTGTGTTATTTTTGTAAAATGATAGATCAATCGAAAATCATTTTAACGCTTAAAATATTGCTTGCATTTATGCAGTCACGAAAACCATCAATTTACGAATTGCTAATTGCTAAATAGGCATAGCAAAACAAAAATGTGCATTAAATTTGTGTCAAATACAAGTAAAATATTTTACATAATAATTCAAATAAAAAAATTTTAAATTTGCATTTGCCTTACTTTTTAATTGAATTATTTGAATTTGATTTATTTTATTTGTATTTGGCATATATAATTTATTCCGTAATTTTATCTTTTTTTTTATTCTTTTGTAAATGTTAATTATTTTTATTTGCAGGCATATATTTCCTTATTATAAAAATTAACAAATTACATAATTTAAAATTTCGTAAGATATATGTTTTTATACGAATTATAAATGAATTTATATGTTATTTGAATTCGTTTCAATGATGATAATAATAGTAAATTGACCAATCATGATGTTAAAACATGTATATAATTTTTATAATTATTCTCAATTTCAAATTCAATTCTTTTATTATTTAAATTAATTTTTTATTCATATTAATAAATTTCGAACAGAATGTGTGTAAAAAAAATTGTAATTTAGGTTCTGGGCCTTAGTGCTAAGAAAGCCAGCAGCGCCCTCATATTTCAATTTGCGCGGTTAAGTCTAGGTGAAGAGATCCTTAATTTAAGCCCGTATTCCATACCAACACACACTAATACCCAAATGAGATATTTTTGGGCATTTGCTTTACGCCCGTATTTGCTTTTAGACTTACACCTTAAATCCAACAATCTGGACCTACCATGCCCCAGGCCCAATCTATTATTCAAATAATGTTGAGATTTATAGAGAATAAAAAATATTACATTATTTATATTTTTATTTATGAATTTTTGAGTATTTATAGAGTTTATTATTAATTAAAATAAAATAGATGTAAACTTAAAAAGAAAAATTTATAAAAATAAATTAAAAAAAAGATAAATTTAAAAAGAGAAATAAATCTAATAGGTTGAGAAGTCAAAAAAGTAATTCATAAAATAAATATTTTAATTTTTTTTATCAAATAATCCCCACTATATCAGCAAAATTGTAAATTAAAAGACATGACTTGTGATTTTCTTTCAAGTATTTATCCTAAATAATCACAAATATCTTTTACAAAAATTTACCTTTCAAGGTCATTTTTCATAAACAATAATGAGAGGTTGAGTGAATTACAACAGTTATGCTTAAAAAAATAAAATTTACTTTAAATAAAACAGTGTTAAAATTTTCTAGTAATTTGACTATAATTTTGATGATTTTCCTCCTATTTTGCGTGAATTAAAATAAATTTAATTACATAGTTAAGCTGAAACCATTTTTTTTTTGGGATATGAACATATAAATTAATTTATCTCCTTTATAGAAAAAGAATATAACAAGCAATTTGATCAACATATACTCAACTCATCACAACTATCATTACGTATTAAATCATACTTTTTATTCGTTTTTTTTTTCTAGTTTTGCTCTCTCATTCTGAAGAAGAATGGGAGTATTGAAAGAACAAATGGGATCACTAATGCTCCTCAATTCAAAAATCAAATAGTACAGGTGTTCATAATATCAATTATCAGATGAATAATATTAGATATTTTAAATTTATTTTTAAACAAATGAAATATGATTTATCAATTATTATTTAGATTAATAATTTTAAAGTTGTTAATTTTTTTTTAATTCTTATTTTTTTTTCAAAATTTAGCTTTAACCCAATTCTTAAAAAGGTTTAAAGTGACTCATAATTTTAAATTTAAATATTTTGATAACATCTCACTTAAAACTTATGAGAAAGTTTATTATACAAACACCCTAAACTCTGACATAACACTAAGGAAAAAGCTCCAATAATAAATAATAAACTTCAAGATTTATTTATAATTCTCGATATTAACAAGCATTCTAGACAAATAGCATTAATTGAGTCGACTATACTAGCCTTTACAGAAGCCGATCACTCAAAACTTTTAAATTCCAAAAGAAGTATACATCAATCAAAGACTAAAGATTCATCATCTTCCTTAAGGATTTTGAAGTTTGAATCCTTAATTAATTCAATACCTATAATTACAGGACCAACTAATTAACTTTATCACCAATAATCTTTAAGATTTGTCAGCATAAAATTCAATTTGAACAAAGCTTGGATGAGTATAAATTAAGAAGGTATAAACATGCCTTAATTCTAATGTCTATAACATATATATATAAAAAGAGGTGGAGAGACCAATAGAAAGGGTTCCAATTTCTTTTTTTTTTTTTAATTCTTTTTTCCGAACTTTTAATTTCTTCCTCTTAGTTAAACCAACAACTCTTACAGCCCATTTACCAATAACAATACAACCCTTTAGACAACCTCCAATTTCAGTTCCCAAAAAAATATACTCTAACTTATTGGCACAGGCAGCCTGCCCAAAAATCACGGTCAATACATTTACTACAAATGATGCAAACATTTAAAATATATATATTTTTTTTATAATTTTAAGATGTCCAGTATGATTAAATAAGATATTCTATTAAAACAATAATAAATTAAAACATTCTAAATTCATCTATAGATAATATATAAATTATGTATTTATTTATTTAACAAACATTAAAGTTGACACTGAAAGTAAAAAAAATAAAATTATTCAAATATATGCATCAATATACATAATATTACATTACGCTTATGTGGTTGAAATTTAATAAATATTAAAATATAAAGTGTGAATAAAGTAATAATGATATACGTTGGTATGAATTTTTGTTAAATTTAAGATTTTTAATGATATTAAAATAAAAACAAAAGATTAATAATGAGATATTCGTAGGAAATATGAAAGCCAGGGGCGAGTATCGAAGAGTACTGGATGATAGGAACAAGAGATAAAGCACATTAAATCAGGTGGGCGCACGGCCATCAATATTTTGAGTACAGATAAATGATGGAAAAGTCAAAAAAGTTCACGTGGTCTGATTTCAAGTTTCTCGTCAATGAATTGAATATATGAATATGAATCTTTAGAAATTATCCCTAAAAGTTATCTTCTTGGCAAAATCTAGTAATTCACAAACTAAACTACAAGCAAGGCAGTAGATAAAACTTTAACAGAAATCTAGTTATAAATAATATGTTTCCATGAGTATGTGTATCAGTATCACCCTGGCCTGAACAAAGAAATGGCTCCTGCTCTGCTACTAGCGTTAGCTGTTCTAGCCATATGCCTCAGCTCAGCTCAAGGGATTAACACCCCAGCGTCCAACTCCAGCAGCAGCCCAGTCACCACCGTTCCAGCCCCACTCTCAGCCGCAGCCAGAGAGTTCCTGGAAGCTCACAACCAAGCAAGAACGGCAGTCGGGGTAGCTCCACTCAAATGGAGTGAAGAGCTATCCAATGCCACAAGTCGCCTGGTCAGATACCAAAGAAACAATATGGGGTGCCAATTTGCCAACCTCAGCAGCGGTAAATATGGCGCTAACCAGCTGTGGGCAAGCGGCATGACAGTGACCCCGCGCATGGCCGTGGATACTTGGGTGAAAGAGAAGAATTACTACAATCATGCTGATAATTCGTGTGCACCAAACCATAGATGCGGGGTTTACACGCAAGTTGTGTGGAGAAAGTCTCTGGAATTGGGGTGTGCTCAAGCTACATGTGTTAAGGAGCAAGTTACTTTAACTATTTGCTTTTATGATCCTCCGGGGAACGTTATTGGAGAGAGTCCTTATTAGAATATTTAAGTTGTAGTCTTGTTTGCTAGCCTGAGTTCTGCAGCAATGAATAAACATATTTGCCGTCAAGGCTCTGGTTTTAAGATGTGGACTTACCATGTAGTCGATTAACTTTATCATTATCAATAAAGAACCAGAGAATGAAGGGCTTTTGTATACATCAATGGCAAAGTCACGGTTGTGGAGTGTTGGTAACTATTTTTTGTTTCTTATTTATTAACTGAAAAGAATAGAAATAGTGAATTAGACACTACCTAGTGCCCACCGACAAAACGTGAATCAAGAACTCAGGACTGTCTTCATTAGACGGTGAATGGCCCATCATTCACAGAACTGATAAGTGATTACTGATGAACCCATATGTGTGTGTGCGAGTGTCACAGTAAATTGTAATTGACAGATTGGAGGTTTTCTACCGACATTTCCACCATTTTCCCGGTTTTTATATGCTGTTTGCAGGGTAATCACTCATGACTCACCAAATTTAGATTGAGCTGGTTTTAATTGGGACTATCAAAATAAAGAAACGTGGTAATTTTTTTGATCGGATTGGTTTTTATATTTAAGGCCTTAAAAACATATTAAAAAGAATTATTATAAGTGAAAACAATTAACTTATATAATAGGGATCTGCACATGATTTTCCCGCCATGAAAATTTGTTTATGCAAATTTTTGATATACTATTGCAGTGACAGTTCATCAGCTTATATTTTGGTGAATTTCTGGGCAGTCCAAAACCTTCACAATAATAATTAAAATAAAAAAGAAAGAAGAAAATAACAGAACAGAACAAACTCCCCGAAAATTTTGAAGTACAAGAATTTGAAAATCTATGGATGCTTATCTACATTATCTTCCCCATGTTTTACTTTTCTTTACTTCTTGTTGGGATGAAGGAGTCCACATTATTGAGAAAAGGTGGGAAGAATATTGGAGAGAAGAAATTGAACCGATCAGGAAACAAAGAGCACAAACCTCTCAACCTCCAAAAAAAAAAAGACCAAAAAAATAAAATCAAACGCAATAGAGAACCAGGAAAGTAAGAACAACAATGAATGGCACGAGTACAAACACAAGTGATGACAGTCACTGGCAGATGAAATTGTTGAATGCACTCGATTATATCAATGACCTCTTTTTTGCAAGCAGCCATGCTTGCCAAAGCACATTCCTTTCTCAGTGCTTGCCAGAAACATTAACAGTCACTGGAACCATCATTTGCCCAGTTATTAATGCTGAACAGGTGAGACTATGCATACAAGAAAATTCCAAAGCCCCTCCGTTGATACTCCTTGACCTTCCTCTTACCACATTGGCATTCAGCAGTTTAATCCAATATGGCATCATCCGTATTATTCTTGAGTGCAGCTGTGATTCAGCTAGGTCTAAGGAGCCGCTATTAAGTAGGCCCAAGTGGGTTATGTACTGTAATGGACAGAAAATGGGGCTTGCCAGAAGGCGGGAGCTGACCTGGCAGGATGCATGGTTGCTGGAGATGATGCAGGGCATCTCAGCCGGAGCTGGATTTTTGCCGGTTAAGGGTTCAGGTGGGTACAAGTATCTGAGGGGACAATTTGAGCAGGTGGCGGGGTCCAATGACTCGGAGGCTTACCATTTACTTGATCCTTCTGAATGTTTTGGCCAAGAATTAAGTGTGTTCTTTCTTAGGAATCGACATCCAAGTTTAGGTATGAACAAACTTTTCTTTTCTATCTATTTATATTTGATTTCAAGTCTCATGATTGAAGTAACAATAAGCTTACAAGAATCTTTAAGCACTGGAGACACATTGTTCTATCGTATTAATCTTCTGGATAATGCTCCAGCATGGATCTACAATGTAAAATGGTAATTGTAATCAATGTTTATGCAATGAAAGCCAAGAAAATGAATTTGGAGGCCAGGGGTGATTACTGATTATTCAGGCAAAATGGAAAAAGGGGCATTACAACAGATTTATTTACAAGCGTCCAATCACAATTTGCATACTTTCACAAAATTATAGACATCATAGATGCTTGCATCCCACAACATGCCCAGATAGGAGATTACATTATACAAAATAAAGTAGGCCTCATTGTTCTACTTCCACCCTACCATTTCCAGCTCCATATTCTACTTTGTACAAAGAAAATGTTGAATATTCCTGTATATAAATCTTAACAATGCGGTATGATGAGCTCTATTATGAGGCACTGTTAGCATGCAAATCAACTTACCAGCACTTTAGATATCAGATACCGAAAAGTAAAATTGTGAGGAATCCATTCAATGATTTTCTGGGGTTTACTCAACTGACATTTCCTAACCCTCTTCCTCAAAGATTCGGGCAAAGACTTTTGGATCATCTCCATGATACCAGCTGAACACAAACGCGAGTCCTTTGCATATGACTCCACAATCTTTGGTAAAAGAATTTTCTGATCCTTGTGTACCCCGAAGGTTGCACGGATATATTCTTCTTTTGCAGCTTCCAGCTCCTGAAACACTCGCTTTGGAGTGTACACACGAACCTGAAAAAGAGCAAGAGGCTCATAAAATTTCTTGTGGGGGAGATAAACCACACAAAATCCATATCAAGACTGTAGCACTGTTTTATATCTTTGTCCAGTTTTTCACAGAAAGCTGAAATACTTCCTCAGTATTTTCTGGTATCACTGAGAGGCAATAACTAAATGGAAATAAGAAGACATTTCCTTGTAAAACTAAATGAGCATCTTTGATTTTTTTTTTCAACATTTATACATTTTCTTTTCAATCCGAGATTAAGTTTCAATTAAAACTTCCTAGTCGAAAAGATATTTTACTCGGTTTAGTAAATCTCATTGATTCCCCTACTTGAGAAGTGTCTATAAACAATATTAAATCCGGATAAAGCTACCACACAAAAATTTTTAACCAGTACAAATGCTAGAAAGGAAAACAAAAATGAGTCAAAGGTAGTGTTGTAATGAAGTACCGCAGGATCAGAATGGCTTCCTGAACAGAGTGCAAAGTGCAATAGGGATTCTGGATGCTCAATGGCATATGCTTGCCGTTCATCTCCATTCTTGAATTTTCCTTTTGAAGAGATTAATAAGCGAATCCACTGAAAACAGAAGAAAGCTTATCAGTCCCACTACAAACATGAAGTTAGATAAAGCTTAGTAGTAGCACTGCACATAAAGTTTAATGAAGCTTGCTAGTCAAACTAGAACAACAAGCATCATTGTTCTCATTGTTTTGTTCCACAAGGACTAAATTGGAATTAGATACACTTGCATGTGTTTTTCCCTCCCACTTTTCCTTCTTGGGGATGGGTTTTTCAAGATGAATAGTTGATTTTAGAGCCATAACCTCATAATTAATCTTCATTGGATACATAATGTGCACGAGAAAGATATTACAACGCTCAAATAAGTTATAATTTCTTAAAATAAAAAGCTAGACTTGATATCCACCTGTCCAGGACGAGACATCCGGCATCCGAGAATAGAATTCTGTATCGTGTCTGCACTGACTATGTGACCACCAACATTATATGCAGCCTGGATGGTGCAAATGTGTAAGAAAAATATACTGGACTGAATTTTCTCCTTCAAGCAGAAAGCTTCTTACCTTCAATAGCAGAAAGAGTCTCTTAACATTGTTTTGTGGAATCCCATAAGCCAAAAATGCCTATTGAGAAATGGAGTGATTTATATTCCAACTCAAATCAGAAATAGAGCCATATGAAGAGTGAAAAAAGGGGAATTATTCTTTTATGGATGAGATTTATTACATGCATCACTAATGCATTATGTATGTTGATCCAGAATGCTAGCTTCTCTTCATGTTTCAACATCCTAGGATTGACAGTTTCCAGCCGAGAAATAAGTGACCTGTAAGAGAATAAGCTTGCTAAGCGCTAAGAAAACTGCCAGACAACAATAAATGAAATGAAAAAATAGGTTGATTATATGACATATACAAAACTAGTTCTAATAACTACATCTCACAACGACTCACCTGAAATCTTGCAGTAGGTGTTCAACAACACCCAGTTTCTGACTATCTCTACAGATACATGGGATTTCTATCATTGTGCTGTATGGTCCACTAAATTCCTGAAGTCCTTCCACATGAAAAGGGTTGTCTAACCGTACATCCAAAGATGAACAATTCCTAAACCCTGGACTCCACATGTCACACTGTTCTCGTGGGGAAAATGCACTTATCGATGATAAGGACGAATTTGGGGATGAAAGGCCATTATGTGTTAATGGTGGGTCTGCAAGCTTGCAGTATATAGCTGACATGCACTTGATCATATCCTCAGAAAGCTTGTTAGGTGTCTCTGGAACGTGATCGGATATGCGAGTACCAAGGTGCTCAGCCAGACTGACTATATTTGGTGTATTCTGAGCATACTGTAGAAAAAGCCACCAAAAGTCATAATTGAGAAAAAGCCTTATTTTCCATATACATAATATGTTAGATCCTCTTGTACTATCAGTTTTCTAGTGCGTTGCATTTGTAAATTGATTGTCAATGATTGAACTTCACCACCAGAAGATGTAAAGATATTGACCCACTAGGGGGAAGAAGACTTCAGGAAGGGAAACAGTATAAAGCTGCTCTATAGAAGGCATCTCTTTGAACTTGGATGATTGGCAATCACAGGGTACAGATAAGGTAAACAAAACACTTACAGACTATGTACCAATTTTACCTCCAACATGGACAATGGCTGGGAATGACAGGCGCGTAGAGCTCTACCCAGAGAATCTGCTGGAGGAGAAGATCCAGTTGGAAATGCAGAACATTGAGATAGTGAGGAGTGACAGCGATGAACACCAGAATCAAAAAGCTTATCTTCTCTTCCAACATCATTGGATTCCTTCATCTGACTGTCAGCTGACTGCAAACCAGATTGAATAGCAGGATTTTCTCTTTTAGATTTGATATCAGGTTTTGGAACTTCCATGACCCTCCCTTGTGGCCATGGGGTAGCTAATGGTGATTTTAGTCTTTCATCCTTGATAGGAGATACAGAGGAAACCTGCTGATCAAATGCCTTCCGATACAGTGAGAGAAGATATTGTTCCAAGTATACAACTTCCAACTCTAACACTGCAATTTCTTTAATAAGTTCTGTTGCCGGCTACACGTACAAAAAAAAAAAGAAAAGTATTAACATACAGGCACCAAGAATATAAAGGAACAGGCAAGAAGCAAGTCAAAAACTCAACTTAAAAATCAATATTAGCATCATATATGACTTCATGGCCACCTAGAGGCAAAGCTGCTTACATTCTCTTTTTTGTTATCAAATAAATGAGGTCACCGAAACATCAGTTATACATGAAGCGACAGTCTTGGATGTCTTTATTAGAGGTCACCAAAACAGGTATTTTAGATATAACTCATAGTATTTTGGAACTGCAATCTATATATTGGGTAGGAAATGGTTTGATGTTGGTGCGTAGTTGAAGCATCAAGACCATTTAGGGGCCAGACTGTTTTAGACCAACAAGAGTTTAACAGCAAAGCTTGTATGGACAAATGGGGCTCTACCACCTTGGCTGCTAACCATGGGTTTTCTAGAAAAAGCAAAACCATAATGATAAAAGCAAGTAAAGCTTATGAGAAGTATTTGTAAAACTAAAACAAGAAGGGAGATACCTTGGGCATTGATACATTACTTGTATCACCACTGGAAGAAGTTCTATACCCCAATGCTTTTTCCAAAGCACAGCGGACCTCAAATTGGTCTTGTAATCTTTTTTCAAGCTGTAGAATCTACAAACAAGATACGGAAAACATGCAATCAATAAAACTGTTCAACTCTATAGCCAGGGACTAATAACAACAAAATGCCTAGCTGAGCCATGATTAAGTTGGGTATCATCCTTGAGTATCTTCAACACATGAGGACAAGGATGAAAAGTATAGTTCCATACCTCCTGCTTCAAATTATTTTGGGCTTGGGTCTTTGGTGACTGTTTGTTCTTTGTTTTAGCAGAGTCCTTCCAGTTTCCTGTATCCTGGTACCAGATCACACACAAAAATAAGACGTTTGGAAGTTGCAGCAGTATTGTTTTCTAAAGCAGATTCATTCGGAATGATTTCTTAGTCAGTAAACTACCATTAATCTGATAAAGGAGTTTCAAGGCAGCTGAGCAAAGGCTTATAAATTAATTTCTTGGATTCACAAATTACATGGATATAAATGAACATCTAGTTAGATAGTAAAGAGAATGTTGATTTGAATAGATGACATTTCATTTACTATTCGCACCTCATTCACCTGTACTCTGTACTACTGAATTCATAAAGATAATAATAAGAAAAATGAATCTGGCAAAGAAAAAAGGGATTAACATGAGAACATTTTGCCAATGTTTTGGCTGGAAATGTGCTCAAGGTCTTTCTAAAAGATTAAAAAGAAAAATTAAAAAAAAAAGGAAAAAGAACATGAGAAAAAAAAGGTAGTCAAACAAACAATATATTAACAGCTTGTCAAGCTGTTAACTCTCCTAACCTTCTTTAGAAAATAAAAACTTCATTTATTAAAGCAAAAAGGGGAAAAGGAATTATCTTACCAGCTTTGTTCTGTGTGATGCTTCCAGAGAACTACTTAAGCTATCTTCCTCAACTCTTTCCTTATCAGGAAAGCTGCCATGGCAAAAGAACAAGCATAAAGATTCAATACATATGACTTGGAGAAGATTGGATTTGATTTTGAAAACTGCATAGAAATTCCTGGTCACATCATAAATCTTTTACACAAGCCAAAGCTATAATATGGATTTATCAATTTACACCAAAGAAGAAGAAAACCAGGTGTTCACAATTACCTTCTGCCACTAAGACTAAAAGTGGTCCACTATCAATTTTTTCCCATAAAACCCATCTCAAAATGAGAACCATTACCTTCAAAATACAAGAACAGCTGACTCGCTGATTTCACACATCATCACAAAAAGGGAGGAAACATTTTATAGAGAAATGAGCAACTTGTAAGCAGAGAAACATTAATTTTCATGCCTAAAACCTCACATTCAAGCATTTTCCATGATATAAAATCAATCCCCGTTTTTTGCTCTTTCTTTGAACTCATAAGTGATCTGGATCACAGACCCTTTATGACTAACAAAAATACAAACTTTGTAAAGACAAACTCAAATATAGTACAAAGGGGATTTTTTTTTTTTAAAGAAATCAACAAACTTTAAGCAGGAACAGATCATGTTTTATGTCTATGCCCATATTCAACCATTTCCATGAATTTAAGGCAAACCACTTTATTCCTCTTTCGTGAAGCTCGGAATCTGATCCAGAACCACAAACCCTTTATAAGTGGCAAGAACTTGGTAAATGAAGCTAAAACAACAGTGTTGAATAGTGTTATTCCTTGTAAAATACATTATAGAGCAGCTGTAAATGCTGAAATTTCCATTTAGACTGATAACCCATCTCGAAAGTCTTTCCAGATACAGCAAAAAATCAACATGTCAAAAAACTGGAACAAGCATACAAAGAATAAATGCAGACTAAGATAACAATAAACAGCTACCTCTTTGAACGCTTATGTCTGGTAGCCACTCTCAGTCCCAGCATTTTATTATCTGCACTCCCTTCAAACCACATCTCTAACAACATATTCCAAAAGCAAAAAGACTTTCAGTAAAACAAAAGCATTTCCAGAAAACAAAAAACAGAACAAATATCAGTTAAAATTACCATTACGATGTAGAGCAACACCAGTGACTACCAAGATGGGATTTTTGAGAGATGTTTAAACAAATGTACTAACTAGCCCAGAAGACCAAATGGGGTTCACAGAGAGCACCTATCAGACTCCAACAACTTCACTTGTCTTCTTGCTTTTGAGCAAACCATGAAGTGCCCAGAAAGTGATATCATCTGCTGCTATAACATAAGAGTCTGAACAAAACAGAACTGAAATAGTTGCATAAAATGGTAAAACCTACCAAATACGGCTACAAACGATAATACTTTTTTTGCTTTTGACTAGTGAGAGCCTTCTTTGTGAAATGAGACTCTGTATAAATCTGTTAGCTTTTGTAATTAGGAGTCTTTATTCATTAAAAGAAGTTACGACAGCTCGTGGGCTTTAAGACTTTTAATTGAAGAAGATTTTTTATAAAAAGAGTCAGGCTGGTGAGAGAAGAGTAGTAGTAGACCCCTTAATGTCAAAATGTTCCAAAAGTAGAGAAATTTCACACAACCATATGTCTAAGCAGACAAATGAGAGGAAGATAGATATACAGTGACAAATTAGAGTGACATAAAATATTCTATGTATTAAGAGGGCCAGTTTTCTACATTCTCTTCTCTTGTTGGGAAGCAAGTGGGAGTTGGTGACCGCTCCTCCACCTTTGTCCTTAATATTGTTAATCTACATAGTATGATAGTGTCCCTACTTCATAGTTTATATTATGCATTGCATTCTACATTAGAATGAAAAGAGGGACAGATTTATATAATTAAGGAACAAATTTATTGCTCAATTCACCAGATGACATTTGGGGCTTGCTTTGTTATTTCTTCTGTTAAGGTCCATTTCATGAGAGACATCAACTTAAGTGATAGAAGTTCAAGACAAGAAGTCTGTTTTTATGTATATGTACCATCTTGGTGTTGAAGGTCTTGTTGCTGACCTCATTTGGGCATTTACTAAAATCTGCCAAATCCTAAAGTTATTGAAACCAACCCGGTCTTGTTGCTGACCTCATTTGGGCATTTACTAAAATCTGCCAAATCCTAAAGTTATTGAAACCAACCCACCAAGTTTTCTGTACAAGCTACCATTTATATTAGTCTTTGATTAGTTGACTCTTAACTAGTTGATATGCATAAAATCAGGCCCCTGCAAGCAAATAAGATGATTTGGGTAGTCGTTAAGCAAGTAGCTAAGATTATTTAATGAGCAATATGTCTTTATTTAGTTCCAATTGAAGTTACTTAGCTGTTAAACAAATCAAAGATTCTTTGATTTTAGGTATTCTGTCACTGTAGAACCGCTATTTTACTTGGAGTAATTGTATATGCTTAATATAGTTGAGTGGAATGGCTGAACTTGAGCTGATATGCATTTCCAACAGACCGCATAAATCATATTTAGGATATAATTTATATCATGCAGGTTAGCATTGATTGATATATTGTGTATGTGAACCATTAACCTCTAATAATAAAAAATCGATCCGTTAGAATTTCCATAAAAATTTATTTTATTTCTATCTCCAGAAATGATCGGTTTGGGGGATCAATCAATTCATTATGACTCAAAAGTGAGTCCATACAAAATACAAGAGACTATTAGCATTAATCAAGAAAGTGTTAACATGGTTATGTAACCAGATAACGGTTCTTGAGGTAAAAGAAAGCAGGGTAACCTCAAAAGAGATGAAAGGTAAGAGTGAGAAGTGAGAGATAAAGGAAACATTGGATGCTTGAGAAAGAAATGAGGTTTTTCGTGGGGTTTTATTTGTCTAATGTCTTTTTGAGAAATTAGGCCTTTAGGCATTAGGCATATACACAAAATTGTCATCGAGTGTTCATGTAAATAACGTTTGTCACCGAATCCATTTAATAAAATATTTGCTTGTAAAAGGCTTGTATCATTTCCCAAGATCGATGCAAAAGAAAAGGTAACGCTCTGGTGGCCAGCCAGAGCTCTCTTTTTGTCGTGATACTCTTACGGTCTTACCCACTGAGAAAAAGTTTCATTGTCCACTGCAACCAAAATTAAAGAGAGAGACGCACATAAAGAGCAAGAGAGGCTGATTATTGAACATAATTATCATTTCACCATTTGTTTATTCAGCAGTGAACACCTTTTATATTGAAATGCTGAAAAATCCAAAAGCCTATTCTAAGACTAAATACTCAAGTTGATTCCGTATGGAATCAGACTCTAGGCGTGAAGATGCTCCAAGGAAGTGAAATTATGGGCATTTTGTTAAACCATTAATAACCAACGCTAGTCAAATTTTAGATGATGAGATAAAATACCCTCACGAGGCTTTAGCTTATATGAACATGGGCATGGCTGAATAATCTGTGCATTTAACTTGGCATTTTGTTTTTGCCAAGTGATTCTTCATTTGCTGTTGTGCGGAGGGAGCAGGATGGCATTTTTGGACTCATCTGATATTTTAAGCTCCATCACTAGAAGTTGAAATTTCCTACTCCCAATAAATAAATAAATGAAACTTCTATTTTATCTTATTATAAAGATTTTACACAAGCCAGATGGATCAGTTTCTCAATGCCAAAATTGTAAGAATATCGAGAAAAATATGTAATCTATTCAATTTTTTAGATCAATTTTTCAAATCAAACTGACAGACATGCCCCATGGATTTGTGAAATTATCACTTAATTGAGTCGTATTAATTACATTCTTTAATTGTGGATTACAATAAATAACATCCCCTATATTACAATGATCTAATAAACACAAAGTTCCATGGTACTGAGATTTTTCTCGAAAAGTTGTCAGTTTTATAAAAACAAGATTATGTTAGACACCATGTGTTTGTATGAGTTTTAAATCTAGAAAAATAGCTATTCAGTTTTTTTAGAAATATTCTTTACCTTTTTGAACAGTTAAACGGTGCCAGGAAGATCCCATGGGGCTCTGACATGTTATCACTAATGGAAAATTTTAAACTTCGATCTGCAGAATGGCTAGGTAATACAAATAAAGAGTTAAAAATCAGCTAAGTTAATATGGATATTAACTTGTACCAAGGTTCCTAGATGCTTGAGAGAAGTGGTTCCTCGATGCTGCATGCGGTTGCAGTTCTCAAGAAACCATGCACAGGATTCAACTGAAATTGTAAATGAAGACAAATTAGAAGTGAATATGAACAATGGAAGCTTGTTAACTCCGAATCATGTTTTGAAGGAAACTGCAAATTTGGTGCTTGTTTCTGTTGCTTTCACTTGTATACTGTAGTTGTTTGTTTCCTAGGAAACAGAAATATGTTTCAACATGTTAGCACTTATTAGAAGGGCATTATCAAAGCAAATCTGTCATTTGTTTAGAGCAAATTTATTAGCTGTATATTCAGTGACTTAAGAATGTACAAAGTCTAAAGCAAATTTGTTTGTCTTTGATATCCTGTTTTATGAAATCATAGTATCTCTTGTGAGTTTTTCAACTATTGATAAATATTTGAGCAAGAGTTTGAATCACAGTTTTTAAATTTAAGATGCACTAAGGTCCAAAAACTAAATATTTGAGCAAGAGTTTGAATCACAGTTTTTAAATTTAAGATGCACTAAGGTCCAAAAACTAACTTAGCCCGTTTGCTTTAATTTGATTTGCTACAGAAGATAAGGACAGTTCAAATAAAATCGTAAGGAAACGGCTAAATCAAATGACTTATGTTACATATTTCAAATTGAGAATCAAAACCAGAATCTATGCTGCTTATTAATCTGATACAGGCAAAGCTGATGCGTCTCCCTTATCAATGGGGGAGTAGTCAGTAGTCACTGCCTCGAGTTGGGAAAAAACAACAAAATCCAGAAACCACGTCCATTTGCCAAGAGAAAAGAGGCAGAAAAGTGAGCATTGTTGTAGCCGTGGCCTGTGTGAGCAAAGCAATTGGGAATTGAAAGGGTAAATGTAACGTGGGTGTTAGTGTTACAACTTACAAGGGTTTTGATTTTGTAAAATTGTATTAGTATTAGTTTTGGGGTACGGAGAGAAGTGAGGAGAATCCCAGAATCCGGACAAGAAAAAGCGAACTTTCCAAAGACATTTGGACAAGTGAGTCAATGCCAATCATATCCAGCAAAAGGCATCTCTCTTCTCTCTCTTTCTCCAATGTTTGTCCCCACTGAACCATTTGTTTTCCTCTCTCTCTCTCTCTCTTCATGTCATCAATGGCAATGAAATCAAATGGTCCAGAGTCCAAAAGGAAATAGTAGCATCCATTGTTGGAGAGTTTGAAAGGTGATTAGCCACCGGTTTTGACTAACTAATTGTATTATCATGGCTTTATAATTATTCTATTAAGCAAATGCTTTGACAATTTGTATCATTTTATTTACCGTCAATGTTCCAATATTGTATCATTATAATATCATTGCTTTGTCATGGACTCATTGCCAAGATAGAAAATTTCTTTGGTCACGTTATTTCCTTCCCACATTATTTATAGTGATATTGCATATTGCCAAATTTCTCATCCATTAAACAATAAACACCGCCGTCATCAACAATTGTCCACCTCACACATTCCTATTCCCATATATACATCTTCTTTCGTTTATTCAAAGTTGCATACGAGAACCACTTTAACAATAGGTGGTTAATAACCAATGCCCATAGTTTGAGATAGTGAATTTGCGTCCTTTATTTTTATAAGAAACAATATCAAAAGAAAAAAAGATAAATAATCCTGAATTGATAGAACTAAAAATGCTAGTGTTTAGATAATTTTTTAAAAAAGAAAATCAAAGGTACATATGTATTAATCTAAAAGATTATATGGGTATTGATCCAAAGACATAAAAATTTCGTAATTAAAAAGATAAATACAACACATAAAATTATGCAAACAATTAGAAAAGATGTCATTCCCATCTCTTTTTCCTTTTGCAATTTTCAACTTAAATTATTTTTTCTTTCATCTTTCATTACTATTCTAAAATATAATCACAAGAAAAAGATATTTAAATCCTTAATTTTTTTATAAAAAGAACATGTAAACTCTAATGATTTTAAAAATCTCATTTACACTCTTATCAATAATGATTTTCATTTATTTTAATAAAAAAAGACATATAAATCCTTAAAGTTTTAAAAAAACGGACATATAGATATTTTTTTTCGTTAAAATAAATAAAAACTATTATTTAACATCAATTGAATTTTTAAAATTATTAAAATTTACATGTCTATTTTCTAAAACGTTAGGGGTCCATATATATATTTTTTTATAATCACATACCATGTCCCCTTACTATCACCTAATAGTTATTTTAGTAGATAGTAACAAATCATTGTGTGCGTATATATATAATCTCAATCAAGAGACAACATGATCACTCCTGTAGGGTATAAGATTGTTCTATAATGTCCAAGGCATGGCCTCTCAATTCTTATGAATGGCTTTGCTCATCATCAGCTGAATGAAGTTAACATTTCACACAGCCACCCAATAATTTTCCTGTGAAAGAAATGCTTCTGTCGCAATAGAAAACAAACACACAGGTCATTCCCATATTGAATTATTTTGAGAAAAAAGTTAGCTATTGAATCTTTTTCACAGTGAAGGTCGGGACATGGAGGTTGAGTTGACAACCTGGTACAATATTATTGCTTTATCTTCAACCTCTCCAACTAAAATCTAAAGTGCTACTACTAATCACCATTCATGGAGAAAAGCTTTTATATATCGTCTTTTGATCTTTTTCACTTTTTCTTTTACGTATAGTTAATAAAAGGACATGGAAGTGTCATGCAATTAAATCACATAATCTAATAATTAAAAGACACAACATTGATTTGTGGGTCACCTTCATGCATGTTCCTTTAATATATTTCTAGTAGTGGTCTTTCATCTTTAGCATATTCATGTCCATTTATTTTAAATAAATTGGGGAAAACATTAGAAATATTTAAGATGCAAAAGTAAAGCTTTTGACATATTTGTTGTAGAAAAAAAAAAAGAAAATTAATGTATTTTAGGGTTGGCATAGATTAAAACCCAAGTATGTAAAGATAGACTAATTAATCTTGGCCTCTTGGTATTTGTAAAGTAATGTTATTTTTATATTAGATTGTAGTCTAAGAATACCCAAACTCTTTAAGCAAGAAAATCATTAATTAGTTCTCCCTCTTTCTCTAATATAATTCATGTGGCCACAATAAGTTAACACTTGATAAATTGATATTCTCAATTAAATAACATTTTTTACCGGTCTTAATTTGGAACCAGAGTATAAAATTAATAATTTGATAAATTTATAAAATAATACATTATAAAAAAATTCTTATAATTTCATAGAAGACTCATTTATTATATAAATTAATATGCAGTTAAATCTATATAATATGTTTAGGAGGTCTTGTAAAATATATAACCAATATTGTTTGTTTGGTTAAATATTTATAAAATATTATAATATAGTACATTAAACAATGTAATATTGTATTTTTAAAAAACTAAATACTTATTTAAAAAAAATAGATTCATGAATTTTACTTATTTAAACAAAATATATGAAATATCTTTGGTTCGTAATATGAAATATTTAATTTAATTAATTATAATAAGAAATTATTAGATACAATATTTATAAAAAAAAAGATAAATCTTCATAAATTAATAATTTATTATTTAAACGATTAGTTAATATTAACTTAATTAACATATTTTCTTTAATCTCAAGAGTATTATTTTTGAGAATTCTACTGTATTTTAAATTATTGATAAAATATAATAATAAATAGGATGTTATCACACAAAAGGTGAGATGAAAATATCACCAACCTTATCAATTTGGGGTGAGCTAGAGAGAATGACCTAAACAAACTTTTTTAGAGCCCCCCAAAAATTAGAATATTTCTTAATCCACTCAAACGTTTCTAAGGATACTCACATGTTAAGACTACCCAAACTATGTGATTCACCTTATGTTTCATACAAGTTATAGCTAATGACAAAATACAGCGAAATGAAAGTCTTAGGCAGCATGAACAAGCCTGCATTTGTATTTAGATTTTAGCAAACTGAGATTCGAAATTGGTACCACATCTTATTTAGTTTATTTGATATTTCTGCTGCAGTTTCGTGGATATTTGTTTCTTTAAATAATTAATATTTCTCACCCTGATATATTTCGTGTTTCACCAAGTTTCCTAATTGATTTTTGATTTCTTGTTTCCTAATCCCAACAGTATTTGGAAAGTTTTTCGATCCAAAGCAGATTAGGACGTTCATGTGTGTATACAAATATTTGCATGTGACAGTAGAAAGCACAAATCAAAGTGTACGATTACGAAAGCAAAAGAGAGAAGATGGTGAGCGATGGTTGTGCTGAAAGAGGGTATGTAGATGTTAAGGAAACAATTAAAGTAAGCAAACTTAAAGAGTGGGCTGAATCGGACGCCAAATTCCTGAGAAAGTTGAGCATGACAATAGAAGATCAAGATAAAGGCAAGAGTGAACGTGGGGTTTCTTCTTATTCTTTGATCTCAGAACGATCCGAAAGCTTTGAGCGTTTCGCATGCAGGCAGCGATTTCTGAGAAGCTACACCTTCGGCATTGCAGGTAAGGAGCAAGAGAAAGGCAACATTATACAAAAAACGAAGAAGCGGGTTTTGAAAGCTAAGAAGGGCTCTTCTTCTAATTTCAAATCTTGTGTTAAGTTCTTTAATTCTCTCATGTATTGCTTCCGTCCAAGTTCATCCCCAGGACTTCGCTCTTAGGAAAACTATTACCACCGTCACACGTAAATATTTTGCTCAATTTATTATTTTCTATTTTCTATTCGTTGTCTTTGAGCTTCACAATCCAGCGACCGTTTCTTCGTCGGATTAAATTAAACTTATTTAAAAAATAATTAAATTATTTTATTTCAATTGATTTAAGAGATCTCTATATCAATAATTACATTGTATAATTTACCTTAATAAAAATAGAATCTTATTAAAAGTAAGAATCCAAATTATATAAAAATTAAGAATATCACTCATTATATAAAGAGGTTAGATGACTAATAAAAAAAATTATATAAAAAAATTATGTAAAAAAATACTTAAAGTACTTTTATTTTTATATTAAAATAAATTATTTTTTTATTCGTGAATATAGTTCAAATTAAAGTGAATTATGTAAAAATTTATTGTTATTTTATTATGTAATTTATTAATCTTGATATTTAATATATTTTATTATATTTTTTAAACAAATTACCAGAATTAAATTATTAACAATTATATATATATATATATTTTTTATGAACTTTTTTTTTCAGTAGACATAGATGTGCAAGTTAATTTTTAGTACTTTAGGAATACTTTTTTTTTTGGTGATTTGGTTGTAATAGCTTTAAATTGCTTACAATAAACAATTCTTAGTGAAACTTTATTCGATCGCATAAAAAAAAAAAATTAAGAAAAAAGCCCTCGCTTTTGCGATATATTTGCTAGATATTAAGTTCACTAATTCATAATTTGTAAGGTATGCCCTTTGTCCACTCAATCAAATGTATGAAATCACTTCTTATTAATCAGGGAAGAGAAATTTCAGCAGTCATAGAAGAATGAATACAATTTTTTTTTTCTTACCCTTTGAAGCAAATGATTGAAAATATGAAACAATGAAAAAAAAAGGGGGAAAACAGAACAAAATAGACTTTTGCAATGTGCCCGCAATAGTTTTGGCATATCATGAGCAGGGATACCAATTTAGGGGTTTTATGTATATTTTTTTCAGTTCTAAGTAAACCTATTTTGTGATCTATTTCTAACATTTGTCAAGAAAATAAAAGCAGTGATTAAAAAAATATAAAATAGTGATTATAGGTGTAATCTAGTATTAATCGTAATTAATATCAAGGTAGGTCTCTAGTTTAAATACTCTATTTTTCGTTTTCTGGGTATAGGTCAGTTAATCATGAATGCATTTAACACTTATGGTCACTTGAATAAAAATAAAAGTAAGAAATTCATGTTTTGTAAGTGAGGTTTTTATTTTTATCAATTTTTTTTTTAAAAAAAAGAAAAATACTTTATTCCTAAATTTAAAAAGTAAAAAAATAAAAATAAAAATAAAAAAGGACTCATTTAGCAGGCTCAAGTGCGGATTCAAATTTTGGGTGGAGGTGGGCCGAAGTGTATGCATGGTCCAGGAGGCAATGTTGGAATTGCCCCCCACTAACACTAAATTTACCAACACCCCTTATTTCTCAATACACCCAATTTTAATTTAGAAAATTAAATAATTTACTAAATACAACTATCAAGGTACATGACTGTCTCCATCTCCAACTATGTAATAGGTTTCTAGAAATAATCTAGTCAATTTTTTCATAAACTCTCTCTATAAACTTTAAAAAGTTTTGTCCCAAAACTTTTCTACTCTAGTTATTCAATAAAATCTAAATTTTAGTCGAAGCCATTTTGATGATTCATTTTATTATCATTGTCAAATAATTTAACATAAGAAATTATTATAAAAAAAAAGAGAAATACAAGACGTGGATAATAAAATAATTATAAAGAAATAAAAAGAGAAAAAAAAAGGACAAGGTTAACTTTCTTGTATATGTTGATTTGTAATAAAAAATAATAATATTACTTATTCTAAGTTTATTTTTAATTTTTTTATCTCAAGTAATATGCCGCTTATTTATTGAATGATTGGATTATGTAATTTATTATTTTAACTATTAAGAATTAAGAATACTTATGATCGGATAGTTTATTGACACATTACTTTTGGTTAATAATTTGGGATGTGTAAAATAATTTTGAAGAAAAAACAACGAGAGATTTTGCAACAAGGTGAAATTAAGGGGAGTTATGGAACTTAAGAAATTTATTTAGGACATATTTTTATTTTGTTTAAAAAAAGAATTAGTGGGTGTATTTAGAAATGAGGGTGGGTCTTGACAAGTTTAATGGGGTGGGTTGTTTACCAACCTCCGTGAAATGTACTATTGGGGCTAGCTTGAAGTCGTAGTCAACAAATATTGGAGCCCGAATTTGGGCCAGAAGCTCAAGCTGAATGTTGGGGGTCCACTAAAATAGGTAAAAGATCATCTAGGAACATGGCTCAATATCTTGTTTCACTCGACTGAACTCATGAATTGCATGTGTTAATGTATTGTTTTATTTTTATTTTTTGAAGACTCATGAATTAAAGGGTAAAGGGTAATGGTAAATTGAAATTAATTAACACGTTGCATTACGTTTGTAACATGTCAACCTCGTACAAAGCCATGAAAATACAAAGAAAAAGTTCTTACTCAACGGAGAAAAAAATACATTACTAGTTGAAGATTTGACCCAAAAAAAAGAGAAGAGTGATGTTAGTGAAGTGATGTATTACCTGTTGAGGTCATTGTCAAACCAAACCAACAATACATAAAAGTTTTTGCACGTAACTGGTAGCCTCTAATCTCGCTACACTGGCGCACGCTAGCTCTCTTATTTTCCAAATTTATTTCGAAGAGCAAACTGAATCTATTATTCTGAAATCTGATCTCTAGAAACAAGATACAAAGATCGTTCTCTCTCTCCCATGGTTCTTGATATACAGCCTGTCACCTCTCCTTTTATTACCACGTGTCGAAATCTCAATAATTCTCAGCTCCTTTGGGAGTTTGGACCACCTAAGCCCACGTGGCCACGGCCACCCCTTGCCGGCCTTGCCAACTCGACCCCCCCTTGTCCCTTGGCCTTGAGGAGGACCACCCCACCCCACCCCACCCCCCTTCAAATTCTTTCTTTATTAATTTCTTATATGCACCTAACTCGCTCTTTCTTTCTTATTCGATGGATCATTTCATTTACCATCAGCAGTTCAGCACTACTCTTCCTCCCCCAAAGCAAAGCAAAGCAAGTGAGGACTGAAGTGGCTTCTTGTAATATTATTATATATATAATACACACACACACATATATAAATATGTAATGCTTTCAATAATTTCCAAAGTCGTTTTCTTCATGGGGGCCATCCCATGCTCTAAAGGCGTCCACAACCCAAAAGACTCACCACTCACTCACTCACCGCACCCCATCATTTTATATTCCCCTTTTTCTCCTTCTCTCACTTTTCCCCTCTTGTTTAGTTTCAATTCACTATCTACGACAACATTGAACATCCTCATAATTATAATTTAATTCTTTTTTATTTTTATTTAAAGAAAGAAAAGAAAAGAAAAAGTTACAAAAAAAAGATAAAGGGACCGGGAAATGAAATAGTGAAAATTATCTCGAAAAAGGTGGGAGCCATGTACCATGAGAATGTTGGTCCCTTAGTTCATGAAAAATTCATCTGAGAAAGAAAGTGACCCACTTGATGAGGATTGAGATGTTGATGAGGAAGACATGGCTCTTCTCTTCTGTTTGCTTCCCTAGTCCCAAGAACAAACCAGCAGCCAACCCTAAAAGCTATTATCGATCTTCTCTTCTATATATATACGCATGATCGACAATGGACTTGGTGGCTAATTGTCAAATATTTGATAAAAAGAATATTCTTTATCATTATCTTTGATGCATCGGATATCATTATTGTCAAAAGTCTTAGAGATAAGCTTTGGCGTTTTCCACTAGGGGTCTACCAAAATTATAAGTTCATACAACTTTGAAATCTTTTAAGTTAGGGCTAGTGAAATCTACTATGCATAGACCTACTGACTTCCATGTTGCCTTCTCCTCAGCTTCTTCAATTCAATTTGCCTATTATTATTGTTGTACTCTTTTCAATTTTACTTACATACTCTAGTGCTATAGGGATAGTGGAAATAGAGCTTTGAAAGTTAGTTCCATGTGTATTATATCAAATGGGTATTGATGATGACATAAATATTGTCAAGCATTGGTTTTACTTGGTCCACAGTCATATTAATCTTGCAATTAATTATATAATATTCTAGTATGTGTGTTATAATATATAATATCTAATATGAATATTTATTACCTTGGAAAACTTTTAGGAATGGGAAGTGAGTAATATATATCTGCTGACCCCGCCCTATATATACAAACTGCATTTGTTATATATGTTTTTTATATGGGGAAGGGTGATTCGAACTTAAATTCCTTATTTTAGTAAAAAAATAATGTACTGCAATTTTTTTAACACTGAACCATTTAAGTAACAGCAACTGCATTTGTTATGTTGTTTACTTGTCTTTGGAAATGCTATATTTTGTTCCTCCTCCTTTTAAAATAAACGCCAATCTTGAATACAACCTTTGAAAGTAGACAACATCATACACTTATTTTAATCATTTTTTCATAATAGAAGCTTCAACATGGATAGATTTCAACTTTACGAACCAATGGCAGAAAAGATTGAATCATAAAAAAAAAAACTAGGGTTTGGTGGTGCAGGAGGGTCACGAGGTTTATTTTTTAAGTAAACACATAAGAGTCTTTCTTTTTATTATTATTATTAAAAATGGGTTGCGTAACATCAGAAATAGTATCTAAAGATACCTCATACTGGGGGGCGGTTGGTTAGGGCATAACATCATTAGGTAAAGCTTAATAATTTTATAATAATTTCTCTTGTTGATTTCATGTTGAAACAAGCAATTAGGATATGATTGCTGTATGATTATTCATTTTAAGGAAAGAGTAGCATCACTCTCATATTCTAATGTCATTTTTAATCAAAGCCTTGGTTAGACTATACTGCAACGCATGAACCCATGGAATTTCCAACCTATCGGGGGCTCTAAATGACACATGTAAATACTATTAACGAACTATCATATAATTCGAAGCTCAATTAGTTTAATTATTTTAGGTTTTATGTAAACAGAAACTCCTGACACACGTTAAAAAAGCCTACACCAGGTAAGAACTGAGAGTTTACATGGGGCAAGGCAACAAGTCCCTTATATCAGTTTATGTTAAACCAAGATAGGAACAAAATTGTTCTCTACTGACATGGACTTACTAGGTCCTTTTGTACTATAAATCACTCTCACTTCGATTGAACGTTTTAGACTAAGAAGTTACGAACTTTCGGCAGCCCTGATAAGGTGAAAGCAGCCCGAATGGTTCGCATCATTGACTCAATTCTGGCAAAGTAAAATTTTCCTTCGTGTTGGTTGCAACAACTTTGATAGCCGAGCCATGCGGGCCACTCTTGCTTATCAAATAATTATAAGAGTAATCAACCTCGCATATTTGGATTGTCATTAACCTGCAATTGTTTTAGTTTATACGTTTCATTTTCATACATTTGATTCTGAGCATTTTCTTTTTTTAAAGTTCTTGTTTTGCCGAAATATCAAGTTTTATACTTTTAGTCTAAAGCTTGAACTCTCAGAAGCTGCAGAACAAGTCGAGAATTATTTCGTTATTAAATTACAATTAAAGAAAGCTTTTGATAACTTATCCAATATAAATATGTTATTTTATTTGAAGCTTTGATTATGTGTTTTCCTTTTTTTTAAAAAAAAATTAGAGTACTTTAATTATAAAGTAATCGTTAATTAAGTTGGGATTGCAATTAATAATCAATTGGAATCGTTCAAAGCTCAGAAACTCAATCGTCGCGGTTGACCTCACAAGAAGTTTGGATGAGGAACAGCATGAAACCACTCTTTCACATTAAGTGGTGAAAGAAAACCCTGGACCCATCTCTTCGGTCGCTTCTTTTGTTAAAATATATCAACAAAAGCATAAAATGAAAGTGAACTAAATAACAAAAGAAATAAAACCCTAAATTGACAAGAGCAAGTTAAGGCCATGCGTGTCAAAATTTGAAAAGAAAAATAACCAACCCAAATTTCCCTAGCACACTTATTAGTGAGGTTGTGGTCACACCACCAAGACGAAAAGCCTTGTAAATGGTAAATGTTTGTTCAAAAGGGAGAGAGGCATCTGGAAAAGGAAAAGGAACAATTTGATTGACATTAAAAGGAAAAAAGAGAAGGAACCATTTTTTTTTTCTTTTCTTTTCAATGAGTATGTCTTCATGTATTACAATCATTATCATTCTTATTGAATTTATGTATGATGTGTGTGTGTTTTGTGTGTAAAAATGTGCGTTTTGTGAAGAAGAAGAAAAAAAAGGTTGAAATGAAGTGGGGGGCTGAGACCCCATTTTGTCGTCTGCCATTGCAGTGATGATGAGCATGAGCACGAGCATGTTCTTTGACTTTGCACATATATACATATACAAGGCGTTGACGCTTCCTCGTACAAGGAAATGCCTATGTATATGTTCCTTTTTCTTTGTTACCATCGATTCCTTTTTCTTTTGGAGGTCTTGGTAATTTTTTTTTTCTCTTTAATTATCGTGCCAATAAAGAGTAGAATCATAGAACCGCATGTTGATGTGACCAGCTGCCTGTGACACTCTCTCGACTTTGTATTGATGCTCTCACAAGAATTTTCAATTTTTTTCTCTATACTATCAAATTATTCTCCAATTTGTTATAAGTCTTGGTATCTCACCAAAAGTAAAATTATCATGTGATGGCATCTTATTCTTTTGTTTATTGACAAATTATGAAAAAACTACGAGTTAATAACCAGACCCGAGACATTGTTTAGCTTCTTTTTAAGAATATGATTTTTTTATTTAATGGAGTAAAGTCAATATAAGCTCTCTCTCTCTCTCTCTTTTTAAAAAAAAAAAGAAACTAACGTGAAAACATGCCGTAGAGGAGTCCAATGAACTCGGCCATATTCAGTTTTTCATCATCGCTCCATTGCATATTTGCTATCCCTTTAGTATAAATGTGATGTCACTTACAATTAGAACATACCATTTCATTATAAGATATACTTATCTAATCATGGAAAGAGATTTGCGAATAAATTTTTTTGAAATTATTGACACCTTGAAAGATAATATTAGTTAGTGAATTTATTTATAATGGACCGTGATATTATAACTTAAGATTTTACACAATTTTTTAATCATTTATTTAACATGTTTGAAGGAAAAAATTAGAATAATACTATATTTTTTTTAAACTTTGAATTCAATATTTTCGATCGTGACTAACGTGCCAAAGCATTCATGATAAAAACTATTTTTATAATTTCTAAATTATCTATTACATTATTTTACTATAGTGTTTAATGATAACTGCATCTATTGAATAATAATGTTGAAGTTACAAATTGAAATACTCCTCTCCTATATATATATATCAACTTTGTAGATTTTTCTACAAAAAATTAGATAAGAGGTTAAAAACTTTTAGGTAATTATTTAATTTTCAAAATTATAGTAATATGTTTGTTAAATAAATCTATAAATTAAATGATAAAAATGTCATATTTGGTAGTGAAAATTTGTTGAATTATTGATTGGGCATGAGCATGACATCATCATCATCATCATATTGGTTAATAGTTAAACTTCTTTTGAATCTTATATTATATTTGAAGAGGGAGTAGAGTGATTTATATCAACAATTTAAAAGTTATAGGTGAGAGAAAAAAGACATTGAACCCAATCAACTTTAGTCATATGACTCACAGCTCACTAGTACAAACTCTACACCTCTTAAATACCAATCAAACCTCACCTCTTGTCACTACAAAACTTATGCAACTTATTAAAATTATTTATCAAAGTCTATCAATCTTCAAAAGATGTATGAAAAATAAAGAGGACAGTTAATTTAGGTCCAAGTTTTCCAATTCATATTTAGAATTCAAACTTATAAGACTCTAACCCACACATTAGTAGATAAGTACGATACACTCAGAAGCATAAGAATTATCATTTTGTCATGCCTTCGGCTTTGAGTGGAGTGTAATCTTAATTTACTTTCGAAAATAGAACAAGTAAGAATTCTAGATTTCGCGGCCTAGACATACTTTTATAACATTTTCAATATCCATCTTCAAGAATTTACCCAATTGGAATTAAATTTCATATGATGGTGCATAAGCTTAGGTATCATCTTAATTTAATGATCGATTTACATTTGCATTTGACATTATAACTAAAAATAATTCTTTTTGCAAGTTTTCAAATAAAATTTTATTTTGTAATTACATTAGACAGCTACCAATATGAAATATGTTAACTAAATATGATACTTTATTTTACAAAATAGTATAAGAAAATTTATTAAATCAAAAAGAATTACAAGCACATAGTCAAAGACAGTAACAAAATTAAATAATGATTGTTTAATATTTATTATACAAGAAAAAACATAGATTAGTAACATTACTGTATTACAAAAATGAAAATACAATACAAAACGATGACCCGAAAAATAATTAACTTCCAAATTAAATAATGACTGTTTAATATTTATTTTTATATAAAAGATATTATATCTATTAGAATTTGGTAATTAAAATCAAATTTGAGTTTGATTTTAAGTTGGAGATTAACGAGAAGTGACATAAAGTTAAGTATGTGTTAGATATACTAGAATAAGATAAAAATGGAGAGTAAAAAATGAGGAGAGGCGCGAAAGTATAAGAGAATGCATTTTTCAAGTCTTGGCACCGCGGCTCCGACTTAAAAAAAACGTATTTTAAGTTGACTTATTTTATTTGAGTCAGTTTTAGATTCTTTGCATGCGTAGACTCCTATTTTAATAAGAAATAGGTTTTTAAAAAATATTTTGAAGTTTATATAAATCTTTGTAGACCCATTACATTATTATACATCAATAAGAGAAAGATAAAGAGCCAAGACAGCTCTAGGGTACTGAGCACACGAAAAAGTGACATGAGAGTGCTTGAAATGCTGAGTACGTAAGACAACATTAATAGACTCTTTGGAAGCTCATTTATTATTGTATTTCTTGTAATTTCTTGTGAGAGATCTTTGTAATCTGAGAGAAAAAAAGGCTAGGATCTCGTGATATACCATACATGCAGACATTTGTTGTTAAACTACGTATATTCTTATATTTTATGTTATGTGATTGTTTATTTTTATTATATGTTTAACTTTTTTTTATATTCCGATTTTACTTATGGGTAAATTTTTCTGCATGTGTTTAGAATTTTTGGATGCTAAACTATTAATATTGAGCATTAGGGTGCATCAAAATCCCAACAAATAATATCAGAATTAAAGCTGATGTTGATATCTAAGTTGACAGGACTCGACCCGAGCCCTCCTTGAGAATCGAGGTGGATCCTGCGATGACATATAACTAACATACTCTTTACTCATACATATGATACAATGAGGCTACCTGCCTCAACAAAAGGTGTACACGTGTACTCTAATATACAAAAAGATATACAATTATACAGACTAAGACATTTATGCAGCTATGCGTGTCATGCGCCAACCTCAAAATGTGATAACTGTATCACACTGCACGAATTTCTGTGACAACCTGAAAAAAAGAAAATAGAAAAAAATTGTGAGCTTGTGGCTCAGTGAGTGGATATAATCTGAAAATATTATATACTCTATTTGTATTGTACACGTATAAATCTGTAAGATAAAATAATCATAAAATTGTATACTGAGTAATTAATAAACTTGTACTGAAAGTATTAGCTATTATAAAATTTGTACTAAAACTAAAATTATGATATAATACTTGGGATCTGAAAATCTGAAAGTATAAACTATCATAAAATCTATTATCAAGCTGAATATATGTAACATAACTCTGTAAACATATATTACATATATACTGAAAATCACACCAAACTTGTACCCGGGGAAAATCTGGTCTATCTTGGCGGAGTAACTCACGCACAGGCATAGCGGGGGATCTGAGCTGGTCTAACTCGATGGAATGCTACATTGCTCGGGCAGAGCAAATTAAACTGGTCTAACGCATGCGCAAAGCAACTACACTAAAGGGAAGGGTACGCATATGATAGTTCAAAAACTACTACTATATAATATCATGAAAGTATAATTGTTCTAAAATCAATATTTTTGTCATGAACGTAATTATAAATTATACTATAATAAATTCTAAAATATTTTTGAATATACTAAATAATATAAATATTTATCTGTTTAAAATAAATCATAACTAAATTTGATAACGCGTAATTTAATCATAATTGACTGTATTAAAAACATATAAAATATATATAGTTATCCACTCAAAAAAGTACGCTAATCCTGAGCTGAGTTTGAATTCTGAGATCTACCTATTACCGGCACACCTCCTATATCATAGGGTGTAAAAATACATCATTAATACCGATATAAATTATAAATATTAAAATATAAATATTCTAATATCGTAAAATTATTACCCACTAAATTACTGGGTATAAATTTAAGTATCCAATTAATTTCTTTTTTTTTCTTCTTTTTCTTTTTCTCTTCTTCTTCTTTTATCTTCTCGATTTCTTCCTTTTCCTTTCTTTTTCTTCTTCTTTTCTTTTTCTCTTTTTCTTTCTTTCTTTCTCTATTTCAACTTTGCTTCTTTTCTTCTCAGTTTCAATTGCTTCTTTTTAAACGAAGCAAAACAAAACAACATATATATCTATGACGGCCATCACTTAAATCTTTTTTTTTTTTGGTACCAATCAATATATATATATACTTCACGTGTATTACATAAGTAGTATTAGTTTAAGAGCCAAGACTGATTCTTCACATATCCAAATCAAACAAACGAAACTCACTATTTGTGAAACTTTGATCCCCTCTTTAACAACTGCATACTTATATTTGACTACCAAAGCAAAAAAAAAAACCAATCACAGCCTCTAGACCGTGCATTTTATGGATCCATAAGATCTCACCGATTCATCAATGCAATAGAGAAAAACAAAGAAACAGTTCAACATGTGCATATAAGTTCAGTCTATCATTGTATTCCGAAATATGGACCTAACTGATCAGATCTGTAATAATAGTGCAGGAGCCATGAATTTGAGGTGGCGATTCAAGATGTGAGCCCTTGTGCACTGCAATGTCACCGTCTATATTTTGCAATTTGCAATGATAGAAAAATATTGATTTGATCGCTGAATGATAGATTTATAATATCCCTTTCCTGAATAAATAAAAGTAAAAATGTCATTTTTCAGTTGCTGTAAATGAGCAGTGAAGGGTATTTCGAACATTAACATTATGGCATGTATAGTAGCTATCATCGATCGAAATCGAACAGTTTTGAGCTTGAGGCTTGAGCCATTAAGAGTGTTTGGTATTGGGGGGTACAGAGACATAATTTTGATTGAGATGCTTTGTATAGAAACAAATCTGGTTGTTCCCGCTGAAGTAAAAAATTAAATTGGCAATGAAAGACTAGTTTGCTTATTACATAAAGCTTTAGCATATCTCATCATCTTTATAAGAAAAATGTTCGTCCTCCCCTGTTAAGATAAGAGTTACATATAATATGAACTGTGAAGTGTCTTCACAGGGAACAAAAATTAAATGGACTTAGACCTATAAGTAAAAGGGAATTTAGATTTTATCTTTATTTGCCTCCGATCCATCGACGGATATAAAAAGGATGTGCACATTTTTCTACCGAACGTACCACCACCATCACCGACTCAACCACCCCGTCATCACAACCCATCATAAATATTGATACGGCTCTACTCCAATAGTGGTCACAATATATTAATGTATATCAATTATGCATGCAAGTTTCTTTCAGCATGAAAGATGAAAAAATGTGATGTTAAATGTGTTAATCCATTGTGATGCAAATGAATTATTGCAAATCCTGATATATATCCAATGCTACAGGAGTAATTATATATGTTCTGAGTGATTTATAAGCTTACTTCGATTAATGAACTAATCATGTTCATGGATAAAGCAAATACTTTTAAGAATTCTTATATACCTAATTATTCTTGTAATAGTTATTCAAATGACAACACGCTAATTGTTTTTATTTATAAATGGTGTTGTAAAACAAGCTATAATTTAAGCAAAGTTACTTGAATTAATATCCAAACCTAACAAGTGTGCTGAATTAATATCCAAACCTAGCATCCTCATCAGAAAAATCAAGACATAGCCAAGAATACTTATCCTCAACTAGTTGCCAAAATAATTATTTGGCGAAAGTGGTTGCTACGTGGAATGATTATGGATTTTGAAACACTCTCGCATGCGTATCTTCTAACGACAAATTAGATATGTTAATGTGAATCCTTTCATGCTTCTCAATAAAGAAAATGTGAGAACATAATGTTGGCCCATTAATGTGATAATCATTTTTTGAAACAAAATTGTTGAAGCAGAAGCATATAAATAAGTAAAATCACTCAAGTAATATATGCAGAATAAATAATTAATGAATAAATAGAAGGGGTAGAAAAAGAACACACAAATAATTATATGGTTCGGTAACTTGCCTACGTCCACGGCAGATCAAGATCACACTTTTCTCTTATTATGAATCACAAGACACCTATAAAGTATGCCTTTTACAAGAAAGATCACAAAGATAACTTTCTCTGTCACTCTAGAAATTTTCTTTTACAAAGAATCATAAAGATTATTGATAATCACTAAATTTTCTCAACCTATCACAAAGATTAATTGATGATCACAAATATGTGTTTACAAGCCAATTGATAGCCTTTATATAGATTTTAGGATGACCTAGGTTTATCCTATACATGTGGGAGTCGTATTAGGGAGTTCTAAAGTAAGTGAGAGACGAAATAAAGAAAACTCAAAACAGAAAATTGATTCCCGCGACCAGTACCGCGACGCTCAGCTCTCACCGCCGCGGCGCACCGCCCATGCCTGGTCACCGCAGTGCTGGCGCCTGGTGCGCCCTTCTTCATTTTCTGCCTCCTCTAGCGTCCATCTTCAATCCATGTGCACCTTACGCACTTGGCTTACTCTCCAAATCATATCCTGATATTTTTCAATCAATATTCTCACAAAAACTAATGCGGCAACTCATAGATGTTGCCTTACCAATCTATGAATTATCACGTCACTAGTTTGATGTGAGCTTGATTGATCAATTTGTAAACAACGTGGCTATCATGGATGAACAACATGTACGAAGACACCTAAGTACACCATTATCAGTACTCCTAAACATATACGAGGCTAATCATTCTGGACCGTAGAACAGGAGCCGAAGCCATGCGCGATTAACTTGTGTGCACGATATGAAGATGATTGGTGCCATGCTAATCAAATCGCGTGTGCTTCCGAGGAAGCTGCAAACATCTCCATTTTGGTCCCATGCAAGCACATCAAGATTTTAATAACCTAACATGTTTCTCTGATTCTAATTATCAACTGATGCTGCCTCTTTCACCCCAAAGATACAAAGCAAAATGTAAAAAAAAACAAACAAATATAGACAGATATCCAAGGTGGTTGATGCTAGTCGTATAGGTCAAAAGTAAAGGTGGCAATATTGTTAATTTCCTGCTGGTTGCTTGAATTAAAATTTTTGATGCCATAGTCTAGCTTTACCCTAAAACATGAACATGAAAATGAGAATACAAAGGACAGGACAGGATTTGTGTTTATAGAGCCAAAGCATGATGAAAAAAAAAATGAGTTGGTGGTGGTAAGACAAATAAATGTAAAAAGGGAACGTTCGCGAGAGCCGAATTTGGCACGTGAGGGGCAGATGAGATGAGAAATTGGGTTTTAAAATAATGAAGGTGACTATGGAGTGTCGAGCGTGTGAGTGAGGAACGATGGTAGTGGTGGGATTCACGTGAGATTACCAAAAAGAACGACAAATAGATATGAGAAATAGAAAGTTGGCTTGTCAACTATCAATCTTGTTTGTTTGCAGTTGGAGAAAAAAAAAAGCTTTTTATCTTGCAAGTTACAGCTCTATCAGTATCAATTGTGTTTTTAGAGTTTAGTATCAAAAGCCTTCAAGCAGAAAGAGAACAAGTCATCCTTTTGATATTACTTGCAATTAAAGAAACCGAATTAGGTAGTGCTTAAACTTAAAATTAATCCAAATGAGTATGTAATTATTATTATTATCAGTCAGAAAATCTTATTCTAATACCATACCATGCTGAACCATAATTGAAGAGTAAACAAAACTAACCCTATTGACTATTGATGATGATAATATTAAATATTAATAAAGCTTAGCTATATATATATATATCTTAATTATGCCTAATTCTAATTTGATTCAATTAGGAATGAAGAGTAAACTATGCTACCCTATCGAGAATAATTAGGCTTGTCGCATATTTTATGTTTTAAGTCAACAAACGTTTATATTTTAGCCTTCTTTCATTGCTTGACCTCAATTGGTACACGTCATGAATTGCAATACTAGTAAGTTTGTTCACACAATGTTAATTGGTACACCTCAATAGTAATCAAAAGTTTTGGTAACATTAGTTAAGAAGCGATATTTATTGTCTTCACTCAAAATATGTATTATATGGCATCAAATAAAAAGAAGAAGAGCTAAAGTTAATAAAAAAAGTCTTGCATTAAACAAATTTATTACTTTATTTACACGCAATCATCCTTCTTAATATATGTTGTGTGGGGTGTGGTATATAGATTTTCGTTTTAAAATATTTAGAAGTGTGACCATATAATTTTGATACTTAATTTTAATGCATATGACAGTGAATTTACCCTTGATTAATGACACGTTGAGGGTTGAGGTAATATTCACTTGCCAAATATTTACAGAAGTTGGGGGTATATTTAGAGAAGGTTAAAAATAAAAAGAAGATATGCAAAGCGTTACAAGTTAGATGTTGGGATGTGATATTTTTTCATATCTAATCATATGATGTATTTATTATAGTCTAATTCAAACTTAAAAATTAATTTGATTTATATTATTTATCTTCACCACTTTGGGAACTCACTACTCATGTATCTCTATTTGCCTATTCATACTATTCGTGAGAGACTCATTCCTTACGTTGCAATATCTATTTACCTATCCTCATTATTCATAGAAGATATATTAACCACGAGACAATCTTTATTTGCTTATCTCTACTATTAATGAGAGATTCATTACTCGCGTGACAATATTTATTAAAGTTCAAGACACTAAATTTTCAAGACTTACTTGACTCGTAATATTTATTCTCACTACTCTTGAAGATCCACATCTTATGTGATCATCTCTATTGGAGTAATTTTAAGAGACTTGCATGAAAATATGAATTCGAATTTATTCTAATACTACTTGTTATAAACTAAACATTTGTCATTAATTTAAAAAATTAGTTTGATAAATAATTCTACCAATCCACATATTTCTCAAAATTTATCTTTTTTATAGGTGGAAAATAACAAAAGGCACAAAGCTAACAAAACGGCTATGATTTGCATTCAGAGAAGTTAATTATGATCAGAATTCACAAATGTAAAGGAGCTTTTCTCATAGAGAGCCAAATTGTGCAAAAAGCTGTAAGAAAAGACCTCTCAATGCTACCTGGACCAAATTTAACCAAACCGTGGTATCCTGATACAGACATCTTTGATGCCAACATTAACTAATTCGAAACACAAAACGCAATACCCTAATGGGAGCACTGCCTTAATTAACCCTATATCGTCATCTACCATGCGTTTCTTTTTTATTGGTTAAAAATAAAAAACTAAAAAAATTTGAGGACATTAATTTAATCAATGTGCTACAGTAGTACAAAGTAATGGAGAGATCATTTGCACATCTCTTTTCGATTATTAAAAGATAATTATGAGAGCATCAATAATTGTATACGTTTCTCGAGCATTCCATCCAATTTAGTATTTACTTCCACAGCAGCATTATTATGAGCTTCCACAGCAGCAAGTGAAGACCATAGATTTTTTTGAAAGGTTAAACCCTGCCCCTAATTATAAATCAAGTTTATTAGTTGTTGTTATCTGCATGAAAATTTAATATGGGTATTGGCATTGGGAATTGCATTCCAAGCTTTCTGGAACCAAAAACATTGGGATCATTTTTTAGCATCAATCCAATAAATAAATGGCAATGAATGATTTTGTTGCAATGAATCACTGCTCAATTAATTAGTATGTATAATAAATATTTAATACCCACATGTCTGAAACGACATAGTGGCTAACCATTTTTTTTTTTTGCTTCCTTCTTTTGAGAGTAAAATATATATATCATGTGTCGCTTTTACCACCACCACCATTCACATTGTGGAAACATAGATTTTTGCACTCAAATATTGACATTATATTTAAAACAAAAGGAGAAAAACTACTGTTTATTTAATTATAATGTTCTTATATCAAATCACTATCTCAAATTAAAAGTTTTCAACATTTAAAAGGCACTAAACAGGTGATTGTAAGAGTTAATTGACACGGACCATCCAGAGCTAGACGCAAATTTGTGGTTAATTAGAATGTCTCATGTCATCTCTTTGTTTGCACATCTAAATGATGACAAATCCATTTAAGTTCTTTCATAAATCCATTGCTATCACTTATTAACTTTATGATTTGAGCACATTACTATATACATATACTGCACACTTTATTGTTGTCCACCATTAATTGAAAAACACATATAAAAGAAACTAGGATTAGACTTAGATCATACAACTAAATCTTTAAGAAGAAATATTGAAAATATTCATATATATAATAGTTGGGATTATTACTAAATAATCCAACCAGCTCACACTCCCTTCTAGTCCTTTCTAAAAATGTAGCTCAGTCGAAGTAGCTCAAGAAGCAACTCAACAGGGAATAACAATCGAGATTCTAGAATTAAGAAGGCCCACACAAATTAAAGACTTAAATATTGGATCTAGTATTCAAAAATAGGTAATTCGACTCAATAATCTGCAAATTTCTATAAATAGGTAAGAGGATTTATGAAAAATTGTGTATAGCTCAAATTAAAATTTATACTTCCATTATAATTATTGTTTCTGAGTTTTAGTAGAAAAAGAATTCAAATCCATCTTAAATTTAACAAAGAACACCTAAAAATACAAAATTGACCTACTGATTCATGCATGTATACTTTAGGACAAATTTAAGTTCATGCATTATAAATAGATATAATTTTTTATTTGATGATTCAAATTCAATTTATAGCATTCAATTATTCTCTGTGAAATTCAACTCATAGCATTTAACAATAATTTTTGTCATCACTTTTTTGTTTGTTTTTGTAATACTTCTCACACACAAAATATATTTTTTTCTTAAATAAATACTGATTTAAACATTAGAGTATTTTTCATTACAAGAGGACAATATGCTCTTGTTATTTTAAGGAGTAAGTAAGAGCAATAAATTAATTATTTTGAGGTCCAATTCAGGAAACTTTAGTAATAATCAAGGTAATTAAGAAAATTTATACGTTTTGTAGCCCTTATAATTAATTGAGTACCTAAATTCAACTAGCAAACTTTGAATCTTAGGCTTATTCCAAACGTATTAAATATGTACCTTATGAGTAATACTCTTTCGATCTCTATCATATGTGTAGTTGATACATACAATTCAAATAATAACTTAATCAATGAGTTAAACGATTAATCCATTGGCTTTGTCCAAAAAAAGGAAAATAAAATGTACCCTTTACTATGTTATAAATTAATTGATAGCAAAACTAGTATAATTATCGGGAACATTAATTTATTATATACAAGACAAGCCTACGCATCGACAAAAACTCAATTAATTGAAATCAGCATTAATTATATCTTGTGATTTACTTTTGAAAGTAAAATAAATAAATAAATAAGGAAAAAAACATATATATATATATATATTTATGTAGAAATCAAACACATGAAAAGAGAAATCAAACATGCCCATCTTGATATTACCAAACCGGTAAGCAATTAGATAGAAGTGCTTTTCAAACCATACACCCCCCGCTAAAAACAAACCTAACTTTGTTTGGAGATCAAAACGGGGCACGTGCTATCCCCTACGTCGCACGTGTGGGCTTTCCTTATAAAATAAATCTCTCTTGGTTTATGCCCTATCTAGCTATGGTTGTGTTATAAATGTAGAGAGAGTATAAGAAATGAACTGAATGACGGAAATGACCTTATCAACTAATATTGTTGTGGATGATGAAGAATGATTTACTAGGGCATTATAGGCATTTGAACATATCCCAGGATGGTGGTAGTTTTGATCAATTGAGATGACTTTGTACCGACCTTATCTTTTATTTTATTCCGTAGTTTGCGTTGGTTTCCAAGGTATTTGTATAAAATGACAATAAGAGCCGACATTTCCAAGGGCGTTATGGGCATTTCCTACCTATGCCAAAATTAGATTAAACTTAAAAAATAAAGCAAAGAAATTGATTGTTTATAAGCCCCAGACCTTGGAAGATAATTTTTTTGAAATTATATTTTGGGTCGTTAATCAAAGGTACTAATGCACCCTCAATCTTTGTATTCTAGATAAGGGCATTCTAGTCATTTGGTCAATGTTAAAATATTACAACTCAAGTCTTTGTTTTTTATGTTTCTTTTTTATTTTCTTGTTATTATATTTACTTTATTTTTTTAAAAAGAAAAGAAAATTTTGTTGTCAAATGAATAAATAAATATAAAATAATGGTGAGTAAAAAGAGGAGGTGAAGAAGAAAGAATAGCGACCTCTTCTATCTTAGGTGCGGTTGTGTGTGTGAGAGAGAGATCACATATCAGTCCAGTCCTCTCTCTTAAGCCTCCATTTTTTTCCCCTACTTTTTTAATTGTTATTTGAGCTCTCTTTCTGTCAAGAACAACAACAACAAACACTCACTATTGCAAATGAAGATGTAGCAAGCAACAACAAAGAGAAAGAAAGAAGAAAAGGAGAGAAAGAGAAAGAATTAAGCTTTCAATACCACAGAAGGGAAAACGATGTCAGTGAGCTTTACAATTACATCCTTTCCTACTCTGCTACTCCAATAGGTAACATTTATATATATATATATATATATGATTCATCAACATATGATGATGAACAAAGCTGAAAAATGATAAAGGTTATTTAAGAAAATAAAATAAAATAAATAAAGAAAAAAGAAGTAACAAAGACCACAATCTGATACTCCTTCTTTTCCTTTTTCTTGGCTTGCTTTGAATAATTGTTTGCTCTACTAACGAGATGTTTGTTCTTTCCTTTGCTTGTCCCTAGCTAATCGATCTATAGACAATTTAACAGGGAAAGGGAAGTGGGTAGTGAAGGAGATGATGAAGAAGAAGAATATAATATTGACATGGGAATAGCAACACCGTCACTTTTACCAATTCTTTCTCACTCGAAGTCTCACGTCCATCCAATTTCAATTCAAGACAAGTCAAATTCTTCGAATTCTATGTCCCAAGATTACCACCAAGGCATCTTTAGCTTCTCGAATGGCTTCGAGAGATCAGCCGTGACTCATCAAGAACAACAACACCAGCAACAACAGCAGCACGTAGCCCAGCAGATCCGGAGAGATAAGCTGAGACTCCAAGGCTACGAGCCACCACCACCACCATTGATAGGTATTGAAGAAGAAGAATCCGGTGCTCTTCCTGTCTATGACACAGCCGGGATGTTATCGGAAATGTTCAATTTTCCTCCTGGTGGAGCTACCTCGACTGAATTGTTGGATCAACGGATACAGTCTAGTTATCAAACTCCACGGCCAACGGCAGCGACCGCCAGTGAGTGGTACGGTAACAGGCAAGGTCTGTTAGGAGGTTTAGGATCATTGGCTGATTCAAAGAATCATAATGACCGTGACAGTTTAGCTCAACAACATCATCATCATCAGATTTCAGGTATTAATGCAGACTCAGCAGCAGCCATGCAGCTTTTCTTGATGAACCCACAACCAAGGTCACCATCTCCAACTCCTCCTCCTCATTCAACTTCTTCTACTCTTCATATGTTGTTACCAGCTCCGTCCACTTCTCTTCAAGGGTTTAATGCATCGGGACCAGGAGGTACTTTTGGCACAAATTCTGTAATCTCTCCCACACAATTGTCATGGGTTGCTGAAAGTGGCCATGAAGGAACAGGCAACGCTGGTGCCCAGCTCAACAACCCAAGTGAAATTGGCAGAGTAGTGGAGGGTCAAGGCCTTTCACTTTCGTTATCATCATCTTTACAGCACTTAGAGGCCGCAAAAGCAGAAGAATTCAGGATGGGAGATGGTGGGTTATTGTTTTACAGTCAAGGAGGTGGTTCCTCGTCTGCACAGTATCCGTTCAAAAATTTGGCTAGTCATCACCAGCCATTACATTTACAAACCGGAGTGGGTCAAAACCATCAACTTCGTGTTGGATATGGTTCTTCATTAGGAGTGGTGAACGTTTTAAGAAATTCAAAGTATGCTAGACCTGCCCAGGAATTGTTAGAGGAATTTTGCAGTGTTGGTAGAGGTCAGTTCAAAAAGAACAAATTTGGTAAGAGCAATACAAACCCTAGTTCTAATCCTGGTAGTAATGGTGGTGGTGGCGGCGGCGGCGGTTCTTCTACAACAACGAAGGATCTCCCTCATTTATCAGCTGCTGATAGAATTGAGCATCAAAGAAAGAAGGTCAAACTATTGACCATGCTTGATGAGGCATGTAATCTCTTTCTTTCAATCTCACCCTCTCCCTCTCTCAACAGTCACCAAGACGCAATCTTTTTTGTTTAATTATTCTATACCACATTATTATTTGTTTTCAAAACTACAGTACCGAATAGAAAATTCCGGCCAGATTTTTACTGAATATTTTAAGAACCCAGATAGAAAAGAAAAAAAAAAAAGCCGGCTGGTGCAATAGGTTTCCATAGGATCTAGTTGGTAGAGTTTGATTACGCAAATTTTTTGAATTTTTTAAAAAGCTACGCACTGTTTCACTTATTGGATGTTATGGTTGCCAAAGAGAAAATTGTCTAAGAATTTTGTTTGGTAGAACATGAATGACTGCTATTATCTGTCCAGTGAAGATTTGACGTTCCTTCTGATTGGGAAGATGACCCTCAACCTTAAGCCATCCATATTACGTAGGATTCTTGCGAAGCTACTGGTAATAGAGATCCATACCCATCATAGTAATTTTTCGGAGAAACTCATAAAGTCGTTCATATTATTATCTTTTTCTTGACTTGGGTCGGGGCTAACTTAGCTTCTTTTATATGCTTTCCTTTACTCTCTTTGGTCTTCTTTACACTTACAAGCCAGTCAAATTGGCTATATTGGGAGAGATCCATATTATTTGCTCTCATTAACAATCATTTCACTGTACCACACTTTGATTCACGCATTTATTCTCATACTTTGTTTTTCCTTTAAGAGCAACAACAGTCTTGTCAAATTATTTTCGGGAGTTACAAAATTCTGAAAGAGGAACCGAACTTGTGTCTTTCTCCTCTCATCATCTCTTTCCATTTTTTCATGAATATGAAATCATGTCACAAATCCGTCGGATGCCGGATGTATATATATTTTTTCCGTTTTAATTTCTCTCTCAATGATTACTTCTTTCTGCGGTTGGTAAGCCAGTGAAGAATAAAAAATTAGAAACATATTATGCACACGTAAACTTCATATATAGGAGTAAACGGGCAACTTTAATGTAATCAAGTACCATAAGTTTTAGAGAATTTTAGTTTGCTAATAATTAACCAGTTTAACTTTGTCGGTACATGTAATTTATGGTTGCAGGTGGATCGAAGATACAACAATTATTGTGAACAAATGCAAATGGTAGTGAACTCATTCGATCTAGTGATGGGCTTTGGCGCAGCAGTTCCTTACACTTCCCTGGCCCAGAAGGCGATGTCTCGGCATTTTCGTTGTCTAAAAGATGCAATAACAGCACAATTGAAGCACAGTTGTGAGCTACTCGGTGAAAAAGATGCCTCAGGAAACTCGGGCATAACCAAAGGAGAGACCCCAAGGCTTAAGTTGCTTGAGCAAAGCCTAAGGCAGCAAAGGGCATTTCATCAAATGGGTATGATGGAACAAGAAGCTTGGAGGCCACAAAGAGGCTTGCCTGAAAGATCTGTCAACATTTTGAGAGCCTGGCTTTTCGAGCATTTTCTTCACCCGTACGTTGTCTTATACCTATCCATGTACATAGTCACTTCTATTACCAATACAATCTCAATATAATATTTTTCTAATGAAAATTGAAAAAAGAAAGTTAAAAGCGAAACATATAATTATTAAATTATAAATTGCATAATGATACTTTATTTATTACACTAAATTCAAGTTCTCTTCTTTGTCTACCTTTCTGCTTTGTGCTATAGAGGAAACATTGATGCAGTGTCCTTGGATGTTGTCTCTTCAGCAAAAAGCTGTGGAAAGGGTTTTCATTTGCATACTGCTTTTTCTCTTCTGAAACATTTTAGCTTTATTACTTAGTCGTTTGCAGACCCCAGAAATTAGTTATATGAAAAAAAGAAGAAAAAAAAACTACTTTGATACGGTGTAATTTCACTGAAAAAACCTCTCTTTAAAACACTTTCTTTCTAATAAGGATAAAAGTAGTGTATGTAAATAATGAGAAAGAGATCATGATTCAAGATCAGTGTGAGCAGCAGTAGTTGTCCTTTTTACTTCTGCAAGCTGCTGGCAACTGCATGCTGGGGCTGATCATCTTTCTTTCTCTTAGATTCTCACGCCCATGCAGAGAAAGAGGAAAGCTATATAGCTTCAATACCATACATAACAATAAAGATGATTGATTCTTTTATACGGTCTCGGCAAAGACACTTATGTCATTTTCTTGTTCTCAGGTACCCAAGCGATGCTGATAAGCATCTGTTGGCTCGACAGACTGGTTTATCAAGGAATCAGGTTAATCTCCTTTCTCACTTTTTTCACTCACAATACAAAACAGTAAATGCAGTAAAAGATATATATATATATATATATATAGAGAGAGAGAGAGAGAGAGAGAGAGATTTCATCTTTCTAACAAAATTTATCAGTAGTTAGGAAAAGGAACCCTTATGAAAGAGACCATCAGTAAGTTCAGATAAACTTGCATGGTCTTGGGTTTTATTTCTCTGGCTCTTTATCTATCTGCTGGAGAATGACCATTAGTTATTTTTTTCACTGTTTTTATCTTAATTTCCTTCGGATTCCTTTAGCATCATCAGGCATAGATTCTGATGCCGTGGAGAGACATAAATACTAATGGGTGAAGGAACCAAGATACTTTCTGATAATATTTAAGAGCAGAGGCTGCAAGTACACAATATATGAGACATGAAAGTTTGCAGCTTTGACTCTTTCACACACTCTCTCTCTCTCTCACACACACACAGACACACACACACACACACACACACACACATACACACTCTTATTTCAAATGACAGTATATATAACACCATCCAACCACACGATAAGAATCATAAAGGCAGTGGATCTAATTTATTGCGTGTACTAGAAGTACATAGCTATTGGCACAAAACAAAATCACTCCGTGCTTCTTTTTTTACTGTAGTGAATAACCTTTACTGTCCCACGTGATTTAAAGTTGTTATTATTGAAAGCTTTACATGCATTACGTACTCGTGCAACTATTATTATACAGCTCATAATTAGGACAGTGAGTTAAATTTTTTTTTTTAAATGATAAATCATGTTAGTCAAGAAGCAATTATCACGTGATTGATAATTTAAGGTTTTAGTTGTTCTTATTTATTTCTTAAATTGATAACCTTATCAAGTGCTTTAGTTTATTTTTCTTCAACTAAAGTACAGGTTGTACTTTCAAAATCGATAGAATGATGACGGGTTGTATTTGCTTCAAAGAAGAGAAAATTAATCAAGACTTGAACCACGTCATTTTGATCAGCTGTTAGCAACTATCATGGATACTTAAACGTGACACGATCAATTGAATCATGTGCACATTTAGAGCCATATATTTTTGGATAAAATAAATGCAAGTAGGTAATCTTTTTAACAATGGTGTTTGCAGGTATCAAATTGGTTCATTAATGCTAGGGTTCGGTTGTGGAAACCCATGGTTGAAGAGATGTATCAACAAGAAACCAAAGAAGAAGAAGAAGAAGCACCAGGACGAGAAAGTGGCAGCAACAACAACGGTGGTAACATTGCACAAACACCAACGCCTTCAACAGCAACAGCTGCCACAACAACAATTACACCAACGGGAAAAAGATCCGAAATCAATGACCCAGAAAGCGACCCTTCACTAATTGCAATCAATAGACAATGCTTCCCGGAAAACCACGCAAAGCAGTCAGCAGCAGTTTCCAGCTCCGCCATTATTACCACCAACACTGAGTTGGCGCCACCCATTTCCCCATCTTTTCCGATGACTTCTACCACGCACAACATTGTGGATGACACTTGTCGACGTGGAAGTGTGATGGCAGCTAATTATGGGACCACCGCTGCTAATGCCGCTGACATAGCAGCTGGCTCTACTCTTATAAGGTTTGGGACCACCGCATCCGGTGATGTGTCACTCACTCTAGGGCTACGCCATGCTGGCAACATGCCTGATCAGAAGACTTCTTCTTTCTCAGTTAGGGATTTTGGGGACTGTTGAATTTCATCTCTAGTTTTTCTATACTTTCAAAATTTGAAAAATTAAAGCCCCATTTTCATGCTCTTATTCCTTTTTTCTTTTAGTCTACCTTTTACTCCATTCTAATACATAATGAAGATTTTAGCGCATATATATATATATATATATATTAAGTTAGGGTAAGCAGTTGTATGGGCTCTATTATTGTAATTGTATAGTAGAATGTGTATTGCATCTCTTGCTTAATATGTACTTAAGGTTTTGTACCTTGGTATTACTAGAATAACATGCAATCCTAATATATTTTGGGTAACAATCGAGAAGCAGAACCGATAAGGATCGGGAGTTGGTAATATTTGCTCTACATGTGGATTAATTATTATTATTATTCATATAAAAATTCTTTTAAGTGCCAACATCTATACATTTTAAAACGTAAATGCAATTTCAATAATAAAATGTTGTAATATTTTTAGTTATGTAATAATGTTAAAATTATGTCTGTATTTTAAAATGTACGAACCCTTATACTGAAAAATTATTTTTATTATTTATATACCTATACTTGTACGGTAACGACAAAACACTAAGGATTGGCTGCGTCTGTGATTGAATTTTTGAAAGTCATAAGTTCATAATCGATAATTGCAATGGAATCAAGTGGTGAAAATGTCGACAGAAGATAGATGGTAAACTATATTTAATGCATGTGATTTTTGTAGGTATAATTGATGGTCAACTTTATAGGTATAATTGAACATATTGCACAAAGGGTGTCATTTCAATTTTTTTTTTTTAAATGACGTATAGGGTGTCTTATTACTTGTTTTAAATCTAGCCAGCTCCTAGCTTGATTCTTCGGATTTGAGACAGCGGGGCTGCATAAAATTATAATATGTAATAGACAAACATAAGCGATCGAGTTGTTGGTTGGTAAGTCTTAAGGTTTTTGGGGCGCTGATTTTCACTACGTCGTTAGAATCCATATTTATTAAGAGTTTGGATGCATGCTCGTAAGAGCATTTGAAAATAATTACAGAAGTCGTGCTTGGGATAAATATTATGGATGCTCCATTCTGAAATTAAAAGCTTGTTGCAATTACTTCTTTACAAGTCCAAACCTAAGTTTTTCTCCTGTGCCTCGTAAGATATGAAATAATAAAATAAAAACATTATAAGCAGTAATAAATTTTGGATATGATGTAAAGAATTCAAGCGTTTTTAATCTCAAAATGATATTGATATATAAGGGAAAAACAATAATAGTGCTATAGATATAAGTTCATATACTTCAACTAAAGTATATACATTTTCGTTTTCGCAGCTAAGACAAAATATCGGTGTACAAATCTCATATATCTGTGTGTTGTGGTAATTTGAATCAAAACCTTAGTTAATAAACTACTAAGATTTGGGTTCAAAAGAGTATATTAAGCTTAGCTAGTCAAGGTGAACAGTAGATACAGAGATGCATCTCATTAATTAATTTCTAGATATGTATTATAAGCCCCAGAGACCTAAATTTTTTTATTAATTTCCTTGTGAATTAAGTGTTTCTTCCCATGTATGTCATTATCAGATCGACCAGTTTGGCATATCATAAGTAAATATAATTTCCAAAACCATTATAGGGTTATTGCGTAAAGATGCTTTCTTTGGTTAGTTGAAAGGAAAAGCAGCAAAGATGAAAGAGTGTGAAACCTCGAATCTAATTTGCTATCAGAAAGATATTTGTCTGTTTCGTTGGCAGCGTCATTGTAATACTGATACATATATCAATGAAGCTTTGTCTATTTTCTGTCATTTTTCACTCATATCGTAGCTCTGTTAGATTGGGTAGCAGGTTTTTGTTGTCGTGTTATCTGATAACAAACGCAATGAAGGTTCCTTAAAATCCAAAGCAAATCACTTGGCAAAGCAACAGGTACTTTTTACCTAATACGTTGCTTCTCTTTCTGAGAATTTAACACTTTAACTAATCAAAATTAAAACAACTCGCCCCCACTAAGAAATATTGGGTTTTAAATACCATATATTATTGTTCTGCTGTAACAATCATCAAGTCCCTTCTGAATTTTAAGGTGTGTAACTCCATTTCCTTGTGACAAACTGAGCGCCGGATGCAATATAATATTTATATGCTTTTGATATTATGATTATTATATTGCTCACTATCAGCTGTTGCCTGGCTGCAGCAAAAATACAAAATCCTTGAAGGTCAGTGGTTTCTTTTTCACACATATAAATATCAAGGCATCAAGTAGTGTCACTTTCGAGCTGTATATATTCCATTTCTTTGCTTGTAGATGTGAAAAAACAATTCATAAAAAAACTGAAACGAAATAACAGCTCACACAAACACAGGCACTCGGTAAAAGGTCTCATTCTGTGCAATTTTATCACCAAGATTTAACCTATGGGAATGCTGAAAATAACAAGCAAATTGTAGTCTTACTGCACTTGGATAGTTCCATTTCCCTGATGTAAGAGCTAGCATTCTCACTGTTAAGAGCTAGCCAATGAAGCATGGAAAAGAGAAAGGATTTGGTTTTCGCTTAGCTATATATGAACACACATTGAAACAACCCCATTTTGTATGAAGAACTTTCTCAACTGAGCTAAGCTTTTTTTTTTTTAAAAAAAAAAAAGAAGCCTGACAATCAATGTCTATGATATTAAATGTGACTTTATCTGGCAGCTGGTGGTCCATTTCCTCTGACTCTGAGGGGCTGAAATAAGGGCTCAAAAGCCCTACCAGCAGCAGCAGGGCTACAAACTAACTACACAAAAATCAAAATCAAAATCAACATTCAATACAAAAGGCAAGGCCAATGGGGTTAATGCAGAATGGTTTTTTTGTCTTGTGTTGTGTTGGACACATAAATTAACAAATTGATTGTGAAGGAAAACAAACGAAAAATTGATATTGAGGGGAGGGGCGAATTTGTATTGTAATTAAAGAAGAGGGACCCCATGATAAAAGAGTAGTACTACAGTAACGTGGGTGGACCCCCCTCCCACCAGCCCCCGCAATGAGTTTGATAGATAGATGAAAATGTAACCGTCGGATATAATCCAAGGACTGTCGACCAACCAGATACCTGTAACTGGGCCCCGTTTTGGGAAATTGGGATTGGACCCTTAGATGATGATGATGATGATGAGATTTTTTTAGCTTGGAGGTTGCCAGGTTAGGGCGGGTCCATGCCCTTCACTTCATGGCTAGCGATCGTATTATGAGTCACAAAATTAATACATCATACCAAACAGGTTTTTTTTTAGAAAAAGAAAATACATAAGAGAAAAAGAAAAAGATTGATTTGATGCAGGCTATGGATAGTCTTCACTTGGCCTATGTGGACGTGGTAGGGTTAATTAATGATAGCGTGGGCCGTTTTGTAATTTAGAAGTTTTTTTAATTATTCTAATCAAATCAGAATTTAATTAATTGTAAATTTGTATGCTAAGAATGAATGTATTTGTATTTGTACTTGTGTTAAAATTTCAGAAATAAAAAAATTACTTTTATTTCTATTTTTATAGAAGTTTCAAATTTAAATCCCTCTTCTCTATATTAAAGAAAGTAAAAAAAAAAAAAAAGAATGTATTTATCGATTCCCACAAAGTGTGATTGTGATATTACATGATAATATACATTTGTGTTAAAAGATTTGTAGAAAGTTTAGTAACTTCATAAGGAAAAGGCTTTTAATAATTAATGATTTTTTTTAAATATGGAATACTTAAAATTTTTAGTAACAATATAATAAATTTCCTTTAGAAAAAAAAATTTGCCATTAAAAGTGAAAAATACATTCGGTACTTGTTTGAATAGTCCAATGATAAAGGATTTATTTTTTCACTAAAGTGAGAACCTGAATTTAAATCCTTCTCGTTCATGTAAAAAAATCATTCGTAAAACAGAAATTTTGACATGGAAAAAGGACTTGAATCGGCAAGAAACACGGCCCAACTTAGAGTCGGCCTGAGGAAAAATAACGGAGAAGATGGGCTGAGAGGACCCACCTCCGAGACACAGGCCGGCGAAGTAAAAGATTGAATCTCAAATCTCATATCTCCAAAGCACATTCATTCTCAATTAAAATTAAAGGGAATTGGTGTTGGTGGACCAGCGGCATTCATGCCTCTGCTGAAACATCCTATGCTATGCTCTGATGATAAGTCTTAATAATGACATGCACTCATTATAGCATACAGATTGGGGACCCTTGTAGTTTTTACTTTCCAGCGTCCTAATGTGTCAAACCTCAAGCCAAATATGCTCAAATTTTAATAAGCTAAGCAAAATGTGCAACATTTGATCGATTATTTTCAATACCCTGCCAACCCATTCAAACAGAAATGTTCAATTTCAGACTTTTTGATGAAGTTTATGGCCAAAATGTGATAGAAGGAAGCTAACAGTGTTAGAAATGGAGAAGTGGATGTGGACTCCTGAGAACTATGAGGAGTATAGAAGTTAACAAGAGTCACCTGTACTGTTTTGATCATTTAGTGGTATTGAAGATAGAGTCTACTGTCTACAGACTACAGTGCTTTGCATTTATTTGGGTGCATACTTTAATGCTTTCTCGGCCAGCCTTTTCAAGTGTTGAACTTTTGTTACTTTGCAAGCTGTATCCGATGTATGCAATAAAGATTGTTAGGGAGAATTTTCAGAACTTTATAAGCAATGCTCCTTGTCCAGTGAATGCTTGTTGTATATATCTACATTCATTCTTTTAAGGGGGTAATGCGCCCAGAGATCCCAAGATTTAATCAACATTGTCTGTTTGACTTATTATACGTGCTTACCCTGTAAGTAGAAAATGCATCCAACGTGAAGCTCATAAATATTAGAAACATTTAGATGTTGATTCGATTTCGCTGCCCAAACGGGCAATATTTTCTTAACAGGACTGTTTCCAAAGCTTACTCCATTTGCATGGAGGTATCAGTTTCCTATGTACCCGCAGGCACATTAAAGAAGCAAGACTTGGTTCCGGCATCTTTTAGGCAACAAGCTCTAGGACATTTTCAATATTGTAGCGCATCTCATTGCGAAGATACTATACGTTCCAAATGTTGTTTGGTCTGGTCACATGGAAACCAACTACAACAGGAAGCATCCTCTTACTTAATAGGCAGCACTTGACCAAGAAAAAGGATAAAGAGGAATCAAAACGATCACATATATCCTCATGGCTGTCTATAGTTAGGGATGATTTCATTTCAAGTTTTCAAACAGATGATGAAAATCATACATTGAGCAATAAACAACCTGAATGACTGCTGGCAGAAGCTAGTAATGCCGATTGCAAGGCACCCACTATCCCTTCTCGGCAGATTATCCAGAACCATGACAGTAATAAAAGCAGGACCCATATATGAAGTGAACTGTGAACTAAGTGAACTTGAAGAGATAATAGTTCCTATAAAAAAATCATTTGGGTTAGACCTTAATGAGTTAATAACGTTTCAAGTGGAAAAAGTCGAGTAATTTGAATCGAAGCTCCTACCAAGATCAACCACTATTATGTGTAACTAAAGCTGTGTGTGCATGTGCTTTTTTAGTAGAAAATCATTAAAGAACCTAAAACAAATTCAGATAGGTAATCTCCCCACGTAGATAGCCTACATGAAGCAACCACTCAAATTATATTACCTTTTAATAATTTACATCACGCAATCAATCCAAATTCATCAATCCAGAAATAATTTCATACACCCCATAATGGATTATTATCAGAACACTTGCATGAAAGTAATCTGCTGAAATAATGAACTCTCCGACTCCAGTGGGATCTCAATGTTAGCAAGCTAAAAGAGAGATACTCCGGCTAGTATTCTCTTTCCAATTTCTTCATATTTGATATCAAAGCAAGTTCTTTGCAAACTATGAAATCCTCAATTAATTTATATACGATCATCACTCTCACATAGTGGCATTTATTTTTGTCTACTCCTTTGCCGCCATTGAGCTATCTGACTGGACTGTATTAACTTGAGCATCGACATAAGGTCTGATGAAAGTCCTCCGCCACCAGACCTCAAAGGCTCTTTGAAGATTTGGGCAATTGTCACCTGCCTTCAAGAAACTACCCAACCAAGCCAGCAGAATACTCTGCTGGTCCTCTAGAGGCAGGGTGAGAATAGTCCTACCAATTCCTTCCTCCACAAGTTTCCGATCAAATGACCTACAACCATGTTGCAACCAGCTGTAGTCATCAATCAAAGGCTGCAACCAGGTCTTTAACAACATCAGACGAGTATCTTTCGATGGTAGCAACTCCCCTCTTCCAATTCCAACAAATAGTCTTGCTGGAATGCAGCTAACTCGGTAGCGAGACACAATAGGCATTTTTGCATGTAGGGCAGCCAACTCTTGCTGGCTAGCCCACATCAGAGCGAAGTCATCTGCTGCTTGCCTGTTTGCTAAAATCTCAAGCAACCATGAGAGATTATCAGCCTCTAAAACTATTTGCTTCACCACAGGTTCCTTGCTGTCCAGAGATTTATCAGCAAACTCTGGTTCAGTAGCTTCCCTAAATAGAGCCACCAGTGAATTCAAGCAGCTTCTGCATGAGGTATAGATGGTTTCATTGCAGATGTCCACTGAACCTGCATGATTTGGGACACTGTTTTTTTCCCTTAGGAGTTTCAGTACCACAGATTTCATTTCCCGTCGGCCCTTTTCCTCATTGCTTTTCAGAACTAGCTCCATTATGTGGGATAGTGTGTCATTCGGTGGACTGAAGACATCAGAAGAGACTCGTTTCAGTACTGGGGTGATCCCAATATCCTCAATTTGGAGTCTTAGAACTGATGAGACAACCTTTTCCTCTTCCTCTTCTCCAACCCATGGAACTGCTTCCAAAAATTCCAAGCATGACTTAATGCATGTGCTGAAGCCAAGAAGTTCAGCAACCTACACAAAAGTTTCCATAAAGTGAGGTTAATATATAAAAATATTTCACAAACCTCAGCACACATATTAGGTGCTATTTTTTCTTATTAAGAAAAAGATAAGAGCTCAATGAATTTTCTCTAGCTTGCACAGTCAAATTAAAGCTAACATTCTAGTATCATTTATTCTAATAAAAAGACTGCACTTACATAACATAGAGCTCATTGAATTTTCTAGCTTTTTTATAAATTCACATTCAAGAAAATGCCTCCAAACTCATTAAAAAAACAATGATGCCCAAGTGACATATTGAAAGATAAAGAACATAATGAAACGTGCCGGCATAAGTAGGATGAAGAATCCAAGACTTAACAATGGGGGAGAATGCAATGAAATCCAAAAAAAAATTGCAAAAATAGGGATCCTATAGGTTAATACTTGCACAGATGAAAACCCCAAGTAATGAAAAACCAAGAAACAGTACCAACTATGATAAAAGGGTTTATCCGAAAACAAGATGAGCTTAGCCAATGCCATGCTATCTTAAACCTCTAGAAGCAACCTATGGTAACTTTCAACAAGATGGCCATGATTGAATCAACAATAGTACTCCATCAAACAGCCTTAAACAAGTACTCTGAAATGCATAATGCAATATAACTGCAATTTATGAAGTAGCCCCCTTAAACAAGTACTCTCAAATTTATGCCCCCTTAAACAAGTCTTATAAATTGCGTTATGGAGTAACCCATTAAGCAAGTACTCTGAAATGCATAATGCAAAAGCAGTGAAAGATCAGACACTATAGGCAGGTTGAGTGTTGCCTATTGCAAACAACAGCATTCGGCCCTTTGTCTAACACAAATACATTAAAATGCATAAATTTAAAATAGGCAGATAAACCAAATAACTGATAAAATCTCAACACTGCTTTCACAGGCAGAAAAAGATATCTTGTGCTGACAGCAACAGTTGATGTAGCCGTCCATAGTGCAGCTTTCTTTGATGCTCTGTAGGCATCATCTTATGAAGAAAAGTGATAAGCCGTGGTTCGTTGCTTATCATATTAGGTAGTTACATTTTAAGACAAACTAGAATCAGAAGCATGATAGAGGAAACATAGCAACAATTGTATGAAGAACTAAGAAGGTCAATTAAGTTAATTAAACAATAAGCACAAAATTTAATAGCAGTCTGGAAACATATTTTTATTGAAGATCTGAAAATAATAAGGGAAAAGAGGTCATGCATAAGGTAACAAATCAAAGCATTCTGACCTAATGCATAATAAGGTTCTGGTGGAGCTTAATGGCAAAGGAGCAAGGGGTGTTGACTCCATAAAACCTTATTTTTCACTGTAAATCCTCATTTTGTTGTGATTAATGTATTTGTTAGAGCTTAAAAACCATTGTGGGGCTTTCTCCCACAAGTTTAAGTTTTTAAGGCTAATGGTTACTCGGCAAATCTGACCGAAGGATCTAGTGTTTGAAGAAAAAAATCCTCCCCAACAAGAGGGCATGTGTTTGGTGTGTTAAAAAGAACTAAGTTCAGATTCATGTGACAAGCTCATTTACTAGCCATACATGTAAAACAGTACGTCAGAGTTTAAATTTTAAGGCCTGGCTCTTTCCCAAAAACTTAAGCTTGTAGGAATAATGGTGTTTCAATAATACTTTTTTACATTACACCAAATGAAAGGCCAATTACCTTCGCGCAATTGTTCCATAGGGTTGGCAAAAGTTAAAATTACCATGAAACATAAAACAGATACTAAACAATAATGCAGCCAACTCAAATACGAAGAAGATTGCATAAATCTGTAAACTACCTTGAGGACACGTAGTGCGCGTGATACACTTAGCTTGATTAACCTTTGCTTCATATCTTTGCAATACATTAATCCCACAGTTTCAACATAACTTTCGATATCCTCACAATCATCAATTTCCATACAAGACAAATCAGACTGCTCTTCAGAAAGCTTATCCGCAAAGAAGCTGCTATTCTCCACAAGAACATTCTTGTGTACACTCAGCTTCACACAAAAGCCTTGCTTTCCCAGTAAAACCACCTTTAAGTTGCTGGTTCCAGGTTCACCAAACTCTATTGCCACCTTTCTAGGCAAATTTTCTAACTTAGGCCTTGGAGTTCTCTCAGGAGCTACGTTAGGTGTAGTAATACTAGGTGTATCAGAGCCAAAGCTTCGTGGATCATCAGAAGCAACCCTTGGTCTTAGTGGAGTTGATGTGGGCTTTTTCTCAACTAATGGGGTTTGTTTCTTTGGGATTGGGATAGTAGGTTTAGGTGGTGGTGAGGACTTGGGCTTGTTCAGAGGGTTTTGTGCTTTAAGGGACTTCTGAAACACAACAGGAGATGGGCAACACCAAAAACCTTCCGGTGTCACAGCAATTGGAACATTCCTAATCTTGGTTTGACCTTGTTCGACCTTTGGAAGTTTAATTTCAGCCATTTTTGACATTAATTTACACTATAATTTAACCAAGATTTACAACAAAAACAAGGTTTCTGACCGCTCAATTATAACCTAAAGTAATAATAAATTTCATTGCTTTGAAATAAACACTAGACATTGAAGTTGATCCTCAGAACTCTAAACATACTTTTCCATATATAAGACTTAAGCTTCGTACAAAATTCCCTGAAGCACTGAGTGAGACTATAATTGAAGGCCAGTCACCTGAAATGTAAAACACTTGAAATAAATAAATTACAACCAAAAGTAGCATATCATAAGAACATAAGGTTTCCTAAGAGAGACGGGTTAAATTTTCAATTGCACCAAAAGAAAAAAGAAAATCAAACCTTTTCTGCTTCACCCTCCGCACCTAAACATAGATCAAATCCCAGTCTGAAACCAGTTTAAATAATGCATAGTTACGCAAAGTTTACAAACAAGAATCAAAATATGGTCTTTTTATACCCAACAAACAGAATATTGAAATCCCTCAAAAAAACAACAAAGAAAAGAACAGCTAAAAAACTCACCAAGAACTAAGCGTACAGAGACTTCACAGAAGAAACCGTCTCTCATATCTTATTTCTAAGCAAAGCCAGTGGCTAAAATGATTGAACAAGAGCTATGGTGTCAAGCATCAGGGGCACCAATGAACAGAATCGGAAGCTTTGCAGTAGGAATAATAATAATGTGAAGTGTCACTTTATTTAGTAAATAAATTTATATAAAAACAAACGAACAAACAACAACAACAACACAACACAACACACTTTAAAGTGAATAAAAAAGAATAAAGAAGTGTGAGTGATGGATTGTCTCGTGTCTTGTTCCTTTTACTTTACCAGCGAGGAGAAGATGTGCTGTGTCTCTCTAATAATCTCTTCTCTTATGCTTTTTGAAATTTTGATCATCACTACATGTAATCTGTGGGTCTCGGTTCTTGCATTGCATGTCTTTGCTTCTCTGCCAATTGTCTCTTAAATACTTCCTCTGTGATTAAACTGTCACGCCTACTCTATTTCTAATTTATTAATTCAATCTAAAAAAAACATACTTTTTGATATTAATTATTATAAATTTTAAGCTATTAAATTAATTTTATAATATGATAATAGGAATTTGTATCTGGGTATTGTAAATTTTATCTTCCTTTTATATTGTTTTTGGATACTTTAATGTTTTGGTTGCTTTAGTGGACCGTCGTTGGATTTTCTAGGCAAAGCAACCACCATTATCAAGACATGGAAGATGATTGCAATGACTCAAATGCACTCATGAACTTGCTAAATCTTGGTATAGAAACAGAAGATGGGGTGAGGGCAAATGGGACTATGTCCATTTAATAATAGTATATGTCTATGCGATAAGAGTTGATGAAAAAGATGGATGGTCTAAACTGCCAAGAGTTTGAGCAGACAGTGATGATATTTTATTTGTTTTTGTTCTTGAAAGAATCTATAATTTTTTGGGGGTTTGCTCAATCAAGGAGTCAAAGTCAAGCAAGCTACATGAATTAATGGCTCTTCATTTTGGGAATTTACTGGAAGATGGTTTGAGTTTTCATATTCGTGATGGGATTAATATGAAAATGAATGGCAACAGTTGGCATCAATCATGTCTAAACCAACTCGTTGTAATTATAAATGTGAAGTGAAGTGGGGTTTTAAATTTAATCCCAAGTCTACTCACATGAATGATATATTATTGCATATGAATATCTAGCATATTCAAGAGATTTGCCCGCTAAGTGTCTCTGATAAAATTCAGATTCCCTGCTAATATCTCCATTATTAACAAGAATGAATTATAAATATATGTTTTTTTCTTTGATTTTTTGTTAAAAATGGTCAATCACAGTTCGTAAGAGATGTTGACAGCATTTGTTTTTTTTAAAAAAAAATAGTAAATATATGTATTATTCATTAAAAAAAAATTAGTGCATTAATATTAATCATAAACTTAAAAGAAACTATAATCAAAATTCACTTTAAAAAGAGATCTTGAAAGCTGTTAAAAGTAAGGGTGGGTAGAGCAGTTCAATTTGGTTCTAAATTTATTAAAAAAATTTAAATTTTTTATTTTTAGAACTAAATTATACCGTACGAACTTGTATATGAAAATTGAATTGTACCGAATTAATTCAATTTAATTTAATTTAGTTTAGTCTCTTAAATATTTTTTAAAAAATTAAAATAATATATGTAAAAGATAAATTTCGTACAAAAAATAATGAAAAAAAGTATACGTTAATTTTAAATATAAAATTAATAAAAATTTATGAACTAAATAAGTTAAAAAAAATAATTAAAAATTAAATTTTATCTAAACAAATAAAGTGTCCATCAATTTTAAATACTGAATTAATTAAAAATTTATAAACTAAATAAGTTAAAAAATATTAAAATTTAAAATTATCTAAATAAATAAAGTGATTATCGACTTTTAAACACAAAAATTAATTAAGTCTATGAATTAAATAAGTTAAAAAATATTAAAATTAAAATTTATTAAAAAAATTATATGAAAAATTTTGTAAAATTTTATTTATATCTTTTGATTTAGTTCGATATTTTTGGGAATTAAAATTAAAAAATCGAACCAACCCATATTTATTTAAAGATCAAAATAAAAATAATTAATTAAATAATTTTTATATTTTAATACTGAACTAAATTGTTTGATTCAATTCAACATATATTTTTTTTATTCTCGTCTAATTAAAAAAAATAGAGAGAAAATCTTAAAAGTACCAACCAACTGTAAAAATCAACAGTAAAGATTTTATTTATTAAATTGAAAGAGATGATTTTAATAGGAGTTTAAGATTCAAACATAAATTGTAATCAAATCATATGAAGCAAAAATCTAGTTGATGATATATGCCACTGCAATGCCACCACAACCACTTTGAACTTATTACCTATCATCAACATTCCAAATCCACACTACCCTAAATTATTGCAAAGCATCTTCTTGATTACTATCTCCTCTCTAAATCAATGGTTTGATTTGTCAATCTAACTCAAATTTATAGTAGGTCCAACTAATAATAATAATAATAAAATAAATAAAATTCCCAAAACCCCAAATATCTTTTCATCTTTTGTGCTTCATGTTAAAGGTTTAAGGTCCATAAACTTTATAAAAAGAGGGTAAAAAATTAAAAATATCCCCCCTGAATCAATTCAAGTAATACTCACTAACAGTATTTCACAAAGAGAGAGAGAGAGAGGGAGAGAAGAGATGATGGGCAAATGTTGATGTCAGTAAGTTTTGAAAATCTTTTTGACTAGACTTTGCTTCTTTTTAATCATATTTGCCAATTGATTCATGGTCTCTTGCTCTCTTGGTCATGGCTTGGGCCTCCCTGCAAAGTGCAATAATGGAGTGGAGCTCACAATTACAAACAAGAAATGATGCAAAGTATTGAGAAAATAAAGAGAGAGAGAGAGAGAGACAGAGACAGAGAACACGTTTTCATCATCATATATCAAATGGTCCCAAAAAAACAAAGCAAATCCTAAAGATGGGCTTGCCCCCATTGCTGCAACTTTGGTCCACCATTATTCCATCACCACTTATGTGCCAATTCATTCCCATTAAACTTGCATCTGCTACACTGTCATTAACCTTGTTACCTAAGTCTTTCTAACCTTTTTTTAATCATTAACTCTTCAAATATACCTCACTACTACATCCTCCTTTTTTTTCTTTTTTCTATTTAAAACAAAACATTACGTTTATAATTATAATTCTATTAGTATCTGATTAGATTTATTATGACACAATTCAAATATTTAAATTCATTATTGAATTGAGTCTATTCCTAACATTATTAAGAGAAATATATCTTACCTTCGCTTAGAATGAAGAGTTGTGCCCAAGTCTCCATTTTAAAGCTTTAGATTACCTTTCACCAAACCACTTATATAGAAAGGAATCGACCTACTTTTTAGTTCATATGATATTTAACTTGAAAACATAAATCAGCATCAATATATGATGAGAGGCAGTAAAATATTTTCAATTTTTTTTAAACATTTTTATCAATCTTGAATTTACTTTATTAGAATTTAACGATTTAAAATTTAATTTAATTTTAATTTTAAATTGCACGTTAGACATATAAGAAATGAACAAAAATAAATTAAAAGTAAGAAGAAATTAAAAAGCATAAGAGAATATTTTTTTTCAATAGTGCCACGTTTAGCTCGCATTGGCATTGTGGCACCGCAGAGCCCAATTTTAGAAGATAAAAAATTTTAGGTCGACTTGATTTCTTTGAGTTGGTTTTGTACTTCACTTTTGCGTGAATTTTTATTTTAACAAGAAATAAGATTTTAAAAAATATTTTAAAACTTATATAAAATCTTGTAAATTTCTTAATTGTTAAATATCTAAAAGCATGTAAGAGAGTGTCAAATAAAGAGATTAGACAATTTTCGGGGCTGAATGCGTGAAAAAATATTATAGAAACTCTTGAATACTAAGTGAGTAAGAGAATGCTAATATATTTTTTAGAGAGCTCGTTTACTGATGTATTATTTGTCTCTTATTTAAGATTTTTGTGATCTTGAATCTTTGTGGTATGAGAGTTCTTTGGGAACGGAATAATAAAATAAATTAGAATCCTGTAATTTAATATATACATAAGTATTTATTGCCGAACTATATATATTCTTATACTCTGTGTGATTGATTAATTGCATCAATTATATATTTGATCATTTTTTATAATTATGGTTGAAGTCTTTCGCATGCACTTAAAGTTTTTGAATATTAAATACTAATTTAAGAGGTATTAAGATGTATAAAAATCTCAATAATTAATATTAAAACTAAGACTGAGATTGATATCTAAATGATATCAAATTTTAGAATTTTGCCTAATTTCCTAACATACTTTATAGGTTCGGTTAGTTTTCATTTCTTCATAGATTTTTTTATAGATAATTGGATTTTGTATTACAAATCGTTTAGTCAAGAGATTATATCACTCATACATACAATACTAAGTGCAATTTTGTTCTTTTTTTAAAAAAAAAAATATTGTTAGCTGGGTCACAAACTTTAAAGAAAATTCTCATTTTGATTTAAATTTGAACCCTCCGTAATTCCAATTACTTCCTTTATCCAATTAAAAGTTTATAAGATTCAATTTAAAGATATAAAGTTTTGTATAACTCGAAAACAACCATATATTTAAATTATATATTATTTTTATTATAATTATATATATATAATTCTAAATTCGTCTTTTTTTTTTGTTTTGTTTTCAACGCTCCAATGTTCACAATGAAAAATAATTCACTCACAACAAAAACAAATGCTTTCAGTAAGTAGTAGTTTTTTATTATATAAAGAACCAACTTTAAGAATTGAAGAGAAGAAGAAAGGGCTTCTTGATGTCATGCATTTTGTTATTTTGATTTATTTTTCTGGGTGCGGTGCAGTGTGTGTATTGGATTAGAGACTGGAGAGATGCTCAACTCAACTCTACTTATTAAACAAAAGGAGACGGCGACAACAACATTATCCATGGAGCATGATAAGTGACAACAAGAGTCTAACAGGAAGCTTCAACACCAGGTGCCTTTGTGTATATAAATTATTGTTGTTAATTTTAGTAAGAAAAGAAAATTATAATTCTTTTAGGCAAAGAGAACTACTTACATTTCTTTACTAAGAAACATTACAATTTAAAGCCTAATAACAACTCACTAGAATTATAGTCCTAAGATTATGCCATGATCTCAACATGAACAACAAAATCAAATAACAAACACTAGAAAAACAGGAACAGTTTGAAACATTCAATTAAGCAATATTTATGACTCTACATCAGCGGTCCTAAACACGTCATCTAACACTCCTCCTTACTTTAGGAGCTACAAACACCAAGTTTTGTTCTCAGAAATTCGAACTTGCTAACTGGCATTGGCTTGGTGAAAATATCTGCAACCTGATCTTCTGTTTTGCAATGGACAAGAACAATAGCTCCATCTTTCTGTACTTCCCTTAAAAAGAATAACTTAATATTAAAGTGCTTTGTTTTTCCATGAAACACAGGATTTTGAGAGATTGTAATAGCAGCTTGGTTGTCAACAAAAATCTATGTACTTTCCTCCTGCTCCAGGTTAAGATCAATTAAAATCTTCCTCAGCTACAAGGCTTGATTAATAGTGGCTGTTGCAGCAACAAATTCTACTTCAACAGTGGATTGAGCTACAACTTCTTTTTTTTTTCGAGCTCCATGAGAAAACACCAGAACCAAGGGTGAAACAGTAGCCCGAAGTGCTTTTCATATCATCAATGGAACCTCCCCAATCGTTATCTGAGAAACCAACCAGCTTGAACTCTTTGCTCATTGTAAATTTAATGCCAAAATCACATGTGCCTTTGACATATCTAAGCACCCTCTTTGCAGCCTTGAGATGCCATTCACTTGCACAGTGCATAAACCGAGATAAAATACTTACAGCATTTAAAATGTCAGGCCGAGTTGCTGTGAGATACATCAAACAACCAATCAGGCTTCTGAAATATGCCTGATCAATCTTCTCTGTTCCATCTTCTTTACAGAGCTTTTCCTTTGAATTCATTGGAGTACTCATTTCTTTGCATTCTTCAAGCTTAAACTTCTTCATAATCTGTTTGGCATATTTCTTCTGACAGATGAAAACTTTATATTCATTCTATTTAATTTTCATTCCAAGAAAGAATGTCATCAATCCGAGATCTGTCATCTCAGAAACCTCCATCATCTCTTGCTTAAACTTCTCCACAATACTTGTTTTGTTTCCTGTCATGAGCAGATCATCCACATATAGTGAGATGATAAGAATGTCAGCTCCATTGTGCTTGACATATAATGTTGATTCAGATAAGCTCTTAGTAAATCCTAAGTTCCGCAAATGTTCATCAATCCTGCTGTACCAAGCTCTTGGAGCTTGCTTCAAACTGTAAAGTGTCTTTTTAAGAAGATAAACCTTGTCTTCTTCTCTTTTCTTTACATAGCCTTCCGGTTGCTCGATGTAAATCTCCTTCTGCAGAAAACCATTCAAGAACGCTGACTTGACATCTAACTGGTACACCTTCTAATTATTTTGTGCTGCAACAACAAGTAAGAGTTTGATGATGTCGAGTCTAGCGACTGGTGCGAAGGTATCTGAATAGTCCACACTGGGTATTTGAGCATATCCTTTGACCACGAGCCTAGCTTTATACTTGTTGATTGAGCCATCAGCATTAAGTTTGGTTCTGTACACCCATTTGACTCTAATTACCTTTCTATTTTGGGGTCGATTAACCAACTCCCACGTTTTTTTTTTCAATCATGAACAGCTCTTCCTTCATTGCAATAATCTAGTTTTGATCGGTCTTGGCTTCTTCATAATTTGTAGGTTCACACACAGCAACATTGCATCTTTGGTAAACATCAGAAAGTGGTCTTGTGCCCCTGATAGGTCTGTCATCTACCATTTTACTCTTCCAATTTTCAATGCTTTGATCTGTTGTGTCCAAAACAGGAGACTTGAGTTTTGGCTCTTTTGAAGTTGAATCCATTTTCTTTGCATCATCCCAGTTCCATTCTTCATTTTCCATGAAGTGTATATCCCTGCTTATAATAATTTTTTCATTTTGTGGTTGGAAAACTTTATAAGCTTTTGCAACCGAGCTATAGCCAATAAAGATACTTGGAAGTGCTCTTTTATCTAGTTTGTCTCTCTTGACCTGTGGAACATGAGTGAAGCACAAACATCCAAAAATTTTAAGGAAATTCAGAGCTGGTTCATATCCATACCAACTCTCAAAGGTTGTTTTATCCATCAATGCTCTTGTGGGAAGCCTGTTTTGCAAAAAAACAGCAGTGTTTGCGGCTTCAGCCCAAAATTGTTTTGGCAAGTTCTTCTCATGCAGCATACATATTGTCATCTCCAATATAAATCTATTCCGTCTCTCACCAACTCCATTTTGTTGTGGAGTGTATGGATTGGTTAATTGATGTTGGATGCCTGCCTCCTTGCAAAAATGATTGAATGTTTTGGAGGTGTACTCCTTGCCATTGTCAGATCTATGAGTCTGAATTCTACAGCCACTCTCGTTCTCAACTTTGGCTTTAAAGTTCCAGAAGACTTGAGACACCTCTGATTTATGCTTCAAAAAGAAAATCCAACACATACGGGTGAAATCATCAATGAATACAACATAATAAAGACTACGGTTTAGAAAAGGCATTCTTTGAGGGCCTGCAATGTCAGTATGAATTAATTGCAGCTTCTTTGTTGCTCTCCATGTTGCCCTGAGAAATGGTCTCCTGCTTTGCTTTCCAAACTGGCATGTTTTGCAATTTGGAATATGTTCATCAAATTCTGGAAGATCATTTGCCATCTCCTTGGATTTCATCTGCAGCAGCCCTTAATGATGATAGTGCCCGAGCCTTTTGTGCTATAACTCAGTGATATTTTCTTTGATTGAGAAAGCAGTTTGCTCATTCTCCAATAGATTTAGAGCAAAGCTTTTCCCTTTCATTTTTACTTTGAAAATATCTTTATCATCTGCATCTTTAATCAAGCAACTTTTGTCTTCGAACACAACTTTGTTACCCTTTTCAATTAGTTAGCCAACACTTAACAGGTTTTGATCAATTTCAGGGACATACAACACATCAGAAATGAACTTTGTATCTGAACAAGTTGAGATTGCAACTGTTCCTTTTCCTTTCACAGCTATGTATTTGCCATTTCCAACTTAAACCTTTGATGAGTTTGCATTGCTTAATTCCTTGAATAAATCCTTGTTATATGTCATGTGGTTAGTACAACCACTGTCAATAAGCCAACTCTCACTTGATTCAATGCCAGAGAAACATGTAGCGACAAATAGGTGATCTTCTTCATCTTGATCAGTAGTCTTTGCCTCTTCACCGTGTTGTTGATTTATGTTTTTGCAGATAACAGCTTCATGCCCCATCTGATTACATTTAGTGCACTTAGCATCAGGTCTTTTCCAGCATTTAAATAGAGGATGACCCTTCTTTCCACAGTGTTGGCAAGGTAGATAGAATTTCTTCTGATTTTCATTCTTTCCTTTTGCATTTGCAGATGCTACAATTGCCTTATTTCCTTCAAAATCCTTCTTTTTCTTTTTGTTTTTGGCCATATTTTGATGCTTGGCTGCTAAAGCTCCTTCAGTTGTTGTATCCTCCCTCATCAGTCTTCTTTGTTCTTGTGCTTGCAATGCATTAAGCACTTCTGTCAAGGAAATTTTTGACAGATCCTTGGTATTCTCCAAGGTAGTGATGGTTGCTTCCAATCTTTCAGGTACTGTAACAAGAATTTTTTCTGTAATTCTTAAGTCAGTAAATTCTGATCCAAGAAGCCTCACTTTGTTTACAATACAAAGAAGCCTGTCGGAGTAATCTTTGATCGTCTCGAAATCCTTCATTCTTTGAAGTTTAAATTCCCTAATCAAATTTAGGACTTACATACCTTTAATTCTTTCATCTCCTTCGTATTCATTCTTAAGATAATCTCATATCTCCTTTGCTGACTTCAAAGACATGATGCGAGTGAAGATGGTGGATGAGACTGCAGCAAACAAGTAAGCCTTTGCCTTTGATTTCTTTGTCTTATTTTCTTTATGTGCTTTTATCTGTGCCATAGTGGGATTGTTCGGAAATGCAAAAATTTCATAGTCTTTTTCCACTGCTTCCCAAATATCCAAAGCTTCCAAATATGTTTCCATACGTACTACCTAAAGTTGGTAGTTGTTTCCGTCGAACACCGTCGGAGCAATTTTGGAGAAACTGGCTTCGTCTTCCATGACCTGTTCAAATTCAAACACAGATCCCTTAAGAAGAAAGCTCTGATACCAGATATTGTTAATTTTAGTAAAAAAAGAAAACTGTAATTCTTTTAGACAAAGAGAACTACTTACATTTCTTCATTAAAAAACATTACAATTTAAAGCCTAACCCACTAGAATCATGGTCCTAAGATTATGCCATGATCTCAACATGAACAACAAAACCAAATAACAAACACCAGAAAAACAGTAACTGTTTGAAACATTCAACTAAACAATATTTATGACTCCACATCAGCAGTCTTAAACACGTCATCTAACAATTATAATGTCGGTGCCTCTTTGAGCAGACCACACCACCCTTGCTATTTCTAATTGCTTCCTTTTCGACGCTTTTGCATTTTCTATTTCAGTTTCTTGTCACCAAAACCCGCCCCTGTACTGTCACCCTTAGCCACCGCAATCCAAGCAATTCAGCATATGTTCTATACTAATGTCATGTATCTCTGCTTTCTCAGCATTTGTCCAGTTAAATGACCATGGTAACTCTATATTTCACGTCATTCCCCTTTCTTTTTTTTGGGTTTTTGTTTTTGTTTCTGTAAGCTTTCTGATTATCATTTATTCATTTCTATATTCTTCCTCCTTGTTGATTGATATAGATTGGCACTTTTGGCTTCCTCTCTATGCTTGTGCCTGTGTTGTTAATCTGGTGAATTTGATAATATCATCTCTAAGGGTGGGCACATTATAGTTCAGTATTTTTTAAAATCGAATTAAAAAAATTCAAAAATTTTATTTTTAGAACCGCACCATACTAAATCATGTATGAGAATCAAACTACTCCGAATTGATTCAAACCAATTTGATTCGGTTTTTTAAATATCATCTAAAATACTAAAATCATATATGTAAAAGATAAAATTTATATAAATTTTTTTAGAAAAAAGTGTACGTCAACTTTAAATATTAAATTAATAAAAGTCTATGAACTATATAAGTTAAAAAATTATTATTTGAGCACATAATTAGTTGAAATTTTATAAACTAAATAAATTTTAAAAAAATATTCAAATTAAGATCTATTCAAATAAATAAAATGATGATCGACTTTTAAACATTAAATTAATTAAAGTCTATGAATTAAACAAGTTAAAAAGTAATTATAATTAAAATTTATTAAATAAATTATATAAAATTTTATTTATACCCTTCGATTCGATATTATTTGAGACCAAAATAAAAAATTAAATCATATTTATTCGAGAATCAAAATAAAATAAATAAATTACTATACTCTAATACCAAACTAAACCAACCAATTCAATCCACTTGATATTTTCAATTCAAATATTTTTTCACCCATCTCCAATCTCATCCAACACAATAATTACATGTGCTACCAAAGTAGCACTATAGTTTGGGATATACTTGTTTATAAAGATAGCAATAGAAGATTTTGTAACAGGGATAACTGGTTTTATTCATTAGATTTGACAGAGAGAGTAGTAAGAGAAAAAAAAATTTGGAAGTGGATAATAGTCATTTCCATGATTTTGTATTTGCAAGCATCATCAGAGACAAGACATCCCAAGCAAAGTAAAAAAATGACAATTTCAAGATTCATCGACATTGTTGACATATTAGCCCGTTCTTTATCTTACATTTTTAGAATATAGTTTTCATTGTAATAATTGGTGAATCATCATCAGCTTTGTTGGCCTTCGGTTATGGGCTCCCTTCGTCTTCTTTGTGATTCCAAAAGGAGAAATAAAGCTCTGATCAAATCAATTGCCCAGCACCCACCCATTGTTGGAAAAGGGATTCAGTTTTAGATGAATCTCGGGACTCAGCTGGTTGCCTTCTTATTATAGATTGTTCATATTCTTAGAAAGAGTTTTTCGTTATACAGAGCATGAGAAGTTCTGATATTATGTACTTTTGTCTCCTACACTCACGATTCCTTCAATTAACTGTTTGACTATACAATTTCTGTGAACATGCTGTCACAACTGGAATCTGGAAACAAACCAAAGCTAAATGATGAAAAACCTTTATACAGGAAATGGAGGATTAAACAATAATCCCAAGCAGTTTCGATACATTGACCAACTACGCATCAAAGGACTACCTTTGCTTTCGTTAGGCTGACCTAAACAAGACTTACCAACAAACTTCACAGAAAAGGAAAACAATTCACTAAGCAAATAATCAGGTTTCATACCCATTTCTTCTAAAAGCGCGTGTCAGGTACTATCTATCCAGTGGAGAAGATCTCCAGAAAACCCATTCCCATTGCTGGAAGTTTTGGCACTTTATTGTGGCCTTCATGCAAGGTGACCTGCTTAAAAAATGAACTTGTGAGCAGCTATTGTGGCAACAAGGCAACATCACAAAAATGTCCCATCTTCATCCCCATATTTTGCTTCTTCTTTCCCAAAGTTTCAAAGCAACTATTTTGTGAGCCGTTGAGACTAGAATCATGTCACTTAAGACATCTAGTAGAGGTGTCCCCGGCACTTTGAAGTTCCACAATGGCATGGATACCCTTCTCCAGGCAGTAGTTCATAGCGATAGTCGTAAGTCAGTTCTTCACCCAAAGCTATCTGCTCACAATATGGAATGACTTAATTTAGAAAGCAAGTACTTTGGACCATTAACTTCCTTTTACAGTTTGACACTACATGCCATTTCTAAGGAGAAAAAAATGGCAACAGAATCACATTCCAACAGGAAAAGATGAAATTCCTAAAATATCGTTGCCCATACCAGGCAAACAGTCTAAAAGCTGCAAATTTGTATGTCAGACCCAAAAGTTATCACACAATGAGTCCCGTGACACTGGCCTTCACCATAACAGTATCCATCATGAAGCACCATATAGCTATGGGGAACATATCTGAACCTCTATGTTCTAGCATCACAGGTGACAAATTAATATTATAGAAGCTGGGGGGGGGGGGTTGCGGGTGGGGGTGGGTGTGGAAGGGGGAATACTTACATCTCGGCTTGCATAGAGACCAATGTGAGTGCGCTGATAATCCATGCTTTCCACAAGAACTTGATGATTTACAAGATTTGGCAAGCAGCTACCAACAAAAATCAGCAAATCAACAGGAGTGAAGCAAAGAAAACAACAACAGCAGTTAAGTCATCAAAGCCTCAATTTGATCACTTAGTTGTAAAATCCCTTTTGATATTCACTCCGTCTAGTGTCATATCTTCCCCTGAATTGTAGGCTAAACACATCGTTCCTCACATTTGAGGATAAAGGAAAGCACTTTGAGAAATGCTTTTAACAATAGACCATCACTTTTTGAAAACTTTGTTCAACCAAACATTGATTTCACACACGATCTAATTGCTAACAATTTCAAAAGCTATGGAACATAACTACTTCAGTGAATAATTCAGCTCTCAATTTGACGGAAACTGTCCATAATTCTACAAGAACGTAACAACCTCCATAACCCACCCCCTCCCACATTATTGTTATATGGCTTCAGTTAAAATTATTAAAGGGGCAGGAACAAGTAATATAATAGATTACAGAAGTTATCCATCGGACTATCATTGGTGCGTAAAACTAACTTGTGCCTATGACTTCTCATTGTAACTATTCAAGAAAACGTAAAATTATGTGACCTCCTTATCCTTTATGTTTTCTCAATAGATATAAGTTCATAATATTATCCTCTCAAACCATGGGCATGAAATTATGCCTTTTCTAAATTAAGACAAAAAAAATAGTCTGAGACATTCTACCCTTATGATCAAGTTTTAATGCCAAGTTCAGATTGTACAAATACCTAAGGTAGATTGTAAAAAAACATATTTCGGGTGGAAAGAAAGAAAGAAAAAATTTAATTCCCTCACCTGTGATTGATAAATCGAGAAACATTTCCATACTTGGTGGCATCGATGATGTATCGGCCCTGTCCTTCAATCAATCTGCCCATATCATTGATATGAGCATCAATGTTAAGCATATAACCACAACCTTCTCTGCCATACCTGAGCATCCAATATAGCTACTCTTCATATAACATCAAGAATAACATATAATCAAAGTAATACTATATTGGTCAAGAAAAGTATACCTGTTGCGCCTCTTGTTCGCCTCCTGCTCATCTAAAACCTCTCCAATGTACTCGCATACAAATGTACCTCGAAGAATTGCTTCACCTGCCCTAACTGCCCAGCCCTATAAATTAACACACATATGAGTTAACACATAAAGCTTCTAAAAATATAAAAATTGAAAGCATTACCTTGTTCTCAGTTTTAACGACTTCTAATTTCACTTGTACTCCATTCTGCAAAACCCTATTTGGACAGGTTCTATTACAGCTGCACTTGTGATTGCACTCATAAACAAGATAACCCTCCTGCACATTTTGCAACCCAAGTGTGTAAATGCACATTTTGCACAAACCCAGTCTTCTTTTAGACACAGATTTTGTGCTCAGCAAGGCAACTCAAAATGAAAGTTAGCAATTCTATAACTTAGTGATCATTTCTTTTTGTGTTTAAATAAAACATATAACTCAGTGATTTCATTCACGGACCAAGAAACAAACATAAAATTTTTCTATTAAATATTCCTGACAGCCAAGATATCCAAGCAAAACTAATGCTGGATGCTTGTAAGCTCAATCGTGTCAATGCTTATGTTCCACTAATGGAACCTACAGGAAAGCGAAAATGGCTTTAAGAACAGCATGCTCGATTTGCAGCTAAATTGAATCTTATAACAGGTTGAAAGAAATTTTGCACGATAGAAAAACAAGATCTCTAACAACAAAGAGCACATACTTCCTTTACATGCAAAAAACAATAAACGCTCAGCAACAAGGACAGTGTCATTGTAGAGTGAAGACAGCGATGACTGATAGTAAAATAAATTGCAGTACCTCAAGAATAATCCTTCCTCTCTGATCATATGGGAACCTGCCACGCATGGGTTTCCCATCAATGTCTTTTGCATCTTCATAGTCATTATCAAAGAGGTATACATGATCACATGTTTCAGGACAGCAAGCTGAATTCGGGCAGGCACACCCCAATTGCAAACTCTGCAAGAAGAAAAAACATGGGTGGAAAGTGAAGATGGCATTCCAAGCTTTTTCATTCATTAGTACTGAAAAGAAAAAAGAAAAAGGAAAAAAACACACAATAGAACATACATGTCCAGAGAGCTAATATCTTTGTTAAGGCACAAAGGTAATAGTGTTATATTTTGTCTACATAGACAGATAACATGCAAATGAAATTGCATTAGATAGGAATGCTAAATAACCCACAAAAAAGGTACCTCGGCATCAAGATCAAGGGATTGATCAAGTAATGGCTTTGTAACATAGGTAAAACACTCCCAAGGCATGGAGCATCTAGTATTTTGTCTATCTGAAATATCAGCAGAAACACGAAGAGTGTCCAAAAGACCTTCATCTACTACACAAACAACTGGAACTGATTCTCGTCCAGAGCTTAAATCATCACACAAGATAGTGCCCTTCTGTAGGGATCTTTGCCCAAAATGATGCAAATCAACGATACAATGATACTCATCCACTTCCCACGGACTGTTCACATGATCTGATGAATCTGTAGATTGTTTACTCACAGAAATACTGGGAAGGGGTACCAAGGGAGGCAGCAAGTGTGGATCCTTGAAAATCTTGCACCCATTAGGACATATAAAGCCCTCTTGGTGCCATTCCACTTGAATGTTATTCTCACTGCAGAGTTTGGCTGCCTTTAAATATATGTTTTCTGGAAGTAAACCATATCTCTCCTCGAGAGTGGCTTTAAGACTCACCTTGCAACAAGCTAAGCGAGCAAAAGATAAGATCTCAAAGCTATTGGGCCGAGGTTTTATCTTCTGTATCACTGGAAACAATATTTCTGAAACTGCAGAGCATTGGGGTTCAACCAATGTGCCAAGAGTCACTGCCTCAGTTATATGAGGCTGCACACTTATTTCTCCCGCGACGACTGACTTCGAAGTCTGGATGCGTTTCTTCATACTTGCAGCACCCCTATTCCTGATCCTATAGGACACTGCACCAAGAGCTTTCTTAAATCTAGGACGGCTAAGTCTCCCAGATTTTAATTTATAAGCATAATAACGAATTCCCTTCTTGTGGGGCCGAGAACTGACTAAATTTGGTCCCATATGAGCAGCCTGATGGTGGCGACCAAGATCAGGCAGCAGATCAAACTTCAAGCCACAAAACCTGCACATAAACTTTCGAATGGCACCTAAATTCTCAGAATGATTTTCAGTGGAAGCTGAATTTCCCAGCTCAAGATTCAATTGAGAATCCTCTAACACTGATGAATTATGTTGTAGAGCGACTTTCGACGTTCTAAAATCAACAGCATGAACTGATAGCACATGCAACCATAACTCTTCACTATTCCCAAAATGGCTACCGCAAGGAATACACTGGAGAAGCATGCACTGCTCAACAAATTGCACATGGTGTCTCTCCTGCACATGGGATTCCAAAACTTTCTTGTTTGTAAATGAGTCCAGGCAAATAGCACAAGCATAACCTCTGAACAGCCATTGTGCTTCCTTCTTATGATTGTCCATCCAATGGTTACCCAACTCTTGATCATCAGAAAAAACCTGGGAGCAAATTTTACACTTATTTGACTTTTCATCTTCACAGCTACCATCAAGTGCCAATGGCATCACAGCTGATTCTTCAACAGCAGAGCAAAAATGTGCATTTTCGTCAGCGCCAAAGCCCCATATTCTATTGAGTCTCTCTTTTTCATTGTATACCAACTTTATTAAGAATTCACCAACACCAAAAATTTTTGCAGCTTCAGAAAGGGCCCATTGAAGTTGAATTTCCATAGGAACTGGGTTTCTTAGGGATAAAACACTCTTGAAGAACTTGTAAAATAGTTCACAAGCTAAATGCAAATGCAATTTTTGCTCAAGCGAGCAGCAATCCTTCAGAAGATCCATAAATACGTCTTTTGATATTATCCTACTCTTCCCGTTCCTTGCACGCTTCAGCCAGCTTGGAAGGTGTTTATCACAATATAATGAATGCCGCTTTGGACTTTCATGACATGGATTGCTGCTACTCTGGGAGTACACGCCTATACAATATTGCGGTTCTGTGGCAATATAATCTTTACCAGAATGCTCAGGCTTCTCAATTAATCTGTTTATTCCTAGGAAGGAATCACTCTCCACGACTGACACTGGATCTACCTGGAGGGGACATATATCTTCTCCCACCAATACTATGTCCCTGCAAGATGTGGTTTCTGAACTAGGAATAGTCTCCTCTTGCTTTCTCTTTAGCGTATTCTCTGGTGAAATCAAAGTCCTTTCAGCATCATTTCTTGATCTGTGTTTCTTACAGAATGAAAAGCCAATTAAAGCCCGATGCTTGCATCTAGTGCCAAGAACTGTTGTACCTTCGCACATTGGAGCATCAACAGAGGGCGTCCCTTCTGATTTCGCAGCACTTCCCGTAAAACGAGAGGTCAAGTGCACACAGCAGTAAACGTCACCATCATTTGCCCACCTCACACACTGTCTTCCCTTAGATTCAATAAAAGCTATACACTGTCGGTTCCTATTCCCAAGCTCTACAGATTTCTTAGTGACCAATTGATTCATAGGAGTTAATCTCAAATCTTTAGTTTGATTAAGTGGATCTATAGATTCTCCAACCTCTCCATTCACAGGAGTCAATTCAACATCTTTGGTCAGAATGAGATCCGAATTTCCTAATTCAAGTATGATTCCATCCCATCTATCAGGCACAGTACTCAGTGCATCTGTTTGTGCAGTTTCCTCCCTAAAAACCTCTCCTTTAGAAAGCTCAGATGCACACATAGCAGCATCTCCAGTGTCTCGACTATTAAAATATTCAGTCTCAATTTCAAGAGATGGAGGTTGATTTGAATCATTGTTTTCCAACTGGGAGGCATGTGATTCAGCACGGCGGACTTCAAGTTTAGGCCTTTTCCTGCTAACTTGAGGACTCGTGGTCAGAGGACCATCACTGCTCCGTGGTTCAATGTCGCCACCATTAGAAAGAGGATGGGATGTCGAAAACCATTTCATAACTTCATGCTTCCAAGTTTTCCACTCAGAACCCAGTGTTGGTTGCACTGGTGCATCCCAGAGAGAGTTAACTTCATTCCACCGAATAGAATCATACAATTCCTGAATCAACAAGAGGATAAAGATATCAGCAAAAGATTTTAGAACATTCAAGTACATTAACTGTCAACAAATTGCCATGTGTGGCAAGAAAACCAGTTATATTACATACATCACCTATCTCACAAGGGAAAGCAACAGAATCCGCTCCCATTAAATCATAGTATTATATCACCAGCTTATCAACTAGTTACAATATTACATCTGCCCATCCTCCAACTCGCAGGAAATTTAGACAACCAAAAGACTGAGAACAAATTTGTTACATACTATACACCATATTAGAAAGTAAAGTTTGTGATGAAAATTGTACCATATTACGTGCCTCCAAAATATAAGGCCATCAGATTTATTGCCTAAGCACGATCTATTGACATTTAACATTAATGGCTGGTCAATAGTAGCATATACCTCTTTCAGCAATTCAATAGATTCAGCACTATGGGCATTTTGACATCGCTGTACCCAAAAGGGAAATGAATGTTGTAACCAGTCAGAATTAATGTATTGCTGCAATATCATCTGTAGAGAAGTAAAGCAGAATTAATTCATGGCTAACCGGTCATAATTAATGAAGTGCTGCTATTTAAGACTTTCTTATAAAATCTTTTGAGAAACAAAAATGCAAGAGATCAAAGGAATACAAACTCCATGAAGTAAATGTAAAATAAATAAATAAAGCAAGGGCAGAACAACAAATTTATGGTTTTAAGATAATCTAAAAAGAAAAACAACTAAACTACAGAGTTGAATGTACCCCAGCTCAAAAAAATATTCAGCAGTCAACCCAAAAACACATGCAATCACGCATTATATAGAACAACTGCTCTACATATATGGACATAGGTACTCACAAGGATAGTCAAAACAAGACATTTTTCACCACTAAGCTCCACCTAGTGTTGTGCTTGAAAGCAATTGCAATTTAAAATATTCAAGACTTTAAAGTCTGATACTTGGCCAAATAATTTCTATTTTACTCCTATTCTAACATTCTACTCCCACACCCTACTCATATGAAAATCAACCCAGCCACAAGGGAATGCAGGATTTGAGTTTTGCAATTGAAAAACTCTCTAATATCTACTACATGACTTCAAAAGTAATAGCTTTTGTCTACTATAATAATATAATATTACACTAACTATTAATTTTAAATATGATATTCTAATTTCCCAGTGCTCAAAAGGGTTAGAGATTTACACTTTGAAGCTTTAGGAGCATCCTTCCAAGATCAGAATAACCAACACAGCGTGAAGCCTCCATAGCAAATTCCTTCCAAACACTCACATTACGGGCAGTCTCTACCAATGCCTAGACAAGTTTGAACAAATCACAAACAATGAAGATAGAAAAGCAACACAAGAACGAAGGCAAAAGTTCAAAACAGAGAAAGGAGTGAAAAAGAAGCAACCACCAAATCACAAACCTCGGAATGAAACTGATCAACAATATTCAGCATGCCAACAGATAGCTTTTGCATTATATATCGGCGAGCGACAGTCAAATCTTTTACCATTTTTAATCCAACTTTGTGTGTTCTATATGCAATAGGCTGAGGAAACTCATTAATTGATCGGACAAGTAGCATATCTGCCCAAGAGTAATTTCTGGTGTGAGGAAAAAATATCACAAAATACTTCTTCCGGTCATGAGTTGGTTTTGCTTTCAAAGTTGATAATGGCCAGTCAGCCCTAGCACATCTGATTCCTGCCTGCCACTTCCCCCTCCACTATACTTGGAAAAGAACATGAATGTATCAAAATGATGACAAATTCACGGAATAATTTCATTTTTTTTAAAGCGTAATAATGAGATTAGCAATGAGACTAATAATAACTAAATATCATCATACAACAGGAAAAAAAGGCTTGATAGAAACATTATTTACATGGCATCAGGGTGTTGCCATGCATCAAAAGCACCAAATTAAGCCTCAAGAGAACTATGCAGCTGAAGAGACAGAAATTGCTAAGGAACCAGTAATGATCAAAGTAAAGGTAATCAACATTAGCAGTTACCTTGACCCATAGTGCAACAGATTCATCACGGTCTAGCCATTTGAGCTCTGAAAGAGATGATTCCCCCTCCCTATTGTCGCTTGGCAATTCACCTTCAATAGTATCCACAATCAAATTAGAGTTTTCAGAGGCTTGGCAAGATCCTGTGATATCAATTTGTGCATTTAACTCCTCATCTTCAAAATCATGGGAGCCACAAGATAATCCTTGTCCCTCCACCTGACAATCAAAATAAGAAGCTCCGTTTTGGTGTCCTTCAGAAGTAGGCAATTCTTTCCCAGTTCTTTCACCTTCACCTCGTTTTTCTGATACAGGCCCTTCAACATTTAACAAGAAGTCCTCCATTTTACCATTTTCGGTTTGAACTTGATTTTCATGTTGCAGACAAGTAGATTCTCCATCAAAAATAAAATCTGTCCCAGAACTCTGTTTAGCGTCTGGTTCCCCAACATACGGAACACCAGAACAAAGCACTTCCATGATTTGCACTAAACTAGAATGGTTTATAATGTGTGCACAATCTTTGACCATGAGCAAAGTCAACTCCCTGTTCAAATAAAGTTGAACCCCTTGGTAGAGTCAGACAAATAATATGCAGAATGCATGCATTGTTTAAGGTGTACAACAAGATATTAGAAAAGCCTGCACTGAATATATAACATTAAAGAAATATATCATCTGAATAGCCTTAAGAAGACAGGTGAAAGTGTAATGTATATTTGTGTGTGCAAGTACAAGCACATGCCTACATGTATTTGATGTTCTTTCTGCAAATTAAACCGAAAATATCTTTGATCAGAATACCAAAATCCATTGACAACTTATGGCTCAGCAGATGCCTGAAGCATAATGAACTTTCTTATCCCAACTCAGCTAAGTGTGGGACAGAGATTTTAGGAAATTGATCAAGGAAGAATAAGCCGAGACAGACTATCACTCAGCACCCCATATTTAAGGTTTTTGGCACATGGAAGAGCTAAAATCATGATTCTTCCCTAGAACTTATGTGCCCAATATTTTTGTTCCTATAAGCACTATATATGCATGGAGTTTTAACTTTAAATTAATAATGACAATTGTAAGTGAAAACATGTCAAACACCACGTAGAAGCTTAATTATTATCAGGAGTGGTACATAAGGTGAAGAAAATCATCTGAACCAAAAAAATAATTAAAAAAAAATCCATTGTTGTTATTATTAGCAAGTAGAAACACAGTTACTGTTAGCAGGGATTGTAGATGAAGAAACTAATCCAAACACAATGCTATGGTAATTAATTAGAACAAGGAAAGAGGGAGGAACTGAGAGTCGACAAATTGATTACATTTTTTTTTTTTTTGGTTAAGGAAAAAAAGGCAATGTCATAGGCTGAAGAGCTGAGGAAGGGGGAATAAGTTTTGCAAAGAAAAAAGGCATAGTTATAATATAACATTCCAATTGAATGAACAGTTTTTAATGTGAACATTTGAGATAGCATATGGAGACAAAGAAATCAAGTCACTTAACTATTGGTTACACTGAACATAAGTCCAAAGTGCAAGTTTTTGCACTTGAGATCTTTTATCATCATGTATATGAAAGCATCACACCTGGTGTCAATTCAGTTCTTGCATAGTCTATGAGGTAAGTGCATCCATAAATGTGCAATTTAAGAAAAAATCTAAATAGTTTTTTGAAATGTATAAAAAGAATTATATACATGACTATCACTATTTAAGTTTATCTTGGATAGAACCTGTGTACTATTGTGTCTCCTTGAAAATTTTGTTTAAATTTAGTATTACTCTCCAAAGAATAAGGTTAGTGAAATACATGCTCTATTCATGAGTAAATAATGCAAGTAATATGTTACCACATCCATCACACAAATTATCAAGTAAATATAGGCATTGGTAACATTATATGTATAGTTCTTATTTTACAAACTTATAAAGTAATTTAGACTAATTCTCATTAAGAATATCTACATTCACTTTTCTTTGGAAAGAAAGAGAGAGAGAGAGAGAGAGAAAAATAAAGACATTCTGCAAATTTAGTGGGCTGCTACAATTTTTCACTGATAACAGAAATTCTAATTAATCATAGTTCCAAAGTATTTTGATATTTTAACTCCAGAGCTAGGCACAAGCCACAATTGTTTTATTCTAATATAGGTAAACATATATACATTTTGAACAAGAATTTAAAATAACATATTCCACACTATCGTGAAACATCTCAAGTTTTTAATTTATCAATTTCACAATGTAATCCTAAAATTTTAGCAAAAACTAAGATAATTTTTTTAACAAGGTAGGAAAATGTTATGCTCACTTATTTCTCATGCTTATATGTAAGTACATGAATTTATGGCTTAAATTTTTTTTTTAAAAAAAAAATGCAGCTACTCAAATCAAATTAATTGTAGCAAAATTTCATACAATTACAGATAATGCTTCAGCTAAATTTCACGGGATACAACATAAACATAAAAATTAATTAAGCTTAATTTGTATTCTAGGGCTAAACCCAAGCTGCTAAGGATCAAAACTGAACCTATTTGATTATCAAATCGACAAGCAATCTCACTGTGTATATGGTGAAAAAATCATCTTCTATAAAAAATTGGTAAATAAGAGCCTTTTCACACTAAAAACAAACCCGCAGTGTAATAGTGCTAGCGTGACAAGGGGTTCATCATCGGGCAAAACTACTTGTATAACAGAATTTATTAATCATCAACCAAAAACCTAAAAACCCAGATAACAAGAACACATAATTGTTCTGGGATTATTAGCTAAATGTCCCTAACACTTAAGAACCCAGATGCAGAATTGCTTTATAAAGCTACACTATCACCTTAAATTGGTACAATAATACGAATAAGCCATGACAGATTCATAATACCCAGAAGAGGTAACCCGATCATGAACATGTGCAACATGCACCTAAACCTAAGAGGGGTGGGTCCAAAATCCAAGATCAACAAAATCCAATTATGTACCATAAAATTAAAATTCCAGATCGAGGTTTCGTTTTGTCTTTCAATTAAGGGCTCACAATAATGTTAACAATGATGATGAAGATTTTAGGGCAGCAAGAGAAAGCTAGGTCACAAAATTGACTGCAAAAAGAATGTGACATACATACCATATTAACACGTCCAAGGGAAATAAATAATAATAATGATGAGAACATTAAATACTAAGATTAGGAGGAGAGGTCTGGGAGTGGTAATGTAATGTACCTTCAAAGAGAGATGGGGAGATCACACTTTATCCATAGTTGTTTTTGTTGTGGTGTTGTTTTGGTTATGGTTAAGAGGGCAGGGCAAGGCAATAGTGAATTATGTTTATGTTAGGTTTTTTTTTTTTTCTTTATTTGTGGTTTTTTTTTTTTGAGAATAGTTATCGTATCTAAATGACTATCGAGTTTCGTGGGATGGGGGCATATGGGGGTATTGAGGTTGTGCCGTGGCCAAAATGGAAAGAAATTGTATATATGTGGGCACTTAAATTGAGTGATGAATTTGAAACGAATGCGTAGCATGTAGATGTGGGGTACGATACAAAGACGAGGAGATCTAATATACGAGTAAATGGGGAGCGTAAGCGTTAGTGACCAACTGGCTGACTGGGCTAGGTTTTAGCTTTTAGGTTAGTATGAGTATCTGTATCTGATCTTAGAGAAATGGTGGCTGGGGCTGTTTTTGGCCTGTGGGTTAGGTCGAAAAAGTGAGCTACTTTCTGTTGGGTAACTGGTTTTGATCTTTTATTCATATAATACCAGATGGGAATTGGACGGGATTTGGAACATGGGATTCAAAGTTCGGGATCACATATTTTGACAATTTTGGGAGTCTCGAAGAATGTAAAATTATTTTAAAAAGGAGAGTTGAAATTGAAAGAAGGTGGGTGGGGAATTTTGAATTTTTACCTCAGACATTAGATAAGAGTAGACATCGAGTTGCGGGTTTCTTTTAGAAAGATGGAGATGCCAATTGGGTCATGGTCAGGGTCAGGGTCACTGCATAAGTCGTAGTATTAACAGACTTAAAGAGTTACAGAGCGGTAGTAGTATATAGATAGACGACGACGTCGCCGGTCGCCTCAGTACTTTTACTGGCTCCTTTCAAACAGAGTTTAGTTTATAAGTACATCCAAACATATATCATAAGCAGGCAGAGGCGGGGGCAGGTTTAAAATTCAACTGTTTCGGATTATCGTTAGAATTTAGTAGGTGGACTCACTTCTACCTTTTAACCATTCACACCCCCACACCCCCCTTACTTTTGATAAAATCATGAAACAATCAAACAAATTAAATTTTTGTACAAAATTTTATGTAGCATCTGCCCTATTGATGATGGATCTTCAATATTATTATTAACTTTTTTTTATTTTAAAAAAAGAATTTCAACAAATTTTAAATAAGTGCATGATAAAAATTATTCATTTCGTCAATTAAAAATAAAAATAATAAGAGATTTTTTATTTTTATTTTTAATTGAAGAAATGAATAATTTTTATCATGCACTTATAAGATTTTTTTTTGTTAAAATGCATAGTATTATTATTATTTTTTCATATGTTTCTTTTCCAAATAGTGTGTGTTACTGGTAAATTCAATTATTTTGAAAGCGAAGTTGATGTGAAGTGGAAGTTGGAAAAGTCGTATTCAATGTTGACGACAATTAAGTAAATTATATTAAATAATAACAATTTGTGCGAGTTTGTTAATTTTTTAATTTTTTCGTGACAATCGGTCCAATTTGTTATAAGGCAAACCCAAACTTTAGCCCAAGTTCTCAAGTTGGGTCAACTAATTGCCCATAGTATATTTATTCTCCAAAGAGCTACTAAGCCCCCATTCCTTCTGTTATAGGCCCCCGTTTCTATCTTATAGGATGGTAAAAATGTGATATTGAAATTTATACTCAACAATGCATTATTTGTTTAACCATTTTTCTAGAAAGGCATTATTTTTCAAAATCAATTCGAAACTATGAAAAATAAAAAATTATTATTGACTCATTCCAACAAAAACACTATTGTACATAATGAAAAATCTATATACTATAAATTTTGATTTTTATAAAATAGCTTTCGTACAAAATAAAAGACACTACAATAATTGTTTATGAAGTAAGGAATATTATATAGTAATTCATAAAATGATTCAATTTTGAATACATTTATTTTTTCAAAAAAAATTATATTTATCTATCACAAAAAAAACTCATACTTTTCTAATATTGAGTGCTAACCTTGTCATATGTCACTTTATTTATGAAATAGAAAATGGCTTGGGTAAGAACTTATTAAGATAAGGTGATGAAATTTTATTAAGGAGATGGTTTGGATTTTATTAAAAGAGGAGGAAGAGGTACTCTTTAGTAGCAAGGGAAGAGGCCAATAGAAATAATAGACCATTGCTTAAGAGGAATGTAGGTAGTAGGAGAATTGTATTCTAAAATAAAAATAAGCTTAAATGAAGAAGGAGCTAAAAAATTGTTTTAAGAATTTAAGATGACAAAATATTAAGTACTAAAATTATAGCAAAATGAGTTATTATTCAAGGGACTATAGATTGGAAAGAAAATCTATTAAAGATAATTCAATGATAATAAACAATCATTAAGAATATTGGAGATTTTGTGATTTAATAATTTTATTTTGATAAGATTTGAGAAAAATATTAAAGAGGGGAGTCACAAGAAGTTTAGAATATGTTGGACAAGCATAAGAAAGTTTAGAACATATGAGACACGAAAGAAGAAGTAAAACGGAACTCGATAACTCGAAGGAAGCAAGAAGAGCGTAGAGTTGGTAACAGGGCTGAGCGCAGTGGTGCTAAACCCAACATGCTCGGCGCCGTAACACCAGAGCAGGTAGAGTCAGTTTTTAATAGGATTTATGAGTTTTGAGAAGTTTTGAACTTCCAAAATAAGTGAACTCTTACTCTAATAAAGATTAGGATTAGTAGGCACGATATAACCCTAATATAAGCCCTTTAATTGATATTACGCATTAAGAGAAACTCTAAGAGAGGGAAGAACTAGGTTGACACTAAATACTTATGTGTACTAAGGGGGAACCATTGTTTGTATATTCGTTGTTCATGAGAGAGTAAGGGTACACTAAACATTATATCCTTTTGAGGGTTCTTCATTAGGTTTTTCATAGGGTTTTTCTTGTAAATTCTATAGGGAGTTAATAAGAGAGGCTAAGATCTTTAGATCCACCGTGGATGTAGGCAATTGGCCGAATCACGTAAGTGATTTGTTGTACTCTTTATTATCTACTTTGAGTTCTTACTATTTTGCTTGGTATCCAGGTTATTTCCCTGCGCAAAAAGGTTATGGTTCAAGGTTGAACTTGGTTAAAGTTCTTCGTTTTAACTTAATCTCACAGGGAGAATGGTAATTCGTCCAATAAATTGGTATCAGAGTTAAGGTTCGATAATACACATCAAAGATATTTAAACTATGGATACAATCAAGTAAAAAATAGAGAAGTTTAATGAGATGAATAACTTTAATCTCTGGAGGAAGAAAGTTAGGGCTCTACTAATAAAGAAAGGGTTAGACTCAGGCTTGAAAGAAGTCAGTTCCTTAATTAGTAAAGAGACGACAACCTCAAAGTCTAGGCAAAAAGATTGGGACACGATTAAAAAAAAAGCTCATAGTACCATAATCCTAGCATTGAGTTGCGAAATATTAAGGGAAGTTGGTAACGAAGAAATTATTTTGGGGCTATAAAAGAGACTCGAAGTATTATACATAAATAAGTCTATTATAAATAGACCTTTTATGAAAAAGAAACTACATCAGGTAATTATGCACGATGAATTTTTATTGAAAATTCATATTAACGAGTTCAACAAAATCATTATAAGTCTTGAGCAATTGAGCATCAAAACTGAGGATGAAAACAATGTCATAATCTTGTTAAATCTGTTGCTGAAGAGCTTTAAGAGCTTTGTGGATACTCTACTATATGGTAAGGAGTCTTTAACGATAAATGACGTCAAGACATCATTAAACTCAAAAGAATTGACAAAGAGATCTAAGTCAGAAAGTGGAGCAACATTGCTTACATAAAGAAAGAAGAGCAACCAATCGAGGAGGAGATCCAAGAAGTGTTTCCTTTATAATAAGAAATGACATTTGGTTAAGGATTATCCAAAATCAAAAGGCTAAGGAGTGTATGTTGCAATCGGTACTTTTAGGGAAGATATCGAAGTTGTAGACAAGTTGATAGCCTCAAAAGAAAAGTACGCTAGCAAATGGATACTAGATCAGGGTGTAGCGTCCATATGTGTCCCAACAGATTGATGTTTACCAACTACAAAGTTAAGAGAGGTAAAGTTCTAATAGAGAATGATATGACTTGTGAGATCATGAGAGTTAATAACATAAGGTTGAGGATGCAAGGTAGAGAAATTAATGACTTATATGATGTAAGGCATGTTTCTAATCTGAGGAGGAACTTGATATCTCTAGGTAATCTGTATGAAGAAGGGTATTCAGTTAGAGTAAAAAGGAAAAAAATAAGAGTAGAGAAAATATCTATAAGATTTGTGGGTAAGAAGTACAATAGAGGGCTCTATGGCTTAAAGGAATGGCCATAAGTGGCCCAACGCGGGGTATTAGGGTAATGCAGACCATTAAGTGACATTCAAATTATGCTTACTAAGGTGATGAGGTTTGAAAAAAAGTACAACTCATCCATACCCCATGCAAAGTGCACAAATGCCTTTAGAGACCAAAATCACTAGCACATAAAAAGTTAATTCTTGGTAGAGACTTAACTAGACTCAACTTTAGGTAATAGAGTATTGGTGTGGATTGGATCCAGAAGCCTTCTTATTTGGAGATTTTGAATCAAAGAAGGGTTTATTGGAATTTGGTGATTCAATAATCTTGTTTGGGCAAGAATTGAGAATAATATCAAAGAGAAGAATCACAAAAAGTCTAGAATGTGTGGGACATGCATGAGAAAGTTTAGGACATGTAGGACACAAAAAGGAAAGCGAAATAAGACTCGAAGACTCAAAGGAAGTAAGAAGAGTGCAGAGCTGATAACAGGGCTGAGCATCATAGAGCCTAGATCAGTATGTCAGCTTCGCAATGCCAGATTCCTAACGTCCCGATGCCAGGACCTCGCTGTCGCGGTGCCAGAGCGGGTATAGTTAGTTTTCAATTTAAATTTTTGAGTTTTAAAAAGTTTTGGACTTCCAAAATAAGTGAACTCTTACTCTAATAAGAATTATGATTAGTAAGCACGAAATAACTTCTATATAAACTCTTGTAAACCCTTTAGTTGAGATTAAGCATTAAGATAGACTCTAAAGGAGGGGAGAACTAAGTAGACACTAAGGCTTATGTGCACTAAGGTGGAGCCATTATTTAGATGTTCATTGTTCGTGGGAGAGTAAGGGTGCACTGAACATTATATATCTTTTGATGGTTATTCATTGGATTTTTCTTGTAAATTCTCTAGGGAGTTAATAAGAGAGGCTGTGATCCTTGGATCCACCGTAGACATTGGTAATTAGCCAAACCACATAAGTGATTGTATTGTGCTCTTTATTATCTACTTTGAGTACTATTTTTATTTGATATCTAGGTTATTCCGCTACGTAAAAATGTTAAGGTTCAATGTTGAACTTGGTTAGAGTTCTTTACTTTAACCTAATCTCAATGGGAGATATAGTATAGTATAGATGAAGGCAATGAAAAAGGTATTCAATACGCTACAACAAAATCAAATATATAATTTATTACCTAAGCCTAAAGGTGTGAAGCTTATTTCGTGCAAGTAAGTATACAAGATGAAACTCCATTTTGGCAAACCTGGTTTGGGGAATATGGTTTCGACGAAGTCATTGTGTTCATAATAGGGTCTTACTCACTGCTATTAATGTTCTGGGATGGGCAGAAACTTATCTTGAAGACCTCCAAACAGTCAACAGTGTGTGTCGATCTTTCATTCCCAGGGTGAATGTATTATAGCGACCGCCAAGCTCTCTCTTTTTTAAAATCAATACAGATGCGGCCTGTGATCGAGATAAAGGACTTATTAGCTTAGGTATTGTTATTCGAGACCATTCTGGGGATGTTCTGGTTTCCCTGGCATCTAAACTTCATTCTTTTGTTTCAATGGACATCGCTTTGGCAGCTCTAAAGGGTTTTCAGTTGGCTCGCCAATTTAATTTATACTATATTGAGTTTGAATTAGATTGTTTGCCTGTTGTAAATATTATCAAGACTGATGAATGCTCTATTTCTAAGTTGGGACTTTTGATTCAAGATGTTAATGAGTCGTTAAAGTCGTTACACAAGTTACAATAGTTTACATTTTTAGGGAGGATAATAAATTTGCTCATAGCCTTGCAAAACTTGCTCTCTTTGTAATTCAGAAAACAGTTTAGTATGCAACTGTTTCTACATTTTTACAGCATATTGTAAATGACAAGACTTATTATTCTTTAATACAATCTGTCCTGTGTAATGAGGGTGATCCTTTAATTTAATTTTTTTTTAATGAATTCTCTTAATTTTATCCCAAAAAAAGAAGATGAAACTTTATCTTAACAATCAGTAAAAAAGTATAAAGCTCATTTTGTAACTTGAGGATTCTCAATAATATGGATTAGATTATAATGAGACAATCATTCCAATTGCAAATATTACAATAGTGTGGGCATTATTGGGATTACCATTAGTAAGTCTTGGAAGCTTTAGCAGACGCATGTGAAAATTGTGTTCTTATACAGGGAAGTAAACCAAGATATATTCATGGAGTAACCAAAGGGGCTTTCAAGTAAAATCTATCTAGATTATGTATGCAAGTTAAAGAAATAAAAGCTTGGTATGGCAAGATATTATAGTTTATGGTATAGAGTTGATACTTAGTTGCACTTAGAGATACGAGTCTATTCACTAAGACTCAAGGTGGAAAACTAGCACTAGTGTTAGTCTATATGGATAATTTGATCATTACATGAGAGAACATAGAAGAGATCAGCAGGACGAAGGCAAACTTAGCAGTAGTCTTTGAAATGAAGGAGCGTGGAGAGTTGAAGCATTTGTTGGGTCTTGAAGTAAAGCGAAAAACAATAAAGGAGTATTTTTATGCCAATATAAGCTTTCAGTGATTTACCACAGAAGCACGGGGAACCGAATTGCAGGCTAATTTCTATACCAATGAAAGCTAATGCCAAGTAGTATGCATGTGAAGGAAAAGTTTTAAAGGATACAACCATACCTCGACAATTGGTGGGAAGTCTAATATATCTAACACTAATGCGGCTGAATATTTCATATGTAGTCAAAGTTGAAAAAACCACATTTATAGGCAATATGAAGAATGTTGAGGTACATCAAATGTACAATAGATTATGGCCCTTTGTTTTAACAAAGAGTAGAAAACTGTGGAGCACAAAAATCACATATTGACTTTAAAAACTATGAAGATCTTATCTTTGGACGTGTTAATCCCAAAATTCTCGTGGGCACGTTGCAATTACGTTGCATATGAGAAAATTGCAAAAAGAAACCAAAGTTAGATTATTGGATAAAGTTGCCTTTCTTCCACCTAAAATTAAAATTGGTCTTCATGATGTATATTTGAAAGTCCGTAGTTGTGACACCGGCTGCTCTACTGTTATCTTGTCATTCCACTTGGATAAATAATGTAATGTTTACGAATTTGGCTGACTAAGAATTGCAGCAAAGATATCTCTTTTCGTCACAGTTGATTTTGCGAAACCATTCTTTATTTCTTTGCTTTTATTGGAGCATAATTGAGTTTCACTAAGAAATTTCAACGCTTCCAGATAGCTTTTGAAAAGATTAATTAGGAATATATGAATCATCAATGCATAATATTCACAAATATAACACGTCAATGCTTCCATCACTATCAAATTAAGTATAACATTGATCAAAAGTTGTTAAAAGACATAATAAAACACTGAACACGCCAAAGCAGACACAGGAATTAATTGCCACGCTCAAACTTAACACGATCTAATTTCATTCATTGTTCTAACATTCCTTTCTGATCATTCAACACACACAAAACAAAAGAGAATAATCTAACATTAACGCGTAATGCTGACAGTTTCGTCCGAATTATGAACGTCTAATTGAGCGGCGCATGAGAACAAGAACTTGAGACAATCTTTCCAGCGAGAATAACTAGAGCTAATTTCTCTATTAGCTTGATTATTGTTTCCCTTGCGCTTCTTCTTCTTGGTGATCTTGAGCCAGTACTGTTTCATTATCTGTGAGAACCTGGTCTGTTTATTACTGTCATTTGACTGGCCAAATGTGTCAAATGTGTAGCTTCTTAGATACCTCTGCCTGCAAACAAACCGCTGATCAAGGCTCTCAGATCTTAGCGTAAGCAGTTGAGCATTAATCTCCTGGTTTTGATCCTTTGCCATGCTTAATTTTCTCAGAAACTTGGCATCCGATTCGGCCCATGCCTTGAGTCTTCTTATTTTAACTGGGTCATAGACATCTATACAGCTTATTGCAGCACAACCACCAGCGTTCATCACCATCTTCAATTCTCAGCAACAGAACAAACCAAAGAGGTTTTTTTTTTATGTCTTTGCTTTAGTTTGAGTGATACGGGCATCGGGGGTTTTTGCATTTATAAATACCATTCAGCTGTGGTTTTGTGTGGACTGTCCTTTTCCTACAAGTATAAAAATATGCTAATTATACTCTTTATTTGTTGCCGACTTATTTAACTCCTCAATTGAGTAATCTAAAAAAATACGTATAAAAGTATTTTTTGATTGTTAGAAAGTAATTTTCAACAGTATCATCAAAAGCAATTCTCAATTCGCCTCAACTGACATCTCAACTAAATTAACATCACTATGAACGAGAAGGATAAACAAACAATCACATTAATTAAATGGTATATGTATCTATTTGATCCGGAAAGGATTGAAATTGTGATAGAGATTAGAGAAACAATATTGGAGATGTGAAATTCTTATTTTGCAGGAAGGATGGTCCAAATAAATAGGCCTTCAGAATTACGTACTTGACTTCTATTTTGTGAGCTATCGTCTTTACTCTCTGTTTTTTCTGAGAAGGAAAAAAAAATATCCCACTTACTCCTTGGTTCTGACAAAGACAAAGGCACAAGTTTTTAATGATCAAATGAGTAAGAAACTGTGGTAACGTGAGTGAACGTAACAGAGATTTTGAATAAGGACAGACATTCTTTGAGAAAGTTCATAAAGACAATTTTCATATTGAAAAAAATCTATGGTTCTTGTTTTGTGCCTTCTCCCTGAAGAGAATCTTTCAGATATTCGTCTTGTATTGTATTGTACTTCTCCCCGTTTGGGTCTTCGATCCCTGTATCTCTGTTATCATTTGTCTTCACTGAAATCCAAATTTACAATCACTTCAAAACTTCCCTCCCAAAAAACCCGCGGATACAAATTAAACTACAATTAAATAAAAGCTAAGTTCGGACTTAAAATTGTGGTAGTAGCCGACGGTAGAGGACTTAAAATGTTATTTTTGAATTAAAATTGAGTTTAAATCAAATTCTTAATTCAAATTGAGTTTAAAGTGTACTTGAATATTTACCTGAAAATTCTTAATTCAAATTTTACCTCTCTCATGAAAAAGAAAAAATTTAAATCCTCCCTTTTCTATATGAAAAGCTTTCGAGTTTAAATCCCTCTCCCTATATAAAAATTTACCATACATTCATTGTATTATACATTTTTTATTTGAGGATTATGCTATGCATTTGGGAACAATAAAATTTTCTTTAAAAAAAAAGCTTTGGTTGCATAGATTGGAAAGGCATCATCTTTTCCGGCCCATTAAGACCATATGGTAAATGGACTAAGGCCCAATGAAGGATTTGTGAAAGATGAATGCCGATGATCAAATCAAGAAAACAAAGAAAGAATCTTATTGGAAGATCTCTGTGATATCATCTTTATAATAATTACACACATTAGTTTTAAACGATCTAATAATTGATTCCTGTCTTGATTGTATTAGGCTATTAGCCATCATACAAGTCAAAAAATAGTTAGAGAGAGAGAGCATCTAAACAAGAGAAATGACAAACTGGGTAGGCCAGAAAGGATTACCCACCGTTAATTTCATTAGGTCAGCATCATTGAAAAAAATGGTTGATAAAAAACGTGGCTTGTGCTTAAGCTAAGGCCACAACCACACAATTTGTTTTTTTTTTTTTGGGTTGGTTTCTAATGTCTAATTTCTAATACCAAAACAGTGCGTGATGTGATTCAACATGAAATTGGGTACATGTCTAATGTCTTTGCTGTGGCTGCCCGCCCTACCCTGTCATTTGACAAAGTGCCCTCTGTCTAATCCTTAGATGGTAATGGCCCCATGTTGCTTTGTTTGCTAGTTCTAGCTCTTGTTTCTCTTTGTTCTCAACTTTTTTTTTCCCTTTTACATTCGATTGACATTCTTCAGTGTTTCTTGTCTTGTTGGTTGATATTTGCTAATGGGGTTAAAATGTCTCAGCGAGAGATTTGCTAATGCCTTATCAAATTCATCTTATTTTCCGCATAAGAACCAACATAACTGTCGTAAGATTTAACATTCGAGTACCCGAAATCGGGACAGTCAACAAGCACAATCAAAATTATAGCTGACCAATTCCATTATCAATCTTTGATTTGCTTATTACAACCAATCCAAATTTTATTTCTTTTAAGTTTGTAGCACAATCTAAAAAATTAGACTTAAAATTAATTTAATTTTTAAGAGTTATTTAAATAGTTTATTTTTGAAAAAGATTAAACTCAAGACTTCAATTTAAAAAGACATATGCAACCTTTAAACCAAGTTGAAAGGGAAACTTGATTTTGGTTAAGTTAACAATTCGAAAAAAATTCATGTTATGTGAAAACTTTGATTGGTAAAATAAAATCAGAACTTATAAAATCATATTAATTACCAAAATCTTTTTTTTTTTTTAATAGCTAGAAACCCTAAATTTCTGTTAATAGGGTCAATTATGAGATTAATATCTAAATAGGGTGGTTACAGGGTCAATTTGGTGGTTCAAGAATATAATTAAGTACACTGTTGACTTTCTCAGTTTTTATGATAATATGGCTTTCATTTTCCTTGTCACTTCTTTTTTATCTTCATTGACTTAAAAAAATATATGAAGATAATAAACATTTGTTATGAAATATATTAACAAAATCATACGTGAAATTTAATTACAGAAACAGAATCAAGTCAAGTTGGACTAAATCCTACAATCCCATCTGATTAATTCTATGAAAATTTAACTCCGATATATATATATATATATATATATATATATATATATATGAATGTATGCTTTGCCTTTGATATGATTATCTGAATTAAAATTTGACCCATAAAATGTACAAAGCAATTAATTGTATCCACCGTGTATCCTTGTAATTAATACATTAATAACTCAAGCCAACAATAAGTAGTCATTTTTAAATCTCAACAAAATGTGGGTTGGTGAACCTAATTAACAACAATTTTTTCAATAATCCCCTACAATAGAAACATATTATTATGCGATGAAATTATGTAAAATTTTTAAATTATTTATTATATTATTTAATAATTATTTGATACATTATTTATGATAAAAAAATAAAATATTATTTAAGAAGTAACATTATTCTAATATCAAAATATTGAAGTAATAGTTTTTTTTTATAATAATACTATACTTATAAAGTGGAATCGATATGTTAAAAAATGATTTGATGGAGAAATTGTATAATTTTTAAAATTAATTATTTGATGGTATTGTACTATTTTACAGTCCAATAATTACATAACATATCATTTAAGATATAAAAAAATTAAGATAATATTTAAAAATTATAACATTATTCCTTTTATTTAAAAATAACACCTGAATTAGTGACAAGAAAAAGCATGTGTAACAAAGCAAGGCATAAAGAAAAAGGGTCATGACATTACATGTAAAGAGGAATAGATATGGTCGGTCGAGAAAGCTTACTTTCTTTACGTAAAAAAGTGATTTTATCAGTAACAGTATTAACTAAAAGTAGTGTCAAAATGTAGGAGATAAAAAGAGTGTTTCCACTATATACATAGATTATTTTGATCATTTCTTTTACCATTGCATGTTTGCTTTGTGTTTAATTATAAAATTAAGTGAAAAAAAAAAAAACAAACAAAACTTATGATTGTTTAGTCCACCAATGTCATGTGGATCCTTCTGCTATGGGGGTGAAGCACAATTCCAGGTACTGAATCTGAGTTTTAACTTTTAAGCTGAACATCTGTGAATTGTGTTATTTACAAAATTTCAGTGGGTGGTCATTGAATATTTTGCTACAAATTTCCAATTCTGAGTATAGTTTTGTGGGTAAGCTTTGTTTTTTTTTTTTTTTTCTTCTTTTACAATGCAAAATTCCATGATGCCAATTTTTGATAATTTTACAACAAGATTTGTTTTGGCATCATGGTGTGCTTGTGATTTCTATTGAGACTTCTACCTTCCAACTTTAAACCTTTTGAGTAAAATGCAAACAAATGCTGTTGCAAATGCTTATAACTTTTTCATGTCATCACCTCTCAGCACTCCAGTTGATTAAACAAATCAAAATTCATTATTCATATATTATATTGTTACGTTGACCTAAAACTAAAGCATCAAAATATTTGCCTTAAACGAGATTTTACCAGTTTGGCATGCCTCTGATATCAGAGACCACTTAACTCCATAGCTTTGCATTAGTTGTCATTTCTGATTTAACTCACACTCACACATGCAAAAGGAGGCTTTATTAAATGAGATTTTATTATTGAAGCTTGCAAAATATTAATGAAACAAACAAACAAAAGGGTAAATGTCATTTAGTTCTTTATTAACTATTAAAAATTCTCCTAATATTTAATAATATCTAAGAATCTCTACTTTTATAATTATAATATTATAAATTAACTTTGAATTGGTATAACAGTATTTTTATTTAAAAAATTAATAATTGCGTCGGTATAATATTAAACATTAAAAATGTATTGTGTATCACAATAAATTTGATATATTTGTACTATCAAAAATTTTTAAATATTTTATATTATAAATTATTATTTAATATAGATATTTTAATTTTTTTATATTCAAATGTAGATATTATCATATTTGCAATACTGCATATTTATTATTTAACTATTTAAAATTATATTATATAATACAAATATTATTGTATAAATGTTTATATAGTGCATTATTATTATTTGGTACTGCACAAATGTAATTTTTTTTTAAAAAAAAACAAGACTATTATATCCTTTCAAAGTTATACTATAATTGTTATAACGATAGAAATTTTTGAATATCATCTAATATTAAGAGGATTTTTTATAATTAAAAAATTTATTAAGAGAGTAAATGAAAAAAATTTCAAATAAAAAAAATTTTTGCAATAAAAACTTAAGGATATATGTATTGGCAAAATAATCATTTAGGGTAGTATGCCAAGTGACAAGGGTTAGTGGATAGTAACAAAGACAAGAAGTGATTGAGAGTATCAGCTTATTTAGTTGAATTTTTTAAATAGAATTTTTTAAATAAGTATTTTTTTTTTAGTTGAATTTTTAAAGGTAGAATTTTTTTTTTTTTTTTATCATTTGATTATTAACTATTTTTTTAAATATTAAATTATTTAGTTATAAATTATTAAAAGTACTTATTTATTATTAAATTATTAAAAAAGACACTTAATAATTTTTATATTTAAATTATAAATAATTTAATATTTTTTATATATAAGTTTAAATTTATTATGTATTTTATTAAATTCATTTTTTTAAAATATAATAATTAAATAAAATTAATACATAATAATTAATGAATCAATATAAATGATTATATTTGATATAAAAATTGTAAATAAAATAATCAATAAAAAATTTTAATAAAATTTTATAAAAATATGAATTGTAAAAATATAGAGAACTAGAGATATGATAATTTTTAAAAAAATATAAAAATATGTTAGTTAAATAAAATTTATTTTTATTAAAGGTATATTATAAAAATAAAAAAATATTATTAAAGCATATGTGACATTATACATATATTTAAAAAATTAAAAAAAATTATTTTCAAAAGTTTTTTAACTTTTACAAGTACAAATAAAATATTTTTTTTAATTTTTAATTTTTTTAATTATAACTAAATATTATCAAAAGAAAAATTTCTAACATTAAAAAAAATTCTTTTATTCATAAAAAAATCCAACCAATTCTATTAAGAGACTGATGGTGACCATTATAAAATCCACACAACTGGTAATGGAGATGAAAGATAAAGAATCACCCAGATTATTGCTGTCAACTTTATTCAACCAGAAAGACTTAATGGGTTTTTTTTTGACATTTTATATAAAATAAGTAGAAAAAGGACCCACGTGGCTAAAGCAAACACAGCAACAACATCAATAACCAAAAAAAAAGATGTTATTACAATTCAACAAACAAACCAAATTGGACTCTTGATTCTCTCTCTTTATCTTTAAAGACCTGTCCTTTTGGCTGTTTTAAGGAAGGTATGAAAAAAAAGAAAGAAAGAAAGATTATACAGAGACAGAGGATTTCAGTTTCCAAAAGAAAGAAAGAGAAAAAGAAAACTTCCAACTATTTGCATTTTTGTTCTCTTTTAGCCTGGATTTGCGTGCGATTCAAGTTGTCTTCAAAATCAATCATTTCCTTTGCTCTCTATCTATCTTTCTTTATCTTAAAGTATTTTGCAGGATTCATGGCAGTTAATGGAGTGACAGAGAGAATCCTATTGTATTCGTTCACTCTTGCCTGGTAAGGGTGACTATGCATTCATGGGAATCTGATGCTGTATCTGATCGCTAATTCATTGGATTCTATTGGTTCTGCTGCAGATTCTTGACTTGTTTCAAGTGAGTCCCTCTTTCCCTTTTTTCTTTTTCACTTTAATTATAACTGTTACATATCATTTTAAGAATTATCAATGCTGGAAGTTTCTGTTTTCTGTTGTTTGAGTATTGATTGAAGGGTGTTTGATAGAATTGTATGGGGTGTGATATGATTGATTTTTCAATCAATTTTAGGCCACTGACAGTCATGCTATTGGACTATCTGAGAATTGGACGTTTCTGGTAATATTTCAATATCTGGTTGGTCACTCGGGATTGTCTTACTGTTGGATTGCTCCTAATTCTTGATTGATGCAGGCAAAAAAATCTATTTTTTTTTTCAAAATTCAGAGATAGACATTCAAGTTTGTTTATGCATTTGATCGGGGAAAGCTTATTTATAGTGCTTCTTTCAAGATGATAATTTGGCTGCGTTTAATATCAACAAATTTGATTGTTTCAGGTTTTCATTTTTTTTTCTTTGTGTTTTCAATTTCTCGGCATGTTTGATTGAATTAGTGCCTTCAAACGAGCAAACTGTTTGCCAAGATAAAACATAATGATCAACGATTAAGTTTGGAGGCATGCTATTGGAATAGTTTTCCAATCTCGCTTCTTGCAGTGTGCTTGTGCTTCAATTCGATATCGCATTGAAATATCAATTATTTACTATTTTATTCGTCATGTATATGGAAGACCACTGCAAGATTTTGTTTTACTATTTTAGGATTTAAAATAATTTCAGACATGATACTTAATGGTTCTATCTTTTACAATTCTACTGACTCTTAGCTCTGTCTTCCCACAATTTATCTCATTCAGTGGTGCATTCACTTTTAAATATGAATGTTTATATGAACTTAAGAAACATTCATGTTTTTATACGTAAATTTTCTTGAAGTTGTTGGTGATGCCCAATTATACATTGGTGGTTCTGTTTGCTGCTGAATTTGTTTTCTCGTCCCTAATTGAATGATTTGGTGCCAGGCAGAAGTTTTCCATCCTGCAAATAATTTATCATCATGGAATGGCTGATTAAAAAACTGAAGGGTTCCAGTCATAAAGGGCGATATCATGGGAGATATAGAGATGATAGAACGTTAGTGGAGTCTCGTTATTTAGATGTAATCTCTCTCTTTTTTTCTTTTTTCATTTGCCATTTCTCTTTGTTTATTCTTCTGTAATTTATTACTTTAGCCTTTTCTTTGATTATATCTAGAACATGAGAAATTTATGTTTTATTTCTTTATGGAACTGATATGTGCTTTCAAGTCTAATATTCTTGCATACATTGTATGTGGACATTTTGCCATCAAGTTTTTTTTCTGTGCTAACTCGATGTTGATACCTGGGATGCAGGATGATGATTCTTCAGGTTTTGAGCAAGAAGATATTGATCGTGCTATTGCAATTTCCCTTTCGGAAGTAGACCAGAAAGGGAAAAAAGTGGTTGGTAAGGTTGCCTACCTGTAAACACTCATCATGAGTATTTTTGTAATTGTGATATGGGAAGTTTCTGTGACACTTATTAATCATGGGTAATGGCTCAGTGCGTGAGATACTTCAAGATGAGATCTTAAAAGAATACAGAATTTGGAGAAATCAAACGCCGTTGGTACTGCTTCCTATTTGCATACTGTTGAATGATGATTGATTGCCATTTTGTTAAATCTTCAATTTTCGTAATAAGATGAATTTCACCTTCATTGGTCAAATTTGCTCCACAACTAATGGGTGACAGCATAAGTAATGCTTCTGTCTTTGTTTAAGATTGCTGTGCCATTTCAGTTTAATTGAATCTACTGCAAACTTGGTCTTCTGAATGCTCTTAAGTAACATCTGGCATAGTTTTAAATGAAGTCCTCAACAATTAAATACCTCTTTCTTTCCTCTTCTATGTATTGAGTTTGAGAAAATGAAGGAAAAATAATCTGCTTTTCAAACTAGTTTTCACAGCATAACTGTGGCATTATTGCCGAAAGCTTGTGGAGACACAAATGCATCTGATGGTTGCTTCTTTAAGATATGTTATAATTTGTCAGTTAGCGAACTATGGTGAAGTGATAGACAAGAAAGAATTGAATGCGATTGACTTCTTAAAAGTCAAAATGAATGGACTTCCAAAAAACTTCACTATTTAGTGGATCATGCATTGGGAATGAGATCCACAGGAGTGATTCACTTTTTAAAAATTTGAGTATCAATTTCCACGCAAAAATTCAAGTATTAGATATTTTTGTTCATAATTAATCTCATTATTGTTTTTCTTTTTTGTACTTTAGAAAATGAATCTGACTCGGAGGAAGATGTACAATGTATTAAATCTGACTCGGATGAAGATGAAGATGAAGATGACGAATATGAAAGACATGCTAAAGCCCAACTAGAGGAAGAAGAACGACGAACTAGAGCTCAACAACAGGAAGATGAACAGCGAGCTAGAGCTCAACGAGAGGAGGATGAACAACGATCTAAAGTTCAATTAGAGGAAGATGAACAACTTGCTAAGGCTATTCACGAAAGTTTGAGTGTGGAGTCTCCTCGACATGATAATTCAAATATATTTCAACCTTTTTCGTTCTTCTTTCCATCTGGTTACAGGTAAATGTTATTGCATTCAATTTCTATTTCAGTAATCTAACTACTGCTGTATACCAGTTACTTTAATTATAGCTTCTAGTAAAATATTCTTCAAGGGGAAAAGTGCATATTGTATTTCAATGTTGCATCCTTTCTGAAGGAATAGTGAGTTAGGGTTAGGCTAGTGCATAAACTGTATTTGATGTGAGAAGACCTGTGCAAGGCTTAGGTGCTATTTAATTGATTCTATATTTGTACTTTCTTTACCTTCTTAACTTTGCTAGATAGTATTTACCTGACCCCAAGTATGAATTTATTTCTTTCCATAATATTCTACATTTAATTGGTCTAGTTTATAATAAATATTCCCAGTAGTTTGATATCAATCATTACTGAAACTCATGCTGAATCAGACCTTAAAGCTAGCATTTTCTGAAGGGTTTATTAATGCTTAAATAATATCCTGAGCCACCATCAGATCAAAGATAAAAAGTTGGAATTGCAGTTCAATGAGTCCAACTTCTTTTCTTAGTTTCTTTGACTTTCCTGAAAAATGAGCAGAAGGAAGTTTATAAATTCAAGGCAATTTGATTTATTTTCAAGTTATCATGCTTGGTCATTTAAAGAAGAGGGATTTGATGAGGATTGATTCAATTGGACATCAATACTGGGAATATGTTAGTCCATTGTAGCCTATTCCTTTTTGTTGAGCTTTATCTAAATAGCGACTGAAAAACAAAGTGATGCAGATGTCCACTTATTTGGGATATTCAGTAGTTAACTCTATATCATCTTAGATGCTTGGTTGGAATGCATTGAATAAATGGATGTAATAACTTTCAGTAAAGTCAGCTTATGATCAGTCGAAACACTTAATATCGACAGTTCCAGCTTCTCTTTCAATTAAGGAAAATGGATTTGCAACTTCTATGCATAAGTTATGCATATATGATTATGATTTAAGATATTCTGCCTCTTATAGTTTATGTAATTTTGTATTTACTTCTCAGATATCACCCAAATTCTGACCTGATCTGATTGTGAAATCATATTTCTCACAGGATCTGCGCTGGTTGCAATACTGACATTGGTCATGGACGGTATTTGAGTTGCATGGGTGCTGTTTGGCATCCTGAATGTTTCCGTTGCCATGCTTGCAAACTACCAATTACAGATATTGAGGTCCAAAATTTATTCAACCTGAATGGCATCTTAGTTTTGATTTAATTAGCATATGCTTGATTTCTTTGCTACTTTTTGTTTTAATGTTGGTGCTTTTTCAAGTATCCAGTGAATGCTGTGGATGGCCTAACTGTCATATTTCCTTTCTTTGATAGTACTCAATGTCTGGAGATCGTCCCTATCACAAATACTGCTATAAGGAGCAACATCACCCAAAATGTGATGTCTGCCACAATTTTGTAAGTGTTTTTTTTTTTGGGTCAGTGCGATATTAACTTTTTTCTTCCCTTTTCTAGCATTCTGGAAAACAGGTTGCTCTAAACCAAATACATAGAAGGTAGTTATATGAAATTCTGAAACCAAAATTTAAGTGGCTGTTTGCATCATAGCAGATTTACTTAAACTTGCCAAGCCCCTTTCTGTATCAGAAAATATAGCAGTTCATCATATGAAAAGGAAAAACATGGTGCATTTTTTGGTGGAAACTTAAAAAGAAATTGGCATTTTTTGCTGCTAGTCTATTTGAGCATATTTAGTGTCATTGTCAACTAATGAACTGCACACAACTAAAGCAGCAATTAGAATCCATTCTTACACGTTTTCGTACGAATATATCACCGTATTGTGATGTATAATGATTTTATGATGTCATTTGACCTGGGATGATTAGCTATGGGCGAATATTTGTAACCAAACAAAATCATGGCTTTTTGGTTTAGTAGATGCAATCCTGTCTTATGGGGTATATATGTTTACCTTCATTTTACAATTATTGGATTTCATTATGTGTATCACTTGTTATCTTCAGTTTAGATTGTATTCCTTACTAATAAGGGATTGAAAGTCCTGTTTCATTTTTCCTTGTGTAATGGACTAATTGTATTGTAACCCTGAAAGTCCTTTTCCATGTTCTGTTTGACAGATCCCGACAAACTCAGCTGGCCTTATTGAGTATAGGGCCCATCCTTTCTGGCTACAAAAGTACTGCCCCTCACATGAACATGATGGGACTCCTCGGTGTTGCAGTTGTGAAAGAATGGAGGTGAGTTGCAAGGACAAAATCCTGTTTTCTCCCCTCTTACCCACCACCCATATGTGTAAAAATGAAAAATAAGAACCGCCAAGATATAGAAAATCTATCTCACTATCTGGGACACATTCTGTTGAAGTGTTGACAAGATATATCTATGGATATTTGATTATATAGTATTATAGCTAATGCAAAACCTTGGTTTATGCAGCCAAGGGATGCAAGGTATCTATCCCTTGATGATGGTCGGAAGCTATGTCTGGAGTGTCTAGACTCTGCAATAATGGATACGCATGAATGTCAACCCCTGTATCTTGAAATACAAGAATTTTATGAAGGTTTAAATATGAGAGTGGAACAGCAAGTTCCTTTGCTCTTGGTTGAGAGACAAGCACTTAATGAGGCCATGGAGGGAGAAAAGAACGTAAAGCTAATGCATTGAACATTTATGAGAAATGTGTCTTATCCTCCTTTTCATTTTATTTTTGTTTGCTGATTTTAATTATATAATTAATTTTGGTTAGGGTCACCATCACTTACCTGAGACCAGAGGGCTCTGTTTGTCGGAAGAGCAGACTGTAACCACAGTAGGAATTTGTTTTCTGAACTTCTGAATTACATGCACTAAGTTTAACCATATATATCTGTTTATGTTTCAAAACTCTTAATTTCTTCCAAATCTTCAGGTTCGAAGGAGGCCAAGAATTTCATCAGGCTACCAGCTGATAGACATGGTAACGGAGCCTTATAGGCTAATTCGCCGATGTGAAGTTACAGCAATTCTCATTTTGTACGGTCTTCCTAGGTATCCTTCATCAGTCTAGCTCTCTATACCTATATGGAATCATGAATCAGAATTCCTGCTCAATAATACCAATGCATATGACTGGAGACTTTTGTAAACGCAGGTTGTTGACAGGATCAATCCTGGCTCATGAAATGATGCATGCATGGCTTCGTCTCAAAGGTTTTTTTTCCCCCTACAGTTGATCTTTCAGCTTTAGTTTTTATTTTAGTTACAAAGAGCTAGGAAGTCCTAATGGGGTATTTGACAGGTTATCCGAATTTGAAGCCAGAAGTTGAAGAAGGCATATGCCAGGTGTTGGCTCATATGTGGTTGGAATCCGAGATCTATTCTGGATCAGGAAGTGATGTTGCTTCATCTTCTTCTTCCTCCAATTCCTCTTCTTCTTCATCCTCACCATCGTCCTCATCTACATCTTCTAAGAAGGGTAAACGTTCGGACTGTGAGAAGGAACTTGGTAAATTTTTTAAACACCAAATCGAGTCAGATACATCATCAGCTTATGGTGATGGATTTAGAGAAGGTAATAAGGCGGTGAATACATATGGCTTGAGAAGGACTCTGGACCACATTCAGATGACTGGATGCTTTCCTTGAGTAATAAAACTTTGGCCTTTGCCACCACAATTGATCAATACCTCAGCTTCTACTGTATATAGCACAAAATTCATATTCATATGAATTAATGCATCATGCAACTAATAAGTGATGAAAAATGCTCTTTCCTATGCCTGGTAATTGTAATTTTTCTTGACAGCTGACACAATATAACAGATTATAGCGTGTGGGTTGAAAACTCTTTAGACGAAACTTAAAATACATCTTGCTTTTGTTGATGGTATCTTTCTGTTACTGTTCCGTCCGGGTCATAGTGGGCATTGATCATAAATGAAAAGAAAAGGTTACAAAAAAAAACTGTTGCATGAGAAGAGTCTATAACAGGCATCGTGTTGGTGTCACTTCTCTTGTCTCTGCTCTTGAAGCATTTGGGCCATCGGATTTTGTGGTCTTGTTTTCTAGTTAATTGGACAATGTCTATTCTCTTCGGCTTTCAACCTTCGGACCTAGAAGGGTCTTGCTTTGGATGATGATTCAGTTACCCGTTGGGAGTGTTACTGAAAAAAAAAGGGAAAAATTTTATAAATAACTCTTTTATTTATTTATTTTTTATTTTAATCAAATGTGATACGGTTATACTTTATTAACCAAATAAATTATTTTTAGATAAGTATACTTTTTTACTGTTTGTATAGTATCCGTTACAGTGTACAGTAGTATTTTTATTGTAGTGATTAATTAAATTAAAATTAAATATTTTTTGTTTATTAAAATTATATTTTTTTATATTAGTTATTTATTTATTTTAATCATATTACTATAAAATTTACATAAATAATAAAATTATTTAATGTACTTAAATTAAACTAAATAAATATACTAACAAATATAATTTTATAAATAAATAAAAATTTTATTATATTTTTTTATTAAAATTATATTTATTAATAAGTAAATACAATAATAAAATTTAAATAAATAAATAACTAATAGAAAATAAATATAATTTTAATAAACAAAAAATATTTAATTTTGATTTAATTAATCACTGTAGCAACAAATACTGTACACTGTAGCGATGGCCACCATCGCATCTCGGGGCCATCTCGGGCCCTAGATGTGATGGCCACCATCGCATCTCGGGACCATCTCAGGGCCATCTCGAGTCTGAGATGCGATGGCATGATAGCCATCATCGCATCTTGAGGGCATCTCGGGCCCGGGATGCGATGGCTGAGATAGCCTTTGTGATCGTTAAATTTTTTATTTTTTTATTAGTCATAAATAAATAATTATATTTATTTAAATTTTATTATTATATTTACTTATTAATAAATATAATTTTAATAAAAAAATAATTAAATTTTTATTTATTTATAAAATTATATTAGTTAGTGTATTTATTTAGTTTAATTTAAGTACATTAAATAATTTTATTATTTATGTAAATTTTATAGTAATATGATTAAAATAAATAAATAACTAATATATAAAAATATAATTTTAATAAACAAAAAATATTTAATTTTGATTTAATTAATCACTGTAACAAAAATACTACTATATACTGTAGCGGTGGTCACCATCGCATCTCGGGGGCCATCTCGGGCCCTAGATGCGATGGCCACCATCGCATCTCGAGACCATCTCAAGGCCATCTCGAGCCCGAGATGCGATGGCATGATAGCCACCATCGTATCTCGAGGGCATCTCGGACCCGAGATGCGATGGCTGAGATAGCCTTTGTGACCGTTAAATTTTTTATTTTTTTATTATTCATAAATAAATAATTATATTTATTTAAATTTTATTATTGTATTTACTTATTAATAAATATAATTTTAATAAAAAAATATAATAAATTTTTTATTTATTTATAAAATTATATTAGTTAGTGTATTTATTTAGTTTAATTTAAGTACATTAAATAATTTTATTATTTATGTAAATTTTATAGTAATATGATTAAAATAAATAAATAACTAATATAAAAAAAATATAATTTTAATAAACAAAAAATATTTAATTTTAATTTAATTAATCACTGCAGTAAAAATACTACTGTACACTGTAGCTGGTACTGTACAAACAGTAAAAGGGTATACTTATCCAAAAATAATTTATTTAGTTAATAAAGTATAACCATATTACATTTGGTTAAAAAAAATAATAAAAAAATAAAAATGTTATTTATGAATTTTTTTTAAAAAAAAAACGCATTGAGTATGAGTACTTCATATAAAACCTTTGATGCTTCTTTGTAGAAAGTATTTCAAATATTTTTTTCAATTCAAAAACTTAATTAGGAAAAACATGTATCAAGTCCTTCTAAATTCGGGTATGTGGTACTATGTTGTCCATACACCTATACATTTATTTTAAAATTAATTATAATAATAATAATAATAAAAATAAAAATATGACCAAAAAAAATCACATGATCTGATTTTATCCGTATATCAATTTTATATAGTTTATTTTAAAATTAATTAATTATAGTAATAATCAATACAAAATTTTCGGAAGTGTTTATCTTTTAAAAATTAGTTTGATATAAAAATATTTCTACTTAAATTTAAAGTAGGGTGGTCATAAAATTAGACAATCGGATCGAGCGAACTAAATCGAGTCGCCTTAGTTTAGTTTTGTTGTGTTTTGATCAATTTCTTTCTTTTTTTGGATTTTCAAATGGAGAATTAAACTGTAAAATTGATTTTTTTTTTTTAAAAAAAAAATATATGTGAAACCCAATAAAAATGAAATTAAAATTGAAATTGAGAATCAAATTAAATTAGACCATTTAATATTAAAATCAAAATTATAAATTTAAATAAAAAATTGAACCAAACCAATTGATTCGATTTAGCATCTTATGATTTAGTTCTCAGTTAAAATTTTTAAAAACGATTAATCCAATTTAATTTTGTTCAATTTTTATTTCAGTCCAAAAACTACACCGAACTGAAAATATCCGCTCCTAATTCGAAGAACAATAACTAAAATGTTATAAAAGATACGTGTATTCCATATCTAAATATCAAACATTGATATATGTTGGAACCATAGCCGGGCCTGCACTATACTCCAATATACACGTGCTGTGGTGTTGGCGGGAAGGGAAGTGACTCGTAACTAACATTTTCCCGGCAACTTGTACAATCACTTGTTATGTAAAATGGGCTAAAACTTGGAAAACTACGTAAGTTTGAGTCCTAGTAAGGTAGCCTGGTTGCAATATTATGCGCACAACATGTTTGATATTTTGACAATGCCAAGTTCCAACGCAGCTTATTCATTGTTGTAATTTTCCCTTGTTACCATGTTAGCTAAAAGGTTCTTGCCTGCTACAAATCTCTCAAAAACCCTAACCCAGTTGCAAACTCGTTCATTTGTTCGTACCCCATTCGCCAACAAGCTCACCCTCTATCTCCGCCGAGCACAACTCATTGACTCTATCAGACTCGCACTCCGTTCCAACTCCCCCAACTCGCTTTCATCTCTTCTAAACGACCGCCTTGTAGACCCCTTCGTTGTGACTCACGCGCTTCGGTCCGCTCCCAATGCGGACTCTGCTCTCTCCATAATTGAAATTCTAAAAACAAATCTGAATATTTCGCATAATCAAACTACCCTTAACGCGCTGGCCGTGGTTTTAGCTAAGTCCAAGCGAAGTGATGAACTTAAAACTCTTGTTGGTGAAATTAGTTCTGGCAGGTTTATGAATGTTCATGTTAGTTTTATGAATCTTATGCAATGGTACAGTACAAGTGGAGACTTTGACTTGGTTATAAGCACATGGAATGAATGTAGACAAACTGAGAAGCGGTTGAGCACCGAGTCTTATAACATTGTCATGAGCGTTTATGCGAATAAAGGTAAGAATTTTGAAGCTGTGGAGACGTTTAAAAAGATGATAGATGAAGGAGCAACTCCGAATTCCAGGACTTATACGGTTATGATTGAGCATCTTGTGAATTTAGGAAAGTTGGGTTCAGCAATGGAAGTTTTTAAGGTGTTGCCATTGATGAGGATTAAAAGGACTCTGAAGCAGTACTTGGTATTGGTGGAGGAATTTGTTGGGTTTGAGCAGTTTGATGAGGTTAAGAGTTTGCTTAATGAAATGCGGCATGATGGTAAGTTTCCTGGTACTGCTATGCAAGTGGCTTTGCAACAGATGCAGGAGTTGGGATTTATTGAGGAGACTGATGAGTTTCTGACAGATATATTGCCAGATAAGAGAATAAAGAATGTGGGCCATTGTGAGGATAGCAGTGGTGAGGATGAAGATGATAATGAAAGTGGTGCTATGAATGTTGATGGCGTTCAGTTAAAACCATGGTTGGACCCCAAGGCATTGGCGAATGCATTGGAAGAGTGGAATCCTGAGGTAGTATCTGTATTGGAGGATGCCAAATTTGTATGGACGACTCGGTTGGTTTTCAAGGTTCTAAGGAGTTTCAAGTCACCAGAAACAGCATGGCATTTCTTCTGTTGGGTTGCTGATCAGCCAGGTTACACTCACGATGTTTGTGCACTGGGGAAAATGATGGCCATTCTAGCGCGACATGGGCATGTTGAATTGGTTGACAAACTTTTATCCAAAATAAGAAGAGAGGGAATGAAATTGCCCTTCAGCACCATCAGTTTAATAATTGATTTATATGGAATTTCGAAGAGAGCTGATGCTGCTTTGAAGGTCTTCCATGATGATAGAACACTGTGTTATTCAATTTCAAATTTTAATTTGATGCTGTTGTATTCATCTCTCTTGCGGACATTGACCAAGTGTAAGAGGGATTCTGATGCCATAAATTTACTTGAAGAGATGATTTTAAGGGGTATTTGCCCTGATGTTCAAACATTTACAGGGTTGATCTATCATTTTGCACTAAATGGAAATATTAGAACTGTACATAAACTATTTACAATGGTCAGGCAGAGTGGTGTGGAGCCAGATGCTTATCTGTGTAAGGTACTGATACAAGCTTATTGCAAGCATGAGAGAGCTGCTCTTGCATATAGGGTTTTTGAGGACCTGAGTAATTCAAATCTGATGCCCGATGCTGCCACCAAAGAACTGCTCGTGAAGAGTCTTTGGAAGGAAGGAAGACGAAAGGAGGCAGTTTCTGTAGAGGAGAGATGTCAGAAGATAAATGATGTTCTTCTACTGGCATTGCGTGGTCACATTTGGACAGTCAACTCTACAGATCTCACAAGAGTTTATAATATTTATTGCAGCAGTATTACATTGAGTGGTTAAATTTTTCAAAAGCAACGATCTTCTTTAAGGCCAAATGTCAGCAACTCTATCTCAACTTTTTCTTTCTACGCATAATTTGTCTGCCTCATTTGCATTTTCTTTATCATGTTAGTGGGGACATTGAATTTTTAATCTCTCATAAGAAGTAATGCATTATTTTGGCTATGAAAACAGGGTAACGTCATGAGATGGTCGATTTCTGGAGGTAATTTCTGATGTTAATTTGTATTTTCAAACCTTCCACTGGTCAAAGTAGGAAGAAAGAAATTTTGTAGCTCTTTCTCTAATCATCATGGAATCTGTGGCAGCATGTTGACACAATCGTTTTCATCAACATTAATTTAGATTTTAAACTCTGGAGCATGCTTGCATATCTTCCTTTTGGAAACTAAGGTTAAGATCTTGCATAAAAATTTTGCTGGTGAACTGCATTTGACTTCGTTTTTTACTTTTTTATTGTTCATTATTTTGACCTTGCATTGAGAATGCAAGTAAGATCGTCTTTCACTATTGGCTCCTGTCTTTCTCCTCCTTTATAATTTACAATATGATTACCATAAGTTCTCAAGGGATAAGATGAAGTTTTTTTCCTTTGATTTCTCTGACTCTGTTCTAGGTTGTTGATGAGATAGACAATTTGTCAGACAAATGAAAAACTCTTTCATTTGGATTACATCTCTTTCCTTGTGTGTTCTGTTTTTTCTTCAGAGTATGCTTAAACACAACCTCATTGGATGTTTCGCAAAAGCCAACTGCAGGCATCCTGAGGGCCTGTAAAGTCTTATATGCGAGAATTTTGTGCTAGCACATTGCAAATCCTTCTTCCCGGAAATTACATATGATCTTGTCTTCTAGCGTTGATGCTACAGTGCACGAACTTTCAGAATATTCTGTTGCTCTATTTTATAAAATCCTAGTGGATCCATCAAGTTAGTTGGTTCCAAGTGATTGGCTCGCTGACTTTGCATATAAAATTTTTAGGACGGACAACTTCTTGCCATTCCAATTTGGGTTCGGTTATTAAATGATTCATCACATATATTTGAGAAAGTGAAGAAAATTCCATCACCTCTGATATTCCTTTTTAGATTATCAATACTTCTAAGATATTGATATACCAAGCACTTTATGCACCACGTCAGGAAACATCTGAGGAGGAGCAAACTATGAGAACTGCTCCAATCAAAGCTGAAGACAAGTGTCTCTTGCACTTCCATTCACAGAATCAATTTTATTAGTATCAGAAGCTCCATATTAGCTGGTGTTGCTTAGCTTTTTCATCAACCTTAAGTGAGACTGCGTAAACAAGCTTTCTACCGTAAAGCTCATGCAACATTAGCTGCCCAAATAGTCTAACTAAACGAAGTTCATATTGATGGCAATTTCTTTCCTTTCGTTGCAAGCTTTCTTCCTGATTTTGGTTTTTTCCACTACCCACATCATAGCTGAGTTACCATCTGCAAATAGCAGACTTTTCTTGCTCTGCAGATTCTCCTCCCTCATGCCAAACATATGTAACATATCTTGCCCGGTCACCAGAATTCTTAGACCTTGGCAACATATCTGATTTGTTTGGGGTCAGTCATTTGTCAATTACAAGAGCCAGTAACTTAGTCTCTGAGGATGCCCCCTTAGTTTCAATCAGTTCATTCGAGAATCTCACCAACTGGCATGCTATGTTAGAAATGAACCCCAGTCTAGATCCTAACCTCTTGCAGATTGGTGTCAAAGTGACTTTTCCTTTGTTCTGTAAGTGCCCTTCAAAGGCTCTCTGAAGTAGGTGCTAAACTAAATGCATCATCAGTTACTATCGAAGCTGAAAATAACTACCAAAATTTTGGTGATGCAGTGAATCATCCAGTTCTGATTCCTGCATCACAATTGCCAGCTCTCTCTCAATCTTATCTCTCTCCCCCTTAAACAAATCCAAACATCATCTGATTCTGATTACTGCTATAAGCATAGTAGGTGCTCTTGTGGTTTTACTTTCAGCAACTTTGGTTGTTTATACTTGCCGTTCACACAGAAAAAGAGTCAGGATATTGAACCGCAATGGTTCCTCTTTGGAAAGTGCTGATTTGATTCCAATGAAGGAACATACAAAGAGTGAACGTTTCAAGTCAGAGTTTGTTCACTTCCAGCGGTTTCAGGCTACCTAGGAAAGCCAATAGTGTATGAGATTAAAGTGATTATGGAGGCCACTATTGATGAGAAGGTCTTAGCTGTAAAGAAAATAAAGGAAGATATCACAGAGGAACCAAGGATTCTACAGAGAATAAACCATGCCAATCTGGTGAAGTTGATGGGCATTTCATCAGATTCTGAGGAGAATCGCTTCTTGGTTTATGAATATGCTGAAAATGGATCACTGGAGAAGTGATTGCACTCCAAATCCAAATTTTATGTTGCTTTCCTCACTGGGAACCAAAGGTTACATATAGCACTCAATGTGGCCAATGGCCTGCAATATATGCACGAGCATACTCAACCAAGCATTGTTCACAGGGACATGAGAACAAGCAATATACTTCTGGCCTCCAGGTTTAAGGCCAAAATAGCAAATTTCTCATTGGTTGCACCTGCTATGAATGATTTGATGCCAAAAGTTGATGTGTTTTCATTCGGGGTTGTTCTTTTGGAATTGCTTTCGGGAAAGAAAGCCATGAGAACAAACGAGAATGGTGAGACTGTTATGCTATGGAAGGAGATATGCCAGGTCTTGAAAGTTGAAGAAAAGAGAGATGAGAGGCTAAGAAATTGGATGGACCCGAAGTTGGAGAGTTCAATTGATGGTGCTCTCAGCTTGGTAATTTTGGCAAGGGCGAGCACACCGGATAAGTATTTGTCAAGGCCAAGTATGGGAGAAATTGTCTTCAACCTCTATGTTCTTACTAAATCTTGTGAGACATTAGAAAGGTCCTGGACTTCTGGGCTAGAAGCAGAAGAAGTTTCTCAGATTATAAGGCCAGTCACAGCTCGGTGATGTATTGAATTAATATAATGTGTTTCCAAGTAGTTCTCATCCTAATCATTTTTCATGTAATAAAATCTCTGTAAATATTGTTTTGATGGACCGAACAAAGAGTGCATACTTTTGGTTTTCTGAGTTTATAATGCAGTTGATTTTCATTTGATAACGAAGAGCAGTTGGTGACAAAGTTACATAACCGTAGCTTGTTTCGCTGTAAATATATTATAGAACTAGAGATTATTGCATTTAAATTTTGACATGCATGGCAGGAACTTGGAAGCAAGCAAATTTAACATCGATGCATACTTTAAACCCTCTCGAAAAACAACAGTTCTGATCTCTTCACATCCAGTTGAAACTTCAGCAAGGAAGAAACTACTTCAGCCATGCTTGGTCTGCTCTCTGGTTCTTGTGCAATGCAGGCAAGACTCAACTTTATCATACGCTGAGCAAGTTCCATCTTATGCTTTGCTTGCAGAATAGGATCAACGAGGCAAGTAAACTTTTTTTCTGCCTTTCCTCCTTCCGCAGCTGAAATGACCGCTTCTGCTAGTAGGATTTCCTCTCCATCCTGCATATATACAGCTTTTTTTCCTGTCATCAATTCTAATATAACAACTCCAAATGCATAAGTATCCATCTCAGGTGTCGCCAAGCCATATTCTATGTACTCAGGTGCCATGTAACCTTTTGTTCCCACAACACTTCTTGTCGATGAATATCCGCTTACTTCCCTCACTGCTGAACGTGCAAGACTGAAATTTGCAAGTTTAGCCCTTAAATCTTTACCAAGCAGAATATTTTCACTGCTTATGTCCTTGTGCACATATCCAGGATCAGTGCAGTTGTGAAGATAATTAAGTCCACGAGCAACATCCAGAGCAATATGAAACCTAATACTCCAACTCTCAAATTCAGGAAACATCTTATTCTGGAGCCAATCCCTTAAAGAACCATTTTCCATAAATTCATAAACAAGGTAAAAAACCCCATCGTGGTCACATGCTCCAGAAAGACTGATCAGATTGAAATGGTTGATCTTTTTCAATAAATTCACCTCCTTGGATACATTTTTGCTCGTGCGTTTTATAGCCACCGTATTTCCATTGAGAATCCCGCGATAAACAGAACCGCATATCATGTTTTGGGAGCTGAAATTTTCAGTAGCCACATCTAATTCTTCATATTTGTAGAATTGTAATCCTTGATCTGCCTGGGCAACGCTAACTAGAAAATCCTCCGGTAGATCACATTTCTTTTTCCTCTTTCCATCCTTACGAGCAGCCTCATCCCTTGTCTTCTTATAGTGCAACAAGACTATAGACAGAACAAAGCAGATGACTAACAGAGAAATTCCAATTCCAATTCCAACCAAAACATAAATTCTTTTCCTCGACTTTTTATCACACCCATGACTTGGAACAAATGGAGCAGACTTGGGTGGTGGAGGGTAGTGAATTTTGGTTTGAGAGCTCAACGGTTCAGTTGACAATGGAATAAGAATTGTTGTGAAGGGATAGAGAATGGGCTCATCTTCTGTGAACCCATTTGCATAAATTACACTTTCTTTATTTACATTAAATCTCTTACTAATATCAGTAACATTATCACCCCAGCTAACCAAATCTGTTAAAAGAAATTTGGTTCCATTTAGAGCTTGGTGACTTGTAGGACAAGCACATCTAAGTGGTACTTGTAATATAAAACCAGGAAGCAAGCTTGTTGCACTATAATTGTTGTCACGCATAAGAATATTACAAGTAGACAAGCCCTGGTATGTGTTGTTTGCTATGGTGAAATAAGTATCATGTATGGTGGGAATGACAAACGAGGTGTTCGCCTGATAGTACTGACCTGAACAGGAACAAGTTACAGGAACAATCACCTCTTTGTTTGGAGGCAAGGCTGCTGTTAAATTTGAGATGTCGTTGACACGGGCAAGTTCAGATGTGTCTGAAGATGTGAGGTTCGATATGCTGGAGATTGTATTGTAAGGAGGTTGAGATTTGAAAATCACAAAGGCTTGACAAGATTGCTTATTACTATTGCAGGTGTATAGAAAAGCTGAAGACGGGCCTCCTTCATCACTGTTATCACAACGCATAATTGAGTTTCCTGAATAACTTTGTTGAGCATGCAGTTTTGACATTGAAAACCAGAAAAATAAGAAAAATCTGATCCATGGGGAACTTTTTGTTATTTCAAGACTTCTTGTGATGTTAGAAACTTGAAAATGTATAGATAGTTCTTCAAACATTGAGATCTCGGCAAGGCACAAGGCATTCAAGTTGCGCTAGCTAGATGGAACAATCATTTGCTGACCAAGTATGTAGCTCTTCCAAGAACCAAGTCTACAAAAATTTAAAAACAAGTAATTATAGTAGGTACATTGACTATTAAATATTTGGGTAAACCAAACTTACGCAATATGTGAAAATGACTTATAGAATTGTTTAAAGGGTGGAATCTTCGTACTGCTGATTTCCATTACGATATTGAACAATTGCGTTGAACTACAGCAGAAATTATTACCCTCTTTTTTTTTTTTCTTGAAAACCAAGAAAATCTATATGTTAAATATAGTTAGAAAATAATTAAAAACAAGGCAAGTAGGAATGAGGAGATGCTGATGTATTACATAGCTAATGATCACAAGCTTGTCGCAGAATAGTATCCGAATGCGTCACGCTGAAAAATAATAATCATCATTATTTTAAATCAGGCATATTGCTAATGGATGATAGAATTCTTTCAAGTAGATAATAGTATTGAATAGATATTCTCTCTGCTACATTGATCCTTTTTCTATCCTTGTTCCTTAGTAAATCATGTAATGTTATGCATCCCCTTTTTCAGGCGGAAATTTGGATCAGCATTTGTCACCTGCAATTGAGAAAAACTGACTCCTGAGAATTTGTACTTTATACATGTTCCGGAGTTATTCAAACACTCTGTTACTTTTAACATAAATTCTGCATCAATTTATGCAGTCTTGACCTCTTATTTTGGCCCGTTTGGTTTTAGCTCATAGCCTGACCCACCCATGTACTGAATAGCATGGTTCAGTGATAATTGTGTTTGCTGATAGCATGGTTCTTTTAGTCGCAACAATTAACCACACAAGGGCATAAATGCAATGGTCTAATCATGGAAAAGTAACAGTGGAGGCATTGTAATGGTTCTTATAGTCATTTGCTCCTTGAAAGTTGAAAGTTTCGTATCGAAGTTTTGGTAGCAGACTTGGTAAGACAACTGTCTAAAGGGCCATAATACATGAAAATGAGGTACATATCAGACTAATAAGCAACATGTTTCTATAAGATGACAATACTTTTCATAAGATTTTAGTAGTTATGCATACAAAAGTGAAATAATCACATTACAAACAGTGGAGATAACACATCACACAACAGAAGGGGAGGGGGATAATTGAGAAGCAAATAAACGAAGTCTTTTAACCATGAACTGAAGGATCTGATTTTCAAGTGCTCGTACTAAAATTCTGGTAGTCATATGTTTGACGATTTCCATGTCAATGTAGCATCCAGGATTCGTGATAGGGACTGCCCTATTTCATCCATAGCTGGGCGGCTGGTAGGATCTTTCTTAAGACAACTATCAATCAATCTGATCACCAATATGGCAAATTCTGATGGATAGTTTCCTCTCATAGAAGGGTCTAAGAAGTGCCTCAAACTCTCCTCTTCATCTTCCTTGTTAAGCAAAGGATTTATGACATCAGATAAGTGCATATTTTCCTCTGTATAAAGTGCAACGGCTTCTTTCCCAGTAAGAATCTCCAGCATGAGAATTCCAAATGCATAGACATCAAGTTTTGTGGAGACCAAACCATTTTCCAAATACTCAGGGGCCATGTAACCTTTAGTCCCAACAATGTGACTTGTCAAGGCAAATTCACCTTCATGCCCTTCAGCTGGCCTTGCTAGAGCAAACTTTGCAATCTTAGCCCTGAAATCACTGTCGAGAAGAACATTACTGATCTTTATATCTTTGTGAACATGAGGAGGATTGGTGAAGCTATGCAGATAGTTAAGACCTGTAGCCACATCCAATGCTATCTGCATTCTCTGTCTCCAATTTAAAAACTTTCCAACATCGTTGTTATAAATCCAGTCACTCAAGGGTCCATTGACAGCATATTCATAAACCAGGTACCAATTCCCATCATGAAAGCTGATGCCAGAGAGTCGGATAAGATTGGAATGATTGATCTTATTCAGTAAATTTATCTCGTCTGAGACATCTCCATTCACTTTCTTGATAGCAGCAAAATCACCATTGATTTTCCCCCGGTAAACAGATCCTTTAATCCAACAACTTGGACTGAAATCATCTGTTGCAGATTGCAGATCTTTAAAACTGTACACTTTGAGAGATTGAGCTATATCAGATAAGCCCTCCAAGAAGTCCTGAGATTCTTCATCCAACTTTTTGTATAGTGGTTTTTCCAATGCCTCAAAGCTACTTGAGACAACAGCTGATTCAGGTTCTTTTTTTTTACTTTTACGGAAGAACACAAGGAAAATAATGGCGCCGAAGATAAATGTAAGAGCAATTCCTGCAAGAACTCCAGTCACAACATAAATCCATGTTTTCTTCGAGGTTTCATTGGACAAAGAGCTAGGAGGTGGAGGTGGAGATGGAGGTGTTGATTGTTCTCTTGTTTGAGAACTTGATGGTGGGATTTCTAGAGGAACTAGAAGTGTAGTGAAGGGATAAATGTTGGGTGCTAATTCGGAAAGACCATTGGCTTCAAGAGTCCTTCCAGTATCCACACTAAATCTTCTGCTAATGCTATAAACAGTGTTACCCGATTTTACTAGGTAGCTCAGTAGGTACCGGATACCCACATCAATCTGGTTCTTTGTAGGACAGGCACATCTAAGAGGGATGGTGAGCCTTGTACCAACACCTAATTTACCGAACATATTGTTTTGATCCATGATTGCTTGGCAGGTTGACAGGCCTTCGAATGTGTTATTTGCAATCAAAAAGTAAGTATCTCCGTCCTCAACAACATAAGATGTGTTTGCCTGGTAATGCTTACCTGAACAAGAGCAGTTGATAGGAACTATTACCATTTTGTTTGTTTCAAAGGTTGCAGCCTCCGAAACTGAATTTATCTGGGAGAGCTGAGATGGGTCAGAGGCCAAGAGCGTAGATATGGAAGCAACAGTGTTATACGGAGGTCTAGACTTGAAAATAAGGTAGGCTTCGCAACTCCTACTGAGGCCATTACAGATGTAGCCAAGAGCAGAATTTGTAGTATCTCGGCTGCCACAAGCTGTTATGGCCAGTCCAATATAGGGCTGTTGGGCTTGAATCAAATAACAGAAACATAGAACGAACAAGGTGAAAAGAGAAATGCAAGAGAGAAGACCCATGTTGAACAATGAAATTAGAAGGGGGTAGGGCAAAATACTGCTGCAACAATGAATATATATATATATATATTCAGGGGTTCCAGGCACTATCTTGAGGCTGTATTTGGAGCAAACTTTTTTCAGAGAAAAAAAAATGAGAAATTTCTGGGAACAGGTTGGACTGAGGAAAATTGCACGGTTGATGCCAAGTGCTTGCCTGGTTGACCATCATCATCGTCATTTAACAAGTTTCAACTTACAGATAAGGTATTTGCTCTGTCTGTGATTAAAAAATTAATCTTGTAAGACAAGTCACATCTAGAAATGATTAAAAAAGACTTGGAGATGCAAACACAACCTTACATCTTCAACGGAAATATAAATAATTAGATACGAAATCCCCAGTTTCCAGTAGTGGACACGGACACATTCTAATACTAGTATTAAATATATGTGAAACGAGAAAGCAGGTTTACTTGCAGTGGTGTCCATTCGATATGGTTTACAAAGAGTTCCAACAGTAAACAAATCAACACTATGCTGGGTTGAAATTTGTCATAACTACTCTTTGGATACTTTTTTGATTGCAGCACCTATAAGCCATAGATCGTTAGCTGGAAGTTACAGTCAAAAGCAGCTATCAAGATTGAATTGTGGCCATGATGCAGAAAAAGGCCCTCAAATTTGTTTATCTAACACAAGTCAAAAACATACTTGAGAAAATTATACATGGTAAAAAACGTTTAAAACAGTTGATAGTTACAAATCAAAATGTTTGACAATATATTGCAATAGAGTAAGATTTCATAAACTTAACATAAAACCCTCAAAATTTAGCAATGCAAAGGAAGTTTGACAACCAAAATTCCTCAATTCCACATTTAACTTATATGATTCCTAAACTCAGTTGATGCTCCAAGTGTGAACTAAAAGGTAGCTTAAATTTGCAAAGAAACTTTAAATCATACATATAAGTCGATCAAAGAAACATTGAAGCTCTAAGACTAGCAATATCAAGGTTCTTGGGATAGTTATCTCAATGAAACTTAGACCCAGTAAAAGTTTTTATTATCTTTTGAGTCCTTTTGATTCCGAGTGCGAGCCATGCATTATTAGAACTTACTTCTATGTATTGATAATCAAGTACAGCTCATGGATTTAGATGGTAATGATCAATAGCTCATGGATTTGAATGGTAATGATCAGAGTTTGTTAAAGAGTCAGTATTATAGTAGCAATAGAGTGGCAAGCACTTAAATCTTTTTTTCCCGCTCTTTTTAAGTTTGTTGTAACAAACTTTATCTAGAATTTTTGTGTCTATAAATACTTGCCCTGTAATCGTTTTGAAATATAATCATAAATAAAAGAATTACTTTTCTTTTTCTCTCAAATACTCTCCAGAATATTCTCCCTGTCACTTTCTCAAGAAACAAACAACATTTTAACTTGGTATCAGAGCCATAGAAATGGCAAACACTGCCTGGAACCTAAATCAACAAAACTCATTCATAACCTTTTTATTTCCTGCACAAATAAAGCTGGATCGAATGAACTTTTTGCTTTGAAAATCTTAGACATATACGATCATTTGTGGTCATGGTCTTGAATGCTACATCAATAGATCAGTTAAAGCTCCACATGAATATCTCAGTCCAAATGATCTTAGATATTCAGCTTCTGGATCAGCTCAAGAACTTAATCCAGCATTTGTAAACTAGAAAAGGTAGGATCAAATCTTGCTTGGATGGCTTCAAGCTTCAATTTCTGAAACTGTACTAAGTCTTATGATTGGATGTAGAACTTCATATAAGCTATGAAAAACTGTGGATCAATAATTCGGTAATCAATCCAAAGCTTTAGCTATGTCTGTTAAAGCACAATTAACACATATCACTAAAGGATCACAATTTATTACTGATTTCTTCATGAAAGCTAAAAAGCTATCTAATAGTTTAGCAATTGCTGGTTGTCCAATATCTGAGGATGATCTTATTATGCATGTTGTGAATGATCTAGTAAAAGCTATGATCTAGTAGTTGTGCATACACAAAGTAAGCTAGGAAGTATTAGCTTTAATGAAATCATGTTATTAATGTTAATACATGAGAGTATGATGGAGCAGAGAACCTCCAATCTAAGAATTGAGGCAAATCTTGCTCAGTCTAAGGGAACTCAAAAAAATTTTGGTGGACAAAATGGTAGAGGAGTGAATAATGTCTATGCCGGACAGTATGATAGATGTTATGGCAGATGAGGTAATGTTGCTATTAGAAGAGGTATTGCTAATGGTGTTTTTGGTAAAAATGGAAATGTTAACCACAATCAGTTTGGACCTCTAAAAAATAGAATGTTTAGCAAGCATATATGTCAGATCTGCTACAAAGCAAGACATATAGCCTCTAAGTGCAATAACAGATTTAATAGAAATTTTGTTCCTCAACCTTAGTCATATGTCAACCAGTTTCAGAATAATAATAGATAGAACTATTAAAACAATAGAGTCATAAATAGTGGAAATGACTTGAAATTTGGTCATTACAACAAAGCTGCATATATGGCCACACCAGAGGGAGTGGTTGATCAAGGTTGGTACCTTTATAGTGGAGTAACACATCATCTTACAAATAATGAACATGCTCTTGTTGATAAAGAAGACTACACAAGTAATGTGTTATAAATAATAACACATGTAGGTTCTACAATTTTTGAAAATTTTGCAACAAACACTAAAGTCTACCTAAAAAACTTGTTATGTGTACCTGATATAACCAAGAATTTGATTAGTTTTTCTAGGTTGATATTTGATAACTCACTAATCATTGAATTTTTTGTTGATCATTGTATAATCAAGGACCTGAAGACAAGCAAGATAATGTTGAAGGGAGTGGCTGATAATGGGCTGTACAGACTGTCATCACCTGTTTTCAACCCTTTCAATAAAAATAAGTCAATAATAAGCAATAACAAGCAATAACAAGCCTATCTCTATGATTTCTTTCCTGCATTCAAGCCTTTTGAATAAGAAAGTGTGCACTGATTTAGAGTCAAATGTCAAGTTTGCTTTGTATAGTCAAAGTGTTATAATGAATGTAGATGTGATGCATTGAAGGTTAGGACATCCTAGAAATCAGATTCTGTATCAAGTGATGAGATCTTGTAAAGCTTCCTTAAAACACTTTAATAAGAATTTAGTTCCAAAATTTTGTAAAGCTTGTTAGTATGAAAAAAACACACAAATTACATTTTTCCTCTACATAAATCAAAATAATAGCACCATTAGACTTGATACATATAGATATAGGGTCCAATTCCTATTTTATCTAGAGAGAGACATAGATACTGTTGGTGGATCTAAGATATGTGGGTGTATGCATGTGCAATTGTGTTTATTGCCTAATACGGCGGAAGCGTGTAAATTTTGTAATAAACGCAATAAATAAAATATATATTAATCGCATTAATATATTTATAGGCTAGAGAACTCACCTCAATGTGTAACGTTATACATGTATTTTTCTGAAGTCCGCATGGAGACCAACTTGTGTGCAGTTCTAGTCACCAACACGGTGGACTTTGAGAGCTAGAGTAGCAGCCTGATATCCAACACGGGATTAACTCTTAATTTCCAAAATAGCCGGTGTGTGTTTTTCATCATTTTCTCTAAAATGATAGAAATGGAGAGTTTGAAGCAATTTACCATTGTTTCAATTGGAAGCATAAAGAAAAAATAAAACAATTTCATTTTTTCTTATTTTTTTTTCTTTTCTTCTTCTTCTTCTCCTCTCAATTTCTTTTTCTCTTTCTCTTAGCTAAATGGCCAAATTCACACACACCTCTCTCTTTCTTTCTATATATATATATAATATAATATAATATAAAAAGAGAGATATTTTGATTATTTAACAATTAAATAATCAAAGTGAGAAATAACCATTTTGCCACTTATTAATAGTTACCAAGTTTACTCCCTAGTGGGTCCTACCAAATCCCACACTTGGATAAACTCAACTGAGGGTCCACAATACGCCACGTGTCATAATACAAATAGTAAATAATAATTATTAACTAATTGTTGTATTTAACACTTAAATACAGACACGCACGCATTCTCGTGGAAGTGCTGAATATTGCTGGATTAAATAATTTAATCTGGCACACTGCCCCAGTGCACAACGAGTACACTTTATATCGCGAGACTCCCTAGGTCCTACGCCCGATTAGTCAAATGGAACTATTCCATAAGTTCGTGAGCAATGCCCTACGCACACATCACAGATATACAAATCAGTGTGTTGAACTATGCAAGCTGAGATTACGATGCATATCTATAGTCCTTCCGTCATGATATTCTGGATGTGCGGGGATATAGATTATCACCGTCAAATTCCCTTTTGCTCATCCATATCCTATCTTCAGACTTGTATCTCACTGAACAATATGTGCAAACTCTTTTGCCATAATGTTCTACCTTGGCGGAACTTTTTCCCGGGACTGATACTTGTGGCCACGAGATTTTTCGAGATACAGTCTTGAAGTATCTGGATATCTAACTCCCTACACGAGCTGACGGATCCCATATCTGTATACACCAGACTCCATAAGCATCGGACCATACCTAGCGACACCCAACGGTCACACCATGAAAGGTTTGTGACATGCGTGGAACCAAAGTATGGTGGATCACTTACATGCTCATCGTGGCACTCAGGTCAAATGACCATGTATACTACTCAACTCGAGAAGACCCTCTGTTGACGGCTTATATAAGATGTCTATCAGAGGCCCTCGTGAGTCTGTCCCATATCCAGTCTTAATTGGATATCCATATATCAATACGAGCTCCAAGCTCACGGTTGGCTAAGAACGACCGTCTATACCCTATAGGTATGACATATGCTGATCTATATAAAAGTATCCACCGACAGACCTGCATCGGCAGAAATAGATCAGGGATAATTATTTGAGAACATACTTGCGCAACTAGCATTTTCTAGCACCCGATTGCAACTCTTGCAACTATGACACTTAACTGTGCTAACATTTAGCATTTATATCTCTCAGTGTGGCTAATTGTGAGCCCTTATCTAAACTCTTTTAGATCTGACCTGAACTTCTTCAGATCTATAATGTCTGTAACGTTACATTGTATAATACCATATAAATGGGTATTAGCGATTTAATGAGAATGTACACTTGTATAAATACATAAGTATATATACATTCAGGGATGACACGTAAGCACCGACCCTAACAGATACTACATTTACTTTATTAACAATTTTACCAGATACTTTTGGATCTATCCTTTAAAAAGAAAACCAGAAAGTCTTGAAGTGTTCAAGTTATTCAGAGCACAAGTTGAAAAACAATTAGAAAAACACATCAAAACCCTTCAAAGTGATTGGGGTGGGGAATATAGAAACTTTATTCCTTACCTTCAAGACCAAAGCATACATTTTAGATATCCATGTCCATACACACATTACCAAAATGGTACTGTTAAGAGAAAACATAAACATATTGTAGAACTTGGACTTACTCCTCTTGCACAAGCTAAACTACATTTGAGCTTTTGGTACGAGTCTTTTCATACATGTGTCACGCCCCAGACCCAAAAGATCCGACACACGACATCACTTACATTCATTCACTGCATGTGCACTCATAAATAATATTACACAAAATTTTCAACTTTCATTCAACACAGAAATCCTTAGCAAGTTGCTAGTAAGTTCAACACTAAAATCAACCATAACCTAACATATAAATATAAACTTCTCTTGGCAATATTTAAACATTCATTTCAATTTCTTTCAGAATTATAGCAATTGAATTATGACTGGGACAATTATTAAACCGGAGATACGCATAGTTTTCTCAGAGATTAACACTCTACTACGTCACCAGTAGCAACTTTGTTACCAGGAGCCCAGAATATATCCATTGCAAATTCTTACTTAAAATCATCAAATAACCACACTTTATAAAACTTAAACCAAATCCAATCCACACACAATGAAATAATACATAAGTATTTATTCAATAGGGATAAACCAAATATCTTATCCCACGTGTCCCCAAATGAAACACACAACAACCTAGCAACTTAGGGAACCCAAGGAACAGCAGAAGCCTTGCCAAATCCGCTAAGCACACATGCACCTTATTTACCCGAAATCACCATAAACTATAATGAGTATAAAACTCAGTAAGCATATTAGTTTTTCATATATCAAATACAAATACATATATGTACACAATGCATATGTATGATATGCTGTGATCAATCAAAATCATAATCTTATCAAATCACATATCATGTAAGCGCTTACACATTCTTTCAAAACATATTACAGGAATACCATCACTCAACTACTACTTAGTAGGACTTACACATCACATATCACATAATGAGTCAAATGTCACTCGTAGGTGACATACTGTATGAGAGGAATAGTACAAGTGAGGTCTTGAATAACACATATATAATGCTCATGCCCGAAGGTAAAAGCCAAACCCTCACCCTGATCATCGGTGAGTCCTCTCACATGCACCAATGCGCCACCACACGAATGTGATGACTCACTCTTCCTTTAGGTACCAATAAGATCCTCCCTACATACGGAACACATAACATATACCAATCCCAAAGGAAAGGCCACACATAAAGGCTCCACAATCACATAAAATGCCTACTAAGTTAACAGTGAGTTCAAGTACCCTCAAAATACAAAATATTTCTCATGGACATATTACACTTCAAAAGCTTTCTTTATTAAACACATCTTATTTTGAAAGCTCACTTACAAAAACACATGTATGTCCATGCTCAATGTCAATGCTCACATTCAGAAACATATATTCACATTTCATATCAAAATATACTTTGACATAACATAAACATATTCTTAACCCCATTTTCAAAATCATACAAAACAATTACTATGTTTATTGTGATTTCAGTAAAAAGTCTAGTATACTTACCTCTTAACACTTTCAGCTACAAGGCTTAAATCTCCTTAACCTATCAATGGAGATTAATCCTTTCATAAGCCTCACAATTCACACAAAATACTTTAAATAGCTTACAAAATTATACACAATGCATTTATCACATCAAATTGGTCTAAATATTTGATTTCTCAAAACCTGTCATTCTGACCACTTACACTTAACAAATATTTCTAATACATCAAATGATGTCCAATTACTCCGAAATCAGAATATATCATTCTTGACTCATATATACTTCTTATATATGAATATTATATCAAAATTCCTACACAATCCATTCCATACACACCATCGAATCCAAACTACAAACCTGACAGGATCAAGATACTTACTGAACAGTATTCAATCTCCCAATTTTATAAAATCATATACTAACTCAAAAATTATAAAACTACCACATAATTACTCTTGACACATATCTCAGTCCATGATAAATATTTGGCTTCCAAATAACTGCCAAAAGTATTTTAAAACTATTTTATTTCATAACTTTAAAAATCTGTTAATCAAATACTACAATGAGCTGATACACTTTAGAAATTCATAACACTTCAACCACATTGATCCAAATTCTCAATTCCGAGTATATCATATTAGACATATAAAATTATCATATTCCACAAATTCGTAATTTTTAAAGATCATTCAGTAGGTCAAAAATTATTTTTCACTGTATCATACTGTTTACACAGGAAATTTCCAGAATTTCAGGGTCATTTTTGTAAATTCACTACAAATTCAATTTCCGAGATTTTCAGTCGATTCAAAGTCTCAGATGATCCTAAACATGTCTAATTTCATATACTCAAATTCAAAACCAGAATCGAATCACAACAATTTATAAAATTCCTAGATCAAGAGGTTATCCAGTAGAAATTCCATAATTCATCATCAATTCTCATATGATCTTACGAAATACACAACAAATCCTCAATTATACATATTTTCAGAAATCAAAACTTAAAGGAATTAACTTAATTAATACCAATAAATTGAGAAATACGTATGATATACCTCTTGAAATTCAAATTTCCAATTTCTTCTTCTTCTCCTCTTTCTCTCTCCTCTATTTCTCTCTTCTCTCTCTTAAAATGGGTAGCTCGACCTAAAAATGGTAAATTAGGGTTTAAAAGTGTATTTTTATACTAAGAGGCTAATTTTTGATATTTACGAATTTGCCCCCAAAACTTTCAAAGTATAACAATTTGGTCCCTAAAATAAATCTAAAGTCATACAAATAAACCCAATACTAATCGTATATCCTTAACCTATAAAAATATTACTAATAACAATATATAATTCAAGTATCACCAACATACAAATAAAATACGTATATTTATATATATATAAATACTTATTCTTACCAGTCGTGGATACTGGTTACTACACATGTGTCTATCTCATAAATAGATTACCTACACCATTACTTAACCACGTTTCACCATTTGAAAAACTTTACCAACAAAAACCAGATTATCACTTCTTAAGGACCTTTGGTTGTGTATGTTATCCATTCATTAGACCATATAACAAACACAATTTTGATTTTCATTCTGTCAAATGTATATTTATTGGCTATAGTCCCATTCATAAAGTTACAAATGCCTCAACTCCTCAGGCAAAATATACATAGCCAGAGATGTTTCCTTTGATGAAAATACATTCCCATATCTCACAGATACATATTTTAACCTATAAAAAAACTATCAAAACCCAAACACTACTTTACTACCTTGCATATTCACCATTCCAGTATACCAGGGTGATGACAGTTACAATAACTCATAGCAGCAGCTCTCTCAGCAGCATTAAGCTTTGTCAGATCATAACACACATATGTCATCTTCCCCGGCTACTTCACAACACCAAAATCAACTATTTGATGCAACTACACAGATTATACTAGACATAAACACAACAACACAGCCTATACAAATTATTTCAACTCATCCAATGACAACTAGGTCTAAATCAGGCATTTTCAAACCAAAAACATACCTTGTTGAGAATCAAGAGACAGAACCTACAAGTGTAAAGGATTCATGATTATGTGCTTTAATAGCTAAGCGCAAGTGCAAGCTATCGTATCAAGTAATAAATGATTTTAAGTCCAGATATCGATCCCACAGGGATTATGTGATCTAATTCTATAAATCAAGTACTAAAATTGTACCTACTTAACTTTTATTCAGAAAATTACAATCTGAAATTTATTTAACTAATTTACTCTATCAATTAAACTAAACAAAAATAAAGTATAGAATTCACAAATAAAGATAATCTATGGTTTTGACTCGTCCCCTAATATTTCATTGGACTCATTAACTACTTAGTTAATCCCTTAATACCAATTGATTGGCTTAGGCATTAATCTCATCATAAGCCTCTGTCGATGGTCAAGTGACTATATTACACATTCTAACAATCACCTATATATCTATGGTAATCAAATCAGAATGTAATTCATTAAGATCAAGTCTAAATAATACCATACATGTCATCTAGGTATATGTCTATTCTAGAAGGAACTCATAGTTGTTACCAGATGATCATGCATCAAACTATCCTAAGCTAAACACATAAATTCATCTGTTGAGTTCATCATGATTCCTTAATTATTCAAAATATTGATCAAGTATAATGAAAACATTAAACATAAGATAAAATGAATCAATTGAATGTATCAAGTTCATAAACTAAAAATTAACAAAATTCAAATCCATACTAGGTTCATATAGTCTAACCCTAGATGAACAATTTAGCTTATAAAAAAATCAAAGGTATCTAACCAATTCATAAAGATCAACACGAACAAGAACATAATGATAAAGAAAGAGAAGAAAAACTAATTAAAGCGATTCCTTTATGTGCTTCTCCCTTTTCTTTGACTTAAAGCTTAAATCTTGATCTTGGTTCTTCAATCTTTGGCTTTTATATTTGATTTTCTATTGTGAATTTCTTCTCTAAGTCTTTGCCTCTTTTGTTCTCTCCCTTCTTTTCTTGTTTTCCTCTCTCTCTCTTTTCTTTTCTTTTCTTTTTGTTTTCTCCTCCTCATTAGGGTTTTTGGCCTTTTATTTATAAGTTTAAGTCTTTAAATTACCGTTTATGAGTTACTATTCACCCCATCACTGTTCACCATCACGTGTACTGCGACGCTGAGACACTGTTTTGGGTGCCGCGGCTTATCATTGGTCGCTGCGGCGCTAGTACTGTAGCATAATGTAGCGAATTATTGTATTAGAGTACCGTAGTAGGTATGTAGCAATTTGATATTTTGAGCTTATTTTCATTAGAGTTTCGACCCTATTTGCTCAATTGACTCCAAACCTACAAAATAGTAATAAAATACCTCAAAATCCAAATAATCTTAATTTCTATGAATAAATATTAATTTTAGAAGATGAAAATATTAGACTTAATGAACTCTTATCAATGCACTATCAAATGCTAATTGAAAACTAACAATGCAAGATGAGATTGATGAATTGTTAAGAAATGAAACCTGGAAATTAGTACCAAGACAGAAAGATCAGAAAGTGATAGGATGCAAATGGGTTTTCAGAATTAAATACAACTCTGATGGAACAATTTCTAAGTACAAGGCAAGGCTTGTAATAAAGGGATTTCACCAAATTACTGGTGTAGATTACTTTGATACATTCAGTTCTGTTGTTAAAGCTTCAACCATAAGGGTGGTACTGAGTTTGGCTGTGATGTTTAACTGGAACATAAGACAAGATGACATAAATAATGCCTTCTTAAATGGCATTTAACAGAAGAAGTGTATATATAGTAACCTGAAGGATTTAACAGTGTTGAGCATCTCACACATGTATACAAGCTAAGAAAGGCTCTTTATAGATTAAAACAGACTCCAAGAGCCTGGTTTGAAAGGTTAAGATAGTCATTAAATACCTAGGGTTTTCATAGTTCAAAATTAGATACTTCATTCCTTATTAAAGTTTCAACAGTTTCCATAACACTAGTATTGATTTATGTTGATGATTTTTTTGTCATTGGCACTCATTAGTTAGAAATTAATTCTACAATACAAGAGCTACAAAATAATTTTGCTTTAAAAGATTTGGGAATGTTTAGCTATTTTCTCGGCATTGAAGTGATTAATACTAAATCAAGATTGTTTCTTTCACAGAAGAAATATATTATTGATTTGTTGAAAAGAGCCAATATGCAGCACTGCAAGCCATGTGACACTCCCATGAGTCTTGGCCATAAGCTTTCCAAGACTGACAGTGACATCTTTTTTTATCCCACCTTATACAGAAGTATTATAGGAGCCTTATAATATGTCACACTTACAAGGCCTGAATTGGCATTCTCAGTTAATAGGTTAAGTCAGTTTTTCTTTAATCTTACTATTAAACATTGGTTAGCTTGCAACAGAATTCTAAGATATTTACAAGCAACCAAAGATTATGGCTTACAATTTAATAAGTGCAGTAATTTTTCCTTGACTAGGTACACATATGCTAATTGGGGTAATAATGTTGATGACAGACATTTAGTGAGTGGTTATTGCATCTATTTATGTGATGATCTTGTTTCATGGTCATCTAAAAAATAGCATGTTGTTGCACGTTCGAGTACTGAATCAGAATATCGTGCTTTTGCATTAGCATGTACAGAGATTATTTGGCTACAATCTCTTTTATCTAAGCAGATCACCTTATCCAGCACACCTATTTTATGGTGTGATAATATGAGTGCAACAGCATTAGCCGCTAATCCCATGTATCATGCTCGAATAAAGCATATCGAAATCGATATTCATTTCATTTAGGAGAAAATAATCGTTGGCCTAGTAGTGGCACACATTTTAGGAGCTGATCAAATTGCTGATATTCTCACTAAGCCATTATCATTTCATCTGTTTTCTCATTTTCTGCACAAACTCAATGTTGCCTCTTTGCACCTGAGTTTGAGGGGGGATATTGATAATCAAGTACATCTCATGGATTTGGATGGTAATTATCAGAGTTTGTTAAAGAGTCATTATTGTAATAGCAATGGAGTGGCAAGCCCTTAAATCTTTATTTTACTGCTTTTTTTAAGTTTATTGTAACAAACCTTATCTAAAATTTTTCTATGCCAATAAATACTTGCTCTGTAATCGTTTTGAAATAATAATCATAAATAAAAGAATTACTTTTCTTTTTCTCTCAATTACTCTCTAAAATATTCTCCCTGTCACTTTCTCAAGAAACAAACAACATTTTAACTCTATGCCATAGTCTTCCAAGGTGTACGCACAATATATAAAAAGCTTGAACTAAAGGTAGGTTGAAATTTGCAAACTTGTTGAGAAATTCAATTTTCAATATATATCACAAAGTGAGCTTGAATGAAGGGATCTTGATCCATCCAAGTGGAAGCTCTTTTACTCTTAGGCTCCCGAACATAGATACAGTATACTAAAAAGAACAAGAAAGCTATACCAAGACAAAAACCAAAGCAATGTGAATTATTTTCACAATTCCTTAATCTGCCAATACCTCGAATCTCTATTCTTATTGGTAAAACTTCAATAATGAGATAATAGACTCTGGCAACAATGCTATCACATAGTCCGTAGGCTGGCCAATCCGATGTTATAACAAACAGGATAAATTAGGCAACTATACATATAAGGCATAAGTTTATCAGGGCAAATGTGTTGAACTTGGAACTATTATATCTTAGGCCAGAATAATAAAATAACTAGTAATCATTAATAAAATTATTAACCTGGAAAGGTTTGAGGGAAGAAACGATTTGCTTCAAGAGCAAGAAAAGCAATCCAACGACCAAATTGACCTCTGCATCGTAGATTAGTACTTTGAATAAATTTCATATTATACGAATCTAATTCAACTGGACACTGTAGAAAAAGTTGTCAAGTACCTTAGGATTTTGAATAGCACGGTTAGGAAGCTTATAAAGAGATACAATACCAAAAGGTTAGTTTGCATGGGTGATATCTGTCTTATTCTATTCAGAAGCAACAAAAATCTGTAGGGAAAATATTAAAAAAATAACAAAATAACAAAAAAAAATTAGTAAACACCTGACTTAAACAAGAGACAGACTGAAACTTGACTGCCCAGGACAATCTTAAATTCTTGATGTATAAGCGATCATATGTTTGCCTTCAATAATAAAATTACCATTAAAAATATATAGAAAGTATAAGAGAATAGAAGGAAAAAAGCCTCAAGCAGAAATTGAAATACTTCATTTTTAGAAAAAGCACCTTCAAATTCTTTAAAAGCACATCTCAATTCTTTATTGACAAAAACAAGCCATGTACAAAAGACAAAATAAATGAAATTATGAAAATAAAAATGGGGTGACTTACAAGGTAGCATGGTTCCACCCCACTGAAAGCTAGCTAGATCTTTACTACTAGAATCCAACTTCGTAAATGCAATACTCTAAGCCAGATCCATTCATCCCAGTTCCATAAGATTCCTCATCTTCGTCTTCACTAACCCTAATTTCTCTCTCGTTGAGATCTTATTAACTTACTATTACTATCAGCCAGCTTCTGCCAGAGTTTTTTATTGTCTGAAATCCAAAAAGCCATAGGTCTTGCCTAACATTTCTGCCACATGGCACACATGCACCAGTTGGATCTGATCAAATATGAGTAAAACTCTTTAATCACTAGGGACCATCCGAATTCTGATCCGACCATTAGTTCCTCGTATAAACAGAATCTTCTAACTTGATTTCTTTCTCTCTTTTTCACCATGAAGTGAGTAAAAAGGGGTTCAACCTGATGCTCACACTACGTATGTGGTATGAGCAGGGTTTGCCCCATCAAGAAACCCATTGTATTTTTAGTTCCCATTTGTGTGTTTATGAGGTGCTAAATACATTTAGAATCTTCTAAATGCGTTTTATTCTTTAAAAATGTGTTTGATAATATCTTCTTAAAACACCCTTGGCTGCAATTTTTTAAAATAATTAAAATATAATTATTTTTCATGATTAGACTCCATGTGGTATATCCAATCACTCTTTTGAAGACTTTAAAACTTCACAAGTATTTGTTAATGCCATAATGGGGTGTCAATTCACTTCTAAGTGGAACATTGATGATTATTGCTACATTTGCTACTATTTAAATTTAAAATAAAAATAAAAATGTAAATATTAAAGGTCAAAGATGATGCGCATTCTTTTAGGATCAGTTTTGAATTTAAAACTTTTGAATTTAAGTTAGTTTGTTATCTATGAAGAATTTTGTGCTGATTTAATGATTCATTTGTTTACTTTTTTTGTATAAATTTTCAGAATCAAATGATAATGAATTAGATTTTTCATACTTTTGTTTCATTACTCCATATACACATTAAAACCAAAACCAACAAAATTGGTATCAGAGCTTCCTTTTCTTGAGGGGCCTGGGAATTGTGTGAGTGAATTTGGTGAGGAACCGTTAACAAAAAACTTAAAACCTTTCTGCTGAAATCCAAGCATGTCAGGAAATAGCTATTTAGTTTCACCTCCAATTTTTATAGGGGAAAACTATCAAATATGGGTTGTGAAAATGGAGGCTTACCTGCAAGCTTGTGATTTGTGGGACCTAATAGAAATTAACCCAGAGGATCCAACTTTAGCTCAAATTAGGAAGGTCAGAGAAGAAATGAAGAGAAAATTCAAGGCTAAGACTTGCATTCACTCTGCAATTTCAGATGTAATATTTATAAAGATAATGGCTTGTGAAATAGTAAAAGATGTATGAGACCTACTAAAGCAAGAGTACCATGGAAATGACAGAACAAAGCAACTGCAAGTTCTTAATCTTAGAAGAGAATTTGAAGTTCAAAAAAATAAAAGAGACAGAAGGGATTAAAGACTACACTAACAGACTCCAAATTATAGTCAACAAAATCAGGATGTTAGGGGAAGAACTTCCAGATACAAGAATGGTAGAAAATATTCTGGTAACCTTACCAAAAATATTTGAATCAAAAATCTCTTCATTTGAAGAATCCAAAGACCTGTCATAGATAACATTGGCTGAACTCACAAATGCATTGCAAGTTCAAGAACAAATGAGAGCCTACAGAAAATAGGAAACTGTTAAGGGGGCATTTCAAGTGAAAGAACCTAATCAAACTCAAAGAGGTTACAAAGGAAAGAAATAATAGAGCAAGAAGAACTATAGGAAAAAAGCAACCGCAACAACAAAGGCAATAATGCTAAATACCTTCCATGTCCATATTGTAAGAAAACCTCCCATTTACAAAAATACTGCTGGTTTAGACCTGACATCCAATGCAGGGCATGTAAACAAATGGGGCATATAGAGAAAGTATGCAAGAATAAATAATATGAAGGACTTTAAGCTCAAATTGTCACGCCCCAGACCCAAAAGATCCGACACGCGACATCACTTACATTCATTCAATAATACTTAAACATTCATTTTAATTTCTTTCAGAATTATAGCAATTGAATTATGACTGGGACAATTAGTAAACCGGAGATACGCAGAGTTTTCTCAGAGATAAACACTCTACTACGTCACCAGTAGCAACTTTGTTACCGGGAGCCCAGAATATATTCATTGCAAAATTCTTACTTAAAATCATCCAATAACCACGCTTTATAAAACTTAAACCAAATTCAATCCACACACAATAAAATAATACATAAGTATTTATTCAATAGGGACAAATCAAATATCATATCCTACGTGTCCCCAAATGAAACACTTAGCAACCTAACAACTTAGGGAACCCAAGGAACAGCAGAAGCCTTGCCAAATCCGCTATGCACACATGTACCTTATTTACCTGAAATCACCATAAACTATAATGAGTATAAAACTCAGTAAGCATACTAGTTTTTCATATATCAAATACAAATACATATATGTACACGATGCATATGTATGATATGCTGTGATCAATCAAAATCATAATCTTATCAAATCACATATCATGTAAGCGCTTACACATTCTTTCAAAACACATAATAGGAATACCATTACTCGACTACTACTTAGTAGGACTTACATATCACATATCACATAATGAGCCAAATGTCACTCGTAGGTGACATACCGTATGAGAGGAATAGTACAAGTGAGGTCTTTAAATCACACATATATAACGCTTATGCCTGAAGGTAAAAGCCAAACCCTCACCCTGATCATCGGTGAGTCCTCTCACATGTACCAATACGCCACCACACGAATGTGATGACTCACACTTCCTTTAGGTACCAATAGGATCCTCCCTACATACGGAACACATAACATATACCAATCCCGAAGGAAAGGCCACACATAAAGGCTCCACAAATCACATAAAATGCCTACTAAGTTAACAGTGAGTTCAAGTACCCTCAAATCACAAAATATTTCTCATGGACATATTACACTTCAAAAGCTTTCTTTGTTAAACGCATCTTATTTTGGAAAGCTCACTTTCAAAAACACATGTATGTCCATGCTCAATGTCAATGCTCACATTCATAAACATATATTCATATTTCATATCAAAATATACTTTGACATAACATAAACATATTCTTAACTCCATTTGCAAAATCATACAAAACAATTATTATGTTTATTGTGATTCCAGTAGTAAGTCTAGTATACTTACCTCTTAACACTTTCAGCTACAAGGCTTAAATCTCCTTAACCTATCAATGGAGATTAATCCTTTCATAAGCCTCACAATTCACACAAAATACTTTAAATAGCTTACAAAATTATACACAATGCATTTATCACATCAAATTGGTCTAAATATTTGGTTTCTCAAAACCTGTCATTCTGACCACTTACACTTAACAAAAATTTCTAATACATCAAATGATGTCCAATTACTCCAAAATCAGAATATACTATTCTTGACTCATATATCCTTCTTATATATGAATATTATATCAAATTTCCTACACAATCCATTCCATACACACCATCGAATCCAAACTACAAACCTGACAGGATCAAGATACTTACTGAACAGTATTCAATCTCCCAATTTTATAAAATCATATACTAACTCAAAAATTATAAAACTACCACATAATTACTCTTAACACATATCTCAGTCCATGATAAATATTTCACTTCCAAATCACTGCCAAAAGTATTTTAAAACTATTTTATTCTATAACTTTAAAAATCTGTTAATCAAATATTACAATGAGCTGATACACTTTAGAAATTCATAACACTTCAACCACATTGATCTAAATTCTCAATTCCGAGTATATCATATTAGACATATAAAATTATCATATTTCACAAATTCATAATTTTTGAAGATCATTCAGTAGGACAAAAAGTATTTGTCACTGTACTATACTGTTTACACTGGAAATTTCCAGAATTTCAGGGTCATTTTGGTAAATTCACTATAAATTCAATTTCCAGAATTTTCAATCGATTCAAAGTCTCAGATGATCCTTAACATGTATAATTTCATATAATCAAAATTCAAAACCAGAATCGAATTACAAAAATTTATAAAACTCCTAGATCAAGAGACTATCAATCAGAAATTTTACAATCCATCATGATTTATCAAACTATCTTATAAATCATCATCAATTCTCAAACTATCATACGAAATACACATCAAATCCTCAATTATACATATTTCCAGAAATCAAAACTTAAAGAAATTAACATAATTAACACCAATAAATTAAGAAATAATTGTGATATACCTCTTAAGATCCAAAAATTCCAATTTCTTCTTCTTCTTCTTCTCTTTCTCTCTCCTCTATTTCTCTCTTTTCTCTCTTAAAATGGGTAGCTCGACCTAAAAATGGTAAATTAGGGTTTAAAAGTGTATTTTTATACTAAGAGGCTAATTTTTGGTATTTACGAATTCACCCCCAAAACTTTCAAAGTATAACAATTTGGTCCCTAAAATAATTCCAAAGTCTTGCAAATAAACCCAATACTAATCGTATATCCTTAACCTATAAAAATATTACTAATAACAATATATAATTTAAGTATCACCAACATACAAATAAAATACGTATATTTATACATATATAAATACTTATTCTTACCAGTCGTGGATACTGGTTACTACACAAATAAAGGATCAAAATCAGAAGAAGCAACTTTTTGTTGCATCTTGTTTTTCAAGTAGCAGCACATGTAGTGGGTGGCTTATTGACAGTAGCTGCACAAATCACATGTCTTTCGATGAATCTCTATTCAAAGAAGTAAATAAGTCAGAAGTGTCTAGAGTTAGAATTGAAAATGGTCAGTACCTTAAAGTGAAAGGTAAAGGAATAGTTTCAATAAAAGGCTCAGCAGGTATTGAATTAATTTATAATGTTTTACTTGTGCCAAAAATTGATCAAAACTTGCTAAATATGAGACAATTGCTTGAGAAATGATATTCTGTTGTGTTTAAAGATAGAATATGTGTGATTACTAACGCAAATAGAGTTTGGCTATTTTCTGTAAAAATGAACAGCAAGAGCTTCAATTTGTGTTGGAAAAAAGATGAGTTCAATATGTATACATGTACATTGGATAGAGCAGAATTATAGCACAAAAGGTTGGTGCATTTTCATCACTCTGTATTATAATATATGCAAAAAAATGAGCTGGTTAAAATGATGACTTTCACTAAAGAATGGGTAACTGTATGTGGAGTTTGTTAGCTTGGAAAACAAGCTAGATTACCATTTCCAAACAACAAAGCATGGAAAGCAACAAAAAAGCTTCACCTAATTCACACTGACGTGTGTGGACCTATGAGAACTCCATCATTAAGTGTTAACAGGTACTTTATGGTTCTTATAGATGACTTTAGCAGAATGTGTTGGGTTTATTTTCTCAAACAAAAGTCTGAGATTGCTAGCGTGTTTTAGAAATTCAAATCATGGATTGAAAATCAAAGTGACTGCAATATTAAAGTGATCAGATCAAACAATAGAACTGAGTACACTGCTAACAAGTTTTATGAAGTTACAAAAATTGAACATTAGCTCACTGTAACCTATACTCCTCAGTTAAATGGAGTTAGTGAGAAGAAAAATATGACCCTAATGGAGATGGCTAGATGTTTGTTGTTTGAAAAGAAAATGCCAAAAAAATTCTGGGCTAAGGTTATGAATACTTCTGTATTCTTCATAAATAGGTTACTAACCAAAGCTTTAAAGGGAAAAACACATTTTGAAGCTTGGTATAGTTTTAAACATTCTATTAACAATTTAAATTTTTTTGGCTACTTATGTTTTACCCTTGTTCCAATAGCAAAAGAAGAGAAGTTAGATCAAAAGGCAGAATATGGGATCTTGCTTGGTTATAGCAATCTCACCAAAGGTTACAAAATTTACCAGCCCTTAATAGGAAGAATCATTGTGAGAAGAGATGTCAAATTTGATGAGAATGCAAAATAGAATTAGGACAAAGAGGAACCAAATCAAGATGAAGCTATGATCAAAAGTTCAGAACTGCAGCTTGATGAAATAATTGATGATGAACCAATAAAAGGCACCAAGCCACTAGCTGATATTTACCAAAGATGCAATTTGGCAGTGATGAAGCCTACAAGCTATAATGAAGTTACTGAAGATTCAAAATGGATTACAGCAATAAAGGAGGAGATTATGATGATAGAGAAGAATCAGACCTGGGAACTAGTAGACAAACCTTTTACATAAGAAGGTTATTAGTGTGAAATAGGTTTATAGAACCAAACTCAATGCTAATGGTTTCTGTAAACAAACACAAAGAAAGATTAGTGGTTAAGGGGTATGGTTAATTGTATGATGTGGACTTCTCAGAGACATTTGTACCAATAGTAAGACTTGACACTATTATATATATGTCAAGTCTTTTGTATAAGACTTGCCAAATATTGGTGTGAAATAGGTTTATAGAACTAGTAAACAAACTTTTTGCATAAGAAGGCTATTGGTGTGAAATAGGTTTATAGAACCAAACTCAATGCTAATGGTTCTGTAAACAAACACAAGGAAATATTAGTGGTTAAGGGGTATGCTCAATTGTATGATGTGGACTTCTCAGAGACATTTGTACCAGTAGCAAGACGTGACACTATTATATATTTGTTAGCTCTTGCAGCACAAAAACAATAGAAGATTTATCAGCTTAATGTGAAATCTGCCTTCCTAAACAATCACTTGAAGGAGGAGATTTTTATTGAGTAACCTGAAGGGTTTGTTACTGCTCTAGAAAAGGTATATTTGCTGAAGAAATCCTTATATGGATTAAGGCAAGCTCTAAGAACCTGGTACAGTAGGATTGATGAATATTTACAAAGCATAGGCTTCAACAAAAGCCTAAGTGAATCAACTTTGTATGTCAAAGTTGCTAATGATGATTTGGTAGTTGTTTCACTTTATGCTGATGATTTACTAGTAATTGGCAGCAATGCAAATATAATTAGGCAATTTAAAATGCAAATGTTTGATGTTTTTGAGATGACAGACCTAAAAGAAATAGAATTCTTTCTAGGAATAGAGATTCAACAATCGCAGCAAGGAATTTTTGTTGAACAATAAAAATATTCCAAAGAAGTGCTAAAGAAATTCAATATGGGAGAATGCAAGGTTGTCAACACTTCTTTGGATAAAAAAAAAAGTTCAACAAGGATGATAGAGCTGAGAAGGTTGATGGAGGTTTATACAAAAGCATTATAGGTTGCTTGATGTATTTATCAGCAACAAGACCTGATATAATTTTTTTTCCGTAAGCTTATTGTCTAGATACATGCATTATGCAAGTGAATTGCATTTTAAGGCAGTAAATAGGGTGCTCACGTATGTAAAGAGGGTGCTTATTGTCTAAATACATGCATTGTGCTCAGAACTTGGATTGATGTTTAAGAAAGGAGATGAGTTGAAATTGCATGGTTATGCTAATAGTGATTGGGCAAGTTCATATGATAATATAAGAAGCATTCAAGTTACTTGTTCAACTTAGGTTCAAGATTTTATTGTTGGAATTCAAAGAAGCAAGATATAGTAGTTCAGTCTACTACAAAAGTAGAGTATGTTGCTGCTACAACTGCAGTATGTCAAGCTTTATGGTTAAGGAAGTTGTTGACAGATTTAATGGTAGCTCAAGATAGTGCAACTACAATTTTTGTGGTTAATCAAGCTGCCATTGCAATATCTAACAATTTAGTGTTCCATGGCAAGACAAAACATTTCGAGATTAAATATTTCTTTGTTAAAGATGTTCAAAACAACAATAAAATTAAATTAGTGTATTATAAGACTGAAGATCAGTTGGCTGACATTTTAACAAAGAGATTGTAAAAATTAAAATTTGAGGTGTTAAAGAAAAAGATTGGTGTTTGCAGTAAATTCAGCAAGGAGGAGTGATGATTATTGCTACATTTGCTGTCATTTGAATTTAAAATAAAACTAAAAATACAAATATTCAGAAGTCAAGAATGTTGTGCATTCTTTTAGGATCAATTTTGATTTTAAAATTTTAAATTTTAAATTAATTTATTATTCATAAAAGATTTAGTATTGATTTAGTGGTTTATTTGTTTACTTTTTTTTATATAAATTTTCAGAATGAAATGATAATAAATTAGACTTTTACTTTTGTTTTATTACTCTGTTTACACGTTAAAACCAAAACTAACAAATCTTTTCTATTGCACATATTTTTGGTTTATATAGAATGACAATTTTCATGAGAATTTAGTAGCCATATCTTTTTCTGACAAAACAATCGCTTTTACAGTAAATTGTGTTTAATAAATTAAACGTACATATGCAACTGATCATACAACAAGAGGAAGAGTAAATGAAGGGTCTACCATGAAAGCTCTCACTGAAACTCTAGTTGCCTGAAAAGTTGCTCGACGATTACCAGGCCAATGAAGCGTTCATGATATTTGAGAGAGAATGTTCAATTTCATACATGGGTGGGCGAGCTGTGGGATCTTTCTTTAGGCAGCTATCAATCATCCTGATCACCAACAGGGCGAGTTCCACAGGATAGTTGCCTTGCATAGAAGGGTCTACTAAGTGCCTCAAACTCTCCTCTTCATTTTCCTTGTTAAGCACAAGATTTAAGACATCAGATAAGTGCATATTATTTTCCTCAGCATAAAGTGTAACAGCCTCTTTCCCAGTAAGCATCTCTAGCATGAGAACTCCAAACGCATAGACATCAAGTTTTGTGGAGATTAAACCATTTTCCAAATACTCAGGAGCCATGTAACCTTTAGTCCCAACAATATGCCTTGTCAATGCAAATTCACCCTCTTCCCCTTCTGTTGGCCTTGCTAGAGCAAATTTAGCTATCTTAGCCCTGAAATCACTATCAAGAAGAACATTGCTGCTATTTATATCTTTGTGAACATGGCCAGGGCTGGTGAAGCAATGCAGATAATTAAGACCTGTGGCCACATCCAACACAATCTGTACTCTCTGGTTCCAGTTCAAAAATTTTCCTTCATTTTTGTTGCCATAAATCCAGTCACTCAAGGGTCCATTGACAGCATACTCATAAACCAGATACCAATTTCCATCGTTGAAACCAACCCCGGAAAGGCGGATAAGATTGGAATGGTTGATCTTGTTTAATAAAGTTATCTCCTGTGACACGTCTCCATTCACTTTTTTAATAGCAGCAAAATCACCATTGATTTTGCCACGATAAAAAGATCCTTTAATCCAACTACTGGGGCTGAAATTATCTGTTGCAGATTGCAGTTCTTTAAAACTGTACACCTTGAGGGACTGAGCTACATCAGATATGCTGTCCAAGAAATCCCGAGATTCTTCATCCAACTTCTTGTTAAGTGGTTTTTTACCTGACTCAAATCTATCTGAGACAATATTTGAATCAGGTTTCTTCTTCCTTCTATAGAGGAATTTACAGAAAATAATGGTGCCAAAGATAAGTAAAACAGCACCTCCTGCAAGAACCCCTACAAGAACATAAATCCAAGTTTTGTTCGAGCCTTCATTGGACGAAGAGTTAGGAGATGGAGGTGGAGGTGGAGTTGAAGATGGAGGTGGTGGTGGCTCTATTGTTTGAGAACTTGATGGCGGATTTTCTAGAGGAACTAATAATGTAGTGAAGAAATTGATGAAATCCTGCCCGGAAAGGGTATTAGCTTCAAGAATCTTTGCAGAATCTACACCAAATCTTGAACCAATTCCATCGACTGTATCACCCTGGGCAACTAGGTAACTCAACAGATAATTAAAACCTTCATCAGTTTGGTTCTTTGTGGGACAGGCACATCTAAGAGGAACAGTGATTCTGTCGCCAACAGCTAAATTTGTGGCACTAATTTCGTTTTGATCCTGAAGTGCTTGACAAGTTGACAGGGCTTGAAAGGTGTTATTTGCAATGGTAAAATAACCATCTCCGTTCTGAACAGAATAAGATGTGTTTGCCTGGTAATGCTGACGTAACTGACCTGAACAAGAGCAGTTGACAGGAACTATTACCAACTTGTTTGTTTCAAATGTTGCAGTCTCAGAAACTGAATTGATTTCAGAGAGCTGAGATGGGTCAGAGCCCAAGAGTGTAGAGATGGAAGCAACACTGTTGAAAGGAGGCTGAGACCTGAAGGTAAGGTAAGCTTGACAACTCCTGTTGAGGCCATTACAGGAGTAGCCAAGAACAGAATTTGAAGGATCTAGGTTGGTACAATTGTTTGAGGCAACTCCAACATAAGGCTGTTGGGCATGAATCAAAGAACACAAAGATAGAATGAGCAGAGTGAAAGCATAAATGAAAGAGAGAAAACTCATGTTGGACATCGAAAATTAGGAGGATTCTATACCCAAATGTTGCTTTTAAGAATGAGAATATTATGAAGGCACCGTATGGCAGCCATATATGGCAATGACTTTTCAGGGAAGAATTATTCTAACAAGCATTCAAATTTATATTTGCATATGAAATTTCTCGGAACAAGGTGAGGATGAAGAAGACAGCAACGTTGACCCTATCCAAATATGACCGCTGACTATCACCATCAACATTTAACAATTAACATGTTTGTCCTTTAAAAAAAACAGTTGACATGTTTGAAGTTCAACATGCTTAAAGTTTTGTGTTTGACTAGTTCTAGGCCCCTATTTGCGGAAATTGATTAAAACTGAGGACTTGGACATGCAAACCCAATCTTGATCATCTTCAATCGAGAAATAAATGATTGGACACGGAATTTCAAATGCATATAAAACAATGAACTAGGGCGGCATTTATTGGAATTTGGTTGGGAAATCGGCATCACTTTGGGTTGAAAAATTGTCATTTCATCATCATCGGAATATTTTATATTTGCTAAGATTATTCTTTGAAAAAATTTTATAAACAACTCTTATATTTTATAATTATTTTTTTCTATAAACCTTTTAATCTTATATTTTTTATTAACCAAACCAATTATAAATTAACTTATTTACCTCTATTTACATAATGTAATGTTAAAAGAAATCTTTGAAAGTAAATTTAACAAATACAAACTTCATTTATATCGATTCATATTTAAAAATACATTTCAATATTCATACATCAAGATAACTTGATTTGAAAGTGTAAAATATTATTTGATAAGAAATTTTTTTTTATTAGATATATTTTATCATATATATTCATAATGTTAGATTTGATAGAAGTTGTAATTATTTTAAAATTAAATACACATAAGAATACAATTATACTGTACAATAATAAAGTTTATAAGAAAAATAAAGTTGAATAGTGAATAATCAAGTGACTGAAAAATTTAAAAAATTTACAGTTGCATCGTGGGTACAGTCCCCCGCGTGTAGCCGAGATGGTCACAAAAGCCATCTCGACCATCGCATCTTTGGCTCAAGATGTCATACTTTATTTTTCTTTTAAACTTTATAATTATACACTATAATTATATTTCCATATATATTTAATTTTAAAACAATTACAATTTTTATTAAATTTAACATTATAAATATATACGAAAAATATACATAACAAAAAAAAATTTATCAGATGATATTTTACACCTTTAAATCAAGTTATTTTATTTTTGAATATTAAAATTTATTTTTAAATATGAATCGATACAAATAAAATTTATATATTTATAATATTTACCTTCAAATACTTCTTTTATCGTTATATTATACAAACAGAATAAATAAGTCTATTTATAATAAATTTGTCTAATAAAAAATAAAAATTTAAAAGTAACTAAAAAAATACTTATAAAATATAAAAATTATTTATGAAAAATTCCTTGTTCTTTTCTCTAGTTATGCCAGCACTTGTCCCTGTCCCTGTCACTCCACTGGAAAAAGTCGCGAGAGCAGCCATAAAATTTGACTTTGGGCTATGACGCTCGAAAATTCCTCAATTTCCTTAAAATAAGTAAAGTCTAAAGGACATTTAGTTTGAACAACATAACATATAGATTTTGTAGTTTTAAAAATCCTGAAGAGATCCAATTTATTAATAAATTTCATTCGTTTAAATGGCTTCATTTCATTTACATCTTTTAACTGCGTTCGCTTCATAATTATGTTCGTTTACTAATATCATCGAAGTATAATAACAAATTAATAATTTACAAACTTTTAGTTGTCAAGTAAATAGAGTTCATTAATAAAAAAAAGATTTTGTTAGGTATTTTTCATATTATTGAGATTCAAATGTCTTTTTTACAAATTTTTTAAAATTTAGTTATCATTTTTTCATAAATAAATTCACAAATAACAAATTTCTATTATTGCAAATCAAGCATAAATTAAAGGAGTATGGTCGGCTGGATCTTCAACTTTGACAAAAATGATGAACAAATTCTTTTTTTTTTAAAGGTGACATTTGCATCCGTTCCATAAATTTTTTTATTAATTTGTCAAGATAATTAGGTTTGGCCTAGTTAAATGACTATTACACTCTCGACAAATTATTATAACTTTTTTTTCATAATATTATCCAAAAAGTACTTAATACAATATATATTTATAATCCGTTTTAAATTATTGTTTTCTAAAAATTAATAATGTATAGCCTATTTTATTTTTATATATTATCAGTATATGTTTAATTTTTTTATGTATATTAGGTATTTTAATTTTATTTTTTATATTAAATTATATAAAAAAATTACTTCTAAAAAAAAGATAAAAATAATAAATTTTGCCAACAACTCTAATAATAAGTGTCTGATCGACTAATCAAAGATAATATTAAAATTAAAATTTCACGATCTACGTGATTGTAGTATAATTTCTAACAATAAAATAATAAATGAGTGTTAAACAAAGAGAGAATAGTAACAATTGTAACATCACCAAATAACATGACTTCATTTTCACCGTCACCTCAATGATAGAAATTATAGGGCCTAGGAGACCATGCCTTAAAACATTTTAGTATAAAAATATCTATTTTGTCCCTTTAAAATTCTTTTAAAAATTTTATACTTAATAGATTAAGTTATTAATTTAAAAAAATATCATTTCTAGCATTAAAGTCTTATTTTTTAATATATTATTTAATTTTAAAATAATATCTCATCTTTCTCTAATAATTATATTTTAATTTGCAAGTGATTTCTAATTTATATTTTATAAATTTATAGGCCTAGGGTACCATGTCATATTATGTATAAAATATTTTAGTATAAAAATATCTATTTTGTCCCTCCAAAATTCTTTTAAAAATTTTATACTTAATGAGTTAAGTTATTAATTTAAAAAAATGTACTTACTAGCATTAAAGTCTTATTTTTTTAATATATTATTTAATATTAAAATAATATCTCATCTTTCTTTAATAATTATATTTTAATTTGCAAGTGATCCTTAATTTATATTTTGTAAATTTATAGGGCCTAGGGTACCATGCCGTATTATGTATAAAATATTTTAGTATTAAAATATCTATTTTGTCCCTCCAAAATTCTTTTAAAAATCTTATACTTAATGGGTTAAGTTGTTAATTTAAAAAAATGTCCTTACTAGCATTAAAGTCTTATTTTTTTAATACATTATTCAATATTAAAATAATATCTCATCTTTCTCTAATAATTATATTTTAATTTGCAAGTGATCCCTAATTTATATTTTTCTGACTTAATTCTCTTATCTTAATAAAAATTAATTTTATATTTACAAGTGGTCCAATTTATACATCTTTTTTAATTCAAAAAATTTTTATACTTGTACTTCTTTTCTTACATGAAAAAAAAAAACTCAACTTAATCTAGATAAATAGATTTACAATTATGAAATACCATATATTGGTGATTTTATATTCTCTTCAATTTACATCAAATTCTTCTTCTTAACTCAAAGGTCAAAGAAAAAAAATCTCTAAGAAATAATTTAGAATCTTTTATATATTTAATAAATTTATTTATATATTAGTTAAGTTTTAATATCTTACTATTATATCTTTATATGTATTTTTATATGGATCTTTTCTTTGCACTTTTGGTTTAAATTTATTAATTATAATATATAAATTTATTTTTACCAATAATACAATAATTGTTTAATGTTTAATATATTTTTTTAATGAAAAATCATTCTACCCTTAAGATTAAAAAATTCTTATGATTTATATTAGAAAATATTGAAAATCCACCATGTGATTTGTCTCAATTCTTAAAATTATGATAAAGTTCACCATTCCTTATCATTTGGCCTCCCTCAAACTCAAATCTTAGTTTCATCCCTGATCACTTTCATGATTAATCAATGGCCACCACCTCCATGTACCATTATTTGACGCCAATGTCACGGTGACCTTTAGGTTTCTCTCCTCATTTAACACTCATCTAGTGTTTCATAGTTAAAAATAATCACAAAACCATTTAAATAGTGAAAATTTTGGATTCCAATAGTGTCTCCACTGAGTTTATTTATTTATTATTTTATTAAATTTATTTCTATATATAACCTATTAAATTTTACCATGTGTTGTAAAAAAAATGAAAGAATTGTACAAAGTAACAGATATGTTACTATCTTTTAGAATTTTAACAAAAAAATCTAATAGAACGAATATAAAACTTATTTTTAAAATAAGAATTCATTTGTTATTTTTGCTAAATTTGAGGGTCCGCTATCCATACCCCTAAAATTATATATATATATATATATAATCTACCTTAAACAAGAAACTTTCTCCAAAATGTAAATTTAGATTTTCACGATGCAAACGAATTCATAAATAACTACGACCTATTTATTGCATGTGAGAAAGATATAGAGTTTCGAATGTAACCCATTTATGGAATTGTGAACAAATTAAATTAAGAATTCACTTGTAAATTACATACAAGTCAAATACACTTGCAGTTGCAGGTCCGTCAAAGAAAAATTTTGATAGGCCATGACGTTCCACACGAGCTATCAAACCTAACTCAAAGTATGCGTAAAAGAAGAGACGTGCAAAAGAGGAAGAGAGCTCATGCTTTATGGGAATTTCGAACGTGCAAAAAAAAGGTGCATAAAGGGCATGGGAACGTGAAAGATTGGGCAACATAAGTAAGAGGCATGAAGATGTAAAAGAAGTGACAAACTAATGTGGAAAAGAGTCTTGCATACCACTTTGGCCATATTTTCATCACGTAGATAACGTGTAGGAGTAGTTAGTTAATAGTTCTGTTTTTGTTCAAATTATTAGTTTTTAAATAAGAGTCAATCACTAGGAAAAGAAAGGGAGAGAAAAGAAAATTATCTTATAAGTAGTTCACTCTCACTAAAAGAGAGAGCTTTTATATTACGTAAGTTTACACTCTAATTGGAATGTAGTAATTGGTATCAAAGTCTCATTAAAATGGCTACAAATAAAGAGATGATTGAATTCTTAGAAACGAGATTTGAAGGTTCGGATTGGACTGCAACAAGTGGAGATTAGAGTTAATGACAAACTACACCAAATAGAATGCGCCATTCAAAAACTATCTGAAGTAGTATCTTCCACTAGGCTTCGACCAGTCACCACACACTTGAGAAAGACAATCATTCTCGTTCATACCAGGGAGGAAAGGAAGGAAACCAACACCCACTTTTAACCAGAATCATCAAATTAGAATTTTCAAGGTATTCAAGAGATGATCCCACCGAATGGTTCAGTTGGGTAGCTCAATTTTTTTAATATCAAGGCACCCCTAATGACAAAAAAGTGATGCTGGTATCCTACCACTTGGAAGGGGAAGCAAACCAATGGTACCAGTGGTTGCACCGTACATACCAGGAAGAAGATAGGCTGATCTTGTGGGAATTATTCTCTGAAGAGCTATGGACAAGATTTGGGCCAACTGATTGCTAGGACTTCGATGAGGCGTTGTCGTGAATCCAACAAACGAGTTCGTTAAGGGATTATCAAAAATAATTTGAGAGGTTAGGCAACCTGGTGCAAGGATGGACAATGAAGGCAATGGTGGGCACTCTAATGAAGGGCCTTAAGCCTAAAATTTCAGAGGGAATCTGAACATTCCAACCCAAGACTATAAAAAATGCCATTAGCCTTGCTCGCATGAGGGATGAGCAACTTTTGCAGCAACGCCAAGCCAATGGACCACCTCCTGCATCATGCCCTCTACTTGCTTCTCTAGCAGTTCCACAGCCAAATTCAATGCCACCAGTAAAACACTTATCCTAGGAAGAAATACAACAACGAAGGGCCCAAGGACTGTGTTTTAACTGCAATGACAAATTCACCCTCGACCATAAATGTCAAAAGGCTCAACTTCTTTTAATTGAGGGGTACAAGACTGACGAAGAAAAGTGACGCTAAAGGTCGTTAGAGGAACCTGTCATCGAGCTCCTTCAAGAAGAACAATTTGAACCAAAGATATCTCTGCATGCTTTAATAGGGTGGTCATCCATAAGAATCGTGAGGATTGCATCAAGGGTAGCTAACTAAAACTTTATAGCCTTAATAGATTGTGGATCTACTCATAATTTTATCAATGAAAGAATAGCTCAAACACTTCGGCTCATCATAATACCAACTAAACCATTCACGGTTAAAGTGGCTAATGGAAACTACCTCCAATGCCGACCAAGATTTGAACACGTTCAAGTTACTCTCCAAGGAATACCCTTCCACCTCACACTTTATTCATTGCCATTGACAAGGCTCGATCTTGTGTTAAGTGTGCACTGGCTTAAGATACTGGGGACGATAAGGTGTAATTGAAAGATGATGACGATGGGATTTCAATGGGAAGACAAGGCTCCAATACTACAGGGGATCATTGAGCAACCCATTCTAGAAGCAACCATGAAAGTTGCAACCAAAGTAATCCAGCAAGGAAATTTCTTCGCCATTTGTGTAATCAAACTGCCTGATAAGAAAGAGTCCTAATTGTCTACGGAGATGGAACAATTTTTACAAGAGTTTAATGACATCTTCCGAGAACCCGCACAACTGCCATCGATCAGGAAGGTATACCATCGAATCAATTTGAAAGAAAGAGTAGAACTAGTGAACGTACGGCCCTTTCGGTATGCACATTTTAAGAAAGCTGAAATTAAGAAACAAGTGGATGACATGCTTATAAGAGAACTAATTCAGCCAAGTACCAACCTATTTTCTTTGCCAATACTTTTGGTGAAAAAAAAAGATAGCTCATGGCATTTTTACATCGACTACCGCTTCCTAAATACTGTTACCATCAAAGATCGCTTCTCTATACCAATAATTGATGACATGATAGATGAACTTTATAGGGCAACTTATTTCACAAAGCTCAACTTGCAGACTGGTTACCACCAACTGAGGATATTCCTAGGCGACATTCAGAAGACTGCCTTTCGTACATATAACGAACACTATGAATACTTGGTAAAGCCTTTTGGCCTTTGCAATGCTCCCTCCACCTTTCAGGTAGTCATGAACTCTATTTTTTGACCTGATCTTCGTAAGTTTATTCTAGTTTTATTTTTTTACAACATATTGATATATAGCCTTAGCTGGAGCCAACATCTGGACCATGTCAAACAAGCATTTCAAATTTTAAGGGAGTATCAGTTCTTTATCAAGGAAAGCAAATATGAGTCGGAAAATAAGAGCTAGAATACTTGGGACACATTATATCTTGCCATAGGGTCAACGTGGATCAAAGAAAAATTCAAGTGATGGAAGAGTGCCCCACAACTAACCAACATTTCAGCCTTGCGTGGATTCTTGGGGCTTACTGGTTATTACCATAAATTTGTCCGAAATTACGAAATGATTGTCTAACCCTTAGCCAACTTGTTAATGAAAGGCAAATTCGAGTGGAGTAAGGAGGCAGATGAAACTTTCACAAACCTAAAAAATGCTATGACCACCACCCCTACATTAGCCATACCTAATTTTGCTGACACATTTATAATTAAGATTGATGCATCGAGAAATAGAATTGGAGCTGTACTATCCCAGCAAGGAAGACCTATGCATTTATGAGCAGGGCACTCGCAGTCACTAAGAAAATATGGTCTACTTACGCTAAGGAAATGCTTGCCATAATAGAGGCCACTCACATTTGGCGACCTTACATACTTGGGAGAAAATTCATCATTCAAACTGACTAATGTAGCCTCAAATATCTGCTGGAACAAAAGATTGCAACCCCACGATTATGAAATTTGTTATAGACTTGGGAAAGAGAATAAAGCAGCGGATTCTTTATCTCGAGTTCCAGACAGTCCTGTGTTGCATGCCATTTCACTACCTCAAATCAATTTGTGGGATAAGATCCGAGAAGCCTCAAAGGTCCGCCCTTATATGCAATGTATCTCACAATAGGCCAAGAATAATCCTGGCAATCCGTACACTGAAAAAGAAGGATTGATCTACTACACAAAAAAATCGACGTCCCTCATAATACGGACATTACTGCCCAACTATTATCAGAGTTTCATGACAGCCACATAGAGGGACATTCGGGAGTACTATGCATTTTCAAACGCCTACGCCAACTCTTTTTTTGGCCATCAATGTATTCTACAGTCTAAGCATATGTAACTGCATGTGACATCTGTCACAGAAACAAAGCTTCAAATCTCTCACCAGCAGAACTTCTCCAACCTCTGCCAGTACCTAATCAAGTTTGGGAAGATATAACTCTAGCCTTCATTGGCGGACTACCCTCCTCACAAGACAAAGATACTATTTTGGTGGTAGTTGATAGACTGAGCAAGTATGCCATTTCCAATCATTATCTCACCCTTTCACAGCAAAAACAGTCGCTAAAGCATTTGTTAATAGCGTAATAAAGCTTCATAAAATGCCAAGATCCATCACCAGTGACCGTGATCCCATCTTCATAAGTAAATTTTGGCAAGAATTCTTTAAACTCTCAGGAGCTCACCTCAAAATGAGTTCAGCATATCACTCACAAGCCAACGGCTAAACCAAAGTCGTGAACCACTGTCTTGAGCAATATTTGTGTTGCTTTGTCCATCAGCACCTATGGAAATGGAATTCTTACATTCCTTGGGCTGAATTCTGGTACAATACCACGAACCATTCCTCCACAGGAATGTCCCTTTTTCAGGCACTATATGACCGTCAACCACAAATCATTCCAACTTATAAACTCAAGCACAACAATGTAAATGAAGCAGATCAGTAGCTCTTTCATCGTGATCAACGTCTTACATAGCTCAAAAAAAATTTAGAGGCAGCAAGAAACCAAATGAAGCAAATGGTCGACCACAAGAGGCGAGAAGTAATCTTCCAGGAAGGTGACTTAGTATATCTACGCCTTTAACTATATCGACAAAGCTCAGATCAACAATAAATCTAAAATTGTCTTAATCTTGAACATTTTTTAGATTCATCCATCAGTCAAAGTAATTCTTAGTGCCCTAGAATTGGACTGCATTAACTATGCACACCAATTAGTTCGTAATGGCCATTAAATTTGACAAGCTAAAATAACGGGAGATGTAAGCGAAATGATCATTAAAACGCTAATACAATATTTTAAATCATAGGTATACTAATTATACATTTTTGATTTAAAATATCCTCCCACTGTTTTACATAATTCTGGTAATCTTTCAAACGGAAAGACGATAGTTTAAACCTTTTTAAACTATACAGCGAGAAATAGACCCCATTGAAATTTACTCCAGCCTCACGCTGTAACAATATTGGCCTTTGTAAACTCAACAGGTAGACAACAATTGTCAATTGCATCTCATGCAACTCTTACCACTTGATCCTGAATATACCTTATCCTCACGCTGTAGTTATAGTAACCACTTATCCAACACCGAAAAGAATAAATATTTATATATATGTATAATATTTATATTTTATTTGTAAGTGGATGATACTTAATTTATGTATTGTTATTAGTATTTTTTGTATATATTAAGGAAATACTATTAGTATTGGGTTTACTTGTAAGACTTTAGATTTATTTTAGGGACCAAATTATAATACTTTGAAAGTTTTTGGGGCTAATTCGTAAATATTAAAAATTAGCCTCTTAGTATAAAAATACACATTTAAAATCCTAATTCACTTATTTTGGTCAAGCCACCTCTTTTAGAGTGAGAAAATAGAGAAAGAAATGGGAGAGAAAGAGAAGAAGAAGAAGAAAGTTAGAATTTAAGCTTTAAGAGGTATATTATAACCATTTCTTAGTTTCTTAATGTTAATTTAGTTAATTCCTTTAAGTTTTGATTTCTGAAATATGTACAATTGAGGATTTGATGTGAATTTCATAAGATATTGTGAGAATTGATAATGATTATGTAGATAACTTGATAAATCATGATGAATTGCAGAATTTCTTCTTGATAGTCTCTTGATTTGAAAACTTTATAAATTGTTGTGCTTTGATTCTGATTTTAGATTTTGAGTATATAAAATTAGACATGTTTAGAATCATTTGAGACTTTGAATCGATTGAAAATTTCAAAAATTGAATTTGTAGTGAATTTACCAAAATGGCTCTGAAATTCTGGAAATTTTTTGTGTTAACAGTATGATACAGTGACAAATAATTTTTGATCTGCTGAATGATCTTCAAAAATTATGAATTTATGGAATATGATAAGTTTATATGTCTAATATGATATACTCATAATTGAGAATTTAGATCAATGTGGTTAAATTGTTATAATTTTCTAAAGAGTGTCAGCTTATTACAGTATTTGATTAACAGATTTTTAAAGCTATAGAATAAAATAGTTTTAAAATACTTTTGGCAGTGATTTTGAAATGAAATATTTATCATGGATTTATATATGTGTCAAGAGTAATTCTGTGGTATTTTTATAATTTTTGAGTTATTATATGATTTATAAAATTGGGAGATTGAATACTATTCAGTAAATATTTTGATCATGTCATGATAATAGTTTGGATTTGATGATGTTTATGGAATGGATTGTGTAAGAATTATGATATAATATTTATACATAAGAAGGATATATGAGTCAAGAATGATATATTCGGATTTTGGAGTAATTGGACATCATTTGATTTATAAGAAAATTTTGTGAAGTGTAAGTGGTCAAAATGACAAGTTTTGAGAAACCAAGTAATTAGACAAATTCGATGTGATAAGTGCAATATGTGTAATTTTGTAAGCTATTTAAGTGTTTTGTATGAATGTTGAGGCTCATGAAAGGATTAATCTCCATTGATAGGTTAAGAAGATTTAAGCCTTATAGCTGAAAGTGCTAAGAGGTAAGTATACTAGACTTTTTACTGAAATCACAATAAACATAGTAATTGTTATGTATAATTTTGTAAATGTGGTTAGAAATATGTTTATGTTATGTCAAAGTATATTTTGATATGAAATGTGAATAAATGTGTTTATGAATGTGAGTATGGACATACATGACATATATGTATTTTTTAAAGTGAGCTTTCAAAATGAAATGTATTTAACAAAGAGAGCTTTTGAAGTGTAATATGTCCATAAGAAACATTTTGTATTTTAAGGATGCTTGAACTCACTATTGACTTAGTAGGCATTTTATGTGATTTGTGGAGATTTTATGTGTGGCCTTTCCTTTAGGATTGGTATATGTTATGTGTTCCGTATGTATGAAGGATCCTATTGGTACCTAAAGGAAGAGTGATTCATCACATTCGTGTGTTGGCGTATTGATGCATGTGAGAGGACTCACCGATGATCAGGGTGAGGGTTTGGCTTTTACCTTCGGGCATGAGCATTATATATGTGTAATTTAAAACCTCACTTGTACTATTCCTCTCATACGGTATGTCACCTACGAGTGACATTTGACTAATTATATGATATGTGATATAGAACTCCTACTAAGTAGTAGTTGAGTGATGGTATTCTTATTATATGTTTTGAAAGAATGTGTAAGCGCTTACCTAACATGTGATTTGATAAGATTTTGATTTTGATTTATCACAGCATATCATATACATACATTGTGTACATATATGTATTTATAATTTGATATATGAAAAACTAGTATGCTTACTGAGTTTTATACTCATTATAATTTATGGTGATTTCAGGTAAATAAGGTACATGTGTACTTAGCGAATTTGGCAAGGCTTCTATTGTTTCTTGGGTTCCCTAAGTTGTTAGGTTGTTGAGTGTTTCATTTGGGAACATGTGGTTTAAGATATTTGATTTGTCCCTATTGAATAAATATTTATATATTATTTTATTGAGTGTGATTGTATTTGGTTTAAGTTTCACCAAGTGTGGTTATGGGTTGATTTTAAGTAAGAATTTGCAATGAATATATTCTGGGCTTCCAGTAACAAAGTTGCTACTGGTGATGTAGTAGAGTGTTAATCTCTGAGAAAACTCTGCGTATCTCCAGTTTACTAATTACCCCAGTCATAATTCAACTGTTATAATTCTAAAAAAAAAATTGAAATGAATGTTTAAATATTGTCAATAAATATTTATGTTTATATTTTAAACATGAGACCAACCCGTAAACAAGAATTTATGAATATACTAGAAACATTAAGATTATATGTGTGCTCATTATTGAATGACTGTAAGTTATGTCGTGTGTCAGATCTTTTGGGTCTGGAGCGTGATAATAGTAATATTGGGTAAGTGTATTCTAAATTAACTTGTCAATGATTAAATATATGCTACCGATACTACCCTCATATTGTAACAATATTGGGCAATACTTTCGCATATATTTGCCTCATCTCATGTTGAAGTAGTATAGTTTAAGCTCAACCGACCAAATTCCTCACGCTATAGCAATATTGGAAAAAGGTCGACGTGGCTCTTCTAACACCGTATTGACAAGACGGATCAGAATAAAATATTATCTCATAATATAATATTCTTTAATCTAATTAAGAGATATTTTTATTACTATCCTAGGTCTCTATCTCATGAGAAGGGTGATTCTTAATTAATTAATTTTTTTATATAAACACAACTAACCCCCACCAGTAGGGCTTCCATTGTGGTTACCAACACAAAAATTAATCCTAATTTATAATGCAGACCGATAACTCTTATCACTATATCTCATAAACCACAATTTATAATGTAGACTGATAACTTTTATCACTACATCTTATAAATCTACACATGCAAAATTAATTTTGAAATACTGTTTAAAAATACTATTTAAAATTAATGTAAGTATGAACAGTAAAAAATACTGTTTATGTGTTACTGTTCAAGTGAACAGTACACCGCCACAGCGCCAAATGTCATCGCTGGGAAGTCGAACCCCCAACGCCGCAGCGCCAGCCCCTTGGCGTTGCAGCGCCCAGTGCACATCCATAAGCATACCCGTTTCAACACTTAAAACGCGTCATTTACACTAGGTCTTTTGTATTCATTCACTCAAACCACACCTAAATATACCCTAAATGGCTCTGATACCGCTGTTGTCGGGGATCTAATATATATGGGTGTATGCATGTGCAATTGTATCTATTGCTTAAAATATGTATCATATACGAATTTATACGTGGCGGAAGCGTGTAAACATGCAATAAACACAATAAATAAATATACTAATCACATTAATTTATTAAAAGGCTTGAGAACTCACCTCAACGTATAATGTTATACGCATATTTCCTCGGAGTCCGCATGGAGACCAACTCGTGGGCAGTTCTAGTCATCACTTTAGTAGACTTTGTGAGCTAGAACAACAATCCTATATCCAGCAAAGGATTAATTCTTAATCCCCAAAATAACCGAGTGTATTTTTATCATTTTCTCTAAAATGATAAGAAATAGAGAATGAAGCAATTCATAATTGCTTCTTTAGTACTACGAAGAAAAATGAAACAATTTTATTTTTTTTCCTTTTTTTTTCTTATCTTCTTCTTCTTTTCCTCTCGGCACCATTTCTTCCCTTTTTCATTTCTCCATTTCATTTCTTTCTCATGGCCAAAATGCAATACTTTTACACATATTCTCATCTCTCTTCCTTTATATATATATATATATATATATATATAATAAAATATAATATAATAATCATAATCGTAATAATAAATACATAATGGGTATCAACTATTTAGTACCCAAATAAAATATTATTATATATATAATAATATATAATAAAGAGATATTTAATTATTTAATAATTAAATAATCAAAGTGTAAAATGATCATTTTGCCTCTTATAAATAGTTACTAAGTATACTCTTTAGTAGGTCCTACCAAATTTTACACTTGGATAAACTCAACCGATAGTCCACAATGCACCACGTGTTATTATACAATTAGAAAATTGTTATTATTAACTAATTATTATATTTAACGCTTAAATACAGATACGCACGTATTTCTATGGTAGTGCTGGATATTACTGGATTAAACACTTTAACTCGGCACGTTACCCCAATGCACAACGAGTACACTCTATATCGCGGAACTCCCTAGGTCCACGCCCGATTCCTCAAAGAGAACTATTTCATGAATCCGTGAGCAATGCCCCATGCACAAGTCACGGATATTACAAATCAGTGCATTGAACCATGCAATCTGAGGTTACAACGTATACATATAGTCCTTCCGCCATGATATCCTGGATGTGCGAGGATATAGATTATCACCGTCAAATCCCCTTGTACTCATCTATGTCTTATCTCTAAACTCGTATCTCACTTAACAATATGTGCAAACTCCTTTGCTATATTGTTCTACCCTGACAGAACTCTTTCCCAGGATTAATACTTGTGGCCACAAGATTTTTTGAGATATAGTCTCGAAGCATCTAGATATCAAACTCCCAATGCGAGCTGACGAATCCCATATCTGTACACACCGAACTCCATAAACATCGGACCATACCCAGTGACACCCAATGGTCACACCATGAAAGGTTTGTGATATGCATGAAATCAAAATATGGTGGATCACTTACAAGCCCACTGTGGCACTGAGGTTAAAGGACCACATATACTACTCAACTCGAGAGAACCATCTGTTGACGGCTTACATTCACGGTCGGTTAAGAGCGACCATCCATACTCTATAGGTACAAGATATGCTGATCTATATATAAAGGTATCCACCGACAGACCCGCATCAGCAGAAATAGGTCAGGGATAATAATTTGATAACATACTTGCGTAATTTGCATTTTCTGGCACCCGATTGCAACTCTTACAACTATGCAGTTACTGGTATATTCTCAGGTCTATATCCCATTACAAACAAAGCTCCAACTCTTGGATCTGCTGAGTATTATAACCAACTAACACTTAACTGTGCTAATATTTAGCATTTATATCTCTCAGCGTGACTAACTATAGACCCTTATCTAAATTTCTTTAGATTTATCTGAACTTCTTCAGATTTAATGTAACGTTACATTGAATGGTACCATATTAATGGGTATTAGCGATTTAATAAGAATGTACACTTGTATAAATACACAAGTATATGTATATTTAAGAATGGCACAGAAGCACCGACCCTAACAAAACTAATGTGGGAAAGAGTCTTGCATACCACTTTAGCCATATTTCCATCATATAGATAATATGTAGGAGTAGTTAGTTAATAGTTTCGTTTCTGTTTAGATTATTAGTGTCACGCCCCAGACTCAAAAGATCTTACACATAACATAACTTACATTTAACAAAATTTTCTTATATATCAAATGATGTCTAATTGCTCCAAAATCAGAATATATCTTTCTTGACTCATATATCCTTCTTATATATGAATATTATATCATAATTACTATACTATCTATTTCATAAACACCATCAAATCCAAACTATTATCTTGACGGGATAAAGACATTTACTGAACAGTATTCAGTATCCCAATTTTATAAAATCATATACTAACTCAAAAATTATAAAACTATCACAGAATTACTTTTGACACATATCTCAATTCATGATAAATGTTTTACTTCAAAATCCCTATCAAAAGTATTTTATAACTATTTTAATTCAAAGCTTTAAAAATCTGTTAATCAAATACTGTAATGAGCTGATACACTTTAGAAAATCATAACAATTTAACCACATTGATCTAAATTCTTAATTTTAAATATATCATATTAGACATATAAATTTATCATATTACAGAAATTCGTAATTTTTTAAGATCATTCAATAGATCAAAAATTATTTGTCACTGTATTATACTGTTAACACAGGAAATGTTTTAAATTTCAAGGTCATTTTTGTAAATTCACTATAAATTCAATTTCTGAACTTTTTAATCAATTCAAAGTCTCAAATAATTTTAGATATGTCTAGTTTCATATTCCTAAAATTAAAAGTCAGAATCGAAGTACAAAAATTTATAAAATTCTCGGATCAAGAGACTATCAAGTAGAATTTGTGCAAATTCATTATGATTTATCAAGTTATCTACATAATCATCATCAATTCTCAATATTTCTTAGAAAATCTACATCAAGTCCTCAATTGTATATATTTTTAAAAATTAAAACTTAAAGAAATTAACTTAATTAACACTAATAATTTAAGAAATAGTTATAATATACCTCTTAAAACTCAAAATTTCAATTTCTTCTTCTTCTCTTTCTCTCCCCTCTATTTCTCTCTTTTCTCTCTCTAAAGGGGTGGCTCGATCCAAAAATGAGTAAATTAGGGTTTAAAATGTGTATTTTTATACTAAGAGGCTAACTTTTAGTATTTAGAAATTAACCCCAAAAACTTTCAAAGTATTACAATTTGGTCCCTAAAATAAATCTAAAGTCTTCCAAATAAACCCAATACTAATAGTATATCTTTATTCTATACAAAAAATACTAATAACAATACATAAATTAAGTATCATCCATATATAAATAAAAAATATATATTATACATATATATAAATATTTATTCTTTTCGGTGTTAGATAAGTGGTTACTACAATTCTCCCTTCCTTATAAGAATTTCGTCCTCAAAATTCATAACCTAAGCAAACATATGAGGATACTTAAATCTCATTTTCGTCCAAAATCCTAATAAATATTCATTTATATGATAGAGTATCTCTAAGTTGGCTCATAACTTAGTATGTGAGAGGAGTACAAAACATATATCCGTAAAATAGACACATGGCACACATTATGAACTTATAATAATAATGCAAAAGAAAAACTTGATCACTCACATCATCTATGATTTCAAGTATCTCAAATGTACCAATAAATTAGAGTTTAATTATAATATTTATACACACATATTTTTATTCTTTTCACCCGTTCGTTTAATATTTAATGGGCATCTATACATTTTACTTTTTATTCATTAAAGAATGACATAGATGTAGAATACTCATACTAATCTCTTAAATATAATTCTTAACTCCTCTGAAAATTTTAATCCCTTCAACATGTACTTATATGTCATAATATCATTTATTACATTGATATCATTCTCAAAATGAAAATAATTTAGCATTTTTACGCAACTAAGTTATCATTCAAATCTAAAGTTTTAAATCAGAATTTTGAATACATTATCTTAAATGATTAGAAATCAACTTCAATAGAAAGACCTTTAGTTCAATTAATTCTTAAACCATAGATCTCAGCATTATATCTCTTACTTTAACTCTTTAAAATATAGTCCATCTTATTGAACATCATTTTCTCATTAAGATTGACATGTCTGCTTTTCCTAATATGCTCAGTTTCAAACAGAAAAGATCCCACTAACATAATTACTGCGATGACAAAGATGGTTTTTTTAACTATTCCTTTAACGTCATCCACGTAAAAAGAAATAACAAAACGATTGCTAATTTTTTTTCACAAAACCCTATAAATAGCCTAAACCTCACAACCACTTTTCTAGCAACAAAAAAACCCAACCCTCTTACAATATTCATGATGAGTAACTTCAAAGTCATTCTTCATGTACCTTTCACTCCTCTGGAACTCTCAGAGCTCATTCGAACCAGAACACTTCACTCAGCAGCTAAAGAATCAATCTAGTATTATGCAATAGAGGCAATTCAAGAATATGGTTACTCTGTAATCGACGGTCCTCTTTTTAATTTGGATTACCCACTTTTCATCTCCATCGAATCACTCCTCTCCAAAAATGGTCAAAACCCGCCCTTTACCTACTCTGGTATCTACTGGATCTATACATCATTGCAATGGAGTTTTTGTTACAAAAAAACTCTAGACTGGATACAACAACATGATGAAGAAAATCCTGTATGCATTTTCCTCCAATGATTTTATTCAAAATCTTGGTAGAATAGCAAGCTACAACACATATTGTCTAGGCACGTAAACAGACATCTGCATACAGTCCTATTACTCCAAAGAAAAGGAATGATAGTCTCAAACCATGAGATTCATTACTACCCTATTGTTAAAGATTATTTATCATTCTCATACTCTTTGCAGTTATTCCAAGAAGAACACAAAATGAAGCTAGAGCACTTGAAAAGGTTTTGGCAAAAGAAAACCAAATTATTCCACCTTCGATATGGATCTCTCCCTATGACCAAGCACCTTGGGAGAATGTGCTACTAGATTTTTCTGAAAGAATGAATAATGCAAATTCTATTTTTCACAAAAACCAGATCCGTGCCGCTCTATCACATCAAAGAGAAACTGACTACTCTAAACACCACCACTACTTTCTAAATCTAAATGAACTTCCTCTAAACCTGGATAACTTTTCACAACCCAGTGTGCCAGGTGACCACATGCAGATTGATGAAACATCTCCCCAACTCAACTTGACTTTATCATTATTCCGAGATTTCCAACCTTATCCAACTAACAGCGAAGTCTAAAGAAAAGCAACTACATTGATGAGAACCAGCTCAATGGATACCACATCACCAGACACGAGAGGTTTTTGGGTCCAATTCAATGACTTTACCCAAGAATACGATAGTGGTAATTCAAGTTACTCATTATTTAGCAGTTAATCATGATAGGAGTGCTTTTACTTTATCTCTATATCAAGTGTACTTTATCTTTATGTCATGTCTGTTTTTAATCTATCGGCCAAAAAATTCATGCTAAGACCGCAAAAATTCTTATAATTATTAAAGTTAATTTAGCCTCAAGTCCAAAAGTCCAGATGTTAACTCAAAAATTCTTCAAGTCATAAATGCATTGCCGGCTATTAGTGTCAAGATGGCAATGTCCCTAAGTCTATAAAATGGGCATTTATTTGACTTTTCTTAATCATCTTACTTAACTCATCACGCTTCTGACACAACTTTATCACACTTAAATATCAACAAATATTTATTCAAAATTTTGCGGCCTATTGTCCCTTATAAATGATAAAATAAAACTCTTTTTTTTTGTCTCACAAAAACTGAGAAAAATATATTTGAACATACTTACACATATGCTCCACAGCTGTTATCAAATTTTTTTTTTCTATAAATACATTGTGTTTGCATTCTTATACAAACTCAAAAATATTCAAAGATTAGGGTGAGCGTAATAATAAAGGAAACCTCAGCTTGTCGATTCACAAAAATTTGTGTTTTTGTGGATCTAACCCTAAAAATACTGAAGAGTTTGTAAAAGCTGTAGAAAATCTTGGTAAGGTATTAGCTTAGCGAAATATACATTTAGTATATAGAGGAGGTAACCGTGGGTTAATAGACTCTGTGGCAAAAGCTGCACACAATAAAGGTAGTCGAGTTTTAGGTATCATTCCAAAACCTCTAGATATTAAAAATATTGTAGAAAAAATAGTTGGGGATAAGTTACAAGTCTCATCTATGCACGAGCAAATGGCTCAAATGCTTAGGCATGCAAATGCCTTCATAGCTCTACCAGGAGGTCTTGGGACTTTAGAGAAAAAATTTCAAATTGCCTTATGGGTACAATTACAAATCCACCAAAAACTCATTGGTTTGTTAAATGTTAATGGTTTTTATAACGAGTTGTTATCTTTTCTTGACTATGCAGCGGAAAGATAATTCATTCCACTTCTAGCACGACGGATTCTTATTTCTGCTCTAACTATTGATCAACTAATTAATCAATTACAATCTTTTATTCCTCTGTTTAATCCAACATTGTATCAATTAGATTGGTCTACTCATGACAGTGAGAAGAAGCGTAAAGTAGACTTAAATCTCACTCCGTAGCCTCTACTGTTATTTGTTGCTGCTATTGTTGTTGTTGTTGTTGTTTTCCTTTTCAATAAAAATTATTTAAATTGATGTCTTCAATACTTTACATCTATATTTTGACATTCAGCAAATTATCTCAATTTACACTATGACATACAAATTATCATTATAAGATGTTTGACATCATTCTTACTAAGCATATAGTCACAACTTAAAAAAAAAATCCTAGATGGTAATATTAAGATCCACAAAAGTACTATTATCTACAATATCAACAATCTTAGTAGCTCTTGGATAATGTGTTATCTTCTCAAAATCATACAAAAACTTAAGCAAGATGTCAAACATTTACACAACAAAGCTACAAATACAATCCTAAAGATTTGGCATCTGCTCAGTTCCCTTGACTTGACACCTGAAAGTCTACAGAATCATATTTTAGCTCTGATACCACTAAAAGCTGTCATGCCCCAAACTCAAAAGATCTGATACATGACATAACTTACATTTAACAAAATTTTCTTATACATCACATGATGTCCAATTGCTCCAAAATTAGAATATATATTTCTTGACTCATATATCCTTCTTATATATAAATATTATATCATAATTCTTACACAATCTATTTCATAAACACCATCAAATCCAAACTATTATCCTGGTGGGATTAAGATATTTACTGAACAGTATTCAGTATCCTAATTTTATAAAATCATATACTAATCCAAAAATTATAAAACTATCACAGTATTACTCTTGACACATATCTCAATTCATGATAAATGTTTTACTTTAAAATCTCTGCCAAAAGTATTTTATAATTATTTTATTCCATACCTTTAAAAATCTGTTAATCAAATACTACAATGACCTGATACACTTTAGAAAATCATAACAATTTAACCACATTGATCTAAATTCTTAATTTTAAATATATCATATTAGACATATAAATTTATCATATTATAAAAATTCTTAATTTTTTAAGATCATTCAATAGATCAAAAATTGTTTGTCACTGTATCATACTGTTAACACAGAAAATTTTTAGAATTTCAGGGTCATTTTTGTAAATTTACTATAAATTCAATTTCTGAACTTTTCAATCGATTCAAAGTCTCAAATGATTCTAAACATATCTAGTTTCATATTTCAAAATTAAAAATCAGAATCAAAGTCCAAGAATTTATAAAATTCTCGGATCAAGAGATTATCAAGGAGAATTTGTGCAAATTCATCATGATTTATCAAGTTATCTACATAATCATTATCAATTCTCAATATTTCTTAAAAAATTTACATCAAGTGCTCAATTGTACATATTTTCAGAAATTAAAAATTAAATAAATTAACTTAATTAACACCAATAATTTAAAAAATAATTATGATATACCTCTTAAAACTCAAAATTTTAATTTCTTCTTTTTTTTCTTTTTCTTTTTCTTTTTCTTCTTCTTATTCTTCTTCTCTTTCTCTCCCCTCTATTTCTCTCTTTTCTCTCCCTAAAGGGGTGGCTCGACCCAAAAATGAGTAAATTAAGGTTTAAAATGTGTATTTTTATACTAAGAGGCTAACTTTTAATATTTATAAATTAACCTCCAAAACTTTTAAAGTATTACAATTTAGTCCCTAAAATAAATTTAAAGTATTGCAAATAAACCCAATACTAATAGTATATCCTTTATCTATACAAACAATACTAATAATAATATATAAATTAAGTATCATTCGTATACAAATAAAATATAGATATTATACATATATATAAATATTTATTTTTTTCGGTGTTAAATAAGTGATTACTACAATTAATCTTTAAATAAGAGTCAATCATTAAAAGAAAAAAAAAGAAGGAGAAAAAAAAATCAGCTTGTAACTAATTCACTCTACCAAAAGAGAGAGTTTTTATATCATGTAAGTTTGTACTCTAATTAGGACCTATCAGATTAAGTGATGCCATGAGAATAAGTGTCTAACATGAAAGCTCCTCACATGCTTATTGATCCAGTGGAACTAATAATACTCTTTTGGTCTCCCCAAATGTTATACAGTAATGGCATAATGTGATTTCTTCACATAAGCACTGAATATTATTATAATAAGTAATATTATATTTTTAAAATTATATTTTAAATTAATTTATAAAATAATTATTAAATAATAAAATAAAATAAATTTTAAAATTATTTTTCATACTATTTTACTATTTATTAATTACTTGATACATTATTTTTTATAAAAAATATTTAAATATTATTTAAAAATTTTAGTATTACTCTATTATATTTATAGGAGATCCCAATAAGATATCCTTTCAGGGTGTGTGGGCAAATATTCAGCTTTCGTAAGTGACCTTTTTTTAAAAAAAATTTGTGAAGCCTAAGAAAAGTTTTGAACACTGACCGTCCGATATATGATTAAGTGCTCCTCATCTGTGATCATCCAAGTTGTGAATCTGAATCTTCCTTGAACAAACAGAAGGAGCCGTAACTGGCCATGTATAACTCGAATTGTTACTCGTCTGTGCAGTCTGAATGGCTACATGTAATGGGCTTGCATCATCTTTAACGGAACACGTACAAATACAGTGATGATAACTACATTCGTACTACTAAATGTCAAATAAATCTTATAGCATTGAGTTAAATCTTTTATCGGAGTTATCTATCTAGCATATTGTTAAACTGGGGCAACTTTAGGACTATATATACCATATTCCTAAATTAGAGCAATTATAACAATTAATTATAAGTTATATCTAGTATCTTAATTTTATATCTGAATTTTACTTTTTCTTTTTCTTTTTTTAATTTAAAAAGATCTCGTAGTGTATTAATAAAATAAAATAAAACTAGTAGAATTTTTTTTTATAGAAGATTTCATTGTAAAAAAAATTATGGGGATAATTTTCTTTTCTCGATATTATAGATTAGTAGTCAGTAAACCTCTTTCACCAAAATAACATAAAAAGAGAATTCTTTTTAAAAATTAAGAGCTAAGATAAATAAAACAAATTTCATGTTCATTTCTTGCATATGTACCTCCTATATAATTAAGAGCTATATGCCCCCAAAGTGTAGTTTTAATCAGGCATAGTACGTTCATGGCGACTTAAATTCAAATAAAATTTGAAATAAAGAGTTGAGTATTTTAATAGATGGAATTTCTCACTTCCAATCAAAATCTTTTAAAAAAAAAAAGAGTTATAAATTCTTATACCTTTTTTATTTTAATAATCACTAGTTAATACTCGTGGAAGCTAACTTAAATTTTAAGAGTATATCAAGTCTAGTTGAATCTAACTTAAAATCTTTGATCGATTATTTATTCAAGTGGAAGCTCGATTAAGAGTAGATTAAGTTTATTTGAAATCTCATGGCTATTTTTATTTTTTTAGCTTAATGTTGAATTTGACTAAATTTAGTTTATTTAGTTATTTAAGTTATTTATTTTTCTAACTTAATAAGAATTTTAAGTTAATTTTGATTTAATAAAAAAAGTTTTTTTGGTTTTTTTTTACATTATGTAGAAAATGAGAATGATATTACATATAATTTAATATTTATTTTCAAATATTAAACAAATAAATAAAAAAAGTCAGTCAAATTAACTATTTAATTGTATCCAACATTTAGCTTTAATCAAAATCGAATTTATAAAAAGAAATTACCTACCTTTAAAATTTACTCTAAAAAAGAGAGTTTAACATTTAAATAAAAATAAATTTATTATCACATATGAACATAGAAAAAATTGAACTTGACTTTTAAATACGAGGTAGAGAACTGATAACCACGAAGTCCAATAGAGTGATTATGATTTTTTTTTTTAAACTTAATTGTTTGAACATGGTCTTAGCTTATCTCTTTTAAGGCAACATATGCTAATGCAGATAATGTTTTTCTGTAATTTAAGTGAAGGCACAGACAAAGAATAAATAGAATGAACAAGACACGTGGGTTCCTTTGTAATTCGCAATCTAATTCTCAAGTCGTATGTACGCAAAAATATAGAACCTCAAGGACACTTGTTATCAAAGTCGTGCGAAATGCTTAAGCTTTCAATTTTACTTTTGGAGTTCGCTCGTCAGAGTTCATAAATCCATTACTTCTCATATTGAATAAAAACAAAACCAGCCAGCTGTTTAACTAGGGCTGGTTTAGTTATCAATAGAAATTTGAAAATGACATTACACCGAGGGAAAATGACATTTTTGTTATTGAAATTTGAATAAATTCTTAATTTTATCTTCAAATAATTAAATTATTGTAATCTATTAAAAAGATTTCGTTAGATCTAACGTTATAGGAGAAGTAAAATCGAAATTTAACACAAAGCTTTAAAATAAACTAACACAAATGAATAAAAAAAACATGTGACATATTTTGATATATTCAAATTTTAATATTTATTTTTAAATTTTAATTTTCTAATTAAAAAAATAAAATAAAGAGATGGAACAAGTGTTAGATCTCTCCTCATTCCTCGGCAGCTGCTACTCATAAATTCTTTAAACTCATTCTCTTTTTCTTAAAGAAAATTCCATTCATCTGCTGCTTTTTTAAAGGGCAATTCATTTTTTTTTGTTTGTTTTTCATTTTTGTTTTCTGGGTTAGTGATTGTTGTGATTGCGTTGAAATGCGTGTCGACTCAAGTAGCTGTTGTTGATATCTCTGCATCGCAGATCAATGCCTGAAATAGTGATCAAAACCACCATTTATGACCAAAGTTCTTTCACATGTCAAGTTTTGAGTTTTGTGCGTTTAATCGATTGTGGGATTTGATGGAATCAAGAGCGTTGCTAAAATGAGTGTAGATGCAATTTTTGCTTTTTGATTGATGGACTGTTGTTAATGATCTATAGGAATTAGAGTTAGAAAATCCTTCCATGTTTTAGGGAAAATTGCTTTCTGTAAATGAACTTGAAAACATTATCCGGACAGTCACCTATCAAGCGATTCTTTAAAAAGAAGTACCTTTGTGTTTTAAATTTTTTTGTTTATTTAGATCTAATCCATAAATTTTGAGATCTTGTTGGCTGTTTATTTGAGATTGATGAAAGGATGAGCAATGCAGCAAGCTGATGTGGATATAGCTGATGTGGATTCTCAGTGGGCTCAAGATTAGAGTTATTTATTGTTCAATTTGTTACAAAACGTAACAAACTTTTTCACTATCTCTGCAGCCTGCAACTTATTCTGTAAACTAGAAAAAATTCACACCGTTGATTGATCTTAGTCTATTAGATGATTCTAGAGAGCATGAACTGTTATATAACTTATAAATACAGTTAGTTTTGCATTCAACAAAAGAAAGTGAAATACAAAAGAAACTTTTCACTCAAACTTTCTCTGTTTAAAGTTCTTGTCACTTTCTTGAGAAAATATCAATTGTTTGATTTTTTTAAATTAGTATCAGAGCCTTTGAAATGACTAACACCAATACTAATGCAGATCAGATGAGATCATCGATCCTTGGTTCCCAGTTCACCAATCTTGCTATCAGTTATGAAAGCTCCTTTAATTTCTCAAATCCTATCAAACCAGATCACAATAATTTCTTATTGTGGAAATCACAAATTCTAGCATCAGTTAAGGAAAATGATCTAGAGGATTTGCTTACAGGAGAAAATCTTTGTCCAAAGAAGATAATCACACAAGTCAGATCAAATTATGAAAATATCACTGGAATCAATCTAGAATACCTAATTTGGAAGAAGCAAAATGCTCTTTTAACGAGCTGGCTATTTTCTGTAATGAGTGAGGCAGTTATGAGTTCTGTAATCCACTATAAATCTTCAACTAAAATTTGGACTCATCTTGAAAAGATGTTTGGTAGTCAATCTATTGCTAGAATGGCACATCTTAGGGCTCAGCTACAGACCTTAAGAAAAGGCACAATGTCTGTAAATGACTACTACATTAAGCTAAAAAGTATTGCAGATAATATGGCTATGACAGGAAAACCCATACCTGATCAGGATCTGGTAACATATCTTCTCGCAGGATTAGGTTCTAAGTATGATCCAATAGTAGTACTAGTATCAGCTAAATCAGATGAATTGACTTTGGCTAAAGTGTATGCAATACTCTTAAGTTAGGAAAGTAGAATTGAGTTGAATCATTCTGCAAATTGAGGCTTTTATGAGTGCTCATATGGCTCAAACCAACTACAAGAACAAGTTCAAAGGAGGTTTCAATTACAACAAAGGCCTTGGTACAAACAACAACATAGGCAAAAATCAGAACAGTATCAACATAAGAAAAGGCAAACAATGTGGTTTTCAGAATAAGGTAAAATAAAAAATTGTGTGTCAGATTTGCTTGAAGATTAGACATAGTGCTATAAAATGCTGGAATCGCTTTAATGAGAATTTTGAACAACCAAATCAGATCAACAATCAACAAGCAGAAGCATACATAGCTGCTCCAGTACCAGCACAGGATGACAATGAAGATCAAGGATGGTACCTGGACAGTGGTGCAACTAACCATGTGTCAAACAACAGTAACAACATGTCCAACAGTTCTGACTACAGAGGTAATGAGCATATCATGGTAGGCAATGGTCAGTTTCTTCAAATTTTGCACACAGGCACCTAGAGGTAGGCACGGTCCGGTTCGGTCTGATTTTTTGCAAAACCAAACCGAACCGGTCCGGTTTGGTTTTTTGGAAAAAAAAATCGAAATCAATTTTTTTAATGAGAAAAACCGAACCGATTTTTTTCGGTTCGATTTTTCTGATTTTTTCGGTTCGGTCCAGTTCGGTTTTTCTAATTTTTTTGGTTTATTTATTTATTTTTTTAAAAATTATGAATTTTTTTAATTTTTGGTTCGGTTTTTTCAATTTTTTTTTAGTTTTTTTTTTGTTTTTTTTGGTAAAAAAATTTGAACCGGACCGGTTGATTTTTTCCCTAAAAAAAGGGGACCGAACCAGCCGGTTCAGTTCAGTTTTTCGGTTTCCAATTTTTTTTGTCCACCCTTACAGGCACCTGTATGTTGCATACTTTAGACAAAAACATAAATATAATCTTACAAAATGTTTTACATGTCTCCAGCATGACTAAGAACTTAATCAGTATCTCTAAACTCACCTTTGAAAACAATTTGAAAGTTGAATTTTACAAAGATGTTTATGTGATCAAGGATTTGAAGGAAAAAGTTCTACTCAAAGGAATTGTTAAATGGGGATTGTATCAGCTTGTGTGTTTGTCAAAAGCTCTCTCAAAATCTACTACAAGTTTCAATCACAAATCAAGTTCTGCTGTTTCTTTGTTTGCTCAATGTAAAATAAATAAAACAGTGCCTGAGCTAAGTTTGAATATGCCTTCCTATTCGAAATTTCCCAATGTCAATGTACAAAGCTTTTTATGTAGCTCACAAATTGATGTAAATTCTAATATATTGCACAACAGATTTAGACACCTAAATGTAGATGTGTTGAAAAGAATTGTATCAGTTTGTAAGTTCAAACTGCATATCAATAAAATTACTTTTTCAAAGTTGTGTCAAGCTTGTCAAATAGGAAATAATCATTTGCATCATGTTGGTTTGTCTGAAAGTAAAACATATACTGCCTTAGAACTTATTCATGCAGATGTTTGAGGTCCAGCCTCAGTTATCTCAGGAAATGATTTTAGATACTATATAAGTTTTCTTGATGATTATACCAGATTTGTTTGGGTTTATCCTTTATCTCAAAAGTCACAAGTTTCAGAAGTATTTCAACACTTCCAAAAACATGTTGAAAGGCTTTTAAACAATAAGATCAAAATGTTTCAATCTAACTTTGGGGGTGAGTTTAGATGTTTAGGAAAGATATTTCAGCAAGAGGGAATACAGCATGGAGTGTCCTGCCCATACACATACCATCAAAATGGTAGGATTAAGAGAAAGCATAGACACATGGTAGATACATGATTGAGTTTATTGGCTCAAAGTAGTTTACAATTAAAATTTTGGTGGGAAGCATTTTCAAGAGCAGTTTTTCTTATAAACAGAATACCTACACCAATATTAAACTTCAAATCACCATTTGAGATGCTGTTTAAACACCTACCAGACTATAGCTTTATGAAGGTTTTTGGTTGCACCTGTTATCCTTACTTGAGATTCTACCAAAAACACAAAGTTATCTTTCATACAGATAAATGTGTGTTTCTTGGGTATAGTGGTCAACATAAGGGTTATAAATGCATGAATTCTAAGGGCAGAATATATATTTCAAGACATGTCAACTTTGATGAATTAAATTTCCCTTTTAAAAATGATCAAAAATTCAAAAGTTTGTCGGATACTTCTAATTCTATGACCACTTCTTATACCAAAGTAATTCAACATGCTATTGTCAGTCATTCACCACAAACTTTGTTTCCTTCTGATGTTGTTGGTACAACTCTTATAGTAACTGTTGAGAGTAGAACAATTGCTGCTCCTGAAAATACTAATATATATTGTTCTGACACTCCTGTTGAATTGTCCTTCACTACACAATTACTCAATCCAACACCACAACAAATGCAATAAACACCTACACCAGAACAAATAACCACAACACAATTCAATGAAATTATGCAAAAATAGGTTGAAAATGTGCATCCAATGAGAACTAGATCAAAGGCTGGTATTTTCAAGCCAAAGATCTATACTGCAAAATTACATATGACAGAAGAGAACTTACCAGAAACTGCAGAAGAAGCCTTGAAAATTCCTATTTGGAACCAGGCAATGGCAAAAGAGTATGCAGCATTAATAAAGAACAAAGCATAGTCTTTGGTACCATAATCTTGTGCACAAAAATTTGTGGGCCATAAATGAGTGTTTAGAATTAAAAGAAATTCAAATAAGAGTCTAAGTAGATATAAAGTAAGATTGGTGGCTAAGGGTTATCATCAAACAACAGGTATTGATTATACTGAGACATTCAGTCCTATTGTTAAAGCAACTACAATTAGAATCATTTTGAGCTTGGCTGTGATGAAAGGGTGAAAATTGAGGTAAGTAGATGTTAACAATGCCTTCTTGAATAGAGAATTAAATGAGGTGATTTACATAACTCAACCATATGGTTTTACTGATCCCAACAAAGCTAATTATGTATGCAAGCTGCAAAAAGCCTTGTATGGCTTAAAACAAGCTCCAAGAGCTTGGTTTAAAAAGCCTAGATCAGCATTACTTAAATGGGATTTTACCAATCTAAAGTCTGACATTTCTGTGTTTATGAAAATAGATGCTCAACATGTCATTATAATGTTAGTTTATATAGATGACATTATAATAACAGGTGATGATACAACCTCTCTGCAACAATTCATTCAACAGCTAAATGATGAGTTTGCTTTGAAAGAATTGGGAGAATTACATTATTTTCTTGGTGTTGAAGTGTCTAGAATTGGTTCTGCGTTACATCTATGTCAGCAAAAATATATTACAGAACTATTGAAGAAAACCAACATGATCAATGCTAAAGCTTGTACAACTCCAATGAGTACATGGCTTAAGCTGTATGAAGATGTTGGTAAAGGTTTTGCAGACACAACACTGTATAGAAGTGTAATAGGAGCTCTCCAATATGTCACCCTTACAAGACCTGAAATCTCCTTTACTGTAAATAAATTAAGTCAGTTCTTGTCAAATCCAAATATTACTCATTGGACCCGTTGCAAATGAATTCTTAAATACCTCCAAGGCTCAAAAGATACTGGTTTGTATTTCGAGCCTGGCAAAAAGCTTGATCTGGTGGCTTATACTGATTCAGACTGGGCATGTGATACTCTAGATAGGAAGTCTATTGGGGGATACTGTGTTTTCTTTGCTGGGAACTTGGTTTCTTGGAGTTCAAAGAAGCAGAAAACAGTTTCAAGGTCAAGCACAAAGTCTAAGTATAGGGCTTTGGCACAAGTTACAGCTGAGATCTCTTGGATTAAGTCCCTGTTATCTGAATTTGGCTTTCAGCCCACTAAAATACCAATTATATGGTGTGACAACCACGGTACTGCTGCTTTGGCCATTAATCCAGTATTTCATAATCGAACAAAGCATATTGAGGTGAATATCTATTTTGTTCGAGACAAAATCCTGAATCAAGAGGCTGAAGTAAGATACATTCCAACGTCAACACAAATTGCAAACTTGTTCATAAAGGCACTTCTTGCATCTCGTTTTCATTTCTTAGCTAACAAACTCAAGCTCATTTCTCGACCCTTGAGTTTAAAGGGGGATGAAAGGATGAGCAATGCAGTAAGTGGCTAACGTGGATGTAGCTGATGTGGATTCTCAGTGGGCCCAGGATTAGAGTTATTTATTATTCAGTTTGTTACAAAACGTAACAAACTTTTTCACTGTCTCTGCAACCTGCAACTTACTCTGTAAACTAGAGAAAATCTGCATCGTTGATTGATCTTAGTCTATTAGATTATTCTAGAGAGCATGAATTGTTATACAACTTGTAAATATGATTAGTTTTGCATTCAACAAAAGAAAGTGAAATACAGAAGAAACTTTTCACTCAAACTTTCTCTGTTTAAAGTTCCTGTCACTTTCTTGAGAAAATACTAATTGTTTGATTTTTCTAAGTATGACTGAAATTTTTTCTTGATGTTGAAGATTAGTGAATGGAAAATTTTTGGTAAGAAACATGAATGAAGTTTTGCACTGTCAATGATAATGACAATGGTTTTAGGTGATAGAAAGAGGAAGAACTACCAAAACAATGTATTTTGGCTAGATATGATTATGAATGATGATGATGATTAGGGAAAGAGAGAAAGATAGACAAGAGAGAAAATAAATTTATTTTATTTAGTACGATAATTTAATATAAATTATTTTATTTAATTAATTTTTATATTAAATAAATAGATGAATTATGTCGCTTGTTTAAAATTAAATTAAATATAAATTGTATATTAATACACACACAAAAATCAATTTTTCCATCAAAACAAACATAATCTTACCAATGGACTGAAATAATTTTAAATTTTCTGAAATTTGTGGGAATAAAATTAAGAATGAAGTTAAATTCTAGAGACCAAATGGTCCTTTTCCCTTACATTGAATCCAAATTAGGCCAGAAGACAAAGGCTTCCCGGGGACACAGTATTTCCTCCCCCAATTGGTCAATTCTATGCAAGTATTGATCTTAAAGCACATCTTCAGCTTGGAAATCCCGTGACCCTTGCTTTAGGGTTCAATAAAAGTTACCGGTTTTGAAAGCACTTAAGGCTTATTATATGCATCACGGATTTTCTATGATATTACCTCCATTAAACATTCATCTCGCAAAGTTGAAGAAAAAGGGTTGGTAAAACTAGTCAGATCAGATAACGATCTTAGTCTTTAAAGCCAGCTAATTAATATTATTGTTTAATTTCTTTAATTATCTTACTTTTCCCTACATAGATCCCCACACATTTGCTTATGCTTTAAGGGTTTTCCAACTGATGGCATGATGAGGTTTTTCAAACATGAACATATGCTCTTCCCACAATGGCAAGTGGGCAACTTCGTTATATTTGATATCTTACCTTTTCTTGAGGGAAAAAAATCATTTAATAATCATCAACGATTCATATCATGTATATATATTTATTTGCAAATTTTACTCAAATTGTGCATATTACCCAGTGAAGTGATTATATAGGATTATGATGGACAGGATAATGGTTCAATTCTTTGTAATAGAAACGGATAATAAGCTGGGGCAGCCAGAGAAACCGAGGGGAACAGAAACAAAAACAAAAACGAAAACGAAAACGAAAACGAAAACATTTCTTTGCACACATGAAAGCATTTTTCTACATATTTGCGGATTCACATCCATTATGATTACATTTAATTGATTTAGTTACAAAGAAATTGGAGGAAATTACGCCATCATTTGGTAAAACTCATGATAGTCAAGGACTCCATTGCCATCGGTATCGTAGACTTCAATCATGGCAACGCACTCGTCATAAGATTTTCTATCTCCTAGGCGATTGAACATCTTTTGCAACCCTTTTGGAGTAATACACCCTTTCTTCTCCAACTCAAACATTTCAAATGCCTTTTTCAGATCCTCGTCGCTCTGTTGTTTCATCAGTTTTAAAAAGTCTTCAAAACCTAATAAATTGTCCCCATCAGTGTCAAGTTCATCGATCGCTCCTTGAGCCTCTTCGTATGACATGTACTCTCCAATGGAACCGAAGTATGCCCTAAGCTCATAAGCCGAAATTTTCCCATCTTTATCACCATCAAAATAACGAAAAACTTCTTTCAGCTCATCTTCCTTCGTGATACCCTTTGGTGTAAATGGAGACATGGGGGAATTAGGAGAGCTTGATGTTGAGCTAGGCTTTGATTGACCTCGATGAAGGCTTAACCTAAGGCCCTTGTTAGAGAACCATTTGAATGGCTTAGAAATTTTATTAGCTGCCATATCTTAGAGAAAAAACTATTGCTTCAAGGATGCCAATAGCAGCAACATGCAACCGTTTTTTTATAGAGAAAAAGAAGCTGACAAGTGTAACATGGAAATAAAACTTTTACATAAAGAATCGCCCTGAAATTGCTAGGAAGAGAGAGGAGAGTGAAATATAACGTAAGAGCACTGGGTGGAAGGAAATTGCATGGCAATTTCCTAAAGGGGACCAAAAAGTGATTGACTACTGACTACTGTCCTTATCATATATTAGTTTGTCTCACACGCCCCATAAAAGGGTATAAAAATACCGTATCCATCGAGTTAGGAAAAGTTTTCCTCCATTCTTTAGGTTCACTTTACTCTCAAGAGCAGTATTCTCCAAGGCTAAAAGTTGGATTACGAAGTTGACAAAGGCTTGTAAACAAATTGACTTAGATCTTCCTGCCTGACGGATGTATCTAAGCTATTTAATGTATAGTTGTATTTGTAGATTTGGTTATTTATGGTCTTATTAATAGTTAACAGCGGTGGAAATGAAGCCTGCCAAACGCGTAATATACTGTTTGCAACTGGTTCTGATTCAATATATTATACACGCTTAGGTAAGATTTTCAAGTTTCTGTCTTGACTCATATGCATTCGTAAGTTTCACGCCGAGTCAGTGCTCATTTAATTTTCCAATACGTATCTTATATTTAGCTTCATCGTCAGCATGCAGACACCATAGTGTCATCACTTTTGGTGATGAGAAAAAGCTAAAAAGATGTAGAGAAAAAACCAGCTGACGTTACTTAACTATAGTTTTTGTCTGACTAAATCCTAATTACAAATGTACACCGGGACTCCAATCTTGTACATATTAATATTAATAATAAGAATATTATTATTATTACTATTATTATTAAAATATGATTATTTCTTAAGTATTTCAACCCTAATAACAATTCTTATTGTTTTCTTTCTAAATTTAAAAATCGAAGACAACATATATATGTATATTGAATATTATTATCACTCTATAAGAATTCATACGTAATTTTTATGATAAATGATATTTTTACTCTAATATTATGGGTTAATAGACACTTTTATCCTAAAGTAATTTTAATTACTCAAATTTATCTTGATCCGTTCACTTTTGCATTAATTTTAACAATTGAAGAGTAAAGAATAACCAAACTATATAAATAAATTACACTTTAGATACGTGGCACAATTTTATTCATTCTTTATTTTTTTGAATACATGACACAATGTCATCTATTAATTTAATTTAAAAGATAAACTTTAATAAAAGGACACATGTCACAATTTAATTAGTTACTTTGAATTTGTGTTAGCATATAATTGATTTATATTTATATTAAATAATTTTTAAAAACTTTAAATTAAATAAAACTTTAAAAATAGAGTTCGTTGAAAAACGGCCGCCAGCCACTATTTTTTTATGACACTCCGACTATAAAAGATAATTATATTTATATTATCTACACAATTGTGTAGTTATTTTTTATAAATAAAAAAAAGGTCAAAAAATGGGCAAAGCATCACTGCCCTCTCCACCCACTTTACCAGTTTTTTGACCTTTTTTTTTTAATTGAAAATGACTACATCATTGTGTAGATAAGAAAAAATTGAATTCAATGATGTAATTTTTGAATTTTTTTACTACCCCAATGTCGTCAAAAAATAATAGTCAGTGATTGGCCGGTCGTCGTTTATTGGCGAGAGTGGTAAATTTTTTAATTAATAATTAATCAATTATATAGTGACACGTGTTCAAATTATATAGTAACACGTATTAATTTTCACATTTTTTAAAATTTATTAATAATAAGGGTAAAATGATAAATAACTATTAAAGATGATTTTTTCATCCAAATAAATAACAAAAAGTGGTCGATTATGACAAAATTGAGTATTTAAAATTACTTTAAAATAAAGTGTTTATTAGCCCATAACATTGGGATACATATAACCTTTGTTCTAATTTTTATTATTTTAATTTTTTTGGCCTCTTAAATTGAAGAATGTGTAAATAGATAATAAGTATGTAACTTAGATTTTGCAAATGGTTGATTAACAAATGGGGAAGTGTGTGTCATCTAAATGAAATATTGAAAAACCTCAAGTGTGGTAAGTGATAATACCCTATAATATTTATAAGAAAAAAATATATATGCACCTCTAACATTTAAAAAAAATATACAAACTCTAATGATTTTAAAAATTTCATCGATATATTACTAAACAATAATTTTTGTAATAACAACTTAATGATAAAAATTTAGTATTACATCTACTTTCATATTAGTAGAGATCTCAAATTTAAATCTCATATATTTATTTATACTTTAGTAGAAATTTTTAATTCAAATTTTTTTTTTATATAAGAAAAGACTGACAATTATTTAAATTACTTCTCTTTTATAAAAATAAGGGAAAAAAAGAGTTGTTCTCTAGAAAGAACTTCGACAAAATGAAAATTACTATATTCTAAGATCTTATCAACCACGAACAATCTTTTTTTTTTGGAAACACCTAAACCTAATCCACTTAGTAGTCGGTACCCTAATCCCACTTTGCAATTTGCATTAGCATTTAGCCACTCGTGTCACCCAAACTCCCCTGTTACTGCCAAAAGCAAAAGGACAAGTAAAAGCCTCAAAACCATAAGCGCCGTCCCATCCAACGTCTTAAATCTTGATGCTAATTTCCTCGGCCTCTTTGCTGTGCGCCTCCAAATTAAGGAAAATCTTGTACGCTAGCTACTTCAATTATTTAAGTGCATTCTTCGCTCTATACTAACCTATTTTCTCAAACCCGTATACAGACGAAAATATTGAAGGGCCAAAGGAGGCTATGACCCCCCCAATTTAACGTAGTTTTTTAAATTTATATTATATATAATTTTTTAATATTAATTATCTATTTGTCTCCTAAATTTTTTTCAACATTTTTATATTTAATAAGTTAAATTATTAATTTAAAAAAGTAATTCCTACTAACGTTAAAAAATTATTTTTTAATTAATTATTTAATATTTAAATAATATTTTATCTTTTTTTATTTTAATATCTTTCTCTAATAAAAAAATATTTTTTAATTTATAAAATAGTCACTTTTTTATATTTTTCTAACTTCATTCGTTTGTTTTAATAAAAAATAATTTTAAATTTATAAGTGTCTCATCTATACATTTTTTTTAATACAAAACATTTTTATACTGTTAACTCATTTTTTTCGTGAAATTTTTTTTCAGTTTAATTTATATAAATAGATTCATAATTATAGAACACTATATATTAATAATTTTTTCTTCTTTTTAATTTATGTCAAACTCTAGTTCAAAGGTCAAGAAAAAAATTCTCTACAAAATAAGTTAGAATTTTTTATATATTTTAATAATTTTATTTATATATTAGCTAATTTTTTAATATTTTACCATTATAACTTTATATGTATTTATTTATGAATATTGTTCTTTTTACTTTTACTTTAAATTTATTAATTTTAAATATAAATTTATTTTTATCCATAATACAATATATATTTGTTATTTTTATTATTATTATTATTATTATTAGTGGGAAAGTCATCTACAATTAATCAATTTAAAAAAAATATTGAAAATTTATAATTTGTATATCGTCATTAATCTTTAATATTATGTTAAAATTCACTAATTTTTATGATTTAACCATTCAAAACTCAAATCTTAATTCCACCTGCATATACAGTCGTAACTCATTAACCCATTTTGTTTTGTGAGAGTTTTCAATATATACCAAAATGAAGTAGAGCAGATGTGCTGCGTGAGAAATTGTTTTGGGTGTGAAATGTGGTTAGTGGGTTTAAATTTGTTGATTTTGCATCTAAAAGAATCTTGATTTATGGCCACAAGATCATGGTGCTGAATCTAGATTAGTCCGAATGGAGGAGCTGGGAAAGACCCAAAAAATCTGAAGAAATTTTACTTGTTTTTCGTTTTATAATTCAATTTTATCTTGTAATTTGTACGAAAGTTTATCCGAATCTAGCTATTATATATATATATATATATATATATATATATATATAACAGATTTTTATTACTATTAAAATTATTATGGTTTTATTATTAGGAATAAGGACAATTTTATTATACAAAATTAATTTAAAATATAAGTTTACCTTAATTAAATATAAAATATTTAATTTTATCTCAATTTATAAATTTTTATCGTCAATTTTAATAATAAAAGGGTAAAAAAAAAGTAATTTAATAATAAAAAAATTAAACTTTAAACATGTGACACAATCTTACATATTCATTATATTTGAACACGTAGCATAATTTCATATATTTATTTAATTTAATACAAGTTAAATTTTTTTAATAAAATGACATGTGTCGTAATATAACTAGTTATAAATGACACACGTTATCATGTAATAAAATAATATTTTTAACTAATAAAAACTAATATAAAAAAGTTTTGTCATTGTTGTCAGTAATCGGTAGTGGCCAGCCGTCGCTTATCACTAGACTTCGACGACAAAAATGATCAAATTTTATAGTATTAAAGTTTATTTTTTCTAATCTACACAATAATAGAGTCATTTTCAATAAAAAAAATAACAAAATAATGAGCATTAAATATTAATTTATTAAATTTATAAAATAAAAATTATTAATTTATTAAAAAATAAAAATTATTAAAAAATATTAAATATCAATAAAAATACAAAATTAAATAATTCAAATTCAAATAACTAGAGTGTTCATCCTTCTACCATAACATAAATATGTTATGGCTTTTATTATAGTATTTTAGTTTTTTAATAAAAAAAAATCATAACATAATTATTTTTTAATGAACATTAAATAATAATATATTTAAAAAAGTATTAAATATTAATAAAATTCTAAAGTATAAAAATAAAAATAATATAATTTTAGACACATGGCACAATCTCACATATTTACTATTTTTGAACATGTGACACAATCTCATTCGTTCATTTGATTTAATATAATTTTAAAAATAATAATAAAATGACACGTGTCATAATATGATAAGTTATAAATAACACGTGTCATCATGTAAGTGCTTTATACTATTTATAAATATTTTTTAAATAAATTAAATTAAATAATAATTAAAAACAGAATTTGTTACTGTCGCTGGCAAGTCATCGCCCCATCTATCATTTTTGGCTGTCTTTTGTTATTTTTTTTATTGAAAATGACTCTATTATTGTGTAGATTAGAAAAAAATGAACTTTAATATTTATGTTATGGTAGAAGGATGAACACTCTAGTTATTTGAATTTGAATTTGAATTATTTAATTTTGTATTTTTATTGATATTTAATATTTTTTATTTTTTTATAAATTAATATTTTATATTTTATAAATTTAATAAATTAATATTTAATGCTCATTAGAAAGAATAAATATGTTATAGTTGTTTAATATTTTTAAACAAAATTACTATAAAAGTAATGAAAATAATAAAATAATAAACTTGTTATATATTTCTTTCTTTCTCAAAAGTATTAAATATTAATGTATTTAAAAAAATTAATGAATAAAATTTTAAAATATAAAATAAAAGAAAATTTAAAAATAAAATAAATAAAATATTCATTCTTCCATTGTAACATAAATATGTTATGGTTTTTATTTTTTTAGTATTATTTTATTTAAAAAATTATATTAATAATTTATAAAAAAAAATAGTAAAAGAATGATATTAATAATGTAAAAGTAGATTAAAGACAATAAGAGTAAATTTAATAGAATCTTTGTAATAGAAAGAATTCTTTTAGGTAATATAAAATATTAAATGACAAGTGGGTAATGCTCAAAATTACAATAAGGAATTATATATAGTTTCCTTGACACTTTATTATCCTGCTATTATCGATAAGACGTGTGTCTTTCATGTTATATTATATATATTTCTATTTTTTTTGCAAAGATTTGATGTTAAAAAAATTTAATATTAATATTATATCAGATATCTATTAATACAATACATTTTTTTTTTTATTTAAAGCATGCTAAAAAATATACTTTCACAATAAGAAAGGAAGACCCTCGCTATAAAAGGATTTTATTTTTTTTAATAATCAATCAAGAAAGATACTATATTGCTTAAATTAACAAAGTACAACAGCTATAAAAACACCTACAAAGCTCAAAATTCAATCTATCATTTTCTTACAAAGGTATCCACACATTGCCCTTTAAAAATTTCTATACATTTAGACCACACAACATTCTTAATGAAAAGAAAGTCAGTATTAGCATAAGAACTTTTTGTTGAAAAATTGCATGGTTTTGTTTCCGCCATATATAATACATAGTAGCACACAAGGCAATTTTTCGAACCTTATTAAGAGTAGATTTGTCTCTAATTTTTTTTGTAAAAATAAGAAATTTTCCTTCTCCAAGGCAGAGGGTATTTGTTTACTTGACAAGTCAAAAGTACTCTTTTTCAAATCCTATCAGAAAAATTACATTAGAAGAACAAATGTTGAATTATTTCTCTATCACAACCATAAAGAAGGCAATTAGTTGATGAGGTAAGCTCCTATTTAGCTATTCTTACCCTTATAGATAACATGTTTTTTAAAGTCAGCCAAGTGAAAATTGTGTTTAAAAATGTGTTGAAATACCAAATTAATTTATACTATTCAATTTTGTTACCTTCACCTTTAAAAGCCTTCCACGCATTAACAATGAAAAATTGATTATTGGAGTAGCTACTCCAAATAATTTTGTCTTCTTTATGAGCTGTTAGCGAGAAGTTATTATTGATGTAATCCCAAGTTTGAGTAGTGTGCTCATCCAATGGATCAGGCATGATCCATTTACCTTTTCTCCAAAGACCTTTAACCTTAGCATTTCGAGGAATGTCAATTTCGCAAATGTTCACGTGGAGAAACTTTTCAATTATAGATTCCTCATTCATTCATAAATCACACTAAAAGGAAATGGCTCATCCTTTTTCTTACATGATAACTCGCTGCTCAAGAAATTTTCTCCATGACCAACTACAATTTATCAATTTAGTGATTCCCCAAAAATTAAGCCTACAAAGTTTATTATCAATCACTCATCTAGGCCACAATGTGGATTTAATAGCAAGTAGTTCCCAAATATACTTGATAACTACTGCTTGGTTCCACATGTGGAAGGATTTAATACCTAAACCCCATTCCATCTTGTCTTTGCAAACATCTGACCAAGCAACTAAACCTCCTCAATAGTGAAAATTATGACAATGCCATAGGAACTTTCTACACAAGCCTTCCACCTCCTTAATAACTAATTTTGGGAGGATAAATATATAACATCAATAAAATCGCATTAATCAATTGTAATCGCCCTATATAACGTAAGAATTTCATTGTCCAGCTCGATAGTCTTTTGGTCATCTTGTTAATCAAATCTTGACCGTATTCTTTTTTAAGACTTCTAAAAATTAGGAGAACACCTAAATATTTAACAGGCAATATACTATTTTAAAATTAGGTAAGCTGCAAAATAACCGTCTTGATAGGATTGGAAACATTATCAAAGAATATAGAGCTCTTATTCATATTAAGTTCCAAACAGATATTAAATAAAAATCATCCAAGATTTTCTTGAATTTGCCCGTTAACATCACCGTGAGAGAATATAAACAAATCGTCAACAAATATTTATATAAAAAATTATTACATTTTTTTAACATTTGTCAAAATTTAAACCCCAACCTCAAAGTTAAGAAGGTACACAAACTAAGTGCTTATTGCTGAGATAAACCTGAAGTGCGAATTGATGCTATGATTAACACCGCGCAAAATGGATAAAAGTGCATTTATATTCGGACGTATGAATGTTCCCCATATACGAAAACATATATACTTAAACTTATGTTGAATCTTTATTTTTACTTAATAGTTTTATTTGAGTTGTTTCTTAATGTTATTGAGCAAGTTGTCGTATTTTTGACGCTCACGTCTCATAAAATAGATGGTAAATTACAAGAAACAAAATCTTCTTACATGATAACTCGCTCATAGAGAGATAGAGGAGGAAGGCTACCAATTTTGAATGTTGGCATTAAATGTTGTATTAGCTTCGTAAAATAACAAATTATAAGAAAGAAATCTTGAAAACTTCTAACGACTAAAGATTTTAAAAGTGAACCATCACATGAAACTAATAAAATAATTACTGCGGCTCAATAAAAGTTCCCATTGTCAAGTTTAACAATATGATCCCAGATTTTTTGAGGCCGTGCATTCAACTGAATGAAAGAAGTAATCCATTACCGAAATTTAAACAGCCACGTGTATATTACAACCAGTCTCGTCATTTTTCTACATCGAATTTGGCCAAGATATTGGGTTTGATTCACAATGATAATGCTGCTCAGGAGATATCCGGCCTGTACATGAAAAAGATATTCCTCTTCATCATCACCATTTGAACAATAATATTGGTGTTCAATCTTTGAGTTCTAAATCATGGCAAATCTCCCTCACAAAATGATAATTATGGAGCTAGAATTGTCTTATTACGTGAATTATATATGAAGGGATATTGAGTGCATATTTCCGTAAATGTTAGAAAGTGTTTTAGTTGATTAACGCCACAGCTAAATCGCGTATGAGAAAAATGATTTGTAAAACATATATTTGCTAAAACCCTAAAAGCCCTACGTACCATCATGAAGAGAAAAAGATATACCAAAATATTTTATATAAAGACTTTTTTTAATTATTATTATTCTTTAGTATTGTGAAATTGCCATCTATTCATTTGCTAAACTTTCGACCTAATCAGCTCAATGTTACCTATCCAATTTTCATTTTAATAGAGGAGTTCATGTGAATTCATCCGTATTAGATTCTTTTCATTTGAATAGTTTTAATAAACTCGCCCACGGTTGAAAAGCAAGTGGACGATCTAACGACTAAAAAAGAGACGCACCCATCCAAAAGTCAAGGAGATTTAAGGAAAAATCTCATATTTTTTTCACTAAATCTCCTCTTATAGAAGAAAATCCTTTCTCACTCGGAATTCATTAACAATATCTTTTAAAAATTTAAATACACTTTGTTCATTGTTTGATTGAGAGAATTATTCAAAAAAAAATGACTATTTGCTCTTTAAGGTTTCAATTAATATTCATTTATCCCTATAATTTTAAAAAGTATCAAAACTCCTTATTGTTATCATTGTTTTGTTATCACTATTTTGCTAATTTTAACTTTTTTAGTAAATTGATAATTTTATCTTTGATAATATATAATTTGATAATACCCCTAAATAAACTTCCTACTGTTACCACTGTTTTGTTATTACTATTCCGTTAATTTTAACTTTTTTTATGAATTGATAATTTTATCATTGATAATATATAATTTGACAATTTTGCCCTTAAATAAATAGGGACAAATAAAAGAGAGTTTGAATAGAATTGAACTATTGACCTCAAAAATAAAATTATCTATTTTCACCACTAAGCCAAATTAAAACTGTATAAGATTTTATAAAGACTAATATATATATCCTAAAAATTAATTAAAAGAGTTATTAATTTTAAACTAAATAAATTTTAGTACTAAAAAATTATGAATAACAATAAGTGTAAAATATTTTAATAAATAATATATTTAATTATGTATGCATACATTTACAATAAAAGACTTAAATATTGAGTTTTAGGAACTTATTATAAAAATGAATTACTTTAAAAAAAATTAAATTATTCTAAAATTAAAAAAAAAAACTAAAAGATGAAGCATATTATAAATAAAGTTATTATTTAGCTCATATCTGAATTTTTATTATTTAATATTAAATAATAAAATATATTTCTATTAAGAATTCAAAATTTAAATTATAACTTATGAGAATTCACACACAAAAAATTGTAAATAGTAAATATTGAGAATTATATTTAACTCATAAAAAATAATTTTTATAAAATTTTAAATTAAAAAAATTTACTACAAATAATGTCAAATTCTTCTATACTCTCAAATGAGTTGTTAATAAAGAAACATTTATGTTATATTAGAAAAAATATTTTTAAATGAAAAGGCATTGATAATTATGTTGGAAACTATTTTTTATAATTAACATAATTATCAATACTTTTTTATTTCTTTTCAATTAATTTAAGAATAATTAGAAAATGAGAAGATGTTTATAATGGGTTTCCAAAAAGAAAAATTTATTTTTGTAAACTTATTTTAATTAAACAATATTTAAAATATTTTACACTTATTATTATTTATAATTTTTTAGTACTAAATTTTATTTAATTTACAATTTACAATTCATCTTATTAATTTATAGGGTATATTTATTAGTTTTTATAAAATATTATATAATCTTTAGTTTGTTCTAGTGGTGAAATTGTTAAATTATATATTATCAATGATAAAATTATCAATTCATTAAAAAAGTTAAAATTAACGGAATAGTGATAACTAAACAGTAAATAGTTGTAACAGTATGAGAAATTTGATACTTTTTGAAATCATAAGGTGATAAGTGAATATTAGGTGAAATCTCATAGGAAAAGGTTCTTTTTTTTTTGAATTATTCACACACACCTTGACACTAGTTTTCACTATTTACATCTTATTTTCACTTGAACTAATCATTTCATTCTTACTAATTTGAGTGTCAAAATTTTCTTACTAGGTGAGAATATTTTAGTCTTTTGAAAAGAATAGCATGAGGGCCTAAAAGTCTTTAATTGTGAAAATTCTGATCTATCGCACTTTAATATGAAATTTAAATTATATTGTCCTTATTTTGTTATAAGTGGTGTTTGAACTCCATACTTCTTAATTCTCTTTTTGATTTCTTTCTTAAGTTAATTATTCGAAGGAAGGAGATGTTACTTTTTTTATTAAACCAAAAATTGAATGGAAGTGAGAAATTTCAACCATATCAAATAGCAACCTTTATCTTCTATTCTTATTCGAATTTAGGCAGCCGCAGGTGCAAAATGCATTCATAATCAATTTAGTTATGCCAAGAGTGCAAGGAAATGTTGTTACTTGTTAGTTGGTGGTTGGCCGGCGGGCTGCTTCCTTGAGGAAGCTTATTGCTATCCTGAGAGCCGATGTGCTGCTCGAGTGCTTCTGGAATCCAGCCAGCTTCCATTTGTTTTGCTCCTTAGCATCTATTTATTATTTATACACCAGGTGTACAGAATGAAAGCTGCTTTTGTGCCCTACTCGGCGTCTCTTCTTGTTGCAAGATGGCGAAAGGCAAATCATGCAAGAAACTAAACCAAGTGGCCGCTCTTTTGAGCCCCTTTCATGCTATTATCATTGGGCTTTTGGGATCAATTCTTAGATCAGTCCCAACAGTTATACACGTCCAATGAAACCATGGCTCGATTCCAAAGGTCGTCTGTGAGGATAAATAGCATTGTAGGAGAGAGTTACTTCGCTTTCCCTTTTATAAAACAATGGCATAATATAATTGGGCTGTCCCCAATCACATGAACTTATTAAGCAAGGACCCGAGTTCCCGATTTTCTCAAAAATTTAGGCCCATCTAATAACATGTTCAATGCCAAAATGGGAAAGCGACGGACGGATCCTCTAAATTTTGCAAAAATAACACATTGAACTTTTTTTTTTTTAAATAAGTGATTAATATTTTATTTTAATAGTTTATTTTATTAAAATTTAAGGAATGGAAGTATTTTTGTAATTCTATCCAATTAGAGACACGTGACATAATTTAATAATTATCATTTATTGATCGTAAATTAATTGTTGATCAATAGAGTTTCAATCCACCAAAATATCGATTTATCGTAAATATTATTGAACTTTAAAATTTTTATTCTACAAAATAAAGAAATTATGTTTATCAATTGAGCATAAACATCAAAAGAGTTTTAAAATTAGTGAAAAAATTATTTAATAATAGCACTATAGGACTGCAGCCTTTCTCATTAATTTTGGAACTCTAAATAATCTTTTTATCATGTAGATAAAAAAAAAAATTAAAGTCGGATGATTTGCAACCAATGCCGGTCAAGTTGTTGTCATATGGTGAGGGCATAATAGTTATGTAACTTAGTCAAATTTAATCCATTAGGTAATTTAACAAAAAAATTTACGAAAGAGATTATAAATATAACTTATTTTTAAGAAATGAAGTATATTTATTATTATTTTTTTAAATTTAGGAGTTCAACTGTCCTTAACCCATATTAGAATTAGCTCAACGTTTATGGTAAATCTATCAATAATTGAAGTATATATCAAATAAGAAAAATTAGAGAATGAAAAAGAAAAAAATTAAAAGAACAATGAATATAAAATTTATTAGACCGATGTAGTGGAGAAAATAGTAGCCAACTTAACAATTTTATTGAAGCACAAGTCACTCGTATAGTTGCTTTCTCGAGTTGAAATGTTCCAGTATTCTCAGAACCCAAAGGCATGTTCAATAATTTCCTCGCAAGCATCGACGAGGAGATCTACTTGAAAAAAATAAAAAGCTTTTGTTCAAAAAATATTATCCCCGTAACGGCTATCCCGTAATGATTAAAGTGGACAGGATTTCAATCTAATTGTTTAATACATATTAGCATTTCCTATCCGATTAATCAATAATTCTTCGTTGGCAGAAGTTGTGGGAATAATCATTATCTAATTGATTTTGTTTCATTATGCCACTGATAAATAGAGCAAGAAGTATATTTTGCGATGGAATAAAATCCAATCATCTTGAGTCTCACAATCAAATTAAACGGTAGCATAATAAATCAGCATCAAAAGCCTCTCAATGAGTTGGCAATTGCCATCGATGCCTTCTGTGTTCCTGTGCTATGCACAATGAAAAATAAAAAGCCTTTTCTATCAACCCATTTCAATCAGAAATGGATCCAATGACTGAGTGTTAATTTATGAACCCATGAATGTGTAATGAACTTTAAAACATATAGTAATCAACCTAATACAAAATACATATAAAATTGCAACGTGATTAAAACTCCATCTCTTACAATAGTTTAGTTTTGGGTGGATGGTAGACATCAATAGGTTCAATGTCACAGTCCCTTAATTTTCTGGCAAATTGACAGCAATAATGAGAAGTAAGGAAATACATAAATATAAGCGACGGCAACACATTTTATCTTTTACCAATAAAAGGTGGTTACGGTGTAAACTCAATATGCCCAAAAAGAAAGCTATTTGTTTCTCTAGAATTTTTGTGGTCCTCTACTAGATGGCATGGAGCCAGCCTTTCTTGATTTCTTGTATATTATTGAGATAAATGTGCATAATTAAGATCATTGTCACATTCAAAAACGCCATGTTAGTGCTAGCTGTTATATTTGAATATAAATCTTTGATAAGTTGACTAACTTTGAGAATCTAGTAAATATAATACTATAGTTTATTTTATGTGTAGCAGTGATTAATCTAAGTCGTCATCTATAATCCCAATGAGTTCGACCCCTTTATGACCTGAAAGAAAAAAGAAAAAAGAAACTTGAAGATCTTCAGATCGCCATAGATCTCGCAGGTAGAGTAATTACATTGTCTGGACAATTTAATTTATAGGGGCCTTAGATTACTCCTAGATTAAATTAAATAGGGATGCAATATTTAACAAATTTTTATGACCAGTTTTATAATTTGGTTGCTATAAGAAGCTAGCTATTGGCAGAATATTTAGCATAGCATCCTATTATGCACACTATTATATAAATAAATTACAGTAGGTTCATATAGATGAACTTCACAAATAATCTAATATAATAAATATTCAGGAAGACTCGTACAATTTTTACTGATGTCCAAAGAAAAGGAATTTTGTGCACTAAAAAATTCATATAAGGAAAAACCTTTATTAAAATTGTGAAATTGTTTTCAACCCAACTATAAACCAATCATCAGTAAGACGTATAATATAACTAAACTATACTTTATAAAGACAAATTTTTTTTAACTTAGAATTTTTTACTGGTATGCAAAAGGGTGGCACTGTTTTTCAAATCCAACTAATTAATTATTGGTCAAAATCTAACAGAGCTAATAGCTAATTAGCGGTAGCCTTTCTAAAAGCATAGCTATTTATACTTTTTCTCAAAGAAGTAACAAGACAGAATCTAATGTCATGCCCATAACCTTTGAAATTTTTGAAAAGGGTTTTGCTGCTTTTTATTTTTTATTTATTTGTGAAGTAGAAGTTAAATCAACATGCAAAATAAAAGCAGAAAACGCGTTTATGAACTTTCTACGTGTTATGTTATTGACTTTCTACATGTTACTTGTGAACACAAACTGTGGGAGCTCGGACGTAGTAATTTGGCATATGTGGGAGACTAAATTCAGATCTTACCAAAGACAAAGAGTAGTCAAAATCTGAGAACTCTTCAACTCTAAATTCGATAACGTATCCCTTTATTTTTAATATATTTTTCTCATAAGAGGTCAATTGTCGTATGTTTTGGAGAAAAAAATACTGGGGGAGCTGCTACTTTCACTTTCAAGGTGTCAAAGTTTTAAAAAAAATGAAGTATAAAATATATTTGACTTGTGTGGTTGTTCTGGAAAATGGAAATGGCCTAATATGAGTTTCATTTTGGGAATGGAATGTGTTTGTCCTAGCGAGACCCCTATATTTTCAGCTTCACAAGCATGCTGTGAAAATTTTCGTTAAGGACTCGGCAACCAACTTTTGATTTACCACTGAAAATTAAATGCACACATTAAAAAGAAACAACTTGTGTGGGACCTCCATGATTCATTCACTAAAACAACAGAATTTGGGTTCAAAAAAGGTCTCCACAATCGAAACACACTGATTTCTTAATTGCGAATGTAAACATAGGAATTTGACAAAGCGGCAACACATAATGAAACTTCTAATTATGTAATAGTCCTCATTTCCCATATTATTTGGTCAATCCATCAAAGTAATATTGTTAGGCTTTGGCCAGACAACCGACACCCGGTGGCAAAGAAATAAAGCATACAAATAAAGAAAAGTAATAACCGACTTAAAGTTACGACCATATTTAGTAGGAGTATCCAATCCAGAAAATGAAAACAATAATTGATTTGATCCTTTACAATTTCGAAAGAACACAAAGCCCTTTAAAAACAAATTACCCATATCGTGAATTTAGATACAATTTTCTGTACACCCACTAATTAAACATTCAAATAAGATTCCTTTTAAATTAAGAGGCTTAATGAAATGAAATATAACTATATAAGCAGATATAAAGATCAGAGCCAAAAGTTAGAAAGCTTCTTATGTAATTACCGTAACTATAATTCACCGTTCTCGGGTACATTACAAAGTATAAAAAAAAACAAAACAAAACAAAAACAAAAAAAGCGTTTTGATGTTTTTGTTAGGCTGTACTTATAATCTATGAACACCATCTCCCTCATGATCATCAGATTTAGAGACAGAGATCTTCTAAATTCTCGTGTCCTTAGATCTCTACTCAGATTATACAAGATCCACCAGTACTATGACTGAACTGATCACACCTTAAAGATCTTAAAGAAAAGGGGGACATTTATTACCAAACAATTATACTACAAAACTCTTTAAGACTCGAGAACAAACGGTGTTTGCAGCAGATCATAAGGTGCCCATAATGCATCCAAAGGGCAGGGCCGGTTGGAGTCAAGTCTCACCCAGGGCTTGCCTTTGCCACTCCAATGCAATAAACTCACTGGACCCGGATGCAAATCCCTACAAAGACCCCTGTAATTGTCTCCTCCAAGCCCATGTTGGTTCCATCTATGATCAACAGGCGCTATATTTCCAGCAAACACTAACAAGAACGGGGGCAAAGAACCCAGCTCATAGATCCGCATTCTTTTTTGCAGCTCCATCCATTCAGTGATCTTTCTTGTGTAGTCCCCTTCTCTCCATCTATCCAAATCAATGACCATAACGCCAGTGTTGAAGTAACAAGCATTGCGTCCGGCAAATGTCAAAGACAATGTAGGGTTAGACCAAAACGTGGGCGTGAAATATGAAGTGAAGTTTGCGTTGCAGTACTCAGGAGCGGCTAAGACTGCATGTTCGCCAAGTGGGATTCCGGCCAGTTTTTCAATATCGTCGACGAGGACTAAATCCGAGTCTAGGTACACGACTTTGTGCATACACGAAGGGAGGAGGTTGGCTAAGTAGTTGCGGGCGTAGTTGAGGGGACAGTCGAGAGCTGAGCGGATAGAGGTTGAGATATGGCCTGAAACGGAAGTGTCGTCGAAGGGGTAGATTTGGAACTTGAGGTAAGGGAAAGACTGAGAGATTGTGTTGTGAAGGTCGTTTATGTTTTTGGCGGAGGTGATGAAGTGAAAGAGAATGTTTTGTGGGCAAGAGGAGTGTTGGAGGACGGAGAGAATGGCGGCCATCGAGCCACGGAGGTAGGTGGTGTCTAAAGTCATGGCTACGTGGACTGCTCGGGGTGAGCACATGATGAGACGATGATCATTATTGTTATTGTTGTTGTTGTTGTTTTGGTTGATGTTGGGGCAGTGTGGGGAGTTGTAGAATTGTGGGGCTTCTTTAAATTTGTAAGAAGTGGTGGTGGCATTGGTGGCAGTGACAGAGATGAGGAGGAGGGGGAGGAGGAGGATGAAGTGGTGGTTGCGATGGCGGCGATCCGGTGGTGGTTGTGGTGGTGTTGGGCTGGACATTGGGTCTGGGTGAGATGAAAGAATTAGAAAGGTGAAAGAGAACGAGAGACGTTTTGGTTTTTAACCTTTGGAAAGAGAACAGTACACATACCTATATTTGTTTCTTCTAGTTTCTAGTTTCTAGCTACTTGGCTTTGAACCCACGTTGGTTCAAAGAAGAGCGGCTGGCAAGCCAAGTCAAGGCTTTTTAACCAAGTTCCCACTGATTTAACACATTTGTTTATTCTTTTTCCTTCTCCCTCCTCTATAAATATTTAGACACTAAAGAGATTGAAATATTTGTAACTATCGGGAATTACTTCCTTGGTCAATTAAGGTAGATATAAATTAATGACTAGTGTTGTATATATATAATTGCCATATAAAATTTTTATTTTAAATGATTTAATATTAATAAATTATTATTATTTATCAAATAGTTATTAATTTTTTTTATTTTTTTATTAATATAATAAATATACATCAAATATCTTATTATTTAAAATATACAATTATGTATGCATAACGTTACTTTAAATTAATATGGAAATGGGATGCATCTTTCTTTTTTTCCGAGAAATAACCCCCCAAAAAAGGTACAAGATTTAATGGGTTATTGCGAAACATTTACTATTCTAATGGGAAAAAATACCCAAAAATGGTGGCACTTTAATGACTTCTAAATTCATGATGAACACAACACATCTAGTGGTGGAGACAGAAAGGTCTAGTTTTAAGATTTAAAAAAAAATTATTCATTTATCGTCTGAAAGATTCAACAATATCAATTATTAATGATATATGAACTGACTCCATGCTTGTCTTTGTAGTTGAGCCATCCACGTCCGTGAGAGCTTCAATATAGCATGCTTTTACCTTACATCTAAGCTTTGCAGTAAAATTTCAGCGACAAGTTTTTAGTAAGAAATTAGAAGTTGGTTTTTGAACAACCATAAAATGGAATCGTTTATGTTAGTGATTGGATATGATTCCTACGGCCTACCAACAAAATTATCCCTAACTCTACTTAATTCTCCAAGCAATGTGTCACTTATTAGCATTACTAGATCTTTAAAAATAAAATTTGTTCTCTTTCACTCTTTCTACCTTAATCTCTATTTGCGTCCATACATATGTACAGTAATATTACATATTTTAAATTATTAAATTAATTTTTCTATCCCAATTGCAATATTAATAATCTAAATAGTAAATGAGTTACATATTATTTAAAAATTAAATAATTGAAATATTTATAATATTATTCATAAATTAATAACTATTCCTAAAATTTTATAGTCAAATAGTTAGATATTAAAAAGAGATTGTGTCACAAAAATGATTCTTTTATATATTTTTAGTATCAAATTTAACATAATTAATACTTACCAAATACATGATATGCATTAAAGATTGAATGACACATATAGAAAGGTTTTAGAGAAAAGTTAATTGATTTTTTCTAAAATTTTCTCACTTACAGAAATAGTAAAAAGATACCTTAAACCAAATTTTTACTTTTTAAATCATGTTTTGACTGAATTAATGAATCATATATACATATTTTGAAAAAGAATTAAACTTATACTCTATAAAAATAATTAATTAATAATCATTATTCAATCATGAATCATTGATTAACAACTCATTCTACTATTTATTCTATTGAGATTGATTACATACAACTCCAATAAAATCTCATATTTTCTTGCATATATTTTTTTACATATGAGCACTCTCTTTTTTTGATAAATAATAATTTGAGTATCAAAATATTTTTTTTTACAAAAGAACAAATCATGAATTAATCAATCAATTAAGTATCAAAGTATATTTTTAGAAAAAACGGAGGATGAATTAGTCAATAAAAAAGATAAAAATAAGAAAGTAATTAATTTGAGAGTTCTTAATTATAGAGTTTGAATATCAAATTTAACTTGGTACAATTTTAGAATTGAATCTAATCTTGAAGCGATTATTTTTTTTAGTAAGGTATGAATAGTATCATAATATCTAATTTTTAATATATATATATAATTAATCTAATGAGTTACGTAATTCATCGTATAGTGAGCAACACTGCTATATGTCATTGTTTAATAAATTTATAAATTTTTATAAATTTTACACAGTTTACAATGTACTACAAAATAATATTACGTGTTTAAAAACTCATCATATAATAAATTACATAATCTATTAGATTAATTTTTTTTATATATAAATATATATACATATATAAGAAATAATATATTCAAAAATCATCTCTCTCTCTCTATATATATATAGAGAGAGAGAGAACAAAGTAGTTAGTTCATATGCTATCAAATAAACTCAACCGATTAAAATACACCTACCCCACCTCCAAGTTCCATCCAACTCATACAAGATTTTTTTTATCCCAATAGTATCATACTCATTTAATTTTCTTGTTGGAAGATCAAATTCATTAAATTACACTTTACAAATCTTTCCAAAAACGGCAGGACCTTATTCTTAAAATACAATTATCAACAATAAAAGACTCTCCTATTTCACCGCGTGATCAATTTTCTTACGCTTGTTTTCTGTTTTGGCTCAGCTCCAATTCTTATAGTAGAATTTGAATTTCTACATATATAAATTTTTATTTTAACAAAAAATAAAATTTTTAGAAATAGTATAAAATCTATATAAATTTTTATAATTTATTAGAATATGTAATATATCAATTAGAGAGTGAATAAAGAGTTGGGGCAACTCTGACGTTAAGCATAAACACAAAAAAAAATCATGGAGTATTTGAGCGTTTGACATAAACGTAAAAAAATACTGATAAATTCTTTAAAAATTGATTTATTATTATATTTCTTATGTTTCTATTATAGAGGTTCTTTATGTATATAAGAATTGAATAAAAAAATAAGGATTTAGTGATCTACCGTAAATATAAATAGTTATAATTTATTTTTTTTATTATATGATTAATTTTATTTACAAATAAAATTTTTTATAAAACACATAAAATTTTATTGTACTACATATTGAGTCAAAAAGTTTTAAAGCACGTATGGCTCAATGAATTGAATCAGTACTAATATTAATTATTTAATAAAATTAGTATTAAAATTAATTTTTTTATAATAAATTAATATTAAAATTATGAGTAAATTGATTGATGCTAAATTAAATAACATAATCTGATACATTAACAAATATAAATTTTCATTTAGAAAAAACAATAAAAAGACTCTCCCACAGTTCCACTCCGAATATTAGGATTTGGAGTTGCAAGAACACGAAGCCTTCTCATAATATTTAATCTCTTTGTTGCGTAAATTCAGTGCAAAGCCCTACCTTTGTCCATGTATGTCTCTAGACCAATGGGCACTTAATTTACGTTCTTAATCTCTCTCAGCCACATCGATCACCTGATTGTACGGCCATCTATCAGCCAGAATGACTTAATTATCGGGGATGAATTAATAATATTGACAAAGAGAATGATGCCACGTGGTTCATTTCGTGGGAATGGTGCTGATACCCGACAAAAAGAGTAAATATTTGTCAAACTTAAAATTAAGATATTAGTGAATTTTAAAGCTACATTTAACTTCTCCCCTTCAATTTCCATGTGACGACCTAACACTTTAATTCATTATTAAGCTTCATGAAGAAAATGACTTGTTGCCCTCGCTCCTTGGCACAAAGGAAATGAAACAGGTATACGAGCAAAAAGAAAAGATCACGTAGTTCGGATTTGTATAACATTACGATTTATGAAATCGTTTCCCCATTTTTAGCCAAGAGAAATGACAGTTCCAATATTGCATCAGAGATGGTGGCTAAACTACAAACTCAACCGCATTATTGAATGGCATGTGCACCTCACATGCGCTTCAATAAGTTCTTGCATCAGCTGCTACCTATACAAGTTACAGCAACATGAACAAGGTGGACTCATAATACTTGCTGGCTAGCTCCTCCATTATTAGGGTTTCATTGATGCAGTTTTATATCGATAGAAGCATGTGCCACACATGGACAAACTCCCCCAAAATAACTCCCAATTATGTGGCCGCTTCTCTCTTTTAATTTTCGAAAAAACAAAAATTGTAAGCCCTCCATGTATTTATGCAACAATTTCCCGATTTTATCAAGCAATCATCATCATCATCATGTGCTCTTTGGGTCCCTTTTTTTTTAGACAAAAAGTTTGACCGCAAAAGATATAGAAAATGATTTGCATAGTTTTTTTGCTTTCTTTTTATTTTTTCTAATCACCCACAGTTTGTTACCGACACAAGGGTTGAGTCAAGAGAAGGAAAAAAAAAAGTCAGCTCAAAGATGCAAGCCCATTGGTTCAAACTTTGTGTGACGATACAAAATCCGCGTAAGATTATTTTGCTGACACTACGCGTAAGATTAGTTTGTCGTGCGCGTTTTCAATAAAATAAACAACCCATGTTAACTTTCTGCATGCAATTTCATTTGACCACCAATTAGGATCCTTCTCCATCTTATTATTTATTTATCAACAATTACATATTATATTAATTGAAAATTATTTTTTACTTTCCCAAAAAAAAAACATTGAAAATTATTTTTCACCCCACATTTTAAAATCAAAGCAAGTAGAGATTAAAAAGGGCAGAAATAATTATATAAATGTGTGTTTTCGAAAAGGGTCTAAAGTCTCGAAATTATGAGCATTCAATTGAATCGTTAAGTTACTTAAGTACAATTCTTTATTTTTTCCCCCTCATAATAGCTCTCTTCCTTATCTACAAATATGATAGGAAATTGTTGACAGTGAATTAAGAGCAACCAGTTGCAATTAATATAGTTGTTAGTTGCCCACTTGCTTAGATAGTCCAATGATAAAAAAGCTTACATTGCATCCTAATAATTTTAGGTTCAATTCCTCCTCTTCCATATATATATATAGTTGCATAGGGTTCGCTTTGCTCAACTCTTCTTAGCCCTCTATCTAATTTGAAATTTGAAAATATCGTGTAAGGAAACCGTACAGCCTAGCAAGCAAGAAAAGTTAGAATTCAGTCATAAAAAAAAAATGAATGACACAGTATCGTGGCAGAGGTAGCAGGGCCACAATGGAAGGAAAGTAAGCAAAGCGTTTTTGATATTTTTCGGATTTTGCCTAAAGTCTTGGTAATGGTACATCTTTAGTCAACAATACACGCCTTGTTTGGCAAACTGTGGCAATAACTTCTGCCCACTGGAAAAATCTGGCAAAATTGATGTCATTGATCACTGACTTTTAGAATTTGAAGACACGTTCGGCAAGCCTTGGCGACTTTTGCTCTAAATCTCTTTATTTCATATTCGATCATTTTGTAAATCAAACATATGAAACTAATAAATCAAAAAATTGTTCCTTTACAATGCAAAAAAAAAAACAGAAAAGCAAAGGAGTTATAGAGATGAGAAGTTGATGCAATTCTTCTTCTTGTATGACAACGCGACAATGCTGCTGTCATTATCTTCACGTTCTTTATCATGCAAATAATTCAATGTTAAAGCCAAAATTCGAGCACATGGCTATGTACATCTTTACCTCATTAGAAATCCTAGACCAAACTTAGGTTTCCCCATAGATAGAAGTTTAAATTGGAATTGCATCCATTTGCCTTTCCACTTCTACTATTAACTCAATTACTTGTAGCTTAATAATGGGTTCTATATAAAGTAAAACAAATTGACGGGGTATGTCATATGTGAGCTCATCCCTGTTTATTTTTTGAAAGTGAATCTCGCTTCTCAGTGATACTTTTTATTATCTATCGATTTGTTATCAACTTTTCGTAGGGTCTAGAATTTGATTTCTTATGATAAGAGTCATCGGCATGATGAAGAAGAAGAGATAATGAATTTTCTGTTTTCAAAGATTAACCAAACAGTGGTGGCCCAGCAGCTAGCACGACAATTTTGAAGAGGGGAAAGGACCAACTATTAAGTATTCGATCGGGTACTGTGCATTCCCAGGCCCATCTGGTAGTTAGGATTGCTTTTCAGATTAATTGCCCGGCAAGCAATCAATCACCCACAAATCAATAGCAATTCAATACGCAAGGGAAAATTAAAATGTACAGGCGTCAGGCAATTTAAATGCGGGCTTCAAGGCAAAGTCAACAGTAGTAATTAGACAAGGAACACAAGTACTAATCTTAGAGGTGTACACGAGCAATTGTTCTTGTCACCAATATTAAGTGTCGGGTTTCATTTCCTCCGTATATATGTTGGCCTTTCTTTGGATTACAACTACATGCCAATGAATACCAAAATATGTACAGAACCTAAACCAAATAGGGATGACAAGGATTTTTTCATCCGCGATATCATGTTCACACACATAATATCATTATAATCACTAAAGTGCCTAACCCTAATGGCTTAGGTGACTACAAACTAATAATATGTTGCATTGATCTTTTTTGTTATTTGTTTTTGTTATGGATTATTTAAGTAAGACTTTTAGTTGCATTTTGAAACAAATTTTTTTTTTTATAAAAGATGCAAAATATTGAAGTTAAACCATTTGATTTTTATTGATGATTTGTTCCTTTTCTCTTATGACAATACCATTTCAGTTAGCTAATTTAACATCTTAGAAGACTTCTACAAGACATTGGACTTACGATTAAATGTGAGCAAAAGCTTTATATTCTTTGAATATGTTCTTGACCACACTAATAAGGTTATTTTATATCTAACTCAATTTTGGCATGGAGTGCTATCAGTTAAATATCTTAGTGTCCTCTTAATCTTTGGGAGACTCAAGAAAAAACATTATCAAGATTTAATTAGTAAGATGACAACAAAAAATTTTAATTGAGTGGTTAAGAGACTATTATATACAGAGCGTCTTCAATTACTTAATTATTTTTTAATGAGTATGCATATTTATTGATGCTCTATTTTTATCATCCTAAAGATAATTATCTAAGAAGTGGAAGGTATATGTAGGAAGTTCCTATGTCATGGTCATGATTCTCAAAAGAAAAAAAATGGCTTAATCACATGGTCTCAAGTTTGCAAGCACAAAAGTGAAGAGGGGTTAGGCATGAAATTCATATATACTTGAAATCAAGCAACAATGATTAAACATATATTGAAGCTTTTGGCAGTTAAATCCCTTTATAGGCTCGATGGGTGATTGATAACAAAATTAATGTCATGGTCATGATTCTCAGAAGAAAAAAAATGACTTAATCACATGGTCTCAAGTTTGCAAGCACAAAAGTAAAGAGGGGTTAAGTATGAAATTCATATATACTTGGAATCAAGCAACAATGATTAAACATATATTGAAGTTTTTGGCAGTTAAATCCCTTTATAGGCTCGATGGGTGATTGATAACAAATTTAAAAGATTGAGTTTTTGAGGTATCACAAAATTAATGGATTGCAGTTGGGTATGGCAGAATCTTATGCAACGTAAAAATCAGGCAAAATAGCTAATTGGCTATGAATTGAAAAAAGGTTTTAATTTTTTCTTTTGGTATGATCCATGATTACAGAATATTTCAATATTAAACAAATTTTCTCGTATAAATTTTGGGAACTTTGATATTCCACGTTATGCAAAAGTTAGAAACCTCTAGCGTAATGAGGTGTAAAATCTGTCGGATTTGATGGATGTGCACACTGCTTAAACTTGAAAATTTATTCGCTCCAACCTCTCCATTGCTTCTAGTGATGATAAGATAATTTGTACTGGTTGCTTTAATAGACAATTCTCTATTGATAATGCATATAAAAATTTATCAGGAATATTAAAGAATAGATTATTTACAAAAAGTAAATTGATAAAATGAAGTATTGTTCTTAATTCAAACTATTCATTGTTGTTCTTAATTCAAACTATTCATTGTGTGAAAGTGACATTGAAACAGTATAATATTTATTTTTTGATTGAACATTTATTAGTAGTGTTTGGCAAAGGGTTTGAGTAGTTTGTCAAATTCAGAGACGTTCTATCACTTGGCAAATAAAAATATCTTATTTTTATAAAAAAAAATTAAAAATAAATCTTTTTTTAACAAGATCGGAAGGATTGCTTTTGGTACTTTTATCTATTGTATAGACATAAATGAAACTAAGTAATGATCTAATATAAATCTCCTAATATTCATAATGTCTTTCAATACATTATTAAATATGCTTTATAGATTAAATATTTGAGTGCTTGACAATCATTGAAAAAATATTATAACTAAGTGATAAAACTTAATTCTTGTTTTTATTATTTTACTTTTTGTTTGTGTTCTTGGCTATGTATCCATCTATATTTAGCTGAATTTGGCAATAAAATTATCTTTATTTACTTAAAAAAAAACAACAACAATTGACATAGTTAGATCGTCTTGCTTCTGACGGTGTCGGTGAATCTTGGTGAAAATGATAAGGACGAGGGGAAGACGTACACACAAGTTCATATTGGCAAGTGGGGTTCTTAGAACTACGCTGATAAAATAATGCAACAATTTACTCATTTTTTTTACTGTCACAAAACATAACTGTTTGTTCATTCTGAAAGTTCACACAGATCCATAAAATGACTAGAGTATCCACGATCCATATAGAAATTTGAGATGACAAAATAACCTGTCAATTCATCTACCCCTAGAGCCCAACTTTATAAAAAAAAAATTGATGAAATTAAAAGCAGATTTAAGATGAATTTAATATATAAAATTAAAATTATTAGGAGAGTATGAATTGAATAAAAAATCTGCATATACCCCTAGTAAGTATTCACAGATATTTTTTATTTTAGTTTATTCTATAGTGTGCTTATGCAAGTAAATTTTGTCTTTTTTTTTCCTTTAAGTTAATATGATAGCATTATTTTTTTTACCACAGCAATTGAAATTAATATTTTTCTTTTTACTAAAATGAAGAAAGAAAATAACATACATTTTTGTTTTTATGGTAATTAAAATTTTACTTTTATATGGTAAAGTGTTATCTTTGAATTGAACTCACTTAGCATTTTAATGTAAAATCTGAACTAGTTCTTCCCTTGCAGTTATAAGCATAAACTATAAAATATTAAGTTCTTTTCTTTGTAAATTTCACATAGAATAATATTTTTAGGAATATATGATATTGATTAATATGTTTTATAAATTTTATTTAAAATTAAAGTTATCATTTTGTATTTTTTATACTAATTTTATAACTTTTTAAAAATTCACAAGTAACCTTCTACAAATTTGAGTAAATTTTATAATAAAATTTTAAATTTGTAATGAATTTGATATTTTAATTTAAAGCGAATACGGACATATATATTTAGAAGTACTGTTCTAAACTGGATCTACTGTCATCTCTCAACCACATCCTCCCATGAAAAATAGCTTGTGCAGAAAAAAGAATGTTTGCATTTTAATATCATCAATTCATGGAAAGAGGATCAGTGTAATTTCACAGAACCATGATAATGTTACTAAAAATCTGCAGAAAATGAAATCAAATGCCCTATAGAATAACACCGGGCACTACTTCAATGACATTTAAGGGAGCTTATCTTAAAATCAGTTATGTTGTTCACTACTTGGAAAACGAAACAGACATCATGCCTGTTGGATTGTTCATCCATGTCCGTAATTGATGTCACAACCAAGTCCTGTGTCATTCCATCCCTTGAACAAAACAAGAATGAAAAAGCAGAACAAGACAAAAAAGTCCCAAGGGGAACATGCAAAAACAATCATTGCAAAATTATTGCCAATTGAAAAGCATATATCACAAAGAGTTAAATTTTTAACAGTTTCACCATCTACCTAAAACAAAAATGGGAAGATCAAGTACTAGATTGAAAGAATCTAACTTCAAGTTAGATGGTTGCTATCTTTTCATATCACTAATATCAAATGTTAAACCAACTTATGCACAAATTGATTACACTACGCATCTAACTTCAACAAGACTTGTATACCCATTCCGTTTGTCCAGCACCTAAATCAAGATCTTCAATTCTTGAACACTAAATGTTGAAATCTGAGACTTTAAGTACCCATCTCGCCTGTACAAAACTTTACATTTTCACCACATATACCTGGAGGATTTTCCCTTTCCGAGTTCAACACTTCCAATTACACACACCTCAAAACTTGAGACTAATTGCTGAAAAAGAGTAAAGCATAAAACTTGAAACTAATTGCTGAAAGAGTGAACCATCAGATGTGCTAGTCAAACCAACATGAAAGACAAAATAAAAATAAAATATTCTAGCAAAAGCCATCTACAGTTGTAAGTAGAACAACTCGGTGAAGCACTTGCATAAACATAAATGTTGGTATCCCAACTGATCAAAAAACTTGACTTATCACTCCAAGAAATTTTATAAGTCAAGTTTTTTGATAAATTTTATAAATTTTTAAACTTGACTTATAAGATTTCTCACTAGACACTAGAAGGGGAAGAAAGGTCATCGATTGTTAAGACAAATATTGGGGCCATTGATACTAAGAGCTGTTTCATCTACCATCAACATATCACTCCAAGAAATTTTATCCCGCAGTTTGAAAATTGCAAAATGATGGCAGTATGTAGAAGATAGTTAACAGGCCTCTCCTTGTTGAAGCTGACTGGAGTAGCAGCCAGGCTAACATAGCCAATCAAGGTGCCATAAAAATATTTTATATTCCCATCCTCCATCTCACATCCCTCCTAATCCCGACATCAGAACTAATGGTAATGGAAAAAAAAATAGCAAAGCAACAAGCTAAGAAAGGAGGCTACAACAAGTTTTTCTTTCAAGTGGATTCAATTTGCTTACACATATGAAAAACATATCAAAGAAGGTAATATCTAAATCTTGTGTCAACTTAAAAAATTAAAATGGCAGTAGATGTGTCATGTGTTTGCTGCAAATAAACATGATAAATCAAGTATTAACAAAAACTAATAACCATAAAAATATGTAGAAAATCTTTTAGAGGCTGCAGCGAAGGAACTTTGAGAAAGAAAGGCTTCTGAGGTAATAAACAAACATGCAAGAGAAATTTGTTTTTTGGGGGAAACAAATACAGAAACTTTTAAAAACCTAAGATGCCAATGACAGTATCATATGAATAATTTTTTCTCAAGCACAAAGAGTAGTCACCAGAATAGCTAGTGTATTTACAAACATTGAAGATGACAGCTCAAAATAACCAATACAAGTTTGAGTTGAAACAGCAAATTTATTTACCAACAAAGCAGAGCAAGGATCACAAAGAAACCAATGAACAAAAGAAGATTTTTCAAAACATTGTCAGCCTGCTGCCCTCGAGTTGGCTGCGGAAACCCACGATCCTGGCCACCCTGAAACGTATTGAAGCCATAGGGAAAACCAGTGGTCGTTCCATAAACTGTAGCATCTGGGAACCCATGAAAATGAACATTGAACAATGAAGGCAATAGGCCACCAAAACCCATAGTAAAGTTGCCAATCCTTGCAGTTGCCATTGGCATAAATCCCCCAACTAATCCAAATCCCAAATTAGCAAAATTACTGGTTTCTGGGGGTGGAGCTGCTGTTTCAGGTCTTTGCCCAGCAGGACGGCGTGGAATTTCCATCCCTGGGTAAGATTTTGATCGCGGGTCGGTCTGGGTTTTGCCTCTACCATAAAGAGGAACCAGTTTCTCCTCTTGTATGACCGCCTTGCAAAGGGGGCATTCCTGGGAATGCGAGTGATGGTGAAGCCATCTGTAAAGACAAGGCCAACAAAAGAGGTGGCCACAGAGGGTGACAATCGGGTCTTGGGCCAATTCAAAGCAGATATTGCATTCAAAATCACCCGCATCATTGGAACCATTACTCGAGCAAGACCGGTTCTGAGACGGTATGCTTGTTGATTCCTCAAATCCACTTGCCATCTCTTAACCAAAATGCAACCCCCTACAATCATATAAATCATCAGTCAAACTCTAAACAAGTCATATGCTGAACAACTCTACAACACGACTAGATTCATGATAAACAAGAATAACAGCATATCAAAAAAAAAAAAAATTTACCCTTTCTAAGATTAATCCATAAACCAGCAATCATTCACTAAAAAAAAATATCAGTCTAGTGACATCAAATTCACCAACTTCATTCAATTAAACAATGTTCAAATCAATGGAAGTTACCATCACTTTACCCTAAAATCTTAACAACAGCAATTTCAAAAAGAATTTGTTTGACAAGAACACAAATTTCGATCATCCTACACAAAACCCAGAATGGCAATTCAATAGCAGATCATAGTAAAACAAATAGAATCTTAAATTTCTAAGCAAATCCCGTCCGAAAATATAATATATATATATATATATATATATATATATATTAAAAGATTGTTAACATAAGGCGAAGAAAACTGACCAGGTGATCGAGAGAAAAGCTTGATCGGCGAATCCCCAATTTAGAGAAGTACGGAAGATGGGTAATTTATGATAATGCCGAACGCAAACTGGAACTCAAATATACTGCTTTGGAAGATTCCAGGTTGTTCTTATATTGCAAGTTAAAAAAAGTCATCGTGTTCGGTTTTTGACTTTTAACAGTTCTGGTATTTTGTCACATAATCGTGCGTCCCTCAAATCGCTGAAGGAATGTTAAGGGGCCACCAACCGTTTGATCTACGGCCTACCAACTACATTACGCCGATCTGATGGGCCTACTCGTTCGGGCTTCCAAATAGATTGGACTGGTTTTCACATGATCCAGTCTAATTGAGATTTAAACAAAACGAGTATTTCTATTTGACCCCCTCTGTAAGTCTCACCAACCCCAATCTAACATTGTTATTTGAATTCCAATTTTATCCTCAAGTAAAATTATCAATGAAGTTCTAAGCATACCACATGTATTTATATCATAAACAATAATAGGCGTTAAGTCTGCTATGTCAACATTGTTGGGCCTAAGCATTTGGGCCTGTTTCAGCCGAAAATAGGGCTTAAATATTTGCTTAAACGAAAGAATAAATTGGGCTGAGGTTAGATTTTGTTTTCAAACACAACAAACTTTTGAGTTGTTGTTTTCAGGATTAATTTTGTTCAAACAAGAAGCAAACGAGCAGATAGGAAAAATAAATTCCTTGGAAAATATATATCTTTCTTTAAAAGTTAATTGAATAGATCTCTTTCACCAGCTGATTTAAGACTTCAAGTTGGTGTAAAGACTTGAAAGTTATAGTTTACAACTTCAATTTAAAATTTTAAATTGATAAGTAAAAGTTTAATATTAGTATTAAAAATAAATTTTTAATAATTTTTTTTATGTTAAACGTAAATTTTAATAGATTTGAATCAAATAAATTTTTTCGTCTAATCAACTAAAAATAAAAAAAATCTTTAATAATTACGTGAAACGTAAATCATAATAGGTTTGAATCAAGTAGATTCGTCGTCTCATAAATTAGAAAAAAAATTAACTAAAAATAAATATATAAGGATTTGAACTTAATATCTGAACTCTAATACCATATTAATTTATCATTCAACTTAAAATTTTAAATTAATAAATAAAAATTTAATATTAATATTTTTGACAAATTTTTAATAAAAATCATTTTATTAAGCAAATTTGGCACAAAAATATAATTCATTTGGCAGGTAAGTCAAAGGGGGCACTTTGTACTGAGAATTTGTTGTGCAATGTAAGTTCAATTTAACTTGTTGATTTTAATAAGTAATACTCAAAAAATTCAAAGTGCATGCATGGTAGGTGTTTTGATAAAACAATTAAAGCAATTTTGGCTTCAACCAAAACATAATAATTAAAATGGATGCACTCCTAATAAAGGGATAACCAATGCACTCCTGATGTGATGGCCCTTGAAAAAAGCTTACTCTGCCAAATGAACGAAGAAACAATTAATAATATGACAAAATAATAATTGCAGCAGCAACTCCCAATGCAACTTGATTTTAAATCACGGATTTTTATAGTGCTTTTGGCTCATTTTCGCAAAATTTTTTTTTTTTTAATCCTGAATGTCAATGTCGTCGTGGCCATCTTAAAACTTAAAAGGAATTCATGGTGCTAATTATCGTGGTTTCCTTTGTTTTTTTTTTTAAAGTTTTTTTCTCTCTTTTTTAATTTTGTAAAAAAAAAAAAAATTTTATAAATTGAAGCTTTGTCTGCACATGTCCGTACATTAACTAAACTCTGGCCATGAATCCTCAACAGCCATACAAAGGATAAAGTTATAAAATATAGGGTAAAATTGTAATAATATTAAATTTATAAATTTATATCTCTCAAATTTTTTTCTTATCTTTCATTTAACCTAGCAATTGAAAAGTGATTCCTTTATCAAATTTTAGTAATAATGACATTCTTTTTTTTTTATCATAATTTTACTATTTACATATTTATTTTTATATCCATACATATATTTTAATAATTACAGATTATTTAATTTAATATTTATTTTATATTTTATATTTTTGTACGTTATGTCACTCGAATTTATATTTAAAATAAGTACTTTTTTTAGTTTTATTTCTTCTTATAACTATTGATTTGATTTTGTAATGAGTCTATTTTATAATAATGTAGAATAAGTTTATATAAAATTCGTTTTATTATAATAGTCAGTTGCTTGTGTTAAAATTTTTTATGATTAATCTAATCTTATTCTTAGTTAAAAAGATCCATTGTTAAAATAGATAATTAAAAAGAAATAAAAATAATATGTTAACGTATGTACATATATATAAATAGTATTATTTATATAAATATTTATGCATAAAAATTTTCATTGTGTATCAATAAGATTACATTGACAGATGTTATAATAATTGTAGTTGAAAATCATTAATCTTTATATCTTTTTATTATATTAAACAAATTGTCCAAAAAAAGTAATAATAATGTGTTTTTGAAGACTAATTGCAAGAGTCCTTAAACAACTAACTGCTCATAGTCACGGGCGTCATAATCACAATGTGTTTCCACTACTGCTCATAATCGCGGGCGTCATAATCACAATGGTTTCTCCTTTTCCAACCAAGCTAGTAAAAGGAAATGCAATCTTGTTCAAAAACAACAATTAATTTCATGTGATTAATGGAGCGTGAAGAATGGGCAGCTAGCTCAAATTAGAGACAAATATTTCATGCGAATATATAATTTTATTCCTAGATGTCTATTTGTGTTACAATTAATTCATATAATATAAAACATCTATTTGTGAATAACGTGTGGTGAATATCTGACAGCTACACCACGAAGAAATGAAACTAGCTATTTCATTTGTTAATTAATTAATTAGTAAACAGATTTGATTTTGGAAAAGTAGGGCTCGGTTACAAATACAATCCAAGATTTTCAACTCTTTTTATCTTTATGGGAAGATATATAAAAGCCCTTCCATCATCAACTTGATTTCGTAGGTTCATTGACAATTCCCCACATGCCAAATTTCGGTATATTTCTCCAAAGATTCCTGAGAGATGCAATTCCTGATCCTGATCCACATTTCAAGCCAAAAATAAATAACTTCTCCGACATTTTCAGAAATCAATATTGAAGAAAAGCATACTTTGTGGAGAACGGAAGTTAAATAGGTCTAGAAGAATTAAAACTTGCAATCAATATGTCAATTTGTAATTTAATATGAAATGAGTGAGCCCCTGCTTGGCAACTACTTCTTTGATCAAATCTGCAACACCTAATAATACAACTAGTGTAACACTAGAGATTTAACATTCTTGAAGTCATACATAGTAAAGTTGAGACGAAATGATTAAGTTATATATATAAAGTCTCATCTCAATTAATACGAGACTTTTTAAAAATTTAAGTTGATATCGAGACTCAAACTCAGATAAAATCATACTTTATCAAATGAGTAAATGATTTAACTAAGCTTATAACAACTTTATAATTCAAATATAGTTACTACTTAATCGAGTTTGTAACAATTATCAGATAAATTAACCTACATAATTAAGCTTATAATAGCCTTATAATTTAGATATGGTTGCTTCTTAATTGAGCTTATAACAGCGTTATAATTCAAATATAGATTCAATTTCTAATTGTCCACATTGAAAATGATGTAACACAATAATTTGTCATAATTCAGATACAAATTCAATTTCTAATTGTCCTCTTTGAAAATAATGTAACACAATAACTTGTAACTGTATAACCATGATGTCACGAGGCAATGATACATATATACATTTTTTCTTCTGGGTCAGTTAGATAGGCAATGCAAGATAAACTTTAAATGGTTAAAAACTAATTAATATTTGAAATGTGCATAAAATAATCAACTTAATATGGTGTGTATATATAAAATTTGTGAAAGGAGATGCTCACCATAAATTAATTATAAAGATTTTCTTACCGACTCCGTCTTAATTAATTGAACAAATAAAGGATTTGGTAGTGTGTTAGTGTTCTATGTGAATGTGATAGCTAATTGCTTGACGCCGGGTTAGCATGGTTTTAAATAAAAGACTCTTTGTTATAATATTTATGGACGGTGAGTGAGTGCTTATATATATATATATATTATTACTCACATGTAAGTTGAACGAAATTAAATTTATAAATAGGATATATGTTTACGACATGTATGAGGCGAAATTGCAAATAATAAATCAGGATTAATTGTAACTGTTTAATATTTATGTTGTTAAATAATCCATCTCATTTTGGTGACTTCAAATTTAAAAGGCTCGCGAGAAATGAGATAGCCTTGATTGTCTTTTTGGAGAGATGCCCTTTCTTTTAATTCACTCAGAATAATGAATATGAAGCAGGGAATGGGACCATGGCCATTGCAGCAGATATTCATTTTTAAATAAATTTGTGTACTGAGCTTGTTCTTTCGTGGCTTCAGAAATAGACACCCACCGATAGGATTATGAAGTCGCGTTTGTCACTTCAGTCTCAGTGCAACGTCAAATCAAAGAATGGCGTTGCGATTGTATCTATGCATTATTAACACTCAGGAAAAAAAACTTTGTTTTTATTATTACTATTGTGAATTGCCATTGTGTTAATATTTATGAGTTTGGGATTAGATTACAATTACACATGGAAGACAATGTTACAGCTTTTTTTTTTATTTTTTATTTTTTTTTAAGAAGCTCATTTTCATTAAAGAATTTAAATAAAATACATATTAAGATTTTTGATACAATTATCAAAGCAGTTAATAAGACCTTAAGATATGGTTATACGAGTGTTTGATCCTAATTTTTTACTATCAAGAAAAATAATAATATTTTTATTCAAAAAATTCTTTAAAAAAAAAAAAAATAATACAATTGGAATAACTCAAGAATAAAATAATAACACTTTAAGATATGTTTATATACTGATAAATGTTTGATCTTAATTTTTTATTATTAAGAGAAATAATAATATTTTTATTTAAGAATTTTTTTAAAAAAAAATATAACTCAAATAACTCAGAATAAAAAAAACAATCCTCACGCAAAAAGAGAAAATACAAACTCAACTAAAAACAATTGAAATAGAATATATAACTAATACCAAAACAGTTTGAGAAATCTCAAAAATCAACCATCAAATAAGCTCAAAATTGCACTGAAGAACAACTTGATTTTGGTGTTGCTAAGAATATCTCATATAGTCAAAAAAGGTTAGTGGCTACTAACCCTGCGACGGAGAAGAATTGTGATTGGGTCAATGAGCTAGTCAACTATAGATCATGAGCTGCATCACTCTAGCAAGATCCAGGTAACCTTGGCAACTAACAATCTTCATGAATGAACGACTGTCGACTAAGCACCAGACAAGACGACAAGCAAAAAGAAGCATGATTGGCGAGGCTCGTCGAAAAGCACACCGATAGAGAAAAAACTTACCATGGCTTGCCGGAGAGAGGGAATGGCAGTGGTGGTTGGAGAATTTGCTCAACTGGAGCCAGTTTGGCTCTAACAGGGGACCGCAGCTGCTCCAAGGGGCCTCTCAACTGTTTGCTAGCCAAAAAAGTCAGAGAGACAAATAAAAACTTGGACAAAAACCCTCAAACCAAAAAACTAATCCAATTTCAGCATAATCTAAACCTATAAGAAGAGGTGTTGTGGATATCACGCCATGCACTTCAATTGAACACTCCAATGGCATCAACTAAGCCACAACCTTGATACCTTTTTTACTCTATGCGCAACGAAAAAAATCATAACTCACACCATAAGCAAGAACACATAAGATTAACACACCAATAAAGATAAAGAAAACAAATCAATCACAAGACACAAGATATACGTGGTTCGGCCCAAAATTGCCTACGTCCACGGAGGATCCATGATCCAACTTCTTACTATTGAAATAGATCATTAAGTATCTTCTTACATCAATGGTCTCACAAAACCCCTTAGTATCTCTCATAGAGACCTATAACTATTTACCCTTGATCACCATGACTCCCTAAGACCTCTTAGTATCTCCTCATAAGAGATTTTTACAAGAAACACAAGAATAGCCCGAGCATCTAAGTCAAAAGAATCTATGATGTTCCTCTTTTATTCACTCAAAGAACTTAAAGAAGAAAACACCCCAAAAGGTTACACCCTAGTGCACCACGCACTTAGTGCCTACCTAGCTCCTCTATTCTCTCTTATGGTTACATCTTGAAATCTTAGATGTTTAATCTAAAATAAAGGTTTACAAATGATTATATAGGGTGTATTTTGTGCCTACTAACCCTATTACTTGTTGGAGTAAGAGTCCACTTGTTTTGGAAGTCCAAAACTCGAAATTCTGAACCAAAACGGACATCCTGACTGGTCTGGGCGCCGCGACGCTCATCCTTGGGCGCTGCGGCGCTGGCCCTTCTCATGCTCATCACCGCAGCGCTGGTTTTCTATGTTGAGTACCGCGGCGCTGGAAGCTCTCTCGAGATTTTTTCGTTTCCTTCACGTCTTCAAGTCCCGTTTTACTTCCCCCTTCGTGTCCCACACGTCCTAAACTTCTCCATACGTGTCCCACACGTTCTAGACTTCTTTTGACTCTCCACTTTGGTATTCATCTCAATTCTTTTCCAACCAAGATTGTTGGATCACCAATTTTCCAACAAATCCCCTCATTGATTCAAAATCTCTCCTCATGAAGCTAATCACCGTCACCCCTCCTTGACCAATGCTCACTAGCATGGTCTATAAGTCAAGTCCCCGACTTAACTAAGGCTCTTGCGACTACGGTCTCCAAAGATTCCTGAATGCTGATTTCTAGAGTAGTTCAATGTTGTGATCTTCTATGTCATGAAAAAAGTATAACCACATCCCTTAATAGTGAAAGCCCATTCTCGTCATTGCTACTCTTCTCACACATTCTCTTTCGACCCCTGCCACAAAGTGATATATCAAAAGTTGCTTTATGGTAAGTTTCAAATCAACCCCTATGTTGATCTCATTGTAAGTACTTTTCTACAAGCACATAGCCTCCCTCTGTGCTTTATCATTCCCTCGATTCTTTTGCTTTCCCATTTAGTATTCATTCTGTATGCTTTCCATGAATCTCCCTATTTCGATCTAGCAGTCCCGAGTCCTTTAAGTCTTCATTAGATGAGGAATGAAATCTCATACCTAGTCCCTCCCTTGTATTTTTTACTATGTAGTCTCAATCTTATTCTACCAATACCTTATGACTTACCACAAGCCATATTTCTCCAATTGGTAAATAACGATTCTCCATGACTCATATAAAAACACTACCTTAGATCCCAAAAATAGTTCGTTCAACAGACACTGATTCCTCCAAAAGCTCTCATGCGATCAAGGTGTTTGCCTAGTCATCCAACAGACTTGCAAATCCACCCTCCTTCTATCTTTGTCTTCCTCTTAGGACTATCCCTTTGAGTGCCCTAGACACCTTTTAGATCTGCCCATCAATCTTGATTGTTCTTCTTTTGCCATATTTATTTTGTGTCGAATCTGAATGATTCTTCTAATTAGGACCTAGATGACGTCATCTTCTTGGTAGTCTTCTTTTTTAAGAGTAAGCCTTACTCAAAAAATAAAACTCCCCAGTAAAGCCATCATCTTTTCCTCTTTCAGATAATGATCTTCCCTATTGTTCTTCTCTTATATTTGTGAGTGCCCATGGCTGACAATCTTTTGCTCTGCAATCTTACACTGCTGCCTATGCTCTGCAATCTAGACTTCAACACATGCTTCTAATATCAGTTTGTAGCTTCAACCTAGCTCTGATATTAGTTTGTACTTCAACCTAGAAGGAGGGTGGATTTGCAAGTCTGTTGGATGACTAGGCAAATACCTTGATCGCATGAGAGCTTTTAGAGGAATCAATGTCTGGTGAACGAACTATTTTTGGGATCTAGGATAGTGTTTTCATATGAGTCATGGAGAATCATTATTTACTAATTGGAGTAATATGGGTTATGGTAAGTCATAGGGGATTGGTAGACTAAGATTGAGACTACACAGTGAAAAAGACAAGAGAGGGACTAGGTATGAGATTTCATTCCTAATCTCATGAAGACCTAGAGAACTCGGGACTGTTAGATCGAAATAGGGAGATTCATGGAAGGCATACAGAAGGAACACTAAATGGGGAAGCAAAAGGATTGAGGGAGTGATAAAGCACAGAGGGAGGCTATGTGCTTGTAGAAAAGTGCTTAGAATAGGATCAACATAGGATTTATTTGAAACGGACCATAAAGCAGCTTTTGATATATCACTTTGTGGCAGGGGTCAAAAGAGAATGTGTGGGAAGAGTAGCAATGGCGAAGAATGAGTTTTAACCATTAAGGGTTATGGTCATAGTGTCTTTGGGACATAGAAGATCATAACATTGAAATACTCTAGACATCAGCATTCAAGAATCTTTGGAGACCGTAGTCGCAAAAGCCTTAGTTAAGTCAGGGACTTGACTTATAGACCATGCTAGTGAGCATTGGTCAATGAGGGGTAACGGTGATTAGCTTCACGGGAAGAGATTTTGAATCAATAAGGGGATTTGTTGGAAAATTGGTGATTCAACAATCAAAGTGGAGAGTCACAAGAAGTCTAGAACGCTTGGGACACGTATAGAGAAGTCTATGACGTGTGGGAGACGAAGGGGGAAGTAAAACGAGACTTGAAAACGCAAAGGAAACAAAGAAATCGTGGGGAGCTGCCAACGCCACGGCGCCCAGGGCTGAGCGCTGCGACGATGGGCGAGAGAAGGGCCAGCGTTGCAGCGCTCAGGGACGAGCGCCGCAGCGTCCAGACGGGTCAGGATGTTCGTTTGGTTTGAGATTTAGAGTTTTGGGAAGTTTTGGACATCCAAAACAAGTGGACTTTTACTCTGATAAGGAATAGGGTTTGTAGGCACGAAATATATCATATATAAACACTTGTTTAAGATTAAGCATCTAAGATTTCAAGATGTAACCATAAGAGAGAATAGAAAAGCTAGGTATGCACTAAGTGCATGGTGCATCAGGGTGTAACGTTTGGTGGTATTTTTTTTTTAGGTTCTTTGAGTGAATAAAAGAGAAACACCATAAATTCTGTTGGCTTAGATGCTCGGGTTATTCTTGTGTTCCTTATAAAAATTTCTTATAGTGTGAGTTATGATTTTCCGTTGCGCATAGAACAAAAGGAGGTGTTAAAGTTTTGACTTAATTAATGTCATAAGTGTGTTAAATTAATGTGTATGACTTGATATCTGCAACATTAACATATCTAAGAATGAGTAGCTCCTGTTAAGTAAAATTTGCTTGGTAAGCAGTGATTGTTGTCCTGCAGTGAATGGCAACGGCAACAAAGTCCTAGAGTTTGCAAAAAGAAGGTATGGACGACAGAGATGACGAAGACTTGGCGGCGGCTAATAGAGGCGCGATCAAGCTGGTGAGACCAAGACAAAAGTCAACGAACGTTCAACGAAAACTGATCGATCTTGACAAGGATCGGCGACTTTACTAAATACTAACACATGCCAGAACTCCTCTGTGGAAAAACCAAATACCAAAACATAAATAAAAACATTGAAAAAAACAAAATAACAAAAAAACAAAATAAACATGAAAAGAGTGGAGATCCGTGAAATAGGTAAGTGCGTCCTCCGAAAATGGAGGATAGAAATCTCCTCTTCGGTGGGGATGGGAAAGTATTGGCGGCGGCGACAGCTAGGATTTGTGTTTTTTTGAGTGGGAAGAGTTTTAATGATGACTTTTGTTTGCATTCTTTAAGACAGCACGAATCTTGAAAAGTTACATATTGAGTAAATAGTAATGGTACGTTTCTCTTATAAGGCACCGGCTATGCCTATAGTGTATATATACTTGTCGACCCAACTCTTTTCATGGTGCAAATTTGGTGTATCTTGATCAAACATCCCTTTTATGTTTTATGTTGTCACTTACGCAAACAAATCCATTTCTCAATGAAATGGCCTGTCACCGTATCAAAGCAATCTCTAAACAATACTAGAATTCTGAAAACTTACTTGAATTTATAGGAAAGGTATCATTTCACGTTGCTTATGCATCAATCCACCAAATTAGTGCATTTTGTTAGTCTTTATTCTTTAATCCACTCTAATAAATTTATTTTTCTCTCATTCCAGAATCGTTTTTTTTTAAAACTCAAAAACCTATAATGTTATTTTTAAAATAAAAAAAACTATAAAAATAAATTAAACACATGTTACATATGGATATATACATATACGTCAAATTCAAGCGAACCTCCTTTCTTCCCAAATTTATTTTTCTGATCAGCGTCATTGATTCGATTCCATATATCATCACCACCGGCACATGGTAGTTGTAAAACACGCCCAAAACTTACACGTGCGACCAATGACATAACACCACGTGTGAGTAGATTTGAATTTTCCAACTCTTCATGCCAACCAGTCGTTCACGTCCCCCTTTTTTAATCCCCTAAAATCTCCCACTCCCCGAGATATGATATATGTACGAGACTCCCTTTGAAACTTGACTTTGTATCAAAATTACCAAAACCTCCTGCATGATCCCGAGTTAACAACACAACAAAAAACCTCCGCCGTCCGATCGTCATCTCCCGTCAACGATGATGATCGCCGCCACCATCGCCAAGACCTTCACATACTACCTCTCCGAACACCCATCCATCATCAACTTCCGGTGGAGCCACACCCAATCATGGGGCTCCACGTGGTCCTTCCTCTTCTCCTCTATAACTCTTTACCTCGCCCTATCTCTCTTCCTCCACCTCCTCTTGTCCCTCCTCCTCCGCCGTAACCACTCCGTCTCCCTCGGCCCCATCCCCGCCATCCACAGCCTCTCCATGTCCTTCATCTCCGCCACCATTTTCGCCGGCATCCTCCTCTCCGCCGCCTCAGAAATCCGAGAGACCCGGTGGTTCTTCCGCCGCACCAGAACGACACCGTTTCAGTGGCTCCTCTGCTTCCCTCTCGGTACGCGCCCTTCGGGTCGCGTCTTCTTCTGGTCGTACATCTTCTACCTCTCGCGCTTCATCCACATGCTACGTACTTTCTTCACAATCCTGCGACGTCGTAAAATCGTCTTCTATCAACTGTTCTACAATTCCATCTTAACGTTCATGTCGTTTCTGTGGCTGGAGTTTTCGCAGTCGTTTCAGGTCCTGGCGATACTATTCACGACGCTGGTTTCTTCCGTGGTTTACGGATATAGGTTTTGGACGGGAATAGGGTTACCGAGCGCGTGTTTTCCACTCGTCGTGAACTGTCAAATGGTGTTGTTGGGGTGTAACTTAGTGTGTCACGTGGGTGTGCTTATGATTCATCTTATGAAGAAAGGTGGGTGTAATGGGATCGGTGCCTGGATTTTTAATTCGGTGTTGAACGGTGCCATCTCGTTGCTGTTTTTGAAGTTTTATGTGAAGATGCTCTTGGAGAATAGAAAAAATAATAATGGATTCTGTTCCTGTTCGAGCAAAGGGAAAATTAAGGACGTGCAACAAGAAAGAAAGGAGCTTTGATGTGATATTCTGATGAATTTGAATTTAATTCCCAGTCTCAGTCTCAGCACAGCTATTGGGAAAATTCCCTTTTCTTCCGGGGTTAAAATGGGTAAATATTAACATATAAATGGTTTAAGGACTGTGTACGTATAGCATAATTTAAGGTTAATTTTGCCTCGCTTCTTTTTTGGAAGAGTAATCTGCTTTCCTTAATTAGTGAATATGTCATCTTACAGGTAACCATTAGACTATTTAAGGAATGATTGCAGTTCTTAATGGAGTTTTTAATTTTGTCGGTCCATGATAAAAATCAATATTCCTATGAAAATTTGCAATTGCTATTATTTCTGTTACTTTCAGAAATTTGTTGGTATTTGTCGATGAGGTTTTGCGGACTGTCTCAGACTCCTCGCAATTTAACCAAGTTTGCAGAATGATCACTCTGATAAAATAATTACCCTGTCCTAACGAAAAGCCACATCCCTGAATGAATTTTTGGCAACCAAGGAATATAGTAGTACTTAACTCGATCAACTTACTGTAGACAAACTGACCCAAGGGACAAAGCTTGGGCAAAACTTTTTCAAAAACAAAAAGTAAATTGCAGATTACAATGGGGTATTAACACTTTTACCCCCTGAAGTTTGCACAAATAATATTGTTATGGTGGCTATTAAATTAATTATGTTATACTCCTTCTATCTAATCTCAGTTATCTTTTTCGTTTACACTTTTATTATTTTTTCCTTTAATTTGAATTGTCTTATTTTTTTAATTATTTTGTTTTATTTTTATTTTTTTCCTTTTGTTTTCTTTTTGTTTTCTTTATGCATTACAAATAAATAATTATTTTTTTATTAAATAAATTATTATTAATTATTATAATAAAATATTATTAAATAATAAAAAATAATTTGTATTTATTTAATGATTAAGTAAATAAATAAAACTTATTTTTATTTATAAATCTAATTAATTATTAATAATAAAATAAATATAAATATTTCGTATGGGGTGTGTTGTGCGCTCGACCTATATATGGGCGTGCATGTGCGGCTGCATAGCATGCAACGTATGCACGTCTCGTGTGTTACATGTTATTGAGCGTATCTCTTGCACATTGCAATAAATTAATACTATAATTTGATTTAATAAAATAAATAATACAATATACTTTGCAACTACTCGAATTACGGCCCCAAATATATATAAACTTAAGTATTCTATTTTAGTATGTTAATTTTTTTAACTTAAACATTCAATAAAATCGTCAAATATTTGTATTTGTCTAAAATATATCTACTAAAATTGTACACCTGAACTTAATTTTTTATTACACGTTCTAAAATTTTTAATTAAATATCTAATATTTATTTTTATTCTTTATACTAATTTATGTGTTAGTTTTAATTTTTAAGAAACTCAAAAACTTAGAATGGAACTTGAAAAAATACAATTATAAAAAAATTAATGGATTATATAAATATAATACCACATTGTATCATTTCCTTATTTCGTATCTTGGAAATTACATTTATTCTTATGTTACAAACCTAATTCAAATTTGGTTTGAAGGGAATGATTGTTCAACTAAAACTATTTAGTTCAATTAACAAATAACAAGAATGTGATTATGATCACAAGAAAAACTCAAATATTAATTTATTGTAATTTTTATAGTTTATTATAAAAATATTAATTATAATACAAAATATTAATTAATTTATAATATTAATAATTATGAAATAACTATAATGATATTTCTCTTAATTATTTTCTTATTTTATTATAATAATAATTTGAAACAAACTATAAGGATATTCTGTTGTTATTTCTTATTATCAAATGTTAACTAATTTGAGTCTCTTATTTCTTTATAGTATATAGTTCATTATAATGAAAATATTAATTATAATACAAAATATTAATTGATTTGTAATATTAATATTAAATATTAATAATTATGAAATAACTATAATGATATTTCTCTTAATTATTTTCTTATAATAATAATTTGAAATAAACTATAAGGATATTCTGTTGTTATTTCTTATTATCAAATGTTAACTAATTTGAGTCTCTTATTTCTTTATAGTATATAGTTCATTATAATAGTTATGTAATAATATTTTATTATAATAATTAAAATTTTTATTTATTTGATTATTATTTATTTAATAATTAAAAAATTATTTATTTATTTGTAATACAAAAAAATAAAAGAAAAGAAAGGAAAAAATAAAAATAAAAGAATTAAAAAAGAAGACAATTCGAATTAAAAAGAAAAAATAATAACAGTGCAGACGAAAAAGATAGCTAAAGTTAAATAGAGGGAGTATAGTGTAATTAATTTAATAACTTCCATAACAGTGTTATTTGTGCAAACCTTAGGGGTTGACAGTGTTAATTCCCCGATTACAATGAGAACTGACAGTGTCAGAATGGTATTAACACACTAGCTCTATTTGCCAGTTGCCAGTGGCCACACCCAGATTCATAGTCCTAAAATAGGAAAGACTCCGTTTTGCACTTTTATTCCGCGCAGCAATTCAACGAAGGGCGAGTGCTGAATTTGAACAATTCAATGAATACTCAATACCACTTCTCAGCACACAAGAACGAGAAGGAAGAGACAAGTTAAAAAATTATTATAATAACACTAATAGTAGTCATTGGAACTAATGGTATAAGTATTCCACGGAAAACAAGTTGAAGTGGGAGTCAGGATCATGAATCATGTTTCTAAAGAATTTGGCACCAAAATGCTCCAACAGACAACAGCCTCAGCTTAACTATTCACTAGGGGGTTTTCCCAAGTCTCGTCAGATTTTCATGCTTTATCGACTTGTCCTTTTTCGCTATTTTTAAAAGGGTCCCAGTTGTGCTGGGTATTGGAATAGTGTCTTTTGATTCAATTATTTAACCTTTTGGTAAAACCGGCTGCATTCATTGACCGGCCTGCTTGACAATCATTGTATCACTGGGATTTCGGCAAATGCAGAAGGAGGGTGACAATTTAAGTTGACAGGGAAAAATGAAAAAGAAAACAAGTACGGAAAAAAGTTGTAATAAGGTGGTGCTGGAATTTTCTACAAACAAGAAAAAAATGGTGGGGTTTGGGTGGTGAAAATATTCAACCAAAATAAAACATATTAGGCCAAAACCATGGCTGGGCTTGACAAAACCATATTTGGGTCAATGTTATAAGTTTTAAGTCCAAAAACAACCGTCAGTGTACGTCGGTCTGACTTCATTTGAGAACAGTTCTGCTTCTGCAAACAAAAGAATTCCAGTGGAGCTGTTGGCTTGGCACCCCGCTAAATACGACCTAAGACGCTCCAATAGTATTTACAGTTTCAATCTCATTTTAAATTACTATACGACAAAAAAAAAATCTAATTAAATTTATATGTACATACTACGCATATAAATTATTTATACAAATTTATCCATACAAAATGAATGAGTGAGAAATAATATTAGGATTATATCTTTTATTATCATTTATTACATTGACTTGGTTTATTTACACGAATGAGTTTGTATCATAATTTTTATGGGTAGTATTGCTATTTCTTTTATTAAGGATTAGTAATTATACATTAATTATTTATTCTTAACAATTATCAATACCTACTTATCATAAATGTTTTGTTTTCTGTTCGAAACCCTAAATTGAATATATTCATTCATTCTTTTTTCATAAGAAAAAATATAACAAGTTTAACTTGATGGAGAAATTAACCAATAAGAAAGAGTGAATTGTTCATGAAGAAGCAAATTCTTAACAATATATTAAGATTTCATTAATCATGAAGGAGTAAAGCTAACATGTATGTCGCTGTGGATTTTGAACAACAAAACGAAAAAGAGAAAGGAAAAGAAAATATAAAACATACTTGGGGTTTAATTCAAGGTTACTTTTGTCATCAAGAGGTGAGTTTATTCAACTTTTTTACTTAATTAGATGAGATTAAAAAGAAAAAAGAAAGTGTTTTAAGAGATATTTGGAGAGTGCTAATAATAGGGCCACTCAAAGAATTGTCTTCGTCTCTACAAGAACATAAATGGCTTTCGCAAAGTTTTTATGAGCCCATATGTTCGTTGATTACACTGCCGAATCGTTCCTTATTTTTGGGTATTGGACGAAATTATCATTTGTGAGTAGGGATTGGTACAGTAAGAAAAATATTTTCCGCAGGGAAAAATTAAACAAAACAAAAAATCCTAAGGCCCTGTGGCTGTGCCCCTATCTGTTTTAAGTCATGTTATTTGCATAACAACAGATTACATTGGACTGGGAAGCTTGTGCGTTAACTGTTATTTTTTTTTTTAATAAAAAAATACTTTAAATATAAAATCATATTAATATAAAGTCGAATAAGACTAAGAAAAATGCTTTTTGATTACATAAATGTGTTGGGAATAGTTTCTAATGAATACGAAATAGTCAATAAATTGGTCACATTCATGTAACTTTAACATAAAAGGATGGCTCTTGGAAACTAAACCCAAACATGGGTAGTGGATGGATAAAGATGGGAGTCAGGTTTAAGGGGCCAAGGAGGAGGAGTTGGGACCAATTAAAATAAAGTTTTAAGTTGGTCAAAAATCACTAGAAGATTCGCATTATAAATCGGTGGGTAGCAGTAGCCTTTGTCGTTAGCTTCCAAATACGAGTGAAAATACTGGAGAACTGGTGCTTTTAGATTTAAAAAACTATGGTGATATCAGATAAAATATCAAACAAGTACCAACGCAATTGCCTGCCATAAAGGCACAGGCACAGGCACATACACCAAGCACAAGTCGAGGAGAAAGAGAAAGACAAACTGAGTGGCACCTTCAGCTTCGCTGATGTTTCTTTACAATTATTTCATACCAAGGAAGCACCCAAAGAAGACCGTAAATTGCACAGTGAAATTGTGGACATTCAGTTCAAACCCAGAGACAAATTTAACAAAACTGGGCCAGGCCAGGCCCAGAATTATAACCTTCCCCAGTTACAAACATTTCCTAGCTTACGCATTGTAGAATGACATGAACCTGCTGCGTACGTGCATGGATCTGCCTAAATCCTCAATCCTCATCCTAAATTGAAATTGTATTCACAGTTCCAACTTCTTTCACAACCACCAAAATTGAATTGAATTTATCATATGATAGCAGCCCACATGTGCATGTTGCCTAAGCAAAGACCGACTTACAAGTAAAAGTTACTGCATATATATACTAATACAAGCATTCTTGCAACTTGGAAGATATTATTTACTGGTTGCTATTTCCAATATCAATTATGTAAAATGGGATTTAGGTGGCAGTGTTCGTGCGAATACCTATGCTATTTTAAATTGAATGTTGGGTACAGCTAACACTTGGTCGCAGTTTTTATTTTTTTCTTCATATTTATTTTCGTGAACAGATATAACACGTCTGCAGTATCATTTCAATTTTCAATACTAATATGACATTTTTCCTCCAAAAGAAAACAATGATTTAGCAATTCGAAAATGCAAAACTATTCTCCAGATTAGTGTAACACTCAAACTTCCGTTTCTCTGTCCAGATAGATATCATAACAAATGCATTTTCATAACATTGTTTCTTAAAATATTATTTTAATTCTCTTGAATTCTACAAAATACAAATCATAACTTTCGTATTCTCATTTTTATAAAACTTAAATTTTTTTTAAGAATAGACCACAAAACGTTAGAGATTTCACTTTGATGAAATTGCAAATAAAGATAAATATACATCATTAGTTATCATTAGCTTCGTTCAGCAGAACAGGTGTCATAATAGCAAATCATATATGTTTGATTAAGGGAAAAAAAAAATCTCTCCGCATTACCGTTACAGAAAGCCGCACCCAATGGGACTGGGTTAATATATACATACATATGGGGGTAAAACAAAATTTGTAGATTCTCGTTTCTGTTTGCAAAAATCAATTATTATCTAAAGCACCAATGTTCATCCTTTGGTCACCATGATAAGCTGAAGCATCAAGTAATGAGGCTTGTCTCGGCAATGGCGAGTGGTATGGATTAAAAATATTCCGCAACTCATTGTACCTCTCCACATTAAAATTGTGAAGTTTCATCAGCTTATTCTGGTTGGCGGTAAACCTGGAATTGTAGAACCCTTCATAAGTAGGCTCTTTTGTTGTTTTGAGGAAAAAGAAGGAGCTACCGATGACGGATGAGGATGTGACGTAGAAACAGATTGGCTCCATCACGTCCCATGAAAGTTCCCAGAACGTGAGTCTCATGAATATTGCTGTTTGGACTACAAAGTAGCCAAGTCCACACCAGAGTTCACGACGAACCAGGGTGTCAGCTTTCTTGTCTATTACGGCTTTCTTTTTTTCCATTTCTTCCAACTCCTTTCTTTTTGGGTCGTTTGGATTGGTCGATGGCAGAGGAATTACACCTTCAATGGCTTTTGTTACCTGTAACCACCAAAATGGAAAAAAACAAGAAAAAACTTTCGGGTGACGACTGTATTTCTACTGCAATCTTGGGCAACTATCGTCTGTAATTAAATGAACGCAAATGCTGATTAGTTTACAGCCGCTGCATTTGACCAGCTAGACTCCAAAAATCTACATCTCATATTAGAAAATGACTATGTGCAAGAAAAAAAAAACATTTTAATTTGTCAAAAAAAAGAAAAAGAAAACTGAGTATGTCTATTGGCTAATATAACCCCACCACCGATGACCCAAAAAGCGGTCTGCTCAGAATTGCGACATATTTGACTTAGGATCGAGAAATTAAGTGTTAGCGTGAAACTGGAGGCCACGTTTATCAAATGACCATCCCTTCCCGATTACGTCGTCATGCACTAGTATTGGATGAAGCTACACAATTCACACTAAATCAACACCTAATCCCTCTCTTTACTCCAACCCTAAGCCTAAGCAACGCCTTTTATCTCTCCAACCAAATCCCCACCTCCCCCCAAAAAAGAAAAACACACACACACACACACACACGAACACAAAAAAAAAAAAAAAAAAAAATCTAAACCTATCAGTTTCATTTCTTCCCGTGTTATGTGTGGTCATAAGTTGTTAAATATATTTATGCCAACAGTCATATTCATTCCTCTTTCATATTTCTTAAATAAATAAAAACAAAACAAAATTATGTAAACTTCGCTTCTTGTAGAAATACTGAACAGTTTTTTTTATCTAAAAAAAATTCTGCAAAACAATTCTCTCTTTATCATCCAAGATTTTATCATAATTTCAAAATTATATATTAGTTTAGCATGAGATTAATTTTATATATTTCTGGAGAATGAACCTTTCGCGGTAACTATTTTTTCTCCTTTAATTTAATTATCTTTAAATGTATACATATATATTTTTTATCTTTCTAATTGAGTGTTTGTGATGGATCCAGAAAGCAGGGGGAAGAGGCATGGGAATTAACCCAATACCGAACTTGAAACAATCTTGATCGGTTTATAGATCAAAAAGGGCTTTTAATGGTTCCTTCAAAGCCCTCTCATTTACCATTTCTAACGTGGTACCCTTTTTCACGTTTTAAATCTGGCCTGTGGAAGAAGAAACACACAAACAAACAAAAAATAACCACAGAAAAACATATCAGTTCTCGGTACCACCCAAATTAAAAATTAAAAAAAAAATGTTAATTTAACAAATCCAAAACCTAACTCCCACAAGACCATGCATGCTAAATTTTTAGCCATAATCTGTGAAAATTTTGACCAAAAAAAAGAAAACGATATATTGTTATATTAAAAAGAATGTAAAAATTTCACAAAAAATATATGGGAGAAAAATAATATACCTGTTCAGGTTTGAGAAACACTACATTTCCCAAAACGATGACGTTTCCTGAGTCATCTAGCAAATTCGCGAACTCCAACCCTAGCTTCGGATCCGAACAAGCTTCTTCACAAACCCGAACAAACTCCGCGTACGGAATCCAATTTTTTTCAATCCTACTCAGCTTCTCCTTCACCATCTCCATCTGCACCGCCCTCAGCACCTTCCTCGCCTCCTGCACCGTCAACCCTTCCTCCTTCTCCGCCACCGTACACTCCGGCGGAGGAGGAGCCAACCCGTCCAGTCGGATCCTATCCCTAGCAATGTCGAGGGTTCTCAGCTTCTCCATCAGATTCTCACCTCCGGCCGGCGAGATTCTCGGCTGAAAGATTGCTCTCTTGTGGAGAAACCTCCGGAAAACGCCATTATCTCCAGGATCGGGAGCAATGTTGGTTCGGGCCGGGTTTTGAGGGATTCGGGTTGTGGTGGTGGGTGCTGACGCGGACGAAATGCGGTAATTGGTTAGTGCCTGCCGTGTGGTTTTCGTAAAGTTGAAGAGACGTTCAGCTAATGTCTTCTTCAACGCCATTGAAAAGATGATGATGAAAACAAAGCAAAACAAAACAAAAATATATATATATATAAATAAAAAAGAAACGGGAGAGAGAGAAAGTGAGTGCTTCCGATTATGTTTGAATTGACGCGCTTGTTTTGCGATGAACAAATCAGTGTTGTTTGGAGGCCTTATATAGCTGTCCCAGACGAGTGGAAAAAAATAAATATTTAAAATATGTGATTAAAAAAATAATTCTCAAATTATCGCGATACTTTGATATTATAAACGAGCAAGGAGTCGGGATAACGAGTAACAAACCGAGACGTCTTCAATGGACGAGAACATGCTACTACCCGAATATTCGCTCTAACACTATTTGGTCTCTCAAAAGAGACATTGAAATATTCCCACGAAATTAGCTACAATTGAATTTCTCGAGAAATTGGAGATGATTTAAGGCTGATTACGGTACACGTGGTTGGCTGAGGATAGTAGACCAAGACCTCCACAACCGTCGGATCATATGAAAATTAATTGATCAAGAGGCCGAGGGCTGGCCACTGATGTTGACTGTCAGTGATGACGTGGAAAAATATTGTTGAACACGCGTAAGGGGGGAAAGATTTATGGCTATCGTCTTTTGAAGGTGAAAAGTAATTTAATATGGTAGGCCTGCTTACACGTAATGAGTTCTTACTTTCACCACTTTGGCCGCGAAGCAAGAGCCGGTGCTTGATTATTGGTCTTGCGTTCCGCAAACGTGTCGCCACATATTATTGTTCATATCTGAAATAGCTTGGTCAGTTCGTTACCGTTGAGGAGAAAGATTTTGGAAAGGCAAAAAAATTTGCAAAGCAATAGTTTTTTTGCCACGTAGGCATTTGTTATTAATTGTGAACATTAGATGAGATGACACCTTCACCAGAAAATTAAAAAGTGGGTTTAATTTAAATCTCTGGAAACGGTTTACTTTAAACGACAACAACTTTACTTTAGACATAGTACTATGGAATTTTGGAAAGTAATTAATCGCAATTAATCGTTTGTCATTTAAGTTAATTGTTGTTTACAAAGTTGAGATAATTTTGAAAAGCCCATCAATTTTAGCGTTGAGAAAAAGAAAATTAAAAGAATTGGAGGGCGAATATAATTAGAGTCCCATCTCTTTCGCCGTTTGGGGCACTAAGAGAAAATAATATTTAATTAGAGCATTGTATGGGGTCAATAATTATGGGTTGGGTAGCAATCATCTAGTTTTTATATCATAGTAGGTTAATTTTTGGAGGATGTTAATATGGGAATTAATTAATTAATTGTAATTAGTGTTTATCATTTTAAGTTAATGTTTATTTAGAGTCTGTATGAGGGGGTGTTGAATGGATACACATTCTCCTTAGTTCTTAAAAACAGTGAAAAAGAATATTTAAATACTATTCAATTTCAAACGAAATACTCATTTTCATAATGTTTCCAAGTGGAATTCGGTTAAGGCTCGGAGGAAAAATAGTGAAAAATAAAATTTAAATACTATTCAATTTCAAACGAAATACTCATTTTCATAATGTTTCCAAGTGAAATTCGGTTAAGGCTCGGAGGAAGAGTTTGACAAGGTAATATTGGGTAAAAAATGTGAACAAATTTGATTTCTTATTCTTTTAAAACTCTAAAGGCTCTAAAAATTTAGATACGTAGAGATGATCTAATTCCAATTTCCAAATTGCTGTGAATCAGAATTAAATAATTAATAATTAAACACATTTGACAAGTGCAACGATTATTAATATTATCTTTTAAGAGGAAAAGATAATTCGTGTTGAAATTTTGTACACACGTTTTATAAGTGTGTTACAATATGATTGTGAATGCGACTCTTGATAACAATAATACTACAAGCTTTGCTGTAACCATGTTTATATAAAAGGAAATTTGTCATTTTAATTTCTATGTTTTTGCTGAATCACTTATAAAAATTTTAACATTTTAAAAATGACCAATTAAATCTTTTATTGATGAAAATAATTATATTTTAAAAAATACAAACAATAACAAAATTGTATATTTTTAAAATGAAAATAGTAATAAAAACGTCTTTACATACAGTAATTAATAATTTTTTAAATATTAAAAATCAAATAAATAATTTAATAAAAATATAATTATTAAATTATTAATTTTCCTGTATATAATAATATTAATTCAACTGATTAATATATACTTTTGTTGATTATTCTTCTTGAATTATTAGGCAGTACACGATCTTATATGATTCATATCCATAAGTTTTACATGATTAATATATTGAGTAAATAATTGCTCACTTGACATAAGCTTTGATTTAAGAACAATTAATTATTTATTTAATTATAAAAATTTAAATTCTGCTTATCATAATTTCAAAAAATACATACGTTTTACTATTATTATTAATAACTCAGCTGATTAATAAATACTTTTGTTTATTCTTTTGAAACTGCTTCTATAATTTGGATATGGGTTTTTAAGGTTGAAATAAGATATAGGTGAAAATTAGCATACAAAAATTTGGATATAGTGTTATTAATACTGTTCCTGCAATAAAAGTTATTTGTATTGTGTTAATACATGTTTTTTTGTAGGTTGAAAATTTTATATCGAGTGAGGTTATTCTTCTTACAGTTTCAATATCTTTTTTATCATGAAAAGTTAAAGTAAACTTTACTGCTCTAAAGTAGAGATGAGCGTAACTTTGCTTTAACCATTAAGGAATAAGATCAGTAGAAAATTGTAGATGAACCAACTGTTTTTCTATTGTTGATGGGAGGAAACAATGATCAAATCAAGTGATTTGAACATATTCTTTTATTTTGAGTTTAGAAAGTATGACAAGGTGTTTTAAGGTTGTAGAAACAAATTTATGAAGTTTTAGGAAGGTATCATACAGGTTAATGATAGGTAGATTTGTGACGGGTATTTTGAATTTTTTAAGTAAATAAGTAATTTCATACAAATGATCTATTTTGGATGCATTTGTAGATTTGAGAGAGGTTGATAGTGTAAGAGTAGAGGAAGAAGTAGACAAGAAGTGGAATAAGAGAAGAAGAAGAGGGTTCCATATTTTGTGAACCAAAATTCTCTTTACAACCTAATTAAGAATTGAAAGGAATGGCTCTAATACTAATGATGAGAGGAGTTGGGTTAATCCTTAAAGTATGCTCTGATCACTAGATTGGACAGACATATTCTCAGATAAAATACTAGTTAAATCAAATCTTATACACGGACTTATTTTTTTAATGGTCTCTTTACTTTGGTGGGACTTATGACAATTTTAATTTAATTAAGATCTTTATTAGAATAAAAAATAATATTGACATTTTACGAGGATTAAAGACTCCGTCATTTATTGAATATTTATTATACTATTCTTTTTAATGTTAGAATTATTAAGAGAATCCAAAAAAAAAAAAAATTGAATACCATTCAATTTCATAATGTTTCCAGGTGAAATTGGGTAAAGGCTCGGAGGAAGAGTTTGACAAGGTAAAAATGTGAACAAAATTGATTTCTTATTCTTCTAAAACTCCGAAGGCTCTAAAAAATTAGATACGTAGAGATGATCTAATTCTAATTTTCAAATTACTATGAATCAGAATTAATAATTAAACACGTTTGACAAGTGCAACGATTATTAATATTTTCTTTTAAGAGAAACATATGGTTCGTGTGGAAATTTTGTACACACGTTTTATAAGTGTGTGTACAATGTGATTGTGAATGTGACACTTAATAATAATAATAATAATACAAGCGTTGTTGTAACTGTGTTCATATATAAAAGAAGGAAAAATTGTCATTTTAATTTTTATGTTTCTGTTGAATCACTTATAAAATTTTTAACATTTAAAAAATGATCAATTAAGTCTTAAATCTTTTATGAAGAAAAATGATTATATTTTAAAATATAAAAACAATAACAAAATTGATTATTTTAAATATAAAAATAGTAATAAAAACATCTTTATACCGTAATTAATAAATTTTTAAATATTAAAAAGTAAATAAATAATTTAATAAAAATACAACGATTAAATTATTATTTTTCTTGTATGTAATAATATAGTAATAATAACTCAGCTCATTAATATATATTTTTGTTGATTATTCTTCTTGAATTATTAGGCAGTCTACGATCCTATATGATTCATATCCATAAGTTTCAGGAGATTAATATATTGAGTAAATAATTGCTCACTTGACATAAGCTTTGATTTAAGAACAATTAATTATTTATTTAATTATAAAATTTTAAATTCTTGCTTATCATAATTTCAAAAAATACATATGTTTTACTATTATTATTTTTGGAAACATATATATATATATATGATTTTTATTTTCATGATTGTTACTATTGTTAAAAATTCACATCCAAGAGGATTTTCTTTTCAAACATTTTTATTTCTATGCTTATTTAATTAACAAAACCATGTGATTGCCCCCTAAAAAAAAACCATTTGTAAGGTAGCTTCGCATAATTAAGATTTGTTTTAAAATTACACTTATTTAAATAACTCAATGATAGAGAGTTTTTGGTGTATTCTTTCCTTGAAATAAAATTTTGGAATTTAATTCTCCCTTCCGTGTCAAAAAAAAAAAGATTTGTTCCAAAAATTAAATTTTTTTTTTTTAAGTTTTTGAATGTTTCTACATGCCCCAATTGATGCACTAATACATATTATATAAATGCTCCACCTAAAATTAATTAGAGAAAAAAAAATCGATCAGAAAAATAATTACTATAAAATTCATATCTTCTAGTTCTAAACAACTCCATGTATTTTCAAAATTCAAACATAACATATCAAACAAAAATATATTTCTAAAATTAAGAGCTTTTTCAGACCAAGAATCGGGTTAAAATCATCATTGATCATTGATCAACCTTCCAATTAATGTTTCCAAAATCTATTTATTTAATTTCCATATCTTCTAATCAAGATTACGAATCATCATCCGGTGCTGTGCAATCGTATAATTTATATTTTGTTTATCACGAACCACACGCACACCACATATATATATATATATATATATATATATATAGACACACACACACGTAATTTTGATATTTCCATGGTCATATCCCAAGGTCCAAGCAAACAAAATAATTAAAATTGCTTATAATGAACACGTAAGATTTCTTCTTTGATTTGTAAATTGATTTAAGTTTAAAAATAAAAATGTAATATAAAGTTTTCCGATATGTTGTGATTACATGTAATATTATAACATTGTTTATAAATGGGTTAATATAACATTCTGAAAATCAAGATTCACGAAATCATAAATAGTTGAGTAAAAATAAATAAAATTTGGATCAAGTGTTAAAATTTTACATTACCTTGTTAGATAAAATTTATAAACTATATATATATATATGTAGAGAGAGAGAGAGAGAGAGAGTAATTTTTTGTAATAATATGAGATTTTTTTTGGAGAAATTTATGAACAAAACTATGCGAACTTAAGCTTAAAACGGATACTATTATATTGTGTAGGAGTGAGTCATAAATTATTACAAATGGTATTAAAGTCAAACCTACATCATAGGCTAGGCCATTGAGCCTACAGTTTAGACTATAGATAGCATATATGTGTGGTGTGACCCTTTGGGTCTAGCTTACATAGGTCAACAACGTGTCATTAAGGGCCTAGTGCACACAATGTTGTGTGTCCTCCAAATGGTTGGATTGTAATATCTAAAATTCAAGATTCATAAAATCATAAATAATAGGGTCAAGATGAATGAGGTAAAAGTCAAGTATCAAAATTTTACATCGTTTTATTAAATAAAATTTTCGAATCATATATATAAAATCTATTCTCAAACAATATGAGATTTTTTAAGAAGATTTAAGAGCAAAGTTGTGTAGACTTAAATTTAAAATAGATATTATTACAATTTAAATTTAAAGTAAATAATATTATACTATATTAAACTATATTACTACCATTACCATTAGAGCTCAAAATATGATTTTGACATAGAAACATGTTTTAGCATTTTTGGTAATCAATTTGCTCAAAATATGGTTTTGGCACAAAGCATATTTTAGCAATTTTGATATCCACTTCCAACACAATTAACAAGTATTGATGAAAGTAAATTGTTTGGCATAATCTAATTAATAATTGTGGGCTGCCCAATTAATCTGTGTTTTTGTATGTTTAAATAATTTTTGGACAAGGCTTATAGTTGTTATCAAACTTAAAAGAGAACTCTATGCACCTTCAATTGTTGGCTTCTTTTTTGTTGAAAAAATTAAATTTTATTAAAAAATCACAATTAATATATAATATTAAGGGCTTTTAATAAAATTATTAGAGAAATTAATGGAACTTAAAGATATGCTTGCACACCAACGAGTGCTTAACCCTAAGTCCTTACTATCAAGGGAAATTACAATATTCCTAATTAGAAAAATCCTTTTAAAAAGAAAGAGAAAAATAACCTGAATACCCAGAGAGCAAAAGAAATAACCCTTATGTAGGATGGGGGAAAAAATAACCCTATTACAAACAATTAAAATTACAATCATAACAAATACAAAAAATAGCCAACTCCCAATAAACACCTTGCACCAAGTAAGTCCTAATTTATACAGATAACCAGCTAGGGTTTGGTGTTGCCAAATTGTCGAAAAAGACTAGTCACTGATAACCCTGTGGCGGAGGAGGGCGGAGACTGGGTCCAGGGGGCTTATCAATTATAGATCATGGGCGGCGTCTCTCCAGCAGGTCTACGAAAATGGTCTAACAAGCCCTCAGTAATTATAGATCACAATAAACGCGTTGCAGCTAATGAGACTTCGAAGAAGACCATGATAAACTGCACAAACTTTTGAGGCACGTATGAATACTCGCTGATAGAGAAAAGGCTGAACAAACGCAAGGCTCGTTGGAGATGAGGAATTAGAGGTGGTGCATGGAAGTTGCTTAATTAGAATTGGTTGCCTTTAACAGAGGTTGCAACAACACTAAGAGTGTTGGTATTTATACTTAAGTCCCATCCCATTTTATATGAATATTTATTTTATAATATTTATATAATTGATATTCATTAAATCACTAATTATATTTAATTAATAGTGAAATACTTGTAACATTTCAGACATTGTATGACCTACAGGAGTTTAGATCTGATCTAAGGAGTTTAAGTCAACACTAAGAGTTAGCGATGCTAATAGTTATCGGTGTGAAGAGTTAGTAGGTTATATGAGTTAGCAAATTATAAGAGTTAGAAACCTCTGAAATGGGATAATGGCCTGAGAATATATTAGTAAATACATAATTGTAAGGAGTTACAAATGGTGCTAGAAAATTTTATTATACAATATGTTCTCGATCATCTCGTTCTTGATTTATTTTGCTGATGCGGGTCGATCGGTGAAACTTTTTATACAGATCAGTGTATATTTATATTTGAATGGTTCAGATGGTTAGTCTTAATAGACGATGAGCTTAGTGGAAGCTCATATAGACATGTGGGTATCCATAAAGACTAGGTACTAAACGGACATAAAGATCTCTAATAGACATCTCATGAAGTTGTTAATATTAGGTCTTCTCAAGTTGAGTAGTATTCGTGGTTCTTTGACTTGAGCACCATGATGGGCTTATGAGTGATTCACTATACTTTGATTCCATAGATGTCGAAAACCTTTCATGTCTGACTGCTGTGTGTCACTGGGTATGGTTTGATGCTTATGGAATCGGTATGCCTAGATATAAGATCTATTAGCTTACATGGATAATTGTATATCTTAATGCTCTGAGATTATATTTTAAAAAGTCTTATGACCATAAGTAATAAAACTCGAAAAATAATTTTTCGTGGAATGAATAATATCATCAAAGTATTTGCGGATATTATTTACAGAAATACGAATTTAGAGATAAGTTCACGGATGAGTATATAAAGATTTGACAGTGTAGACGTGTATCTCTACTATTCTAAGATATAGGTGATGAGAGGATTATGTGTATATGTTATGATCTCAACTTATATAATTTAACGTACTACTTTGTAAAATCCGTAACTTGTGTATGGGGTATCGTTTACAGACGTATGGAGGAGTTTCATATGACAAAACAGGCGTGGACCTAAAGAGTCTCACATTATGAAGTGTATTCGTTAAGCACCAGAGTAGCATTTTCATTCGAAGAGTTCGATTTGAGGAGATTGTAGATGAGTTTTATTTTGGGACTTCTCGAGATGTGGCGTTATCGATTGAAGAGTTTGATTAAGAAGCGATTACGGGTGAGCAAGATTTATTATTGGGACATCTTGAGAATATAACACTCTCAGTCAAAGAGTTCGATCCAAGAAGAGAGCTCGATTTTAAGACCTCTCAAATTGGACATATGATAAATTATAATTATTAAAATTTGACACATCATTAAACTTTAAAGAATAAGTTTTTGTATGGTACTTGTACAAGTATTAGATATTTGTTATGTACTCGATTATTTTAAAAATATTTAATTGTTAAACATTAGTATAAGATAGTGACAAGTGTTGGATACTATTTATGGACTTAATTACAATAAGTTTTGAATAAATCTTTGGACATTTATTTTTTTTACAATGGTCTTATTATTTTAATAAAACTTATTATATAAGATTTATTTATAAAAAAGGACACATTGTTTAAGATAGTGACAAGTATATTTTTGATGACTTAAATAAAAAAGGCTTAGAAAATATTTTATTAAAAGCTTAAAAAATGCTCATTCAATTGAAAGGAAACAAGACAAAAATAATTTTTACTTTTTATCCTTCGTGCAAAAGAGTTAGACCAATATATGAAAAAGATAGACAAAAGAGTTTTATTCATAATCTTTGCAAGAGAGAGGAGCAACCACATTTTTAGGTGGGAAAAAGAGAAGAGAAGAAAAAGTAAGTATTGTTATTTTCTTCCAAGTCTCATTATCTCATCTAAAATTGAAAGAGATCAAAGTAAGAGTTATTTTAAAAAATCTTAAAAAATAAAAATTATCATTTTAATATTCAAAGCCTACTAAATTAGAATTTAAAATTGTTAAAGAGAGTATTTTATGGTGAGCTCAAATTTTAAAAAAAATTTAAAAGTGATTCTTAATCTCATTAATATAATAAAAATTAAATTTCAGTATATATTTGTTGCATTAGAAAATTAAATTTTTGATTCTATTATATAATATGTATATATGAAATGTACAAATTTTATTATAATAAACACAATATATACATAAATCCATAGAATAATACACTCAACAAATAGTTCCCAATAGATTGTCGGTCCAAAAATGCCAGAGACTAACAGAATCTTAGATAGAGACTAATTGAAGAAGAAGAAAATCTAAACCTATGGAGAGAGGAGAAGGGAAGGAGAGGTTGATGGAGAGGAGGCAATCGCCGGTGTAGACGATGGCTGAAAAAAGTTTGGTTGATGGGCTCGAGGAGAAAGAAGGTTGAGAGAAAATTATAGAGGAACGTACAAGAGTCAAATTAGTAAAGTTTGGCGATCCCTTAATTTTAAGTAAAAGAATTTGTGGCATAACATTAAAGGGGGTATGGTAATAATTTAAAGGCTTACTTCATAAAAGCACCTTCAGCAGCTTCCTTAATTAACTGCCACGAACCTGCGCTGAGAAATTACACAGCATGTGGCAAGAATAATAATCGAATTGGAAAAGACTGGTGGGAAATGAGATGACATAATCATATCAAACGAGTAGATGGATAGAAAGGTTTGATACTGATTGAATATAAGAATCGTGGACAAAAATTTGTGTGGCCCTTTGCCTTTTGGTGCAATAATATGACAAGATTGGATGCTCAAAGCAAGCAGGTTTTCATTGATGGCCCTTTTGGCCTTTTCCCACCCGCAAAAAGCTCAAGAGGATTACTATTCTTTCCCCCACTTGGTAAATTGATATCTTTCAATTGTCAATTGCAACTCAAATAAATAAGTGACAATTACGTAATGGCCAATTTTCAATATACAACAATTGAAATGCAAACATGGACACCACCATGGTTTAGGTATGGTGATGACTGATGAAGTTCCACAAAGTGTCCTGAAAGGGCTTTAGAGTCACTCACTCCGTGGTGGAGGTTGGTTTGTATGTGCTTTTGTTGCTCATTTCTCCATTCATTAAAGGTGGTATGTGCATTACATTCACTACTCACTAAAGAAAGTTAAAACAATAGGAGACCAAATGTTCAAGTAAGGAGATAAATTAAGGCCCCTTTAATTATATAAAAAGATTATTCGAGTGGGGATACAAGCGAATAATGTCATGACCAATTATGAATACATAATTGATACGCGCTGCCTGTCTATACACGATTTGTACATATTCGAGATTTATTCCATTTATTTCGAAGATTGAGAGAGAGAAGATTAGATATTCCCCCAACAAATAAAAAAAAAAAATTCAAAGAAAAAACTTTGCTAAATGCTGAGATTGATGACTGTGAAGAAGAGCATATTATCCTTGGCATTCCATGTCAAGAATAAGAGGTTTAGATCCATGGAAGTGACTGATCTTGTTGACATTGAGACTTACTGTAAAATTAATTCCACCAGTTAAGAGAATCCAAGCTAGGATACTTAAAACCTTGATTCCATTGTATGTGCCATCAACATAAGATATGACGATGTAACTATAAAAGTTGATGCCAATCTAAAAAAACTGAAGGGACCGAGTATTAATTGAGACATCACCATTCACATATGCCATATCTTTGCAATGTGATCGATCCGGTCTTCAGTTTCTCTTGGTTTTAAGTTCCTTTTATCCATTTGAGTTGAATAGCATATATTCTTATCTCTGTGAATTATTGCTGGAACATGATGTGGGTGGGAGTGGAACTGTTGCCTGTACCTAAAAAAATTCATGGATTGACATAGTCACAAGAATGGCATCTTCTTGCTTCTGCTTTATTTTTTTGGTTTAATACTTTTGACTGATGTATAGAGCAGCCGGCACATGCTGTCTTCTTTCTTCAGATAACAAATAAAACCAACGCTGTGATTAGTTAAGGTGGGAGCAATTTTAGGTCGCATGTTTTAAGTAAGGTTTTTAGATTCATTTATCATCAACTAGTGGATGTTGTGTCATTTAAGCAACAAGATCACTTTGTTAGCAAATATATGGTTGAACAAATATTTTATCAATGCTTATACAATGAGCTTTGTTTAAACTATTTTATGAGATCTTGTTGATTGAATTCCACCCCTTTCTGTTTTAATTTAATAATTGGATTCAGAGATTAACCATTTAAGCCTTTTGTTTCTCAAGAACAGATGCGGTAAGTGCATGATTTATCTTGCCCGTTGGAAGGTTTCACTCAATGTAACTTGTAGAAATGCTGCCTGGTGACTATCCAACGGACGCTGTCTTTGACAGCATCTTGATGATTAAAGAAAAAGGACCATCCCATTTAACCCTTCGTTAATTACAATCTAGCTGCTTAGCTTCTGGGCAGACAACACAAAATAAATACAGAATTCAAAGAGTTCTTGGGATAAATTAAGGATCAATATGCCTAATACATCACCTAAGTACAAAAATGAGGAATCTTTCTGCCATGAAACAAGGCTTATTATGAAATATTTCTGTATCCAGGTGGCATAAACATGGATGGTTCCATAGAAAATTGAGGTGCAGCAGAGGCTTGTCTTAATAGGAATATTTTATACAAGGGTATCAAGGGATCCATGAGGCATTTTATTGATGAACGCATAAACTTGTATCCAAAATGACTCAGCATGTCCTGCCTTTGAGCTGGAACCTTTAGGTATTGTATTTTTTTATTTGGCTGAGCTCTGTTTCAGGAACTTGTTTCTCCCACGTCCAAGAGACGTCAACAAGATTGAGTTGGAACAAATGAATTGGTCTTATCTAGCTGATGATTCGATCTCATGAGGTCACCCCATGGAATTTTTCGCTTACACGACAGAGCAAAGGAGCTGTATTAGAGGTCGCCATGTCCCAGCAATACAGGATATTTTTAATTAACAGATTCTAAACTAATGGATGTATACGAATATTTGTCTGATTTGTAATTAAGTAATGAAACCAATCTAAGCATCAATCTAGAATGCAAATCTTGTTTCACAGTTTCTCTCATCTTGCCCCTTTAAGCATGTACAAGTGTACAACCCTTGCATAATTAAATAAGGTTACCTGCAGTTGACTACACGGTCGCATTATCCAAGCTCCCGAGTATTAAGTACCCCCCAGAATTTTTTCTTCCAATAATGTCAACATGTAAAAACTCTAATGCTCTTTGGCTTGGACCATATATTTTCATAATTCCTACTGGTTAGAAAGTCAACAGTAGGCAACAATCTCACATGCTACATTTTCCCTTACCTAACAAGAAGGCAGGCAAGCTCCTTTCCTTCACCGGACTGGTTGCCTGAAGAATCTCTTTGGGGGGCTATCAACTATAGGTACCACCTCACCAACTGATAAAACAAAGTTAATGAAAGCTTCTATGCAGTACAAACACCACATATTTAGTTTTCAGCATGCTAAACTGTTTGAAATTTATATCTTCACATAATTATAGAAGTTCAACTGACAATGATACAAAAAAAATTGTACATTAACAATGTCACATCCTAGAGGCTGCCGCCCTATAAGTACAATTTACTAAAGCAGACATATACGAGTAATTTAAAATAAAAATGTATACCACCTTATATGACAGGGGCTAAAGCCTTAAACACTGCACATAGGAATGCAAAAGATAATCAGGAAAGCTCCTATCCCTGCATATTGACTACCACCTATCCAAATGAGTCTGTTTCTAGTTTCTTAGAGCCACCAGTGAAGGATATTCATACAAAGCATGGCAAACGAAAATCCCATCTGAGTGGTAACACCAATGAGTTTCAACCTGCAGACACATTGATACTTCTTGCTTTGCCACTCCACATGTGACGTTTGTAGGCATTGGTTTGTTAAAATTACAACACCAAATTAAATTAAATTAATTACAACATCAAACTCAAGATTAAGCCTAAATATTTACAAGCCCAATTCTTGAAGTTTCTAAATTAGGTAAGATATTTTAAGTTAATAATTAAGGAGATAAGTATTATAAACTTGTGTGGTTAATAAATTTTTACATTATTTTATTTGTGTGGTTTTGGTTTGTTGAAACTAAGTATAAATACCCCCCTCCCTCATTTAGTTTTGCAAGCAAGCAAGTTAAGAATAAAGAGTTGATAAAAAAATTTGATCAATTGTTGAGAGTTTAGAGTGTAAAGAGTTGAGCAAATAATAAGCTCAACAAAGAGTGTGTGGGAGTTGAGTTGTGAGTGTTATGTTGTAAATGAGAAAGAGTGAGAGTTTCTAAATTTTGTGTTGTAAGTTTTGTATTAATAAAAGTGTTCCATTTGTGCTTTATTATTCTCTACAATTGGTATCAGAGCGGGACTGTCTGGGACTGTTCAAGTTGTAGGATTTCTAAGAATTCTGAGTATACTCTGTGGTTGCAGTTTTGACTGATCTTCCACATCAGAAAGGATTTTTAGAAATTGTGAGTGAGTGAGCTTCTGTGTTTCGTGAGTAGTCTGTGACTCTGCAAGTTTGTTAACAAAACTTGTTTCTGAGGTACTGCCAACACGATGGGTGACCTTCAAGTCGTTGGAGGAATCAAGAAGCTCAACAACCAAAATTACAATACATGGGCGACGTTGATGGAGTCTTACCTTCAAGGCCAAGATCTTTGGGAGGTCGTTGGCGGGAATGAAGTGAAGCAGCCAACAGACGAAGCCACTTTAAAGAAGTGGAAGGTAAAAACTGGTAAAGCTATGTTCGCCATTAAGACCACAGTTGAAGAAGAACTGTTAGAGCACATAAAGAAGGCTAAGACGCCAAATGAAGCATGGGACACTTTTGCATCACTCTTCTCAAAGAAAAACAACATGCGACTACAGCTTCTAGAGAATGAACTGTTGTCAATTGCACAACGCAACATGACGATCAACCAATACTTTACAAAGGTAAAGTCCTTGTGTCGTGAAATATCTGAGTTAGATCCTGCCGCTGCCATTGCTGAAACTAGGATGAAAAGAATTATCATCCATGGTTTGAGGCCCGAGTATAGAAGTTTTGTTACTGCTGTACAAGGCTGGCCAACCCAACCATCTCTCATTGAATTTGAAAATTTGTTTGCTGATCAAGAAGCGATTGTCAAGCAAATGGGTGGAGTCTCTTTAAAAGGCGATGAAGAAGCACTCTACATCGACAAAAGAAAAGGTCGATTTAAACGACGTGTTGGTGGAGGATCTAAAAGAGATGATGACAAGATAAAGAGTTATCATCAAGAAGGTAGTTCACAAACAGGGGGAGTATGGAGGGCTCGCGGCAATGGTAGTCAGTCCAACCAAAAGAAAAAGTTTGAAGGAAAATGCTACAATTGTGGAAAAATAGGACACATGGCAAAAGATTGTTGGTCTAAGAAAAGGTCTGCTGAGAGTAATGCTGCCACATCAAACTCAGAAAAAAAAAGTGAAGATGAGTGGGATGCTGAAGCGTCTGTCGCTATAGAGGAAGAAGACCTATCACTCTCAATGATAATGCCTGGACGGATTAACTATAAAAATGATTGGATCGTCGACTCAGGATGTTCAAATCATATGACTGGTGACGAAGAAAAGCTGCAAGATATGACTAAGTACAAAGGAAGCCGCGTGGTGGTGACAGCCAACAACTCAAGATTGCCTATAGCTCACATCGGTAACACAGTCCTTGCACCTCGTTACAGTCCTAACAAGGTAACACTTCAAGATGTCTATCATGTCCTCGGCATGAAAAAGAATCTATTGTCAGTATCACAGTTAACATCTTCTGGACACTATGTCTTGTTCGGTCCACAAGATGTTAAGGTGTACCAAGATTTAAAAATCATGGGAACACCAACAATGGAAGGAAGACGACTAGAGTCAGTCTATGTACTATCAGCAGAGTCAGCTTATGTAGACAAGACTCGAAAGAATGAGACAGTAGATTTGTGGCATGCACGATTGGGACATGTAAGTTATCATAAGCTAAAAGTGATGATGAGCAAGGCAATGCTTAAGGGTCTACCTTAACTTGATGTGAGAGTGGATACAGTGTGTGCGGGATGTCAGTACGGCAAGGCACATCAACTACCATATGAGGAGTCAAAGTTTAGAGCTAAGGAGCCATTGGAGTTGGTTCACTCTGATGTGTTTGGACCTGTCAAGCAGCCATCAATTAGTGGTATGCGGTACATGGTGACATTTATTGATGACTTCTCGAGGTATGTATGGGTTTTCTTTATGAAGGAAAAATCAGATACTTTTTTGAAGTTCAAGGAATTTAAAGAAACAACTGAAGGAGAAGTTGAAAAGAAGATTCATTGTCTCCGCACAGATAATGGAGGAGAATATACCTCTAATGAGTTCTCACAATATCTTCGAAAAAATAAGATACGACATCAGTTCACATGTGCCAACACGCCACAACAAAATGGTGTTGCAGAAAGGAAGAATCGGCATCTTGCAGAGATTTGTAGAAGTATGTTGCACGCAAAAAATGTACCAGGAAGATTTTGGGCCGAAGGAATGAAGACTGCAGCCCACGTGATTAATAGGCTTCCTCAACCAAAGTTAGGGTTCATATCACCTTTTGAGAAGTTGTGGGATATGAAACCTACAGTGAGTCATTTTCGAGTATTTGGTAGTATATGCTATGTGTTTGTGTCACGCCCCAGACCCAAAAGATCCGACACACGACATCACTTACATTCATTCATTGCATATGCACTCATAAATAATATTACACAAAATTTTCAACTTTCATTCAACACAGAAATCCTTAGCAAGTTGCTAGTAAGTTCAACACTAAAATCAACCATAACCTAACATATAAATATAAACTTCTCTTGACAATATTTAAACATTCATTTCAATTTCTTTCAGAATTATAGCAATTGAATTATGACTGGGACAATTATTAAACCGGAGATACGCAGAGTTTTCTCAGAGATTAACACTCTACTACGTCACCAGTAGCAACTTTGTTACCGGGAGCCCAGAATATATCCATTGCAAATTCTTACTTAAAATCATCCAATAACCACACTTTATAAAACTTAAACCAAATCCAATCCACACACAATGAAATAATACATAAGTATTTATTCAATAGGGACAAACCAAATATCCTATCCCACGTGTCCCCAAATGAAACACACAACAACCTAGCAACTTAGGGAACCCAAGGAACAGCAGAAGCCTTGCCAAATCCGCTAAGCACACATGCACCTTATTTACCTGAAATCACCATAAACTATAATGAGTATAAAACTCAGTAAGCATACTAATTTTTCATATATCAAATACAAATACATATATGTACACAATGCATATGTATGATATGCTGTGATCAATCAAAATCATAATCTTATCAAATCACATATCATGTAAGCGCTTATACATTCTTTCAAAACACATAATAGGAATACCATCACTCAACTACTACTTAGTAGGACTTACATATCACATATCACATAATGAGCCAAATGTCACTCATAGGTGACATACCGTATGAGAGGAATAGTACAAGTGAGGTCTTTAAATTACACATATATAACGCTTATGCCCGAAGGTAAAAGCCAAACCCTCACCCTGATCATCGGTGAGTCCTCTCACATGCACCAATACGCCACCACACGAATGTGATGACTCATACTTCCTTTAGGTACCAATAGGATCCTCCCTACATACGGAACACATAACATATACCAATCCCAAAGGAAAGGCCACACATAAAGGCTCCACAAATCACATAAAATGCCTACTAAGTTCACAGTGAGTTCAAGTACCCTCAAATCACAAAATATTTCTCATGGACATATTACACTTCAAAAGCTTTCTTTGTTAAACGCATCTTATTTTGGAAAGCTCACTTTCAAAAACACATGTATGTCCATGCTCAATGTTAATGCTCACATTCATAAACATATATTCACATTTCATATCAAAATATACTTTGACATATCATAAACATATTCTTAACCCCATTTACAAAATCATACAAAACAATAATTATGTTTATTGTGATTCCAGTAGTAAGTCTAGTATACTTACCTCTTAGCACTTACAGCTATAAGTCTTAAATCTCCTTAACCTATCAATGGAGATCAATCCTTTCATAAGCCTCACAATTCACACAAATACTTAAATAGCTTACAAAATTATACACAATGCATTTAACACATCAAATTGGTCTAAATACTCGATTTCTCAAAACTTGTCATTCTGACCACTTACACTTAACAAAATTTTCTAATACATCAAATGATGTCCAATTATTCCGAAATCAGAATATATCATTCTTGACTCATATATACTTCTTATATATGAATATTATATCAAAATTCCTACATAATCCATTCCATACACACCATTGAATCCAAACTACAAACCTGACAGGATCAAGATACTTACTGAACAGTATTCAATCTCCTAATTTTATAAAATCATATACTAACTCAAAAATTATAAAACTACAATAGAAATACTCTTAACACATTTTAAAATTCATGATAAATATTTGGCTTCCAAATAACTGCCAAAAGTATTTTAAAACTATTTTATTGTCTAACTTTAAAAACCTGTTAATCAAATACTGCAATGAGCTGATACACTTTAGAAATTCATAACACTTCAACCACATTGATCTAAATTCTCAATTCCGAGTATATCATATTAGACATATAAAATTATCATATTCCACAAATTCATAATTTTTAAAGATCATTCAGCAGGTCAAAAATTATTTTCCACTGTATCATACTGTTTACACAGGAAATTTCCAGAATTCCAGGGTCATTTTGGTAAATTCACTACAAATTCAATTTCCGAGATTTTCAGTCGATTCAAAGTCTCAGATGATCCTAAACATGTCTAATTTCATATACTCAAAATTCAAAACCAGAATCGAATCACAAAAATTTATAAAATTCCTAGATCAAGAGGTTATCCAGCAGAAATTCCATAATTCATCATGATTTATCAAACTATCTTATAGATCATCATCAATTCTTACAACATCAAACGAAATACACATCAAATCCTTAATTATACATATTTCCAGAAATCAAAACTTAAAGAAATTAACTTAATTAACACCAAGAAATTGATAATTAGTTGTGATATACCTCTAAAGATCCAAAATTCTCATTTTCTTCTTCTTTTTCTTCTTCTTCTTCTCTTTCTCTCTCCTTTATTTCTCTCTTCTCTCTCTAAAAATGGGTAGCTCGACCAAAATGAGAGAATTAGGGTTTTTAAAAGTGTATTTTTATACTAAGTGGTTAATTTTGGTATTTACGAATTCACCCCCAAAACTTTCAAAGTATAACAATTTGGTCCCTAAAATAATTCCAAAGTCTTGCAAATAAACCCAATACTAATAGTATATCCTTAACCTATAAAAACACTACTAATAACAATATATAAATCAAGGATCACCCACATACAAATAAAATACGTATATTTATATATATAAATATACATATTCTTACCGGTTATGGATACTGGTTACTACAGTTTGTGCCAAATCACTTGAGAAATAAATTCGACAAAAAGGCAATCAGGTGTATCTTTGTTGGATATAATAACCAGCGCAAAGGATGGAAATGTTGTGACCCTACTAGTGGGCGGTGCTACACATCAAGAAATGTGGTGTTTGATGAAGCATCTTCATGGTGGTCGCCACAAAAAGAGGAGCTTCCAGATTCAAAAGAAATAGAAGAACGACTACAACAAAAGATAGATGATCAAATTGCTGAAATCCGACCGAGCCAAGAAAACCTTGATAATGGAAGCAGTGATGACAACACCGAGCAAGAGACAACTCAAAGTCCTTGGCAAACTGGCATTTATCAACAACCAATAACGGAGGCCAAATATGAAGGAGCAGAACCTGCAACTCCTCAGTCTCATCCTCGAAGGTCAATAAGAATACGAAAGCCTAATCCCAAATATGCTAATGCGGCTATGGCGAAAGAGGAAAATTTTAAGGAACCTGAGACTTTTGAAGAAGCATCACAGAACTCTGAATGGATTAAAGCTATGGAAGAAGAAATTATAGCGTTGGAGCAAAATCAAACTTGGGATTTTGTGCCAAAGCCAAAGGATGTGAAACCTATATCTTGTAAGTGGGTGTATAAGATCAAAAGACGTCCTGATGGATCTGTGGAGAGGTATAAAGCTCGGTTGGTAGCTCGAGGATTTTCTCAACAGTATGGACTAGACTATGATGAAACGTTTAGTCCAGTAGCCAAGATCACCACAGTACGAGTTCTACTTGCATTGGCAGCTAGTAAAGGTTGGATATTGTGGCAAATGGACGTAAAGAATGCTTTTCTACATGGAGAGTTAGATCGGGAGATCTATATGATTCAACCAATTGGATTTGAAAGCAAATTTCATCATGATTATGTATGTAAATTGAGAAAGGCATTGTATGGATTAAAGCAAGCTCCAAGGGCGTGGTATGGTAAAATTGGAGATTTTCTAACACATGGTGGTTACTCTGTAGCACCAGCTGATTCTAGCCTGTTCGTCAAAGCTAATGGAAAGAAACTTGCAATTGTGCTGGTATATGTGGATGACTTAATTATCACTGGAGATGATGAAGAAGAAATTCGTCGAACAAGAGAGAATTTGGCAGTTCGCTTCCAGATGAAAGAGCTTGGACAACTTAAGCATTTCCTTGGGCTCGAAGTTACTCGGACAGCAAAAGGAATTTTTCTAGGACAACAAAAATATGCCAAAGATTTGTTGCAGAAGTTTAGGATGCTAGAGTGCAAGCCTATCTCAACACCGCTAGAAGCCAATGCCAAGTTGTGCGGTCATAAAGGAAAGGATTTAGAAGATGGAACTATGTATCGACAACTGGTAGGAAGTCTCATCTATTTGACATTGACTCGACCAGACATTTCTTATGCAGTTGGAGTAATAAGTCGATACATGCAAAATCCTAAGAAACCTCACTTAGAAGCAGCTCGATGAATATTGAGATATGTGAGAGGCACAATGGACTATGGTCTCTTCTATAAGAAAGATCAAGATTGTAAAATAGTTGGCTATTGTAATGCTGACTATGCTGGAGATCATGACACACGACGTTCGACCACTGGGTATTTTTTCAAGATTGGTTCAGGAACAGTCTCTTGGTGCAGCAAAAGGCAACCGACTGTATCATTGTCAACTACTGAAGCTGAGTACAGAGCAGCCGCAATGGCAGCTCAAGAAAATACATGGTTGATGCAATTGATGGAGGATTTACATCAGCCAAGAGATTATAAAGTGTCAATATATTGTGATAATCGGTCAGCAATTTGTTTGGCAGAAAATCCAGTTTTTCATGCAAGAACAAAGCATGTGGAGGTGCATTATCACTTCATCCGGGAGAAAGTTCTGCAAGAAGAAATTGAGTTGTTGTATGTTAAGACCGAAGATCAAGTGGCTGATTTGTTCACAAAAGGCTTGGGTGTTGATAAGTTTGAAAAGTTTCGAAGACAACTCAACATGGTTAGAAGAATGGAAGTTGGTGTTGAGGGGGAGTGTTAAAATTACAACACCAAATTAAATTAAATTAATTACAACATCAAGCCCAAGATTAAGCCCAAATATTTACAAGCCCAATTCTTGAAGTTTCTAAATTAGGTAAGATATTTTAAGTTAATAATTAAGGAGATAAGTATTATAAACTTGTATGGTTAATAAATTTTTACATTATTTTATTTGTGTGGTTTTGGTTTGTTGAAACTAAGTATAAATACCCCCCTCCCTCATTTAGTTTTGCAAGCAAGCAAGTTAAGAATAAAGAGTTGATAAAAAAATTTGATCAATTGTTGAGAGTTTAGAGTGTAAAGAGTTGAGCAAATAATAAGCTCAACAAAGAGTGTGTGGGAGTTGAGTTGTGAGTGTTATGTTGTAAATGAGAAAGAGTGAGAGTTTCTAAATTTTGTGTTGTAAGTTTTGTATTAATAAAAGTGTTCCATTTGTGCTCTATTATTCTCTACATGGTTATCCTCTTGTACCACTTTCTTGGAACGTCATTAATTGAGGATGCTCATGTCCTAACTAATGTGATTCAATACCACATTCCAAGCATATAGAAGGTCACATATCTTTTCCTCCATAGGAACAGTGTCACCAGTACGAGCATCAGACTGCATACTTTTCTTTTCCTTCCTATAAAATTCTGCTTCAGACGCTCTACCAAGTTTTTCAAGACCAGCTAATAAAACATTGTATGTTCCTAAAGCAGGATGAGTCCCTTTCCTCTGCATGGTTTTGTAAATTTTAAGTGCTTTATCAGCACTACCAGCAGAGAAGTAGACACTAATTAAGGCAGTGTAAGTAGCAGTGCATGCTGGTACTCAGGCAAAAAATTAAAAATCTTTTCAGCAGAAGCAGACCTTCTACCAAGCCTATTTATTAATAGAGCACCAAGATGCAAACCAAGGGAATGTCCAGTTTTATTCATTTCTCTACAATCTCCACCACCTTTGGAAATGTATTCAATCTTATTGAAATGCATATCAAGGCAAGATATGCAGTTCTGTCAAGGGTTACACCCATTTTCACACTGTACTCGAATGCCAATAAAGCACCATTAAGTCCACTGCAGTCACAATTTACCTCAATTATGGCTGAGACTATAACACCCGAGATCTAAAATTTCCTGGGCTATAGATAGTTGGGTTAAAATGGATGAGGTGAGAGTTAGGTGTTAGAATCCCACATTGACTGGTTAGAAATTTTTTTTGGGTTATATATTTAGAGCCCCTTCTTAATCAGTATGAGATCTTTTGGAGAGACCTAAAAACAAAACCATACAAGCTCAGGCTAAAAATGGATAATATCATACTTTGTAGGAGTGGACCATTACAGTTGGTATCAGAGTTGGACCTACCTTACGGTATAGGCTAATGAGCTTGTAGTCTAGGCTACAAATAGCTTACACATGTCTTGCGATCCTTAGGATTTAGGTCACATGAATCAGTCATACGTTCTCAAAGGCCTAGTGCACATAGGGTTGTGTGTCCCCTAAAAGGGTAAATTATAACACCTGAGATTCAAGATTTCTTAAAACCATAGTTAGTAAGGTTAAGATGGATGAAGTGAGTGTGGGCCAATGAACCCATAGTCTAGCTTACAAATAGCTTACACATCTCGTGCGATCCTTGGGATTTAACCTACATGAGTCAGTCATATGTCCACAGGGGCCTAGCGCACACGGGGCTATATATCCCTTAAGAGGGTAGATTGTAACATCTGAGATTCAAGATTTCTTGAGGCCATAGATAACAAGGTCCAGATGGATGATGTGAGGGTCAGGTGCTAGAATCCCACGTCGCCTAGTTAGAAAATGTTTCTGGGCTATATATGTAGAGCCTCTTCTCAATCAGTATAAAGCCTTTTAGAAAAACCTAAGAATAAAAGGCTTAATTTAAAGTGGACAATATCATACTGTGTGAGAGTGGGCGATTACAAATATACAGAAAATCAATACAAGATTACAAATATATTTTTATCCATTAATCCAGCGAGTAAATGGCTGCAAAATTCTGCATTTTTAAGAGAATCAATACAAGTCCCTGATCTATAGATAAAGGTCCTTTAGCATCCTTTTACAACCTCAATTGCATCCTCATCACTGATTGGTTCAACAGAAAATTGAGGATGAACTTGCCTGAGGAGGGAATCATTCTCACCAACAACTTTAAAAGTTCGAAGAGCTTCCATAAATACTGGGTGGCAAAGGATAATATGGTTTTCCTTCATATACTGAAGAATTTGGGTGATTGTCCTTGTTTCCCCTGCTTTGCAACATTTCTCAATCGAAATACTGCTTGCGGCTTTATCAGGTTGTACCCCTGCTTCGTGCATTTTGCTGAAAATTTCAAGGGCTTCTTCATATTTGCCTGGACCCATCACAAAACAAAAGGATAAATTATTTCCTGCACAACATAAAAGTCCAGCAAAGACAGCAATGTAGGAAACTGATACCTGGTGGCGCCCATATGCATGTGTATAGTATCCATTACTAAAGCACAGAAAAGGTGCATTTGCTTTGGAAATATATCAAAAAGTTTTATTATTTGGTATATGTATGCTTGCAAACGTACCTTCTCTTTGTCTATGAAAAATGCAAGCCCAGGACATGTATTTCGTTTAAATCTTATGAATATTTACAATTGAAACTTAACAATTCAGCATTGATTAATTTGGACAGTCATTAGATGGGTATAGCCTCATGACTGTTAACACTTGACAACCATTTGAGGAACTACCAAATGCACAGCCCAATAGCAATCCATCACACCCTTCCAATTTGGACAAAAAGAACCATTCTATCCAGTGGGCATGACTGAAAAAGCATGAAGAGAGATAATTTATAATGCAAATAAAATTGTATTGTAATTATTGTTAGGTTTTATAATTTTTTATATGAGTCTACATATTAATAATAATTTTATATTATGAATTATTTTAAAATTAGGGTCAATTTAAGTGATCTGTTTGAATTTTTTTTATTGAATTTTAAAAACATTTAATTTGATGTAAACTTTTTATGTGTAGAGATTTGATATTAGTTAAACTATGATTTATAAAATAATAATTTAATTAAATATATAAAAATCTTTTTTGGGTTGTGGTCAAGTCAAATCAAATAGGTAAAATTATTTTGTTTTTGGCATTAGAGAAAATCCCATTAAACATTATATAAATTTAATTGTAAAATGCTGTTATATTCTTAGTTCTCAATAAAGATTGTTGATTTTAGTATTTTAATTATTATAAATTCTTCGTGTATATTTTTTTTAACATCTATTATGATAATTGGATATGATAAATAAACTTTTTAAGTATATTTTTTTAAACATTCATTATAATAATTAGACATGACATATCTAGAATTATATTTTGTGGGTATGAATCTTATTTATATTTATATCTTAACAGTTAAGCCTGAAGCCTAATATATGGCAGTCAAAGTAAATTGATGTTCAAGCTAATCATAATACTTGATATCACCTTTGACCTCTTTATGAAAAATCCCTATCAAGCTCAAGGTCTCACTAATTGTCGCTCAAGTAAGAGCAGATACTAATAAATAAGGATAAAACAGTTGCAGCAAAAGGGTATGAAATCAATAACAATCAATAAATCCCAGTACAACTGTATCGATTATTTAGAAAAAACATTAAATTCCTAGAAGAATTAGCAAGAGCCACATTCATATAGACAATATAACAAATACCAGATATGCAATTAGTACAGAGTAGTTAGCACTCACCAGCACCAATATGGTACTCCATTAGAATAGTATATGTGTAGCAATTGGGAGCTAACCCAGATTGAATATTTCCTTAAACACATCAGTGGTCTCCTTAACTCTATTATTAGCAAACAGAATCTTCATATAAGCTGTATAAGAAACAAATGTAGGGTGACATTCCTTCTCTTTCATTTCATCCCAAATTTTCAAAACCCCATCAACATCACCAGCACTAGACAGGCAATGCATGACTGAAGTATAAGTCACTGCATCAATTTTCAACCCTTTCTCATGCATCTGGCCAAAAACATACTGCATAGATGAAATTCTCTTGGCTTCTCCAAAAATATCAAGCATAGTAGTGTAAGTGAACTGGTCATGCTTAAACCCTTTCGTTTTCGAAACCCCGTTGAAAAACAGCCACGCTTTTTCCATTGGTGGGTGGGTTTTTAAAAGTTGATTGACTGTGTAAGAATCCCATTTCAAAAGTAGGTTTTTTAGCTGCTCTTGAGCAGATAATCCCACGGAGTACTTGAGAATTTTGTATATGTTTGATATCGTATCCCTCATGTAAACTTTTGGGCTCTGCCCTTGTTTCTCAACTGATTTAACGGGTTTTTTCATCTTTCTGTAATTTGATCTTTAATGGAAGCTTTGCTGTGAATTTTGCTGAGTGCCATTAACGGACACAAACTGGACAAACTTTCAAATTGATCCATGGTAACTGTGCATACCTTAAACTTTGAACTCTTCGTAGAAAATCTAGATTCTACAGGAGATAGAACTGAGAAGGAAACCCAACACTTTTTTATAAATCCGGAAATATATACGATACTGTTAGAGTGTTAGCCACAAGAGGCAATTGCAGTTAATACTTGATATGCACCCTATAACCTGAATCTTGTATCAATATGCCCTTGTAACTGAAAATTTCAACGACGCAAACTTCCCCAAAAAAATCACTAAAAAAAACATTTTTTTTGAATCTAAATATTCCAAATTTATCTTGACTGAAGATTAAAGTGTTCTTATAAACAAGTTCTCGAACTTCTCTATTGCAATCGGATGAGTTTGTTGATTGTATCGACTCCAATGAAATTAATATCCAAAAGTTTCAAGTTTACTTACTGCTTGAGAATTGAAAGTATAATCATACAATTTGAATTAGGGGAATTTTTTCAAATGATCCTTTTTTTTAAGTAAAAATTTATTTTAACTCCTTATATTTATAAATTTTATTAGTTAAATACTTTATTTTTGGACTATTTTATCTTAGAAGTATTTTTATATCTTTCTTATAAGTCATTTGAAATTTTAATTTAAAATATACTTAATATTAGTTAAAAGAGTAATGTTAGACCTCTTAAATTATATTCAAAATTATATTTTAAAAAATGATATATCAAACAAATATTAGGTGTAATAAATAATTTTCGAATTTATACTATTTTACCACTCAATGTTTGATTGATACATTACTTTTTAAAGTACAATTTAGGATATAATTTAAGATACCTAACATTACTCTCAATTAAAATAAATAGTTAAGTAGTATAGATTAAAAATTGATAAATTTAATTAAAATGATAATAAAATAATAAAAAACTGACAAAATCAAACAAAATGTCGAAAAAGAAGGTCGAGGTCGCATTCTAATGACAAAGCCCATCCTTGCGCCGTAGGAATAATGGACTATATCCACTATTTTAGTCTTAAATTTCACTATTAATAAAGATAATTTTATCCATTCATTATTTTTTTAACTTATAAAAATTAGCAAAATAGTTTTAACTATAAAAATTTATAATCTTTAAATAATAACTATTTTTGAACATTTTTTGTTTGAATTATGGGAGCATACTGTTGCAATTAAGAGGTTATTAAGTCATATTTAAACAAATCGGAAGCAGAAAAGCGTTTATCATTTTTGTTTTTTTATAGTGTTAACTCTGTTTTTTTTAATGAGGTTTTATATGTGTTGTGTGTGTATGTATATATTTACACAATAATAATAAATAAAAAAATATATATTGTTGTGCTTATTCTAAAAAGGCTTAACCAGTTTGCACTAAGAGACTAAAGGTTACTTAATTGAGAAGAGTCCATAATAAACCAGCTCAACAATATTAAGGCAGCTAACTTGACTCGAGTTTCAAACTCACTTTTAATAGGTAACATAGGCTTGCTAATCTATAGGTCTTGTAAACAAATTGTGGGCATGAGAAATGAGAATAGACTGAACTACAAATTTTATTATAATTTTTATTGATAATATACTGTTTTATATGAAAAAGAATTTTTCATAAATAAATTAATCATACTTGAATTTTTTAATTTAGTTGAAAATATTATAACAAACTTAAAAAAACTCTTTTATTCGAGTTTATTCAAATTTAATAACTAATATCTTCAAACTTGTGAAGGAATTGAAATTCTTTTCTTAAAAAAAATGGCCTCATAATTCATTCAGAGGAGAGTCCGTCCATTCATACAACAAACACATACATTCTTATTTATTTATGTTTATACTCATTTACACACAAATACTATTTATTTTTGATAAATACTGATTTAAACGTTGAAATATTTTTAAATATTTTTTTTTATAAAAAAATAAAAGATGTAATTATCAATTAAAGATGGAGAGTGTACTTGTGAATTGAAAGAGTATGTGAAGGCAGTAAGTTAATTAACCGTAGAGGTTTCGAACTAAAAAACTTCAAATGCACTATTAAATTATTTATTACTATTCTAAATTATTAGAACTTCATTGAATTAACTTTTAAAACTAAATTTATTTTCAAACATATGTAAATATGAATAGAGAAAAAATTAGTAAAAACTTGAGTTTTTGAGAAGCCCACATAATAAATTAATTTAAGAGAAAGTGAATTAAAATTATTATGAAATTTTTTGTAAAGAAATATAAGTAATAAGTTTATTTAATAATAGTTAAAATCCTTATTTTTTTATAAAGAAAAGTAAGTAAAAGAAATTCATCGTCTAAAAAATAAATAATATAAATATAAATATAAATTAGATTATATTAAAGTAAGAAGTATAAATCAATACTTATATATGTTGTTAAATTAAGAAATATAAATCCTTTAAAAAAATAAATAAGAAAAACAAACTTAAAGGTTTATAAATAAATAGATATTAATAATATTTTAATTTTTATAATTTCTATTAAATTATTTTTGTGCTTCCGTATTAGTTTAATAAGAACGAAAAATAAATGGTATGGTCCATTTTATTTCTCAAAACGTAGGACTGAATCAAATAAGGCCAGATGTAACATCCATGGCATCCAAGAATGAAGTTAGAGAAAGACTTTGCAATAGTTATTTTCTTTAATTTGATAGTAATTATATAAAAAGTAGAATTTAAAAAATGTCAAAGAATTCAGAATTCTCCTTTATCAGTCATTTATACTATTACTATTTCCAATTATAAACTCTAGATATATAAATGGAATCACGAGGATTGGATGCATCTGTGCGAATGTAAATAGAGATGTTAATTCCTCGGCGTCTTGGCACAAATGATGGGTAGCTGCCGGCTGCCGGTCTAATGATCCGATCATCTGAGCTGCTCAATCAATATGAGAAATTAATGATTAATATACAAAAATTGGTCTATTCTCAAATTAAGATGAGGATGACATCCACCTCATACTTTGATGGGGTTCTAATTCTGGTAGCGATCAGCTCCAAACAAGCAATGTGGTCCAAACTATGTCCTCCCTGCAAGAGAATCGGTATTCTGAGCCTACTCCAGAATGAGTAGAGTATATTATATACACAAGGAAGGTCCCAATTGCTCCTGGTGAAATACTGGTACTTACAAGAATGGCGTTGAATTGATGCATGATCTAAAACCATTTTGGACTTATGAAGTACAACTCTGTAGAGGTGGGCACTAATGAACTTAGCTGATTGAATCAAATTGAATCGAGTCAGTTTTATTTGGTTTGATTCTATTTTTGATTCAAGGTGAATCAAAATAACTTTTTTAAATTAATAACTAAAACAATCAAAATAATTTTTTTTAAACTTTACTTTTTAAATATTGTATTTTTTAAAATTGTACTTTTAAAAACTCTATTTAAAAAACCTAATTAAATGTATTTAAAAATTCTAATTAAATGAGTGCTAAGTGCTTCTTCCGGCAGAAAATCTCCCAAACGCAGCAGATAAAAGTGTTATCGTTCAGCTTGCGTTAAAATGAGTCTCAATAAATTCCATGCCCCTGAACCAGGTCAAATTTCAGCTCAAATCCAACCAGTAAATTCCAATGATGTTTTCATTTTTCTCCTCCTAACTTCTATCTTCTAATTAATAAACAAATCGATTCCATATTTCATTCTCCTGGCTGGGAGAATAAACAAGAAAACATTCTGATGCTAGACTATTCAAAATCAGTTTCTGGTATATTGCAGTTTCTGTTGAATTCTATTAATAGCAAAATCAACTGAAACTGAGAAGATGGAAGGAGAGTTTTACTTAAAAGTTGTTTTATAAACAATACACCACAAGAATGTGTAGTTTTACAAAGTTTAACAAACCTTCAGCTCGTTCTCTCCCACTGGACTGAATTTTTAGGCCTGTGATATCGTCCATACTTTATCTGTACATCCAGAAATGAGAACACATGGTTCCTAGTAAGACGGTACAGCAGACTTGAATATAAAACCAACTTCATGATCATCCAATTATGAATTGCACGGGTAGAGTTTTAATGCTATAGCACTTCGCAAAAGAATAAAACATGGAAGTGTTTCACAAGTATGAAGTACAAAACTAGGAATAAGTCTGATAAAATAGAAGTATGAAAGCTAAAAACATCGAGGGGCCACTATATTAACACAAGAATCTCTATAGATGATCAATTCCCAACCAATAGACTGAAGTGTACATTAGTACTTTTTACCCAAACCATTACATGAGACAAGAATCATGGGAAATTCATCAGTATAATTTACCAAAGGGCTTCTTCAGTTATTGGGATATTTGATTATCTTCTGCAAAATCACAGTCCTTGCCATCCTTATGTCACTGCTACACTTATTAGCATGTTCACCTAAAACCTCTATAGTTTCCATGAACACTTCCAATTTCTTCTTAATCTCATCAATAGCAAGTTTCATAGCATCTTCTTCTCGAAGAGCAAAATCAGCATGGCTGAAGAGAGACTCAATCTGAATCTCCAATTTGTTTGCAAGTACTCGAATATTGTCCATGTCCTGTATTTTAATATAAGTACCAATCTGCAATGTACTAACTAACTCCTTTTGTCGCTTCAGTGCTTTCTCATAACAATTCCAAAGGGAGTTACACCACTTCCCCACTGAACCAATTGGAACAGCCAATGCACCTGCCAAAGCTGTTACAAATGGAGGGGACGCAATGGCAGCTGCCACCACTGAGAAAATCAGTACAGACACAAAAGCGGAAGCAAACAAGACATTTGATACCATCCTCCATGTTTTCATTGATTTCAATTTCTTATCAAGCTTTCTCTTTCGCCTCTGCAATTTCTTTAACATCAATACCTGCTGCTTATACACTGATTGAAACAAAACAAAGAACTCCTCTGTAAATGGGTTCCCAGCTTCCTTAAATTTCTTTAATTCCTCCAATGTCCTAACATACTTATTCTCATTAATACCATCTTGCAATTCTACTTCCTTGTCAAACTGTTTAACTGCAAGCCGGATAATCATTTGACTGTTTCGAGCACGCTTAAGGCATTTCTCTAGTTCAGTGCAAAAATCTAAAGTCCTGATGCTGTTCTCAAAGTATTCTTCTACCAAACCAAACAAATCTTGATTGTTCCATATATCTTTTTTGCAGTCTAGAATGACTTTGACCACTTCTTGGTTCATTTCAAGAAGAGACCCCGTGACCTCTTTAAGTGAGTTAAAAGACAAAGAACGAACCTCAACACCAGAGGAAAGTGTGTTGAGAACACGGCTGGTACGATCATGAATAGAGGCATCAAAGGATTGCAAGTCTGGATCAAGTCTACAAGCAGCTTCATATAAGCTAAGGTCAGCTGAATATTTGGAATCAGTGTCTAATTGGAGGGTTGAAGGCGGCGTATCAACACCTTTCTTCTTGCTAGATTGTCCTCCCATCATACTGATCCAATTGATCACACAGGAAAACCCCACAAGTGTAAATCAGGAACTTATGATTAGTGATACAGCTTTGCTAACGAAAGACAATAATTTTTCTCCTATTAACAAAAGGATAATCTTAAACTCCACGAAATCGGATCGAAATAGCTCGAGGAACCAAAAAAATACTGAAATCAGTGAAGTTTAGCTAAGATCTTAAGAACCCAGAAGCAATTTTTCAGTTGGTAACAAGACTAAACCCAAATTGAAATACCCAAAAGCGAAAATATAAACTTTATGAAAATGAATATGCAAGAGCTTTAAGTACCTGAATTTCAGCTGAAAAGAACAAGGTTATATGATTTTCTCTCACTTTGATCCTCCATAAAGAGCAAACATGCGAACTCAACTGTAAGGTAAGATCTTGTGAGGAGGTCAATTTTGGTTAAACTGGGAAAAAAAAAAGAATATATAAAATATTATATATATTGCAATTATTTGAACCACGACAAAGGAAATTTCAACAAAATAAATAAGAAAATTTGGTATAAAGGAGCGGAGTTTAGGGCGGTTTATGTAAAGAGACAATGTGGGGGGAAAATGGAAGGAAATGAAGATAAGAAATGAGGTATCGCCGTCCTTCCTCAACCTCAACACTCAAACACTGTTGTTGTCTACAGACTTCAGAATAAAGATTTAAATTGTCAATGACGCGTGTCGTTTAGTTCTTACAGAAAGGCAAGAAGGGAAAGCCGAGTTTGTTTGGTGTTAGAACTTGGAAGCCAATTACGTGGCTACTAGTCCACTGTAAAGTTAACAGAAGCAGAAGGAAAGCACTTCGATGTTTCCTCTTTTGACTAAATTTCCCCCTTCAATCTACTTCATAACCATTCAACTCTGTTCTATTCTTTTCAGAACCAATAAACATTCGATTGCTGTTACAAAAAAAGTTATAAATTCTTTAATATACGCGATAAGAAAAAGCAAGAGAGAACATTTGACTTCAAACTGCGTTTCGTCTTTGGATAATTGGATTAAAGCCCCTCCATTATTTTTTCCTTTTACAATAATTAAAGTTTCTTTGAATCTTGCAGTTGGCCCCTTAATTTTTGATAGGATAGGGACAGACGGGTATATTTTGCGGGGACCTTTTACACGTTCTTTGAATTATTCACTAATTGAAATCTATATCTTACATTGTAAAAATTTGTATAATGTTTCCATTAATAAATAATAAAACTACTAAAATAATTTTAGCACGAGTATATAATAATGTGTTTCTTTTTAATTCTTCGCAAATGGGGATGACGTTTCATTAGATTAAGGAGAGGTTATTCAAGAAATCCTTAATCTTTAAGTTTAGTTAATTTATTTTCAATAACACGTCTAGTCAAGTCAAGTCAATTACTCAAAAATCAGGACAGAGGTAAGTTGAGCTATTTTTATTAAAAGGATATATATTTAAGAGTTTTTATTCAAAGGTAGAAGATATTCGTGATTACCATCAAGTAAAAATTGTATGTGTACCAAAAAGGTAAAAATTATATAAAAATAAAGTATTGACTTAATGTTATCATAATGGTAATTATTATATGTTATAATAATGATAATCTAATTTATATATCTATCATGAAGAATAATGAATATCCTTATTCAATAAGAAATGAGGAAGAATAAGTAACAAGTCGTTGTAGAATAGTGGTGAGTATTCTCGGCCATCGCGCGGGTGACCCAGATTTGATCCCCGGCAACAGCGCATTCTTTTTACTTTTTTGGACGGGCCACTTTATTAAACAAAATAATGCATGTAGAAAGAGAATTCATCAAAACAATAAACTTCAATAGAATTTGAAAGCTAAAAACATCAAGCACAGGCTAATTGAATAGACTATGAAAGTTCAAAACATCAAGGACAAACCTGTTTATCAACACAACAATCTTTTTAAAAGAGTTTTGCTAAAAACAACAAGGATGAAAGATCAATTCCGGACTGATACACTGAGGTGTAGTGTTAGCAATTTTATACCTAGTGGCTAGCGCATTACACAAGAGAACAATCATAGGAAAGTCATCAGTATAAAAATACACAGAAGGGCTTCTTCAGTTATCGGGATATTTGATTATCTTCTGCAAAATCACCGTGTTTGCCATCCTTATGTCACCGCTGCACTGACCCGCATGTTCACCTAAAACCTCAATAGTTTCCATGAACACTTCCAACCGCTTCTTGATCTCATCAATAGCAAGCTTCACAGCTTCTTCTTCTCTAAGAGCAAAATCAGCATTGTTCAAGAATGACTCAATCTCAGTTTCCAATTTGTTCACAAGTACTCTTATATGGTCCATGTCTTGGATCCTGATAAAAGTACCAATCTGCATTCTACTAACTAACTCCTTTTGTCCTTTCAGTGCATTCACGTAACTGTTCCATAGTGAGTTACACCACTTCCCCACCGAACCAATTGGCCCAGCCAAGCCACCTGCCAAAGCTGCAACAAATGGAGGTGCAGCGATGGCAACTGTCACCACCGAGATAATCAAAGCAGACACAAAAGCAGAAACAAACAAGATATTCGACACCATTCTCCATGTTTTCATGGATTTCAGTTTATGATCAAGTTTTCTCCTTCGACTCTGCAATTTCTTTAACATCAATATCTGCTGGTTATACACTGACTGAAACAACATCGAGAACTCCTCAGTAAATGGGTCCCCAGCTTCCTTAAATTTCTTTAATTGCTCCAATGTCCTTGCATACTTTTTCTCATCAACACCATTTTGTAACTCAACTCCCTCGTCAAACTGTCTAACCGCAAGCTGAATAATTAACTGACTGTGTCGAGCATGCCTAAGGCATTTCTCTAGAACAGTACAAAAATCTAAAGTCTTGATACTACTCTCAAAGTACTCTTCCACCAAACCAAACAAATCTTGATTGTTCCATATATCTTCCTTGCACTCTACAATGACTTTGACGACTTCTATGTTCATTTCAAGAAGAGACCCAGTGACCTCTTTAAGTGAGTCCAAAGATAAGGAGCGAACCTCAACGCCAGTGGAAAGCTTGTCGATAACGCGGCTTGTACGCTCATGAATGGTGGCATCAAAGGATTGCAAGTCCGGATCAAGTCTACAGGCGGCCTCATATGAGCTCAGGTCAGCCGAAAATCGGTAATCAGCATTTATTTGGAGGGGTGAGGGGGATGTATCACCACCTTTCTTCTTGCTAGATTGTCCTTCCATTCAATTGATCACAGGAGAAAAACCTAGAAATGTACATTTGTAATTTATGATTACAACTTTACTATCATATAACATTATAAGAGTTGTATATAAGCTTGGAGGAATATAGAACAACTTGCAAAATTTCAAACCAAAGTGCAACACATAAATGAAGCTGAATCAGATTGCACTATTGACAAAAGGATAATCCAAACTCCACGAAATAAAGTCAGAAGTATAGCTTTGAGGAAAAAATTATACAGAAATCAGCAATTTTTTTGGCTAAAATCTTAAGAACCCAGATGCAATTTTTCAGTCGGTGCAACAATTTGATCCAAACTAAAATCCCCAGAAACAAAAACATAAACTTTATGAAAATAAATAAGCAAGATCTTAAAGTACCTGAATATTTCAGCTGAAAATGACAAGGTCTCAATTTGATCCTCCAAGAAAGGCAAAAAAAAAAAGAAAAAGCGAGCTCAATTGTAAGCAAAGATCTTGTGAAGAGTCCTCTTTCGGTAAAACAAGCAAAAATGGATATGGAAGAAGTAAATTATAATTATAATAAAGAGAGGAGTTGTACACACGGGAAGATAAATAAGAAGGAAATTAGCACAAGAAATGAAATGTCGTCAACACACAAACATAATACTGCTGTTTTTCCACAGAGTTTTGAGTTTGAACTTTAAAGTGCCAACGACGCGGAGACTTTTGTTTACAGGGTTTGAGGTGAGATGTTGGAACCAAACCGAGGAGATTACGCGCATTTCAAGACAAGACTAAGGCAACGACGAAGGAGAGGAAAGCACTGAGATGTTTATCTAATATGACCAATTTGCTCTTCATCCTTCAACGAAGAGTAGGCGATAAGTAAATGCAAGAAAGAAAAAAAAAAACTTAAAAAGATAAAATGAAACCTATTTGGTCTCCGGACCTTTATTCTTATTGGTATTAAAGCCACATTTTCTTGTAGAAATTGGATTAGGCCAGATTAATGAAAAACAATTTGGTGACAATTATGTACTTTTTATTTTTAATTCAACCATAAATGTGATGACATTTTGCTTGATTGAGAAGCGGATATTGAAAAACTTGCCAATTTTTAAGAAAACTCATGTTTATATTAAAAAAAGAAGGTGGTTAATTAAATTATTCAAGAATCAAGAGAAAGGTCAATGAAATGATTTGTTCTTGGAAAAAAAATTTAAACTTATTCTCTCTAAAGTCGAGTTTTCAATTAAATACTGAACAGATTCAGTGATTCATGATTGAGATATTGAGCAACAAATTTACAATTTTATTTTGGTTAATGCAACAACAAAAGCAATAAGTCGTTGTAGTATAGTGGTGAGTATTCCCGCCTGTCACGCGGGTGACCCGGGTTCGATCCCCGGCAACGGCGTTTGTTATATTTTTTGGGACTCTTAATATTGCTAAACTCTAGTCCTTGTGCAAAGTTCAGGAAAGGTCAAAAGCCGCTGAATATTTATTATTTAATTCAGTGTAGTTTAGTTCCTGTATGCTTACAAGCTTCCCTTATCCCCCTTGCTTTTGGCCTTTGGCTTTTATGGTTTTCATTCATGCTAGCTACGTGTCTTTAATTGATGGAAGCAAAGACACCAACTTTTTGGGTTGGTCTTCTTGGTTTCCAAAGAAAATCTTGTGTTGCCTTCGTTTTTGGCATGCTTTTCCTTTGGTTCAAGTCTTTGATGCAAAGCTACGAAGCCTCTCCTTTTTAGAGTTCAAGTGTTGTGAATCACTATCAGTGGTGATTATCCAGCTCTCTTGAAGCTGATTATAAGTAGAGTTTATTTGACATGCATGACCAGTTACAATCAAGGGCATCAAGGAGCAGAAATCAACAAGGTTGTTGTGGTACAGTGGTAACTCGCCTGTCAAGAGTTTGATCCGGGCTACGGCGTTCTTGCTTATTGCCAAAGAAGCTTCGATAGCTGTGCACTGAATTCTTACTCTTTGGTAATCTGTTTAAGATTTACTGAAGCTGTGAATGATTTTTGAATTTGCTAGAAGCAGGCTTAATTACCCGGACGAAATCAAATCGGGATCCTTGTTGCTGGCTTATCAAGTTCATACTAAAGCAGAGTATTAAAGCATCTCTTAAGAGTTTAACGGACGTAAAAGTTGTGATGCAGCTCTATGGAAGCCGACTATAATATACAATTGACACGCATGAATCAAGGACACGTAAGAGATGCCAAAGCTTTTGCCTTCGATTAAGGAGGACAAACACCAAATGAACGAAGGGCAGGAGAAAATAACTAGTCAGAGTTGAGTTTAATAAACCGGTCCCTTAAGCACCTGCATTAATTTAGCAAGAAGGACACTCAGTGTTGGCAAGCAGCATTCTTAAATTACATGGACTGTTGACAGAGAATGGAAATACATGATCCTGCATAAACTAGGTGCCGAAAGCTGTGATTGCCCAAGTACTAAGAAAAAGAAGGGATGCGCACATTGTCACCAAGAAGAAACCAGCCACATCTAAGCGAAGATATGATGTGGCTCGTGTACAAATTTCTCACACTATTGCATGAACCTCATCTCTTAACAGCATCCAAAATTATATAAATCAATTCATTTCCTGTTAATGAAGATAGATTTTGTTCCCCGTAACTGATGCAAACTCATCAATCGGTTCTACATGTCACTTCTTAAATGTATTCAGAAATACATAGAAATTTGTCATCGGGCAACCGGCAGAAAACTACAGAACACTTCAGCCTTTGAGCCATTATACTTTTCCGGAGGAACTAAAGAAGCAGCCTTCTTCAGAGCAAACCCCATTAGCTGATCTAAAAGACGCTTATTCACAATCTCAGCAGACACCACTGTTTGTCGACATCAGTCACTCCTGATATGCAATCTCTCCCAATGATTTGGCAGCAGAGCTTCCCATCAAGTGCAATACAAGCCTTGTTAGAAAGCAAATGCAAAAAGAGTAGTACAGTTGATATATTTTATGAAACTATGAAACAAATGTGATGATAACAATTATGTGAAACTATGTACCTCACCATGGACATCCCAAAAGTAAGTTTACGAAAAAATTTATGCTATTTGTCACGTTTCAGACACCCAAACCCCATACAAAACCACTGGATTCACTTTTCAATCATCCTGAAACAGGTCCTAATAAATCTTTCTCTTCAGGTTAGCTTCATGAACTCTTGACATGAGCAGACTTACTCTGAGAAGCAGTGACAATTGAATGACTACATATTTAGGTTGAGTTGAAAAAACCTATTGTGGAACTCCTAAAAAGGCTTTACTTCAACACAATTGTCAGCAATTATGCAATTATATATGCACAGTAACAGCCCAGCAAACTGAAATTTTCACTGACTGCAGATGAATACTCTGCAACCCCAAATTGCAAAAGAAAAGCTATCAAACAGAGCTGGCAAGAGACAGAGAGCTATCAAAATCAATAGATAAGCTGACTTTATAAAGTGCCACATATCAATCGATAGCAATCCTAAAGGCCAACAAAATTTTTAGAAACATCTCCAAAGATGTAGATCATACATTCTCATGTTCTAACAGCATTTACAAATTAAAACTGATTCATTGATTAACAATTAACCCAAAATTCAACATATTTCATTGAGAACTAAAAATTACAGCAAAGAGAATAATAGAACAAGAACCAATTTGCCCATTGCTGTGGAAGAATGTTAACACATATAACAAAGCTCACCTGTCAGTCCCTCAACATGAGGTAAGCTTAAACTTACTTGTCTACAATAATCCCAATCCCAATTCCCCTAAAAAAAAACAAGCAGGTCAATTCTGCCTATAAGCAATATAATTAGCCAAAGCAATCAAAGGCGCAGCCTTTTCCTGATCAAATTCAGACAACTGTTGTTGAGCATCCTTATTCAACTTCTCAGCTAATTTCTTTGATCCCTCAATCCCCAGCAACTTAGGATAAGTTAATTTATCAGCCACCAAATCTTTTCCAGCAGTCTTTCCCAATTCTTGTGAAGACTTTGTCACATCAAGAATATCATCAACTACCTGAAACAACAACCCGATACACCGAGCAAACGTTCTCAATTTTTCAATTCCATCATCAGTTCCACCTCCCAATATAGCCCCAAGAACCACAGCTCCCTCTAATAAAGCTGCAGTCTTGTGTTCATGAATAAATTCGAGATGCTTAACACCCAAATCTGTTTTGCCTTCAGAATTTATATCAACTACTTGGCCAGCTACAAGCCCTTCACTTCCAATAGCTTTAGCTAATTCTCCAATTGCTCTAACAACTCTAGCAGGTGGAACCCTAGTTGTAGACACGGCAATATGTTCAAAAGCAAACGCGAGAAGGGCGTCGCCGGCCAAAACGGCGACGTTTTCGCCAAAAACTTTGTGGTTCGTCGGTTTTCCTCGACGGAGATCGTCGTTATCCATGCAGGGCAGGTCGTCGTGAATTAACGACATGGTGTGGATCATCTCGATGGCGCAGGCGGCTGGCATGGCCATCAACTCATCGCCGCCAACTAGCTCACAAGCGGCCACGCAGAGCACTGGGCGCACGCGCTTGCCGCCGGCGAGTAAGGAGTAGCGCATGGAGTCGTGGATCTTTATCGGTTCTCTGACTGAAACGGCGGCGTCCAAGGCTTGGTTGACAGACTTGGCCTTTTGAACCATGTAAGCCTTGAAATCGAAAGTGGGTTTTGGGTTCTCTTCGAGACTCTGTTCTTTGGTGAGAATTGCGGAAATTGACACGGATCGTTTTAGTTTAGGCGAAACCAAGGAAATGGGTACTCTTTTTAGTGGATTAAAGGGCTGAGATCTTGATCTGCTAGCTTGGTTAGAGATTGAGCAGGGGTGAATCCATGTTACTAGATTCACAGAGGTCATGTTTGGCGAGAATTTTGAGATCTTTTGATTACTAGTTTAGTTAGAGGAGTGGAGGTTGGAGATTACAGATCCCTTTATCCTCCTGATTCTTGAGTCAGAATTCAGAAATGATAATGCCCAACAAGTATAATCTCTATACTGAGAAAAAAAACTGGGATTCTATCTACGTAAATGCCGCGTGTAATTTGTAGCTGGTTGATAAACGTAGTTAATTATTTGAGTTGTAATTGTTTTATTTTTATTTTTTATTGAATTTTTACTTTATAATACCTGTAAAATTTAGTATATATATATAATTTTTTACTTAAAAAAAAAAATATAGTTAATTATCTGAGTTGTAATTGTCTTATTTTTTCTTTTTTATTGAATTTTTACTTTATAATACCTGCAAAATTTAGTATATATATAAATTTTCACTTACCAAAAAAAAATGCCGCGTGTGAATGTACCCGGAGGGACAGTCCAACCAACGGAGGTCAAAACTCAAAAGAGATAAAATTTTGGATTTCATGAACCAATTTTTTAATTATATATTCTAATGAAACAATTTCCATTTGTATGAATATATATTGAGAAAATTAGGAAAATACATTACTTGTGAATATCAATTGCTACAAGTGGAAATTGCGGGGTTAGGATTCACACATGTAGAATAATTTTAAAGCCGAAATTCATTTACAAGCCTTCGTCTATTTTTGACTCGTGAGACAAGTTGGGTAAGAGTGGAGAACGCAAGTGTTGAAGAATTGAGTTATCTTAATTATTAGGAATTGACATGTGTTTTAAGTGAACAAAATTATTAGGAATTGACATCATTGTAGTATGATGTTAATATCATAAAAGTAGTTGATGACATTTCACATGTGCATAGCCATATTAATAACTGCTAGGCGTGATTCGATGATTATTAGACTTTTATATTATATTACCACTTAAATTTAGCTTTGAGAGAAGTAAGGAGATTAAAAAAAAAACAGTTTGTGCTTACACGCCTCCCATACCTATTAAAACAAAGCAACATTAATAGTTGATAATGGTCACGACCCATAGTCATGGCAACCGCAATAATAGTGGTAATTGCAATTAATAGATTATTACACAATAATTATCTAGAATAACATTAGTAAGGATGATATTGTATGATAATAGGAGCACTAGAAACCTTAATTTACAAGCCATTGACAATAATAATGTTTCCAATTCCGTATACTTTTGAAATCATAGCAAATGTAATATCATTACAGTAAATTATATATATATATTATATTATAAGACTTTTAATACAAGATTAGACTGATTATCATGACACTATATTAATATCTTGGCTTAAGAACTCTCGAACCTACTACTTTTCCAAGATTTTATACCATATCAAGGATGCCCGATCCTCACTAACCTTTCACTAACCTTCCGTAGGAGGAGCAAACTACTCTCGTACATGGGGGATAATACTACCCTCACACACAAAGGATAAACACAACCCTATCGCATGAGAGACAAAACACAACCCTCTTATAAGATGGATAATACAAAACACCACTATTATTATATACAAAATCACAATCTCAATACAATCCTAAACAGGCCAAGACTACACATAATAGCAATATAAACTATGGAAGAACAGCTGACCGTCCAACAGTGGATGTAGATCGACTGAAAATCGAATCGTGTATAGTAGCAGTGGTATAGGGCTATGGCTTCTTGGACTAATCGGCAACGGCCGGCTCGGAACCAGCTAAAATTCAACAAGGATGTTGCACCAACGATGAAAATACAGATGGCGCATTCAGCGGGTTCCCATCGGTGTAAAACCAGAGAAAACCGTCAATGACTTGATCGAATTTTCACGTAGGACAGGGTTCAATGAAGGGACGCTGCTCAGTAGAGACCAATGGTCTCAGCGGAGGATGGCGTCACTGCGGGCCAGACAACAATCGGTAGACAAACAGGTAGAAGTCAACCAAGAAAAAAAAAAGAAAACAAAAGACTGAAAACATGGGAAAAAAAAAAAGCTAAGAGAAAAGAGACAAGTAATATGTAGAGAAAGGGGAGGGGGAAAGATGTTTCGTTGGCCCCAGAGAGGCCAAAAGGCCTCCTCTCTGGCGAAGGAAAGAATTTTCGTACGACGGCCCTATGGGTTGAGAAAAAGTTGAGAGAAAATAAGAGTTTCACTAGATTTGACGACAATGTTAATGTTAAACCAGACGAGTTGAATCTTCTCCATATACTCGTAAAGCATATAACTAATGTTTTCCTCTTCATTTAATTCTTCTATTTTTAAGATTTTTTTTTACTAATTATATATTTATGACTCAACTATTGTTCAATACATACAGAGTTGGATGTTTACCCGGGTTTGACAGTTGGTACATCAATCAGAAAAACGTTTTCCGTAAGTTACTAAGCCCAACAACCTGATTCACGAATGAGAATCCAGATTCTGATTACAGGATCTGAATCGCATTTATAGCTTTAGATTCATCCAGACTTGTTTTCTACGAAAAGTCTCTACCAGTGTGGGTACAAGCATACAAGGCCCACATCAATTAAAAGTTTGTTAAGGAAAAAATTAAAAAAAAAAATGGATTAGTGACATATATTAAAGGAAACAAATCCAGATCAAACATCTGATTCGAATGCTTTGAACAGAATGAAAACTACCGGCCCCAGCACTGAGTAGGTCCTCCTAGACTCCTAAGTCTTATCCAGCAACAGTTTTATAAATTAGCAGGTGTTGATGGCATAATAAAATCATAAGAAATGCAACTGTAGTGAATGTGGAATGACTGCTGGATACATTTGATTCTACTAAATGATGCCCTAACTGGCTTACTCCCTTCTACGAGGCATTTTGTGGGCGAAAAACTGCAGAAGCCCTTCATTTTTTTTTTTTTCATATCCCTAAAAACTAAAACAGTGAAAACTATTTCTATGTCAGTTTTGATCTCCCAAAGACTAGTTCTACACTTTTACTTGTTGTACAGTTAGAGTATGCTGAAGATAAAGAACCCAGCCATCTGCGATCAAGAGGAACAAATGCTCAGTTCAGATTATCAAAACTAACAGCTATCTGGGGAAGGGCGTGTTGGGTGGGAGATGATGAGAGAGAATTACCATAGTGAAAGAAGCTCTGTAATATGGGAAGGCAGCCGTTATAAACCTCTCATACTCATTGTGTCTGAAGGGCCGTACTGGAATCTGCATGATTTCCATTGCTTTTAATTTTTTTTATTTTTTTGAAAAATGAGATTAACCATACATTAAGAATAGACAACAGAAACAATAATTTATCTTCCTGTTGAGAAAAAGTACTTTGATGTCTTGGCTGATTGAACTAGCCCATGCATATTTGTCTAGTAGTAATTTCCCAAACCAAGCCTAGTGGAACACCTCAGCAAGTTATATTGGGTACAGTAGGTACACTAAGCTAGAACATGGTCCATTTGATTCCCTGACTATACATTTCTTTCTGTCTTTTCATTAGCCACTGAAAATACATTAGTTTTCCCTTCGTTCTAGCCTTATAGCAACAATATTCAGCTGTAAGTTGCTAAGTATTTATTTGGTAGAGGTGCTTCTGCTTGACTTTGGACACATAGTAGCTGAAGTGTTTGGTAAGCACTACTTCTACCACAGTTAAATAATATTTATCAACACCCACCTACTTTCATACCACAACTAATATTTCCTCTTCATAGCACCTGTGACTTCAAAGCCATAACACCTTGATACCAAAAAGACACTTAGTATATGAAACAATCAAGAACTTGTAGCCAATGCTTACCTGTTTGGAAAGGGATAAGCTAGTGTAACCAAGCCTGTGATAGTCAACTTTGAACTGGAAAACCCTGTAGACATCAGGCAGCTTAAAAGATGTATGATACAGGCACTGCAAAACCAGGTACATAGCTGAAGAGAGATAATGTAAATATGGTTGGAAGAATTAACTGTGTGGCTCACAGGAAAAAATTACCTTTTCATCACCGGACTGGGTTTTCAGTACATAAGGACTCATCATGTAAAACTGGACCTGAACGTCATTGGTTACATATGGTTCCCACCTCTTTCCAGACCATTCATAGATCTCCACAGAAAACTCCTGCAATAAATAAATTTACAATTAAAGTGAACTGGAAGTCACTAATGAAACAATTACAACAAAAGAAAATTGGAAGAAGCATTACCAAGTCATCTTTGATTCTATAGATAGACAGTTCTTCTGTTTCCCCAACTTTCTGGTGTCTAACATTCACAGCCTGGGGAATACGAACAAGAATTAGGATGGTTTGACAGTTGGCAAAGGACACACATAATCAAGTAGATGTTGATGAATATTGGTTACCAAGACAATGATATTATGTCTACATCTCAAAAGCTCTAGTTTTTTTCCTACCTAATTTTACTAGGAGATGAAGACTATGCAAACCACACCAAACAGAAATAATTTAGGAGTGGACTAACTATGCCTCACCTTTAGATGGCCCCACTCATGAAAAATCCATTTGCTAAGTTCTGTTACAAACTGTTCATTACCAGATTTGCCATATCTGTTATCAGAAATACATATACATGTAAGTTTTTTACCTTAAAACTAATATTTAGAAGTGGACAGAATAAAGATTCATGCAATACGAATCAGAATTCACATGTATGTCCATCAGAAAGCATCACAATCAAATAAGAGAAATAGGTGGAAAGTTCTTCATCATAGACAAATATGATAGCATCAACTGAAATGTTTCCAATAACTATCCAATACACAATGACTAAGATTTTTTAATGTCCCAAAGGATTTCACAATTTTTTAATGTTATTTGATCTTTTTATCCATGTTTCAAGCATCTTGAGGGAAATTTATTTGCATTGCCAAATCTCAAGAATCAGCCTTACACACTGAAACAAAATATAAAGCAGCCTAGATCATTAGAATGCTTCACTTACTTATTTGAGTTCTCTGCTCTCTGCATACCTGATCTGAACAGTCTGAATCACATACAAGAGTAACTTTATCAATAAAAAATGAGTGAGCACAAGATAACCTCCAGCAGTGACAATCCATCTCTTGATTGAGTATCTGTTGCTAAACATATCCAAAGAGCCAGTGATCATAACCCGAGCATTGTTTCTAGCCTGCATTATGTAAAAACTGTGCTATGAGCATTTAGACTTTATTATTAGTGACTACAAGCATAAGTATTGCTTTCACATTTGGTTCAACAGTTAAAATAGCACAGTAAAATAATTGTGGTATAAGTAAAGGATATTATGAAGCATATTTAAGGAATTTCAATTCATCTACAAAAAAGCCTCTAAAAAAATAAAAAGAGGGTGAAACCACACCACTAAAAACTATGCTACAATAGAAGAAATCAAATTATGTTACAAATTTGTAGATTTCAATACTAAAATATTCGACTTCTCTTTACATTTATTTCGTAGAAAAGTTCTTGGCATATGTTCATTCCCATGATTCCCATCATATATATTTTGTATAGGTCAAGAAGCATCTTTGTTGATGGAAAAAATTAACAAATTGTTTCTTGATTTGTCACCATCTCCTTCAGATCTGCCAGCGTGCCGTTTAAATCAGCTTTTCTTCTTATCAGTGAGGAGTGCTTCCTCATCAACTCTTAATGAGACACCACCCATTTGATTGGTAATTACTTCTTAATTGGCAAGCAAATTTTCGAATATAACGAGAGAAGGTTGGGTAAGCCATCCTTGAACAACCATAACAAAGCTCTTAGTGGGTCAAAGCTATGAAAGAAGAAATTACTACGGCGAAGCCAAATCAAACCTGGGATTCAATAATGAAGTCAACGGATGTCAAACTCATATCATGCAATTCGTGTACAAGATTAAGAGTCACCTTGATGGGTCAATTGAAAGATACAAAGTGCAGTAGTACAAGGATTCTCTCAACACTACAGGCTACACTATGATATTATCTTTAGTCCAATAGCCTAAATTACCGTAATAGAAATCTTACCTAGACTTACTACTAATAAAGATTGGTAGCTTTGGCTAATGGATGTGAAGATTGCCTTTTTACATGTAGAACTAGATTGAGATTTGTATGATCCAACCAAGGGGATTTGAGAACATGACTTGTCCTAATTATGTCTGTCGACTGAGGAAGGCATTGTATGTACCGGAGCAAGCTCCAAAGGAGTGGTATGGTAAAATTGCAAAATTTCTAACATATATAGGTTATTCTGTAACACCTCCAAATTCCAGCTTATTTGTCAAATATGATGACAGAAATTCAGCAATTGCATTGGTACATGGATGATTTGATCATCATTGGATTACGAAGAAGAAATTCACCGAACAAAGGAAACTTTTGTCAGTTCACTTCCATGTGAAAGAACTTGGACAGCTCAAGCATTTTTCAAGGCCAAAGGTTGATTGAACACATGGCTATTTCGTTTTCAACAAAAATATGCCAAAGTTTGGAATACTAAATGAAAGCAATGCCAAGTTGTGCGCACATGAAAGAAATGACTTGGAAGATGAAACCGCCTACTAAGAGCTGGTAGATAGTATGATGTGCTTGGAAGACCAAGTTGTGTGCAATTAGGATGGTAAGTCAACACGTAAAATACAAAGAAGTCCTACCTAGAATTAGTTCAAAAAATACTAAGATATGTAAAGAGTACAATTGTCTACAGTCTCTTGTACAAGAAAAGCGAAGATTGTAAACTAGTTGGTTACTACAATGCCTATAATTCTAGAGATCATGAAGCAAATCAATAACTAGGTATTTTTTTAAAGATTGGTTTGGGAATAGTTTTTTGGTGTAATAAGAGATAACTGTAATATTGTCTATCATAGAAGCAGAGTAAAGAGCAGTAGTAATGGTTGCTCAAGAAAGTACATGGTTGATGCCATTGATGAAAGACTTACATCAACTAGCAAATTATGGAGTGCCATTATACTATGACAACCAGCCTACAAAATGTTTAGCAAAAAAGCCAATTTGTCATGTAAGAACAATGCACATGGAGGTAAACTATCACCCTCCAGTATCACTTTAATAGGGAGAAAATTCCATAGAAGGATGACCAAGTACCAAAGTTGTTTACAAAAAGCTTGAGTTTTGATAAGCTTTAAAAGTCTCGAAGCCAACTCAACCTCAATGTGGATTGTAAAATAAGAGCTGGAGTTGAGAGGGAGCATTCAAAGTGCAAACCAACCTAAGTAGTAAATAAAGCTTGACCAATAGAATATTCCAAAGTTAGTTAAAGTAAAGGAAAATCTTTGATTAAAAATCTAGCAAGAGCTACAGAAACCTACTTTAGAATTCTCTATCTATTTCTATATATTTTTGTTTTGATTACATAATAATCACAAGCAAGAACTAACACTAGAAGAAAGTGATATTATGTAATATTTTAATAATTAAACAAGATATTAGGACGATAAAGTTAGCATAATAACCGAAATTGACAAGTATAAATACTTGTTATTGAACATTGTGTTGAACAAATAAAGAAAAGAAAATATAATAGTGATGAATGCGACAAGAAAAAAAAAAGGAAAAATTATGTTGTAATTATGTGATATGACTGACATGAGGTTTTAAAGAGTGTAGGAGAAATATTTATGCATGAGTATATTGAAGCATTGTGCGAATGAGTGGTTTTTGTAAAAGATTGTTGTGTATGTCACTCGTACATACCAAAGTAGTGTGTAAGTGTACTCTATTAACAAATTTAAATATGTGACACCAGCTCCTGAGGGGCATTAGCTTTGCTAACATTGTTGAAAATTGGAAACTTTAATTATTGCACAAAGCTAAAACTTACACACTATGCTGGTACAAATGATACACAAACAACAATCTTTTATAAAAATCACTCGCACAAAGTTTTAACACTACATTCATACAAAAAAAATTTTACACTCTTTAGAATATCGAACCACTCACGTCACATGACAACAACACAATTTTTTCTTTTATTTTTTCTCACTCATGCTCATCATACTATATTTTTCTTTCTTCATTTGTCCAACACAATACCCAATCACAATTATTTATATTTGCCAAAATTAGTTGTAGACCAACTTTATTATCTTGATATCTCATTTAATTATTAAAACATTACATAATATTTAGAAAGGCCCATGTCTAAGATAAAATCTCAAAAAGGGTTTAAATGCACTAACTCCTACAAGGCCCAAATGGGTTGGGATAAACTTGGGACTTAATCAAAGACAATTACCCAAAATCCCATGTTTAAGATAATATCTAGATATTAGGTAGATATCACCTAGTTAACTTAGGCCTAATTAAGGACAATTATCTAAAAGGCCTATGTCTAAGACAATATTTAGATATTTTATAGGTAGCTTTTCTATAAAAGGGATATGCCTACAAATATTCTGAAATATCTTTAGCATACTCCTATAATCTTTGATATTAACAGTAGGATCAATGTTGTGTAAATAAATTCTAGCTATCCATTGTATAGCCATTACTATTAATAGGAGTGTTTAACATTAGGCCAACCATCCCTTTAATCCCTTCAAAACTAGTATTCTTAGGGTTGTAGTAATACAAGCTCTCTTCAAGCATCTTTCAAGTTTTATGTTGTTCTTTTCTCTTGTTGAGCATATTTGTAGTGTTTTAAACGTTTTCTTAGGTACAACAAGGTTCAAATTTGACACCTGAGACCGGACAAATTAGCAAGATCCAAAGTAAAAAAAAACTAGCTCTAAAGTCAAAACACTAGCTCCGATAACAAATGTTGAATGCAAAACATTAATCTCTTGTACACTACACTAGTATAAGTGTTTTATACACAAGTAACACCTCTAACACAAAATCACTCACAAAATATTACACTATATCATACTAATACATTAATATTTCTCACACAACTTTCATTCACATACCTTTGCAACACTCGCGTCACTCACTCACCACTCATGTCACCCACTCAACCCACTTACTTAGCCGGATCACATCTCTTAGTCTAGCTCCTCTCTAACTATATTCTCAACAACTGCAACCCACACTTGTAGTTTGTCAAATACAATCGCAATCTCCATATGACTAAGCACAAGATGCTTAGTCTGTTACCAGCTAATGTCTTTCACACACTTGTTGGCCTCATTCAGACCCTGGTGCTCTTACTCTTAGGACACTTGAAACAATACATGAGACTCCTCCTAACAGACTCCCAAAGTTGGTCAGGCCAAACCACCTTTCCTTGATTTCTCTGGCTTTGTAAAATATATAACATTACTGAACCACTTTCTAGATGTTGGTGTAAGTTATGGCCAAGAGACCATAATGAGCAAAATATTAGCATTTATAAAATTGGAGAGAAATCTATATGGTTTGAGAGGCAGTGTTGATATTTTAACAAGAACCACAAATGTGAGTTGGTGTGCATGTGCTTGGGAGAGGGAGCGACAGAGAGAGCAACTTACTAGCAGGACTGACACTAGTGAGATGGTAGATCCAGTAAGCGATGGGGGTTTTGACAACTTGGAGCTGGGATCAGCAGAATAAGCTGAAGGAGAAGCTGAAAGTACTTTCAGAACCTAGAAATCATATTATATCACAGACCATCAGAAGCAAAAACCAATTACCACAAAGCCATGAGATAAAGCTTAAAAAAACTCTATCGGCAAATGATTTTAACCAACAGTATCATTTGCATATAAACACACTCATCTTTAACATACCTGACTATTAGCTTCATTCACTGAATGTGCAATGCCTTTAAAAAGTATCGGCGCCTGCTAATGACAGCAAATAAATCATTCAGAACTATAGAATTTCATTTCAGTATCGATTTTTTTGGTCAAATTATGTACCAAGCGGTTGAAATGAAACAGACCTCAATTTTTGAGGATCCAAGAATAACATCAGATTGAATAAAATCCTCACAAGTAATCAACGTATGATCACCATTAGTATCCAAAATGGAATAGTTTTTGTGATCAATAACCATAGCCGACCGAATCCTAAACCATTATCAAACAAATAGCGTATCAAAACCAAATTTATCATCCCTTCAATCTAATGGCTAATAATATCGACAGTGTTACTGACCAAATCAAAATCAATTCCAAATTCTGAGGCAATAGTCCTAATTAAATGAGATGCGGACTCATCAGCGGCCAGGATGAAGTCGTGACCAGAGTCAACGAAATCAAGCACAGTATTCACATCCAACGAGCCACCAAGCCCTGCCAGAAACAAATCACGATAGAACATTCATTATGAACATTACTACCTAAAAACGAGATTCTGAAAATAATTGATTCATTTCATTGAACTTACGGTCGGCGGAGGGAGAGAAGAGGATCAAGGCGTCGTACAAGTACTGGCCGTAGCGTTGGAGAGAGAACTTGGGATCGTCAGCGAGTTTGAAGTCAAGGTCGTAGCCGCGAGATTTAAGGGAATTGAAGAAAATGGAGTGAGGCGATTTGAGAGAAAAATCATCGAGAAGTGCTAAGACGCGGCGATCCGTCGGGTTTTCCGGTGAGAAGGAAAGGCAGAGAATCGGCAAAAGAGATAATGCGGTGATTAAAACGCCGAGTTTTGCCATTCTGTCAGAACCATTGGAAACTGAAGGGAGAAGACCGTCAAATGCGAATGGCTCTGTCAAAACGAATCGTTTTAATGAAGGGGCTGTATTCCCTGTGGGCCCAACAACCCCGACCAGGCTCAGCCCAAGTTTTTATATGGACTAAAGGGCCGGACCAAACCCATGTCCTGCCTCTTCAGCCAAACCAAGTGTGTGTATTCAGTAATTATTGAATTAAAATATGCGTTGATTGGCAAATATTTAGATTCTATTTTATTTTTATGTAAGAAAAATATAAAAATTAAGGATGAATACGAAAATAAGATAGAAAAATGGAGAATCATTTTTCCAACCGTAATTCCCCGTCCCTCTGGAACCTTTTCTTCGTAGAAATCGAGAAAGTGGAACAGAATATTATGCAAAAAGTGAGAGGAGGACATATCACGTATCCATTCCTACGTGATCTTGAAGTTTAATACTTTCCCTTAATGGCTATTGGCAAAGTCTGATTTAAGAAATGTTGCTTAAGCTTACATAGATAGGGAACAAAAACAATGTCATTATAAATCAGCATAGCAAAACATATTACAATGCATGGTTGATTAAAGCCTTTTTCTTTTATAATTTTGTGAGTTGGGAATTGTGGCAGTGATGAAAATTAAGTGGAGTATGCAGTTGATGGAACAATTTTTTGAATGATTTGAGGTTTGAGCGTACAAAAAGGAGAAAGAAAAGCAGGGAGATATTGGTGGGAGCCCTATCCTCAGCTATAGTGGAGAGCCGAGCTGCAATAGCGGTAAAAGGGTCCACGTTATTGTCACTTGTCATTCATTGATTCTCTCTCTCTCTCTCTTATTTGTCTTTCCTCAATTTCTACAAAACAAAACCACCCGACACTCTCGTGGATTAAATCAAATCAAATTCAACGCATCAAATTCTGTGTTGTGTTTTCTCTTTGCGGCTTTTTCTCAAACAGGTTAGCATTTTTTTTCCTCGTAATTTAATTTCTAATAGTTAATTTTTCATGCCCGATTCATGCGTTTCGTTGCCATATTTTACAGCGTCTTTATTTGGTTTCGGTCCTTTTTTTTTTTTGTTTTATAAATTTGGGATTTATGCTATATTCGGTCAAAGATTTAAAACTTATAAACTTCTGTAGTTTTTTATTCTATTTGTTTAACTGGGCTTGGTGAATTATGGCCGGCCACATGGTCAAGACAGCTCTGTAATTAATTTTTTAAAGCGTTAATCCGGTGAATGGCCGTAGAAGTAGTTAACTTTGCTCCCCGTTGGAGCCAACTTTTCGAAAAGTATCATAAAATAATTCAATAATTTGGCCATAATTTTCACGTTGCTGATTTGCTCGAGGTAAGTACGAGGTGTGCTAAATTGTAAATGAATATGCACAAGTTATTGTTATTCTCGTTGATGGTAGGATATCTAGTGTAAATGGTCCATGTTATATTGAAAAACTTGCATAGGATTAAGCAATTGCTGCTTGTTTTATGCATTAAATGGGTCCCATTTGTTTTACGTGCTGGTTTTCTGCATTTGCCCCCACATGAGCTGAATGCCCTTTTTCTTGACTGAAATCTGAGTTGATAGTACTTGTATAACAGAATTCCTTTATGATTTCCTCTTTTTTATTTGATTGATTAAAGATGATTGCTCAGGCTACCATAATTTTGCAACTCCATTGATGCATATAATTTCTGCGCAGAATGAATTTGTGTGAGTTAATTATTATTATTAATTTCGGTTGTAGGAGCTATGATTCGACTATTTAAAGTTAAGGAAAAACAGATAGAAGATGCTAAAAATAACACAGGAAGTGCACCTGTAAAAAAGCAGACAGCCGGGGAATTGCGTCTTCATAAAGGTTTCTCTTGTGTTGGATTAACATCATATTCTTTATTTTGATTGTTTATTATAGATGATTTATTCCTTTTTCCACTGTATATGTCTGTGAGTTCTGTTTTGGCAAAGTTTTATCAGCAATTCTTAGAAATCAATCTCGAGATGGCATTTTTTATTACTCTAAGGTGCAAGAAGTAGAGGAAGATAGTGATGGATAGAAACAGGTGTTGGTTTTTGTAGTAGCGAGATATCAGTTTGATTCCTTTCTATGTTAAAAGAGTGCTTTGAGTTGGTGTAGGATCAAATTATAAGTTCTAAGCAATAGACATTATGAAGTGGTTTTAGATTTCTTTAATATCCAAATCATTTTCCTTTTCCCCTTTTTCACTTTCAAATCTATATAGCAGAAGAAACTCCAATTTCTAAATGATAAACAATGCCGCTTTTAGTGGTTTTGTGTGATTGGTTGGTCATGATAGAAAATTGATAGCTCTGACACTACTAATATAATTTTGGGCTTTGATATTGTGAGAATAATGGTACCTGTATTTGTAAACAGTACCATTATAAATAGTAATTTTATGAACAATACTCAACTATTATCCTACGATTCGAACTACTTAGTTTTAGATATACTAATAGGAATTTATGGGGTATGTTATCACCGTTGGGTAGCTTTTATTATGGACTCCAATGGTTAATTATGTGATGAAGAGAGTATTTGTGATAAAGTTTATATTTGAGGGACAACTATAATATTTGGTTGATATGAGAAAGAGAATATAAAATGGAATCCTTTGTGATTTACATATTTGATACAATAGTTGGATTTTCAAATTGTTACAAATGCACCCTTATTTATACATGTAAGGACCGACTTTAGTGTGGAATTTTAGACACAAAATTCCACCGACTTATACACACCACAATTTTGTAAATCTTTATCTAACACCGTAGATATTTTGACTTACTACATAATTCTAGATTTTCTAGAATTTTCCCTCAGCTTATCCTTAGATTTTATTACAAGATATTTTTGACATTTTTTATACTTTTTTAGAAAATGCATTACATTTTCAACACTCATCTTTAATGCATTTTCAAAGTGTCTTGATCTTGAGATTGTTATCCACCATCTTTGATTTTCTTGGTGGTGACTCTGCAAATGAACTTGTGTGTATTCTTTCTTGTGGAAGCCTTCTTGGAGTTTTTGGCTTCAAATTTCTTTTTGTAACCATGTTGCCTCTTGCGTGGGTTGTTGTCTTATAAGCTTCTTTTCCATCACTTATGTTGTGATGTTTTCTTCTCCTTTTTCTTTAGTCATGGCTTGTTGCCTTATAGTCTTCTTTACTGTCTAGTCTTCTTTACCATCACTTATATTATGATGTTTTCTTTTTCTTTATTATTGCTTGACAAACATAGGAGAGCTCCTCCTCTTCTTTAATTTTTTCTCTTTTTGTCCAAATTTTGTAATTTGGACATTGTGACTTGCTTCTTTGTCAACAATATTCTTGCATTGATTTTTTTTTTTATTCCTTGTGGGGAATAAGTTTTTCTTTCTTTTTTTTTCTCAAATTTCTCATTCTTTTGTATTTTCATTAGACTTCTACCCTCTTTTATTTTTTTTTAAATCTCTTACTAGAGATTGAAGTTTGACTGTGTGTACCTTAGCATTTTCTTGGAATCCTTCCTTCAGTATATTTCAAATTTCCTTTGCTGAAGTAGATTCAGTAAATCTTGAAAACAATATCACCCACAACTTAAAATGTCCAATTATGATTGAACTAGACTCTGATACTACTGATAGAAAATTGATGGCTCTAATACTATGAGAATAACGGTATCATATTTATGAACAGTACCTTTATAAATAGTAACAATATGAACAGTACTCTACTACTGTTCTAAGATTCGAACCACCTGGCTTCAGATATACTGATAAGAATTTATGGGGTGTATTACCACTGTTGAGTAACTTTTGTTATGGACTCCAATAGTTGATTATGTGATGAAGAGAGTATATGTAATAAAATTTATATTTGAGGGACAACATGATATTTGATTGATACCTTTATGACTCATATATTTGATACAATAGTTGGGTTCTTAAATTGTTACAAATACAAATTGTTACAAATGCATCCATATTTATATATGTAGGCACCGACTTTAGTGTGGAATTTTAGCCACAAAATTCCACTGAGTTATACACACCACAATTTTGTAAATTTTCACCTAACACCATAGATATTTTGACTTACTACATAATTCTAGGTTTTCTAGAATTTTCCCTCAACTCATCCTTAGACTTTATTACAAGAACATTTTGACATTTTCTATATTTTTCTAAAAAATGCATTATATTTTCAATAGGTCAAATGCATTTTATAATGCTTCTTGCAGGAGTTAATGCTGTGTCTAAACATTTTATGGACTTGGGGAATTATCTAAAAATAGCCACTTTTAAAATATTATAAACTTTTATAGTAAAAAATTATTTGACAAATCTTTATTATCCAAGAAGACAATGAATGAACGGAATTGTTCTTATGAATAATATAACTCAAAAAATATTTGTATTTTAAGCGACAAAATCAATAAAAAAAATATTGTTATTGTCGAAATAGATTTGAAAAAATACTCTATAGATTAAGAATAAGTAATTTTGTACATTAATGCACAAAAAATGCATGAAAATAATGAAAAATAATAAAATCGAGGACAAAAATGGTAGACAAAGCCAGAATTTCGCCTACCACACCTCACGCGCGGGGCGTTGCACGAGTTGGGGCCTTGCGCAACACCCCACGCGCGAAGTGTGGCGTGAGGCTCCAACTTGCACAACACCCCGCACATAAGGCGTGGGGAGGGGCCTTGTGCCACGCCCCGCACCGCACGCGAGGTATGGCTTAAGGCCCCAACTCGCACAAAGCCTCGCACGTGAAGTGTGGCGCGAGGCCCCAACTTGCTCGCGAGTTGGCTGCGAGTTGGGCGCGAGGTATGGCTTAAGGCCCCAACTCGCACAAAGCCTCGCACGTGAAGTGTGGCGCGAGGCCCCAACTCGCTCGCGTTGGCTGCGAGTTGGGCGTGAGGTCTTGTCGATCTCAGCCTTTGCTCTGACTTTTTTGTCATATTTTGCTTTTTTTTCCATAGTTTTTCAGTCATTTTCAATTAAAGTTATCAATTTTCAATCTATTTTACTTGAAATTACTCATTTTAATTAATTTCAAAATATATTTTGATCAAATTTTCAAATAATTTGTGGGAGAGAGATGTAAAAATGCTTTAAGGGTAAAATGATACGAAAATCAGTGCATGACTAATAAAGTTTATAAATTTATTTTGTAGTTAAATTAAATTTTTATTTTAAAAAATTGGCTACTTTTGGACATTTCCTATGGACTTCTGGTTGATGCTTTATAACAATTTGATGATATTATGGTGCTAAGAACTTCTCGTGTCCAATGCAAATGTAAGAGTTGAAAGTTTGAGATGATCATGGTTTCATTTTGTGATCTCTGAAAATTTGTATCTATTAGGGATTTCTATTCAATGATCAATATAGTCACTACTTTTGGTTTTGTTCACCGTCTTTATCTTTCTTTTTCTTACCACTTCTAGCAATATCATATATTGTTTGGAATTGGATTTATATAATAAAGTTTAATTGTCTTTTCTTAAGGGTAGTCTAGACATTATCTTCCAAAATTCAATCATTTCATTCAATAATTAGGGATTCTTACATCACTGTTGGAATCAATCTTGTCGTAGATATCGCTGAGCTAAACTTACCTGAGTCTTGCAACATGTCATTCCCTAATGGCAAGGATGATTTGATGAATTTTGAGGTCTCAATTAAACCTGATGAAGGATATTATAAGTAAGGAACTTCTCTTTTATGCCTCTTGCCTCTAGGATTCATTCTCATGAGTATTTTTGCATTATGGCAACGTTTTATTTTGTGAAATTACTCTATTGTAACGGAAGCAAGGTTCCTCTGTTCACTTTCTCAATATTTTCATATTTTCTTTAAAAAAAAAATTATATTAGACCACAATGATTTGGTTGTCTCCTTCTCAAATGTTTTACAGAGATGGCACATTTGTGTTCTCTTTTGAAGTTCCCCCAATCTACCCACATGACGCACCAAAGGTTAAGTGCAAGACCAAGGTAGATAAACCCATCAGATTTATTTCTACTGGGACATACTTTCCCTTGTTATAATCACATGTTATGTTATTCAATCGTGTTTTAAGTTGGCCTTGTGCACGTCTGGATCTAACTTACAGATCTTCCATCCAAATATTGACTTGGAAGGAAATGTTTGCCTCAATGTCTTACGAGAAGACTGGAAGCCTGTCCTCAATATAAACACTATCATCTATGGATTATATCATCTTTTTACGGTAATACTTGATCTTTCTCTGCATTTTTTTTTTCTTTCTTGTTTTTTCCCTTTTGTTGTTTGCCATGTGAATTTTGCATGCAGGAACCAAATTGTGGGGATCCCCTTAATCATGAAGCTGCTGAAATGTTGAGAGAGAACCCAAATCGTTTTGAGGCAAATGTGAGTACGGCTTTGGAAGGTGGGTATATAGGGAATGAGTACTTCGATCCGGTAATGTAACTTCTGATGGATACCATAGCACTAAGTGCTTGAATACCCGTGGTCTGTATAATTTATATGCAAACCTTTATATTTTTATGTCATCCCTTCTTGTTTTCTCGGTGAAACTGAAGGGAATTAATACCTGAACAAACACCAACTTTAACCCGAACAAGATTATGGTGATGTCATTTTATATGTTGACATGTGATGTGCTGCTTTCCTTTTGAACAAAGCTTAGATTAGACTGTATATTCTCTCTCTCGGGCTATTCACACCCTTTCTGCTTTTCATGTTGAATATGCTTTATGTCAACAATGTAACTGATTATTATTCAAATAAGAGGAAACAATACACGAACTTGATTGGACCTTCATTACAAGCTAACAAAATGATTTATAAGCCCTATTACATTACATATCACTGTAATCCCGAAAGGGAAGTAAAATCTAAGGCAAAACCATGACGTTCACCAGCACGTAATAGAAATTTGAAATTCATTCCGGCTTTTCAACCATGAGGTACCTGCCTGCCTGCTGTTAATAATGCTAAATATAAACAGCTTACTGAACATTAGTTCAAACAGGGACTCCTTATCCACATTGATTAAAACTTGGGATGGACTTCATTGAATATAATTTATATGAATGTGTAGTTTGTGCATTTCAGTTACATGATCTGAATGCTGGCATAACGATGAAAGGTCAGTTATGCTCTTTATGTCATGCTGACCAGCTCCAGAAATTTTAACGCGGATATAGTTTGTCCTGCATATGCTGTATCTCAGTGATTAATTTCACCAGGAAAGGATCGAAAATACTATTGTCACTGCTTTATTGTCACCAATCTGTTTGCATGAAATCAGAAGGAAAAAGAAAATAGGCAAACTGCCTGAACCCAATCAGCGTACCTGTCGGGTTAAGTCCAGTTTGGAGAAGAAAATTTGAACTCAAATTAACAGTACAAGTGCTAAACTAGAGTCAAATCATGCTGTACATAAGATTAGGACTCCTGCCAACATTATTGATGGGTTTTCAAAACATTTCTTCCTCTTTCAAACTAGCTAGTCTAACATTTTCACGGTCTCGCCTAAAAATCTTATACAAGGGTGTGTAAAATAGACAACACAAACCGAATGGGACAGCCATCATTGACAGAAGCCCCTGAGACAAAGCAAGAGCCTCGCGTGAAGACCCTTTAAGTGGATTGATAGACTTTGAATCATAGCCAAACATCTTTTCTGAAAGAATCCCAACCAAGGGAGCAGCAAAAGAAGAGAATGATCCTTCAAAAGCACGGTCAAATGCATAGATCATGGTCCTGTGTTTGGCAGGAACTACCTCAGCAAACATAGGGCCATTTGCAGCAGTAGCATTCCAGCTGATGGTTAAGCCCATTAGAAAAAGGGTGACAGCAAAAGTGTAATAGCTGCTAACTGATTGTGGGATCCCTTTAAGGAGGAACCATGAAAATGGAATACCCATGAAGGCACTGAACTGTGCACACATGATACGGCCAGAGTGCGGATAGATTTGTGACAGCCGGTCTGCTGCTACTCCACCAAGGAAGGACCCCATTGCACATCCAATAGCAAAAAGGCTTATAAGAGCTGCTGTACTACTATGATCAAAGCCTGCAAAAGGAGGCAAAGACATCAGAAATTATAAAAGTAAATGGGTCAAATCCAGTGTGATTGCCTTCTTTTTTGCATAGGAATGCGATTTTAACATTAAATTCCAATGGCAGCCAAAGATGAATCATAACATGACATCTCCATTTCAATGTATTTCCAAACTGATGTATTTAATTATGTGTATTAAAATTTCATATGTGCTTACCAATTAATTCAAACCACATGGTAAAGAATACCATAGCAGTCCATGGAAGTGAACCAACAATGCCCTGCAAGACAATGATCTGAAATGTTGGCACTTTGATAACAGCTTTAGTGGCCATCCAAGACTCCAGCCAAACTGATGATACACTAGTATTGCCCTTTTCTACCAATTCATCCCTGCAACAGAAAGAAGATCAATTACTAAATACTGATGGGAACACGGAACAAATTATATTTAATGTGCTGTGATGTTATAACCAACCAGACTATCGTGATATTATCTGTAAGGGAAGTTGAAACCATAAATAAATTAATGTAAATGGTTGTGAGACACTAAAACAGAAGACACATCTAGAGATTCTTAAGCAATAGATTCATACCGATCAAAATTTTCGCCAGTACCATGACTGTCGCTAGTTAATTTTCTTGGGTCAACAACAAAGAGGAAAACAAGGAATCCAATCAGCACACTCAATGTAGCCATCATAATGAAGGCACAGCGCCATCCAGGGGTGCCCCAGAACTGCTGATCAGCCATGATTGTGGCCAAAACTCCACCTCCTATGCCACCCACGGTACCAACAAGGCTTAGCAACCCAAATCCAGCCCCCCTCGCATTATCCTTATAGCTATCAGCGATGAAGGACTGGAGTGCTGGTATAACAATCGCCAGCCCAAAGCCATTTACTGCTCTCCATATTGCAACCTGCAAGAAATGCTGGCTTGAACCCACCGCGGCAGTAGAGAAGGCCCAACAAAAAATGCCAATTGTTAGGACTGCAGGCCTGTCATAGTTAATAACTAGTACACCAGCTATAGGTGATGCCAGTCCCTGCACAAAGTTCCTTATAAATGTGAGATACCCCAGATCAGATGGCCCAGCATTGAAAGCTTCACTAACTTCTTTGTAAACAGATGGGAGGAGATTTTCATCAGCACGTTCCATTATAGCAGCCAGGTTGATAAGAATGAGAGAAAGAGAAACCCCAAAAACCTTTCTCGTTCTGTTAAAGTGAACATATTGCCAAGAGACAGAAAATGGAGTCAAAGCACAGAGTATGCCTCTTAAACACAAGGGAATTAGACGGATTGGAAAAGGCAATTGATATAATCTTTTTAGCATTAAAGGGTTCACATAACATAGGAAGGAAACAAAAATATAAGAGCTTGCTAAAGGTTCTGTGACCCGCTGGCCAATATAGACGCTACGAATCACCTCATAAACATTGTATGATACTGCTATGAGAGTCCTCTCAAAAGTATGTTTTCTTGGAGGAAAAAGTTTTTCTTGCGACCTCATAATATAAGAGTCAATGTTAATTTAGCTGAGGCTCTAAACTATAGAACTAAATGGCGCAGCAAAATGAACGAAATCATTCAAAATATCACATTGATGAAAATAGAAGCATGCAAATAAATTTAGAGAAAACGTCATCATACATGTTGAAAAGAACAGGATTTTCCAATATTGCACATCATGCTGGTATCAAAATCATGAATTATACTAGAGAATTCCAAATCCAGATTAAGCAAACAGTAAAACAAACTATGAGATCAAAAACCTAAATTGGCCATATACTTGTATATAACCATAAAAACTATATATTAGACAACTAACAGGCCATTTAAAGAGAATAAGCACAATTTTTTCTGCCCCAAATATAGAGACAAAGCTGCCCTGGATAGATGAAATCCGTTGTCCTAACATGGTCTTTGAAAGAAATCAATATTCAGTAGTCTATATGAGCCCATGTAAACAGGAAAGAGTGATGCAACAGTTACCATTGGTTTTCAATACAACTCTTTGATTCCTACAATATTATGAGGACCTTGCATGGTTGTCCAATCCATCCCATGCAAGCAGACAATAAGATGGTAGGACAAAATCAATATGAAGGGAGAATTCTTCGCTAGAAGTTCCAAGAGATGAATTGTTACCAATCCTGTAATGGGTAGAGCACACAACAGCAAATTCTACAAGCATAATATCCTTCAAATTTGAGCTGAATTGAATCTCTATAATGAAATTTCAAACAAAAGGGCAGTATACTTCTACATCCAGGGCATAAGAGTATGGAACACCTACGGCGAATTCTCACAACATTTGTCCTCGTGCATGAAGAAAGTTTCTCGAAATTCTTCAACATACCAAAAAATTTATCAAAACTTCTCTTCAACGAAGAGAAATTAATGGAATTTCCCTTCAATAAATAAATTTCTCGGAACTACATTTCCGAGAAATTACTACTTTGCCGTGAAACTACACCGAGGAATGAGAACATTCAAAATTAGATTGCGAATGCTGCAATATTTTGTCCAACACGTTAATATCTTTTTTGCTTCGGAAAATAGTGATCGGGTAAATTGGGGAATATAAAGTCAATGCAACACAAAGCCGAAAATACAAAAACTTCACAAATAATCAATCATGGAAAACAAAAACACGTAGAGAAACTCACTTCATAGTTTCGAGATGTTTAAGAAACAGCGGCTTGGATCTTGAATCTTGTCTAAGAAACGGAAACTTGGATCTTGAATCTGCTCCGGTAGCAAATCTAAGATAATTCCGATTATGGGCCATGAACGGAGAGCACACCAGTCTTACAAAACCTTAAAAACAACAAGTCCACAGAATCCACGGCCGATCTGGGACAACCACTTGCCTCGGTGTCCCAATATACTCTTCCCATCCCAGAACCCAAAATGAAAAAAACAAAAAATTTAAATCTTCAAGTCCGCAATAATAATAAATATTACTATTTTTTAGTAGAATAGTATTGATATCACAAGTAGGGTAATACCAGAAAAGGTCAAATGCAACCTTATTATTCTCCAAGACCCAAGTTGATGAGATAACAGAAGGGTTGGTCGGCTATCAAATCAAAATCAAATATGTGCGCGCCACGAATGTTGTGTATGTTCTTTTTAACTGGGTGCGAATAATTTGTTCCAACGTTCCAGTTTTCGTGTGAAGTACTTCGTTAGAAAGTCAAGATCGTCGGATCTTACACGTTTTGTCCTTTTCTTTGACTTATACGTATCCATGGATTAATGGAGCGAAGGTCTGCTGTGACTTAGAGCGCCTAATAAGGATCAAATCGTTATCATGGTGATAAATATCTTTCAAGTATTTATGTGTTTTTTGATTTGTGATGAAGTGTAAATATCATTTGTCGATAAGAAAATCAAAATGGTTAAACTCATCAAAATGCATAAGAATTCTACTCAAAGTTACTCCAAAAAATAGAGACGCTATCGTTTATTTTTCGTTTTATAATTATATAAAATCTCTATTTATTTTCCTACGTGCTTTCAATGAATAATTTTAAATCAAAGTATCCGTTAAAGACAAAAACGCATATTTAAAGCTCAACCAGATCAATTTAATTATTGATCAAGTTACGCCAAATAATATAAGAGTCAATTGGTGATTCGATAAATGGTTCAGCTTTATGAAATTATTGTCCGAAAGATCTTAAGCTTGATTCATTAAAACTCACAATTGTCGAGCTCAGTTTAAGGTTAATCTTAGCCTCAGCCAACAAGCTTAAAGTGGGTGGGCTAAATTTAAAACTAACTTATGTTTGTCATCGAGCCTACATTAGATCAATCTCTCTTCACTCTATATAGAGCCCTTTTTTTTTTAGGGTGAGCAATGCTTCTAATCCAATTTTACCTGTCTACTATTATTAAAACTCCTCAACTCAAGTCATGTAGAATACTTGTGCCTCTAAATAATTAAGAATTTATTAACATTACGAGGATAGTCCTTATCCAAAGCACCCATAAATGGAGAAATTATACCATTTATTCTGCGATATAGTAAAATTTAGACTAGGCAAGTATCGCATCCTACATTGAATAGAAATTAGGTGGATCTTGAGTATGTATAGGCAAGTGTACAGCATTATTTAATAACTAATTTTTTGAGTCAATAACAAGCGTCTGACCCGTGACAAGTAATATTAGAACAGACCTCAATTCTCGTTCACATGTGGGCTCTTAAAATTGCTCTAATCAAAATTGCCAAGTAGGAAGTAAGTCACCTATGTCCCTAGGAGATGAGCATTAGGAGTCAAGTGAATTTTGAAAATATTGTGTTTTGTCAAGTAAGTAATGGGTCTCCTGACCCCAGAGGGATGGGTAATATGGGTTAGGTTGGCTCATGAGTTTGGGACAGACCGTGATGAGGATATCACGTGATTGGGTGAGAGAGAATGTCACTTCCCACATTGAATACAAATCGAGTGGATCTTAGGTGTATATAAGTAGATAAGCAACATTACCTAACAAGTTAGTATTTTGAGTTAATGATAAGCGCTCGACACATGATATAGAATACGCCACCTACGTTCTCTTATTAACCAATAACTTTTATAATTTTCGACCACACATACAACCTTCAAATAATGAAGAACCCATGATGTAGGATAATTGTTCAAATAACCTGAGCCATGACTTACGCATAAGAATAAGTAAATAAAATTTAGACAACTACACTGTATTAAAAACCTCTCTTTCTCCATCTTTTCACCAGTTTACTGACTTGCGCGGGCTTAACTAATTTTACAATTGCAACAAACAAGTCTAAACCACTAGTAGAGAACTTAAGGAGGGCAACAATAACTCAGTTATCCAACCATTTTTACAAAGATAAAAATTTATCTTTATCTTAAACTCTAAATTTGATTAAGTGTTGAAAATTGGCTTATATGCCAAATTGAGCCAATCCCACATTGGTGGGAGATGGCATGAGGGTGATTTGATTAAGTCTATATAAGATAAGACCTTCCTTGATATTAAGTATACCTTTGGAATAATTTTTTTCTCCCCCTCTATTTATAGGATCTCTTTATGAGAACCTCATAGTTCAAGAGTTTTACATTTAAGCCCTTGAAAGTTGTAATATTTCAATTTTTTCCTTTATTTTTGGGCATTTATAGTAATACCCTATTGTTTGGGTAATTACAGTATTGCCCCTACAATTTGGATATTTACAGTTTGACCCGCTAGTTTGAAAATTTGTATTGTGGCATAAAAACTTTGTAATTTCTCTTGAAGATAGTGAATTTGTTCTAGCGGCGCCCGAGGATGTAGGTAACATTACCGAACCTCGTTAAACTTGTTGTTCTTTCCTTTTTTGCATATTGAGTTGGATGTTTGGTTACCTCATTGTGGTATTGCTAGCATTATTAATTGTTCGCATAACAATTGGTAATAGTGCTAATTGTTGTTTGAACGCTTCTTGGCGCAACAAGTTATCACACCCCAGACCCAAAAAATCTGACACACGACATCACTTACATTCATTCAATAATATTTAAACATTCATTTCAATTTCTTTCAGAATTATAACAATTGAATTATGACTGAGACAATTAGTAAACCAGAGATACGCAGAGTTTTCTCAGGGATTAACACTCTACTACGTCACCAGTAGCAACTTTGTTACCGGAAACCCATAATATATTCATTGCAAATTCTTACTTAAAATTAACCAATAACCACGCTTGGTGAAACTTAAACCAAATCCAACCACACACAATAAAATAATACATAAGTATTTATTCAATAGAGACAAATCAAATATCTTATCCCATGTGTCCCCAAATGAAACACTCAGCAACCTAGCAACTTAGATAACCTAAGGAACAGCAGAAGCCTTACCAAATCCGTTAAGCACACATGTACCTTATTTACCTAAAATCACCATAAACTATAATGAGTATAAAATTCAATAAGTATATTAGTTTTTCATATATCAAATACAAATACATATATGTACACAATACATATGTATGATATGCTGTGATAATCAAAATTATAATCTTATTAAATCACATGTCATGTAAGCGCTTACACATTCTTTCAAAACATATAATAGGAATACCATTACTTAACTACTACTTAGTAGGACTTACATATCATGTATCACATAATGAGCTAAATGTCACTCGTAGGTGACATACCGTATGAGAGGAATAGTACAAGTGAGGTCTTTAAATTACACATATATAATACTCATGCCCGAAGGTAAAAGCCAAACCCTCACCCTAATCATCGGTGAGTCCTCTCACATGCACCAATACGCCACCACACGAATGTGGTGACTCACTCTTCCTTTAGGTACCAATAGGATCCTCCCTACATACGGAACACATAACATATATCAATCCCGAAGAAAATGCCACACATAAAGGTTCTACAAATCACATAAAATGCCTACTAAGTCAACAGTGAGTTCAAGTACTCTCAAAACATAAAATATTTCTCATGGACATATTACACTTCAAAAGCTTTCTTTGTTAAACACATCTTATTTTGAAAGCTCACTTTCAAAAATACATGTATGTCCATACTCAATGTCAATGCTCACATTCATAAACATATTTCTTTCACATTTCATATCAAATATACTTTGACATAACATAAACATATTTCTAAGCACATTTAAAATATCATACATAGACAATTACTATGTTTATTATGATTTCAGTAAAAATCTAGTATACTTACCTCTTAGCACTTTCGGGTACAAGGCTTAATTCTCCTTAACCTATCAATGGAGATTAATCCTTTCATAAGCCTCACAATTCACACAAAACACTTTAAATAGCTTACAAAATTATACATATTGCACTTATCACATCAAATTGGTCTAATTACTTGGTTTCTCAAAACCTATCATTATGACCACTTACACTTAATAACATTTTCTTATATATCAAATAATGTCTAATTACTCCAAAATCAGAATATATCATTCTTATTTATGAATATTATATCATAATTCCTACACAATCTATTCTATAAACACCATCAAATCCAAACTATTATCTTGACAGGATCAAGATATTTACTGAACAGTATTCAATCTCACAATTTTATAAAATCATATACTAACTCAAAAATTATAGAACTATCACCGAAATACTCTTGACACATATCTCAATTCATGATAAATATTTTACTTCAAAATCACTGCCAAAAGTATTTTAAAACTATTTTATTCTAGAGCTTTGAAAATCTGTTAATCAAATACTATAATGAGCTGACATTATTTAGAAAATCATAACAATTTAACCACATTGATCTAAATTCTCAATTTTGAGTATATCATATTAGACATATAAAATTATCATATTTCATAAATTCGTAATTTTTGAAGATCATTAAGCAGATCAGAAATTATTTGTCACTGTATCATACTGTTCACACAGAAAATTTCCAGAATTTTAGTGTCATTTTGGTAAATTCACTAAAAATTCAATTTCTTGAATTTTCAATCAATTCAAAGTTTTAGATAATCCTAAACATGTCTAATTTCATATAATCAAAATTTAAAATCAGAATCGAATCACAACAATTTATAAAATTCCTGGATCAGGAGACTATCAAGTAGAAATTCTGTAATTCATCAAGATTTATCAAGTTATCTACATAGATCATCATCAATTCTCACAATATCTTACGAAATACACATCAAATCCTCAATTATACATATTTTCAGAAATTAAAACTCAAAGGAATTAACTTAATTAACACCAGTAAATTGAGAAATAGTTGTGATATACCTCTTAAAATCTAAAATTTCAATTTCTTCTCTTTCTCTCCCCTCTATTTCTCTCTTTTCTCTCTCTAAATGGGTAGCTCGATCCAAAAATGAGTAAATTAGGATTTCAAAAGTGTATTTTTATACTAAGAGTCTAATTTTTAGTATTTACGAATGTACCCCCAAAACTTTTAAAGTATTACAATTTGGTCCCTAAAATAAATCTAAGTCTTGCAAATAAACCTAATACTAATAGTATGTCCTTAACCTATAAAAAAACTACTAATAACAATACATAAATCAAGTATCACCCACATACAAATAAAATATATATAAATACTTATTCTTACCGATTATGGATACTGGTTACTACACAAGTGGTATCAGAGCCCCAGGTTTAGGACGGTGAGTGGCTATTTTCTGTTGAGCACTTAATACTATTCTAGGTTGGTGATTTTAGATTGCTAGTTGTTGGATATAATTATTTGGTGGACCTTGGTTATTTGTGATATTGTGTAATGAGCTCATTTGTGTGAGGTAGCTATGGCATCATCATCATCTACATCGATGAGGATAGTGACAGTGTCTAGTACAAAAATAGATGTGGAAAAATTTGATAGCCGAAATAATTTCGGCTTATGGCAGAGTGAGGTGTTGGACGGATTATGTTAGCAAGACTTAGATATAGTTCTAGAAGAAACAAAACCAGAAGATATCAAGGAGACAGACTAGAACAAGCTTAATATAAAAGCTTGTGGGTTGATTCGTTCTTATCTGTATAGAGAGCAGAAGTATCCGTTCATCAGAAAAAAGTCTGCCAATGCATTGTGGAAGGCTCTGGAGAATAAATATATAAAGAAAAGCAATGAGAACCGGTTGTATCTATTGAAAAGATTATTTCGTCTTTAGTTGAGATAAGGTACGAGTATCAGTTCTCATATTGATGAATTTAATAAGTTAATTGTTAATTTTTTAAATTTAGAGGAAACCTTCAAAGATGAAATAAAGGCTATGCTGTTGATTGGTTCTCTTCCGGATGAATTAGATTATTTATGTATTACTCTCATCCATGGAAAGGATAAATTGTCATTTGAAGAAGTTTGTTCTTCTTTGACAAACTATAAAATCCGTAAAAAGGATCAAAGAGAACATAGAGAAGAGTTAGTAGAAGCATTAATAGTAAGAGGGCGTAGCCAGAGTAGAAAACTAAAAAAAAATAAAAAAATCTAAGTCAAGGGGTAGAGTAAGAAAATATGAGTGTGCCTTTTGTCGGGAGAAAGGGCATTGAAAGAAAGATTGTCCGAAGTTGAAAAAGAAAGAATGCATGTGTTGTTGAGAGCGTAAAAGATGATAGTGTGTCAAATTTTTGTTTAAGTGATCATTCATCCACGTCTCGTTCTAACGAGTGGATTATGAATTCGGGTTGTACTTATCATATGTGTCCACATCGAGAATGATTCTTTAATTTTGAAGAGCTTAATGGTGGAGTTGTGTATATGAGCAATAATGATAGTTGTCATACTGCTAGGATAGGTTCAATTCGGTTGAAAAATGATGATGGATCAACTAGAGTTCTGACAGACGTTCGGTATATACCAAAGTTGAGGAAGAATCTCATCTCTTTGGGAGCCTTGGAATCTAAAGGTTGTTCTGTATCTATACGAGATAGAATTCTGAAGGTCACTTCAAGCGCTCTTGTGACATTGAAAGACACTAGGAGGAACAACTTGTATTACTATAATAGTAGTACAGTGATTGGATCAGCGGCCATGGTTTCTGATAATGATGCAGATTCAGAGATCACTAGATTATGGCATATATGGTTGGGGCATACATGTAAGAAAACCTTATTCAGTTTAGTAAATAAAGGTTTATTGAAAGGTGCGAAAACTTGCAAGTTAGACTTTTGTAAGCATTATGTTCTGGGAAAGCAAAAGAGAGTGAAATTTGACACCGCTATTCATAATATCGAGGGTATTCTTGATTATGTTCACTCAAATGTATGGGGACCTTCTCAGACTACATCTATGGGAGGTTTGTGCTACTATATTATTTTTGTTGATGATTTTTTCAGAAGAACTTGGGTGTACATTTTGAAATTTAAAGATGATGTACTTAGTGCTTTCCTTAAATGGAAAAAGATGGTTGAGACAAAAACAGGCAGAAAAATCAGGCATTTCAAAATAGATAATGGTGGTGAGTATTCCAGTGATCAGTTCTTGAAATTGTGTCAAGATGGGGGTATTGTACGTCATTTTACTGTGAGAGGTACACCACAGCAGAATGGGGTGGCAGAACGCATGAATCGAACATTGTTGGAGAAAGTTCGGTGTATGTTGTCAAATGTAGGATTGGGTAAAAATTTTTGGGTTGAGGCTGTGATTTATGCGTGTCATCTCATTAATCGTCTACCGTCAGCTACTATTGGTGATAGAACTCCATTGGAGATTTGGTCTGAAAAACCTGTTTCTGATTATGATTCTTTACATGTATTTTATTCTATTGCATATTATCTTGTGAAATAATCAAAGTTAGATTCCAGAGCCAAGAAAGCAATTTTCTTAGGATTCTCTTCAGGAGTGAAAGGATATCGTCTTTGGTGTCCGAGTTCGAGGAAGATTGTATCCAGTAGAGATGTAACATTTGATGAGTCTTCTATGTTGAAGAAATCAGAAAACCAGACAACAGTGAATAGCGCTCTGCAACAAGTGAAGCATACTCAACAGTAGGTAGAGTTGGAAATAACTACATTGAACCCAGTTAGATCTATAGAGATAGATAATAGTACTTCTATGACATAAGTAATTTTGGGAGATGATGAAGAAGGTTCTACTCATGAACTTCAACAACACCAACAAATTATTGCAGTAAATAGGCCAAGACGTGAGATTCGGAGACCTGCTCGATTTGTTGATATGATGGCCTATGCACTTTTAGTTGTAGATGATGATGTTCCTTCCACTTATAGAGAGGCAGTCAACTATTCTGAAGTTGATTAGTGAAAGACAGTTATGGAGGAAGAGATGCAGTCTCTTTAGAAGAATGAAACTTAGGAGCTAGGTCAACTACCAAATGGTAAGAAGGCAATTGGGTGTAAATGGGTATATGCAAAGAAAGATGGATTTTCTGATAAGAAAGATGTTCGCTATAAGACAAGGTTGGTGGATAAAGGCTATGCACAGAGGGAAGGAATTGACTACAATGAGGTATTTTCTCCAGTTGTGAAATATTCTTCCATTAGAATTTTATTGGCCTTAGTAGCTCAGTTAAATATGGAACTAGTTCAACTCAATGTAAAAACTGCATTTTTACATGGTGACTTGGAAAATGAAATCTATATGACTTAGCTAGAGGGATTCAAAGTTGCTGGTAAGGAAACATTGGTTTGCAAACTGAAAAAATCGCTTTATGGTTTGAAATAATCACCGAGGCAGTGGTATAAGCGATTTGATCAGTTTATGATGGGTCAGAGGTACACAAGAAGCAAATTTGTTCATTGTGTGTATTTTCAAAGGCTACATGATGGTTCTTTCATTTATCTACTTTTGTATGTCGATAACATATTAATAGCTTCAACGAATGTTGAAGAAATTAAAAAATTGAAAATTCAGTTGAACCGAGAGTTTGAGATGAAAGATTTAGGTGAAGCTAGAAAGATACTAGGCATGGAGATTAGTAGGGACAGAGAAAGAGGCAAAATTTGTTTAACTCATAAGCAATATCTGAAGAATGTATTACAATGTTTTGGCATTTTAGATGAGTCAAAACTTGTAAGTACCCCACTTGCTCCTCATATGAAGATCAGTGCATCTTTATCTCCTTGTTCAGATGAGGAACGAAAGTATATGTCTCGAGTTCCATATGCTAATGCAGTTGGTAGCCTGATGTATGCTATGGTGTGTACAAGACCTGATATTTCACATGCAGTTGGAGTAGTGAGCAGATATATGCATGATCCTAGTAAAGGACATTGACAGGCTGTGAAATAGATTCTGCGGTATTTACTGAAGACCGTAGATGTTGGCTTAGTCTTTGAGAAAGATGATACATGTGATCATTGTGTTGTCGGTTGTGTTGATTTTGATTATACTGGTGATTTGGATAAGCGTCGGTCAACAACCGGTTATGTGTTTACTCTAGCGAAAGCACCTGTGAGTTGGAAGTCTACTTTACAGTTTACAGTTGCTTTGTCTACTACAGAGGCAGAGTACATGGCAGTTACAGAGGCTGTGAAGAAAGCTATTTAGTTATAGGGATTACTAGATGAGTTGGGAATTGGTCAGAAGAAGATTCATGTTTATTCTGACAGTCAAAGTGCTATTCATTTAGCGAAGAATCTAGTATACCATGTTTGAACGAAGCATATTAATGTTCGGTATCATTTTGTGCGGGAGATCATTAGTGAAGGAAAAATCTTACTTCAGAAGATTGAGACTGCCGAGAATTCCGCAAATATGTTGACTAAAGTGGTGACAACGATCAAGTTCAATCATTGTTTGAATTTAATCAATATAGTTCGAGTTTGATAGCGTCATTGGGTGCAAATTTGGAGGCGCTGCATTTTGGATAGAGAATTTTTTAAGAAAATAAAGCTTTGTGGAGGATTGGCATATTCGCCAAGGTGGAGATTTGTTAAAAATTAGCTTATATGCCAAATTAATCCAATCCCACGTTGGTGGGAAATGGCATGGGGGTGGTTTGGTTAGGCATATATAAGACAAGGCTTTTTTTAATATTAAGTGTACCTTTGGAATAATTTTCTTCTCCTCCTCTATTTGTAGGATCTTTTTATGAGAACCTCATAGTTAAAGGGTTTTGCATTTAAGCTCCTGAAAGTTGTAAGATTTTAATTTTTCATTTTATTTTTTGGGCATTTGTAGTAATACCCTATTATTTGGGTAATTACAGTATTAGCCATACTATTTGAGTATTTACAGTTTGACCTACTAGTTTAAAATTTTGTATTGTAGCCCAAAAACTTTGTAATTTCTCTTGAAGATAGTGAATTTATTCTAGCGGCGTCTGAGGACGTAGATAATATTACCGAACCTCGTTAAATTTGGTGTGCTTTTCTTTTTTACATATTAAATTAAATATATGATTGCTTCATTATGATATTACTAACATTATTAATTATTTGTATAACAATTAATAATAATAATAATTGTTGTTTGAATACTTCTTAACGTAACAAAGAGTCCAAAAATCAACTATCAACAAAAATAAAAGAGTTTAATATAAAGAAGTTTGCCACTTTAATATTGCTAATAAAAAATCTAATATTTTAGCGAAATCTCATGCTTGACATTGCTTTTGAAAGTAAGTGCATATTAATGTACGAGGATCGGGTGACCTTATTAAGTAGACACGTTGTGAACGGAAAAACATTTGTGTGAAAGGAACAAATAAATAAATTCTAGAGGTTAAAAGCGACTTACGCTTGTAACTCAAAGCAAATAATATATAGTTGAGTGTTGGACCTGATTCTTGATAGAAACACAAAACTTTTAATCTATAAAGAGTGCACGATCCAAGTCACTTCGTGGTTGTATGAATTGATAACAAAAAATTGAATCTGCCTGCCCGTTGAGGTAGAAATGAATGATGACAAATGGTATTCGTCGAAGTCATCAGATGGTGAACAATGACAAGCTCACCAAAGATCTTACTTCGAAACTTCTTCTGCATGCACCAGCATTTACAACCCTAACGAGCTTCGATTGTCTGTGAGGCCAATGTATTGTTAAGATGCCTCAGTTACAATGTCATGGACTTTCGTATTTTGGGCCACCGGGCTTTTGCGCATTTCACTAAGCCTTATAAATCCCTAAATGGGCTGGGCTAGCTTGGCCTTGCTTAAGGATCAATGCCTTGACGTAACAAAACAACACTAGCATAACTTTGCAGTGGATTGAGATTTAACCTTTTTTTTTAAAAAAAAAATGGTGATGGACAAGACAAGATTTCGTATATAAATATATATGTATATATATATATCTCTCTCTCTCTCTCTAAAGGCTAAAGCCTAACTTGGTTACATTTAGACACGTTGATATTTCTTTAAGCGCATGACAACTCAGGAAAATTCTAAGAAAGGGCGGCACCAATAATGATCTACAACTGGCGTAAAGACCCGAGATTATAGTATTGACCCTTAAATCATGACAAGGAAGCATGTGTAATAATAAAAATAATGACTTATCTAAATTCATATGAATTCACTATAAAAATGGAACAGATATTCTATTCAATTAATCAAATACGATTAGTATTTTTGAATGCTTAAATTATCGAAGAACAAGAGATATTTAAAATTGCTTAAAATTCATACGTATTTTTTAGTACAGTGGTCATCATTTGGCAGCATCTCGGATGTTGATCGTGTGCATTACAAAAAGTCCTAAGCACGTGGGTGTTGGTCCAAATTCCGTGTCAAGATAGCGAGACTAGAAAAAAGAAATTGTGAACATTGCACTTGACGTTGTTATTTTGTGAAGATCAAATTTTGACCTTGAGGCATTGCACTTTTTTTTTTTGGGGGGGAAAACTTGTGAAATTCTAGTTATGAATGGTGAAATGGGAAATTTGAGGCATGAGCCGTGACGACGGGTAAAAGAGTAAATTTGAGATAGGGTAATTAAATTAAAGTGGTGCAACTCATAGAGAGTGGTTTCGATTATTGAACCCCCACGTGCTTCTTCTTAAACCAACAAGGACTAATCACAGTTGGTTCTTTGGACACGAAGACAAGGTCTCGTGGGCCCCGGCCGAAGGCCACGCTCGCCAATTTATTTTATATGTTTCCCTCCACACGTGTGGAACCTTGCTAGCTTAGCTGTCCGGTCCCCGTCAATCTTAGCTGGATGCGCATGAGCCCATTGCTCAGCCATTGAATTCACTCATTCAGAATAATAACGCGGTGAGAAAGAATAACATTGCAGGGGATATCTGAAGGCAAAGTCAGACTGGCGTGTTAGCCCCGTTTTATACGCAAAGAGATCGGTGGCTGAGCCAAGCCGTGACCGTGAGAGGTGAGACTTCCCCAGCATAAAAATAATGGTGGGTCCTCGTTCACGTGATGGTTGGTTGACTTGACACGTCAAATCTAAGCTTGTGGTCCCCCAGCTATCCCTCGTGGTTACCTATGTAGGTTTTCTTTCTTCGCACGTGTAGAGCCGATTGACGCTGAAAAAGCACCGTGAGAAAGTGTGAAGTGTAGGGACACTGGGTCCCACTTTTTTCAGATCTCTCGTGGTTTGTCTGTGTGCGTACCATTCAAACTGACTATAACGTCACAACTACAAGCACATCCCAGAGAGAATGGCATCTTCTTGTAATAATCGCCATTAGATTTGTTCCTACCTCCTTGTGGGTGGCCACATCCTATGAAGCAAAATGTCCTAGCTTTCTACACGTACGATGAAGGTATCATTTGATCACACGGTCCGGGTAGTGGGAGCTTGTCACTCTCACGTTCATACCATGCGAGTGAGATGATTAAACTTATCACGTTCTTACCACATGTTAGATAATAACAATACCAATTTAATACTTGATTGAAATTTAACGTAAAAGGCCCAAAAAAAAAAGCATATTACGAGTAAAATCGAACGATGTAAATTAAGAAAATAAAAAGAAAAGCAGCAGGAACAATTGTTTGACTACTATTAACATACTGTCACCAATTTTTAAGCTCTGTTCATGTACATTATTCACCGTGTTACCGCTGCGAATTAAAATTTTTAACGTGTTACGCTATTGTTTTTATACTAATGTTATAAATAGACGGGCACTGAATTATTATCAATGAATTGGTACGCTTAGTTTGCCAAATAACTTTATCATTCATGTGGTTATGAATAAGTGTCGTCTCACTGTCACCTAAGGTTCGGTGTTGGATCTGCAAAAACTTTTGTGGTGTTAACCTTAGCCCATTGAGACCTTGACCAGTATAGTTTATATGAATTACCAGTTCCGATTGCACCCGAAATATAGGATAAGATCATAATCACAATGTCGTGCTATTTTTCCCAGGTTGATACGAAATATTATGGACTAGGACCATGTTACTCTTGTTTAATGCCCTGCTTAGTGTTACTAGTTGGACAATTCCGATTTGTACCAAACAACTTGTCAATAATGGAGGCGCCCATGTCACTGGCCCCATTAATCAGAATTGTGTTTCTTGCTTCGCTCTATGATCTATCATAACTCTTAAGCCTGTAACTCTCAAAGTATAACCCAACCACATTGGTTTCTGAAAGAAAAAATAAATAAATAAATAAAAACTTTTCTACCCTTATTAACGGAAGAACATTGAATTTGACTGGCATGTGCATTTTATGAATATATTAAATATTCATAATTAGAACACATCTCTTTTTTTTTTCCCTGATAAAGAAGCAGTCTCACCTCTCAACTCAAGCTTCGTATACAATAGAGAAGCTCTGTGTTCACGCACTGATATTCTGTGTTCACTAAAATGTCAAGTAATGTCAGAAAATAAGAGAGTCCGTAAATGTAAGATTCCAAATTTACTGATATCTGACCGACTGAAATATTAGGTGAGGTCATTGATTATGATCACTACCTGGCCCTTTCCCACAGCCAATCACAAAAATCCAATTTTGGGACAGCTCTTTCATTGCTTCCGCTAACTTCACTCCATTAAGGTATACACTATACGTGGCCTAGCCTGACGTATAGCTGCAAGTAGCTACGCTAGGCTCACTGTCACCCTCAAGTAGTACCATTTGGTTTGAATAATTTTAAGAGAACATCGAAATTCCAAAGTAAATTACTAGTTTGTGATTATGGGCTTGGTAAAATTTACTAAATAGATAAAAGTTTAATGCATGATGATGTATAAATGATAAACCTAGGCCGATTAGGAAGTCCAACCCCAAGTACTTGGATATATTGAATGTGGAAGGGATATTAAGTCTTGTGGGAATAAGAGAAAATCACGTCAAAGAGGTTATTAATTTTCAGGATAGTGCAGTAAATTCTAAGTTGTAGAAGACATGTGATTATGGAGAGATTGAAGGGGAGGAAGGTTTATGAGATTACTGTTGCAATCTTTCCCTTAAATAAGTTATTCTATATTGAAAGGGGTATTTAGAAATTAATAGCTTGTAACGGTACCTCTTCAAACTTGAATTGAAGAACAATACCTGCGTTTTAAGAATTTTTGCAAATAAAAGTGTTCCTTTTTTTTTTCAAAATTATTAAGTTTTAACAACTTGGTATCAAAGCACGTTATGTGTAGGAACCAACAAAAAAATGATCGACAGGCTAGAGGCCGAGCTCTATTAAATGTGCGAGCTAATGCAGTAGTTAATGACAAAAATAGGTGAAACTCGGATGCAGATGCAAGGTATGGAAGGATAGCTTAAAGAGCTTTTGAATTCGTTATCAGGATTGTGGGTCTCCAGAGAAAGAACAGCTTCAGTCCAAGATGAGCAAGGCTATTCGTCACAGCCATGACTCAATTGAGATGAAAGCAATCACTAGCAGCACTAGTTCATCAAAATAGAGTTCCCAAAATTTTCAAGAGGTGATCTGATGGAGTGGCTGAGTCGAGTGACGCGGTACTTCGAATTCCAAGATATGGCTGAGGAGAGAAAAGTTACATTGGCATCTTTTTATTTAGAGGGAGAAGCAAATCAATGGTGGCAATGGCTTAAGCAGATCCAACGAGATGAAGGCAGAGAAATTACCTAAAGGCTTCTCGAAAGGGAATTTATTTTAGAGGATTTACTGTGTTCAGGTGTATGCATGTGGTAATATGTTAATTCAAAAATACGCAACTAATACATATTTTAACGCGGCGGAATATAAAAACATAAAATTAACACATTAATCAAATTAATACATAAATGATAAAATTAAAAAATTACCAATACGTATAACATTTTACACGTATACTTTTGAAATTCGCCTAAAGTTGTACTAGTTATCAATTCTAGTTATCAACTTTGGTGGGCTTGATAATCTAAAACAACAGCTCCTTTATTTAACGTAAGATTAACTCTTAATCTAAATGGCCGATTCTTAAGCTTGCTCTTGTCTTTCTCACGGTGCAAATGAGTAGAAATAGAAGCAACAATTGCTTCTCCAACTTAAAGCATGAAACGAAAATGAAGAAAGGAAAATAGCATTTTATTTCTTTCTTTTCTTTTCTTTTTCGTTTTGTTTCAATTCCAATTCTTCTCTTTTCCTTGCTTTTCCGTTTCAATTCATCACATATATATATCTCTTAATATTAAAAAAATAATATCACAATATAATATAATAAAAAATAATTTTGTTGATAAAATATAATAATAATAATAATATATATATATAATGCAGGATAACTATCATGCATTATATATATTATATTATTATAAATAAAATATTATATAATAATATAAAATATTAAAAATATTTAATTATTTAACATTTAAATAATTAAAGTGTGAAATAATCATTTTATCTTTCATAAATAGTTATTAAGTATACCTTTTAGTAGGTTCCATCAAATCTCATATTTGAGTGAACTCAACCAAAGGCTCACAATGTATCACTTTACAATTAGTGAATAATAATTATTAATTAATTATTATATTTAACGTTTAAATACATATATACACGTATTTCTGTGGTTACGTTGAAGATTACTGGATTAAACAATTTAATCCAGTACTCTGCCCCAATACACAAAGAGTACACTCCATATTGCGAGACTTCTTAGGTTCACGTCCGATTCGTCAAATGAAACTATTCCATAAGTCCGTGAGTCATGCCCCCCACACATGTCACGAATATACAAATCGACGCGTTGAACCATACAAGTTGAAGTTATAACGCATACGTATAGTCATTCCATCATTTATATATTGGATGTGCAGGGACATAGATTTACACATTCAAATCCCATATGCTCATCTATAAACCTATCTTCATAATAGTATTTCAATTGAACAATACGGCAAAACTCTTTGCCATATTGTTTAACCCATGGAAACACATTTTCGGGTTAACTGCTTACGGCCATAAAACTTTTCTGAGATACTATTTTGGAGCATCTAGATATATCACTCCCTACGAGAGTTGATGGATCCCATATCTGCACGCACCGGACTCCATGAGCATCGGATCATACCCAGCGATACCCAGCGATCAGACCATGAAAGGTCTCTGACAATGCGTGGAACCAAAGTATGGTAAATCACTTACAAGCTCACCGTGGTGCTCAGGTCAGAGGATCACGTATACTATTGAACTCGAGAGGACCTTCTATTAACGGCAACATAGGATGTCTATTGGGGTCCTCATGAGTTTGTTCACTACTTGTATGCGTATACAATCTCTAAGATCCTGGTCAGCTAAGAACAACCAGCTGTACCCGACAGATATAGATTTACACTGATCTATATAAATTAATAGGATCTACTAACAGACCTGCATTAGTAGAAATAGATCATAAACTATGTATTTGAGAACATGCTTGCATAATGACATATCCTAACAACCTATTGTAACTATATCATTATTAGCATATTCTGAGGTCTTTGTCCCGTTATATACAATGCTTAAACTCTTAGAATATTTTCGGGTTAACTGCTTACGGCCGTAAAATTTTTTTAAGATACTATCTTGGAGCATATAGATATATTACTCTCTATAAGAGTTTATGGATCCCATATCTGCACGCACCAGACTTCATGAGTGTCGAATCATACCCAGCGGTCAGACCATGAAAGGTCTCTGACATACGTAGAACCAAAGCATGGTGGATCACTTACAAGCTCACCGTGGTGCTTAGGTCAGAGGACCACGTATACTATTCAACTCGAGAGGACCTTCTATTGACGGCAACATAGGATGTCTATTGGGGTCCTCATGAGTCTGTTCACTACTCAATCCTAACTGAATACCTGTATGCCTATACAATCTCTAAGATCCTGGTCAACTAAGAACAACCAGTTGTACCTGACAGATATAGACATATACTGATCTATATAAATTAATAGGATCTACTAACAGACCTGCGTTAGCAGAAATAAGTCAGAAACTATGTATTTGAGAACATGCTTGCATAATGACATATTTTAACAACATTTTGCAACTCTTGCAATTATATCATTATTAGCATATTCCAAGGTCTTTGTCCCATTACAGACAATGATTCAACTTTTGAAATATTTGCTAACTCTTAACACCAATTTAAATTCCTTTAGACCATATATGAACTCCTTCAAATAAAATAAAATTTATAGCGTAACAAGCATTAAACCATATAATTAAAAAATAATTAATGATATAACAAAATATACTATATATAAATATTAAATATTCATACAAAATTAGAATTGTACGTAGGCACAACCCTAATAATTATGTCTCACTTTGGCTCTACGGGATACGAGTATTTTGATGAGGCCTTGTCTAGAGTCAAACAAACTGGATCACTCCGTAACTACCAACGTGAATTCGAAAGGTTAGCCAACCGAGTAGTGGGGTGGCCACAATCTGCGCTCGTAGGAACCTTCTTTTGAGGGCTACGAGATGAGATTACAGATGAGGTAATGATGGCTCGACCACAATCACTATGTAAAGCCGTAGGAGTAGCCCGAATGAAAGACGACCTACTAACAAGAAGGAGGCGTCAGGGAAGAGTGGACGTGGGATGAGCGGTAGTGCAAAAACAGCGTGTACTTGCTGCGCCAACGGTACCTATGCAACATAGATGAGAAATGGAGCTTTGTTTCAATTGTAACGAAAAATTTGTACCTGGGTATATATGTAAAACTCCCCAACTATTTTTGATTGAAAGAGATAATGATGAAGAGGAAGATCCAAATAGTCACATAGATTCCGACACCATGGCTATGAATGAGGAACAAGAAGCCAACGCAGAAATCACCCTTCATGCCTTCTCGGGATGAAGGGGACCCCATACTTTGAAGTTACAAGCGTTCATCAATAAACATCCTGTCATTGTGTTGGTTGATAGTGGCTCAAGCCACAATTTTATTAGCGAACAAGTTGCCCATTAACTTTATTTACTTGTTGTTCTTACTGACAAATTTAACGTGAAAATCACAGATGGTGGACAGCTTCAGTGCCAGGAAAAATATGAAATTGTGCAAATGGAGATTCAAGGGATTTCTGTAGCGGCAACATTATTTGCAATTCCTTTACAGGGAATATATGTTGTGCTTAGGATTCAATGGTTGGAAGGATTAGGACCCGTGTTATATGATTTGCGTAACCTAACCATGAAATTTAAATGGCATGGAGAACCCAAGGTATTATACGACCTCAAAGATTCTAGTTCTAGGGAAATATCAATTAAGGTAATAGAGAATGAGATAGATTACAGAGGGATTCTTTTTGCTATTGTCATGAAGAAGACAAATTGTGAAGGAAGCAAAGAACGGGCAGAACATGGTGTCCAGGAGATTCTAACGGAGTTTGCTAGTTTATTTGAAGAGCCAAAGGTGTTACCCCTCTTGCAGAATAGTGGACCATAGAATTCCAATAAAGGAAGGAGTGGCAGCAGTCAATGTTCGCCCTTATTGGTACGCCTACTTTAAAAAAATGAGATTGAGCGGCAAGTATCAGAGATGCTAAAAAATGGGATAATTCAACCAAGCCACAGTCCATTCCCCTTACCTGTTCTTTTGGTTAAAAAGAAAGACAGGTAATGACGGTTTTGCACGGACTATAGAGCACTAAATGAAGTCACCATCAAGGACCGATTTTTCATTCCTACCGTGGACGACATGATAGACGAATTACATGGGGCCAAATATTTTACCAAGTTGGATATGCGAGCAAGTTGTCATCAAATTCGAGTTCACCCCAAAGACGTGCACAAAACGACATTTAGGACACATAATGGGCACTTCGAATATTTGATTATACCTTTTGGACTATGCAATGCGCCCTAAATGTTTCAAGCCACCATGAATGCAATATATTCAAGCCGTAATTGTGTAAGTATGTCCTTGTTTTTTTTTAATGATATTTTAATATTCAGCAGCACGGGGGACGCACACCTTAGACATATTCGAATGGTCTTTACCATCCTTTAAGAACAAATTTTTTTTTAAAGTACTCTAAGTGTGCTTTTGGTCAACGCAAGATAGAATATCTCGAACACTTTATTTCTAGCGAAGGGGTACAAGTCAATGAAAGAAAAATTTAAGCAATAAAGAATTGGCCAAAAGCCAAGTAAAGTGACTGAGCTCTGAGGATTTTTAGGCTTAATAGGATATTACCGAAAATTTGTGTGCCATTACGGTACCATTGCAGCACCCTTAACTTAATTGCTAAAGAAGGGGCAGTTCAAGTGGGATGATAAAGCGGAGAAGGCTTTTCAAGCGCTCAAGGAGGCCATGACTATAACCCGGTATTAACTCTCCCTAACTTCAATGAAATGTTTGTCAATGGGACTGATGCTTCGGATATAGGTATAGACGCTGTCTTGTCACACCAAGGGAGGCCAATTGCGTACTTAAGTCGCGCTTTAGGACCAACAAAGAGATCATGGACTATCTACTGCAAGGAGATGCTGGCAATAATTGAAGTTGTTCGATGTTGGAGGCCGTACCTTATGGGGAGGAAGTTTCAGATAATTACTGACCAAATTAGCCTTCATTTCTTTTTGGATCAGCGTGTGGCAACTCCAGAGCAGCAAAAATGGGTCACTAAACTACTAGGATATGAGTATGAGATTAAGTATCGTCCTGGCAAAGAGAATAATGCTGCTGACTCACTATCCCGAGAGAAAGAAACGTCTATCCTATTTGCCGTATCTAGTCCACAATGTGAGATATGGGAGAAATTAAGACAAGAAATGACAAAAAGTTCATGGGTTGAAGAAGTTAGACAGAAGATGGAGACTGAATTAAAAACGGATAATTATGTGCGGAAAGATGGTTTGTTGTGGTACAAAGGTGGAGTTTGTATTCCACCCGAAGACTCACTTAAAAGACGTCTTTTGCAGAAGTTCCGTGACTATAAAATAGGCGGCCACTCGGGGGTGCTTAGGACGTGGAAACGGCTTGCTTAGAATTTTTATTGGAAAGAAATAAAGAATGATGTGCAAAAACATGTCGCTGAATGCGATGTATGTCACCGCAACAAGGCCGATTCGCGAATTCCAGCCGGTCTTCTTCAACCCTTGCCTATACCATCACAAGTTTGGGAAGATGTCTCAATGGATTTTATCAAGGGGTTACCAAATTCACATGGGAAAAATACAATCTTGATAGTTGTGGATCGTCTGACAAAGTATGTTCACTTTATTGGAATAAGTCATCCTTTCACCTCCAAGAAAATAGCTGAAGAGTACGCAGATAAGGTTGCTCGGCTTCACAGAACTCCAAGAACAATTGTTAGTGACTGAGATGCGATATTCACCAACAATTTTTGGCAAGAATTTTTCAAATTACAAGGAACACAACTCAAGATGGTCCTCAGCATATCATCCGCAAACTGACGGGCAAACATAATTAATAAACCGAAGTCTCCAACAGTACCTTCATTATTTATGTAGCCAGACACCAAAACAATGGAGTGTTCATTTACTGTGGGCTGAATTTTCGTATAATACTTCATTCCATAGTGCCATTGGGATGTCTCCGTTCTAGGCATTATATGGAAGACCACCGCCAAGTCTCATTCGCTATCTACCCGGAAGTGCAGTTGTGGATAAGGCATTGGGCGAACGTGATGAGCTGCTAAAAAATCTCAAAGAAAATTTGGAACGGGCTAGGAATCGCATGAAACAACAAGTAGATAGTCATAGAAGGGATGAAAAATTCGAGATTGGAGATTGGATTTTCCTTAAGCTCCAGCCTTTCTGCCAACAATCGGTGTTTAGAAGAGCCAATAAAAAATTAGCAAGTAAGTATTATGGCCCCTATCGTGTCTTGGAAAAGATTGGTGTTGTAGCATATAAGTTGGAGCTGCCGGAGGGGTCGAAAATTCATCCTATATTTCATGTGTCGTGCCTAAAAAAATGAATAAGGGAAAACACAATCTCAAACTATACAACACCTTCTGTCATTGAGGGAGGGACGTTGTTGCTTGAGCCACTAGCAGTAAAAGATTTTCGATGGGTTAAGCAAGAAAAAAAAATGCATGAGGAAGCATTGGTGCAGTGGAAGCAATTGCCAAATAAAGAATCCATGTGGGAACTAGTCGGGCAAATGAGAAATTAATTTCCTAATCTTGACCTTGAGGGCAAGGTCAAAGTCTTAGGGGCGGCAGATGATAAACCTAAGCGAATTAGGAAGCCCAACCCTAAGTACTTGGATATATTGAACGTAGAAGGGAGATCAAGTCTTGCATGAATAAGGGAAAACCACATTAAAGAGGTTGTTAATTTTTAAGATAATGTAGTAGATTCTAAGATGCGGAGGACGTGTGATTATGGAGAGATTGTAAGGGAGAAAGGTTGCGATATTTTAGGAGATTACCGTTGTAATCTTTCCCTAAAATAAATTATTTTATGTTGGAGAGGGTATTCAAAAATTAATAACTTGTAAAGGTACCTCTTCAAATTTATTTGAAGAACAATTCGTGCGTCTTAAGAATTCTTGCAAATAAAAGTGTTTTATTTTGTCTAAGAATGTTGAGTTCTAACAATAAACTATCAAATCATAATCATAACACATATGATTACCAAGCGATAGGCATAAAAATAGAATGTCGCGAAATACGTTCATTTATCCCAAAAAAGAATTAAAATTTATAAAGTGCGCCCTTATTTCTATTTTTGCTTTTTTTTTTCTTTCTATTATTAAAATATATGTACGTGTGATTAGTGAAAAGGAAAGAGAGAGAGAGAGAGAGAGAGAGAGAGAGAGAGAGAGAAAAGAATCTAAGAAACAGGCGACAGACTTGCATAACATAACTCGAGTCTTATACAAAGAACTTCAATAAAGAAAGCTGAAAGCTATTGGCTTTTGCCTCCGTGAGAGAAATAAGAGAGAGAAGCACAAAGTCTTCTCTTTTGTCTCTCAAGTGCTAACACTTGAAACATACCCTTGAAAAAACCAATTCTACAGATAGAAAATATAAAATACGAAGAAAAGAAAAGAAGAGCAAAGCAAAGAAAAAGCTTGAGAGATCAGAAGATATGACATCGGGAGGGAGGCTACCGACGTGGAAGGAGAGGGAGAACAATAAGAGGAGGGAGAGAAGGAGAAGAGCTATAGCTGCTAAGATTTTTTCTGGGCTTAGAGCTCAGGGAAATTTTAAGCTTCCGAAACACTGTGACAACAACGAGGTTTTGAAAGCTCTTTGTGCTGAGGCTGGCTGGGTTGTTGAAGAAGATGGTACTACTTATCGCAAGGTCTGTTTGTTTTTTCCTGATCTGATCTCTCTGGTTTTTTTTTCTTTGGTTTGAAGATTCATTATTCATTATTGGTTATTTATGTTTTTGAGTTTAAAGGTTTCTGAAAATAAAGGTTCTCTACATAGGTTTCTTGGTTTGTTTTGATAGATCTACCTGCATGTGTTATCTTTTTTGTTTTAGATTTAGTTTCCGTGGTAATATTCGAAACGGGTTTTATTATTTTTGGCCTATTCTGGTTACTGTTTGATCATCTTGGGTTTCATATGTAAATAATTTTTTTTTTTTGGGGGTAAATTTCAGTATTTTCTCTTGCCTGAGGTTGAGGAAGGCCGTGATTCGGCAGAGCGGTGTTTTCCTCATTAATATATATATATATATATATAAACATTGGTTTTAATCTGGGAAAACCGTGGAGAAGAAAACAGGGTAGAATGAGAGCTTTGACTTTCCGGTCGTTGTTTCTTGGCTGAAGTATTTGCTTGCCTATTTGGAATGAAATGATTAAGGAGGACTTTTCACAAATTTCTTCTAGCTTGTGTCCAACAATGAAATATGGCTAAGTTTGTTTCCATTGCTTGCCTAATTAATACATTTATTTTCTGATCCATCCATGAACTAGTATTAATCAAACCCTTTCTTTGTTCAGTTTTGTTAGAAACAAATAGGCCATTTGTCAATCTTCGCCACTAATGTCCCAAAGTAATCAAAGTACATTAAGAAGAAGATTGAAAATTGATGTATAAGCACTGTAATCTGTTTCAGTACATCTGTTTAATAACATTGTTATGCATTGTTTTGTCCTACTAATATATCTGCCATCATGTGTAAACACAGGGATGCAAGCCACCCCCAACTCCACCTGAAACTGCTGGTGCTTCCGCAAACATCAGCACGTGTTCCTCCGTTCAACCAAGTCCTCAATCATCAGCTTTCCCTAGTCCTGTGCCATCCTATCATGCCAGTCCAACATCATCCTCTTTTCCAAGCCCTACTCGTTTTGATGCAAATCCCACAGCATACCTTCTTCCTTTCCTTCACAATATTGCTTCAATCCCTACTAATTTACCTCCTCTTAGAATATCCAGCAGTGCTCCTGTAACTCCGCCTCTTTCCTCTCCCACTTCTAGAGGTTCAAAACCAAAAACTGATTGGGAATCCCTTTCAAATGGCTCAATGAACTCCTTCCGCCCTCCTCTGTTTGCTGTCTCTGCCCCTTCAAGCCCTACTCGTCGCCACCAACATTTTACACCTGCCACAATACCAGAATGTGATGAGTCAGATGCTTCCACTGTGGACTCCGGCCGTTGGGTCAGTTTCCAGACACTGGCTACCCCAGCATCAGCAGCCCCTCCTTCGCCTACGTTTAATCTTGTCAAACCTGCGGTTCTTCAAAATCCTTTTGAGGATGCAGTAGATGGGCGTGCAGGGCTAGCCTGGGGGACAGTGGCAGCAGAAAGAGGGAGAATTTCAGACTTTGAATTTGAGAGTGAGAGAGTGAAGCCTTGGGAGGGCGAGAAAATTCATGACATAGGTGTGGATGATCTGGAGCTTACGCTTGGAAGTTGCAAGACACGCTGTTAAGTTATCAATTGAAACCTGCCTTGAGAATGTGTAAATGAAGGAAAGAACTTGAAATATATGTACATTTCAGCGCGCATTCTCAATAATACTTAGTTTGCTTAGTCAATCTATGTGGGGGCATTACTCAGGGGTCTCCTCTGATTTACGCTACTTATGGAGACCTTGATTTCAAATTATGTGTATCCTGTATTTTCTTTCATTTGTATAGTTTCAATCTTAAGATTCTGCAGAACAAATTTGCTGGCAGGCTTCAAGCAGGAGCTTCATTTGTGAAATCTACTGATGCAGCAAGGAGGCTGTATTTTTTCATCTCCTGTTTATGCCTAAATTATTCTCTATATCATAGGATTAATTTCTATAGTCTTTGCGATAGTAGTCCGTGCTTCATTTAGAGAAAAACTGTGTTCCTTTTATAGATGTAGATGGAAAACATTATAAACATTTGAGGACAGTAACAATTACATCCATCTTGTTGGCAAGCGAAGGCTGCCTATTTCACTTTTAGTCATTGAACATTCAATAGCCATTTTCCAGATGCAGCAGGGTCTGTCGTTTGTCATATTTGTATTTTTCGCTTGATTATTGTCATTCATACACCCAGCTATCGACATTGATTTCTTGATACACAAGTACTGAAGTTCATTGGCAGTTGGTTCTCAATTTAACTGTGCAAGAAAATAATAATATGCATAAACCTCGAAGCATTATAAGATACGAATGCCCCATTGTGGTGACGACTTAACTAAATTTGTAAGTGATTTTCTCAAGCACAATTTAGACAGATTCCCTGTTGTTGTCTGAAGCTATTTTTGGTTTCTGATCCACCTTTGTCATGCTAAATCTTCTTCAGTTTTTAGGCATTTGCCCTTCTGCGGGTCAAAGCGCAATCTTAGACGAATCTCAAAGACCAAGAGGATCTCTTCACATGTGTGAAGATGTATTTTAATAAATAATAGTGGCATGTGATCCAAGTCACGCATGATGTTGTAACTTGTAAGATAACAACCAAATTCATTAACTTCGTTTCATAATTATTAATCATCTAATCAAGTAGCCCCCTATTTACTATTAATCCTGTTTTTACTCTATAACCTAACACCTTTAAAACAAGTATGACCTAAATCCTTAAACAAGAAATTCATACGGGATTGTTATATTTTTAAATTGCGTAATATGATATTGATTGAAGCTTTGATAAGAACTGACATAAAGAGAAAATCTAAATTAAATATAAATTTCCAGCATTCTCTTGTTATATTGAGCGTAGTTTAACTTACTACAAAACGAAAATAGGTGACACTACAACTATACTAAATGGTCTAAGACGCTTAATTAAGAACAATGAATTAATAAAATGTTCAATTCAATCGACCAATGTATGTAAATCACAGCAGTCTTGCGGGTTCTGGAAATCAAACACAACATTGAGCTTGGAAATCAGTCGTGTATCTTTGCCACTTGGCAACCGGACTTCCAAAATGATAAAATAAGAATACAAATTTTGAATATTTTTTAAGTAACTTGGATGTTCATCCCTGTGGCACCTTGATTCAGCCTAGTCTTAATTGGTTGCAGGATGTTCAATTAATTTATGTATGGGTAAGGAATTTGCCGCGGATTCGCTCGAAAATTTCAGTTCGACATCCTTCATCTCTCTGCATGACCTGAGCTGTCAAGAATATCATCAGCACCCTCGTAGTCCGAGTTCAGCAAGATGAAGTTGGGCTAACTCGGTTCAAGACTAAGAGTTACCTAGTCGAATCCTCGGGGTCCGGGCCCTTTATTATATTACCCAAAACCCCACTCCTAAAACTCAAATTCGTCAGGCAAAATATGTGGACATAATCATCTAAGTATGAGACGTTCGAACGTTCGACCTTAGGATTACTCGGAGCTATAAGACCTCCGCACTAGCCAACTGCCACTACAATTCGGCTGACAAGTTTTAATATCAGGTACAGAATTCTTTTGACAAGATATAAAGTAGGCGCGAAATCTCGACATCAGGATCACTCGGAAGCTATGAGACCTACGCGGTAGCCAACTGCGCCATCACCCAATTACATGCTACTGATGGTGGTATAAGCCATCATGCGTGAAAGTAAAGAATGAAAGAATCAATTCATCCACAAATTCTCCTTGGTACTCAAGTTCTTCATCATTTTATTTATTAAATTCTGATATAAAAATGCTGAATATCAATTTGTTTCAAAAAGGCGAAAAGCTTACAGGACATACAGTAGCTAGCTTAGTATTGGAGAGTGGGAGTCCGTATTTAACCGGGTTTTGGTCTTAATGTGTCTATGTTATTTTACGAGTGATGAGTTCTTAACTGTTTTATCATCTTTACACATTTATTCCAATTACCCTTTGTTTTTAGTAGTTGGTGTTGTATTAACTTTTTTAAGCTGTAGTTGTGTGTATCATTTGTTACATAACATGAAGTTCGGATGATACATTTAGTTGGGGCTTGATCACCTTCTTCCCAGAATTATGATTGTACATAACTGAGTGGTCATGGATGGATGAATGGGATCGGTTGGATTATGTTATTGTTTTATTATAAAATAGTATTCATCTTGTTGGGCTTATTCCTGGCTCAACTAGCCTACATAACAATAGTCTGCGTTCCGATCATTAATTGAACAAGTGCAAAAGTGAGTCCAATGACTCAAAGACAAGAGTTAGAATTAGCATCATGCCCAACCTTCAAACAGGTAATCCAGATCCAACAACGAATAATAGACATTGTGAGAAGTTGAAAACTAATCGAATTACGAATTTTAGTTTAATTTTAATTGATGAATTTTAGTATGATATGAGAAAGTTTTTCAAAGTAGTTGATTTCCACTTAAAATTTTCTACTAATTAAAAAGGAGACGAATTTATTTAAAAAGAGCATAAAATATGTTAGTTATAATTTAAATTGAATTATATTTTTATATTATTGTATGATTAGAATGATTAAAATTCCTATCATAAAAACTATTAAATCCAAGGATTTAGTCATTCATTCATTAGCAATTCACTCATTGTTTCATTCATTAAGAAATAATCATTCAACTCTTCTTGTTTGCGCATATACTTCTCTTCACACAAATGCCTTTTTTTTTTCCTCCAACAAACATTAGTTTAAATGTTAGAATATTTTTTTTACACGAGGATGAAGAGTGCATTTGTCAATTAAAGGAGAAACACAAGGGCAAGAAGGTAATTACCTTCATTAAGAAATCTTGACCTTAGGACCACAAATAGCAAAGGTCCAATTGAAGAATCCATGGAAGTATTTTCCATAAAAATAAGGATAAATTAGTTTTATATAACAGTATTGCATGAAAGATTGCCAAAAAAAGAGAGTAAGAGATGAAAGATAGAAGCCACTATTTAAAAGAGCAACAAAAATTCAGAGATGCAGAATAGATGAGACATCGCTACATTAGTAATGTCGATTGAATAAGAACTAGAAGAGATCACCTTTTTTTGTAAAAATTAACTTGCCTAATGCTTACAGGTTTGTAACCATTGATGGTAAATTTAACTTACAAAAGATACTAGTTGATGGAGAAAGCAACGTAGATATCTCTATTTTAAAACACCTTTCAAGGCATGAATTTAAACTAAAATGACATCTGAGGATGCAATATTGAGCTCATCACATTCGGAGGTGGAAAAGTATAGGTCAAATGAACGATCACGTTATTGATGAAAGTATCTCAGAAAACGTTTAAAGGTAGATCATCTGGTAATTGACATACCCTCTACTTATAAGGTCGTGGTTGGGCATTACTAGATATATTCCATGGAAGCTATCCTTTTTACCTTACACCAAGTGGTTAGATGTGTCTCAGGTAGTGGAAGGAGAATAAGAAACATTAAGGGTAAACAACTCTAGGCCAAGTAATGCTACTCTAACTCAATTAAGCTATAAAAGGAAAAGGAGGAAGCAAAGAAAGTAGCCTTAGCTACCAAGAAGGAAGAAAAAAAGCCATGAAAGAGATCAAGCAATCAGAAAATAGTGCAACCTCATTGACCGAGGCATAACTTCTACCTCTACTTAAGGTAGAAACAACCGAAGAATAATAGCAATTACAAGTTATTGGTTGAAGGGACTTCCACAGAAAGTAGAATAATATACGATGCCTAGCATTAAGAAGAAAGAGGAAGTAAAACTAGACCCTCACATTATTGATAAGAAAGTGCTATTAGGCACTAGCATGATTGAGGAAGAAGGAACAAAGATTATCGAATTGATGAAAAACAATCAGGATATTTTCATCTGGTCCACAAAGAAATGATCGGTATAGATCCTGAGATGATATGCCAGAAGTTGAACAACAACAAAAACTATAGCCTTATCAGACAAAGATAGAGAATGTTTACACAAGAATAAAATAAGATCATGAATGTCAAAGTGGACAAACTGTTGGAGATAGGTTTTATCTGTGAAGTTCATTATTCAGAATAGCTTTTCTAACATGGTGATCATAAAAAGAAAATAATAGGAAGTAATGAGTTTGGGTAGATTACACAAAATTCAACAAAAAAGTCCTTACAGATTTCTTTCTAATTGTTAAGATAGACCAGATGGTAGATGCCACAATTAGATATGAAATACTATTATTCCTTGATACTTATAACAGATACAACCAGATAAATATTGATCTAAAAGATATAAAAGACAAGCTTTGTGACTAAATATAGAACCTACCGCAACAAGATAATGTCATTCGGACTGAAGAATGCAAGAACTACCTTCCAAAGGCTAATTAACAAGTATTTTTTTAAAAGTTAATAAAAAAGACAATGAAAGTTTATATTAACGATACAGTGATCTAGTGTAAGGACGAAAGGAACCACGTGGTGGACTTGTAAGAATTGTTTGATATGCTAAAGAAGTTTGAGATACGCTTGAACCCAATTAAGTGCAACTTTAAAATCTCATTTGGGAACTTCCTAGGAAATAAAAGGAATCAAGACCTTTCCATTACAAGTTCAAGCCCTCAGAAACACCATAATCTCTAGAACACGAAAAAAGTACAAATGCTGATTAGAAGTGGAGCAACATTGAATAGATACATCTTTAGGATGTTTGACAAATACCCACCATTTTCTCAAGCCATCAAAGGTCAAAAGAGGAACCTATAGAGGCTAAAATAGACAAAACACTACAAAAATTAAAAGAGTACTTGAAGATGCCTCCGATTCTATCTAATCTACTTCACTCCTTAACGAGACTTTATTTCTGTATCTTGCAATTTGCAAAGTAACAGTTAATGTGATTTTATTCAAAGAAGAAAAAAACCAACAGAAACTTATTTTTACACTAGTAAATTATTGCTGGATGTAAAAACTAGATACTCAACATTTGAGAAGCTTGTCATTGCCATCATCAAGCCAAAGATTAGCTCAGACACTATTTCAAAATAAACTTCATTATAGTGTACACCTTCTACCCTTTAAAATGCATTTTGTCCAAACTAAATATCATAGGAAAAGTCACCAAGATGGTAATGAAATTGATATATTTAGACATTGAGTATGAGTGTAAGACTACAATTAAGAGGCAAACAATGGCATATTTTTGTTAGAATGCGAACCTATGGTAGACGATGATATGCTGTTATTAGAACTTGTAAAACTAAAAGGAAGCTTGACAAATGCACATAAATGAATCTTTCAACCAAAATGAGTTAGGCCTAGGAGTAAAAATAAAAAGCTTGAAAAGACTTATACTGGAATACACCGTGAGGTTTGTATTCCCAACATCTAAAAATGAGCCAATATACGAGGCTTTGATCGAAGGACTGAAGGTAACCTACTAGTTGAAGATAAAAATGCTTTGGATATGCACTGATTTAGCCTTAGTCATTTATCAATGGAATAGAAATTAAACAACTAAAGAGTGAAGGATAAAAAGCTACCTTGATAAAGTAAGGAAACCTGCTCAATGATTGCAAGTAGGTAACAATCACTTAAATGTCTAAGAACAAAAATGAGGAAGCAAACAAACTTGCTAAGGAAGCATCAACAGTAGGGTGTTTACTCAATAAAATGACTCAACTTTCTACTAGAGAAAATAATAGTGAAAGAAGAAGCTACGACGTAATAGGAAACAAAAACGAGGAATTTAATGAAAATTACGACTCCCACCAACTAGATGACCTATTATATCGATTTCTTGTAGAATAGAAAGCTACCATTTGAGCGAAAGAAAGCCATGAAACTTAGAAGTAAAAGGTAAATATTCAAACTTCTAGAAGGAGAATTATACAGAGGGTCTTCTTTGGAGTATACTTATTATGGGTAATCGAAGATGAAGGAAAGAAAATTATCAAGGATGTACATGAATAAGTGTACGAGAACTACTCCGATAAAAAGACCTTTACCTACAAAATCCTAAGCCAAAGTAGAAGATGTCTTAGACTACGTGAAGAAATGTGAGAAGTGCCAGAAGGACGTTACACCATTCACCTTCCAAATGGGAACCTAAATACTATCACCAATTCATGGCCTTTCATATAATAGGGAATAAACATCATAGGCTCTTTGCCTTTAGCAGTCGGCAAAAAGTGATTCGTCTTTTTGACAACAGATTATTTTATGAAATAGGTCAAAGTTGAAGCCTACAACTACATAACAAGAATCGAGATAAAATAATTCTCATTGATTAACATCATCACCAAATATGGAATGTCATAATTGTCAATTTTAGATAATAGAAAGCATTGTTAGTGTAATTATTGCCTCTTTCTATAACAAGTACAAGATTCAATAGAAATTCTTCTCCTACAACTATCCACAAGGAAATAGATAGCCACAGGTTACCAACAGAACCATATTCACCATTTTAAAGAAAATGCTAGAGCAAAAGAAATGGAAGAACTCTCAAGAGTTCTCGAGGCAAACATAACGATTGAAATAGAACAAAAAGTATACTTATGCATTGGTATTTGACAAAAATAATATTTTTTATGGAAATATACATTCATATCTTGCAGACCAAGCTAGTAAAGTTGAAAACGAACGATGAAGTCCTTTTATAGCAAAGGACCTTGGTGATAAAGCTTATGATGTGTATGGCAATCCATGTTGCAATCTATAAGAGAGAAGATAAAAAAATAGTATGACAATAAATTTTAAAATGGAAAAATCAAAAGAGACCTTGTGCTAAGAGAGATATTAGATATAAACAAAGAGCAGAACACTAACAAAATGACTGAAATATAAGAAGGACCATATAAAGATTAACCATATAAAGTTATCAAAAACATATGTTAAAAAGCCTTCATTCTGCAAGGGGAACCATCCCCCCACTTTAAAAAACATCCAAACTCAAAGCCATTTGTTATTAAGTAAAGTGGCCATAAGTGTTTCCACGTTTGTTAAAGTTAACAATTAAAGTGGTTTTTGAAACTCTTAACTAATTCTAAAGAAATTGTATTTGAAAATAAAAATTTGTGATAGAGTACCCAAACTTTTATATGTACTTGATATAAATTAAGAAGTACTTGATACTGATGAAACAAATTAATAACAACATAGTAATGAGTAAGAATTTTCCAAAAAGTTTCAGTTGCACTAAATCTGTTAAAGTAAAGATTGATAGATAGGGAAGAAATATTTCATAATTATGTAATGATATAATAATTTTTTTTATTCCAATCTCAATATTTCATAACTATGTAATAATTTTATTACCATCCTAATCTTCTAATCGTTTAATTTTTTTTTTTCCTCTTGTTTCGTCATCCTACTATTTAGATAAAGTAATGTTTCCAATAATATAATGTCAAAAAATTTTGTTTTTAAGAAAATTGGTTATAACTTGTGTCCATTACATATAATTATGTTTATTTAACATAACATTAATAAATAAATTGGGACATAAGTAATGTTTTGGTGATCAATGACTTGTGGCAGCATGTGAATGGGAGCAAGGGGGTCGTTGGCTTCTTCGCAAGCAGATGGGCAGAACAATGATGCATGTACTCAGGTGCTAGTGGCTGGTTGGAGATTGGTATCCATGTACATAATAAATAAATAAAATTCAAATTAAGTCTGATACCATGAGAAAACTATATATCAAAGATGGCTTTTTATGCGGACATTATACCAATATTAAAAAAGAAAATATATAAATCTACTTTATACATAAAATATGTTTTATGAAGAGATTACAACTTACATATGAAGTATAATCTAAATAAGATAATACTAATATTTAAAAAAAATACCATTTAAAAGTATTAATATCATTAATAACTTCTATGCTCAAATTTTTACTTTTCTTCATTGTGAAAAACTATACGAGGATAGTTGGGTCGATTTTATTTCAATATTAGGTCTTACTCAGGAAAGAATTCTAGGGAAAAAAAAAACAAATAAACAAAATACGGTAGCCAGAGAAACAGCTAGTAGGGTCCGGTCCAGCACCTCCGTATTGCCATAGCTTGACAATCAAAATAAATAACAGCATTTATTGAATTTTATGACATTAACCAGTCACTGCCATAGTGGGTGGTCGTCGTTGACTGGTAGCGACATTTAACATTCTACACTTCCATTTAACTGACTACCCTTTCATTATCTAAATCCGATGGAACTTACAAGATCTTAATCATGGTTTGAAAAGAAATCATGCTATAATCCATCCAAAATTTTGCGCTTATTACGTATAGCAAGTTGCCGAGAAGCCATAGCCAACTGTACTTTGTGGATATTTCGGCAAAAAAAGAAAAAAAAATTTGTTTGACAAGTTCTCCACTATATAGAAAAAGGTTGATTAGTGGCCTTAAATATATTTTAACAAGCATCTCTATTATGTAAACATGATTGCCGGGGAAGTAATATTTCTCTTTGGTGTTCAATTGGTTGAGTAGATCACAACTAATCATCGAGCTTGCTCTTTTATAACATCTTTGTTTATAAAAAAAACTTATAATTAGTATGATTAATTGTTCAAAATGCATTTAGTTCATAACACGCATGCTGCCGCTAACATTTCAGCGTAAACAAACAAGAAAAAGCTTGGGTGAGAGAGGCTCGAACTCTCGACCTCAGATTACTCGAAAATATAAGGTCAACAAATATTTTTTATTTTAAACCTACAACATAGATAGAATAAGAAATAACCATAAAGACTTATTTTAAATTTAAAACGAACGAGTTGACCTGGTCTATGAAATTATTCTAATTATTAACGAATTTGTAGAATTTTAGATAGGATGGAGATTGTAATTCTCTCTAAGATAATGACAAACTGAATTGCTCGACAAAAAAAAAATGGGTAGAGAAATTTTATGTTATATATGATAATTCTTCTACTATATAAATTATAAATGGAACTTCATATTCCTATTTGTTTGTGAAAAAAGAGTTTTTGCAACGAGTCTTACTCAAGAGATAATTTTGAACAAAAAAAAAAAGATAAACATTTTTGCACCTATGCGACTTGTGAGGACTGAGGATTCAATTCACCAGTTATTACCACCATAGTTAGGTTCCAAACCTCCAGCACTTGCATAAGTGGTTGCCGACTGGTAGATAGAGATGTAATGTAAGGCAGATGGCTTAGAATGGTGATAAGGGAATGGTGGCTGTGGGGTGACGTTTATGCACCAATAATAATAGTAATAAAAATCTGATTCTTTATTGTTTTTGGTAAAAGTGCTTGGACCTACGCAGACGTAATATTGAAATTGTCCTTTCTGCTTTCAGCTTCGTCTTTCTCACACTCAAAAATTCACATCGGATCTTTTAGTTGTAACTATAAAATGAATTCTCTGATGATCAAAGTTAAATTGAAATTTAGCACGAGAGCCGAATTGATTGAGCCACTCCGAGTTCATATCCTCATTATTCATCTGAGTCATTTCAAATTTTTATTTTTATTTGAGTTCGAATTCTTTTTTTTTTTCAAATAAGGTGTATAAAAATATATATATGTATGTAATTTAAAAAAAATTAAATTAAAATTTAAAAAAAATTGAGAGAAGTTTTGTGAAAAAAAGATTTAAGAAATAAAAATCCTTCATAAAGAGAGAAATTATTTATTTATTTATTTATTTTAGATGAAATTTAAAGAAAAATAACTTATTTTTTAAAAACTCGTTTACTCACCTGCTAGATCAATCTAATAGTCCTGAATACTTCTTTATCAATCACATGTATTATGGGGTGAGCCATTTTTTTTAATGAGATTATTTTATAATATTAAAAAGTTTTTAATGAGATTATTTATATTTATTAAATTTAATTCTTTAACTTAATTCAACGATCTAAATTAATTTAATATTATATTATAAATATAATCTTAGTATGAATGACCCGTCCTCATGGGTGTATACGCTGTCCTTTAACTATTATGAAACCTCATGCGGTAAAAAGTTGTGTCCTTTTTGGTTTTTTTGTCTTTTTAAATATTTGATTCTAGCACTTTAACCATTCAGTGGAGCGATCTTAAACCTTTTTAGGGTGGATAAGTGGCAGTTTGTCATTGGACCAAATAGTTTTAATTCTTACACTAAATATACAATATCAATTTTAATAATAATTTTTTTTATATGTTAGGAAGATTTGACTTTACCTGAAAAAGAAATAGATATACTGTCAATATTTTATTATTAGACTGATAATTAAATTAAATTGTTAGATTATTATTTTTATCTATATGTTATTCCCGAATCATTCTATCCAAATCATAAAAAAAAATCTAATCATCTAACTGAAATTATTGTCTTTAGGGTGGTTTTAGTAAACTAAGCCGATCAGTTAAGGGTATAATGAACTGGTTCTGAGAAAGAATTTTGATCAGTTATTGCATCAATTATCAAATTCCTCTCAACAGTGTTGTTGTTTTTTTTTTTTTTGAAACTCTCAACAGTGTTGTTTATTCATGTACTTTGCTGTTAAATACTGACGATAATATAGAACCAACTACAAAGATAAATAATAGAATTGGAGCGAAATTAAAAAACAAGGTCAGGGGCTCCGAAAAGAGAAATAAAAATGTTTAAAAACAAGGTCTATGTAAAGCTTATTTTCTCCGTCGAAAGCATATGTAAACTTTTTATTCAAACAAATTTATCACTACTTATCAAAGGGTAACAACGAGCAAACACGTAATTGGTAAGCTTAAAATCAGCATTATTCGGAGTAAAATAATTGTCATGTCTGGTATTGGAGGCATTCCTATCTAGGGAAAGTGATCAAACACAACTGGACTTGTATGGATCAATAGTGGAAAAGTACTTTTTAACTTACCAAAATTTAAATTTAAGGAACTTAATATATAAAAATCACTGTATGTATAGAGGGCCAAGAATCCCTTTGCCCCTATCGCTCTTTCTTAACTTTCAGCCATGAATAGCTCGAGCTCAAAGCCCCATGCGGTACTGCTATCAACTCCTGGCATGGGCCACCTCATCCCTGTCCTGGAACTTGGTAAACGCCTTGTCACTCTCCACCGCTTCGAGGTTACAGTTTTTATTGTTGCCTCTAAAACATCAGCCGCAGAATCAGAGATCATCCGATTAGCCATCAAACCAAAACTTTGTGAAGTCATCGAACTCTCACCACCAGATATCTCAGGCCTCGTTGATCCAGATGCTGCGGTGGTCACGATACTTGCAGTGATCATGCGTGAAATAAAGCCAGCTCTCCGCTCTGCAATATCTGCTTTGAAGACTCGACCAACTATGCTGATCGTTGATCTCTTCGGAACTGAATCGTTGGTGATTGCTGACGAGCTTGAGATTCTAAAGTGTTGGGAAAGATCACAAAATACTACACAGCGGAAATAATTCTTTCTCCCACGTTGTGTTATTAAAATGGGTAATATATCACTAATGTAAGCACAACAATATTACCACAAATATTAACCATCAATCAATCACAATGAACACCAAATTTTTACGTAGAAAACTCAATTCGGGAAAAACCACGGGACCGTAGTCTGATATCAATACTTCTACTATGCAATAATAATGGGATTACAACAATGTTCTCTCTATAATCACCACTAGAGGCTCACCACAACATCAAGAACATTAATCTTGGCTCAACAACAATAAATCTAACAAATTCTCCTTAAATGTAAATTTGCTAGATAATGTTAAATTAGAGATTAAATCGAAAATCAAATCCGATAGAATTGTAGAGCAAGATGTTGGGAACTCACCTTCAAAATTTGAGCAAAATCAGAACTCAAATTGACATCCAATCATCCAAAAGAAAAACTAAAACTCTAGTTTTATTTTTCTCTTTCTCTCTCGTTCTTCTCAATTTTTGCTTCTGCCTTCTGCATTCTATTTTTGCCTTTCTCATCAAAACAAAACACGCAATAAACAAAACACGCAATTTTCATTTTAATTACTGTACACTTATGATAAATTTCAATCAACTCCCTTCATAATTAATTACATAGAAGCCCTTGAACCCACGTGATGTGAATCCCACCAACACAAAGTACGTGTATATAGCCACGAATGTGTGGTTTCTGGCACTCGCTGTATATACTCCAACCCTAGATAAGTTGGTGCAAAGACAGTACGTTGAAAAAATGGATCCGTTTAACATCCCCGGTTGTAACCCCGTTCAACCGGACGAGGTGATTGACCCGATGTTGGACAGGACTAATCAACAATATTTCGAATATTTACGCATGTGTAAGGAAATCCCATTAAGTGATGGTATTTTGGTTAACACTTGGGAGGATTTGCAGCCGACCCCGCTGGCAGCACTAAGAGATGATACATTATTGGGCCGGATCATCAAGGCTACGATTTATACAGTAGGCCCGATAGTGAGGCCACTTGGGCTTGACGGTCCTAATGATGAGCTGTTTGATTGGCTAGACAAGCAACCGAATGAGTCCGTGCTTTACGTATCCTTTGGGAGCGGAGGGACACTATCGTGTGATCAAATAACTGAGCTAGCTTGGGGCTTGGAGCTGAGCCAGCAGAGATTTATTTGGGTGGTGCGCCCACCGACAGCAAAAACAGGAGACGGCTCATTTTTTACTGTGGGGAAGGGTGATGACGATGACTTATCAAACCTCTTGCCCGATGGGTTCTTGTCCAGGATTCACAAGATTGGAGTGGTGGTCCCACAGTGGGCTCCGCAAGTAGAGATCTTGAGCCATCCATCAGTGGGAGGGTTTTTGTCACATTGTGGGTGGAATTCGTGTCTAGAAAGCATTACCAACGGAGTGCCGATGATCGTGTGGCCGCTATATTCTGAGCAGAGAATGAATGCTACTCTTCTGACAGAGGAGCTTGGTGTTGCTATTCAGTCAGCTATTTTTCCGTCAAAAGGAGTTATTCAGAGGGAAGAAATAAAGAAGATGGTGAGAAGAATTATGGTGGAGGAAGAAGGACATGAAATTAGGGCCAGAATGAAAGAGCTTCAACGAAGTGCGGAGAAAGCAAGCAGTGAGGGGGGCTCCTCTTGTCGTTCACTGTCTCTGTTGGTAAAGGAGTGCCAGACGAGCAAAAGCACTGTCAAAAAATGAAGGCGCTCGTCAATCAACATCTCCGTTAAATTAATATAATTAAATAAAGTATGATCACTGCATGTAACGGTCTTTGAAATTCCATAGACCATGCTTTCTGTATGCAATGTGATCTAGTGCCGGTTCCATGATGTGTGATGACAATTCCCGCTTTCCTTCTCTTTTTCTGTTGTAAGAAAGATTGTACCAGAAATCCATCCAATATATGTAATAATTTCATGAAATCTATCCAGTTAGATGCCCGGTTATTGTAAATTTTCTTTTTTATCGTCTTTTCGAAAAAAGTGATTCTCTTTTGATGGTAATGATTAATAATTAAACCACATCTCCCCCCTTCTGGCCACCCAGTATCACCATGGAAAGTAGTTACTGTTAATCGAGTATGTCAAGCTTATGGGCAGTCGTTTCATACCCAAAACTCGTGAAATGTACTCTTTCACGATTCATATCGATCTATAATCTACAGTTTAATTTTAGACATTTGGTTATATTGGTTGAAGGATTAGGATTTAAGAGCCGATTAGATTGTAATGTATTTATTGTGAGTTGTGTGTTGTTTATAATAAGTTATTATGTAAAAATTTTGTATCTCTTAAATAAGGGTTTGTATTTTTTTCTCTCACGCAAGAGTAATTTTTTTTCTTTTGTAAAGATAATTTTTATCTTTAAAATGTAATAAAGCCTCTCTATATGGGAGGGTAGGTTCTTTGTTTTCAATAAAGATAGTAAAATTTATTTATAAATAATTCTTAATTTTAAAATTGTTGTCTCATCCTAAAGAAAAATGTTTAAATTTAAATAATTATCAATAAATTTATATTTTATTATTTTAATAATCCTCTACTTTAAAGAATAATAATATTGTAATATTTTTAATAGTATCAATGATATTAAAAATTACCTTAAAAAAATTCAAACCACATTAACAACTCTAATATTAGTACTGATTTATTTTCTTTTAGGAACATCATGCACTGATTTTATACAAGACATTTGCGGCAGGGACGGTACTAATTATCCAAGTGTGCTAGTTATTATTTTCACATTGTAAGTCAATAATATTTGTGGTGGGTTCAGAATTATAACTAAATTGATTTTATATAACTTTGCAATAGTCTTTTAAAATTAATTTTTAATTATATAAAATATAATTATATAACTATGTAATATTTTTAAATGAAAATGAAAATTTTATTATTAAAATATAAATTAAATTAAATCCCACTTTAATTTAACGCCAATAAAATTTAAACCAAAAATCTTTTACAAACTATATAAATTAAATTAACTTAGAGATAAATACGCAATATCCTTACCATGTACAAATTAATCACACAAAAGAGAAATCTTTCACTATTAGTTGGTGATACGGGGGATTTGTGCTTTTATTTTGTGGTTGGATCAACAATTAACATCTATACTTTTGTTATGCAAATGGTAGTAATGGTGTTTTTAATGTCTGTGAGTTTGTTGACCGTCTTTAGTTCTTTTTATATTGTCTATGATAAAATTAGTTGATTTAGACAATTTTAAAGATTTTGATGATTTTAAATAATAAAAAATAATATTTGTAGATTAAAGTGTATAATTTTAAAAAAAATATCAAAATATAAAAATTTAAAATATTGATAATTGTAGCAACGGGGGCTCTATTCCATAATGATTAAATCATTGTGCAACGGTTAAGTACTCTGTTAACGATTATAATAGTCAAATCACTATAATTAAATTATAACAAAGGTTAAAACACTGTAGTAATGAATGAAATACTATAGTAATGACAAAAAACGATTAATTTTTTCATCTTTATTAATATAAAATTCATTCAAACTTGACAATAATAAGAAATAACTCTATAATCTTCATATCATTTGAAATGAAAAGAAATATTTATATTTGTGTTAAAATTATTGTATTTATTCTTTAAAATAATTTAAATTATATTGGTTTGATTAAAAAATTTATTATTTATAAGGACATAGTTAGTACCTGATAAAGTCAATATATTGTAAAGGTTTTATTTGTACTTAAAAAACTAATCAATGTGCGATTGATACTTGAAAAAGTTAATTTGTAAATATTTAATTAAAACTTAGAAAGTTAATCAAAGGGACTTAAAAGATGAATCGAATTAATAGAATTCTCTAACACGGTTAACTTTCAAGCGTGGACATAAATTAAGATAAGGATCGAACCACGTAAACATCAAATGTTAGCTTTCTATCTCCCTACTTTTTTTATATATTACATTTATTTATACTTTAATTTATTTATATTATTAATAATTACATTATTTTTTAAATACCTAATCATCTCCACTTGAATTGTTTATTTAGAATTTTCAAAGTTAAAATTCCAATGTTTAATGAAGGAAATTTTTTACTGCTAACTAAGTTTTAGAGGAAAAGCTTTTTAACCGTAGTCAAAATTGTTGAACTTTAGTAACCAAAGATATAGAAAAAATTTTATTTTACCTTTATTTGTATAATTTATAAAAATATATTTTTTATTTATTATAATTAATTAATCTAATAAACAAATTTAACCAAAAATTTATTTTAATAAAAAATAATCAAAATTAATTATTTACAAAAATAATTAAATTATAAAAATAATTAAATTTAAAAAATAAAGCATTTAAAAAACAATTAATTAAAAGAATAAATTAATAAATTAAAAATAAAATATGTTCTTTTTTAAATTACAAATTTTATAATAATTTTTAAAAAATATTATTAAAATTTAAAAAATTATTTTTTAATTAATTATTTTATTTTAATTATATTAAATATTATTATAATTTATAAAAAATATATTTTATTTTAAAATTTTTAGAATATTTGTAATGAATTATTTTTTAAATTAATATATTACTAAAAAAACAAATTAATTAATCTAAATAAATAAAAAATTTATTAATTAAAAATAAACTAAAAATAGAATTTTAATTAAAAAATATTATTATATGATTTATAACTTTAAAAAAAGAAGCACAAATTTAATTTTTAATTGATTTTTTAATCAATTATTTTATTATTTTAATTTTTAATTCAAATTTATTTTTAGTTGTTTTTTAAAATTAGTTTATTAAAAAAAAAAGAAAAAGAAAAGGCACACAAGTGCTTCTTCTTTCTTTTTTATTAATAATAATTATAATAAAAATAAATATTATAATTATAATAATTTTTAAAAATAAATATTATTATAACTAAAAAAACCCAAGCTGATGCACACACATCAGCTTGGTTGATTTTTTTGTTAATTTGTTAATTTATAAATTAATATAAATAAATAATTAAAATTAAATTAAAATTTTTAAATAAAAAATTAATTAATTAAAAAATAATTTTTTATTTTAAATTTTAATAATATTTATTTTTAAAAATTATTTTAACTATTATTATATAACTTATAACTTTAAAAAAGAAGCACACTTTCATTTTTTAATTAAATATTTTATTTTTTAATTTTTCAATTAAAATTTTATTTTTTAATTTATTGTTAAATTAATTTTTAGAAAAAAAAAGTCAAAAAAAGGCAAAGTGCACTTACTTTGTGTTACGTTTTACATCGAATAAAAATTAAATATATCTTAGATATATAAAGTTAGGTATGTAGTATTACTTAATAAATTAATCTTTTAATTTAATGGTAAGTGTTCGGCCTGTGACACTTGACAAATAGGCAAAGCGCCAACTGATTTTTTTTTAAAAATTTATAATTATTTATATGTAAATAATTAATTTTGGTTATTTTGTATAAAAATTAATTTTTAATTAAATTTATTTATTAAATTAATTAATTATAATAATTTGAATATATATATTTTTACAAATTATATAAATAGGGACAAAATAAAAAAGTATTATATTTTTTATTACTAAATTTAAAAATTTTAACTGCAATTAAAGAAAATTTTGCAACAAATGATGATCAACAGTAAAAAATTTCCTTTAATGATTACCATAACCATATACCAAATTTCTCTTACCTCTGTCCCATTTTCCCTACATTTTCCATTGTTGCATTTCCCATTTTCCCTGCATCTGCAATAATATTACCATAGCCTGATACGTTTGACTCTATTATAATTTCGGGTCCTTCGAAAGATTACGATCTACTTTCCCCATAAATATAATCTGTTAAAGGAAAATTGAAATTGAATATGGAGAGATTATATTGATGTCTCTATTGTACCTGTCTCCAGTATTGCAGTGACTCGTGGACCTAAAACCTTCAAACATCACGACAACCAGTCTTCAATGTAAATATTCTCTGTTACTAGAATACAATAGGAAAGTCGTATCCAATATGCTATGCCCATGTGAAATTTCCATCAGAAAATTACACGAAAAAAAAGGGGTCATAATAGTTGTGAATCCACGGGGTGTAATGGTCGTTTCCACCCCTTCCCCCTTTTAAAACTCACCCTTCGTGTTATGCGTTGAAGTTAGTGTTTATATGTTATTTTTAATATTATATAAATATTAATTATTTAATATTTATATAATAAATATTTTAAATAAAATTATTAATATTAAATATATATGGTAAGATATTAATAACATTTCAAACATTATATAATTTGAACAAGTTCAGATCTAATTCAAAAGAATTTGGATCAATGTTAAGAGTTAACAGAATATAATAGTCAATGAAACTAAAAAGTTAGAGCTTTATTTAAAATAGACAAAGACCCGATGGTACACTAATAATGACATAGTTGTAAAGGGTTATAAATAGTATTAAAAAATATCATTGTGCAAGTATATTTTCAAACGTTACGTTCCTGATTTATTTTCATTGATGCAGGTCTGTCGGTGAGAACCTTATTTAATATATATCGGTATATGTTTATATTTGGATGGTGCAGATAGTTAATCTTAGCAAATCATAAACTTAGTGGAAACTCGTATAGACATGCAACTATTTAGTGAGAACTGGGTACTGAACATGCTTAATTAGGATCGCCAATAGATATCTCATAAACTCGTCAATAGATGATCCTTTCGAGTTGAGTAGTATTCATAGTCCCTAGACCTGAGCACTATAATGAATTTGTGAGTGATCCACCATACTTAAGTTCCACACATGCCAGAGACCTTTTATGGTCTGACTGCTGGGTGTCGCTGGGTATAGTCCAATGCTCATGGAGTCTGGTATATGTAGATATGTGATCCGTCAATTCATATGGGTGAGTAGTATATCCAGATGCTCCAAGATTATATTCTTGAAAGTCTTATGACTATAAACAATTCACTCGAAAAATATGTTTTTTATATCAGAAACAATATTACAAAAGTGTTTACAGATATTATTTATCGGAATACGAATCTGAAAATAATTTTTAAAGTTGAGCAATGGCGATTTGACGATAATGATTTATATCTAAACTCTTATAGATATAAATGACAAAGAGATTATACGAATATGTATTAACCTTAACTTGTATTGTTCAACACACTGTTTTATTATTTTCATAACATGTGTGTGGGGAACGTTTATGGACTTACAAAAGAGTTTCGTAAGACGAAATATGTGTGAACTTAAGAAGTCTCACTATATGAAGTGTACTCGTTATGTATTGGGGTAGCACACCAAATTAAATACTTTAATATAAAAAATTTTTAAAAAATTAAAATTATTTTAGAGTCTTTCAGAGAGATCATAAAATTTAAATGTTAAATCTAAAATCTCGACAAATGAAACTTATCACTTTTACCTTTTTATTATATATCACATATTATATTATTAATTATTAAGATATGATAAGTGGTATAATTTTATTGATCTAATTTATTAAATATTAATATTTAATTAACAAAAAATTATCAATAATATTTTACTTATAAAGAATATAAAAGCAAAACAATTTCCCTCAAAAGCTTAATAATTTAAGCAATTTTTTAAAATTTTTAAATATTAATTTTATTTTTACTTTCTCATTTATAGTACAAGCTGTTAAATTTTCATTTACTTTTAAAGTAAACGATATTGTCATGCCTTTTTATTTAAGAATGACATGCTTTTAAAATAAAATTATTTGGTCACTTATCTTTTGTATTTTTACACCGTTCCTTTAAATTACTTTTATTATTTCAAACAAGCATGATAATGTAAATTTTATGCATTATCAAGCTTGTTAAATATTAGACATTATATTCTATTTCATTGGCTTAATGGCGGCCAAAGTGATTATAAATTGAAGCCTTTATTCATTTGTGAATTATAAAAAAATTATCTTAATGTTAGATAATTAAAAAGTAAATAATACAAATTATTAAATATTCAAGAGATGTATAAAGTAAGAGTAATTTTAAGTAAAATATTTCGTTAAAAATAAAAAATTATCGTTTTAATTCAAAGAATTTCACGAATTCTAAATTAAAATTATGTTATAAATTTTTTAATATCTTATTAACGTAATAAAATATTTATTAATTTTTTGCTATATATTTATGTATGTGATGTATAAAATAAAAATTAAAAATATATATTCTCACCTAATATTCTGTACTTAATTTGATTCGATTCTATTTGGCTATAATCTCCTTGGCTATCTTGATATAACATTTCCATTAAATCACGATACTATATATAAATATTACCATCACCAACATAAACCACAAACAACTGTCTATATATGTTTTAACATTTAATTAGTATTACTTGTTTTAAAGCCGCAACTGCAGTCTTTTGTTTTATAATTAGGATACAAATCAATGGAGATAAATATATTAAAGCCCTTAAGTGAACCATGTCCTTCTCTTCCAGAGCAACCAAAGTACACAAAAGAAAGCACAGCCGTACAAATACCCATAGAACGAGACTCACATAACATATTCATATAGCAGTCATAACAAACAGGTCAATGAATTTCTTAATCATGAAATTCAGTAATCCAACAAGCTTTTCATCATAATAACTACAATCAAAAGATCCTAGAACCCAACAAAAACCAACTTGAGTTTGATTGGGGAGAATTAAGGAGTTGTTTTGAGATTGAACGGTGACGGACGGTGATTGAACGAGTGATTAGGCAGCGATTGAACGACGATCGAGTATCGATTAAACAACGACCGAGCGGAAACTGAACGACGAGCGAATGGTGATTGACTTTGGCGACAGATGAAGACCGAGAGAAGAGAGACACTAGATTTTTTAGGAGTGAATCAAATAAAAATTGACTTAGAACTTTTCTAATTTCATAAGGGTATTTTAAGTATCGTAAAAAATTCAATAAAATTTCCGTGCTATCGTGAAAACACATGAAGTGGTAATTAAGGAAGGCACCACCTAAGTGATTTGTTTAAAAAAACACCTCTAATACTACTTTAATTTTAAATTAAAATAGTACTTTTAAATTTTTGTTAAACACCATAACAAAATACTTTTATTATTATAAAAAGCACAATCAAATTTCGTCAAACATCGGGCAAATCAAAAGGTACAAACCAAACAACATCCACAAGATAACTAGAATGCGTCAAGGCCATTACAATGCTGCGCCAAATTTCATCAATAAAACGTTTCTCACGGTCACGGAGTCTTCACTGTTTGGCTCATCACCGACCTCATGGGAACCAGAGAAAGTGAGTTATAAGAGGAACCGCCTTCTCCCCATGCTTTCTCTGCACTGCGCTGAAGCTCTTTCACTCTAGCCCTTATTCCATGCCCTTCTTCGTCGACCATAATCCTTCTCACCATCATCTTTATTTCCTCCATCCCCACAACTCCCTTCGGCGGCAAAATCTTCGATCGAACGGCAACACCAATCTCCTCAGTAAGCAAGGTAGCATTCATTCTCTGTTCTGCATATAATGGCCAAGCGATCATTGGCACTCCATTGCTAATGCTCTCCAGCACTGAATTCCAACCACAGTGTGTTAAAAATCCTCCAACTGATGCATGTCTCAATATTTCCAGCTGACCCGCCCACTGTAAGACCACTATTCCCCTGTTTTGGTTCCGAGTCAAGAACCCTTCGGGCAAATAAGTTGATAAATCATCTTCAGTACCGCTCCCTGCTGTAAAATACGAGCCGTCTGCTTTTAGGTTAGGTTTGCGTACCACCCATATGAATCTCTGCTGACTTAATTCTAAACCCCAAGCTAGCTCAATCATTTGTTCATACGACAGTGTTCCTCCACTTCCAAGTGATACGTGTAGCACTGACTCACTTGGTTGCTTCTCTAACCAATCAAATAGCTCATTCTTCAAAAAGGCCGCAGGTGTAACCGGCCTCACTATTGGACCAATTGTATAAATCGGACACTTAACAATCCGACCCAAGAGCTTATCATCTCTAAGTGCTGCCAGTGCTGTCGGCTGCAGATCCTCCCAAGTGTTCACCAAAATCCCATCACTCTGAGGAATTTCCGTACCTATCCGAAAATATTCAAAATATTGTGGATTAGTCCGGTCCAACATCGGGTCAACCACGTCCTCCGGTCGAATCGGCTTGCAACCCGGGATGTTAAACGGATCATTTTGATCAACGTACTGCCCTTGCACCAACTTATCTAGGAATGGAGTATATACTGTTAATGCAGTAAACCATGCATTCGTGGCTATGTACACGTGCTTTGGAATCTCAAGCTCATCAGCAATCACCAAAGATTCAGTTGCAAAGAGGTCAACGATCAGCACAGTTGGGCGAGTCTTCAAATTGGATATTGCAGAGCGCAAAGCTGGCTTTATTTCACGCATGACTACGGCGAGTATCGTAACCACCGCAGCATCCGGGTCAACGAGGCCGGATATGTCTGGTGATGAGAGTTCGATGACTTCACAAAGTTTTGGACTCATGGCTGACCGGATGATCTCTGATTCTGCGGCTGATGTTTGAGAGGCAACCACAAGGATGGTTACATCGATGTTGTGGAGAGTGACAAGGCGTTTTCCGAGCTCCAGGACCGGGATAAGGTGTCCCAGGCCGGGACTCGCTATCAGTACAGCATGAGGCTTTGAGCTTGAGCTATCCATGGCTGACGGTCAAAAGACAGTAATAGGGTGAAAGGATAATAATACACAGAAGCAAACTAAGGCTTTAGCACGAAGGTTACCAATGGAGACCTCAACCATAAAACTGAAATGTTTGGCTCCCCCACCGAAGGTTTCCAATGTTTGCCAGCAAGTTGTGGCAAATCTTCTTGTCTTTTAAAGTGACTTCAGGTTAAGTCTAGCTGCACCCAGCAAGACTATGCTTATATTTTTTGTAATTATCTTTTAAAATTTTCTAGTCAAAATGATTGAGTGACTGATTATGATGGAAAGAGGAAAATATGACCTCAATTTACGTTTTATCCTGTTAAAATTCATTATCTACCTAAAATTAGGCCTCAACTTAAATTATTAGTCAACTAAAATTTTATTACACATATATATTACAAATTAAATTTTTTTGGTCAAATTTCAACAAACGAGATAATTTTATTGAAAAATAAAAAAAGAGAATTACAGGAACAAGTAAAAATTATTTATTTTGAATGATAAATAATTAAAATTAATGACTCACTAAGATTTAACCAATCATTTAATACCTATATATATTTTTAAAAAAATCATTTCTTGCCTATGTTTAAAGATAAATTTTAAAATTCTTAATTTTCTAAGACTTAATTAATTATTTAATACTTATATTAAAAAATAGATTCTTTATGTCAATAACTTTTAATAAAGAAATACCAAAATCTATATAGATATAAATCGTAGAATATTTCTTCTTAAATAAGGATATATTAATAGAACTTGAATTTACAAATCTAGTAACAATTTTATATTTAAAAAATTAATCTTTAACTATTTATTATAAAAATATATAATTAATAATTTTTAACTTTAATACTACATATAAAAAGGCCTAGTTTTTCCATTCCAACAAAAAATTTGGAGCCAGCCCAGCTAAATATGAATAAAATACAAAATTTATGATCAGTGATTATTACTTAACAATAAAAAAAATGAATGCATTGAAAAGGGATTTTTATACTCACGAATCGTGATTTGCTGGATTATCATGCATTTTTTTCCTGTCTTTTCCCTAATTTGACCGGAATCCAAATGATTTAACCTTTTTTTAACCCTCAAAAATCAAAATTTGTAACAACCACAATGTGCGCTGCACGAGGATTCGATGTGATACGTCCGCTCTTTTTTTTTTTTTTTAAAGTTTTATCTAAATTATTACGGATTATTTTATAATATTGGAAGTTTTTTATTGTATTAATAATGAAATTATTTATATTTGTTAGATTTAATTTTTTTTAATTTGATCAAACTATCTAAATTAATTGTAGTATTATATTATAACTGTAATCTCAATACAACAGAATGACCTAAATTATTGCGCTCGGTTTGGACAAATAAATCGTTAGTTACATCTAAATTATGCTCATTCATTTGAAGATTTTTTAAAATAAATAAATAAATAAAACAACAACAACTAATCTATCGTTTGCCTTGCCATATTCCAAATTGCTAAAATAACCTATTTCATCTTGATAACAGGAAAAAAAATTAATTAAAAAATACCAATTTCATAATTCTAAAAGATAAAAAAGCCTATTTCATAAATTACTACAACAAATTTGACTTTAGCATCAAATATTGTAGCCACAAAACAAATTTGGTGACATAATATTTAGTCACAAAATTTTATTTATATTAATAAATAATACAAGATATTAAATAATTATTATACGAACTATTTAACCACAAATATTTTGTGATTAAAAGATACTTTTAATCACAAAGTTTTCATTTATGACTAATTGTTTACCCACAAAAAAATCTAGATTCATATTCAAATATTAACTATGAGTTTAGTCACAAAAATTTTGTGGCTAAAGAAAGTCACTAATAGCCACAAAATTTTTTGTGGCTAAATTGATACTATTTCACTACAAAAGTTTCAAATTGTGGTTAAATATTATAATTTTAGTCATAAAGTTTGAATTTGTGGCTTAAGGTAGTGACATTTTGTCGCAAAATTTCAATTCATGATTAAAGATAATGACATTCAGCCACAAAAATTTAATTCATGGCTAAAGATAGTAACATTTAGCCATAAAACTGTAGTTCATAACTAAATATAGTGTTATTAGCCACACAATTTTATTTTGTGGCTAAACATAGTACATTTTTACTACAAAATCTTAATTTATGACAAAATGTAAATATGTTTAACCACAAATCTTTATTTTGTGATTAAAAGTATTGTATTGTAGCCACGAACGCACAATTTGTAGCTAAATATGATAAAATTTAATCACAAAATCATAGTTCGTGATTAAATGTAACAAAATTTAGCCACAAAATTTTAATTCATGGCTAAAAGTGATAACATTTAGCTACAAAATCTTAATTATGGCTATTACTATTAGCCACAAGATATTAGTGGTTAAAAGAGATATTTAGTCATGAACATGTCATGGATAATACTTTTATTGCCAAAAAAATTTAAATTAAAAATTTAATAATCATTAATATAATTATAATTGTAATTGTAATTATAATTTAATTGTATGTAATTTTAATTTTAATTATAATATTATGTAATAATTAAAATTAAATCTAAATTAGAAATGTAATAATTATAAATTGAAATTTGAACTTAAATTGTAATTCTAATTTTATGCCATTGCATGTAGTTAGAATTTACATTGGAATTGAAATAGTAGTTATAATTAAAAATATAATAATTAAAAATAAAAATATAATTATAAATGTAATTGTAATTATAGTTATATGTAATTGTCTGTAATACATTGGTATTAGAGTTGAAGTCGTAATTATAATTAAAAATATAATAATTAGAATTTAATTTTGAATTAGAGAAATAATAATTAGGATTAAAATTGAATTGGAAATACAAAAATTATAAATATAATTGAAATTAAAATTAAAATTATATTTTTTTTATTGTAATTGTATTTAATTACAATTAGAATTGTAATTACAATTGAAAATATATTAAATACAATTATAATTTGAATAGAAAATATAATAATTATAAATATAATTAAAATAAATTGTAATTGTAATTGTAATTAAAAATATAATAATTACAATTATAATTTGAATGAAAAATATAATAAATATAAGTGTAACTAGAATGAAAATTATAATTATACGCAATTATAATTAAAATTAAAATTATAATAATTAGAATTAAATTTAAATTAAAAATACAATTAAAATTAGAATTAGAATTAAAGTTGTATGTTATTGCATGTAATTAGAATTAGAATTAAAATTAAAACTAAAACTAAAACTTTAATTGTAATTGGGAATGGACATGATTCAATATACATTTAATTAGTTAATTCAATTCAGTTCAACTTTTTTTTTTCTTATGGTTTCTAATTTTTTTTGCCTCCATCCCTAATTGCAAGTAGAAAACTAATTTTAAATCAATTTCTTAAAGTAAAATTATCTTTAACCCTTAATTAAATTATAATTACAAATTAGGTGAGCACAATTTGGTGTAAATTTTAATTAAATATGTAATTAAACTTAAATAAAAATAATGTTGAAATTCATTTATTATTTTCATTAATTAGTATAATTTATAATTATTATAATGATACTTACGCCTATTATACAATTATACAATGGCTCATTGCAATAATGGGTTAAGTCTTACTTAATGCTCATATAGTCATAGACAATTGTCAATAGGACTTGATTTTATTTATTATAACTATGTAAATGATATCCTCTTCTCTCAAGATTCTAATTAATGGCCACATATGCTTTCAGTGTCAATTGTTGAAATCTGAATAATCTAAAAAGGATTATCAAGTTAAAATATTAGGCTGTACTGAACTTTATATTAAAATAAACATAGCTACTATAATAATGATATTATCTTCGAGATAAGCTCATAGTTAAAATTAAAACTTATAATCAATTACATTTTAGATTGTTCAAGTTCCTTTCAATCTTTTTAAATTCCTTTTATATCGTAATGCCAATTGGATAGCTCATGAACTTGTGAATGCTACTTTAATATCTTCATTATCTTACTTGAATTGTAACTTTTTTTAAATTCCATAGAACAATTTATTGTAGTGAATTTGAATCTTTAACTTTCTAACTAAATAAAGTTTATCATTTATAATTATAATAATAATAACAATATTAATGAGTAAGTAGATTTTAGACTGTAATTAGAAGTAGAATTAAAATTAAATGATAGTTAGAATTGAAATTATAATTGATTGTAATTACAAATTTATTTTTAAATAAAATTGATATTAGGTTTATATACAATTATAATAAGACTTCGAAGTGAGAACATACATATATAACTTTAATGAGATTGTAACTGAAATTGCCATTAAAATTTAAAAATTATAATTGTGATGTAATTGAAGTTATAAGTATAATTATAATTATAATTACAATTTAAAATCAACCTATTAATTAAAAGATTATAATTATTGATTATTATATACAATAAATACTGAAATTTTAATATTTTAAATGACATCTGACTCCAACCATGTTTTTTATCATATCAAAATTGTGATTAAGAACTCTTTTTAATTAAAAATACAATTACTATTTTTCAATTAAAAATACTACTGTTATTTTAATTGTGAGTGCTACTACTCACTACTCATTTTAATTGGGCGAAACTCTTTTTCAATTTAAGATATACTTCTGCTCGTTTTTAATTAGGTGGAACTCTTTTTCAATCAAGAGTGTTATTGTTCATATTGGATTACTTTTTCAATTGGGCAAATTTCTTTTTCAATTAGGAGTGTTCCTCCTTTTTTTCAATTAGGCGGGTGTAGGAGCACCTCACCCGCCAAAATAGTAAATTTTTTTTTAATATTTATAAAATAAAACCTTTATTTGCATAGGTTTCAAGTCCCTTACTTGAATAGGTTTCAAAGATAAATATCAAAATTTATAACCCCTTTAAAAACCTTTAATTTCTCTCTTTTATTGCCTGTTTAGTCGCTTTTTTTCTCCTCTTTTAACATAAAATCTCATTTCTTTAATAAAATCACCTTTCTTCAAGTCTCGAAATTATCTTTGGTAGGCATACCTCTTCAAAACTTTTATATTATTCTTTGACATAATCAAATAAGAAATTTACCCTCTTATCTAATTGCCGTATTATGTATCAATTTATTTTAGTGTCAATTAACTTCAGATCAGAGAATTAACTTAGAATTAAAGTTGTTTGTTCTACAATTAAAATTAGAATTTATATTCTATTCTTATTTTTTTAAGTTTGCAATTAATTATATTATTTTATATCATGCATCTTACTTTAAAATTTTTTATTATTTGAGTGTTGTTCATTATTGTAATTTAAGTTTCACATTAATCCTTTAAAATTGAATGAAGAGTACTAAATATTCATATTTGTACTTGAAATTAAGAACTAGCTAGGGTTTATGTTGTCTTAGGTGACAATTTAGAAATAGGCCTTTTAGATCTAAAATATAATATACATCTTCAAAAAAAAATACAAAATTAAAATACACTCTTATCAATAATACATATGAAGAAGTCAGTTAGTGAAACCCATATTATATACAATTTGACAATAATTATCACGCCAATTAAGCTTCAATATTAGTAAATCAATTCAATAATAAGCACAAATTTAGATAGACTTTTCGCCTTCTCATAATACAAATTAATACTAAATCCTAGATTACATGTGCAAAATTATTAAGCGCCAAGCCAATTTGATTTTTTTATCTGCATATAATACAAATTAACAGTACATCATGAATTAGATATACCAAAAAAAAAAAAAAAAGCACAAAGCTAATTTGACAAGTAAAAATTATAGTAAATTAAAGATTACATGTAAAAATAAATAAATAAGCACCACTTCCAATTTAACTTTTCTGCCTGCAATATAATTCAAAAAGTAGAACATTCAATTTTGATTATTAAAAAATACACATCAAAAAGCCAAATTTCATAAATATACCCAATCAAAATAATCATTAGATTTTAGAATTGAAACTCATTTCAAACATATATTTTACCAATCAATTATAGTGGTGGCTTAGGCTCCCTTCTGAGAAGTGCTATTGGTTGATATACTGCCATCTTAGAAATCAATAGAAAAATAATTAGCAAGTAGTAAGCCAAGAGATCAATATGAAGAGTATATAAACCAAAATATAATCACCTTGAACTGTGACCTTTGCAATCAAGCTGATGGAGCGAATAGTTTATGTCTTCAAGTATTTGATTAAGCAAAAACCTGGAATATGATAAACTAGATTCTTTTAGATAAAAATTTATTAACAATATAAATATGAATAATAAACAAAGTTTGTAACTTTTTTAAACTCAAAATCAAATCGCCAAAATTTAATGAAACACCTAAGCTATTTAATCATTCAAATTTTAGAATTGAAACCCATTTCAAACATACACATTAAAAAGACAAAAGCTCATGAAACACCCAAGCAAATTAATCATTCCATTTCAAAAGATAAAAGGTTAGTTATCAAAGCAAAATAAAAATTTGATTGCTAACCTAGTGAAATGATTTAATCAAGAGCTTTTCAGTGGCTGCACTTGAACAAAGTATGAAACGTGTACAAAAAATAGAAAAAAAGAAGATCGTGTAGATAAAAGAGAAGAATGCCCAAGACATAACAAAAATGTCCTTTTGTATTCAACCTAACTATAGTTTAACTAGCCAAAGCCAACAACAACTAACATTAGTTAAATCTTATCTATCCATACAACGTGTCATATCCTTATACAATGAAAATTCCATCTACAACATATGTCCAGAAAAGACATGGCCTATCTTTATGCAATGTGGTACCTATTTTATTATTTTTAATATTTAATCAATCTTTAATTATTAGACACAACCTCGTTATTAAGATTTCAAGTGCACAATTTTCTCTCTTTCTTTATGTTTCTACTTTCCATTCTTTTTTTTTTATAAAAAAAATTAAGTATTATAAGATTCAAGTGCTTATTTATTTTGTCTCTTGTGAGATCACCCTAAAATCATGTTGAATATTATTTTATCTCTATAATTATGGACGTGAGTACTAATTAACTTAAGGAATGCTTTACATTTCCTCTAATTAATTTTAAATCGTAATCTTGAAGTTCTATTAGAATTTAAGATCTAGATGTAGACTAAAATATATAAGTAATATTATGTTTATATAATTAAGATATAAAATTTATATTTTAATTAATATTGTATTTGATGTGTCAGTTATTGATTAATATTATATAACTATTATATTAATAAAAAATAAAAAAGTAAATAACTATTTAATAAGTTATAGCCATTGATATGCTACAAAATTTTTTAATATATTGAAATAGTTATAAAACAAACAATCAATAATGTAAAAAGTGTATTCTCGAGATAGGGCTTTATTACTAATGTTAAAAGACAAATAAATTTCATTATGCTTATTATTGGCACATTAACATTTTAAACAATAACATTCTATTGATATGTAGTAGGAGATAAAAAAATGAATAGAAGTTGGATGCAACTTTTAAATAGGATTTCTAAAGAGTATATTGATGATGTTAAGTCATTTATGGATGTTGTAAAAAATTATTTAGATAAAAATGATAAGGTTTGATGTCCTTGTATAAAGTGCCATAATGCTTTTTCTCATCCTTTAGATGTAGATGAAGCTCATTTGTATAAGTTGGGTATATCATCTAGCTATTGAAAAATGGGTTTTCATGGAGAAGAATATGGGGTTGCTTTTAGTAATAGAATAAATGTATCAATGGAAACAAAAGTTACTAATGATAAAAATATTGAGGAGGTAGAACAAGATGTCGAGATGTATAATATGCTACATGATGTATATGGTCCATAAATATTTACCTCGGAACAAGCCGATGAAGGAAATTTCACATCTTCGCATAACATGGAAGAAGGAGAAATAAAAATTCTAATTGGTTTGTTAAGCAAAGCACAGAAAATGTTATTTCATAAAGCAACAAGTCAATGGATTTAATTCTTAATTTATTGAAAATAACATTCCCTGAAGGGTCACATCTGCCTAATTCAACTTATAAGGCTAAAAAGATATTGAAGGATTTACGATTGGGCTATGAAGTTATCCATGTGTGTAACTATGATTGTGCTTTATTTTGGAAAGAGAATGAATCATGTGATAAATGTCTTATATGTGGTGAACTACGATATAAACCACATATTGGTAAAGAAAAAAAGGTCCCTAAAAAAGTATTACGCTATTTTCCTTTAAAACCTCATTTATAACGGTTGTTTATGTCGCAGTTTATTGCAAAGGACATGAGATGGCATCAAGAAAAGTGTGTTATTGTAGAAGGTGTGTTAAGACATCCCACTGATGATGAAGCTTTAAAGACATTTGATATGTCACATTCCTGGTTTGCACAAGATCCACGTAATGTTAGATTAGGACTAACAAGTGATGGATTCAATCTATTTGCTAACATGTACAATCTATATAGTTTGTGGCCTATAATGTTTATGTCTTATAATCTACCACTATGGAAGTGTATGAAAGAGCTATATTCATGTCCTTGTTTATCCTTGGCCCAAAAGCACCGGGGAGAGACTTCGATGTGTATTTGAGACATTTGATAGATGAATTAAAGGAATTGCAGAACATTGGTATTAAGACATATGATACTTTAACAAAATGTAGTTTTAGATTACATGCAGTAGTGTTATGGACTATTAATGAATTTTTTGCTTACGGTAATTTATCTAGATGACGTACTAAAGGTTATATGGCTTGTCCTACATATAACGAAAATACTTCCTTAAAGATGTTGCATAGTAAAATATATTATACGGGACATCATCGATTCTTACCAGATAATCATCCATGGCGAAAGAATAGACTGTATAATGGTAAATGAAAAGTGGGAACTACTCCAAAATAATATTCTCGGTATGATATTTTAAAGTAGTATGATGTGCTTCCAAAACTTATACCTGGGAAGAATCCTAATAATAAAGATGTGAAGAGGAAACGAAAACCAAATGAGTTAAATTGGACTAAAAAAAGTATCTTTTTTAAATTAGAGTATTGGCCAACCTTGAAACTTCTTTATAATCTCGATATAATACACATTGAGAAAAATATATGTGAAAGTCTTGTTAGAACATTATTGAATATTGATGGGAAGACAAAAGATACTGTTAAGGTAAGATTAGATCTTGAAATGATGAAAATTTGAAAAGATTTGTGTAGTAACCAGTATCCATAACCGGTAAGAATATGTATATTTATATATATAAATATACGTATTTTATTTGTATGTGGGTGATCCTTGATTTATATATTGTTATTAGTAGTGTTTTTATAGGTTAAGGATATACTATTAGTATTGGGTTTATTTGCAAGACTTTGGAATTATTTTAGGGACCAAATTGTTATACTTTGAAAGTTTTGGGGGTGAATTTGTAAATACTAAAAATTAACCACTTAGTATAAAAATACACTTTTAAAAACCCTAATTCTCTCATTTTTGTCGAGCTACCCATTTTTAGAGAGAGAAGAGAGAAATAAAGGAGAGAGAAAGAGAAGAAGAAGAAGAAAAAGAAGAAGAAATTGAAATTTTGGATCTTTAGAGGTATATCACAACTAATTATCAATTTATTGGTGTTAATTAAGTTAATTTCTTTAAGTTTTGATTTCTGGAAATATGTATAATTAAGGATTTGATGTGTATTTCGTTTGATGTTGTGAGAATTGATGATGATCTATAAGATAGTTTGATAAATCATGATGAATTATGAAATTTCTGCTGGATAACCTCTTGATCTAGGAATTTTATAAATTGTTGTGATTCGATTCTGGTTTTGAATTTTGAGTATATGAAATTAGACATGTTTAGGATCATCTGAGACTTTGAATCGACTGAAAATCTCGGAAATTGAATTTGTAGTGAATTTACCAAAATGACCCTGGAATTCTGGAAATTTCCTGTGTAAACAGTATGATACAGTGGAAAATAATTTTTGACCTGCTGAATGATCTTTAAAAATTATGGATTTGTGGAATATGATAATTTTATATGTCTAATATGATATACTCGGAATTGAGAATTTGGATCAATGTGGTTGAAGTGTTATGAATTTCTAAAGTGTATCAGCTCATTGTAGTATTTGATTAACAGATTTTTAAAGTTATGAAATAAAATATTTTTAAAATACTTTTGGCAGTTATTTGGAAGCCAAATATTTATTATGGACTGAGATATGTGTCAAGAGTAATTATGTGGTAGTTTTATAATTTTTGAGTTAGTATATGATTTTATAAAATTGGGAGATTGAATACTGTTCAGTAAGTATCTTGATCCTGTCAGGTTTGTAGTTTGGATTCGATGGTGTGTATGGAATGGATTGTGTAGGAATTTTGATATAATATTCATATATAAGAAGTATATATGAGTCAAGAATGATATATTCTGATTTCGGAGTAATTGGACATCATTTGATGTATTAGAAATTTTTGTTAAGTGTAAGTGGTCAGAATGACAGGTTTTGAGAAACCAAATATTTAGACCAATTTGATGTGATAAATGCATTGTGTATAATTTTGTAAGCTATTTAAACTATTTTGTGTGAATTGTGAGGCTTATGAAAGGATTAATCTCCATTGATAGGTTAAGGAGATTTAAGCCTTGTAGCTGAAAGTGTTAAGAGGTAAGTATACTAGACTTACTACTGGAATCACAATAAACATAATAATTGTTTTGTATGATTTTGTAAATGGGGTTAAGAATATGTTTATGATATGTCAAAGTATATTTTGATATGAAATGTGAATATATGTTTATGAATGTGAGCATTGACATTTAGCATGGACATACATGTGTTTTTGAAAGTGAGCTTTCCAAAATAAGATGCGTTTAACAAAGAAAGCTTTTGAAGTGTAATATGTCCATGAGAAATATTTTGTGATTTGAGGGTACTTGAACTCACTGTTAACTTAGTAGGCATTTTATGTGATTTGTGGAGCCTTTATGTGTGGCCTTTCCTTCGGGATTGGTATATGTTATGTGTTCCGTATGTAGGGAGGATCCTATTGGTACCTAAAGGAAGTGTGAGTCATCACATTCGTGTGGTGGCGTATTGGTACATGTGAGAGGACTCACCGATGATCAGGGTGAGGGTTTGGCTTTTACCTTCGGGCATAAGCGTTATATATGTGTGATTTAAAGACCTCACTTGTACTATTCCTCTCATACGGTATGTCACCTACGAGTGACATTTGGCTCATTATGTGATATGTGATATGTAAGTCCTACTAAGTAGTAGTTGAGTGATGGTATTCCTATTATGTGTTTTGAAAGAATGTGTAAGCGCTTACATGATATGTGATTTGATAAGATTATGATTTTGATTGATAACAACATATCATACATATGCATTGTGTACATATATGTATTTGTATTTGATATATGAAAAATTAGTATGCTTACTGAGTTTTATACTCATTATAGTTTATGGTGATTTCAGGTAAATAAGGTACATGTGTGCTTAGCAGATTTGGCAAGGCTTCTGCTGTTCCTTGGGTTCCCTAAGTTGCTAGGTTGTTGTGTGTTTCATTTGGGGACACGTGGGATAGGATATTTGGTTTGTCCCTATTGAATAAATACTTATGTATTATTTCATTGTGTGTGGATTGGATTTGGTTTAAGTTTTATAAAGTGTGGTTATTGGATGATTTTAAGTAAGAATTTGCAATGGATATATTCTGGGCTCCCGGTAACAAAGTTGCTACTGGTGACGTAGTAGAGTGTTAATCTTTGAGAAAACTCTGCGTATCTCCAGTTTAATAATTGTCCCAGTCATAATTCAATTGCTATAATTCCGAAAGAAATTGAAATGAATGTTTAAATATTGTCAAGAGAAGTTTATATTTATATGTTAGGTTATAGTTGATTTTAGTGTTGAACTTACTAGCAACTTGTTAAGGATTTCTGTGTTGAATGAAAGTTGAAAATTTTGTGTAATATTATTTATGAGTGCACATGCAGTGAATGAATGTAAGTGATGTCGTGTGTCGGATCTTTTGGGTCTGGGGCGTGACAATTTGCATTTGCAATGTGATGGTGATAAACTTTGTAAGCCTTATGCATGTTACACTTTAACTTCATCTGAAAGGACAGAGTTTTTTCAATTCTTAAAGTCAGTTAAATTTTTAGATGGATATACAACAAATATTGCCAAGTGCGTAAGCATCAAGGATGGTAAATTGTTGGGTTTGAAGAGCTATGATTGTCATGTATTATTAGAGCGGTTACTCCTAATAGGAATACATCTTTATCTGGTATGGAAGGATGTGTACACAATAATTTTAGAGTTAGGCAATTTTTTCGTCAACTGTGCGCAAAGGCAATAACCACTACTGATTTGGATATTATTCAAAAGGGAATTATCACAATATTTTGCAAGCTTGAATGCATTTTTCCTCCTGTATTTTTTGATATAATGGGGCACTTGGCAGTGCATCTACCACATGAGGCAAAATATGCTGGCCTTATCTCATTTAGATGGATGTATCTAATTGAAAGGTAATTTCATACCTTAATATTTTTCTTAAATTAATTTTAATTAAAATATTAAATTGAATATCATAATTGTTAATTGTTATTCAATTATAATAATTATTAATTGATAGGGCTTTGGGAAAATATAAGACATATGTAAAAAACAAAGATCATCCTGAAGGGTCAATTGTAAAAGTATACATTGTTAATGAGTCAATGACTTTTTGTTCAATGTATCTTAGACAAATTGAAATAAAATTCACATGGTTTGAGCGAAATGATATGGTGGGAATCAATTTGATGGAATATCAAAATTTTCTTATAATGCTCGACCGATTATAGGAGTTGTATCAAAAGAATTTACTAGTCTAGAGATTGATAAAGCTCATTGGTATATATTAAATAATTACGAAGAGATGCAACCATATTTACAGTAAATAAATTTTAAATTCTATATATTTTATTTTTGATATTAAATAATACATTTTTAATATTGTATTTTACAAATATAAAGCACATGGCCCTGTTGCAAGTAGAGAGAATTGCAAATATAAGCGAAATACAACAACAATACTTTTCAAAATGGTTTGCATCACGTGTGAGTATATTTTGTATATATTATCTAAACAATATGTTAAGTATATAATATTATATAATATAATCTTAATTAACATAATTTTATTCTCATTTAGATGAAATGCTTGCATAATGAAGGTTGTGAGGAAGCAACTGACCAATTGTATTCCTTAACATGTGGTCCTGATTTAAGGGTTTTTTGTTATACTGGATGCAATGTTAATGATGTTCGATATCTTGTGGAAGAAAGGGATCGTAGTAGAATAACTCAAACAGTGGAATAGTAGTATCAGGTGAACATGACACTAAAGAAATTGATTTTTATAGTGTTTTGACAAATATTATTAAATTGTAGTATATGTTTTGTTATCGAGTTGTTCTATTTAAGTGTAAATGGTTTGATATTGACCCTAAAAGAAAAAGGATATGGTGAGATTACCATCATATCTCTATTAATGTCAATTGAACATAGTATAATGAAGATCCATTCGTGCTTGCAACTTAAGCATGACAAGTAATGTATATTGATGATCATAAACTTGGTGAAGGGTGAAAGGTAGTAAAGAAAGTGCAACAAAAGGGTGTATGAGATATTCAAGAGAAAGTTGATGAAAATGTTAATAATGATTGTGACATATATGAACAAGAAGTGTATCAACAATATGAGCTAATTGATCATAATGTTCTTACAGTTCAACAAGAAAATCTTGAAGATTATTCGTTTGTTAGAGATAATTTGCTCCAACTATGGTTGATAATGAAATTGTGAACACTAAAAGGAATATGCCTAATAATGAAGTTAATGATTTTAATTCTGATACTTTAGACGATGACTATGATGATGAAAATATTATGGATAATCTTAATTTTGATAAAGATAGTGATGGTGACTCAGATATTCAATTAGAGTTTATGGAATCATTTAATGTTTTTATTATTGTTTAATTTATTTTTAAGTCTCATTTTGCATGTATTTTAATTTTTACTTCTTAAATCTAAAATATAAATAATTAATAATATTACTTTATTTTTAGATGGCTCTAAGTGGACGTTAACGATTAGGATTGATACCTTTAACGTCATCGGATAATCCAATTGTTGATGAGGCTCTTATGTCTATGTCAGACCATGGTGAAGGCATGGGTAATATAATATATTCTTATATTTTACTGTTACATGTTAGTTTATTGTTCTAATTTTGTTATTTTTAATATTTGTAAACTCACATCTACCTAAGAAAAATGATCGTGGTCTAACAAGTGGGTTAGGTTTAAATTATATTGTGAGATTGTCAGGGTGGATAGTTTTAAACATTTTAGTACAACACCAAAAAGCCACAAGACCATTGGCATCAAAACTATCTAGCGAGTGTGGCTATATCGTTCGAAATTTTGCTCCCCTTCGTGTTTAGTTTTGGAGCCATATACCATAGAGTGAAATGATGGTGTTATTAAAAAAACTCTTGGTATGTATTTATGCTAATATATATATTTTATTTTTAAATGTTGATATGCGTTTTTTTTACTTACAAGTATTGTGGTTTATTCATAAATACAGAATAAGATAGATTTGGATTTTAAGGAACACCATATAGTTATGTGTTTTAATGATATTATGGGTGAACGTTATCGTGGTCATTGATACAAATTGAAAAGGAATTATACTAAGTTTCAGTCACTTGAAGAAACACTTAGACATCCTCTAAATAAGATCCCCACTTAGGATTAGGAGTACTTATGCAATCTTTGGTCAGAGGAAAAGTATCAAGTTTTAATTTTATCTTTTAGTTGATTTCTATTAAATGTGTTAATTAATTATTTTGAAGAAGAGGAAGTTTGATATTGATGATGTGGATTTTTTTATTCTCTTGAAGTACATTATGAATTGGTGAGATGAGATTTTGATATCTGTTGAAGCAGAAGCACACAAATAAGTAAAAAATTCACCCAAGTAATATAATAATGCAGAACAAATTATTAAGAAATAAATAGAGAAAGAGGTAGAAGAAGAACACACAGAATTACGTGGTTCAGCAACTTACCTACGACCACGGCGGATCAAGATCATACTCTTCTCTTCTTATGAATCACAAGGCACTCACAAACTTTGCATTTTACAAGAAAGATCACAAAGAAAACTATTTCTTGCACTTTAGGGATTTTTTCTCACTAAGAACCACAAAGATCTCTTGTTAATCACAAAGATTGTCAAGATTTCTAGTTGATCACAAAGATGTATTTATAAGTCAATTGATAGCCTTTATATAGGCTTTGGGACGACCTAGGTTTACCCTATACATGTGAGAGTTGTATTAGGGAGTCCTGAAACAAGTGGGAGACGAAATAAGAAAGTTTTCTTATTTTAGGATACTGTTATCGTCTCCAGCGCCGCGACACTGGCGCTCTTCTGCTGAGCGCTGCGGTGCTGGCCTCCTGGCGTCGCGGTGCTCAGGTACTGAATTGGGCACTACGGCGCTCACACCTGGTCGCCGCGGCGCTGGCGCCTGGTGCACCTTTTTTCGTTTTTCGTCTCCTTTCGCGTCCGTCTTTGATTCGTGCGCACCCTACACACTTGGTTTGATCTCCAAATCATATTCCAATGATTTTCAATCAATATCTCACAAATCCTCTCCTTGATTCAAAATCATCCACAAAGCAACTCGATCTCTCATTTTTGTATCTTCAGTCACCCTCACAAAGTAGTGACTCCGGTTAAGTCTTTGCATATGACGAACTTAACCGAGGGTAGTGGCTTAGTTAACATATCAGCAGGGTTCTTAGATGACGTTATCTTTGTTAGACTAACTTCACCACTTTGGACAATCTCATAAATGTAATGGAGCTTCACATCAATGTTCTTCGACCTCTCATAGAACACTTGATGCTTGCTTAGGTGTATGACACTCTGGCTATCACAATACACACTGGTGTTCACATCTTTACTAGCCAATACCTCCGCGCATATGCCTTTTAACCACATGGCCTCCTTGATAGCTTCACCAACAGCTATGTACTCTGTCTCTGTGGTAGATAGTGCAACAACATGTTGTAGAACTGATCTCCAACACACACTACACCCACACACTATGAATACATAGCTCGTCAATGATCTTCTCTTGTCAAGATCACCTGCATAATTTAAGTCTACGTACCCTCTTACCATTTCATTACTATCCTCATCCCTCTTATACATTAACCCGTGATTCGACGTTCTCTTGAGATATCTCAGAATCCACTTTACTGCAAGCCAGTGATCTTTTCCTAAAATTTTCATGTATCTACTCACCACACTCACAGCCTGTGTTATGTCTAGTCTTGTGCAAACCATTATATACATGATGCTCCCCACAACGCTTGCATACGGTACTTTGCTCATTTGCAGTTTCTCCTCATCGGATGTCGGCGACTATGCTACTGAAAGTCTGAAATGCATGGCCAAGGAGTAGAGACAGCCTTCGCGTTTGACATACCAAACTTCTTCAAAATTTTGACTATATATCGCTGTTAGGACAAGTAGATAACATCTCTTCTTTCCCCCACAATATCCATACCCAAAATTCTCTTCGCTGCTCCCAAATTCTTCATTTCAAACTCGCCACTCAACTGCTTCTTGAGCTTCTGTATTTCTTCTATGTTCTTGCATGTAATCAATATATCATCGACGTATAGAAGCAAATACATCATCCCATAACTTATGTTCTTGAAGTATATGCATCTGTCATACTTGCTCCTACTAAAACCACAAGCCATTATAAACTCATCAAATCTCCTATACCACTGTCTAGGTGATTGCTTTAACCCGTATAATGACTTCTTTAACAAACAAGCATGATCTTCTTTTTCGGGCTCCTCGAACCCTTGCGGTTGTGTCATGTATATCCTTTCTTCAAGCTCTTCATGTAAAAAAGTTGTCTTTACATCTATCTGCTCTAGATGTAAATCAAGGTTTGCACACATGGCTAACAACATCCCAATAGACGTGTGCTTGACAACTGAAGAGAATATCTCATGAGAATTGACTCCCTCTCTCTGAGTAAAACCTTGTGCTATTACCCTAGCCTTGAATCTCGTAGGCTCAATTTCCGGTATCCCCTCCTTCACCTTATACACCCATTTGCACCCGACTACCTTCTTTTGAGGTCTCTCCACCAACTTTCAGGTATTGTTCTTCCTAAAAGAACAAATTTCTTCTTCCATGGCCTGCTGTCATTCTTTCTTGTTTTCACTCTTCATAGCCTCACTATATGTCATAGGTTCATCATACTCAAGAGTGTAAGTAGAATTAAAAGCATGAGCAACTAAGTCTGCTTGTACATACCTGACTGGTGGGTTAATCGTTCTCCTTAGCCTGTCTCTAGCAAGCTGGTACTCTTCAAGTTCCAACTCAGGAGTTTTAGTCTTCTTTTGGGTGGACTTGGAGGAACTCGCCGGTGTTTTTGGTTCATCTTCAAGGATCTCCTCGTTGAAGTGTTGATCTGGGCGCATATCAGATCCATTTTTAGGCTCTACTTCAACTTCTATTGACTCGAGTGCTGAGTCTTCCTTGGTCACAGGTTCATCTTTCTCATCTTCTTGGGAGGTTTTCAGTATCGTCATCTCATTGAACGTCACATCGCGGCTTATGATACTCCTTGATGGTGTTAAGTCTTTACACCACACCTTGTATCTTTTTACTCATTCGGGATATCCTATGAATACTCCTTTGATAGCTCTAGGTTCCAACTTTCCCTCCTTAACATATACAAAGGTAGGGCAACCAAATATTCTGAGGTGGTCATACTTCGGAAGATTGTCAGACCATTTCTCTTCTGGCATCTTGAAGTCAATTGTTAAGGAGGGACTTCTATTAATCAAGTAAGCTACAGTCACTACAGCTTCTCCCCAGAATATCTTGGACATCTTCGCATTGGTAAGCATGCATCTAACCCTTTCAAGTAAGGTCCTGTTCATCCTCTCAGCTACCCCATTCTGCTGCGGGGTTGATCTTACCGTTCTATGCCTTGCAATCCCATGCTTGGCACAAAACTCATCAAACTCTCTGTTGCAAAATTTGAGGTCGTTGTCAGTTCTCAACCTCTTTACTCTTTTGCCAGTCTGATTCTCAACAAGAGCCTTCCAGGTATTGAACACATCAAATACTTGATCCTTACTCTTCAATACATAGACCCATAGCTTCCTCGAATAGTCATCAATCAAGTTGAGAAAATATCTAGCACCATCACGAGTAGCTGTTTGAGCTGGTCCCTAAAGATCCGAGTGTATGTAGTCAAGAGTCCCCTTAGTCTTGTGGTCGTCGGTACTAAACCTTACTCTATGTGCTTTCCCTAACACACAATGCTCACAAACTCCAAGGGTTGGAACTTATCCTCACCAAACGCCTTTTGACTATATAACTCCTTTAGGTTTCTCTCGCCTAGGTGTGCCAGTCTAAGATGCCACAACTTGGTTTGCATACTCTCATCATCTACAGAGAATAGTGCAGAACCACTCCCGACTTCACCTTTAAGCACATAAATACCTTTGTGTTTCTCTCCTCTCATCACCACCATGGAACCTTTCAAAACTCTTAAAATCCCTCCGTCGATCCTGATGGAACACCCATTCTGGTCTAAAGTCCTCAGTAAGATCAAGTTTCTCTTCAAGTCAAGAACATACCTAACATCTATCAACTCTCTTACTCGCCCATCATGCAGCCTAAGCTTAACATTACTAATTCCCATCATCTGACATGCAATGTTATTATCCATTAACACCTTACCACCACTAATAGGCTAAAAATTTGTAAACCAAGACTTGTGTGGGCACATGTGAAAAGTACAACCAGAATCTAAAATCCATTGTTCAAAGTTCATACCATAAGTAGCGACGAGTGTCTTTGTACTGTCATAGCTATCATCATAGGCAAGCGCAGCATCCGCTTTCTTCTTGTCTTGTGCTCTCTTCTCAGGACAGTTATTTATAAAGTGCCACTCTTGTTTGCAGCAATAACACTTCCTAGTAGTCATAGACTTCGACCTTGAGCTTTTTTTCTTCCCATCTATATATGAGGACCTTCCTCTTACAGATAAACTTTCTGCATTGCCCTTGGTCTGCTTTCCTAATAACTTTGAGTTTAATGATAATTTCACATCACTCATCGTTAAACTCTCTCTGCTATAGAGTAGCGTATCAACAAAACTCTCATAGCTCTTAGGAAGTGAACTCAGTAGGATAATTACTTTATCTTCATCTTCTATCTTGATGTTGATAGACTCAAGATCAAGGATGATCTTATTGAAGGCGTCTATATGATCTTTCATCAGCGTCCCCTTTGACATGGACAGCTGATACAGCTTCTTCTTTATATGTAATCTGTTGGCCAATGATTTTCTCATATAAAGAGAGTCAAGCTTCTTCCAAAGATCTATTGCTGTCGTCTCATCTGCTACTTCCCTTAGTACTCCATCGCTCAATGACAAAACGATTGTGCTATGAGCTCTTTCTTAAATGTCCTTTCTTTCTACCTCAGCTCTAGATGACTCTGACGTCTTCTCTTCATCACTAGATGGAGCTGCAGCCTCTTCTAATGCCGAAGTAAGCCTTTGGCTCACCAACAACGCCTTAACCTTCATCTTCCACAGATTAAAGTCATTCGTACTGTTAAATTTCTCTACCTCGTACTTGAGTGTGGCCATTTCTGCTTTGAACCAATACTTTGATACCAGTTTGTTAAAGTGGAAGCACACAAACAAGTAAAAAATTCACCCAAGCAATATAATAATGCAGAACAAGTTATTAAGAAATAAATAGAGAAAGGGGTAGAAGAAGAACACACAAAGAATTACGTGGTTTAGCAACTTGCCTACGTCTACGGCGGATCAAAATCATACTCTTATCTTATTATGAATCACAAGTCACTCACAAAGTATGCCTTTTACAAGAAAGATCACAAAGAAAACTCTCTCTTGCACTTTAAAGATTTTTTCTCATTAAGAACCACAAAGATCTCTTGTTAATCACAAAGATTGTCAAGATTTCTAGTTGATCACAAAGATGTGTTTACAAGCCAATTGATAGCCTTTATATAGGCTTTGGAACGACCTAGGTTTACCCTATACGTGTGGGAGTTGTATTAGGGAATCCTGAAATAAGTGGGAGACGAAATAAGAAAGTTTTCTTAATTCGGGATATTGTTCCGTCTCCAGCGCCACGGCACTGGCGCGCTTCTGCTGAGCATTGTGGCGCTGGCCTTTTGGCACCGCCGCGCTCAGGTTCTGGACTGGGGGCCGTGGCGCTGGCGCCTGGTACGCACCCTACGCACTTGGCTTGATCTCCAAATCATATTCTGATGGTTTTCAATCAATATTTCACAATATCTCAGTTATGTATTGTGAATAATATAAAGATGAATTAGTGGAGTATGAAATTTTAATATCTTTATTGTGTATTGTGGATATTATAAAGATTAATTAGTGGAATATGAGACTTTGATATTTTTGTTGTTTATAATTTTTCGTGTATTATAAGGTGTTTATATTTAAATATGGGTGAGATATTGTCAAAAGTTTTTATATTATATTTTATTTTATTTTTGAATTTATAAAAGATTATTATTTTATTTTATATTATATTAAAATTTACTTTTTTTAGGCTAAGTGTAAGAAAAGTGCTAAAAATAGAAAGAAACTCTCATACAATCATTATGGTGGATTTAAATAATTTGTGGCTCATCGTGAGAACTCTAAAGTAAAATATATTTTTTTATTTATATTCTAACAATATTTTACATATTTTGTTAATGTATTATATATTTGATTTAAATAGCAGAGTGAAAGCGGTGATATACAAAAATTTTCAGATTTTTTTCATGCCACCCACTTTAGTGCCAGTAAATGGTGGGTAAATTTTGAGGCTCAATTAAAATATATAAATTTTTTTATTCTTGTTATTTATTATAATTTTATATCTTTGATATTAATTTTTTTAAACTTAATTAATTTGTCAGTGTAATAAGCTTATTATTTTTATTTATAGGAGAAGATAGTGCAACTTCTAGAACAAACTAATAATGAGGGATTTGAACAACTTAGTGCTGAGTAATTGTCTCAAAAGGTGTTTGGAAAGAGAAATGGTTACTATTCGAGACTTGGAGTACGGAGGCCACCATCACGTTTGCAGGAAATATCCAGTCAAAATGAGTCAGCATTACGCAGTGAGCTAGAAGCAATAAAGATAGAGCTGCAGTAAACTAAAACTCATTTTTAAGGTATTGTGCAATCACAACAGAGTACTATTGATAATTTATCTACCTGGCTTAAATAGTTTGAGTTTGTTATAAGTAGAATTTTTCCAAATTATATGATTTTATCTTTGCAGCCATCCCAGTTATGATTTTTTTTCTTTATTTGTGTTTTGTAATAAATTACTCTTTCATTGCTTTAGTTAATCTAATCAATTACTTTTTTTATGTATACTTTTACACAATTATAATATGTGTTTTATTCATAATAGGTTTAAATTTTTTGATAAAAATAATTTTTATTTTATTGTAAATAAGAAAATACATCAATTTTAAATTATAAAATAAATATTAATTTTAAATTATAACAATTATAATATTATATTAAAATATTAAATATAAATAAAATTATTTTAAATGTAAATAAAATAGCCACAAAAATTTGACATGGCTAAAAATGTTTTTGTTGTTAAGAGCTTTTTTTCATGTAAAAAATATTTTTAACCACAAAATATTTTATATTCTACAAAAAATAATCTCATGACTAAAAAAATATTTTCGCAGCTAAATATTTGAACATTATGCCACTAAATTTTTGTAGCTAAATAGTTAAACATTTAACCACAAAACCTTTTTGGCTAAATAAGAAAATATTCAGTCATGATATTTTTGTGTTTAATAATATTACCACAAAATGTTTGTAGTTGAATATTTTTTTTTTAACCACAAAGATTTCGTGGTTTAATAATAGGACATTCAAGAAGATTTCATAGCTGAATAGGAGAATATTTAATCATATGCATTTCGTAGTTAAATAATATCATTTTAGTTACAAAATTATTTATGGCTAAATTATGGCTAAAAAGTGTTTCTTTAGCCATTAATAATATCATAGTGAAATAATGTATTTTTAGCAACGAAAATTATTTGGTTACGAAATTTGCAACAAAATATTTATCTCCAATGATGAAAGAACCAATTATCAAATAATATTTTTGCCACAAAAATTTTTATGACCAAATAATTTTTCATAAGCCACAAAGACATTCGTGGTTAAATAGTGCATCTTTAACAACGAAAATGATTTAGTCATGAAAATTTGTAACAAAAATTTGCCAATGATGAAAGAACAAAGTATGAAATAGTATTTTATCATAAAATAATTTTGTAGTTATTTATTTTTAACAATAAAATAAATATTTCGTTGTTAAATTTCATTTGCCACGCATTATAAGTAACGGCATTTGCCATGAAATTCTTTTGTGACTAAATCTATTTAGTCATGAAAATGTAAATTTTAACCACAATATTAACTATGGTTAAAACTCAAATTTTTTGTAATGACTGCTGTGTGTTGCACGAAGATTTAACATGAAGTCTTGGGTTTGTTAACAAAGAGAAGTTGTCCATTCCTCTTTATTCGGTTGTCCATTAATTAATGCTGGTTTGGTATACATTATTTTATGTATTTATTAAAGAACTTTTTAATTAACATCATTTGGTTGTAGGTGTAATGAAAAAGTTCGAAAAGATTTAAAATGCTCTTGTTTGGGGTTGAATACGAAGACGGCACCAAGATATCATTTGTTACAGTGATATTGTGATAACATGATATGCTATAAAAATGAGTCTTGTTAAACTTGAATGTTGGATCGACTAAGACTTATAGTTTTCTTAAAATGCTCTTGAAATCCAATGAGTTTGATGTTGCAAATTTGATTTAGCAGTCTTAGATTAAAAGCTAATTAATTGAATAAATTATATCTTTTTTTTAAAGATGAATAAATTGAATTTTAAACTGTGAAAGTGAACTTGCACATTAAATGGTTGAGAACTGAAAATAAAGAGTATTAAGAGAATTTTATAAGTATTTTCATTTTATTTTGAATTGATTTGTGTGTAGGATAAAATTAGGATTTTAAGTTATAAGAGCCTTGTTCTTGGATATTAGAAGGAACTCACCTTCTTACTCTTATATAGGGTTCGTGACATTATTTTCGAGTGTTATGGGCACTACAATTTTTAGATGGAATACAGTTGGAGAAAAAAATTGTCAAAAAAGTGTAAAAGGGGCGTACTGTGTGTGCACAGAATGAGGAGTTGTGAATGGTGATTAAATAATGTGCTTAGTAGGTGTCTTTTAATGTGAATGGGAAGATTTTTATAAGATTAAAATTTTGTACTAAATTAAAATTTCTTCTTTAGCTCTTAATTTTTTTAATTACTTTTGTACAAGTTAAAAGGAAAAAATAAATTTGGTAACATAAAAATAATAAGATATTAATTTTGTTCTAAATAAAATACTAATATATTAATCACTTCTCCTATTAAACAAACAATTTTTTTTTATTTTGGAAAGGGACCAAAAAGTGTCCTATTAGGATGGTCTCTCTATTAGTGTTAGTTATATGCATTTATCATTATTTTAACTAAATTTTCTTTTAAATAAGTTTTAGTCTAGAGGTTCATATACATTAGGCTTTACTTAGTACAATATTATACTTATTAAATCATGTCTTACAAATTAATTCTCATAAAATGAATAGGTTCCACGTGTTTTACTTTATTTGACATATCTAGGTATGTGTATGATTTCAAACTTGGGTTTTTGTAAATTTTTGTATAATAATATTATTTTATTTTAAAAATATTATATTATTATATTTTAATAAATTTCTCTATTAAAATAATTAGGTAAATGTTACTAAATCTAATAGATGCAATCAAATAACTAAGAAATTGTAAAATATATAAGTAATGAAATCAACAAACGAATAAGAAAAAAGTAAAGCTTAAAGTGAAATATTTTTTACTTCATTTTTTTTCCTCTCTAAATTATAAGTGGTAGCCAATATTTATAGTGTTCATCGACTGTCAAAACCGCCATGACAAATTGTGAAATAAAAAACCAATGACATGGTGACAATTTGTAACTTCATAATTTAAAACCATTACGAATATTCTGTCAACATGCACCACTAGAACTGAAAGTGGAAGACATCCACGTTTGAAAAAAAAAAAAGTGATTTTTTTTAAAGAACTAATTGGAAAAATCCTACTTGATAGAGGTAGTTTCACTTTTCACAACTAATTCCAACCACTACTGCCGCTAGGTTTACTGACCACCGAAACTACTATCCTAGCCACAATGTCCACTTTTTCGGATGATTTTGGAAGTTTTCTGGATAGCTGGAAATGTATTATTTATCAACCGAAAAAAAAAATTGATTTCTTAAAGCAAATGTAAAGAACAACTATTACCTTACGCTCGACATTCTTGGAACTAAAAAAATAGAGATTTCTGAAACATTATGAGATTCTCACAGCGAGAATCACATTACCATTATTGAAGATACACGATGTCTTTAACCTAATGTTGGAACAGAAGAGTTTAACGTATAGATACGTAGTTCAAACATCATAAGGAAATAAATATGAAGCCACTGTCAGAGAAGCTAGCTATAGTATCATTCTGGAGAATATTTGCGGGGAATACTAAAGTGGGTATTATTAATTATGTTTCAATATATTTATATTACGTTCTTCTTTTATCAAGATAGGGTGATGGTTGGGATTATGACCAGCTTTAAAATAAAAGATAAAGTTGAGCCCTATCTCTTCCGGATCATTAATAAACTTTTGTTCAAGGTCAAAGTTGGTTCAGCCTTCCAAGATTCTCAAACACTAAAGAATTTGTATAAATATGAAGAAAACTAAACTTATCTTAGTCTATGTAAAAGAGATGGGTTTGAACTGATTGTAAAATAATAGAAGATAGAGTGTTGAGAATGAATTGAGGTGTGATACTAAGCTACTTAAACCTACAGTGCACATAAAACACTTGATTAGAGGTGGGTGCCAATGAGATGGCCTAAAACAATCCTCAAATGCTTAAGTAAGACGATAACTTTAAAAATGAACGTTTCCTTAGAGTTTATAACTTAGAGAGAGTTTGGAAAAGAAGGAAAAAATTTATTTCTTATTTGTTCAAAGTTCTATGTGTCTTGTCTTCCTTGTGTTCAAAATTGGAGATATGTTATGTGCGTAAAAAGAAAATGCCATAGAGAATTTTCTTTGGGATTGACATGTGGTGATGCATGATTGGATCTCATATTTAGTAGAGATGTTGCGGAGAAATGTTAAAGTTAAGAACTTCTTGGTAATTGAGACCCCTCTAATGCTTGGACTATAAATGCCCCTATGATTAAACACTATATAGGAGAGTCAACTTTGTGGATAGGCAGATAACATATGCTGACTTTTGAGCTTCAAATACAGGTTTGTCTCATCTAATTCAAAATCGATCTCATCCTTTTATCAGCAAAGCGATAAAGTGCTAGGAATATTGACGTATTGATACAACAACGACCCTCAAGATTACATTCATTGGGGCCTTTTTTTCTTATCCATCTATCTAATAATAAAGCTTTCTTAGTAGTTTACGGTATGGCTCATGGTGACGTGGAGAATGACTTAGACTTGTTGACGCATCTTTGATTGCGAGACTCAGTGGTGACATAGAGAATAACTTAGCTTTGCTGACACGTCCTTGATTGCAGGGTTTAGTGGTGACATGGATACCCTTTTAGGCCCCCCTTTAACTTACCCCATAGGTCAAATAAGAAATGTTAATAGGCTTAGGCGCTTTACTAAGTTAGGTGATATAGTTTTAATTTAGGTCAAGCAACTTTTTAAAGATGTGAGCTTTAATAGCCAAATGGCTTCTTAGGAGTGATCTATATGTTATTATAATCATCCCTAAAAATAATTCCCTTAGTTTTTAGTATAGAGCTAAGAAGATAGTAGAAACTTCTCTGGTCTTCATACGTGGCACACTCTTCTTCTTTATTAGCTCTTTCACACATTCTCACTTTTTTTTTGTTGCTTTAAATCTCTTGCTTTTGTTTTTCAAAGAGGTTGACTATGACATCATTGCCATTCCACAAAATAAGTGAGAGTTATGGTATAGTTTTAGTCCCCTCTATGCATTTAGTGTGCTCCTGACATAAAAGGCCCACATATCTAAGTTGTACATGCTATCCCACCGAATAAATAACATGTGGCCACCTATTGGCAAGGGTGATCAAGATGGACAATGAGGATTGCTTTTTTATCCTTATTTAGAGACATGTTTATTTTGTGTTCTAAGGTTCATCATTTATATTCAAAGCAATGAAAGAAGTAAAGACCTTAACTTTCTACCTATTTTCTAACAGTTCAAGACTCTTTCATCCCCGAATATATTTTCTATTAAACTTCGATCGATTCTAGGTAAAGATGGTTCATGAACACCACATTTCTACTCTACTAAGCTGTTCAACCTTATGTTTAATTAATACTCTTCCCTTTTCACAGATTTGCCGCTCGATTCTTTAAACCCCCTAAGATTGATCTCTTAATAGCCACAATAACAAGAATCTTCGAGAGGAAAGATCTTTCTCCTCTGCCTCTATTTTCTTAAGGATTTCACTTTGCTTTGATTGAGTATATGTATTTATAGTTGGGTATTTATGTAAGTGAGTTTTGTATGATAGATAAGGTTGAGATCTGAGAGATTACCATTAGCAGTGAAGAGCTTTTAGGCTGACCTTAGTGATAACAATGAGCCTATGGAAGTCGAAGAAAGAAGAGGTGAATCAAAAAATTCCAATTTCAGCCTAGAAAATAAGAGAAATGAGGCCTTTCAACAAGAATTCTCCATTAAGTTAGCCTCGTAATCCCTTAAGAAAAAAAAAAGAAAAAACTCTACTAAATAGTCCACACCCCTTACACTTAAAAGGCACTCTTTTAGAGGTTTAGATTCCTAAACCCTATAGTCAAGCCTAAATTACAACTTGCTTCCAAAGCCCATATTTCTTTGCTTACATACTCCAAGATAAAAAGGTTACAACTTTTTCATTGAAGGATATGTTACTCCATTCTTCCTTTGGTTACTCTGAGGATCTTTTAGCCTCGTAAGTCCCTTGCTTCCCCTGAGGAGGGGGAGATAGTCATCTTTGAAGAGTTCCTCATGCTTGGTTTAAGACTCTATTTCTAACCCCTCTTTAGAGAGTTATTGGCAACTTTAAACATCACCTCTACTTAGTTGACTCTAATAGCTTGGAGGTTGGTGATTAGCTATCAAGTATTATAGAAGAAAGCTTTTACAACTAACTTCATTATATAAGATTTCAAAATTTTGTTTTATCTGAGAAAGAACAACCTTGTTGAGGGCACGCATAACCTAATCTCCAAGAACAAGAACACCAATCTTGTTAGAGAGTACCGATCTCAAGTTGATCAAAAATTTAAGTGGTTGTATGTGGGCAAAGACTAGGGCTCTACTGTTAGAGTGGTTTGTGCTCTGAAGAAAGTCTAATCCTAATTTTTTTCCAAAGATAAATGTCTTAGCCTTTGCCTTATTGTATTTATATTGACATTTTATAGTGTTACTCTATTCTTTCTTTGGTCACTCTAAGGATCTTTAAAGAGTTATCACTCTTGGTTTAAGACTCCTTTTGTGACCCCTCTTTAGAGAGTTATTGACAACTTTAAACGTCTCCCTTACTCAGCTGACTCCAATGGCTTGGAGGTTGGTGATTAGTTATCAAGTATTGTGGAAGAAAGTTTTTGCAACTAACTTCACTATGTAAGATTTTAAAATTTTGTTTTGTCTGAGAAAGAACAACCTTGTTGAGGACATGCATTACCCAATCTCTAGGAACAAGAACACCAATCCTATTAGCGAGTACCGATCTCAAGTTGAACGAAAAGTTAAGTAGTTTTATGTGGGCGAGGACTAGGGCTTTACTGTTAGAGTGGATTGTGCCCTAAAGAAAGTCTAATCCTAGTTTTTTTCTTGAAGATAAATGTCTCAACTTTTGCCCTCTTGTATTTATATTGACATTTTGTAGTGTTGGGTTGTTGAAGGCCATGGTGTTGAAATGCATTCCTCAAAGTTTGAGCTTTTACTAAATCGCTTTTTTTCTAAATTTTTTCTCTAGTGCATCACTGGGTTAAGGACTACAAACTAAGTTTTGCTACCTAGGAACATGCTGATGAAGCTATTAATTATTTTGTTGCATTGATAGATGATGGTTCTAATGTGCTAGATGAGTACTACTTAAAGGAGGTTAGGCTCATCAACTCCCTGCCCTCAGAGGCTTTTAATCTTGGTAAGTGCAGTTTAAGCTTCATTCTTGTCTACTAATTGGGTATGGGATCATTTAAGTTGGATATACTTTACAGTTTGAATTTTTGTTTAATTGGTAGCTTGTGTTGCCATAAGAACCACACCTGCCTTCACTTTTGTGGACCATTTGGAGTTTATCAAGAAGTGGAAAATTGAAGACTAGATGCAAAACCTCATGAAAGATTTTTCAAGCTTCTTTTAAGTTCTAGGTGCTACTTAGTTGAGGGGAGCTTTGCAACTTTCCCTACCCTTATATAAGAGGGAGCAGCCTCTTCAAGAGTTAAGAAGAAGAAAGCCTTTGAGGCTAGTCAAGCCTCTGTGGGCTTTTTGCACTCAGATGACCTTAACCCTCAATTTAAGAACAAGGCTGCGTATTTGTCGGTCCATTTGTGGCACATCCACAATATTCTTCCCTTCGAGCTAGCCAATTTCATTTCTTGGTAAGACTCTAAAGATGTCTGTCTAGAGTTTTAAGTCTTGTTCATAGGTGCTTTTGATAGCTTTGTTACCTTGTGTTGTTTTATTTTAGTGTTGCTGAGTGCTAATTCTCATTCATGATTAGTGCCCACTTCTATTACATGCCATATTTACCTTGGGGGAGTATAAGGAGAAGCTTGAAAGGGCCTTTAAGGTTGCTAAGGACTTGGAGGTTTATCAAGTTGCATCAGGTATAATGAGGAGGGTTTGAGTGCTAATAAGGATAAGTACGAGCGAGGTGTGCTAATACTTGATTCTAAAAGCTAGACAATCAAATGTCCAATAATATTTATTTTATTTAATAAAACCTCCTATTATACTTGGACATTTCGTTAATCATTAACAACTGTGAATAAAAAATTTTAATTTCTTATATATATAAGTAAAATATTTTTTTAGCTTAATGTTGAATATGGCTTAATTTAGAATATTCATTCATTTAAGTTGTTTGTTCTTTTAAATTAATAAGAACTAGTCAATTTTTTTTTAATTAGAAAAAACTAGAATTTTGACTTTTTGACTTAATGTAAAAAATGAAAATAATATTACTAATTTCTTTCTAAGCAAATTGTTATTTAATTTATATATTACATTCCTATTCATATAAAACTCATCTCATTTTATTTCCTATCAAATACCAATCATATAAAATATGTACTTATTATGTTAATTAGTTTTATAATTAATGTATTTTTTAATGTACTTACAGCTTAAAAAAAAAGATTATAGGTCATAAATAATTGCAATAAAATTTGTATTAATATTATTTTAATATTAATTTTATAAAATTAAATATTATTTTAGATTTTTTTCATATTTTTTTTTATAATTTAACATTAAAACTTCGTAGGGTATAATTGTTTTATTTTATTTTTTATTTTTTTGAAAGGCCATAGGGTATAATTGTAAAAGTATTAGTTTTCAAATTAACACTTATATTCAATATTAAGTAAAAAAAAACAGACGAAGAAGAAATTGCCATTCAAATTCAGTCATTCACCATTCTACTCAATTCACCTCTATTTAGTATTAAATTAAAAAAAAAACACTACCTAAGTATTTCAGCTTGGCACATACCTATTTACAGATTTTCTCCATGATTCTCGTAAACTATCGGAAGCAAAATAATGAAAAATCTCATCTATCTTTCTTCTTCTTCTTCTTTTTCGTTTGCTCATCTAGGTCTTTTTTTTTTTTGTCTATCTACCACGTGTTTCAATCCGTCTTGCAATTAATCATTTGATTTATTACAATAATAATGTGATGAAATAGCCTTGATTTATTTTATCTCATATGGATTTTCTAATGATTGTTATAATTTTAAATTTGTAGGGGTTATTGTATTTACTTATGTTTTCAACGCCCGTAAAAATATTATTTTTCTCATTATGCATTATATAACTTGTTCAAAATCTTAACACAATATTAACCCAAAAAAAAAAAACTTAAAACGGTAAAGAAGTTTAGAAAAAAAATTAAAGAAAAGAAATTTAAACTTACTGATTAGTTTTCAACGTTTTTGAGTTGAGAAAAGTAGTGTAAAAAACCCAAATACGAAGCTTTTGATTCGTTTTGAGAGTAGAGAGAAAGATACCTCAATTTGGAGTCTAGAGAGATAAAGATAAAGACTTAAAATGGCGAATTTCGATTTGTATTTTTGAAATTTCGAAGAGAGGAGCATTTATAGTTAATGTTAAAGTGAAAGTAAAAAAATAATAAAATTATTTAAATAAATAAAATGTAAAATAAATAATTAAAAAATAAAAAGAGAAAGAGTAAAAAAAAATACATGAATTAAGATTATACTTTTTTTTTATTATGAATCATAAAACACTTGTAAAATAAGTCTTTTATAAATGAATTTTCTTTCGTAAAGAATCATAAAGATTTTTTCCTTGATTACTTAGATCTATTGGATTATCATAAAAATGTGTTTACAAGTTAATTGAGAGCCTTTATATAGACTTTAGGACGTCCTAGGTTTATCCTATACGTGTAGGAGTTGTATTAGGCAGTTGTGAAGTAAGTGGGAGACAAAATAAGAAAATTTCCTTATTTTGGGATACTGTTTACGTGTCTAGAGCCGCGACGCTCAGGTTCTGGTTTTGGAGCTGCGGTGCCCATTCTTGGTACTGCCTTCTTTATTTTTCACCTCATTTCTCATTCGTCTTCAATCCTCACATACCCTACACACTTGACTTGATCTCCAAATCATATTCCGATGATTTTCAATCAATTTTCTTACAAATTTTCTCATTGATTCAAAATCATCCACAAAGTAACTAGATCTCTCATTTTCGCATCTTCGATCACCCTCACAAATCATATGACTCTGGTTAAGTCCTTGCAGAGGACGAACTTAACTGATGACAGTGGTTTAATCAACATATCAGTAGGGTTTTTAGAAGACGCAATCTTCGTTAGATTAACTTTACCATTTTAGACAATTTCTCGAATGTAATGGAGCCTCACATCAATGTGTTTCGACCTCTTGTAGAACACTTGATGCTTGCTTAGGTGTATGACACTCTGACTATTACAATATACACTAGTGTTCACATCTTCACTAGTTAATACCTTTGCACATATGCCTTTTAACCACACGGCCTCCTTGATAGCTTCACCAACAGCTATGTATTCCGTCTCTGTGGTAGATAATACAACCATATGTTGTAGAACTGATCTTCAATACACATTACACCTAAACACTATGAATACGTAGCCCGTCAACGATATTCTCTTGTCTAGATCACCTGTATAATCTGAATCTATATACTCTCTTACCATTTCATTGTTGTCCTAATCTTTTTTATACATCAACCCGTGATTTGACGTTCCATTGAGATATCTCAGAATCCACTTCACTGCAAGCTAGTGATCCTTTTTCGGATTTGTCATGTATCTACTCACCACACTCATAACCTGTGCTATGTCTGGTCTTGTGCAAACTATTGCATACATGATGCTCCTCACAACTCTTGCATACGGTACTTTACTCATCTGTAATTTCTCCTCATCGGATGTCGGCGACTGTGCTGTTGAAAGTCTGAAATGCATGACCAAAGGAGTAGAGACAGCCTTTGCGTTGGACATACCACACTTCTTTAGAATTGAGTATATATCGCTGTTGGGACACGAAGATAACATATCTTCTTTCCTCACAATATTCATACCCAAAATCCTCTTCGCTGCTCCTAAATCCTTCATTTTAAACTTGTCACTCAACTGCTTCTTGAGCTTCTGTATTTCTTCCATATTTTTACATGCGATCAACATATCATCAACGTATAAGAGCAAATATGTCATCCTATAACTTATATTCTTGAAGTACACGTATCTGTTATACTTGCTCCTACTAAAGTCATAAGCCATCATAAACTCATCAAATCTCCTATACCACTGTCTAGGTGATTATTTTAACTCGTATAATGACTTTTTTAGCAAACAAGCATGATCTTCTTTCCCAGGTTCCTTGAACCCTTACGGCTATGCCATGTATATCGTTTCTTTAAGCTCTCCATGTAGAAAAGCCGTCTTTACATCCATCTGCTCTAAATGTAAATCAAGGTTTGCACACATGACTAACAAAATCCTAATAGATGTCTGCTTGACGATTGGAGAGAATATCTCATAAAAATCAACTCCCTCTCTCTGAGTAAAACCTTGTGCAACTAATCTAGCCTTGAATCTTGTAGGCTCTATCTCCGGTATCCCCTCCTTCACCTTATACACCCACTTACACATAACTAGTTTCTTTTGAGGTATCTCTATCAACTTCTAGGTATTGTTCTTCTTAAGAGAACTAATCTTTTCTTCCATGGCCTGCTGCCATTCTTTCTTGTTTTTACTTTTCATAGCCTCACCATATGTCATAGGCTCATCATACTCAAGAGTATAAGCAAAATTAAAAGCATGAGCAACTAAATCTACTTGTACATACTTGACTGGTGGGTTAATTATTCTCTTTAACCTGTCTCTGGTTAGCTGGTACTCTTCAAGTTTCATCTCATGAGTCATATTATTTCCTTGGGTGGATTTAGAGGAACTCGCTGATGTTCTTGGTCCTTCTTCAAGGATCTCATTTTTGAAGTGCTGATCTAGGGGCATATCAGATCTATTTTTAAGTTCTACTTCAACTTATATTGACTCAGGTGCTGAGTTTTCCTTGGACATAGGTTCTTCTTTCTCATCTTCTTGAGAGGTTTTCAGCATCGTCGTCGCATCGAACGTCACATCACGACTTATGATACTCCTTGGTGGTGTCAAGTCTTTACACCACACTTTGTACTCTTTCACTCATTCAGGATATCCTATGAATACCCTTTTGATAGCTTTAGGTTCCAACTTCCTCTTCTTAATATGTACAAAGGCAGGGCAGCCAAATATTCTGAGATGGTCATACTTCGGAGGATTGCCAGACCATTTCTCTTTTGGCATCTTAAAGTCAATTGCTGATGAGGGACTTCTATTAATCAAATAAGCTGCCATCACTACAGCTTCTCCCTAAAACGTTTTGGACATCTTTGCATTGGTAAGCATGTACCTAACCATTTCAAGTATGGTTCTATTTATCCTCTCAGCTACGTCATTCTGCTATGGTGTTGATCTTACCGTTTTATGCCTCGCAATCCCATGCTTGGCACAAAACCCATCAAACTCTCTATTGCAAAATTCGAGGTCATTGTCAGTTCTTAACCTCTTCACCTTTTTACCAGTCTGCTTCTCAATAAGAGCCTTCTAAGTCTTGAATACTTCAAACGCTTGATCCTTGCTATTTAACACATAGACCCACAGCTTCCTTGAATTGTCATTAATTAAACTGAGAAAATACCTGGCACCACCACGAGTAGCTGTTCAAGCTGGTCCCCAAAGATATGAGTGTATGTAGTCATGAGTTTCCTTTGTTTTGTGTTCTCAGGTATTAAACCTCACTCTATGTGCTTTCCTAAGCACACAATGCTCACAAAACTCTAAGGACTAGAACTTATCCTCACCAAACGCCTTTTGACTAAACAACTCCTTCAGATTCCTCTCACCTAGATGTGCCAGCCTAAGATGCCATAACTTGATTTGCATACTCTCATCATCTATAGAGAATAATGCAGAACCACTCACGACTTCACTCTTAAGCATATAAACGCCTTTGTGCTTCTCTCATCTCATCACCACCATGGAATCTTTTAATACTCTCAAAACCCCTCGTCGATTTTGATGGAACACCCATTCTAGTCTAGAGTCCATAGTGAGATCAAGTTCCTCTTCAAGTCAGGAACATACCTAACATCTGTCAAAACTCTCACTCGCCCATCATGCAGCCCAAGCTTAACACTATCAATTTTCATCATCTCACATGCAACATCATTACCCATTAAGACCTTACCACCACTAATGGGCTAAAAATTTATAAACAAAGACTTGTGCGCTTACATGTGAAAAGTACAACCAGAATCAAGAACCCATTGTTCAGTATTCTTACCATCAATAGCGACGAGTGTCTCTGCATTGTCATAGCTATCATCATAGGCAAGCATAACATCCGCTTTCTTCTTGTCTTGTGCTCTATTCTCAGGACAGTCCTTTATAAAGTGTCATTCTTTCTTGCAATAACACTTCCTAGGAGTCATAGACTTCGATCTTGAACCATTCTTTCTTCTATCTCTCTATGAGAGCCTTCATCTTATAGATAAACTTTCTATATTGCCCTCGATCTACTTCACTAATAACTTTGAGTTTAATGATGATCTCACATCACTCATCGTTAAACTCTCTCTACCGTAGAGTAGCGTATCAACAAAACTCTCATAACTCTTGGGAAGTGAACTCAGCAAGATAATTACTCTATCTTCATCTTCTATCTTGATGTTGATAGACTCAAGATCAAGGATGATCTTATTGAATGCGTCTATATGATCTTTCATCGGTGTCCCCTCTGACATGGACACCTAATATAAATTCTTCTTTATATGCAATCTGTAGGCCAATGATTTTCGCATATAAAAATAGTCAAGCTTCTTCCAAAGACCTATCGTCGTCGTCTTACTTGTCACTTCCCTTAGTACTTCATCACTCAATGACAGAACGATTGTGCTATGAGCTCTTTCTTGAACGTCTCTTCTTTCTGCTTCAGCTTTAGATAACTCTGGTGTCTTCTCTTCATCACTAGATAGAGCTGTAGTCTCCTCTAATGCCGAGCCTAGCATTTGGCTCACCAACAATGCCGAGCCTAGCCTTTGGCTCACCAACAATGCCTTAACCTTTATTTTTCACAGATTAAAGTCATTCGTACCGTTGAATTTCACTACCTCATACTTGGGTGTGGTCATGTTTGCTTAGAACCAAACTCTGATACCAGTTTATTGAAGCGGAAGCACACAAACAAGCAAATCACCCAAGCAAATAAGGTGCAGAACAAACAATTAAGAAATAAAGAAAGAAAGGGTAGAAGAAGAACATACAAAGAATTACATGATTCGGTAACTTATTTACGTCTACAGCGGATCAAGATCATACTCTTCTCTTATTATGAATCACAAGACACTCACAAAGTATACCTTTTACAAGAAAGATCACAAAGAAAACTCTCTCTTGCACTCTAGGGATTTTCTCTCACAAAGAACCACAAAGATTTCTTACTTGATCACTTAGATCTATTGGGTTATCACAAAGATGTGTTTATAAGCCAATTGAGAGCCTTTATATAGGCTTTGGGACGCCTTAGGTTTACCCTATATGTGTAAGAGTCGTATTAGAGAATCTTAAAGTAAGTGGGAGACAAAATAAAAAAATTTCGCTCACAACTGCGGCGCTCATCGCCTGGCGCTGCGGTGCTCATGTTCTAGTTTTGGCACCCGACTCCCACTCCCGATCGCCGCGGCGCTGGAACCTAACACCACCTTTTTTATTTTTTACCTTCTTTTACGTCCATCTTCAATCATTACGTACTCTACGCATTTGATCTCAAAATTATATCTCAATAATTTTTAATTAATTTTTTAACTATTAACAAAAATAGACCACAAGACTAATTATGTAAATGTATTTATAAATTTTTAAAAACCCAAAAGAGGTGTAAGCCATTCAGGGCTTTATCAACTACTAGAATCGTTTTTGTCCGAAACTAGTTAGAAAATAAAGATAATCGAGTAGTCCTCGTGCAGCATGTGTCGTGTGTATCGAAAAGGCCAGTCGATTTCCTGTCTGTATAGGCTTGAGAGCCACATTGCCACGTGTAGCCGCCCGCTTAATTCTCAGGATTTATGAATGAGTCCAAATATGATGTCTTTTGTCACCACCTGCAACTTAAAACAGTGTGGATCCCACAAAGACAGTTTATTTGCGCGGTTGATGACATGATAAGGACAACCGACGACAGCTATGATTCCGGAAATAACGTTTTGACTCTCTTATTAATCATGGAACTCAAAACAAGCTCTAAGTGGTTACATTATATGCGTGAGTTTACGGTAACATATCATCCGGAAAACCTGTTTTCAGCCGCTTGGATCTCATTGCCTTGCTGTGTTTTGACTTGGTTTCAAGGATGTAATCTAGTGTTAACTTATACACGCCATTAATTACGTAATGGCGGCCATGAGAAGACCTTGTCACCCTCAATTACCGATGAGTGAATTTTTTTTTTTACCATAGCTACGTCGTATGCTATGCTTATCGTTTGGCAATGTTACCCAATAATGTACTAATAATGATATATTATTTAAAATTTTATGTTTGGAATCCAATCAAAATCTGGTCATGTGCCGACTGCCCAGTAAGTAGCGATTTCGTAATTCATGGCTTAGTAAAATCTTTAATAACCTTAAAAAAATACAACGAGGTTTGAATTAACCGAGATAATGACAAAAGTCAAGTAGCGTTTCTTATTGTATATGAATATCAAACGTTATACCGAGTCAATATAAAGTTAAATATACGCTAATGAGGAAAATACTTCCACTTGCTTGTATGACCAACACGAGACTTTTGCCAATAAATATCCATGCAAAACTGACTTAAGTTGATACACATAACTGATAACACTGCCCTTCAACATTCTAACCCTATCTTCCGATCGATCTCAAATCTATATTTAATTTCAAAGTTTTCACCATGTTTACCACGAAACCACATGCAGCTCTGCTTGCTAGCCCCGGCATGGGGCACCTTATTCCTGTTATCGAGCTAGGGAAACGCCTTGCTAGTTATCACAACCTCCATGTCACCATCTTTGTTGTTGCAAATGATACTTCAAGTGAGCAATTATCCCAACTTATCAACACATCAGTTCAAGATTTCCTTGACATTGTCTTACTCCCATATGTTGACATTTCCCACCTAGTCCAACCCGATGCATCAGTAGTAACAAAAATTTTGGTCATGATGCACGAGTCCCTACCAGCCGTCCGATCCTCAATCTATGCAATGAAGTTCCGCCCAACGGCTCTGATTGTCGATTTGTTTGGACTTGAAGCTATGGCTGTTGCCGATGAGTTTGAGATGTTGAAGTACGTCTTCATTGCTTCTAATGCGTGGTTTTTTGCAGTCATGGTATACGCTCCAGCCCTAGATAAAAAGATTATAATAGACGAGCACGTTAACGAGAAGCGACCTCTAAAGATTCCCGGTTGTTCATCGGTTCGATTCGAGGATACTCTTGAAGCCTTTCTGGAACCGAACGATCCTATGTATGATGGGTTTTTAAACATGGGGAAGCTGATGTCAACGGCTGACGGAATTCTTGTGAATACCTGGGAGGATTTAGAGTCCAAAACACTTGCAGCTCTGAGAGACACTTATAAAATGGGACGTGTCGCTAAGGCTCCTGTTTATCCAATAGGTCCCTTGGCAAGACCAGTTGCATCTCCGGTTTCTGGAAGCGATGTACTGGATTGGCTAGACAAGCAACCTAATGCATCTGTGATTTATGTGTCGTTCGGCAGTGGCGGGACATTATCAGCCAAGCAAACGATCGAGCTTGCATGGGGTTTGGAGCTAAGTAAGCAAAGATTCATTTGGGTGGTACGTCCTCCCTTGGATGAGGATGTATTTGATTCTTATCTGACGGCAGGGAACGGTCTTGCTGGCACCTATGATTACTTACCAGAAGGGTTTGTGATCCGTACCCAAAACGTTGGACTAGTTGTTCCTATGTGGGCGCCACAGGCGGAGATTTTGGGACATCCATCAGTTGGTGGATTTTTATCTCACTGTGGATGGAATTCAACACTGGAAAGTATAGTCAACGGGGTGCCTATGATCGCATGGCCGCTATACGCAGAGCAAAAGATGAATGCTACGATGCTGACGGAGGAGATCGGGGTGGCCGTACGATCGAAGGAGTTGCCATCAGAGAGGGTAGTTGAGAGGGAGGAGATAGCTAAAATGGTTAGAAGGATCATGGTGGACAAAGAGGGGCATGCAATAAGAAGTAGAGTGAAGGAACTAAAATGCAGCGCTCAAAAGGCTTCTAGCAAGGGTGGTTCCTCGTACAATTCACTGTCCCAAGTGGCCAAAGACTGCGAACATGGCCTTCAATGCTTGAACGTAAAGGCACAAGGTGGTTGATTAAGTGTCATGACGGTAACCGAAACTGAGGCTACATACGTACCAGGAGTATTATTTTTACGTGCTTTGAGTTTTAGAGAATTACTATTTTTTTTCTCTCTCTGTGTTACTCATTATTAGCATATATTGTGCGGGCGTTTTCGAGATTTGTAGCGTGACTTCTGAGAGTTATTAATTATCCTAACATTTACTCTATTCTCAAAATTTTAAAACTTTATGAATTCACAATATATGTAATTAATTAAATATAGATCATATCCTAATCTATGTTTTTTCTTTTTTAAATTAGACTTGCTGAATCACTTAAATGAAAACATTATATTTCTATTTCTTAACCCCTTTTGAATTTGATAAGTATTATATAATGGACAAAACTCTTACTTTTTTATAGAATTGAAAGAGAACTAATTTTTGATAAGAATACTTTATTTATAAATATTCCATCAAAATATGCAATTTTTCAAAAGCTATTTACTTCTGTAACTAGTCCCTTAGTTTTAGTAATGACTTTTAAGATTTTGAAATAACCTTTAGAATTTAGCAATGTCCTTTACATTTTAGTAATGACCTTTAGATTTTTGCAATAACCTTTACGATTTAACAATATCCTTTAGTAATAACCTTTAATTTTTAGCAATAAGTTTTAGTCTTATAACTGCACGTGGGCCATTATTTTTAAAATATCTAACATTTTACTACTTAACCCATTTGACATATCTTTATTTCATGATTTAATAAATATAATGTGCATAATATTATACTAAAATCTTCATTATATTAGTTACATTAATCGTCATCATTAATAAAATAACTAAGAAAGCTCGTGGCGGTTGTATGTTATTAATTCGACACAACCCCTTCCATATATCAGAATATTAGTACTTTGCTTAATATAACTTGCAATGAGAAATATAATAGTCTCCTAAAAATAATGTCTTCATGAAAGACAAATTCTATTAACATTCATGTATATACAAATAAAAAATATATATATATAAAACAAAATATAAATGAGTTTAGAGTGTTAATACATAAATATTATAAAAAAAATTATTATATCAATGATATTTATCGATAATATCCATTCTTTTAATGTGTTTAGTAAATATCTTTGTCGGCAATCCTTTTGTTAATAGATTTGTAATCATAAGTTTGGTGCTAATATGCTCGATTGCCATTTCTTGTTTTTGAACTTCCTTTTTAAGGACAAAGTATTTCAATTCCATATGCTTAGTACCCTTTGAATATTTATTGTTCTTAGAAAAAAAAAAAGACTATGTAGAGTTATTACAATAAATTTTCAGCAGTTTAATAATATTGACAATAATTTCAAGTTCTAAAATAAAATTTCACAACCATAATTCATGAATTGTGGCCTCAAATCATGCCACAAACTTGGCCTCTATAGTGGATGCAACAATGAAAAACTGCTCTCATGAGATTGCTCCTCCAACTAACAAAAACAAGTAACCAAATGTGGTTTCTTGAATTACTTTAATATTTGTCTAACATTCTAACAATAAAATTGATGGCTGGCGTTATACAAGTATGGGATACATTAAGTTTCTAATAATAAATGAATAAGGAACTCCTTTAATTTATTTTTATTCTAATTCATTTTTCGGGCATTATATAAAGGCATTGCATAAGGCTAAATTTATCTCCTTTATAAAATGGAACAACACTTGATGAACATTTTTTTATTTTAATTTTTTCAAGAACTTTATTAGTATATTCTTTTTGAGATAATCCCAACAATTCTTCTAATCTATTACCGAATATTTTAATTCTAATCACTAGGATGCCTCGCACATAACTTTCATTTCAAAAATTTTAGAGAGGAACTTCTTGGTTTCATGAAGTACACTAAGATCATTAGTTGCAAGCAACACATTATCAACATACAAAATAATAAATATAAACTTGCTTCTACTAATCTTAAGATATATACACCGATCAACGGTATTTTTTTTAAATCTAAAAGAGGTTATAGTATCATTGAATTTTAGATACTATTGTCGAAAAGCTTGTTTAAGTTCATATATTGATTTCTTAAGTTTACACACCATGTGTTCCTTTCCTTCAATTGAAAAAAAAAAATTTCATGTTAATCCATATAGATTTCTTCCTCAAAATTTTTATTTAGAAATTCAAAATTTCACATCAATTTGATGTATCTCTAAGTCATAAGGAGCTACTAAAACTATAATAATTCTAAAAGAGTCATTTTGAGAAATAGGAGAAAAGGTATCTTTGTAATCAATACTTTTTTTTAAGTCAAACCATTAGCAACAAATTTGGTCTTCAGTCATTCAATATTTCCATTAGAGTCACACTTGATCTTGAAGATCCATTTACACCCGATTCTTTTACAACGTTTAGAAAATTCGACGAGATCCAAACTTCATTATGTGCTGTAATTTTTAACTCATTCCTCATGACATCTAACCATTTAATAGAATTAGCGTTTTTTTATAGCTTGTGAAAATGAAACTAGATCTTCATCAATTCCTAAGTCAAATTCTGATTCTAGTAAATAAATCATGCAATCATCAGAAATAACAAATTTTCTTTGTCAATGAGACCTTCTTAATGCTATTTCATTTGGTTTACCTACTACAGGTTCATTCGAAACAAAAAAACTTTATTATGGAGTGTTTGATCATTTATTTGTTGTTCATGTACATTGTTAGGCAATTCAATAATTGTAGGAACAATAATTTGTGAAGAAGTTTTAGGTAAAGGAATTTGCACTCTAACTTTTTGAATTACCATATTTCATGGTTCTATAATCCTACTAACTTTACCATTTTCGATTAACCTAGTATTTTTTTAATTTCAACAATTTAGGTACTATGGTTAGGATAATAAAATATATACCCTTTAGATTGTTTGGATAACCAATGAAGAAACCAATGGTTGTTCTCGAGTCCAATTTATTTTTATGTGGATTATAAATTCTTACTTCTGTTAGGCAATCCCAAACATGCAAGTGCTTTGAACTAGGTTTTTTTTTTAGTCTATCGTTCAAAAGGAGTCTTTGGAACTACTTTTCTAAGAATTTCATTTAACAAATACATTATGATTTTTAAAATAAGCATCCACAATGATAAAGGTAAAGATGAATTATTCATCATACTTCTAACTATATCCATTACATTGCAGATATGCCTTTTTGCTATACCATTTTGCTTTGGTATTCTTAGCATTGTGTATTAAGCACAAATGCCATGTCTTTTAAGGAATTTCACAAATGGACTTAAACATTGTCTAGTTTCATCATATTTTTCATAATATTTACCATATTTATTTGATTTAACAGCTTTCACCTTTCTGTTTAATTGTCTTGTAACCTCATTGATAAATACTTTCAGGCATTTATTGATTGAGATTTTTCATACAATAAATAAACATAATAATAATGTACGAAGTCATTAATAAAGGTGATAAAATATTTTTCTTCACCACAAGATGGAACACCAAATGTTCACATATATTAGTATGTATAATCTCAAGAAACTGTGTGCTTCTTGTGGCTAATTTCTTTGTGTGTTTTATTAAATTTTCTATAATATAATTCACACAAATACCAAGATCAGTAAAATTCAAATTAAGAAGGATTTCATTATTTACTAATCTTGCAAACCTTTCTTTAGATATGTGATCCAAACGTTTATGCCAAGTAACCTGGATTTTTATTTACCAAACCACATTTAGAACTAACATTATGATGCAAGATCAAAAGGGTATTAGCAAAAGAATTATCAAGCTTTAGTTATATAAACCATCACAAAGAATTTCAGAATTAATTAAAAGCCTTTGTTTTAATAAACTAAAATATCCATTCCCAAATTTAAAAGAATATTCACATGTATTGAGTTTGGACAAAAAATCTAAGTTGCGAGAAGTAGAAGGAACATAAAAAGTTTGAAATAAATTTAAATGATATCCAATGTTTAAAATTAAATGTAAGTTCCAATAGCTTCAACTTGATCTTTGACTCAATTTCTAATGAAAATAAACTTTTCATTTAGGTTTGTAATTTGGGTCATACTGAATCCCTTTATAGTATTAAAAACGTGAGTGATATAATTGAAATCAATCTATCAAGTATTATAATGAAATTCAATTAAATTTAATTTGAAACATACATAAACATTAAGCTTACCCCTTTTCTTGAATCATACCTTACGTTTTAGGCAATCCTTACAATAGTGTCTAGGTTTCTTATGGAAAAGACACCTATCAGTCTTATGTTCCTTCTTGTGGATTTGGGCAGACGAATCATCATTCTTTGATGATCCTTTCTTGCCTTTTTCATTATTTCTTTTCTAGCTTCTTAATAACTTATGAGATGAACGAAATGAAATCCTTAATTCTTAACTTTGTCTCTTTCTGCACAAGTATATTGTGCAATTCATTCACATTTCATTTGTACTCTATAGTCTTATAGTTCATATGAAATGAACTACATTCATGAAGCAATGAGTTAATGATAAATTACATAAGGAAATTCTCGTTCACATTCATTCCTAAGGATGTTTTTCTTGTCGTAATAATTATCACCTCATTTACATGCTCATGCATAGTATAAGAATCATCAAACTTCATAGTGGTAAAGGTACTCATTAATGTCTCAGCAAGAGACTTATCAATTGTCTGGGAGTGCTCTTACACAAATTTTATGAATGGCTAAGCAATTTTTGTTTTAGGAAGAGTTGACTTGGTATTGTTTGCCATAGTCATTCACATGAACAATAGGCTTAGTCTGTTTTATCTTTCCCAAGCTTTATGGAAAAACTAAATACTTCATCATTGCTAAAGTCAATATAGCAGGAAGTTTCTTTGTTTAGAGTGCCAAATCAAGATCCAAAAAACTTAAATGAAAATAGATTTATTCACACCAGTCAGAGAAAATTACGTCCATTGAATATTGGTACAAACGAATCTTGTGAGTGTAGCGAAATAGATATAGATGCTTGATCCATAAATATTTTGAGTTGAATGATCAAGTACGAATTCTTACATATAAATCACATAAATATACGTATATTGAAGTTCTCTTTTGGGTGACATAACGATTTACAATAATAAACAAAATTGATGCTTATTTTATTTCATATTATGGTAATTATTATACACTTAATCAAATATGTTTGTTATCTTTAGAGATACTAAACATATATAGTAAGGTAACCACAATTATGTTCACAAATCACAAATTAATTTATCAACCTTTGGGCTATCCTTACATATTTTATAACCAATGAATGTCAAGATACCTATGAAGATAATAAAACTCATAAGTATGTCATTTAATTTAAAAGCATCACATAATCATGAATAATTGATTATAAATTTTACAATTTAAATTGAAAAATATAAACAATAATTTTTGAAAGAAATTATTAATGTATTATACACACACATATATATATATATAATTTGAAAAATGCATAATAAGAGAAATGCACACGTATAATGTATTCAATTGCATATTTAGTAAACCATAAGAGACATAATAGGCATTCCTCAAAATATAAATGAGCACATAAACATTTATAGTAAGTCAACACAAATGACTTAGTTTTAAACATGTGCTCAATCTATAATTTTTTTAATTCAACATATATATTTACCAAATCAAAATAATTGCAGCGGAAAATAAATGTATGTCATCAAATAATTTAGGATTTGACGATTAAGAGAAAGAGATATAAATTTACTAAATTGGAAAATTACAAGTTCTTAAACTTAATGCTCTAAAGAATTATTAATATTATGTAGAACATTGATGCATAAAATTCCTTATTCCCAAATCCTTAGAACTTTATGATTTTCACAATAAATATAATTAATAGAATATAGAGCATACCTTGATCCATGTTTGTTTCTTTTTCAAATTAGACTTGTAGAAGCACTTAAATGAAGAAACTATATTTCTTTTTCTTGAACCTTTTGAATTCGACAAGTGTTACATGGTGAATAGAACTCTTGTTCTTTTATAAAGTTAAAAGAGGACTAGTTTCTGATAAGGATATTTTATTTAATGTAATAATTCGTATAAATGAATCGTATTAGTGTTATGTTAATATAGGGTATTAATAAATTTTTATCATTTTTGCATAAAATTTATTTACGTAAACGAATTAAGAACTCAAATGTAGATTTGATTTGTTTAATATGTGAATTATACAACACGACATAATTAGACACATTTAAATAAATAGTTCAAATTTAATTTATTTATACAATTATACACGATTAGATTCGTTTATGGTTATATTTATTTAAACAAATAATAATATCAAATTTGATTCGTTTACATGAAATATTCGATCTATTTAATGCGATTAAACACATTTAAGTCACGATATATATTTTTAAATATTTTTATTTTTTAATTATATATATTATTTTATAATTGAATTTATATTTTATTTGTGTCTTATGTAAATAGTCGCAAATTCATTTTTAAATGAATTAATTTGAGTCATTTAGTTTAATATGATTTCAACAATTTTGCTAATCGCAGAGTTCAAACATATATTTGATACGATTCATAAATAGGTAATACAAATTCAACACGTTTATTAATTGTATTAAATTTTCTCTACTCATATACATTTAAAGCATATTAAATTCATATCATATAATCAAATTGTGATACATTTTGCCACCCCTAACTTTATCTACATATATTCTATTAAAATATGTAATTTTTTTAACAAAAAACATTTACTTTTCAAATTGACCTTTAAATTTTAGTAATGACCTTTAAATTTTTACAATAACCTTTAAGATTTAACAATGTCCTTTAAATTTTAATAATAAACTTTAAATTTTACCAATTATCAATTACTAAATCATTATTATCATTCGAAATAATTTAAATGACAATATCTTATAATGCTATATGGGTCATCATTATTGTTAAAATATCTACATGACTAGCTATTGTCCCGATGTATATGAAGTCAATAACGGAATATATTCACGTTGTTGGATGAGACAATCTGTAGTGAGAATCCGGATCCTGTGACTACTAGTTTATGCCGTTGAAAAAGAACTCTTTGTGAGCTTCTGTAGTCTGTTCGTCTTCATTTTTATCCTTATTAAAAATAAGGAATTACTTTTATTGTTAGCAAATAGCAATATATTAATCTCCTCAATAATTTCTAACTACTCGTCATCAGCATATATAATTTTATTGGCTAGTTCTAATTTCTTTGGGATGACGCAGCGATTTTTCCACAAGACAAGGGTGTCACATGGCTACCCTCGGGTTGAATGCGTGAATCATTGAGGAGAAAATTTTGGCCTTTATGCTAAGTACAAAAATCTTTTGTTCGTTTCTTGTTTCCATCTGTCTCTGGATCTTTGAATGTGTATATAGAAAACTGAATAAATCAATGAAGCAAGGCATCTTCCCATGGAAAATTTTGGGAATCAATGAAACAATGAATATAGAAAACTGAATATATCAATGAATCAATAAAACATTAACAGCCATCAGTTGAGCATCTTTGGGACAGATTCTCCTCAAATTTTGTACTTAGCATAAAGGCCAAAAGTTTCTCCTCAATGATTCACGCATTCAACCCGACGAGAGCCATGTGACACCCTTGTTTTGTGGAAAAATCGCTGCGTCATCCCAAAGAAATTAGAACTAGCCAGTAACATTATATAAGCTGATGATGAGTAGTTGTTAAAAATAGGTGATTCAATATTATGTAGGACATGAATTAAGATAAATATTAAATATAAAATTAGTAAAAATTTTAGTATAAGAAGATTGTGCGAGAAAGAAGAAAAACGGTATTATTTATGTGACGGTATTATTTATGCGACAATTTATTAGTATTTTTTATTTTAACTCAACTGACTTCTTTAAGGGAGATTAAAATTTTTACAAATAAATTCTTATTTCAATTAGATTTATGATTTTCAGAGACTTTGAAAGCATTATAAACCATTTTTAACACTTAGAGATAGACAAACATTTAAAGTATCAAGATATAAATATAAGAGAAAATATAAGAGTTAAGTAAGTTAGGGTGTAACTTTGAGGATGTTGTTGTTCTTGAGTGAACAAAAAGAGTACCGCAGATCTTTTAGTATCTCTCACATTATAAGAGATTTGTTTTTAAAGGAATACAATAATAATCAAATAAGGTATCACTTTGCTCATCTCTATCACTTATAAGAGTGTAGGTACTACAAAACACTTGTTATTGTCTGTTGGGAGTAGCATTTTGTTCAATTAAGAGAAAGTCAGACCTTCATGACTTGTTAGTAAATTAATAGGAAGTTTAGTGATATTGATATTGTATCAATATAAATCTCAATCCCCTGGTCCTGGCAATCTTTAAATTACAGCAACCATTAACTCTACGTAATAAAACTTTATTGGAAACTATGTGTTTACTGAGTTCAAGTGAGATTTGTTCGTTAGTGGTGACATCTGCTATATATTCTTAATCTTCGAGTTGGGATAATGACTCAGTACTTCACGAGGTCCTAATCAACTTGCGAGTGTTTTTTTATTTATTATGTATGTAGTGCGCTGACTTTATCCACCAATAACAAGATGATTACTTTTTTTGATAAATAAGAACACTAGTAAAGTTTATTTGATGAATAATGTTACATAAATTTTAAAATTTTATCTTATTTAAAGTAATTATTAAATAATAAAATAATTTTAAAAGTTATATTATTTTATATTTTATAATTATTTAATATATTAATTTAAAATATTATTTAAAAAGAATAACATTATTGTTTTTTAATAAACTATTAAAGCATTTGAGATTATTGGTTCTCAAAATTCTAAAGTCAAATTGGCTCCTCCACAACTTAACGGGTATGTAAAGAGGGTGCAAATTAGTTAACTCTTTTTTTAACAAGTGCAAATTAGATAACTTAGTATTTGCTAATTTTTTATCACCTTTTGAGTAATCATATTATATCTTTGAAAAATAAAGTTGTCATATCATGTCTCTTTAAGTATTGAAAGAACGATTATATAATTTATTTTTAATTACTCGTACTAGCTTTACTTTCTTGAGAATAAAGTGAATCCTAACACACATTCGGAAATAATGCCAATTTTCAAAATAGTTTTACTTTTACAGTTGAGAATTGAGATAAAAAGAAAAAGAAATCTTCTTCATGTTAAACTCACATCAATTTTGATAAGATCTTATGATAGAGGGTCATTAATTGTTCTTGTTAATTAATATATTTAAAGTTTATTTAATGAAAAATCTTGTAAATTCTTGAAATAATTGATACACGGTTAGAACAGTCTTACCCCCAGTTGAAAAAGTTTCTGGCCAACAAAAAGAAATCTTGTAACTAGAAATAATTGACATGAGGCCAGAACAGTATTTATTATAGTGAATAAACCTTGTCTCTAGTAAAAAAAAAAAAAAATCTTGTTACTTCTTGACATAATTGACACATGTGGCTAGTTCAGTAGTTACTATAGTAGACAAAAATTTTCATTAGTGAAATAGAAATTTATGGTGAAAAATGAGCTAAAAAATCTTGTCAAAATTTTGAAATAATTGACAAATTAATGTGGTTAAAACAATAGTTACTGTCGTTGATCAAGTTTGTTGCTAGTAAAAGGCAAGAAAAAGGATTCGTAAATCCTAACAATAGGTTTTCCTTATAATAAATAGCTAATTTATAGGGCTATAGTAATGATTGCATAAACTTAAAAGAGTCCACATAGTAATCAACTAATTATCTACGAGGGCAAAATAATAATTAATCACTTGATCAAGAATCAGGATTCCAACGAACAGTAGCCGAAAAGAGATCAGGGCTACTTGGATCTAAAAGATTTAATGACGGCAGGGACGATGGTTAGTGTTAACGATTGTGGATAAAAGTCGACAGTTTTGATTGAAAATTAAGAGGATGTGAGGAAACTGTTTAAGTATAATTTAGGAAATTATTATAATTTTTTTATTTATGAGTAAATGAGGAGTTTTTGGTTGACAAATTTTTTTAAGTGAATATTAGAAAAATTGATATTCTACAACATGTTAAAGTTAAAGACCAGGAATGAGAAGTGGAATTTACCTGACTTTTTGGATGAATAGATTATCGTTTGAAATTATATTAAGAATAATTTTTGAGTCACTTCTACTAAAGAGGATAGAATTTTTTGAATTCGATGCTCTAATAAATAATTTTTTATTACTAGTGTTCGAAGACATTTAAAGAAAAAAGGTTCAACTTGTGGATAGTATAAATTTATTTCGGGTGTTCAATATATTTTTAGACATAATTTTGTCACTTAACTCACTATTAAAAATAGACTAACTATCAGAAAGAGAATTACAAAATAAAAGAGTGCAACTCCTACTAATTGTCTATTTTATGATTGTGACAAAAAAATAGTGCAACATCTTTTTTTTCAATACAGTTTTTTAATGATTGTATGAAAACAAGTTTTATTTATTTGTAATTTTAATAAATGTCTACTACCGTGGAATAAGGAAATTACTTGTTTTAATAGAAAAACTAAAAAGAAGTTTACCATTAGTAGAATTCGGCCAGTCACTCTATGTGCTTCTATTTATTATTTGAAGGGAACACAATCAAATAGTCTTTCAACCAAAAAATTCTTTTGCAAATATTGTCTTTCAATATAAAGGATACGATGTGGTTTAAATATATAGAAATCATAAAAAGTCCTCGTGCTAAAATCATTGTTCAGAGATGGTAATATATCTTATTGGAGGTTTTTTAAATTATATTATCTATTTAATTGAGACTCTAATATACTCAGTTTTTATTTAATAAATATCTCTCTTTAATTATAAAAAAAAAAAGAGGTATGCAGCAGTTGTGCCTCTAGTTCATGTTTCTAACAATTAAAAATGTCAAAGGCAATGATGATTTTCTAAAAGTGTAGTACGGTTATCGGATAGTTGTGAGGTAATACGCACGACGAACATCAATAGATTGAGCGGTGGCATAGCGAGTTCTCGATGGCGGAATGAGGTTTCAATTCAACTAAAGTAAGTTGACATATTTTTTAAGTGTGATTCTGCAGTTAATCCTTCTTATTATTTGGTTGAATATACGACGTATGAACATACTCCCTGCTTTTGGGGCAAAAACCCATTAAAATAATATCAAATATTTGGCTTATTATTGAAAACTTCTTTTAATTATTTTTTTTGGCTTGATTTTTTTATTTTTATTTTGTTTAAATTTCTTAAATGGATGAAATGTTTTTTGGTAATTGGTGTTTCTTATAGAAGAAATTTGATGTGTATGGATTTGTGAGCGGATTTACTAACTTCATTAAAATTTAATTGGAATAAATTTATAGGCGAGCTTGAGCCCAACCCACCAACTTAAAAGACTGCCCACCTGTTTCACTTTGGATTGGGTTGGGTTGATTTGACGTGGGCTTCCAACATAACCCTTTTTCTTTTCAGGAAAATATATGAGTTTTTACTTTTTAAAAAAAATTAAGATTGCTCGTTATATTTTTAACTCAAGGCTTTATTAATCATTAAAATTAAAGTTGCACTATAAAATTGAAATCAACTTTTTATTATTTGTTAGGAGACCTAACTAGCTAGCGTCTAGCCCAGTCACATGGCCAAATTTTAGATCTTTTATTTTAAATAATCGGGCTAGCCAACATAAACAGATTATAAGTTTAATAAAAATGTGAAAACAGATTAAAACTTTGAATTACATTTAGATTTTAATTTGTTAATTTTTATTTTACATGTAAAATGATTGTTCAAAAATAAAGAAATTTTACTTAAATTTCTCTCTTATTTAAAATGAATTATAATTTTTAATTAACTTAAGTTTACTTAAATACGTGTACTAATTTATACTTGATACATATATGAATTTATGCATTCATATTTCAATATGAATTATAATTTATATACTATAAATAAATATATACCATTAGCTCATAGGTCACTAAATTCAGTCTCATTACTCTTGAGTCTTAAGAAATATTTTTTGAGAGCATCTTACATATTTTATTATCTTCTTGTTAGCCTTATAAATACTTTGTGCATATATAACAACTTTTTATTTATTAAATATTAATTTTAGCATTAAAGTATTTTTTTGTGTGTAGAAAGATAATATTATTCTTCAAAATAAAGTTTTGCAAATAAGGAAGAAGAGGAGGATGGTGCTCTATGAAATTTATGACAAAAATTTAAGATAATAAGATAATAAGAAAATTTAATTATTAATTAAAAATTAATAACGAATATGATTTTAATATAAATAAATGTTGAAAATATAAATAAAGAATTATATTATTATCATTATTCACATCCCAATTAGGTTGGAACAAATTTGTTACTTTCCTTTTTCATATAAAGTGAACGGGGTAATGAACTGGTCACAGTCGAAAATTTTTAAAAAACAAATGAAATTGAAAAAAAATAATAATAATACCAGTTCCAAATGCAGCAGCAGCACATCGGGTGATGAATTTTGAAATTATATCAAGCAAAGCCATCAATCATTAACCATTTATAATGCAAAAAAAATTTATATCCAACAATCTTACAGAGTTCATATGTAATATCTAATAAACAATTCATTTAAAACTACATCATCTGCAAGTGACTTCGTTCTTTAGTGGAGACATGATGCTATTTTAATAAAGCTTTTTGTTTGGCTCAATGACTGACCCAACGAAGCTAATTTTAACCGAGGAGTGCTGGCCTTGAAGAGATTTATTCTATTACATACGAGAAATACTATATATATATATTTTTTAATATCTCAAAATTTTTATTTTAAATTAATGTATTATATAATAAAATAATACAATTTTTAAAATTATTTATTATATTATTTTATTATATAATAATTACTTAATATATTATTTAAGATAAAAAATTTGAGAGATTATTTAAAAAATATAATATTACATATTTCAAATTATATTTCAAAACAAGATGTATTAAATAATTATTAAATAGTAAAATAATATAAATTTTAATATTATTTATTACCCTATTTTATTATATAACAATTATTTAACATATTAATTTTTCATATAATTTAAAATATATAACATTATTCATTACATATTTATTTAATTTTCTCTTTTGTAGGATGCGGTGACTTATCTAACCAATGGAAGCATGGACTGCCAAAGCTTGTTTACTTGACGCTTAAGCGCTCACTTGCGCAATTAGGAGATTGGCCTATGCTGGGGATTTACTCTCTATTTAATTGATGTCCGATGCGTTGACTTTTCTGACCAATAGAAGCTTTAGATCAAACGCAAAATCTGCTGAATACGGTAAGCATGCGCCGTTAATTAAAACTTGTTAACTCTATTATTTTAAGTTAAAATCAAAAGAGTTAGTTGGCTCGTGTTCATTGCACAATAGAAAATGCAAGGGATACAATTATTTTCGTTTTGTTTTTTCTTTAGAAGTTTAAACAAGTGGTATAATGGTACCACGTATAGAAAATGAAATCGGAAAAAAATTATTTTTATATATTAATTTTTTTAAGAGTAATATTATATTCTCTAATTCAATTTTATATATGATATTTTTATTGATATCTTAAATAATAATTAGATAGTAAAATAATATAATTAATAATTTTATAAGTTATAAAAAATTAACCTCTAATAAATACCTAACACATAAAAATATTAAAATTATAATTATAAGTGTAACATTACTTTTTTAACTTTAAAAAAATACGCACTATGAAAGTTCATATGCTAACACAATTAAAAGATTATGCAAATTGCACTTAATTGTATTGTTCGGGCAGTAATGACGGTGCACTTTTATTTTAAGGTCAAAAATTCAAATTTTAATTTAAAAAGGTCTTCAGAGTTTTATTTTTTTTTAATTATTAGTAATTATAATTTAACAGTTGTAGTACTTATTAGTAATTATGATTTAAAATGTACACTTTATAATTAACTGTTGTAATATGAGATATTTATATTAAAAAAAATTATACAAATGAGGTGATCGAATCCATGTCATTAGACAAAATACAGATGTGCTTTAATTTGTTATCTTATGCTGCCTTCCAAAAGTTTAGACTTTCTGAAGTGATAAGGGATACTGTCGATTTAATAATTTTCCCTTAATTCCGTCGAAGTTTGCTTTTAAAAAAATGTCAATTAAATTGGAGTTAAAATTGAGATCAAACCCATACGTTAGGAAATATAATAAATAAAAGAAAAATGACAGACTTGCATAAAATGCAGAAACACCTATTAGAATTGAAGGTTTATTATTTTTCGCAAACTCTAAAAGCTGTAAGCTTGAATAAATTGATCGTATGCAAAAAGATCCCTCACTTAGTCGTCTACTTAATTATTTCACCTGTCATTGGTCTAACATCGTTTATTCTACGTGATTAATACATAGTAACAATAATATCTACACCCTATCTATTGATACGACGCAAGAATTGACAGAGCATTTAGAAATTTAAAATATGATTAACTTTGCGCATTATTGCTGTCGCTAGGTATTGATAAGGCGATCAGCCGAATTCTTCTCCAATTGTCACGGTTTATTTTAATAGTTGATGCATGTTTTCCTCTCTAATCCTAATTAAGTTTTGTTTGTTTCTCATTGTAATCAAGTTATTTATAAACGTAGCACTATATTTATATAACTAAAATATAAAATTTATATTTTAATTAATATATAATTAATCAATGATTATTACTTATCAAATGATTATTAAATTTTTTTATACTTATTAATATGATAATTATATATAAATATATTTTTTTTAATTTTTACCTTAATGATTATATTTACATAATATATATGTACATATAATTTAACCTTTATGCTTTGATACATCTCATTACTTTTTAAAAAAATTCATAATGTCTGTTCGGTTATGTTACAAAAGAGAAACACTTTGAAGTGTTTTCTAAAGGCTTTTTGAGATTTCGAAACACATGCATTTCTCAAATATGTTAGCTGAAAACTGTATTGTTTCATTTAATTTAATTTAAAGATATATATAGAGAAATTTAGAAGAAGGAAGTAAAACGGGACTTGAAAACACAAAGAAAATGAAGAAATCACGAAAAAAGCTGCTAACGCCGCGGCACACAGGGCTGAGCGCCGTGGCGCTCAACATAGAAACCCAGCGCCGCGGCGCCCAGACGTGTCAAGATGTCTGTTTTGATTCGGGATTTCGAGTTTTGAGAAATTTTAAACTTCCAAAATAAGTGGACTCTTACTCCAACAAGGAATAGGGTTAGTAGACACGAAATACACCCTATATAAACACTTGTAAACCCTTGTTTAAAATTAAGCATCTAAGGTTTCAAGATGTAACCATAAGAGAGAATAGAGGAGCTAGTAAGCATTAAGTGCGTGGTGCACTAGGGTGTAACCTTTGGGGAGTATTTTTTCTTTAGGTTCTTTGAGTGAATAAAAGAGAAACACCATAGATCTTTTTGGCTTAGATGCTCAGGCTATTCTTGTATTCCTTGTAAAAATCTCTTATGAAGAGATACTAAGAGATTTTAGGGAGTTATGGTGATTAAGGGTAAATACTTAGAGGTCTTTATGAGAGATACTAAGAAGTCTTGTGGGATCATTGATGATGTAAGAAGATACTTAATAATCTATTTCAATAATAAGAAGCTGGATCATAGATCCTCCGTGGATGTAGATAATTTTGAGCCGAACCACGTATATCTTGTGTCTTGTTGATTAATTTATTTTTTTTATCTTTATTGGTGTATTAATCTTATGTATTCTTTCTTATGGTATTAAATTAGAATTTTTTATTACGCATAAAATAAAAAAGTATCAAAATTATGACTTAATTAATACTATAAAAGTATTAAATTAAAATATATAATTTAATATCCGCAACATTTAATTTTGATGAAATAACGCCTCTAGGGTTTGCGTTTAAAAAACCGATATAATTTTTAATTATGTATCGATTTGATTCATTTAAATATTTTGAGCAATGACAAATTAATGCTATTGACACCGCACCCAACGACACAGAAGCTTGACCATGTGAAATGCAGGAAAAATACGATTATTATTTACGCGTTAGCTATCGGGACAAAATATGATTGAAGCAAAACTTAGTTCAAGACTTCAAATGTATGTGCTTCACGCATAAGTTTGAAATTCTACAAGTGCTTTAGATAATTTTTGTTGTGGTGATTCTACTTTCTAATTAAGCATTGAAATATGTACATTGCCTGTTGTCTTGCTTCAAAATTTTTTAAAACAAAGCAAACCGTGAAATCTTCATCGTAATAGCATTACTTTCCACTGTTCTAATTATTTACAGTGGCTTATTAAGAAAAGAAGATTTCGCGTTGAAATTCTGTTTCTTGTAACATAAATTCAAAGGGTGCGTGTCCAACGTTCCAGGACCAAAATAGGGCCTGTAAATTTTTCTAGCGGTCAAACTACGCGGACGAATGAAAACTTCAACAGTAAAATAATGCAATCATAATTGATTCTTTATATGCCGTATTGCTGCTGTTCTTCCATGAATTATGCCATTTTAATATAATTTTTGCTCTTCATGAATATTTTTATTATGATGTAACCGTTCAGAACAGATTCCAATTGCTCGTCTAGAAACACTGTGGAGTTTGGATGTTATATAAACCTTTTTTACTTGAATTACACTAGCCAAATGGAGTTTGATACAACTGATTAATATCAAAATTTTATAAAACAAAGCAAACCGTGAAATCTTCATTATAATGGCATTAATTTCCACTGTTATAATTATTTACAGTGGCTTGTTAAGAAAAGAAGATTTCGCGTTGAAATTCTGTTTCTTGTAACATAAATTCAAAAGGTGCGTGTCCAGCGTTCCAGGACCAATGAAACAACTAGCAGAAAATAGGGCCTGTAATTTTTTCTAGCGGCCAAACTACGCGGACGAATGAAAACTTCAACAGTAAAATAATGCAATCATAATTGATTCTTTATATGCCGTCTTGCTGCTGTTCTTTCATGAATTATGCCATTTTAATATAATTTTTGCTCTTCATGAATAATTATTTTATGATGTAACCGTTAAGAACAGATTCCAATTGCTCGTCTAGAAACACTCTGTGGAGTTTGGATGTTATGTAAACCTTTTTTACTTGAATTACACTAGCCAAATGGAGTTTGATACAACTGATTAATAGCAATGACGCCAGAAGGCTCCCACAATTGTGACGGAAGTTGGCATTAAACCCTAAAATATACGTCTAGTGAACGTTGTTTAATAAAAGGACAAATTTGTACTCTTGACTTGACATCTTTCCCTATAAATATGCAAAGTTTATGCATCTATCCAGACCATTAAACCAAGCCATCTGAAACCTTCTTTCTATTAGGCTCATTCATCTTTCCATCTTCTAAAGAAGGTTGATCTTTTGAGATCAATGGCCATGCAAAGCTCAAAACCTTATGCAGCCCTTCTAGCTAGTCCTGGAATGGGGCACCTCATCCCAGTACTCGAGCTAGGCAAACGCTTTGTCACTCAACATGGCTTTCAAATCACCATCTTTGTTGTGGCAACCGATGCCTCAACTGTTCAGTCCCAGCTTCGAAACTTACCAAATCCTAATCTCTTTAACATTGTATCACTCCCGTCAGTGGACATCTCCGGCCTAGTTGACCCGGATGCATCAATAGTAACAAAGATAATCGTGATGATGCGCGAATCCTTACCAGCCTTACGATCTGCAATCTCCACAATGAAGCTTCGCCCAACAGCTCTGATCGCAGACTTGTTTGGAACCGAAGCTCTAACGATTGCTGATGAGTTTGAAATGTTAAAGTACGTGTTCATTGCTTCTAATGCATGGTTTCTTGCAGCAACACTATATTTTCCCACCATTAATAAGAAGCTGGAAGAACAACACATTAACCAAAAAAATCAGCTTATGATTCCAGGTTGCAAACCGGTTCGATTCGAAGATACCCTTGAGGCCTTTCTGGACCCAAAAGACCAGGTGTATGCTGAGTATTTACGTCTAGGGCTAGAGATACCAACAGCCGATGGAATTTTGGTCAACACATGGGAGGATTTGGAGCCCACAACACTTGGTTCCATGAGAGATACCAAGATGTTAGGCCAAGTCAGCAAGATACCAGTTTATCCAATCGGTCCCATGGTTAGACCGGTTGCACCTTCAGCTAGGAAGAGTACTGAATTGGAATGGCTAGATATGCAACCTACCGAGTCAGTGATTTACGTGTCATTCGGAAGTGGTGGGACTCTATCAGCCAAACAAATGATCGAGCTTGCATGGGGGTTGGAGCTAAGTCAACAGAGATTTATTTGGGTGATGCGCCCACCCATGGAAAATGATGTATCTGGATCTTTTTTCAAAGTAGGAGAGGGATCCGATGACACGCCCAATTATTTGCCAGATGGGTTCTTCACCCGCAACGCAAAAATGGGATTACTTGTCCCAATTTGGGCCCCACAAGCTGAGATTATGGGACATCCATCAGTTGGAGGATTTTTATCTCATTGTGGATGGAATTCAACACTCGAGAGTCTAGTCAATGGGGTTCCATTGATCGCATGGCCATTATATGCAGAGCAAAAAATGAATGCTTCGATGCTAACGGAGGAGATCGGGGTGGCCATCCGATCAAAGGAGTTGCCAACGGAGAGCTTAGTGAAGAGGGAGGAGATAGCGATGATGCTGAAAAGGATCATGGTGGGCAAGGAAGGACACGCAATAAGAAGTAGAGTCAAGGAACTAAAATACAGCGCACAAAAGGCTTCAACCAAGGGTGGTTCCTCTTACAATTCACTGTCACAGGTTGCCAAAGAATGCGAGATAAACTTCCAAGGCTTAATAGCAAGGGTCCAAGGTGCATGAATAAAACAAAATGATTGCTACTAATTGTATAATATGCTATTACTATCATCGCAAGTGTTTTTTTTTTTGGGTGTATGTTCTTTATTATCTTTTTTGTTAATGAGAAATGGAATTAAGAAAGGGAACTTTGTTCGTTTTCAAGTGCGGCAGCTTTTCATTAATCATCATTCCTTGAGGCCGTATGTATTTTATCAAAGGAAACGCAAGATTTCATGATTATAAGAACTTATAGGATCAACAAAAATATGCTTAATTGCGAAAGATGGTTGTGCACCAGACGATATCTAAAAAAAAAAAAAAATTTAAGGTTTTTGACATGGAAACGCATATGCATGATAATCAGTGCATATTTTGTACATATTGAGTTATATCTAGTTAAGTTTTGTAAAAATGTTGTTGTTAGCCTGTTAATGAAAATGAATGAACAGGTTATTTTCATAAATATCAACTCATATCTTATAATAAAAAATGAAGGAAATAATATAAGATTATTGTTATATTGCTGTCTTTGAAATTATGTCTAATCCTTGAAATTATGTCTACAAACATGAATATGGCACGAGATTACAAAAATCACCAGAACTGTGTTGTTAGTTAGCTGGTTAACACTTTTGCATAGTAAACATAGAATACTAAATACCAAACTTGAGTATGGAAACTAAAAATGTTGAAGTTACTGAAGAAAGTTTATTGAAATTAAATTAAATTGTATATAACATTATTATTTGAAGAGAAAGTCCAATCCAGAGAGAGTGCCGACGCCCAATGTAGGCATTTCATGAAGGCAAATATTTTCTTTTACTAGCTGCTGCCCATACGTGGTGTTAGGATAAATACAGCCAAGCCACTGAGGGTATTTAGTCCAATCATGTCCAAAACATATGATGCTATTTTAATATAACATTTGTTTGAGTCAATAACTGACCCAACGAAGCTAATTTTAACTGAGGAGTGTCTGATGCTGGACTGAAGAGATTTACTCTATTAACTATTATAAGTAATTATATATATTTTAAATTAATGTGTCAAAGATTTTTAGACATTAAAATAGTTTAATTTTAAAATAATCTCTATTTAATTGATGACGGATGCGTTGACTTTACTGACCAATAGAAGCATGGATCAAACGCAAAATCTGCTGAATACTTATTAATTATTTGATGCTAAGCACTCCCTCGCGCAATTAGGGGATTTTCCCTGGAAGAGATTTACTCTGTTATTTAATTATGTCGGATGTTGTCGGGGGCGGAGTCGAAAGTATGGACGAGGGATCCTAAAATACTAACTTAACAAAACTTGAGGGTCAAATAGGGGTGATAAAATTTTGCACGTCGGAGTTGGAGTTTTACGAGAACCTATTTGGGTAAGGTTATTTTTATTTTATGAGTTTGATTTAATTTTTAATTTAATTTTATAAGTTTTAAAATATTTTATTTTATTTTAATCTGTTTGTAAAATTTTATTAAATATAGCTAAAATTTTATTTTTGATTATTTATTAATAAATTTGTCTTCAGTTATTATATTAATTAAAAATAATTATCGTGCGCCACCATAAAATGGTGGGGCGGTGGCATGCATCGCCCTCACCGTTGGACGGATTGGCTGGGTAAGGTGGTAGCTACTGTGCGCCACCGTGGAACGGTAGGGTAGTGACGTGCACCTCCCCCACCATTGGACAGATCAGCGGCTAATTTGTCTAATGGTGTGAGCGGTGCACGCTACCGCCCCACCGTTCGACAACAAACAGCGGTGGCCACCGCCTCCTATAGTATTTTTTTTCACTTTTGGCATATCTACGATATTCTGTTGACAAAAAAATCCTACAATTGTGTAAATTACAAAATTTTGGGTCGAATCGCAATTGGTCACCGACGGCCGGTTGACTACTAACGACGATGGCGACGACTGCTCTCTTTTTATTTATTTTATTTTATTATTTAAGTGACAAATCAACAATTGACCGTGGATATTTTGTGTCAGGCTATTTTAAAATTTTGTGTAGAGTGACTGTTTTACCCTTTCAGTGTTAAACTTAACAAAATCTTACTAACGGACTAGAACAAAATTAAATTTTTTGAAACTCATAGAATAAAATTGAGAATTAGATCAAACTCGTGGGACAAAAATGTCCTTATCCCGAACCTATTTTAAATAAAAAATAATTTATATTATATTTAAATATTATTTTTGGGATAGAGTGAATTTGGATACAATAAGTTAAACCCAAATTAAATTCGGATTAAGTTTAAGGATAAGTTGATTTCTTACAAATTCACTTCAAATACTCAACTTAAAAATAAAATTAAAAAATTGTGTAAAAAAATTTACTTATTTATACAAATCAAAGTTAATTACGTGCTAAATTTGAATGCATAAAATTTACTTCCATTATATTTTAAAAAACTTTAATTCTTATTTATTTATTTATTTATTAATTATTTGACACTTATTTTCAAATTGGTGTGAACTCATTTGTTAGTAAAAAAAGAGATGAAGATGAACAAACAAAAGAAGTAAATAATTTTATTACCATTTTAAAGTTTTTAGCCATCACTCGTCTAACTCAAAATTTCTTTTACTTTGTATTATAAATTTGTGAAGAATCTTAATAGAGACTTGATGTTTTGATTACAAATGAAGCATGATGATTTATATGCCAAAGTTCAAAGAAACTATTAATTTTTGCGATTTTTGAATTTAAATCTATGTTATTGATTTTTAAAATTAGCAGTTGAAGACTCGATATAGTTTATGTGATTGTACAGGGTAAAAGACTATTTCACAAAATTGAATCGGTGCAAATAAAATAGTATTTAAAAATAAAAAAAACAATCGGGTATAAGATACTCATGAGAATCTCTAACTCCAAACTTGAATTACATATATTATGATAGGACCCGACCCGAGCCCTCTGATAAGGGTTCATTAAGTCTAATGTTTCAATCTTTTAAACTTAATATTTGTTCGTAGAAATTAAGATTATTTGGCTTTTGATGTATTTTATTATTATTTTTGTAGGTTTGCAGTCAATGGAACAATTAGGGCCGGAACTCTAATGAAAAGAAGTCAAAAATATCAAATTGCTACAGTACTCATGAACAGTAATTTGAAGAGATAAACTTATAAATAGAAGGCCAAAAATTCTAATTGGGAAAAGAGAGGAGAACAAAAGAGGTAAAAACTTAGAGAAAGAATTCACAATACAAAATCAAATATCAAAGCCAAGAAATCAAGATTCAAAATCAAGATTCAAGCTTCAAGTCAAGATTGAGCGAGAAGCACATCAAGGAGTCACTTTGATTAGTTATTCTTTACTTTCTTTATCATTATATTCTTATTCTTGTTAATATTTATGAATTGGTTAGATATTTTTGATTTTGTGATGGGCTAAATTGTTCATCTAGTGTTAAACTATATGAACCTAGTATGGATTTAGATTGTGTTAATTTTTAGTTTATAAACTTGATACATTCAATTAACTCATTTTATCTTGTGTTTAATACTTTTATTATATTTGATCAATATTTTGAATGATTGAGAAACCATAATTAACTCGACAGACGAATTCATGTGTTTAGCCTAGAATAGTTTGATGCATGATCATAGGGTAACAACTATGAGTTCTATCTAGGATAGACATATACCTAGGTAGTATGTATGGTATAATTTAGACTTGATTTTAATGAATTACATTCTGATTTGATTACCATAGACATATAAGTGATTGTTAGAATGCGTAATATAGTCACTTGACCATCGACAAAGGCTTGTGATAAGATTAATGTCTAAGCCAATCAATTGGCATTAAGGGATTAACTAAGAAGTTATAAATCTAATAAAATACTACGGGACGAGTCAAAATCCTAGATTATCTTTATTTGTGAATTCTACCATTTTCTTTTATTTAGTTTAATTGATAGAGTTAGATTAGTTAAATAAATTTCAAATTTTAGTTTTCTAAATAAAATTTAAGTAAGTACAATTTTAATACTTGATTTATAAAATTAGATCCCATAGTCCCTGTGGGATCGATACTTGAACTTAAAATCTTATATTACTTGATATGATAGCGTGCACTTGCACTTAGTTAGTATAGCATCACCCTCCTCAAGAATCGAGATAGATCCTACGATGATATAGGACTAACATACTCTTTACTCATACATTTGATACAACGTGGTTACCTGTCTCAACAAAAGTGTACACGTGTACTCTAATATACATAAAGATTTGCAATACACAGACTGAGACACTTATGCAGCTATACGTGTTGTGAGCCAACCTCAAAATGTGAAGATTGTATCACACTGCACTAATTCTTGTGATAACTTGAGAAAAATAGATAAATAGAAAAAATGGTAAGCTTGTGGCTCAGTGAGTAGATATAATCTGAAAATATTAAATACTTTATATGTATTGCACATGTATAAATCTGTAAAATAAAATAATAATGAAACTGTATATTGAGTATCAATAAACTTATACTGAAAGTATGAGTTATCATAAAATCAGTGTTAAAACTAAAATCATTACATAATATTAGGATCTAAAAATCTGAAAATATAAACTATTATAAAATCTATTATAAAGCTGAATATATATAACATAACTTTGGAAACATGTACTACATATATATTGAAAATCATACCAAACTTGTACTCGAGGAAAAACTCGTGTAGCCTAGTGGAGTAACTCACGTACAGGCAAAGCGGAGAATTTAAACTGGTCTAACCTGGCGGAATGCTGCATCGCTCGAGCAGAGCAAACTAAATTGGTCTAACGCATGCGCAGAGCAACTACACTAAAAGGGAGGGTACGTATATGGTGGTTCAAAAACTACTACTATATAATATCACGACCATAATTATTCTGAAATAATTATTTCTGTACTGAACGTAATTATAAATTATACTATAATAAATTCTAAAAATATTTATGAATATACTAATTAATATAAATATTTATCTGTCTAAAATAAATCATGGCTAAATCTGATAATGTGTAATTAAATCATAAATTGCTGTATTAAAAAATATAAAATATATATATATATCCACTCACTAAAATGCGCTAATCCTAAGCTAGGTTTGGATTCTGAGATCTACTCGCTATCGAAACACCTCTTATATCATAGGGTGTAAAAATATAATATTAGTACCAATACGTATTATAAATATTAAAATATAATTATTCTAACATCGTAAAACTGTTACCCGTTGAAACATTGGGTATAATTCTAACTACCAAAACTGATTTCCTAAAATTTCTCTATTTTTTTCTCATAGATTCTCTTTTTCTTTCTTCCTGCTTCTCTTCTTTTTTTCTTTTCTTTCCCTCAGCTTTTCTTTCTTCTTCTTTTTCTTTTTTCTTTCTCTTTTTCTTTCTTCTCTTCTTTCTTATGTTTCAATTGACTTCTATTTCTTCTTGAGCAAAATGAAATAAATATTCTTCTTTAAATAACGACTTTGGCCGTGCATGAGACCCAATCTGTAAACCATCGCTTGCAAATATATTTAATATTTTATTCTAAATTTTTTCTTTGTGATTACGTTTAGCTACTGCTTGAAATATATGGCACGTGTACTACATATTAGGTATGGAGTGGATATGAGAAATCTCGCACCATTTAAGTATGGGGATAAAAATTGTGATTCCCATCCCAACTTGTCCCATTGCCACCCTTGTTGTGTGATTTCTATAACACAAACTAATACAAGTACACGTTATTGCAATAAGTAATATATGATACGTAGAGTGTCGATCCCATGAGAAATTGTTATTACTACTTGCTAAGTACTAAAATTATGTTCCTTTATTCTTATTCAAGCTATTGGCAATTTAAAGATTGTTATATCTAAACCAACTAAACAAAAAGAATAATTACAAAAATTGAGCAAAGCGAACAAATGTGAAAGCACAAATACTCAAATGCCTAGGATTACAACAATCCCTCAATGCCTCACTTGAATTCAATTACTCTCCTTAGAACTATTAATATGAATGTTAACCAAGAACTCTAATATCCTCACAAGTATCTTTCGATGGTCAAGTGAGTATATCCCATTCAATCAATTATCTATATTTCTATGATAATCAAATTAAAATAAGATTCATTAAGTTCAAATTCTCTAAATTGTCATATATGCCATATGAGTATATTCCTATCTCATATGAAACTCATGCTTTTACACAATGATCATATATTAATTTATCTATGGCCAACACAAAATTCCCTTTTTCAAGTTCATTAAGGTTTCCAAATCAATCTAATACATTGTCATGTAATTAGAAGCATTAAGCATAGAACAAATTGAACAATTCTATACCAATATAACAAATAAGGGGAAATAATCAATCCAAGCTACATATGAGTTCACATTGTAATCTTAGTAATAAAACTTAGTTCATAATTGAAAACATAAGTTTAGAACATCTAACAACATCATTATACATGCTGGAATCAACAACAAATACGAAATTGAAGACAAAGAGAAATTTTTCTTGATGCAATGGTGATGTTTTTCCTCTAAAATGTAGAAATTCTTCTTCTTCCTCTTGATTTTTGCCTCTTGTTGTTGATTCTTACTTCCAAGACCCAAATGAAATGTTTATTTTCGTGCTCTCTACTGCCCAACACTTCTTGGCTCAACAATGTGCGTTTATATAGGTTTAGGGTTTCAAAAAGAGAACAAAAATGCCTTTAAAGAGTGCCTAGAATTCAATGCCGCGGCATTCGGGTTCAATGCCACAGTGTGGAGTTTCTGGAATTAGCGCCCTAGTCAATGGCTTGGCGCCGAATGCCCCAGCGCTCAAATCGAATGCCCCGGTATTGCACTGTTCATACACTATAGAAATTATACTATTCACTCATATTGTTCACGTTTTAAGCATTTTAGTCCCTTTTCAGATTCTTATCTCCAATAGCTTCATTTGCATCTGATTTTCAGTATTTTTGCTCCGATAGTGCTTAAACCTATAAAGCAACGTTAATATGTATAAATAGCCAAATTATTGGGATAAATTAAACAAACATCAAGTTAAGAGAATAAAATAGTTTATACAATTACACCCTATCAATCCTTAGGGTCAAATTATATATAATAGGACAAATATAATGTATAAATTATAAAAGTATAAAAATAAAATGTAAAAATGTTTATTTTTAAAGGTAATTAAGGTATAAATAATTTTATTTTAATTGAATATACGAGGGGTCATGGCCATCTCAAACCTCGATGAATCCATGCTTCGGAAAGTTATGACTTTGTACAATGAATGAGAGTATGAGTTTGATCCAACACAAATTTTATTATGAAGAGAATGTCTTTTATAAAATTGTTCTAATAAGATTACTTGATTAATTTTTTTTCTTTTATAGTAATTATGGTAAAAAAGAGAATGATCAATTTGCATATAATAAACTTGACAATTTTTTTTCTAATAAATTTAAAATAGCTAAATATCTCTTTTTATGTGTAATGGATAATAAAATTTTAAACAATTTTTGATTTAGTAGAGAAAAAGTGGCCATTTCAAATTTCAATGACAAATTAATAATTTTTTTAAAAAAGAAATGTGCTTAAAATTTGATTGAATACGCATATAAATAAGAGTAATGTTAGGCATTATAAATTGTATCTTAAATTATATCTTAAAAAGTTATGTGTCAAGTATACATTAAGTGTAATAAATAATTTTAGAATTTATACTATTTCACAATCCAATTTTTTTTGACATATTACTTTTTGGGATACAATTTAAAATGCCTAGTATTACTCTATAAATAATGTCTTACACCCATCTTAATTCAAATTCTTTTATCTGATTCATTTTATTCTCAAGTGCTGCATTCAAAAATTGAGTTCTCAATATTAATGTGGTTGGACCGTGTGGTTGAACAATTGTCCCTTATATAAAAAAAAGCCCTCTTTGACTACAGATGAACACTCCCCAAATTGAGATCGAAAAACCTTCTCTTTAATTAGCAGACTTATTTTTAACACATGGCCAAGAAATCTAATACACATAGCCAAAGAGTCCATTCTGACATGAATAGTATGTATTTGACTACTAGTAATAAGTAATCCTTCTCACTTTCCCTAAATGTCTAAGCACTCTTTATTAAGATTAATCATTCCTTAACAAGACTAATTAAGGCTGATTACTCCTTATTAAGACGTGCACGACTAATATTTCAAAGACAACTCTAAAGAATTCAAGATAAGTAAAATACGCTTAAAGAGACCTAAGATGAATAAAATTGACATCTAAAAGTTCGTGGATAAATTAAATATACATTCAAAGGACTCTATAAAAGGATAGAATGCTAAAAGAATGAGAAGTCTATCAAAAGGCATAAAACTACATTAAATTCTATAAATAAGGGTATCCTCCGTACAATAAGAGAATTCTTTCTCCAAAAAAATACTCATTTTATTATTCTTTGCACATCATCATTTTTTTCTCTAAAATACTATTATTTTAAATTTTTTTTTAAAATTTCAGATGTAATATTTTTTATAATATTACATAATAGGTATGCTGATATACATTAAATAATTACCGAGACGCTTAATAGAAATAAGATAAAGTTTTTATGATTCACCCGAACTTACTACTCTAAATATGGAGATACAGTCAAATTTCAAAGGACCTATCCTAAAAGAAATATCTACCCTTTAATACGGATAAAAAAATCAGACCCTCACGCAAAAAAAATTTAACCTTACAAAAAAAAGAATTACCTCATAATAAAAAAAAAATACTTTACATAAAAGGATTTACCATTATTTTAACTTAGACATTGAAAAGTTCTCACACTTGAACCACCGTCAATTAGTCTTAACCAATTATTTGTTTTACAATATTAAAAATTTTAATATTAAAAGGTTCTTATGAAAGTAGAAACAATCTATTCACATGCCACAACTGTTACCACCTAGTATAAATTTCATCATTGGCCAAAAATTTCGGATATGACTTCCACTTTGATCAAAAAGACCAAATCCAAGGTTAACAATTGTAATTTATTTTATTTTTTATGATAACGTTATTTTTCTACTTGTAGGTTCCTAAATTCGTTTTGTGCTTGTTCTGAAGTATACATCTTAAAAAAAAAGGTGATTATATTATATATTTTTTATTAAGCGAAAATGAAAAAAAGAAGAAACAAAATATGGGGGGACAACATCGTGCATGGCTTCTGCCTGAAAAAAAATTGGAAACTATTATGAAATATTTTTCTTATCGCCAGTCTTGGAATCGAGTTAAGCCGACATAAAGTTTTGATTTCTTGGTATACAATTGCGAGATAATTTCTTTTCTTCCTTCTTATTGGAAATTCTATGTGCAATTAATTATGAACCTTCTATTATTATATTTAATTTAATAGGTTAAAGTCAAAGTGTTAGTTGTTTCTTGTTCGTTGCAAAATAGAAAATGCAATGGGTACAATTATTTTCGTTTTTTTTTCTTTAGACTTTTAAACAAGTGACATAATGGTAACACGTGTAAAAAATGAAATGAAAAAAAATTATTTTTATATATTTTTTAAGAGTAATATTATAATTTTTAATTTTAATATTTTTTAATTTTTAATAATATATCAAATGATTATTAGATAATAAAATTATTAAAGGAGAAAACGTCATTCTCTTTTTTGAAGTTATGTCAAAACGAAAAATTTTAAGTTCAACTTAGAATTTTAACCTCTTTACGCAACGAAATAACTAATTAATTAAGTAAATTGTAAGAATCCAAAGCAAAAAAATAAAAGAGCATAACACAATCTTACGTGGTTCGGTCAATTACCTACATCTACGGTGAATCCAAAGATCATAACCTCTCTTATTATAACTCTCTAGAGATATTATAAGAAAAAACTCAATCTGAAAAAACCTCAAAAGAACCTAATGTTTAGTGAACCCTTACTCTACCACAAACAATGATCACCCAAACGACGGTTCCACCCTAGCGCACATAAGCACTTAGTGTTTACCCAATTCTTCCCATTTCTTAATGTTTGATCTCAACTAAAAGGTTTACAAGTGTGTTATATAGGGTGTATTTGCGTGCCTACTAACCCTATTCTTTATTGGAGTAAGAGTCTACTTGTTTTGGAAGTTCAAAACTAAAAATTTTGAAAAAAAACGGACTTCTGACGCGTCTGGCGTCGCGGCGCTGGGCATTATCGCGCCCATTGTTGCGGTGCTGGGGACCCAGCGCTGCGGTGCTGGGTTGCTATCCTGGGCGCTGTGGCGCTTAACCCTGACAGCGCCTATCTCGCGTTTTCTTGTTTCCTTTATATCTTTGAGTCCCGTTTCGCTTCCCCCTTCATGTCTCACACGTCTTAAACTTCTCCATACGTGTCCCACACATTTTAAATTTCTTGTGACTCTCCATTTTGATATTCATCTCAATTCTTGTCCAACCTAAATTATTGAATCATTAATTTTTTAACAAAAATAATAATTAATAAATTTAATAAATTATAAAAAATTAACCTCTAATAAATACCTAAGCCATAAAAAAATTAAAACTATAACTAGAAAATATTGTATTATTATTTTTAAACTGTAAAAAAGAGGCACGATTAAAGTTCATATACGGACGCAACTAAAAGATTATTCAAAATAGGTGATCGAGTACATGTCATTAGACAAATGACAGATGTGCTTTGATTTGTAATCTTATGCTGCCTTCGAAAAGTTTAGACTTTCTGAAGTTATAAGGATACTGTCGATTTATTAATTTTGTTTTTTTCTTATTTGATAATTTCCCCTTAATTCCGTCGAAGTTTGCTATAAAAAAAACTGTCAATTAAATTGGAGTTAAAATTCAGATCAAACCCATATGTTAGGAAATACAATAAAGAAAAAACATGACAGACTTGCATAAAATGCAGAAACACCTATTAGGATTGAAGGTTTATTTTATATTTTTATTAATATATCACCAATTAATAATTATTATTTATTAAATAATTGTAAATTTTTTTTTATTGATGTGATAGTTATATGTAAATATACTGTTTTTAATTCTTGCCCTAGGCGTAGCTAGAGTAATATCGCGAATGTACTTTATATTTGTGGCCGTCTAAATTTAAATTAAAAAAAACAATATCTTATAGGTAAAATATCTCCATCTAATTTTAAAAAATAATTAATCTTTTTTAATTCTCTTGATAGGCTGATATAGTTGTCAACATAACTAATAACAAATAAGCAACCGCTAAAGATTGAAGATTGATCATGTGAAATGCGATACAACTATGATCATTTTGTATGCGTTAGCTACAGAAACATAAGATGACCGAAGCAAAACTTAGTCCAATACTTCAAATGCATGCGCTTCACGCATAAGTTTGAAATTCTACAAGTGCTTTAGATAATTTTCGTTGTGATAATTCTACTTTCTAATTAAGCATCGAATATGTTCATTGCCTGTTGTCTTGCTTCGAAATTTTATAAATAATGGCATTATTTATATTTACGGCGGCTTGTTAAGAAAACAAGATCACGCGTTGAAATTATGCTTCTTGTAACATAAATTCAAAAGATGTGGGTCCAACCTTTCAGGACCAATGAAACAACTAGCAGAAGACACGGCCTATAAATTTCAAACGGTCAAATTACGTCGATGAATGAAAACTTTAACAGTAAGATATTACAAATTTACAATCATAATTGATTCTTCGTATGTTCCTTCATGAATTATTGCCATTTTAATATAATTTCTGCTCCTCATAAATAATTATATTATAATGTAATCGTTCAGAACATATTCCAATTGCTCGCCTAGAAACAATTAGGTGTTTGGACGTTATTGTTAGTATTTTAGTTTTTATTACCTTACTTACAAAATATAGTAAAAGTATATCAAATATCAAAATTAATAAATTATACAAAAAATATGCAAAATTTAATATGATTTATCTTAATTTGAATTATATCTAATTGAAATTTAGTTATTCAAAATAGTATTAGAGCGTGATTTTGAATCAAAAACTAATGAAAAAATAATATGAGGTTGAGAACGCACTGAATTGATTAGAATGTGACAAAAATAGAGAGCCGAAAACAAGAAAGAGCTTGAAAATGCGAGGAGGCCACTTCTAGACGTTGGGGCCACTGCCTCAAGGCAGTTAGGCTGGTGCGTCAGCTCATGGCATTGCAACACTGGTTTCTCGTTTTGAGCATAATTTCACATTTTTTAAGTCGATTTTATACTTCTACACGCATGGACTCCTATTCCAACTTGATATCAGATTTCTAAGGTATTTTAAAGCCTATATAAACTTTTATAAATTCATTATAATGGTATGCATCAAAGAAATATCAAGAGAGAGAATATAGAGCTTAGAGAATACGTAAGTACTGAGTATGCAACAGAGTGTTGTATAAATCCTTAGAGGGCTCATTCTATTGGGTATTCTCTGTAATCTCTTAAGTGATCTTTGTGATTATTGAGTGGTTCATTGGTAATTATTGAGTAATAAAAGAAGTTAGAATCTCGTGACCCACTGTGAACGTAAATAATTTACTGAACTATATAAATTCTTGTGTGATTGATTGTTTAGTCTATTCATTATGTGTGATCTTTTTCATTCTTGAATACTTGTGAGGTGAAGACTTCAGCATGAAAAATCCCAACCAATCCACTATAATCTAATAAAATAAAATACAAGAGTACACTAAATATTTTTTTATATGACTCTCACATAGTTTCTCTTTCATAATTTTTTCATTAATCCTCTAACCTCTTTATATAATGAGTAATATTTAATTTCTTATTGAATTTGTATTCTTAATCATTGTATAACTTGGACTTTATCTTTAATAAAGTAAATTTTATGAGGAAACTAATAATTTAGAAATCTCATAAACCAACTCAAATAAAGTAATTTAAATATTTCTTAAATAAGTTTAGTTTAATTCTATATTGTCTCATCTAAACCAAACTTTCATATCTTTTCAATAGACCATATTTGATTTAATTTCTTTATGACTTCCCTTAAGCTAAATTCTAGTTTTTCTATCTATAGAAACTATGTATCATACTCGCTTAGGTCTTTTTATGAAAATCAATTTACCTACCACTTCTGTAGATAAATATTTTTTTTTCTCACATGCACTCATTTTTTTTAATCTAGTAACTTGTTAGATCCATCTCATTGAGTTTTTTTTTAAACTCAATTGAGATTTTTAATTATTAGGACCACTCTATTCTTAAATAATTTTTTGTGTAGTAACCAGTATCCATAACCGGTAAGAATATGTATATTTATATATATAAATATACGTATTTTATTTGTATGTGGGTGATCCTTGATTTATATATTGTTATTAGTAGTGTTTTTATAGGTTAAGGATATACTATTAGTATTGGGTTTATTTGCAAGACTTTGGAATTATTTTAGGGACCAAATTGTTATACTTTGAAAGTTTTGGGGGTGAATTCGTAAATACCAAAAATTAACCACTTAGTATAAAAATACACTTTTAAAAACCCTAATTCTCTCATTTTGGTCGAGCTACCCATTTTAAGAGAGAGAAGAGAGAAATAGAGGAGAGAGAAAGAGGAGAAGAAGAAGAAAAAGAAGAAGAAATTGAAATTTTGAATTTCAAGAGGTATATCATACGTATTTCTCAATTTATTGGTATTAATTAAGTTAATTCCTTTAAGTTTTGATTTCTGAAAATATGTATAATTGAGGATTTGTTGTGTATTTCGTAAGATCATATGAGAATTGATGATGATCTATAAGATAGTTTGATAAATCATGATGAATTATGAAATTTCTGCTGGATAACCTCTTGATCTAGGAATTTTATAAATTGTTGTGATTCGATTCTGGTTTTGAATTTTGCGTATATGAAATTAGACATGTTTAGGATCATCTGAGACTTTGAATCGACTGAAAATCTCCGAAATTGAATTTTTAGTGAATTTACCAAAATGACCCTGGAATTCTGGAAATTTCCTGTGTAAACAGTATGATACAGTGGAAAATAATTTTTGACCTGCTGAATGATCTTTAAAAATTATGAATTTGTGGAATATGATAATTTTATATGTCTAATATGATATACTCGGAATTGAGAATTTGGATCAATGTGGTTGAAGTGTTATGAATTTCTAAAGTGTATCAGCTCATTGTAGTATTTGATTAACAGATTTTTTAAAGTTATGAAATAAAATAGTTTTAAAATACTTTTGGCAGTTATTTGGAAGCCAAATATTTATCATGGACTGAGATATGTGTCAAGAGTAATTATGTGGTAGTTTTATAATTTTTGAGTTAGTATATGATTTTATAAAATTAGGAGATTGAATACTGTTCAGTAAGTATCTTGATCCTGTCAGGTTTGTAGTTTGGATTCGATGGTGTGTATGGAATGGATTGTGTAGGAATTTTGATATAATATTCATATATAAGAAGTATATATGAGTCAAGAATGATATATTCTGATTTCGGAGTAATTGGACATCATTTGATGTATTAGAAATTTTTGTTAAGTGTAAGTGGTCAGAATGACAGGTTTTGAGAAACCAAATATTTAGACCAATTTGATGTGATAAATGCATTGTGTATAATTTTGTAAGCTATTTAAAGTATTTTGTGTGAATTGTGAGGCTTATGAAAGGATTAATCTCCATTGATAGGTTAAGGAGATTTAAGCCTTGTAGCTGAAAGTGTTAAGAGGTAAGTATACTAGACTTTTTACTGAAATCACAATAAACATAGTAATTGTTTTGTATGATTTTGCAAATGGGGTTAAGAATATGTTTATGTTATGTCAAAGTATATTTTGATATGAAATGTGAATATATGTTTCTGAATGTGAGCATTGACATTGAGCATGGACATACATGTGTTTTGTAAGTGAGCTTTCAAAATAAGATGTGTTTAATAAAGAAAGCTTTTGAAGTGTAATATGTCCATGAGAAATATTTTGTATTTTGAGGGTACTTGAACTCACTGTTAACTTAGTAGGCATTTTATGTGATTTGTGGAGCCTTTATGTGTGGCATTTCCTTTGGGATTGGTATATGTTATGTGTTCCGTATGTAGGGAGGATCCTATTGGTACCTAAAGGAAGAGTGAGTCATCACATTCGTGTGGTGGCGTATTGGTGCATGTGAGAGGACTCACCGATGATCAGGGTGAGGGTTTGGCTTTTACCTTCGGGCATAAGCATTATATATGTGTTATTCAAGACCTCACTTGTACTATTCCTCTCATACGGTATGTCACCTACGAGTGACATTTGGCTCATTATGTGATACGTGATATGTAAGTCCTACTAAGTAGTAGTTGAGTGATGGTATTCCTATTATGTGTTTTGAAAGAATGTGTAAACGCTTACATGATATGTGATTTGATAAGATTATGATTTTGATTGATCACAGCATATCATACATATGCATTGTGTACATATATGTATTTGTATTTGATATATGAAAAATTAGTATGCTTACTGAGTTTTATACTCATTATAGTTTATGGTGATTTCAGGTAAATAAGGTACATGTGTGCTTAGCGGATTTGGCAAGGCTTCTGCTGTTCCTTGGGTTCCCTAAGTTGCTAGGTTGTTGTGTGTTTCATTTGGGGACACGTGGGATAGGATATTTGGTTTGTCCCTATTGAATAAATACTTATGTATTATTTCATTGTGTGTGGATTGGATTTGGTTTAAGTTTTATAAAGTGTAGTTATTGGATGATTTTAAGTAAGAATTTGCAATGGATATATTCTGAGCTCCCGGTAACAAAGTTGCTACTGGTGACGTAGTAGAGTGTTAATCTCTGAGAAAACTCTGCGTATCTCCGGTTTAATAATTGTCCCAGTCATAATTCAATTGCTATAATTCTGAAAGAAATTGAAATGAATGTTTAAATATTGTCAAGAGAAGTTTATATTTATATGTTAGGTTATGGTTGATTTTAGTGTTGAACTTACTAGCAACTTGCTAAGGATTTCTGTGTTGAATGAAAGTTGAAAATTTTGTGTAATATTATTTATGAGTGCACATGCAGTGAATGAATGTAAGTGATGTCGTGTGTCGGATCTTTTAGGTCTGGGGCGTGACATTTTGCATCTCTTCAATAGACCATATTTGATTTAATTTCTTTATGGCTTCCCTTAAGTTAAATACTAGTTTCTCTCAATGTAGAAACTATGTATCATACTCACTTAGAGCTTTTCATTAAAATCAATCCACCTACCACTTTTGTAGATAATTATTTTTTTCTTATGCACATTCATTTTTTTTAACCTAGCAACTTATTAGATCAATCCCCCCTCTTTAACTCAATTGAGATTTTCAATTATTAAGACAACTCTATTATTAAATAATTTTAAGTGTTCCATCAATCTAAATTAAAGACTTTTTTTTAACTTTTGCATGGACGCTACTATTACAGATGTTGAACTTTACTCTTTATCTCTTTTATTTTTATGAAAATATACTTGAATTTGATTTTTTTTTATAAATTTGTCGTTGCTTTCTTTGCATTTGAGATATATATTGGCACTAATATAATCAGGATCTTTAACTTGGCTCATCTTTGGCTCCAGGTTTTTCTTTAGCTTCATGCTTTCGAATTAGCTATAATATTGGCTCTAGGGTATTTAGCTTGGCTCTTATACCACTTGTTAGTATTTTTTTTTTATCTTTTATAACTTAGAAAATATAGTAGAAGTATATCAAGCATTAAGATTAATAACTTACACAAAAGACTAAATAAAATTTAATGTGGTTCACTTTAATTTGGGACTACATCTACGGATGAGAGAATAATCCACTATAATTTTACAAAATAAAATCCAAGAATATTCTAGGTACTTTATATATGACCTTCACAAAGTTTTTTTCTCATAATTTTTTTATTGATCCTATAGTCTCTTTATAGAGTGAGTAATATCTAATTCCTTATTAAACTTGTATTTTTAAACTTTGTGCAACTTAGACTTTACATTTAATAAGGTAAATCCTACTAAAAAAAAAATTACTAATTTAAGAATCTCTTAAACCAACTCAAATAAGGTAATTTAAGTATTTCTTAAATAAATTTAATTTAATCAAATAATTATGTTAACAATTTACAATTCAACTCAAAATTTAAAATCTAAGAACAAATAATAATAGATAATATATATATATATATAACACTAGAGATTTATAATAGTTTGATTCTTATGAACCTATACCTATTCTTTGAGTTGATCAATATATTTAGTGTCATAGTATATTTAAAAAATAATACAAGAATTATTTATATAAGAATTTTTCAGAACATCCTTTCATTTTTTCTCTCTAAATAATTTTGCTCTCTCTAAAACTCCATTCTTTCTCTCTCTATGTCTATTTTCTTTTTCTGTTGAAGAGAATAGAAAAGAATTGATATATGAAACTGCTGTCCGAGCCCCCTTTTATAAAGCTTGTTTCATGCTTTATTTTGATTTCACCTTCCTTGTGTGTTGCATTCAAAATTTAGCAAGTAAGAAGGAGAAGCAGGTTTGGTTTCATGCAAGGAGAAGGAAAATAAATTTACTTCTTTTCAAAAAATCTTGCAACATGTGAAAATCGAATCGAAATGAGAAAAGTTGCAGAGAGAAGAAGAAGAAGAAAGGAGTTCGTGGGAATTTTTGAAATTGCTTGAAATAGAAATTAAAAATGTGCGGGCACCGTTTTGAAAACTTCTTGTTAGAAAATATCAATTTGGCCCCTTAAACTTTGCATAAACTGTACTATAACCAAAAAACCTTTACGTGTTATGTAGACCTTTTGACTTGAATTGCATTTGCCAAATGGAGATAGCAATAACGCCAGAAGGCTCCCACAAATGCAACGAAAGTTGACATTAAGTCCTATATTTTTTTACAGTAATATATTCCAATTTTTTTTCATTTCTAATGATGTTTTAAAAAATTATTAAAGTGGTAAAATTATATAATTTTTAAAATAATTCGTTATATCATTTTATTACATAATAATTATTTAATATATTATTTAAAATAAAAAAATTAAAATAATATTTAAAAAGTGTACTTTTATTCATTTTTCAATAATAAACGACAAAACATTAAACATTTGTACTCTTAACTTGACATCTTTCCCTATAAATATGCAAAGCTTATGCATCTATCCAGACCATTAAATCAAGCCACATGCATCTATCCAGACCATTAAATCAAGGCACAACAAACCTTCTTTCCACTCAGGCTCATCTTTCCATCTTCTAAAGAAGTTCGATCTTTTGAGATCAGTGGCCATGCAAAGTTTGAAACCTCATGCAGCCGTGTTCTCTAGTCCTGGCATGGGGCACCTCATCCCAGTACTCGAGCTAGGCAAACGCCTTGTCACTTAACCTGACTTCCAAATCACCATCTTTGTTGTGGTAACTGATGCCTCAACTGTTCAGTCCCAGCTTCACAACTTACCGAATCTTAATCTTTTTAACATTGTCTCACTCCCGTCAATGGACATCTCCAGCCTAGCTTACCTGAATGCATCAATAGTTACAAAGATAATCATGATGATGAGCGAATCTTTACCAGCCTTACGGTGTGCAATCTCCACGATGAAGCTTCGCCCAACAGCTCTGATCGCAGACTTGTTTGGAACCGAAGCTCTACGATTGCTGATGTGTTTGAAATGTTAAAGTACGTGTTCATTGCTTCTAATGCATGGTTTCTTGCAGCAACAATATATTTTCCCACCATGGATAAGAAGCTGGAAGAACAACACATTAACCAGAAAAATCATCTAATGATTCCGGGTTGCAAACTGGTTCGGTTCGAGGATACCCTTAGGCCTTTCTGGACCCAAAAGATCATATGTATGCTGAGTGCTTAAGTCTAGGCTTGAGATACCAACGGCCGATGGAATTTTGGTCAACACATGGGAGGATTTGGAGCCCACAACACTTGGTTCCATAATATATACCAAGATGATAGGCCGAGTTAGCAAGATACCGGTTTATCCAATCGGTCTCATAGTTAGACCGGTTGCACCTTCGGCTAGGCAGAGTACTGTATTGGAATGGCTGGATATGCAACCTACAGAGTCAGTGATTTACGTGTCATTCGGAAGTGGTGGGACCATATCAGCCAACAAATGATCGAGCTTACATGGGGGTTGGAGCTAAGTTAACAGAGATTTATTTGGGTGATACGCCCACCCATGTATAATGATGTATCTAATATGTTTTCGAAGTAGGAGAGCGATCTGATGGCACACTCGATTATTTGCCAGATGGGTTCTTTACCCGTAACGCAAAAATGGGATTACTTGTCCCATTTTGGGCTCCACAGGCCAAGTTACATCCATCAGTTGGAGGATTTTTATATCATTGTGGATGGAATTTAACACTCGAGAGTCTAGTCAACGAGGTTCCATTGATCGCATGGCCATTATATGTAGAGCAAAAAATGAATGCTACGATGCTAACGGAGGAGATCGGGGTGGCCATCTGATCAAAGGAGTTGCCAACAGAGAGCTTAGTGAAGAGGGAGGAGATAGAGATGATGCTGAAAAGGATCATGGTGGACAAAGAAGGACATGCAATAAGAAGTAGAATTAAGAAACTAAAATACAGATCACAAAAGGCTTCTACCAAGGGTGGTTCCTCTTGCAATTCACTGTTAGAGGTTGCCAAAGAATGCGAGATAAGCTTCCAAGAACAAGGGCCCATGGTGCATGAACCAAACAAAATAATTGCTACTTATTGTATAATATGCTATTACTATCCTCGCAAGTGTTTTTTGGTAAGTTTTTTCTTATCTTTTTTTTTTTGGTTAATGAGAAATGGAATTACCAAAAAGAACTTTGTTGATTTTTAAGAGTGGCATAGGATGACAGTAGATTGAGTTTGAGATAGATGTTCTTAAACCTGTTTTTGTATTTGTTTTAAAAATGAAATATTAATTTTTTTAAAAATTTATTATGAGTTTGAAATTTTATTATCAAACCCATTTTAAAGGATATGTACTCTTTATTATATTCGTAAAAATTATCTGTAAATTTTAAGTGATTGTAAATTAATATAATAAAAAAATATAAAATCATAAATTAATTTTAAATAAAATTCATAAAATATAATGTTAGGAAAAAGCTAAGTGACACTTGGCCCACTTAAAGAAGTGTAATCTGACACTCAAGCCCAATTCTCTCTATGAATAGTCGGGCCCAAAACGAGTTACCTCCACAGACTGAGGATGAGTCAAAATACTTAGACCTCTATAACTCGGCCCAAAAAGCCCACCTAGTGAGACTCGTGTAAGGACATGTATCACCACTCAGTACTGGTGTTAAAGGACGTCACACGACCTAGACACCTACTATATCATCATAAGCCCACCAGTAGACGTACATATCAATAAAGCTCAGGTTTTGTCACGTCACTAGCGAGACCCATTAGAGGAGCACTTGGATGCCACATTATTTAATTATTAGACCTAAAGATAATGTCAAATGAGAAAAATCCTCAAAGATCCAATGACTAATCTCCACGTTAACATGCACTAAAACCTTATCTCTTGTTGACACTACTGACATAGAAGGTACAACTATCTAGAGTTGTTGAGAAAGCTCAGTGCTAAATCTATTGAGCTTAAGGAGATAGAGTCAGACAACCTCCTTAGAGCTCCTAAGCTCACTAACTTGAGCTGACTACTCTAAAAAATGACCAATTACAAATATATCTAATATTTCAAACATTAGGAGAGGTCTAATTTCCTTCTTACCCCCTCAAAGAAAGTTCTCCAAAATACCCATCATGATAGAGACAATTCTCTAATTGTATTTTACCATGTGTCACCTTTAAGGAAAAATATACAATTTAGTACCCTCAAAGCTTAAGTTTAATCTCTAATTTTAAAAGTGGTAAAAGAGAACTTGAAATGACAACAACTGTAGTAAGAGAGAACTCTCCTCATTCTCTTTAAGAAATTCTATACTCTCTCTAAGGGAAATAAACCTTAAGTAATATTCACTACTCAATAGCCACATGACTTGAGCGTCGAAGGGTCGTTGCTGACCATCTTGCTGATGTCAGCCACTGACCTTGTATTTCTTGGGTCTTCTCAGATCAACAAGCTCAAACTAAGTTTTTAGCATACTCTTTACACAATTTTGATTTCTGCATAACCAAATCAAAGCCCCAACCCTGCTCTTAGTGATAGAAGGCCTAACAAAATTAAACTTTCCTAATTCAGGACTCACACTTCCCCTATCATATTTGGGTTGGGTTTAGGCCAAAAATTATATCTAAACATATAGTAATCAAAATAATATCACAAATTTAAATTTAGTAAAAGTCTTTCCATCATAAGTAAACTCATTTCTAAATTAAAACTAATAAGTGCAACTCATAAATAGTTTATATAAATATTAGATAATATAATTATAAAGCAACCTAATTAAACAAAAAAAAAAATCTAAGGCTTGATTCAAAATTTACAAATGAATTTATATTGGCATATTATAGTTTTAAGATAAATTAATTTGCCAATTAGTTAAACTAATAACATATTAAACATTAAAAAAAAAAAAGAAAAAAAAAGTGGCTATCAATCTCCATCGTCAGAAGAAAATAAATAAATAAAATTAAACCAAATGATTATCAATCTCCATCATATAAAAAAATAAAAAAAATTAATTTATCTCTCTTAAAATATTCATATTATTTATTTTAAAGTAAGGTAATGTCAATGAGATGAAAATTAAAAATAGATCAAAATATATCGTTTAAGAATAAAAAAATAGTTGACTAGTGTGAACCAATAATTTTATGAGAACAAAAAATTAGAGATGACAAAATTGTGAAATCTTCATATGACAAGTAAGGGTAAGAATGATTAATAAATCTAAGAAAATATAAAATCATTGTTTTAATTTTTTTATTTAGAATTACAATTAAAATAACAGTGTTTGATCTTTTTTTAAAATAAATAAATAAATAAATCTGTAGATACTTTAACGAGTATTCATCAATATATATATTTACTAAACTTGTATTAATCCAAAACTTTTAATGGATTTACGAATTTGCAAATCATTTTACCATCCTACTAATCCGGTAGCTTCTCGTTAATCATCATTCCTTGAGGCTGTATGTATTTTATCAAAGGTGATTTCATTATTACAAGAACTTATAGGACCAACAAAAAGATGCTTAATTGCGAAAGATGGTTGTGCACCAGACGATATCTCAAAACAAAATTTTATTTATGGTTTATGAATTGGAAACACATATGCATGATAATCAATGCATATTTTGTACATATTGAGTTATATCTAGTTAAGTTTTATAAAAATGTTATTAATTGCCTGTTAATTAGAGAATGCATGAACAGGTTATATTCATAAATATCAACTCACAGCTTAGGATAAAAAATGAAGGAAATAATATAAGATTATTGTTCTATTGCTGCCCTTGAAATTATGCCTGCAATCATGAGTATGGCACCAGATTACAAAAATCATCAGAACTGTGTTATTAATCAGCTGGTTAACACCTTTGCATGGTCAACATAGAATAGTAAACACCAAACTTGAGTATGGAAACTAAAAATGTCGAAGTTACTGAAGAAAGTCTATTGAATATAAATTAAATTGCATACAATATTATTATTTGAAGAGAACGCAAGAGTGCCGATGCCCATTGTAGGTATTTCGTGAAGGCAAATCTTTTCTTTTACTAGCTGATGCCCATACGTGGTGTTAGGATAAATACAACCAAGCCCACTGAGAGTATTTGGGTCAAAGTTCAAATCATGTCCAAAACATACGAGACCCGAGAAGGTGACTTGCATGGCTGTATTTCTTTGCCATCTTGCAACAAATGCAGCACATCACCTCTCTTTCGCATCAAGAGTTGGCACCACATCTTGCTATATATGCTTATAAAAGAACGAGAAGAGGCAAGCAACAGGGGGATTATTAGAACCTTCAACATCTGCTAAGTACCCAAGTGTTAAGCAATTCAGAGAAGCAAGCGGCAAATATCAATCCACCGAGCAGAAAAGAAGAATAAGTGCGAGCTCTTAACGGAAACAACACAAAGCAGCTGATGAGTTCAGCCTACACCAACAAATTAACTCACAGGATAATTTTGTGTATCAACACGTAGGGCACAGTCCAAAACAGTATTTGCTGAGAGTTTTTCTTTTTCTTAATGCAGAATAACAAATGTATTAATCAACTAAAAAAATCAAGAAGATACACATGCGAAGACAACGAGGCAAACAGGGACAAGCAATTAGAAATTTATTCTGAGCTAAGCTATATATATATATATTAATATCATTTCATAAACTTTTAAAAATATTGAAGTTTCTTGATTTAAAATCTCTACAGTTAATTACTTTTACTCTTGTGTTATTTTTTTAATTGATGAATTCTTTATTCAACTTTTTGTAAGAAAAAATATTTTGACACATAAGTTAGTATTTATATATAAAAAAAAGGATACTCATGTGTGTGGAATATATTCACAAACAAATCGGGTTATATTATTTTGTCGTACGAATAAATGGTCAATTATCAATCAATAATAATAAATGAATAATGAATGAATAACCACTAATTTGTATAGGGTATGAGTTTAACTTATTTCAAATTATACATGCATGAATTTGATTACTTATTGAGTTATCCCTTTCATTAATACATGCGTTTTGATATAAGAATTTAAGCGAATTTTATCACTTTTAAAAAACTCTTATTTATATTAAATTATAATTCATCAACTAAATTTAAAATAAAATTTATAATTTAATCTATTTCTACCTTTTCATAATGTCCACGGCCTATTTATAAAATTCATGAATTAGCGAATTCAAATTATCTAAATTATTTGAAGTTTAACCTTTCTTTTGACTTTGGCACAATTCCCTTGACCCATCAAAAAATAAATTTGTTTTTACTAAGAAGCAGGCTAGTTGGGTCTGTTGGAAATAGACCCAACATGTACGAAAAACATTATGCATAAAAAATTAAAAAAATACTTTATATGTGTGAGACAAATTTTACTCATAATTTTTTTACATAAAATAAAATTAAAATACAGATCAAAAGATTAAGGTTTAAGGTTATAGTAAAATTGTGTTTGATGATGTCCAATTTAAATAAATATACAATCTGCAAGATACTCTTTTATTTTATTGTGAAATGTTAAATATATTGTAATTATTGGAATGAAAATTAGTATAATCAGCACAAGACAAACTAATCTATCACATAAAAAGTAATTTTCTGCCCTTTTTTGTTTTAAATAAATCTCAACATAATAACTCGAGAGAGTTGAATTAACCATTAAGATTAAATTCAATAATTATTTATTTAAGATAGATAAAAGCTTGAGCATTTGATTAATTGCACACAATAAAATAATTTCAAACAAAATGAATTGAAATTATTATTAAGAGTTTGTTAAAGAATTATGACTAACAAACCTATTTATAGCTCTTAAGTCCTAAAAGTAGAAAATCAAATTAAATATAAATTATTTCTCATCATATTAAGTTAAGAAATACAAATCAACTCTCAATTATGGTATAAATGTTAGAAATACAAAAATTTAAAATTCATTACTTTGAAAAAAAAGGAGTAATTTTGAGTAAAAATATAAGTTTGGGATTGCTAATAAATAAATAATTATTATTTTTAAAAAACATTTACCCACGTTACTTTTTTTGGGAGCTTCGAGCCACCCTTGGGTCCATTTATAAAGGCAAAGCATCATGCCACACAACACGGACAGAGCTTAAAATAGTATATGTAGCAAGAAAACGACCAATTGAATTTCCCTCCATAGAACAAAAGCCGAGAAGAATAAGCAAGAATGTTATTGGAGGTTCATTGGACTTAATAGACTCATAATTTTTAAAAAAATTGGTAAAGAGAGACTTGAGAGTAAATTTAGATTTGTAGAGAGAGATTTCTATAAAATGAATTGATTCCTCCATTTTTGCTTCTATGATTCCTTTTTATAGTGAATGGAGTCTATGGGTTGAATATATTTACAAATATATTTTTAATGGATATTAAAAATTGATTTATTAAAGTATTTTGTAGATAATTTTATAATTCTTATACTTATCCTTTCTTTAAATAGTCTATTTCACAAGATTATTTTGTGAAATAAGTTTAATACAATGAATTAGAGTTTTAATGTTACAAGAATTTTTTTGAAGAATACAATAAGAATTTATTTAGTTTGATCTTCTTTTATCTTCTTCTTCATTCGTCTTCTACTTTTTAGAGCGTGCTTAATTTGACTAGTTTTTTTATCTTCCTTAACTTGCCTTTTTTTATTCTCGCAACATTGCGTTCTTGATAACTAATTGGTAGAGTTTTATTTTGAGTTGCACAAACAAGAGTGCAAAAGAGCATGTAATACAAATCTTGAATACACGATTTCTAAAAAAAGTGAAAAGACGCAAGACAAAACTCTACCAACTAAGTATTTTGAAAATTTCTATTGTATATCTACTAGGATATTGCAGGAAACAACAGAATTCAAAAGTCATTTTCTAAAACCACGGGGTATCCAACAAAAAACTTCCACAGACACATTCGAGAGACAAAACCGACACGAAAAATATTTAGGAAGTATCACAAACTTATCTTTGATTATCTGAATATCACATTCTAACTGTCATGTTTTCTAAAAGTGATACTCGGTCTTTATATTTTTATTATATATACACTGAGGATTACAACATGATGTATGATTTACTATTTTTCTCTTTCACATGATTGTCATATTACATATATGGAAGCATAATACATAAGATGCTCACTAGTTGAGAAATGAAAGAGTTCATTTAAAATAAATCCATTCCTTTACTTATGGGAGGGGGCATCTGTTAGTCCCAATAGGCCAAACTAGCTGGCATATAGCCCAAGCCCATAATTTAAGTCCTATTAAGATATTAATTATTTAATTAGTATCATGCGTGGAGAAGGATTTCTCACAAGTGGTGAAATTTTACTTAAATCCTTCTCCCTTAATTGAAATAGATTAGAATTTCTATTAACTAAGGATTAATTGAACCATATTTTGATTTGAATTCATGCATTTATAATTCAATATGAATTAGGATTCTATGTACTATAAAAATAGCACACTACCCTAGCTTATTATTCATTCAATCAAAAATTATTCAATTGATTCATGACCTACAAATTTATGATTCACTCATGGAATACCCCATTCAAGAATTGATTCAAAAATCATACAAAGCATTTAAATCCTATTAAGATATTAATTGTTTAATTAGTATCGTGCATGCAGAAAGATTTATCACAAGTAGTGGAATTTTACTTAAATCCTTCTCCTTTAGCTGAAATAGATTAAAATTTCTATTAACTAAGGATTAATTGAACCATAATTTGATTTAAATTCATGCATTTATAATTCAACATGGAATAAGATTCTATGTACTATAAATAAGCATGCTACCCAGATTTATTATTTATTTAATCATAGATTATTCAATTGATTCATGACCTATGAATTCATGCTTCGTTCATGGAATACCCATTCAAGAATTGATTCAAAAATCATACAGAGCATTCAAATCCTCTCGCTTGAAATATCTCTACACATTGCACAATTAAGATTATCATATATTGATTTGAGCATTTGAGTGTCTTTTTCTGCAAGAGGATCGTACTATTCTTTAGTAAATTTTTGACAATTCAAAAGATTAAGAGGTAATTTTTAAATAGTTCTAGATTTATAACTTTCAATAGGAATGAAGTTTTGGAATACTTGCCATATGAAATATTTCACTTTGAAGGAATATTTAAACCATATAAACAACGCAATCAACGCTGTAATGGAGACACCAAGCCACAAGAATGATCACGATTACATTCAATCGCCACTTTTGTAACCTCAAAAGACTATGTAGATCCCAGAAGATGTTAAGTGGCACAAGAGAGCATCATTGTCCCTAAGTTGTCCCACAAGAATAGTAAAAATCAACTGCATATTAACATTCCAAAAAAGAGACTATAAGAGATTGAAATTCTAATTCCCATGCGAAGGCAACACATTCGAAACTCGATACACATCATACCCAAATCTAGATATAATTGGATTGAAAGAAAATGGCATTGCCAAAATGGCAAGCGCCTCTATATGAGTGCACCCCTCGACCTGATGGTCGGGGGTTCGATCTGCCCTTCCCTTAGTTATAGTATGTTCAAAAACAAAAGAGAAAGAATATGGCATAGCAATCTAAGGACTCGAAAAAAGAGAGATGGAAGAACCATCATCTACACATCAACAAACTTATGGCACAAGAAATCATGTCCCTAAATAAAACTCCTTCATAAGAAAGAACTGGCAAAGGCAGTAGAAGCCTTAAAGAAAGATTATGAAGGAAAATACTTATTTGTTAAAATTTAGCTAGCTTAAGTAGTTGGATTAGTAAGAACTTGCTAACATTACGTAGCAATCAACACTTGAACAAAAGTAAACAAATCTTTAGAACCTAACCCACTATCCTTATTCGCCAAGCAAACATGATCCCACTTCAACTATGTATCTTAATATCCTTACTTTTCTTAACCCATTAAAAGCACCGAATTAACTGAATTAGTCGATAAATAACTAAAACTGAAATTTAAAAAACCAACATAGCATGTATAGGAATCACTTAGGCTATGACCTTAATTAAAACAACCTTACCTCCAATACAAAATAACCTATGTTTCCACAACTGTAGTTTTTGCCGCATGCATTCCATAATGTGCTAGAAAATGAACTTCTAGTCATTGTTATAGCAAAAGGGAGATCAAGATACTGAATTTATGATTTACTTCGAAAAAAGCAAAATAAATCTAGGATAAAAGCCTACAAATCCAACAAAATATTTGAACTAAAAATAATTGCCAAATTCGAAGAATTCGTACCTATTCAAACACAGCTAGAAAAAGAAATAAGAATAAAATGTGTGAGTTCCACTAAGACCACGACCACACTATCAATGAATATATACACCTGAAGGCTCAGATAGATCAGTTGATGAGGAATTGATACCTCAATGAATTCAGTGCTGATCTCGAGCCGAAGAAGACTTAAAACCAAGGAAACTAAAAGTATGAGAACTCCTAGGTACATGAGATGACCATGATCATCTTAGGGGCCATGACTTTGGTTAAAGACTCAAACAGGCAGAGAAAGAATTGTTCTTGGTACTTGATGGCAGAGCACCAGGTTTACACCCCAACTATTAAAAAGCCACGAATGTACTATGTACCAATAATGATTACTGAAGAAGACCTCAAAGATATAAGCTACCTATATGATGACTCCCTGGTTGTCACTATTTAAATATCTGTAATAGAAGTGAACAAAGTGTTCGTCGACACAGAAAGCTTGGTAGACCTGATATTCAATGAGATACTCATCGAGCTAGACATTAAAGACTTTAAAATGTAGTGCATATAAACCTCACTTCATAGGTTTAGAGATAGCTGCGTAGTGTTCTTAGGAGTGGTTAGTTTAATAATATCAATAAAGAAGCCTTATAACAAAACTATGATGACCAACTTTGTAACCCATACCCTATAAGGTAATACTGGGGAGACTCTTCATAATAAACTCTAATACTGCTCTATCTATACACTATTTGAAACTTGAATTCCTTGCAGGAAAAGGAGTAGAAATTCTCAGGGGTGATTAGAAGACAACCCAAAGTTGTTACACGTCATATCCAAAAGAACCTTTTACATTAGCAACATAGACCCATAAGAGGAGAACAAAAACAAATCACCAAAACTTATGGGTAACCTACTCTCGATACCTTTCTAGATGAAAAATCCTGAGAAGACTGAAAAAGTGGGCTTACACGTAGAGCCCAGAATAAAAGAAAAACCCACTCTTTGATAAGAGAGTTCTTCGACATTTTCACCTAATCGCATGAAGATATGTTAAAGATAGACCTTAACCTCATATCACATGCACTGGTAATTGACTCAGCCTTTAAACCAGCCAAACAAAAAAGAAGAATTTTCAACCAAGAGAGAAATAAAGTAGCGGTAACCAAAGTTGAAAAACTCTTGATAGTAGGTTTCATTTGAGAAGTTTGCTATCCTAAATGGTTAAACAAAGTTGTCATGATAAAGAAATCAAACAAGAAGTGGAGAATGTGCGTGGATTTCACAGATCTGAATAAAGCCTACCTAAAAGACAGCTTCCCCTTGACAAAGATAAATATGCTTGTAGACTCCATAACTAGACACGCTCTTCTCAGGCTACAATCAAATCAAGATGTTCCTACTAGATCAAAAGAAGACTTCCTTCAACATTTACTAGGGAACATACTACTATAAGGTCCTTGCATTCAGACTCAAGAATGGGATAGCCACTTATCAAAGGCTTGTGAACAAGTTTTTTAAGCTCTTGATTAGAAAAAAACATGAAATTCTACGTAAATAACATGATTACTAAGTCTAAACGAGCAGAAAACTACATTAAAGACCTTAGAGAGACTTGTAAGATCTTAAGAGAGAACAACATAAAGCAGAATCCCGAACAATATGCCTTTAATGTTAAATTAGTGGAATGCTTATACTTCTTAGAAACTTTTAGTTGATGAAATCCAAAACGTTCAACCAATCCTCAAGATGAAATCTCTGAGCATAGTCAAGAAGATATAAAGGCTCACAGGCCGAACAGCAGTCCTTAGCTGATTTATTTTAAAAGTTACTGATAAGTGCTTTAAATTTGTTTTCAGGCTATCAAGAAAGAAGACAAGACAATGTGGACACTATTGTAATATCCAATCCCTATTAGTAGTATTGGCACCTAGATTTCGGTATAGAACAAATAAGACACCGTAGGGTTACTCGATTTTAACCCTATTAGAAATATTTTCTTTATAGTGCACGTGAGAGATATTAGACCTAATTTGGTAATTTCACACTCGATCGGTGCGCCGGATGACCCTAGAATATTTTTAGAATTTTTTTCTATTGGCTTGGAAAAGAAAATTCTAATTTACTACATGAATTTTTATTTAAGGGTTATGAATGGAATAAGCCTTTGTTGAGAAACATAATTCATATATTAGAGAATGGACCAATTAGAAGAAATCTCATGGATTGCCAAGTTAGAAGTTCTAGTTAGTTCTTTGAACTATTCTAATTAGATAGTTACAAATGAACTAATTACATAATTAGTTTTTAACTAATGGCAAATTAGAAGTTAAGTAAGTTGAAGGGTAAAATGGTAAATTGAGGGAGCACTATATATATGTTAGAAGTGTGTAGAAATTTGAAGAGAGATCAAAACCAACACTTAGCCAAAAAAAGAGAGAAATTCGAGCTTCAAAGGGGGGTGCTGCTACAGTAACTATTCAAGTTTTTTTTCATGATTTTTCATGTGTAATCAAGCCAAATTAAGGTTACAAACCCATCCCTAAGTTCAATTGAAGTCTCTATTAGTGGAAATTCAAGAAAAAGAGGTAAGAAAAACATCTTTTATGAGTTTGATAAGTGAGATTTCAAGAATGTTTTAATTGATGTTCTTATGTGTATTCTTGGCTTAGATTGAGTTGAATTCTAGTTTGGAGCTTGAAGGAGTCATCAATTTGAAGAAATTGGCAAGGTGAGAATTAGGGTTTTTAGTGATTTTGTTGTAGAGACTTCAATTGATTGTAATTAGGGCTTTAGAATGAAATTGGCATGATTTTGTTGTAATTGAAACAAGAAATTGAGAAAAGGAATGTGTTGGAACCTAGGGTGAAATTCTGCCACTTTAGGGAAGTTAGGAATTGAGTGGTGTTTTGATTGAATTGTTGTGTGTAAATGATGCATTTTGTGAATTGAATGTATATGGTTGATGAAAAAACCCAAAAATAAAGAAAATGGGACATAATTGTCCATGTTGAAAAGGTGAAGGGCAAGTATGTCCAATCAAATGATAAGGTATTCAATAATTTTCAGGGCGCTGGATGGTGAGTTAGTTTCGATTATGGCTCCGTAACTAAAATCGGGAAGTAGTTTACATCCGGGCTTTGTATGCCGATTAGGGCATTTAGTAGTTAAATGAGATTCTAGTGTTCGATTTGGTTCTAAATGTCATTTATGGCGCGTAGGTGAGGATAACCGAGAGCGTTAACGGGAGCAGGAATCGGGAGCGAAATTGAGCGCGGAGCGGTTGTGAGTGGAAATCTGCCATTTCTTTTACTTTTCGGTTATTATGTTTTCGCACAATGACTATGTATATTTTATGAGCTTTCGATGCATAAACATGATTTATGATCTTGATATATTCATAGACATGCTTTTACATGATCGATTTGTGAAACAGTTTTAAAATTTCTGCATTTGTTTTAAGGCCATTGGTACCCTCAGATTATAGTGGTAATGATTGTATTAGACCCAGTCGGTATATCCCGTGCACATGGGCAGGTCTTGGGGGTGTGTCACTAACTCCGAGAAGTCGGGATGTCGAGTCATGTGAGTCGCTCTATGTGTACGGGATATTGTCTCGCTATATGAATGCGATGTAGGATTCCGCTGCATAGCCAGTGAGATGTCTTGAGATGTCACTGTGGGTGCTGCTAGTTGAGGTGCCCCGTGACCTACTCACGTATGCGGTGCTAGTTGAGTCGCTGCGTGGGTATAGAGCTTTAGGGTTACCATTGGTACAATTTAGAAAGAAAATAGCCGAGCGAGGATTTTACTAGTTTTCGATTTATCGATAGCATTTATGCATTTATATGCACACAGCAGTTATTATGTTATGCAGATTCTGAATATAGTTTTTCAAAGATAGAGATAAAACCGCTCGGCAAGATTTCATTAGCATATGATATTAGAAACCGTTTTACAATTTTACATCCGTTTTAGAAGCATAATTTCTGCATGGACTTTAGAAATTGCTATCTTTGTATAATATTCTTGTAATTGAATTCTCATTTACACTCACTGAGCTCCTTTAGCTCACTCGTTTTATGTTTTATGTTTTAAACCCCTTTCCCAGGTGCAGGTCTCGGAACGCAAGCTGCTGATTCTCTTATCGCCGAGTAGTAGGCCGAATCCAAAGATAATTTTTGTACATGTAAATGTGCTAATAGCACTCTTTACTTTATGCATAATAGTTGTAGGCATGTATATTTGTAAGTATGTGTTGAATCAAGAAGAAGAGATTTCCAGTTTATGATGATTGTTTTTACTTTTTATGATTATGCTTATTTTGTGATTTACACGAAATAATTGAGTTGTGTTGGATTTGATTTGAAAAAGACTGGAGGTCCGAATTGGTAGAATTGAGATGTGTTGGAATTAGAAGTGAAATTTCTTTGCAGGTTTATATGGATTTTTTGAAAAATATGGGAAACTCTGTCCGTTTGTTTTTAAAACTAAGATGTCGTTTTCATGTATATTACTAGATCTTCTTAGTAGTAACAAGAATTAAAAAGGGGTTCGCCTCACGAAATTTCTTAACTTACCCAGTTAGGTTCGGAGGAACTTCCGTCGGGGTGCCCGGCAGGGCTGCTGGGATCTATAGTAGAGGGTCTCGGGTCGGGTACTGTCAGAATAGTATCAGAGCACGATTTTTGAAGTTTTAGTTAAAAAGTTCATTTTTAGAATGAGATTATTGAAATTGCTTGCATATTTTTCTAAGTTTAGAAAGTTGAATTCTTTGCATTTGATAATCATTTGCATCACTAAATTTTCAGAAAATATGCATCGTCGTGGAGGCCCACGTACTAGGAGAGCAACTGCGGAGGCTTTTGCACCTGAAGAGGAGCAGGGAAATGAGTCAGTAAATGTTCCTACGCCTCAGACCCCTCCTGAATCATCTCAACCCGTTGAGCCAGAGGGTGAAAATATGAATATAGCTCAAATGGCCCAGATACTAGCAGTGGCGAGAGACCGGAGTGTCCATTGAACGCGCCAAGAAATTGGGCGCTAAGGCTTATGATGGAACCGGAGATCCCGAGAGAGCTCTATCTTGGTTAGAGAACAATGAAGAAAATTTTCAGGTTATGGGATGTACGGAAGAGCAGATGGTGGTATACTCTGCATTTCTATTGAAAAAAGGAGCGAAGGATTGGTGGAAGGCCTTGCAAAGGAGAAACGCCGATGGGGTGTCTTGGGCGCTTTTCAAAGAGGAATTTCAGAATAAGTTCTACCCCAAAAGTTATAAAGATGCGAAGATAGAAGAATTCTTCAAGCTCGAACAGGGTTCCCTCTCGGTGGCGGAGTACGAGAAGAAGTTTTCAGAGCTCCTTCGTGCCGTTCGATTTATAGCCGATAATGAAGAGCAGAAGGCTAACCATTTTGCAGTGGGTCTCAATCCACGAATCAGGGCGTACGTAGTATCGGCAGCCCACACTCAGTATGGATCATTGGTAGAAGCTGCAACACGGGTTGAAAGAAGCATGGCGGCCATCCCTAAACCGAAATAGCAGGGTCAGAAAAGAGGCTAGTCAGGTAGTTCTCAAGGAGGACCGAGTAAATTCCCCCGAACAGAGGAGAGATCGTTATGGTCTAGCAGTCGAAAGCCAAGCCAAGGAGCTCAATCCAGCCAAGCTTCCGTTCAGCAACCATCCGCTGGATTCCAAAACAATAAGGAGAGTTGGAAGAATTTTCCGGTGTGTAATAGATGTGGTAAGGCCCATCCGGGGGATTGTAGGAAGGGGACTATCGAGTGTTATAAGTACGGGCAAGAGGGTCACTACATGAGAGATTGCCCGAATGATGGAGCTAGCAGCAAGCCAGAAGATAGACCACTAGCTCCGGGACAAACCAGTGGCGGTCGAGGGCAGATTTGAAGGGGTCCCCAATTCAGAAGATCGAATGGCGCGAGCCAGCCTGGTAGGGGCGCCGGTCGAGGAGGATCATCCGGTGGATCACAAGTGAAACCGCATACCCAGGCTAGGGTATTTGTGGTGATCCAACAGGAGGCAGATGCGGCCCCAGAAGTTGTGACAGGTACAATGTCAGTTTTTGATCGAAATGCTTATGTACTGATAGATCCTGGAGCGACCCATTCTTTTATTTTCGTGGAGTTTGCTGCAAATGCTAGTATAGCGCCCCAGTTATTAGATGGCGCGATAGTAGTGTCTCTTCCTACCGGAGACTCTATTGTAACAAAAACGGTGTATAGGAGTAGTAAAATTAGTATTGAAAGCCAAGAGTTTATGGCGGATTTGATTGTGTTGGCCATCAGTGAGTTTGATGTGATTTTAGGGATGGATTGGTTGTCTAAATATCGAGCCTCAGTGGATTGCTTCTGGAAAGAAGTTAGATTATGTAGCCTTAGCGGAATGGAAGTTATTTTTCGCGGGGTGCGGAAATCACTTTCCGCCAGCATGGTGTCGGTAATGAAGGCAAGAAAGATGCTTCAGAAGTCATGTTAGGGTTACTTAGTCTATGCCATAGACGTAAGAGATGGTGGAACGAAATTGGAGGATATTCCGGTGGTGAGAGAGTTTCCGGATGTTTTCCCTGAGGATCTTCTGGGATTGCCTCCGGATAGAGAGATAGAGTTTAAAATAGAAGTAGCCCCTGGAACACAACCAATTTCTAAAGCACCTTACAGAATGGCTCCTTCAGAATTGAAAGAACTGAAGGTTCAGTTGGAAGAGTTGGTGAATAAAGGTGTCGTTAGACCGAGTACTTCTCCTTGGGGTGCACCGATTTTTTTTGTGAAGAAGAAAGACGGAAGCATGAGATTGTGCATTGATTTTCGGGAGCTGAATAAAGTAACGGTGCGTAATCAATATCCACTTCCGAGAATTGATGATTTGTTTGATCAGCTGCAAGGAGCCAGAGTATTTTTTCAAGATAGATCTGAGGTCCGGCTATCATCAACTGAAGATCCGGGAGGAAGATGTTCCTAAGACGGCCTTTAGGACCCGATATGGGCATTATGAATTTTTGATTATGCCTTTTGGGCTGACTAATGCCCCAGCTGCTTTTATGGATCTTATGAATAGAGTTTTTAAATCCTATTTAGATCGGTTTGTGATAGTATTTATTGATGATATATTGGTTTATTCAAGCAGTGAGAAAGAGCATACAGAACATTTGAGGATAATTTTGCAGACCTTAAGGGAGCATCGGCTGTATGCCAAACTTAGTAAATGTCAATTTTGGCTAGATAGAGTTGCATGTTTGAGGCATGTAATCTCTGCAGAAGGGGTAGCAGTAGATCCCCAGAAGATCGAAGCAATAGTGAATTGGAGACAGCCTACGAATGTGACGGAGATCCGTAGTTTCTTGGGTTTGGCCGGATATTATAGGAAGTTTGTAGAGGGATTCTCAAGGATAGCCGCTCCTCTGACTAAGTTAACCCGGAAAGAAGAGAAGTTTGTATGGTCGGAAGCGTGCCAGCAGAGCTTCGAAGAGCTAAAGAGAAGGTTGATGTCGGCCCCTGTGCTTACACTTCCGTCAGGGAATGACGGTTTTACCATATATTGTGATACTTCCAGGCAAGGTCTAGGTTGTGTGCTAATGCAGAAGGAGAAAGTAATAGCCTATGCTTCCAGACAATTAAAGAAGCATGAACAAAATTATCCTACACATGACCTAGAACTAGCTGCAGTAGTTTTTGCTTTAAGAATTTGGAGGCATTATTTGTATAGGGTTCCTTGCAAGATCTTTACGGATCATAAGAGCCTGCAGTACTTGTTCACTCAGAAAGAATTGAATATGAGACAGAAAAGGTGGCTGGAGCTTATTAAAGATTATGAGTGCACCTTGGAGTACCATCCAGGAAAAGCTAACGTGGTAGCAGATGCTCTCAGCAGGAAGCCTGTCAGTTCAATAGCTCACTTGAAGGTCGTATATCTATCGATGTTGATAGAATTGAGGTCTTTAGGTGTAAAATTAGAATTATCAGATTCGGGAGCATTATTAATCACATTTCAGGTCCGTCCAATACTGGTTGATCGGATCAAAGAACTACAGACTCAAGATCTACAAGTAGTTAAATTAAAGGGTGAAATCGAGTCCGGGCAGCGGAAGAATCTTTCAGTGACCGAGGATGGTGTAGTAACCTTGGGTCGGAGGTTATGTGTTCCGGATGTAAATGAGTTAAGAAGAGAGATTATGGAAGAAGCTCATTCTTCTGCGTATGCTATGCATCCTGGGAGCACAAAGATGTACCGTACCCTAAAAGAGCACTACTGGTGGAAGGGCATGAAGAAAGATACAACTGAATTTGTCTCGAAATGCCTAACTTGCCAACAAGTAAAAGCGAAGCATCAGAAAACTGCAGGGCTCTTGCAACCCCTTCCGATTCCGGAGTAGAAATGGAAAAGAATAACGATGGACTTCGTGGTAGGACTTCTGCGTAGCCAGAGAGGCAATGACGCAATATGGGTGATTGTTGATAGACTGACGAAATCTGCTCACTTCCTACCCATTAAAAGCAGTTGTTCTTTAGATAAATTAGCCCAGTTGTACATAGATGAGGTGGTACGACTCCATAGAGTTCTCGTATCCATTGTGTCAGATAGGGATCCACGGTTCACTTCTCAATTTTGGCCCAGCTTACAAAAAGCTCTAGGTACAAAATTGAGTTTCAGTACTGCCTTTCATCCTCAGACGGATGGTCAGTCGAAACGGATAATTCAGACACTTGAAGATATGCTTAGAGCATGTGTTATGGAGTTTAAGGGGAGTTGGGATACTCATCTGCCACTAATGGAGTTCGCCTACAATAATAGCTACCAGACTAGCATCGGAATGGCACCATATGAGGCATTGTACGAAAGGAAGTGTAGAACTCCAGTTTGTTGGGATGAGGTAGGTGAAAGGAAGCTGATTGGCCCAGAAATTGTCCAGATTACTTCGAAAAAGATTCAACTTATCAGGCAGAGATTGAAAACAGCTAATGATAGATAGAAAAGTTACGCAGATAACAGAAGAAGAGACTTGGAGTTAAGATCGGTGATAAGGTCTTTCTGAAGATATCACTATGGAGAGGAGTACTAAGATTCGGGAAGCGAGGAAAGCTGAGTCCCCGATATATTGGACCGTACGAGATAGTTGAAAGAGTTGGAAATGTGGCATATCATCTACGGTTACCCAAAGATCTGGCTAGAATCCATGATGTGTTTCATGTTTCTATGCTTCGCAAGTATATAGAAAATCCTTCACACATCCTAAGGGAACAACTGGTAGAATTGAACGAAAACTTGACCTACAAAGAGAAGCCTGTGCAAATCCTAGACCGGAAAGAGCAAGTCCTTTGTAACAAAAGCATTCCCTTAGTTAAGGTGTTATGGATGAACCATGGGGTAGAAGAAGTCACGTGGGAACGTGAAGATCAGATGCGAGTCCAACATCCTCACCTCTTTGAGACAGGTATGATTTAAATTTCGAGGACGAAATTTTTTTAAGGAGGGGTGAAATTGTAATATCCAATCCCTATTAGTAGTATTGGCGCCTAGATTTCGGTATAGAACAAATAAGACACCGTAGGGTTACTCGATTTTAACCCTATTAGAAATATTTTCTTTATAGTGCACGTGAGAGATATTAGACCTAATTTGGTAATTTCACACTCGATCAGTGCGCCGGATGACCCTATAATATTTTTAGAATTTTTTTCTATTGGCTTGGAAAAGAAAATTTTAATTTACTACATGAATTTTCATTTAAGGGTTATGAATGGAATAAGCCTTTGTTGAGAAATATAATTCATATATTAGAGAATGGACCAATTAGAAGAAATCTCATAGATTGCCAAGTTAGAAGTTCTAGTTAGTTCTTTGAACTATTCTAACTAGATAGTTACAAATGAACTAATTACATAATTAGTTTTTAACTAATGGCAAATTAGAAGTTTTAAGTAAGTTGAAGGGCAAAATGATAAATTGAGGGAGCACTATATATATGTTAGAAGTGTGTAGAAATTTGAAGAGAGATCAAAACCAACTTAGCCAAAAAAAAGAGAGAAATTCAAGCTTCAAAGGGGGGTGCTGCTACAGTGACTATTCAAGTTTTTTTTTCATGATTTTTCATGTGTAATCAAGCCAAATTAAGGTTACAAACCCATCCCTAAGTTCAATTGAAGTCTCTATTAGTGGAAATTCAAGAAAAAGAGGTAAGAAAAGCATCTTTTATGAGTTTGATAAGTGAGATTTCAAGAATGTTTTAATTGATGTTCTTATGTGTATTCTTGGCTTAGATTGAGTTAAATTCTAGTTTGGAGCTTGAAGGAGTCATCAATTTGAAGAAATTGGCAATGCGAGAATTAGGGTTTTTAGTGATTTTGTTGTAGAGACTTCAATTGATTGTAATTAGGGCTTTAGAATGAAATTGGCATGATTTTGTTGTAATTGGAACAAGAAATTGAGAAAAGGAATGTGTTGGAACCTAGGGTGAAATTCTGCCACTTTAGGGAAGTTAGGAATTGAGTGGTGTTTTGATTGAATTGTTGTGTGTAAATGATGCATTTTGTGAATTGAATGTATATGGTTGATGAAAAAACCCAAAAATGAAGAAAATAGGACATAATTGTCCATGTTGGAAAGGTGAAGGGCAAGTATGTCCAATCAAATGATAAGGTGTTCAATAATTTTCAGGGCGCCGGATGGTGAGTTAGTTTCGATTATGGCTCCGTAACTAAAATCGGGAAGTAGTTTACATCCGGGCTTTGTATGCCGATTAGGGCATTTAGTAGTTAAATGAGATTCTAGTGTTCGATTTGGTTCTAAATGTCATTTATGGCGCGTAGGTGAGGATAACCGAGAGCGTTAACGGGAGCAGGAATCGGGAGCGAAATTGAGCGCGGAGCGGTTGTGAGTGGAAATCTGCCATTTCTTTTACTTTTCGGTTATTATGTTTTCGCACAATGACTATGTATATTTTATGAGCTTTCGATGCATAAACATGATTTATGATCTTGATATATTCATAGACATGCTTTTACATGATCGATTTGTGAAACAGTTTTAAAATTTCTGCATTTGTTTTAAGGCCATTGGTACCCTCAGATTATAGTGGTAATGATTGTATTAGACCCGGTCGGTATATCCCGTGCACATGGGCAGGTCTTGGGGGTGTGTCACTAACTCCGAGAAGTCGGGATGTCGAGTCATGTGAGTCGCTTTATGTGTACGGGATATTATCTCGCTATATGAATGAGATGTAGGATTCCGCTGCATAGCCAGTGAGATGTCTTGAGATGTCACTGTGGGTGCTGCTAGTTGAGGTGCCCCGTGACCTACTCACGTATGCGGTGCTAGTTGAGTCGCTGCGTGAGTATAGAGCTTTAGGGTTACCATTTGTCACGCCCCAGACCCAAAAGATCCGACACACGACATCACTTACATTCATTCACTGCATGTGCACTCATAAATAATATTACACAAAATTTTCAACTTTCATTCAACACAGAAATCCTTAGCAAGTTGCTAGTAAGTTCAACACTAAAATCAACCATAACCTAACATATAAATATAAACTTCTCTTGACAATATTTAAACATTCATTTCAATTTCTTTCAGAATTATAGCAATTGAATTATGACTGGGACAATTATTAAACCGGAGATACGCAGAGTTTTCTCAGAGATTAACACTCTACTACGTCACCAGTAGCAACTTTGTTACCGGGAGCCCAGAATATATCCATTGCAAATTCTTACTTAAAATCATCCAATAACCACACTTTATAAAACTTAAACCAAATCCAATCCACACACAATGAAATAATACATAAGTATTTATTCAATAGGGACAAACCAAATATCCTATCCCACGTGTCCCCAAATGAAACACACAACAACCTAGCAACTTAGGGAACCCAAGGAACAGCAGAAGCCTTGCCAAATCCGCTAAGCACACATGTACCTTATTTACCTGAAATCACCATAAACTATAATGAGTATAAAACTCAGTAAGCATACTAGTTTTTCATATATCAAATACAAATACATATATGTACACAATGCATATTTATGATATGCTGTGATCAATCAAAATCATAATCTTATCAAATCACATATCATGTAAGCGCTTACACATTCTTTCAAAACACATAATAGGAATACCATTACTCGACTACTACTTAGTAGGACTTACATATCACATATCACATAATGAGCCAAATGTCACTCGTAGGTGACATACCGTATGAGAGGAATAGTACAAGTGAGGTCTTTAAATCACACATATATAACGCTTATGCCCGAAGGTAAAAGCCAAACCCTCACCCTGATCATCGGTGAGTCCTCTCACATGTACCTATACGCCACCACACGAATGTGATGACTCACACTTCCTTTAGGTACCAATAGGATCCTCCCTACATACGGAACACATAACATATACCACTCCCGAAGGAAAGGCCACACATAAAGGCTCCACAAATCACATAAAATGCCTACTAAGTTAACAGTGAGTTCAAGTACCCTCAAATCACAAAATATTTCTCATGGACATATTACACTTCAAAAGCTTTCTTTATTAAACACATCTTATTTTGAAAGCTCACTTACAAAACACATGTATGTCCATGCTCAATGTCAATGCTCACATTCAGAAACATATATTCACATTTCATATCAAAATATATTTTGACATATCATAAACATATTCTTAACCCCATTTACAAAATCATACAAAACAATTATTATGTTTATTGTGATTCCAGTAGTAAGTCTAGTATACTTACCTCTTAGCACTTACAGCTACAAGGCTTAAATCTCCTTAACCTATCAATGGAGATCAATCCTTTCATAAGCCTCACAATTCACATAAAATACTTTAAATAGCTTACAAAATTATACACAATGCATTTATCACATCAAATTGGTCTAAATATTTGGTTTCTCAAAACCTGTCATTCTGACCACTTACACTTAACAAAAATTTCTAATACATCAAATGATGTCCAATTACTCCAAAATCAGAATATACCATTCTTGACTCATATATCCTTCTTATATATGAATATTATATCAAATTTCCTACATAATCCATTCCATACACACCATCGAATCCAAACTACAAACCTGACAGGATCAAGATACTTACTGAATAGTATTCAATCTCCTAATTTTATAAAATCATATACTAACTCAAAAATTATAACACTACTACATAATTACTCTTAACACATATCTCAGTCCATGATAAATATTTGGCTTCCAAATAACTGCCAAAAGTATTTTAAAACTATTTTATTTCATAACTTTAAAAATCTGTTAATCAAATACTACAATGAGCTAATACACTTTAGAAATCCATAACACTTCAACCACATTGATCCAAATTCTCAATTCCGAGTATATCATATTAGACATATAAAATTATCATATTCCACAAATTCATAATTTTTAAAGATCATTCAGCAGGTCAAAAATTATTTTCCACTGTATCATACTGTTTACACAGGAAATTTCCAGAATTCCAGGGTCATTTTGGTAAATTCACTACAAATTCAATTTCCGAGATTTTCAGTCGATTCAAAGTCTCAGATGATCCTAAACATGTCTAATTTCATATACTCAAAATTCAAAACCAGAATCGAATCACAACAATTTATAAAATTCTTAGATCAAGAGGTTATCCAGCAGAAATTCCATAATTCATTATGATTTATCAAACTATCTTATAGATCATCATCAATTCTCACAACATCAAACGAAATACACATCAAATCCTTAATTATACATATTTCCAGAAATCAAAACTTAAAGAAATTAACTTAATTAACACCAATAAATTGATAATTAGTTGTGATATACCTCTAAAGATCCAAAATTCTCATTTTCTTCTTCTTTTTCTTCTTTTTCTTCTCTTTCTCTCTCCTTTATTTCTCTCTTCTCTCTCTAAAAATGGGTAGCTCGACCAAAATGAGAGAATTAGGGTTTTTAAAAGTGTATTTTTATACTAAGTGGTTAATTTTTGGTATTTACGAATTCACCCCCAAAACTTTCAAAGTATAACAATTTGGTCCCTAAAATAATTCCAAGGTCTTGCAAATAAACCCAATACTAATAGTATATCCTTAACCTATAAAAACACTACTAATAACAATATATAAATCAAGAATCACCCACATACAAATAAAATACGTATATTTATATATATAAATATACATATTCTTACCGGTTATGGATACTGGTTACTACAATTCTCCCCTCCTTATAAGAATTTCGTCCTCGAAATTCATAACTTAAGCACATAGATGAGGATACTTAGATCTCATTTCTTCTTCTCATTCTCAATTTTCCTTTTCAACTGTATAGTTTATTCATAAAATATTTACAAAGCAATCTTCCTTGTATATAGGATTTGCTCATTGTGGTCCAAAATCCTAATAAATACTCATTCATATGTTAGATTATCTCTAAGTTGGCTCATAGCTGAGTATACGAGAGGAGTACGAAACATATATCCATAAAATAAACATATGACACACATTATGGACTTATAAAATTATACACACATATTTTTATTCTTTTTTTCCCATTCGTTCAATATTTAATGGGTATCTATACACTTCACCTTTCATTCATTAAAGAATAACATAGATGTAGAATACCCATACTAATCTCTTACATAAAATTCTTAACTCCTTTAAAAATTTTAATCCCTTCAACATATACTCATACGTCATAATATCATTCACTACCTTGATATCATTCAAAAAAAAATGTAGTATTTCTACGCAACTAAGTTGTCATTCAAATCAGAATATTAGAAGCATTATCTTAAACGATCAAAAATCAACTTCAATAAAAAGACCTTTAGTTCAACTGATTCTTAAACTATAGATCTTAACATTATATCTCTTACTTTAACTCTTAAAAAAAATAGTCCACCTTATTGGACATCATTTTCTCATTGAGATTGACATGTCTGCTTTTTCTAATATGCTCGATTTCAAATAGAAAAGATTCTACTAGCACAATTACTGCGATGGCAAATATGATTCTTTTAACTATTCCTTTAACGTCATCCACGTAAAAGGAAAGGACAAAACGATTATTGATTTTCTTTCATAAAACTCTATAAATAGCCTAAACCTCATAATCACTTTTCTAGCAATAAATAAAATCAACATTCTTACCATCTTCATAATGAATCCCATTATCATAACTCCTCCTGTTCCTTTTTCTCCACCACAATTTCCAGACCTAATCAAAACCAGAACACTCCATTCCCGTGCCAAAGAATTCATCAGACACTACGCCATCTTAGCAGTCCAAGAACACGGCCTCACAGTTCTTGGTGGCCCTTTGTTCAACTTAGAATACCCTTTCTTTCACCTGCACTCTTTTTTCCCATTTTCCCAATGGTCCAAACCTGTCCTTTACTTGTTATGGTACCTGTTGGATCTGTACACAATCGCCATGGAATTCCCATTACTTAGAACCCTCCAAAAATTAGAAAAATGTGATGAAGATCATCCAGCCCTGATTTTTCTCCAATGGTTTTACCCAAAGACATGGTGGATAACTAAATTTCAATACATGATTGTAAACAACACAAATGCTGCAGTCCCCAGACAACATCTTTGGTCAGTCTTACTTCTCAAACGGAAGGGTATGATTATTTCAGATCACGAGATTCATTATTACCCCACTGTTAAGGATTACTTCACATTTACCCTTTCACTAAATGGATCAATTAAGCTCTGGCCTGAAGAAGTAATTCAGCAAAAGAGAGAACTTGAAAGAATTCTTGCTCAGGAAAATCAAATAATTCCTCCGTCTATTTGGATCTCCCCAGAAGATGCTGCACCTTGGGAACAAGTTGAAGCTGACTTTACAGAAGACCTGAATTTTGCCAATATACTCAAATTCCAACAAAGACAAAAATATCATCTTTCACATCTCAGAAATACAGATTACTCTACTCATCATCACCATATCCCAAACATGACTTATTATGCCAGATACAGACAAGCAATGGATAACCTTCACCAATGGCCTCAGCTAACTGTCCCGACAGAACCTACCCAATCTCAGCCAGTTGTCCCGACAGAACCTACTCAATCTCAGCCAGTTATCCTGACAGAACTTGACCAACACCAACCCAATCTTGACTTATCCCTCTTTCAAGACTCCCAACCTTATCCAACCGACACCCAAATCCAAGAGGAAGCCAGCACATCCCTCATCCAGACCAGCTCACCTGGAGAAGATCAAGATATGGTAGACCCACATTCCACTCCGCCAGAGCCCTCATTCAATGTATGGGAACAACAACTCCATAAGTTTCTCTCTCACGGATACGACACAGATGAAAGCGACCAAGGAGACTCATTTTGACCTATATTGTTGTTTCTATTTTCACAGAAACTAGATCCGTGTTGCTCTATCACATCAAAGAGAGACTGATTACTGCTTTATCTTTATGTCAAGTGTGCTTTATCTTTCTTCATATATGCTTTTAATCTATCGGCCAAAAATTAATGTTAAGACCACAAAATCTTTGTAATTAATAAAGTTAATTTGGCCTCATGTCCAAAGTCCAATTGTTAGCTCAAAAAGTCTTCAAGTCATTGATATATTGTCGACCATTAGTGCCAAAATGGCTAAGTCCCTAAATCCATGAAATAGGCCTTTATTGACTTTTCTTAATTATCTTACCTAACTTATCACACTTCCGACACAATTTTTATCACACTTACATATCAACATATATTTATTCAAGATTTTGCAACCTATTGTCCCTTATAAAATGATAAAGTAAAACTCATTCTCTTTTTTTTTTTTTTTTTTACCTCACCAGAATCGAGAAAAATATATACTTGAACATACTTACACATATGCTCCACAACTATTATCAATTTGTTTCTCTATAAATACATTATTATTGCATCCTTATACAAACTCAAAAATATTCAAGGATTAGGGTGAGCATAACAATGGAGGAAACCTCAGCTCGTCGATTCACAAAAATTTGTGTCTTTTGTGGATCCAACCCTGGGAATACTGAAGAGTTTACAAAAGTTGCAGAAAATCTTGGTAAGGTATTAGCTGAGCGAAATATACATTTAGTATATGGAGGAGGTAACCGTGGGTTAATGGGGTCTGTAGCAAAAGCAGCACACAATAATGGTAGTCGCGTTTTGGGTATCATTCCAAAACCTCTAGCTATTGAAAATATTGTAGGAAAAACAGTTGGGGATGAGTTACAAGTCTCATCTATGCACGAACGAATGGCTCAAATGCTTGGGCATGCAGATGCTTTCATAGCTCTACCAGGAGGTTTCGGGACCTTGGAAGAAATTTTTCAAATTGTCTCATGGGCACAATTACAAATCCATCAAAAACCCATTGGTTTGTTAAATGTTAATGGTTTTTACGACGGGTTGATATCTTTTCTTGACTATGCAGCGGGAACACAATTCATCCCACTTATAGCACGACGGATTCTTATTTCTGCTCCAACTGTTGATCAACTGATTGATCAATTGCAGTCTTTTATTCCTCTGTCTAATCCAACATTGCATCAGTTAGATTGGTCTACTCATGACAGTCAGAAGAAGCGCAAAATAGACTTAAATCTCACTCCATAACCTCTACTGTATTTTTGTTGCTGCTATTGTTGTTATGTTGTTGTTTTCCTTTTCAAAAAAAGTTGTTTCAATTGATGTCTTCAATACTCTACTTCTCTATATTTTTTCATTGAGAAAATTATCTCAATTTGCTCTATCACATGCAAATTATCATTATAAGATATTCAGCATCACTCTTACTAAGCATATTAGTCATAACTTAAAAGAAAATCTAAATGGTAACATTAAGATCCACAAGGTACCATTATCCACAACAACAACAATCTTAGCAGCTCTTGGATACTGTGTCATCTTCACAAAATCATACAAAATTTAAGGAATATGTCAAACTTTTACACAACAAAGCTACAAATACAATCCTAAGGATTTGGCATCTGCTCGGTTCCCTTGACTCGACACTTAAAAGTCTACAGAATCATATCTTAGCTCTGATACCAATAAAAGCTGTCACGCCCCAGACCCAAAAGATCCGACACACGACATCACTTACATTCATTCACTGCATGTGCACTCATAAATAATATTACACAAAATTTTCAACTTTCATTCAACACAGAAATCCTTAGCAAGTTGCTAGTAAGTTCAACACTAAAATCAACCATAACCTAACATATAAATATAAACTTCTCTTGACAATATTTAAACATTCATTTCAATTTCTTTCAGAATTATAGCAATTGAATTATGACTGGGACAATTATTAAACCGGAGATACGCAGAGTTTTCTCAGAGATTAACACTCTACTACGTCACCAGTAGCAACTTTGTTACCGGGAGCCCAGAATATATCCATTGCAAATTCTTACTTAAAATCATCCAATAACCACACTTTATAAAACTTAAACCAAATCCAATCCACACACAATGAAATAATACATAAGTATTTATTCAATAGGGACAAACCAAATATCCTATCCCACGTGTCCCCAAATGAAACACACAACAACCTAGCAACTTAGGGAACCCAAGGAACAGCAGAAGCCTTGCCAAATCCGCTAAGCACACATGTACCTTATTTACCTGAAATCACCATAAACTATAATGAGTATAAAACTCAGTAAGCATACTAGTTTTTCATATATCAAATACAAATACATATATGTACACAATGCATATTTATGATATGCTGTGATCAATCAAAATCATAATCTTATCAAATCACATATCATGTAAGCGCTTACACATTCTTTCAAAACACATAATAGGAATACCATTACTCGACTACTACTTAGTAGGACTTACATATCACATATCACATAATGAGCCAAATGTCACTCGTAGGTGACATACCGTATGAGAGGAATAGTACAAGTGAGGTCTTTAAATCACACATATATAACGCTTATGCCCGAAGGTAAAAGCCAAACCCTCACCCTGATCATCGGTGAGTCCTCTCACATGTACCTATACGCCACCACACGAATGTGATGACTCACACTTCCTTTAGGTACCAATAGGATCCTCCCTACATACGGAACACATAACATATACCACTCCCGAAGGAAAGGCCACACATAAAGGCTCCACAAATCACATAAAATGCCTACTAAGTTAACAGTGAGTTCAAGTACCCTCAAATCACAAAATATTTCTCATGGACATATTACACTTCAAAAGCTTTCTTTATTAAACACATCTTATTTTGAAAGCTCACTTACAAAACACATGTATGTCCATGCTCAATGTCAATGCTCACATTCAGAAACATATATTCACATTTCATATCAAAATATATTTTGACATATCATAAACATATTCTTAACCCCATTTACAAAATCATACAAAACAATTATTATGTTTATTGTGATTCCAGTAGTAAGTCTAGTATACTTACCTCTTAGCACTTACAGCTACAAGGCTTAAATCTCCTTAACCTATCAATGGAGATCAATCCTTTCATAAGCCTCACAATTCACATAAAATACTTTAAATAGCTTACAAAATTATACACAATGCATTTATCACATCAAATTGGTCTAAATATTTGGTTTCTCAAAACCTGTCATTCTGACCACTTACACTTAACAAAAATTTCTAATACATCAAATGATGTCCAATTACTCCAAAATCAGAATATACCATTCTTGACTCATATATCCTTCTTATATATGAATATTATATCAAATTTCCTACATAATCCATTCCATACACACCATCGAATCCAAACTACAAACCTGACAGGATCAAGATACTTACTGAATAGTATTCAATCTCCTAATTTTATAAAATCATATACTAACTCAAAAATTATAACACTACTACATAATTACTCTTAACACATATCTCAGTCCATGATAAATATTTGGCTTCCAAATAACTGCCAAAAGTATTTTAAAACTATTTTATTTCATAACTTTAAAAATCTGTTAATCAAATACTACAATGAGCTAATACACTTTAGAAATCCATAACACTTCAACCACATTGATCCAAATTCTCAATTCCGAGTATATCATATTAGACATATAAAATTATCATATTCCACAAATTCATAATTTTTAAAGATCATTCAGCAGGTCAAAAATTATTTTCCACTGTATCATACTGTTTACACAGGAAATTTCCAGAATTCCAGGGTCATTTTGGTAAATTCACTACAAATTCAATTTCCGAGATTTTCAGTCGATTCAAAGTCTCAGATGATCCTAAACATGTCTAATTTCATATACTCAAAATTCAAAACCAGAATCGAATCACAACAATTTATAAAATTCTTAGATCAAGAGGTTATCCAGCAGAAATTCCATAATTCATTATGATTTATCAAACTATCTTATAGATCATCATCAATTCTCACAACATCAAACGAAATACACATCAAATCCTTAATTATACATATTTCCAGAAATCAAAACTTAAAGAAATTAACTTAATTAACACCAATAAATTGATAATTAGTTGTGATATACCTCTAAAGATCCAAAATTCTCATTTTCTTCTTCTTTTTCTTCTTTTTCTTCTCTTTCTCTCTCCTTTATTTCTCTCTTCTCTCTCTAAAAATGGGTAGCTCGACCAAAATGAGAGAATTAGGGTTTTTAAAAGTGTATTTTTATACTAAGTGGTTAATTTTTGGTATTTACGAATTCACCCCCAAAACTTTTAAAGTATAACAATTTGGTCCCTAAAATAATTCCAAGGTCTTGCAAATAAACCCAATACTAATAGTATATCCTTAACCTATAAAAACACTACTAATAACAATATATAAATCAAGAATCACCCACATACAAATAAAATACGTATATTTATATATATAAATATACATATTCTTACCGGTTATGGATACTGGTTACTACACCATTGGTACAGTTTAGAAAGAAAATAGCCGAGCGAGGATTTTACTAGTTTTCGATTTATCGATAGTATTTATGCATTTATATGCACACATGTCACGCCCCAGACCCAAAAGATCTGACACACGACATCACTTACATTCATTCAATAATACTTAAACATTCATTTTAATTTCTTTCAGAATTATAGCAATTGAATTATGACTGGGACAATTAGTAAACCGGAGATACGCAGAGTTTTCTCAGAGATTAACACTCTACTACGTCACCAGTAGCAACTTTGTTACCGGAAGCCCATAATATATTCATTGCAAATTCTTACTTAAAATCAATCCATTACTACACTTGGTAAAACTTAAACTAAATTCAACCACACACAATAAAATAATACATAAGTATTTATTCACTAGGGACAAATCAAATATCTTATCCCACGTGTCCCCAAATGAAACACTTAGCAACCTAACAACTTAGGGAACCCAAGGAAGAGCAGAAGCCTTGCCAAATCCGCTAAGCACACATGTACCTTATTTACCTGAAATCACCATAAACTATAATGAGTATAAAACTCAGTAAGCATACTAGTTTTTCATATATTAAATACAAATACATATATGTACACAATGCATATGTATGATATGCTGTGATCAATCAAAATCATAATCTTATCAAATCACATATCATGTAAGCGCTTACACATTTTTTCAAAACACATAATAGGAATACCATCACTCAACTACTACTTAGTAGGACTTACATATCACATATCACATAATGAGCAAAATGTCACTCGTAGGTGACATACCGTATGAGAGGAATAGTATAAGTGAGGTCTTTAAATCACACATATATAACGCTTATACCCGAAGGTAAAAGCCAAATGTCACTCGTAGGTGACATATCGTATGAGAGGAATAGTACAAGTGAGGTCTTTAAATCACACATATATAACGCTTATACCCGAAGGTAAAAGCCAAACCCTCACCCTGATCATCGGTGAGTCCTCTCACATGTACCAATACGCCACCACACGAATGTGATGACTCACACTTCCTTTAGGTACCAATAGGATCCTCCCTACATACGGAACACATAACATATACCAATCCTGAAGGAAAGGCCACACATAAAGGCTCCACAAATTACATAAAATGCCTACTAAGTTAACAGTGAGTTCAAGTACCCTCAAATCACAAAATATTTCTCATGGACATATTACACTTCAAAAGCTTTCTTTGTTAAACGTATCTTATTTTGGAAAGCTCACTTTAAAAAACACATGTATGTCCATGCTCAATGTCAATGCTCACATTCATAAACATATATTCACATTTCATATCAAAATATACTTTGACATATCATAAACATATTCTTAACCCCATTTACAAAATCATACAAAACAATTATTATGTTTATTGTGATTCCAGTAGTAAGTCTAGTATACTTACCTCTTAGCACTTACAGCTACAAGGCTTAAATCTCCTTAACCTATCAATGGAGATCAATCCTTTCATAAGCCTCACAATTCACACAAATACTTAAATAGCTTACAAAATTATACACAATGCATTTATCACATCAAATTGGTCTAAATATTTGGTTTCTCAAAACCTGTCATTCTGACCACTTACACTTAACAAAAATTTCTAATACATCAAATGATGTTCAATTACTTCGAAATCAGAATATATCATTCTTGACTCATATATACTTCTTATATATTAATATTATATCAAAATTCCTACACAATCCATTCCATACACACCATCGAATCCAAACTACAAACCTGACAGGATCAAGATACTTACTGAACAGTATTCAATCTCCCAATTTTATAAAATCATATACTAACTCAAAAATTATAAAACTACCACATAATTACTCTTGACACATATCTCAGTCCATGATAAATATTTGGCTTCCAAATAACTGCCAAAAGTATTTTAAAACTATTTTATTTCATAACTTTAAAAATCTGTTAATCAAATACTACAATGAGCTGATACACTTTAGAAATTCATAACACTTCAACCACATTGATCCAAATTCTCAATTCCGAGTATATCATATTAGACATATAAAATTATCATATTCCACAAATTCATAATTTTTAAAGATCATTCAGCAGGTCAAAAATTATTTTTCACTGTATCATACTGTTTACACAGGAAATTTCTAGAATTTCAGGGTCATTTTGGTAAATTCACTACAAATTCAATTTCCGAGATTTTCAGTCGATTAAAAATTTCAGATGATTCTAAACATGTCTAATTTCATATACTCAAAATTCAAAACCAGAATCGAATCACAACAATTTATAAAATTCCTAGATCAAGAGGTTATCCAGCAGAAATTCCATAATTCATCATGATTTATCAAACTATCTTATAGATCATCATCAATTCTCACAACATCAAACGAAATACACATCAAATCCTTAATTATACATATTTCCAGAAATCAAAACTTTAAAGAAATTAACTTAATTAACACCAATAAATTGATAATTAGTTGTGATATACCTCTAAAGATCCAAAATTCTCATTTTCTTCTTCTTTTTCTTCTTCTTCTTCTCTTTCTCTCTCCTTTATTTCTCTCTTCTCTCTCTAAAAATGGGTAGCTCGACCAAAATGAGAGAATTGGGGTTTTTAAAAGTGTATTTTTATACTAAGTGGTTAATTTTTGGTATTTACGAATTCACTCCCAAAACTTTCAAAGTATAACAATTTGGTCCCTAAAATAATTCCAAAGTCTTGCAAATAAACCCAATACTAATAGTATATCCTTAACCTATAAAAACACTACTAATAACAATATATAAATCAAGGATCACCCACATACAAATCAAATACGTATATTTATATATATAAATATACATATTCTTACCGGTTATGGATAGTGGTTACTACAACACAGCAGTTATTATGTTATGCAGATTCTGAATATAGTTTTTCAAAGATAGAGATAAAACCGCTCGGCAAGATTTCATTAGCATATGATATTAGAAACCGTTTTACAATTTTACATCCGTTTTAGAAGCATAATTTCTGCATGGACTTTAGAAATTGCTATCTTTGTATAATATTCTTGTAATTGAATTCTCATTTACACTCATTGAGCTCCTTTAGCTCACTCGTTTTATGTTTTATGTTTTAAACCCCTTTCCCAGGTGCAGGTCTCGGAACGCAAGCTGCTGATTCTCCTATCGCCGAGTAGTAGGCCGAATCCAAAGATAATTTTTGTACATGTAAATGTGCTAATAGCACTCTTTACTTTATGCATAATAGTTGTAGGCATGTATATTTGTAAGTATGTGTTGAATCAAGAAGAAGAGATTTCCAGTTTATGATGATTGTTTTTACTTTTTATGATTATGCTTATTTTGTGATTTACACGAAATAATTGAGTTGTGTTGGATTTGATTTGAAAAAGACTGGAGGTCCGAATTGGTAGAATTGAGATGTGTTGGAATTAGAAGTGAAATTTCTTTGCAGGTTTATATGGATTTTCCGAAAAATATGGGAAACTCTGTCCGTTTGTTTTTAAAACTAAGATGTCGTTTTCATGTATATTACTAGATCTTCTTAGTAGTAACAAGAATTAAAAAGGGGTTCGCCTCACGGAATTATTTAATTTACCTAGTTAGGTTCGGAGGAACATCCGTCGGGGTGCCCCGCAGGGCTGTTGGGATCTATAGTAGAGGGTCTCGGGTCGGGTCCTGTCACTATAGTGTGAGGAAGCTTTTCAAAGATTGAAAGAGTACTTAGCTTAACCATTTCACCTTGTCGTACTAAAAGTGGGGGGCTTCTTAATCCTATATTTATTAGTCTCCAATCGAGCTATGAGTGCATCACTAATAAAAGAAAAGAGAGCATCTAAAGACCCATTTACTTTACCAGTAAAGCATTCATCAATTTGAAGACCCGCTACTCACTAGCAGAGAAATTAGCCTTGACATTAGTGACGACCAGATGAAATTTGAGGCCTTACTTTCAATCCCATACAATTATTGTCCTTACCAACCAACCCCTAAGAGGAATACTTCACCAGTCGGACCTCTTTAGATGACTCATAAAATGGGCAATAGAGCTGAGCGAGTTCGACATACATTACAAACTAAGGGTAGTTATAAAATCTTAATCCCTTGATGACTTTATCACGAAATGTACATATAGAGATAAAGTTGTAGAGACCGTCTAATGGAAGAATCCTCAAATGCCCAAGAAAAGGAAAACCATTAAGCTTATAATTGAACATTTTTCATCGATGAGGCCTAAAACTTAAAATAGCGTGGGGCAAACATAATTCTCAGTAGTCTCGAAGGGAATGAGCTCAACTAGATGGTTAGATTTAACTTTTTAACCATCAACAATGAAGCCAAATACGAAGCCTCCTTGTAGGTGTTACACGAACACTCCTCGATAAGATAATTCTAATTAAAAGTGTATCATTTGTCAACCTAGTAAATAAAGGCTACAAAGCTCGAGAAAACCAAATAACTACGTATTAGAAAACAGTTGATGTTATAAAAAAAGAAATTCGAGGAAGTAGTCCTCAAACAGATACTAAGAAAATAGAATCGCAGAGTAGCTATCTTGGCACAAATAGCTTCAATAGAAAAAGATTGGATACCTTGATCTATTCTCTTAAATTCATTTTTAAACCCAGCATAGAAGTAAAAGAACCAAAGGATGTCATGAAAGTCAATCCACAACCCAGCTAAATGGACCCTATCCAAGATTACATAGAAAACAGAGTTATACCCTTAAACATGCTGGAAGCACAATAATTAAAGTATCAAGTAGCTCGGTACACTATCATTGATGGCATCCTCTATCGGAGAGGGTTCTCTTCCTTTACCTAAGATGCCTCATGCTAGAATAAAATTGAATACATGCTCAAAGAAATACATTAAGGCATTTTTGGAAATCATTCTAGAGCTGAATCCATTGTGTACAAAGCCTTCAAAATGGGGTACTACTACCTTACTATATTTGATAACACTAAAGAGCTTGTCAAAAGTACAACACATGTAAAAAGTATGCGAACAACATCCATGCTCTGAAAAATCTAAAGACAATAAATAATCCCTGGCCCTTCACATAGTGAGAGCTCAATCTGATTGGCCACTATCGCGAGGAAAAAGATCAATAAAATATGCTGTCGTAGTGGTTGATTTCTTCACTAAGTGGATAGAGGCCAAATCACTAGCAAACATTACAATGAAAAGAACACAAGACTTTATTTGAAAAAATATAGTTCGCAAATTTGAGATACCACATACCATCCTCGCAAATCATGGAAAATAGTTTGACAACTAGAATTTCAAAGAGTTTTGCTCACAACTCAAAATTTGAATTTTGTTTGCCTCACTTGCCCATCCTAAGACAAACGAATATATGGAATCATCCAATAAACTTGTCAAAAAGCTGCTAAAAAAAGTTGATCGAAAAGAAATGAGCAAAGACCGAAGAGCTACCCAAGGTTATGTGGGCCCTCCAAACCACCAGCAAAATAACAATCAAAGAAACACCATTCTTTTTAGCCTTTGGTTGTGAAGCTGCAATCTCAGCAAAAGTAAGGGTATTCACCCACAGAATCTAACATTTCGACAAAGAAATAAACGAAGAGTTCATAAGAGAAAACTTGGACCTTCTCAAATAAATAAGGGATGCTACTAAAATTTGAACAACTACCTATCAATAAAAGATTGCTCGATATTACAACAACGTAATCAAGCACAAGAGTTCCAAAGAGACCTGGTCTTGAGAAAATCTTGTCAAATACAAGGGACTCCACAGATAAAGTGGGCCTAATTAGGAAGAGCCTTATAAGATACTAAAGAGAGTTCAACTAGGTGCTTACGAACTCAAACATACAGATGAAAGAGTTTTCAAAAAGCCATGAAATGTTGAACTCTTGAAAAAAATACTATCCATAATTTTTTGTATTATTAAAAAGTAGTTTCATCAATAAAATTCCCTTTTTTTGTTAACGTTTATGTTTTTTAAAAAGTCTATAGTTACAACACATCTAATACTCTCAAAAAATCAAAAACCAAGAAATACATATAAAAATTTAATCTTTCTCATTCAAGAAAAAGAAAGAGCTCGATCATCAGGAGTATTAGAGGCGTCACTCTCCTTAAAATCATCTTCTTTAGCCTTATTAGCTTGTACATCAGCCTCCCTAGGTCGAGCATGTAACTAAGCTAATTTCGCCATAAGAGCCCTTTACAAATCCTTCAAGGATGTCACACAACCCTCCAAGTACTTAACTATCTTCTCTAACTCAGCAACTTTATCCTTTATAAAGAAATACCTTCAGTGACCTTCTATTGATAGCTTTATTCAGGTACAAGAGTTATAATACCTTGCTCTTTTCCACCCCTGCCTTAGCTGATATCTCCTCAAGCTTCTTTGCCAAAAACTTAACATCTTTATCCTTAAGATGATATTGTGTGGGACTCAGTTAGGTCCTTCTTAAGGTCTGAGACCTTAATTCCATTATAGATCAACCTAAAAATAGCTTATCGATAAAGCGATAAGTCATATACAGCTTAAAAATATAGAAATAAAGAAGAGTCAATATACAAGAGATGACTTAACTAAGATATGAAGATAAAGAATTGAGATTACTTCAATGGCACTTGTTAAGAATATTAGAAAGGTAAAAAAAGAATCTCAATCCCATATTTGCTAAGCTCAAGAAGGGCTCATCAAGTACTTAGGTTCTCTAAAAAAAGGAAGCAAATGGCAATACCTACCTTGAAAGACAGTAGTAAAGCCTGAAGATATCACATGAAGATTCTCTGTAAGCATCTTATGAACCACATCCCAATCCAAAAACTCTTACCTCAACAACATATGCCCCAAATTTAGATGAAAGAAGTTTATAAGTCATTTCTGTTGGTGTGCTGTGTGAATTTAGGTGAAATGTGTACATTTTAATCTTTTAATACGTTTTCACGTCTCATATGCAAAGTATGTGCAACAAAAATAAAATACACACATACATATATTTCATTACATTAATGACATTTAGAAATTAACCTTGAAGATGATTTGGGATAGTTTCTATTTTTGGAGTTTTACCCTAAAGTGATCTTGCGAGCAATTTTAGTCTGCAACTCTGGTAGAATTGCAAAACTAGAATTGTAGCATTCCTCTCAGAATGGATAAAGCAACTCTTGCTTCAATTGTCTCTCGGGCTAATGACTAACTCTTAGTCATTATCGTATTTCACTTAAGCATATTAATACTTAACATTCTTCTCTTCATCCGAATTTCAATTACATACAATAAATGAAATGGGTCATTATTTATAGCCTATTCTATCACCCATCCAAGCCAATTGAAATTGTTTCAGTGGCAACTCAATTTAAGCATGAGTTGGCAACAAACTTTCCACTATATGCTTTAATTTCACTTGATGGCATTTAGCTTAAGCTTGGCCGAATTGTACAAGAAGTTAGTGGTAATTTGCATTTCAAAATATTTAGAATGATGCCACATCATGCTTAAATTTCAAGCATGACAATTTTTTTTCAATAATGCTCAATCTAAAACAAACATATGGCTATTCTATCATTTAAACAAATGAATCATTTCATTTTGTTTACAATGACAGAATAATGGTAAATCAAATAAAATAACAATTATTTCATTTAAATAATAGCTATTTCTACTAATACATTGTGTTGTGCAATTATAAATTAATGACATAAAATGAGGCATGCACTTGGTAGATTGATGTGCCAAGTTTTACTTGGCACAATCCTGAGTTCAACACTTAAACTCTAACTACTCTCCGAGAGGCTCTGAAATAAATAAATAGTCGAATATATTATGAAACAACAATTATTTCATAGTTTTATCTACCAATGCCCAATTTAGTATCCATACAAATTATTGGCACAATTTGAGGGATGCACTAGGTAGATAAAAGTGTCAAGACTCACTTGGCACAATCTTAAGTTTCACACTTAAACCTTAGCCACTCCTCGAGAGGCTCTGAAATAAATTCATATTTTTTGAAAACTTCCCGGATCGAATAATTTGATTCGGTGCGCTACCCACGTGCTCAACGAGTACACTTCATATAGTAAGATTCCCTAGGTTCACACCCATTTTGTCTCACGAAATATTTTCGTAAGTTTATAACCGATGCCCCACACACATATATTATGGATAAAACAAAATGACGAGTTAAACTTTACAAGTCGAGGTTAATCTAAATTCGTATAATCCCTCCGTGATTAATATCCTATAAGAGTAAAGACATAGATCAACACCGTCAAGTCCCTATTGCTCAACCTCAAACTTATCTTATCGATTTTTATTCTAATAAATAATATCCGCAAACTCTTTTATGGTATTGTTTATACCACAGGAAACTCTTTCCTAGGTTTAATTCTTATAGCTATAAGACTTCCTGGAATATAACCTTGGAGCATATAGATATTTGACTCACCTATATTGTAGTAACCAGTATCTACAACTGGTAAGAATAAGTATTTATATATATAAATATACGTATTTTATTTGTATATGGGTGATACTTGATTTATATATTGTTATTAGTAGTGTTTGTATAGGTTAAGATGATACTATTAGCATTGGGTTTAATTGCAAGACTTTAGATTTATTTTAGGGACCAAATTGTAATACTTTAAAAGTTTTGGGGGTAAATTTGTAAATACTAAAAATTCGCCACTTAGTATAAAAATACACTTTTAAAACCCTAATTCTCTCATTTTGGTCGAGCTACCTCTTTTAGAGAGAGAGAAGAGAGAAAAGAGGGGAGAGAAAGAGAAGAAGGAGAAGAAAAAGAAGAAGAAATTGGAATTTTGGATTTTAAGAGGTATATCACAACTATTTCTCAATTTATTGGTGTTAATTATGTTATATTCTTTAAGTTTTGATTTCTGAAAATATGTATAATTGGGGATTTGATGTGTATTTCGTATGATATTTTGAGAATTGATGATGATCTATAAGATAGTTTGATAAATCATGATGGATTGTAGAATTTCTGCTTGATAGTCTCTTGATCCAAGAATTTTATAAATTGTTGTGATTCGATTCTGGTTTTGAGTTTTTAGTATATGAAATTAGACATGTTTAGGATCATCTGAGACTTTGAATCAATTCAAAATTCCAGAAATTGAATTTTTTGTGAATTTACCAAAATGACCCTAAAATTCTAGAAATTTCCTATGTGAACAGTATAATACAGTGACGAACAATGTTTGTCCTATTGAATGATCTTCAAAAATTACGAATTTGTGGAATATGATAAATTTATATGTCTAATATGATATACTCGGAATTGAGAATTTAGATCAATGTGGTTGAAATGTTATGATTTTCTAAAGTATATCCGCTCATTACAGTATTTGATTAACAGATTTTTAAAGCTATGGAATAAAATAGTTCTAAAATATTTTTGGCAGTGATTTGGAAGAGAAATATTTATCATGGACTGAGATATGTGTTAAGAGTAATTATGTGATATTTTTATAATTTTTGAGTTAGTATATGATTTTATAAAATTGGGAGATTGAATATTGTTCAGTAAGTATCTTGATCCTGTCAGGTTTGTAGTTTGGATTCGATGGTGTGTATGGAATGGATTGTGTAGGAATTTTGATATAATATTCATATATAAGAAGTATATATGAGTCAAGAATGATATATTCTGATTTCGGAGTAATTGGACATCATTTGATGTATTAGAAAATTTTGTTAAGTGTAAGTGGTCAAAATGACAGGTTTTGAGAAACCAAGTATTTAGACCAATTTGATGTGATAAATGCATTGTGTATAATTTTGTAAGCTATTTAAAGTATTTTGTGTGAATTGTGAGGCTTATGAAAGGATTAATCTCCATTGATAGGTTAAGGAGATTTAAGCCTTGTAGCTGAAAGTGTTAAGAGGTAAGTATACTAGACTTTTTACTGGAATCACAATAAACATAGTAAGTGTTATGAATGATTTTGTAAATATGGTTAAGAATATGTTTACGTTATGTCAAAGTATGTTTTGATATGAAATGTAAATATATGTTTATGAATGTGAGCATTGACATTGAGCATGGACATACATGTGTTTTTTGAAAGTGAGCTTTCAAAATAAGATATGTTTAACAAAGAAAGCTTTTGAAGTGTAATATGTCCATGAGAAATATTTTGTGTTTTGAGGGTACTTGAACTCACTGTTAACTTAGTAGGCATTTTATGTGATTTGTGGAGCCTTTATGTGTGGCCTTTCCTTCGGGATTGGTATATGTTATGTGTTCCGTATGTAGGGAGGATTCTATTGGTACCTAAAGGAAGTGTGAGTCATCACATTCGTGTGGTGGCGTATTGGTGCATGTGAGAGGACTCACCGATGATCAGGGTGAGGGTTTGGCTTTTACCTTCGGGCATAAGCATTATATGTGTGTAATTTCAAGACCTCACTTGTACTATTCCTCTCATACGGTATGACACCTACGAGTGACATTTGGCTCATTATGTGATATGTGATATGTAAGTCCTACTAAGTAGTAGTTGAGTGATGGTATTCCTATTATGTGTTTTGAAAGAATGTGTAAGCGCTTACATGATATGTGATTTGATAAGATTATGATTTTGATTGATCACAGCATATCATACATATGCATTGTGTACATATATGTATTTGTATTTGATATATGAAAAAACTAGTATGCTTACTGAGTTTTATACTCATTATAGTTTATGGTGATTTCAGGTAAATAAGGTACATGTGTGCTTAGCGGATTTGGCAAGGCTTCTGCTGTTCCTTGGGTTCCCTAAGTTGTTAGGTTGCTAAGTGTTTCATTTGGGGACACGTGGGATAAGATATTTGATTTGTCCCTAGTGAATAAATACCTATGTATTATTTTATTGTGTGTGGTTGGACTTAGTTTAAGTTTCACCAAGTATAGTAATGGATTGATTTTAAGTAAGAATTTACAATTAATATATTCTGGGCTTCCGGTAACAAAGTTGCTACTGGTGACGTAGTAGAGTGTTAATCTCTGAGAAAACTCTGTGTATCTCCGGTTTACTAATTGTCCCAGTCATAATTCAATTGCTATAATTCTGAAAGAAATTAAAATGAATGTTTAAGTATTATTGAATGAATGTAAGTGATATCGTGTGTCAGATCTTTTGGGTCTGGGGCGTGACACATATAAGTTGACAGATCCCATGTTTACACATGCCAAACTTTATAAGCATCAAACCATACCTAGCGACACCCAGCAATTAAACCATGAAAAGTCTCTAACATATGTGGAACTTAAGTATGGTGAATCACTCACAAGCCCACTATAGTGCTCAAGTCAAAGGATCACAAATACTAGTAAACTCAAAAAGATCCTCCGTTGACGGTTTTATAGGATATCTATTGAAGGTCTTCATTGAGTCTATTCAGTATCCAATCTTAACCGAATACCTATATATATATATATATATATATATATGAGCTTCTACTAAACTCATGGTCTACTAAGATTAACCATTTAAATCATTCAGATATAGACATACATTGATCAATATATAATAAAGTTTCACCCGATAAACCTTACATCGATGAAAATAGATCAAGAACATATAGTTTGCAAACATACTTGCACAATGACATTTTCTAGCACCGGTTGCAACTCCTTACAACTATGTCTTTGCTAGTATATTTTTAGATTTTTGTCTCATTTCATATAAGACTCTAACTTTTTAGATTTCGCTGACTTTTTTAACCTGCTAACTCTTAGCACTACTAACACTTAGCATTTATAACTTCCAATGTTGCTAACTCTTTAGCCTTGGTCTAAACTCCTTTAGCCTTGGTCTAAACTCCTTTAGACCAGATCTAAACTCCTTCAGAACAATATAATATCTGAAACATTACAAGCATCTTACCATATGTCTTTGCTAGTATATACCTCGAGCTTGGTTTATGGGAGAAGATTGGCCACGACTAAGAGTAGTGGATCGACTATGACTAGCAGTATGACTAATCCTCCTAAGTTTTGCCTACACCTTCAAACCCTCAAACAAAGAGGTGCTCTAAATAAGAGTCTTCATGGCAACTATGTTTACGACTATTATCACTATCTTACATATCTATCAAGAAAACAAAGAATATATATCAGAGAAAACGAAAAATCAAAAGGGAAAATACATATTCCCTTCCCAAAGACATCTCACTATGAGAAGGAACTATGTTGTTCTTCCTCATAAGTGGTACTTTCTCACCATCACTAAGTTTAAATTTCACTCTCACTCGACCGAACCACAGAGATTACCTTAATTTGAAGAAAACATAACCCTAATCTAAACCAAAAGCTACTAAGAATAAAGACCAAGAATTAAGAAAATCTATATAAAAAAAAACCCTAACTTTTTGGACAAGAAAGTTTCAGGAGGAATGAAACCTTTACAAACCCAGGAGAAATCCCTAAGAATCACCTATAGAAAAAAAGGAAGAAAAGAAGATAGAAGTTACCTAAAACAAAGAGATGAACCGAGAAGAAGAAAACCATGGAGAAAAAACAAGGGAAGGCACAATATTTTTTCTCTTAAAAATGAAGCAGAATGAAGGCAAATTATGAATAGTAAAAATTACAACAAAAAAAATTTACCTTTAATATAAAAAGACCTATAAGCTTTTTTAAAAAAAAAAACCAACCGTAGATCAGATCTAATTTCTATGGTAGATACTGCTTAAAAGCACTTTCCCAAAATAGAAGGGAAAAATAAAATTTAACCGCCAAGGAACCCCAAATGATTCCAAATGGGCCATGTCTAAAAACACATCATTTGATGGGAAAAAAAAAAAGCTCAGAACACAAAGAAGGTGCATTAAATGCAAAAAGAACAAATAGAGAATAGGCAAGACCTACTATAAAAGCTTCTCAGATACAATATAGTCTCTAAAAAATGAAGTTCTTAAGAATGAGAGATTACACAAGGCAAAAAAGACATTAATCACATCACCAACGAACACCCTGTCCAAAAGAAGATAATGGTGAACCTCATACCCAATTCTCTGTAATCTAAAAAAATGGCACGTACGTAAAACTTATCAGATACTTATCGAGATATTTATCGCATTTGAACAAAGTGGCAAAAATACAATGTTCACAATATTAAATATGCAGTAGAAAATCTAAAGATAAGATAAAGACATAGAGGGAAAATAAAATTCTCCTTTCATTAATATTCAAAAAGAGTTCATTAAATGAATCAAAAAAGAATAAATAAAAACTAAACAACAAGAGGGATACGATGGTCTTCGATAGCAGTAGAGGTAGAGGAAGGAACATCATCGACCTGAGGAGTAGTTAAAGAGTCAGCAGCATCCTGGGCAAAAGCATCCCTAGCAACTTAAGCAGCATTTGGGGGAGCAGTACCTAATCCAACAACTAGAGCCATAAAAAGCTCCCCCACTTAGAAAAGGTCTGATAAGGGTTCATTAAGTCTAATATTTTCATCTTCCAAACTTAATATTTGTTCATAAAAATTAAGATTATTTGACTTTTGATGTATTGTATTATTATTTTTGTAAGGTTGGAGTCAATGGAGTAAATATGGTCGAAACTCTAATAAAAATAAGCCAAAAATATCAAATTGCTACAGTATTGCTACAATGATTCACTATAGTAATGAGATACAGTGATTCACTACAATGATCTGCTACAGTACACAGCGTTATAGCGCGAGAACAGTAGCTGTGAACAGTAATTCATGAACAGTAATTTTACTTTAACTTGTATTTGATGTTTAACCCTAATTTGAAAAAAAATATATATAAAAAGAAAGACCAAAAACCCTAATTAAGAGGAGAAAAAAAGAAAAGAGGTAAAAAAAAAGTTTAGAGAAAGAATTCACAATACAAAATCAAATATCAAAGTCAAAGATTGAAGAACCAAGACTATGATTCAAGTTTCAAGTCAAGATTGAGCGAGAAGCACATCAAGGAGTCACTTTGATTAGTTTTTCTTCTATTTCTTTATCATTATATTCTTATTCTTATTTATCTTTATGAATTGATTTGATACTTTTGATTTTGTGATGGGTTAAATTGTTCATCTAGGGTTTAACTATATGAACATAGTAGGGATTTGGATTGTGTTAATTTTTAGTTTATAAACTTGATACATTCAATTGATTCATTTTATCTTGTCTTTTAATGCTTTCATTATACCTGATCAATATTTTGAATGATTGAGGAACCATGATGAACTCAATGGAGGGATTTATATGTTTAGCCTAAGATAGTTTGATGCATAATCATAGGGTAAAACTATGAGTTCCATCTAGGATAGACATATATCTAGGTGGCATGTATGATATAATTTAGACTTGATCTTAATGAATTACATTCTGATTTGATTATTATAGACATATAAGTGATTGTTAGAGTGTGTAATATAATCACCCGACCATCGACAGAGGCTTGTGATGAGATTAGTGTCTAAGCCAATAATTGAAATTAAGAGGTTAATAAATCTAATGAAATACTAGGGGATGAGTTAAAACTTTAGATTATTTTTATTTGTAAATTTTATCCTTTACTTTTGTTCAGTTTAATTGATAGAGTGAGTTCGTTAAATAAATTTCAGATTGTAATTTTTTTAATAAAAGTTAAGTAGGTACGATTTTAGTATTCAATTTATAGAATTAGATCGCATAGTACCTGTGAGATCGATATCTGAACTTAAATTCTTATATTACTTGATATGATAGCGTATACTTGCGCTAAGCTATTAAAACACTTGCTCGCCTATATGAAGACTCGAGATATCAAGCTACCTTTCTAATTTTTTCTTGGCGACCTACAATAAAGTGCTATCATCTTAAAGGACCTTAATCTACTCCTCAAGCACCTTCATCTCAATCTCGAGCACAAAAACCTTGCCCTTTGTAAAGGTAGTCTTAATCTTAGCTGCCCCCAAATTCGCTTCAATATACTTCAACTTAGTAAGATATGAGTTGAGCTCGCGCTTGATCAGCTTAACATGCTTTTTTTTCTTCCTTTAAAGCTTTATTAGCCTTAGTGACCTCAACCTCAGTAGCCACTGCTCTTTGAGAATCAACCATTGCCTTATAGATATCTAAGTGATGACTGTAAAGGCAACAATCCTTATAAAAAGAATGAAACCAAAATGATCAACAACTATAAAAGTAAAAAATATAAATAAAGATAAAAAAATTTCAGAACAATACCTCCAGAAGGCACCCAATCCCATGTTAGCACGGGGTAATACGTTCCTTGGGCAGTGCCAGTTCTGCCCCCTCAAGAAAGGCAACACGTGTTCATACCTCTCACTCTTCATGAAATGACGATAAAAAAGATGAAGAAACTTTAGTCTATGCCTCGACTAGGGCCTTAAGGTTGAAGGCCCACCTAAAGCCTTTGGCTAATTTCCTACCAAATTGAGGAGGTGAAGAAGAAGAAAAGGTTACCTCACTGGAAGGATGAGAAGGAAGGAAAAAGACATTAATAATCTCGTTTTCCTCATAAATCTTTGGAACCTCAGCACTAGGAATGTCAGATGAAGACTCTCCCAAGCCCTTCATCCTTAGAAAGAGAAAGTTGAAAACCAGCCTCTATTTCTTCTCATTCCTAGAAAGAGGTGACTCAGCACTAGAAAGAGGCTTTTTCTTATCTTTCCTTATGGCTATAAAGATAAAGGTAATAAAGAATTATCCACCAATGTAATTATATACAAACATATCAAAGTAGTAAAGATAAAAATTATCCACTCTCTAAAAATCAAAAGATTTTAAAGAGGTGGGAATATCTTTAACGAGACCAAATAAGACAATATTATTCCAAGAGAGCAACTTGTTGCAATGACCACTTAAAGCAAGAACCTCTCGAACACAATCTTTGTCTTTTTCAAAAAGCTCTAACTTCAAATACCAAGAAGTCGTTGAAACAAAAACATATAAAAATATTAGAATACATAACAGAGAAGCAATTTACCAAATAATAAGAAGAAAACCAAGAAATAAATAACCTTTCCTAGAGAAAACACGAGAGTATGATCGAAGGCCATAAGGATCTTCATAAATATGCCTCTTATTTACCTCCAGCAAAAAACTAAAGTTATTTATACTCATCATTTATAGAAGGTAAACCCCTCATGAAGCAGCTTCTTTCTTTTTGTTATACATAGTCAAGTAATTAAACTTTTATGACTTAGAGTTAGCCATTGTTTGGTAAAGGTTTTAAAGCTGATTAATGTAAGGACCTTCTAGCCACTCAAATTCAACTGGCACGAATTAGATCTATATATGATAACACATCTACAAAAAAAAGATTGAAATGGCAGCCTCAACCTAAACTCAAAGAATCTCATATTTAAAGCCATCTTCCCTCTGATGCCAAGTTAGCATATTCATCCCTCTAGGAAACCCTCAGAGTAACAGAGTCAGGAATCTCTATCCTTCCCCTTAGCTCAGCAAGGACTGCCTTGTTCACACCAAAAGGATGATTTGGAGGACAGTCCAACTCATAAGGAGCATCATCCGTGTTCAAGACAACAGACTTCTTCTTTAGCCTACCTAGCTGACCAAATGTTGCCCCCAAGCGTTTTAGGTTTCCTAGATGACGACCTCTAGCTAGAAGACCATTTAGGTCATTTTTCCCTATAGTACTCCCATTTAGAATGAAATTTCCTACTTGCGCAACAAGTCTTCACTTCTCTAGAGCACTCTTGTTAACCATATCCTAGGCTGAGCCACTCCCAGCACCTAACATATCCCTAAGGTGATCTAGATCTTGACCAGAGATATTATGGGGTTCATCCATGAAAAACATAATTTCACACCTAGACAAAATTCAAAAAGGAAAACCTATCAAGAAACTCCTTAAGAAAACACACCCATAAAACACTAAAGGAATAAAAAGAAATTTTAAAGGACAGAAGAAATGTAAGAAAAATGGGGGAAATAAATAATATAGAGCCAAAGAGGGAAGCACTTACTAGAAAAGAAGGTCGAAGAACAAAGTCACTTAAAATATGAAAGCGAGTGTAAAACTTCATTTGAATGACAAAGACAAGGTGTTCTTTAGAAAAAAAATGGCCGCAAAAAAATAGAGAACTAAAATAGCCACAAACTATAGCTCTTCAGCTTAACCGCATGATCGACAATCAATGCGAAGAATAAGGTTAAAACATAACTCTTCAACTTAACCGTACGATTAACGATCAATTTCCAAGATGACGACATATCACCAAAGAAAAAGAATAACTACTCATTATAATTGTCAGGTTGTGGTAGTTTAATGCAATCAAAGGCACGGATTAAATATAAGAAGTCCAATCACCATCATAAAATGCACAACAACTAAAAGTGGGCCTAAAGAATGTCTACTCAAAAGAGAAAGCCCACATAACAGAAGAGGAATTACAACAGGGCCAAGGAAACAAGGATGTTGGTTGAACACAAGGCACTCAACGAGCACCTCAATCGAGGAATATTACTTATAAAGTTTCTAGTGTCAAACAAATTAACACAGAAAACTGAGGGACCCTTATTCTCCTTTGAATTTTGGCAAATAAGGCCCAAGTTTTCAACCCACAAGGCCAAAAGACTTAGACCAAAAGAGCTTAAAAAGGACCTCTAACACATAATACCCAAAAGGAAAATGTTAGCCTATAAATATCCTCGAACTGAGGTATCTTCTCTGAGCTGGTCAGAATAATTGTTGAAATTCAGCTATACTGTTTGATTAGACTCCTAAAGGAGAGAAGACCAAGTTCACACTCTTCGAACTAGTCAAAATAATAGTCAAAACTTGGCTACCCTATTTGATCAGTCTCCTAAAGGAGAACTACAATCTCTTTGAGCTAATCAAAGTAATGATCGAAGCCCGGCTACACTACTTAGTCAAACTCACCATCTATAAGACCAAACAAAGTAATAATCGAATATCGACCATATTGTTCAAACAAACCTTAATCGAGGATAAATAACTCATGCTCATGTCGAGCATGGGAAGGTTCAAAAACAACCATCTCAAATAGTTAAAAAAGTTTTTAAAAATGACTCAACTTACAAAAGACGTAGAAAATTGTAAATAAAGTCAAGCATATAAAAAAAAACTCTAAAAATGGATGATCCTACTAAGGTAAATAAAATTGAGTGCAATTTTAAAAATACTCTAATAACATAATCCAAGAAGGCAAGTTCATAAAAATACCTATATTAAAAAAAATTTAAAGAGTTACAAATAAATATCATATCTTCGTCCTATAAATAGAGAAAATTAACACTAGAGATCAAAAATATTCATTCACTCCAATACTTTATATTGAGATTCACGCAAAGCAATTTTACTCCCTTTTTGTTTTCTTTATCTTACTTTTATTTTTTTTTAGTCTTTACTTAGTATTTGAGTGTTCACACCAAAAAAAGCCTCTGATGTGACCTCACATCTTCTTTGATTGTTGAATTCTTGTTAAACGTCTTTATTGTAGGGAGAGAAACAAACTTATTGGTCCATATTTTCGGTCTCATCTTTGCCGTCGTCTGAGCCAAACTTCCTTAACAAAAACAAATATAATTTATTAACTCCCAGCTTACTAAATTTAATGGTCAATAATATATAATGAAGTAGAAATGGGAGAAAAATAATATATGATCTAGAAAATTATTGTTCTCATCCTTAAAAATAATTATTGCCAATGTAACCAAATGTAAAATATAATTACCATCTGAACACATTTTACATATTCTTTTCGTAAAATTATTGCTGCCTTTTTATGAACCACCCTACTTGTGTTATGCAAGAAAACATCATATGAATTCGAGCCCTGCTTTCCATCCACTCTAATTCTCTTCTTCTCATCAAACTTCCAAGTCCAGTAAGAGCCATGCAAATCGCAAAACCTCATGTAGCCTTACTCGCTAGCCCTGGAATGGGGCACCTTATCCCAGTTCTTGAGCTCGGCAAACGCTTTGTCACTCAACACGACGTACAAGTCACCATCTTTGTTGTGGGAACCGATGCCTCAACTATTCAGTCCCAGCTTTGCAACTTTCAAAATCCTAATCAGCTCTATAATATTGTCTCACTCCCGACGGTGGACATATCCAGCCTAGTTGACACAGATATAGGGGAAAAATTGATACTGATGATGCATGAGTCCGTGCCGGCCCTCCGATCAGCTATCTCTGAAATGAAGTGCCGTCCGATAGCTTTGATTGTTGACTTGTTTGGAACCGAAGCTATGGCGGTTGCTGACGAGTTTGAGATGTTGAAGTATGTGTTCATTGCTTCTAATGCGTGGTTTCTTGCGGCCACAATATATGCTCCAGCGCTTGACAAAAAGCTTTTAATAGAAGAGCACCTTAACCAGAAAAAACCATTAAAAATCCCCGGTTGTACTCCGATTCGGTTCGAGGATACTCTGGAACCCTTTCTGCAGCCAAATTGTCCAAATTATGATGGGTTTTTAAGTGTGGGGATAAAGATGTCAACGGCTGATGGAATTTTAGTGAACACATGGGAAGATCTCGAGTCCAAAACACTTGGAGCCTTTAGAGGCACGAATTTGTTATCATGCGTAGCTAAGGCACCGGTTTATCCAGTTGGTCCGATGGTAAGACCGGTTGCATCGCCCGTTTTGAAGAACGAGTTGCTGAATTGGCTAGACAAGCAACCTAACGAATCAGTGATTTACGTATCATTTGGAAGTGGTGGGACATTATCAGCCAAACAAATGATCGAACTTGCATGGGGCTTGGAATTAAGCCAGCAAAGATTCATTTGGGTGGTTCGCCCTCCCATGGAGAATGATGCATCAGAGTATTATCTGACGGCAGGCAACTCTGCGGGTAAATTTGACTACTTGCCAGATGGGTTCCTGACTCGGACCAGCAATATCGGATTAAAGGTTCCTATGTGGGCCCCACAAACAGAGATACTGGGGCATCCATCAGTGGGTGGATTTTTATCACATTGTGGATGGAATTCAACACTGGAGAGTATAGTACACGCGGTGCCAATTATTGCGTGGCCATTATTTGCAGAGCAAAAGATGAATGCTACAATGATGTCGGAAGAGATCGGGGTGGCCGTCCGGTCGAAGGAGTTGCCGACGGAGAGTATAATTGACCGGGAGGAAATAGAGATGATGGTGAGAAAGATCATGGTGGACAAAGAAGGGAAAGCAATAAGAAGTCGAGTCGAGCAACTAAAATACAGCGCGGAAAAAGCTTCTAGCAACGGTGGTTCCTCTTATAATTCACTGTCGCAAGTTGCGAAACAATGCGAGATAAGGTGGCAAAGGGACAGGGTGCATGAACCGTGAAGGAGATCCTCCTCGTTACGTTATTACTATCTATCTTCAGAATTTGTATTAGTCATTACTGTTTATGTCAAGAACCGAAGTTATAAAATGGGTGGATATTAATTGACTCGGTTTACAAAATTTATGAAAGTGGTACAAGAGATGTGAGATTTGGTGCTGTTTAGTTGGCCTTTTTTATTAGTGGAAAGAGTTTTTTTTTTATATCAAAAGTTTTTTTTATATCTTTTAATAATTTGGTTATAATTAAAAAAGTTATTTTATATTTTTTTTTGTAAAAATTTAAATTTTAAATTTTTAAAAATAATTTTTAAATTTTTTTAATATATATATAATGTCACATATATTTTAATAATATTTTTTATTTTTATAATTTTTTCTTAATAAAAATTAATTATATTCAACTAATATATTTTTAATATTTTTATAAAATTTTATAATTTTATAAGAATCTACCAAAAATATATGTCTACAATCATCATAATTTTATAAGAATCTATCAAAAAAAATTATTAGTTATTTTATTATTTTAAACAAAAAAAATTTAATTTATTTTTAATTATTGTACTAAAAATAATAATTTATATTAATTCATTGATTATTATGTATTAATGTTTCTTGATTATTGTGTTTTTAAGAAATAAAATTTGAGAAAATAGATGATAAATTTAAATTTATATATAAAAAAATATTAAATTATTTAAAATTTAAATATAAAATTTATTAAGTGTTATTTTTAGTAATTTAATAATCGATAAAAAAATTTAACAATGTATAATTAAATGACTTAATACTTTAAAAAAAAATTTAATTAACAATTAAACGATTAATAATTTTTTTTTAAAAAAATTTACTTTTAAATACTCTATATTAAAAATATTCTACTTCTAAAAATTTCATTTAAAAAGTTCAATTAAATAAACTATGTTTAAGTATCATTTTTAATAATTTAATAATATATAACTTTTAATAATATATAACTAAACAATCTAATATTTTAAAAAATTATTTTTAATTAATAATTAAATAATTAATTATTTCATTAAAAAAATCTACATCTACCACTTTTATTTTAAAAAAATTTATTTAAAAAATTCAATCAAACCAATCTCATATAAAAGCATAACGCACTTTTCACTTGTAATTAAATAAACCAATGCAACCAATCAAATTCTAAGTTAATTGACAGAATCACATGCAAATTAGGACATTTTAAGCTCGGGGAACCAACGAGATGCAGCCAACTCTTGCAAAGATGCAATACATCTACGCCATGTGGTACGGTAACGGAAAGGCCATCTTGTAATACGTGGCTGTCATGCATGCTTGCCTTAGTTCATCTTGTATTACGTGCTTGTTGTATAATGCCATCTTGGTTTTTAGCAAATGACCATTTTTGCAAGTATTGTAAACGGATAGACTTTGCTTGTTCACTTTAAATACATCACTCATATTATGTAAGTTAGCACAGTATATAAAATTAATTAACTGACGTAAGATCTAAATAATTAAATTTATTTTATATTATTATTTTATATTTATTCTTCTAATTATATTATATTACGTCAAATAATAAAAATAATTTATTATAAATAATTTATACATATAGCGCTACTATTTCAAATATATCCCTTTTCATTTGAGAATTGGAGAATTAAAAATTATAATTTGCTTGTTTTTGGTTCAATATTTTCTGATGTTATTTTTACTTTTTTGAATTGTTTGATAAGTATCAGAGTTCCTAATTCAAATATCATCCTGTTTACACTAATTGGTGAGTGTTGATATATAATTATTATGTAATAAAAAATTACAAGAGAGGGTTGTGTTGATTTCTGAAGAAGAGGCAGCATCTCTTCGTTAATCCAAGACAATAATTACGCTTAATATTCATTCAAAGATATGCAAGGAATTATGTAAAAGATATTATCTTAAGCTTAATTATTTAAAGATCCAGTAGCTTCTCAAGAGGAAATCAAGTATGGTTACGATCGACGAAACTAATGTACAAAAAGGCACAATAAAAGATCCATGATGGTTTTTTGTATACAAAATTAAGGTTAGAAGAAACTATTTACTTCCTATAAATAACTGTCTAATTTTCACAATTATATTTTTATACATCCAGAGCGCATTACTTGAATTTATGTTCAACGAACAACAGCAATATCATTGAAAAAAAGCACGTCCGACGACAAAACTTAATGTGATTCACCCATTAATACAAATTTATTGACAAAGAAAAATGATAAGCTTTAATAACAATTAAGTTTACAATTGACATTCTTAATTAAGTCTTGCCTTTTAAAATTTTTATGGGATGTCATTGTTTCAAATCTTTTTTCATTACTGCAAGATATTCTCTTAATGGTGCTCGTACTACTTATTTAATTCTTTAATTTAGACTGGTTTTCGTGCTGTTTTTCTGATCCTTCTTAATGACTCTAGATGGTTAATCAGAGATGGAACTCGCATTAATTAATTTCTTGTTTGATCGTTGGCTTGATAATCCCATTATTTCTAAACTAGATTTGCTGAATATTGCTCTTCATAGCACGGTATTTAAAGTTATTCTTAATGGCCACTGGAATGTTCCCTCTCAGGTTTTTGATATTATTTCGGTTTACTAAGTTCGATTGAAGCTATTATTCTCTTAAAAACGGCTTGTCGGGATAAGATGATTTGGGATGCTTCTCGTGATGGGGAACCGACTTTGCAGACCTCTTATAATTCCATTACAATTCTTCTCCTTCAGCAGCCTTGGTGCTCGACTATCTGGAAAAACTTCATTCCTCCGAAATTCTCTATTGTCTTATGACGGTTGCTCCGATATCAGATCCCCTTAAATAATGTATTGGGATCTCAAGGTATTTGTGTTGTTGCTCTAGCCGTCTCCTCCTTGTTCCGAATCTTTTCTGCGGAATGTCCATTTGCGATTAGTTTTTGGGGTTATTTGGGTCCATTTTCGGCACTTCATTGTTTTTGTTTTCTTCTGTTTCAAAGCTTTGGAATTAGCTAGCAATTGTTTAGCTTGTGGTTCACCGTTGCATGTGATGCCTTTTATTCTATTTGGCGTGCTAGGAATTTGCTTTTGCATAATAGTTGTTAGAATTTGGTGATTCAAAATCATGTTTAAATATGATTTTGAGTTGAAAATACAAGATTGAGGACGAGTTGGTGAGGCTGCGGTGCCACCTTAAAGCCACAGCAGCAATACAACGCCAACCCCGTGGCTCTGCGACACCACCTCGATGCTGTAGCAGCGCTGCAACACCAACTTTTGAGAAATCGTTGTTTTAAGTTAATTTGATTAGTTTGAATCGATTTGAAATTTTTTTTTCACGTGAACTCATACTCTTAACAAAATTTAAGATTTTTAGAGACGTTTTAAAGTTTATATAAACTCATATAACTTCATTATATTAGTCAAGTATTAAAAACAAATAAAAGAGAGAATAAAGAGCTTAGAAAGCACTTGAATACTGAATCTGCAAGAAAGTGTCATATAGTGAGCGTTTGAGTACTGTGTATAAGATAATGCCAATAAATTTTTTGAAAATTTATCTATTATTTATATTTTTTAATAATCTCTTGTAAAAGACTTTGGTGATTTGAGTAATAAAAAAATTATGATCTCGTAATACACCATGAACATAGACTACTATAAAAATAAACAATTACAAATAAAATACAAGAATTACATAATTTAGCAAAATTATATAATTTTCTTTATTTATGAAAAAAATCTTCTACATGTACTAAGATTTTAAAGTACTAAATTACTTACAACTAATATTAAGGTACTTAAAAATTTCGACAATAGAATTCCTACTCCCCTTCATAGAATAAAGACATTGTTAGGTGCATATTCAGTAACTTTTTGCAATTCTGCATCAGGTATGTGGTTTATGGTTCTGATAGATTGGTTTTACATGGTTTAGGAGCTTCGCCTCCTTTTGGTCGTGCTTCAGAAGTTCATATTTTATAGTGATGCCCTCTGCGCTATGGTTGGGTTAAGGCGAACTCAAATGGTCTTTTCAAGGACAATTCAGGTGAAATAGCTTGGCGCTGTCTTTCATGATTGTCAAAGTCAATTTTGGAGGGGTTTTGGCTTCCATGCTATCATTAATGCAACCTTCTACGCTAAATGTGCTATTGACAATGGCTGGCATAACTTATGGCTTGAGATAGATTCTTTGTTAGTGGTCTTTCTCATACGTAATTCTTTCCTCATTGGTGTCTTAGAAATCGATGGCTTAACTGTCGTCACTTTGTTGACTCTATTATAATTTATGTTATAACAAAAAAAAAGGTTTATGATTTGTAAATCCCAAGTTGTTGCAAAATTTAATGAAAGACCTCCTAATTTTAAAATAGCATAAAACACTCGCATCTTTTAGTATATTTTGTTAATTTTAATAAAAGTGTCAATAATTAGTATACAACGACTGTTTTACTCTGTACGATGAACGTTAATATCAAATGGCATTTTGACTAGAAAAGTATACACATGACATAATTTAATAAGTTTACATATTTAATATTTATTTTTAAAATTTATATTATAATTAAAAAAAACCATTATATAAAAAAAAAGTCACAGCCATTCCTTTCTACCATTAACCGCTGCCAAACTTCTGAATCTCCACGAGGGTTCTATTGACAGAAATTAGGAGTTTTGTTTTTAAGCACAAAATTCAAAAGCTAAAATCAGACCTCAAATTAGGAATTTTATTTTTAATTAAAGGTCTTTTGGTTTTAAATTAGGGGTTTTTCATTTTTGGGGCATGCAAGTATTGAACGTCGATCTCCTCGACTCTCGATCGAGGATGGACTTGAACTTCTCTTCAGGTGTGATCGATTGGGATTTCGAGTTCGTCTTCAATGACAACTTCTTCTCGGATCAGTTCTTGAGGATTAAAATTTGCCTGACTTGTCCAATGCCAAATACAACGGTGAAGGTTGCTCCTCCATCACTGATTGGGCCCGCAACCGTACGAGGCAGAGTGAATAAAAAAAAAAGACTATTTGAGTTTTGGGATGGTGAAAGAAAGATATGAAATCAGTGGGCAGGATCAATGGCGGTGGCGGAAAAATGTGTGGCCGTGGAGGTGGTGGCGATGGAGATGAGATGTGTGGTTCTTGGGAGTTTAATAATTATGGGAATAATAGTATTGATGTCCTCTTTTTTTTCTAGTTAATAAAATTTGGCCTATCTTTTTTTATTTATTTTTTTTTAGTTAAAAAAATTTGTGCCACGTCGTTTTATAATATTAGATATATTAAAATATCATTAAATTCATCTAAATTAACAAAATATTCTAATAAATAGAGTGTTTTAAGTTTTTTTTTAAAATTAGAATAGTCTTTTGATCAATTTCGTAAAAATTTGGTGGTTTATAAATCAACAACTCTAAAAAGAAAAATTATAACTTATAATGTACTAATTATAAGATATTTCATTATTTTGCAACTCTTTCTATATATGTAGTCTAGAAAAAATATTTATCTTTTAACAAACTCTTTGAACAACAAGAGACAATGACACTTTAACTCAATATGATAAATCTTGAACGATCAAACTGAGAAGATTGTTATAGCAATTTATGGTATTTTCACAAAGAAAAACATTTTCTAAACCCTTGCTGTAAAGTAAACGCTACATACAGTACAAATGAAGATAAATACTTGGAATGAGCAAGCATAAACGCAATATTCGGCCTCTCACAGAATTTCTAAGTTGTTGCATGGCATTTGTGTTTGGTTTTCAGTCTTGATTTCATGAGTTAATGTCAATGAGTGAAAATTCCATTGTTGAGGGTATAGAAGTTTAACAGGTCCGGATAATCACAAACACTGGCACTTTTCCCATGGGACTTTGAGGGTGAATTTTTTATTTTTTTTTTTATAATTATCTGCGTTACTTGTAGCTTAAATGCTAACTTCAATTTTGATTCGGGCCGAGCAAAGTGAGGTGAGTGAAGAAGCATTTCTCATTTTCAATAAAGTTGAAAACTATCATAAGAGTATATTATCATAAAATTGATTTATTAAGGATACATTTGGCATTTAGATGATTAAAGTAAAATTTAAAATTTAATTTAATTATGTAGGATGGAAATTGATATTGATCAATGTGTAGCCTCTCACACCTACACCTCTAGGTTGTAAGTTTTAGTTATTTCACCGTCTCCTTTTCAGACGTTGTAATATAAGTCACATCAACAACAATAATAATGACATTAGTCTTACATGTAGAAATTAATCATACAAACTTATTTATAATTTTTTTTTAAAAAAGAATATCAATATTATTGAATATGAAAATCAACAAAGATACATTGACTCAAGATGCGTGACATAGAATACATGCAAACTATATTAACATCATTACAAACACCATATTTTGCTAAAACATGAGCCATAATATTTCTGTTACGCCTGATGAAAGAGCAAGCTACATTATTCATATCATTTAGTAGATGAAAATATAAGTAAGAATGTCACCCTCGACTCTTAAGAAGGACCACTTATTTTAAGCCTAAACAACATTGAAGCAGTTAAGCTCAATAATATCCATAAAGCAATTATTTTCTAAAGCCGTTGAGATATGATAGAACAGAGCCAAGCATTCAGTGGTTAGGGGGGAAAAGGAACCAATAAATGACTTCACAAAAGCAAAACTAACCACGCCCAAACTATCTCGGATTACCATACCCAAATTTAGCATTCGTTTATCCATATCAATAGCTGCATCAAAATTTGCTTTGTAACAACCAATTGGCGGCGCACACCATTGCTGCGAACTCCCCATGCTTAAGAAATCAATAACTCGCCTCATATTTTTTATAAATAGCAGTTTGTTGAACCGAATCAGCGTACCCAATAAATACACCGCAGTGCACATGGTTTCCAATATCTCTAGGGCCAAGAACAACGACACATGCAAAGCCCCCATATGCAAGGTCTCCAACATCACAGATACCTTGAACTTCTTCAACACCATTTATGTGAGCAGCACTTGCAAATTGTTCAAATAAATAAATGTCAATAGAATCACTTTTCATAAAATTCACAGAGAATATAGTCAACTGATTCAAGAACATTCCTCGGATCTTCCACTATGTTCTGAAAAAGCATTATTTCGAGCTCACCAACGCCTCCATAGCAGCATACAAGTACATTCAACATCTTGAAGTAGGGCATGCAAAACGAAATCAAGCAACAGCTCATTAAATTTGCGAAGCTCCACAAGCCTTCACGTCTTGCTAGAAAACACACTTAACTCCCACACAGCACTAGAGAAATGGCATGTAAATAAGGCATAAACAATCAACTCCTCTCTATCCATAGGACGTCGACATACCCTAGAAATATCTAACCATCGTAGTGATAGATTCAAACTAGTAGGAAGCAAATTCCACAAGCTCACCAAATGAAAAACTTCACCTTTTGTGGTATATTCAACCCCCCAAGCTTCCTCCACCATTGCTTTATAGAGGATAAGTTGTTACTACCTAAATCATCAATCAATGTCGCCCCAACATAGTAAGTTGACTTTATAAAAAAAACATTCCGAAGTGTTTTAGTGCCATAACAATTTATTTGAAGCTCCAAAGGCCCTAATCGAGATAGATAAAATAAGATGCACATTCACCTCCCACAATAAAGACTGAAGAAATGGCAAATTTCAACCCCTACTAGGAAGGAGAACATCTGATACTTATAGATATCATTCTCGAAATTAGGAGTGATGGGTCGTGGAATAAAAGGGTTAGAAAATAAGGCTATAGAAGAACTATGATTAACACACCATCTAACTCCAAGTCACAATAGATCTCTGCCCTATATGAGGCTATGCCATAAGAAAGAACCGCCATATCCCTTAAATGCTTCCACGAAAGACTGATTAGGATAGTATTTATTTTTCAAAATTCTAGAAGCTAGGGACTCTAGGTTGCTGAGGATGTGCCATCCCTACTTAACCAACATGGCTTTTTTGAACAAGGATAAATCCCTAAATCCTAACCCTCTATCTTGTTTAGGTAGACACACCAAATCCTATTTTAGCCAATTAATTTTTATAGATTCACTAGTATACCCCTACCAAAATTGTCTAATCAAGGAAGGTAGGTTATTGATGACCAACCCAAAAATAGATATTGCATACGTGAGAATAGCTTACACAACAACCTAAATAAGCATCACCTTGCCACCTATTGAAAATAATTTTGATTTCCATGCTTGAAGCCGCCTTCATACCCAACCTATAATGCACTGGAAAATAATCCTCTAATTTTTGCCAATAATAGAAGAGAGACCGAATACCAGTCATGTGGTGCAGTATAATGGATCTCTAGGATTAAGAAGAAAAAAAATAGCCTGGTGAACTCCTTGACTAATATTAGGGCTACAAGTAACTAAAGATTTCTGAAAATTAATCTGTTGTCTAGAAATCTCAGTATATGTGGAAAGGATATTTGTAATACACAAACAATCTGAAATAGTGGCTCGACAAAAGATGAGACTATCATCTGAAAAAAAAAAACAGATGATTAACCTGTAAACCATTACGTTCATAAGCAAAGTTACTAAACTCCCCTAATTCTTCAGCCTTATTTAACAAATAAGAAAATCTCTCAACACAAACCAAGAACAAATATGGAGATAATTGGCACCCCTATTTTAACCCCTGAGAAGGCTTAATTGAGCATGTAATTATACCATTAAAATGAAGAAAAACTCCATTGTTGAGAGGCAATTATAAATGATGTTGACCTAGCGCAACGAAAACCTACTCTTTGAAGCATAAATGAAAGAAAATCTCATTCAATTCTATCATAAGCCTTACTCAAGTCTAACTCTAAGGCCATAAATTCCACGAGCCAAAATGCCTCCGTTAGAGAGAATGCAGAAGCTCAAACCCTGCTATAATATTATCAAAAATCAACGGTCCTGAAAGAAAAGCACTTTGATTTTCAAAAATGACCTCTGAGAGAACAAGCTTTAGACAATTGGCAAGAACCTTGGCTATAATCTTGTAAATAACATTGCAGAGACTAATTAGTCTAAACTCTTTAATAGTGAACGAGAGTAATTTTCAAGAAAAAATTTCTCACATCAATCCCTATAATATACCAACACTATTGGTAGAAAGTTGCATAAAATCCATCTGGACCTAGTGCCTTGTGTGGAGTCTTAAAGAAAATTACATTATGAACTTCAAAGGCTGTAAATGGCTCTTGCAAGAGTAAAACTGAATTATTAGATAACCTAGTCCGAAGACCAAGATACAAAGAATCCATCCTCTATACTTTGTGCTTGGCTAAACATAAGAGGTCTTGAAAGTGGCCACATAATCTCTGATATCTCCTCCAATGATTCACGCCACCTACTCGAAGCATTGAAGAGCCCTCCAATAACATTTTTAACTCTACGATTAAAGGTTTTGGCATGAAAATACTTAGTATTCTGATCCCTCCACGAAACAATCCACACGTACCCGTTGATGCTAATATTGTTCTTCCTTTAAGAGTAAAACTCTCCAACTCCCTAGCTTTCAAATCTCTACTACATCATCCCGTGAATGCCTTAGTAGCTCTTTAAGTGACTTACAAAGCTTCTTTATTTTGTATGGGATCAAACCCCTATTTGAATAATTTCAAGCCATCAACTCAGAAACACATGCATGTAATTTGTTAAATATGGGGTTTGGCTCATGTTGCCATGCAACAGCTATAATATCCTGACAAGCAGTGACTTTGAGTCAAAATGGCTTAATATAGAATCTGTGTTGACAACAAGTCTGGGCTTTACGAAAAGATGTCAGAGATATATGAAGGGGCCGATGATCTAAGCTGTAAACGTCCTTATAATTGGCTTTTAATTGTAGGAATAAGGATTTACAACTCTCACAACAATTAGCTCTATCCAACCTTTCTAGAATTGCTTCGCCATCTCTCCCCACACCTTTCCATGTAAATCTCGACCCATCAAATCCTAAATCCAATAATTGAGTTCATCCAACACATTTTAGAAGTCAAGCATTGAATGTTTGACAATAGAAGAACCTATTTTATCCTACATAGTTAGTATTTCATTAAAATGACCCAAGAAAAAGAAATAGAAGCCCGCCTATACCTTTTAACCTACTCAATAGAGTCCAACTATACCTTCATCCATGCCTTACTAGATTACAATAGAAGCCCACCGCCCTCCAATTGTTCTGAAGGTTATCAAGAACAATAACCTCAATGTGAAATCTAGAGTATTCAACCACTATGACTTGCCAAGATTCATCCCACAACTGTTACCAAGATTGTCCACTTAAAAAGAATGCTTATACCCAAGACTATTACATATCCTCTTAGCTCACTGTCCAAACAATTTAGTCTCGAGGATGAAGACCAAATTGAGAGGAAAATATGCAAGAAGCTTTTGCAGACTTCTTACTACATAAGGTTTTATCATCTCCCATGTATTCCAACTTAGGATACTCCCCGTTGTTGGTGGGGCTGTCCCATAGCATCCGCCTTTGTAGTAACGGTATCACCATCCATATTCGGTCGCTTGCCTGAAGAGGAACTTTTCCCATCTGTTTTTTTTACATTTCCCTGAACCCGAACTTACAACCACCTCCTTTGCAATCTTTGAATATTCCAGCCGAAAGTTTTTTGCCCATCGCAAAGCTTGGGTGTTACTTTGGCGTTATGAACGTTTGCATAAATGAGTGGGTGAACATATGACTGTGAAGATGGGATCAATGGAAAATGTTAAAATTACAATACTAAGCCTAAGATTAAGTCTAAATTTTACAAGTCCAATTCTTAAAATTTCTAAGTTAGGTAAGATATTTTGGAATTAATAATTAAAAAAATAAGTATTATAAACTTATATGGTTAATAAATTTTTACAATATTTTATTTGTATGGTTTTAGTTTATTGGAATTAAGTATCACCCCCCACCCTCTCTTCCTTTATTTGGTTTTTGCAAGCAAGTAAGTTAAGAATAAAGAGTTCAAGTATTTGATCAATTGTTGAGAGTTTAGAGTGTTAGAGAGTTGAGCAAATAATAAGCTCAACAAAAAGTGTGTGAGTGTTGAGTTATGAGTATTGTGTTGTAAGTGAGAAAAAGTAAGAGTTTCTAAAATTTGTATTGCAAGTTTTGAGTTTGTTGTATTAATAAAAGTGTTCTATTTGTGCTCAATTATACTCAACAAAAAATGTGTCTAAGATCTACTGGGAATCTAATATAGCCAAAGAATACACGAAGACACTTATAGAAACTTGGATATCCAAAGCCTTAGCCATACTATAAGATGAAGTCTTAAAGACAAATGGCAAAGCACTCCAAGAAGTTGAAGTGAATTCAAACTCTATTGACAAAATCTTAACAGGATGCGTAGTCTCAATAGTCATTATAAGAGCCATATTTAAATTTGAACCCTCAGTAGAATTAGTCTCCATTTGAAAATGATCTTGCATGATCATAGGAACATTTATCTATGAACAATGCACACGTGTATTAGCTGGAGAAGAGACCAAGTTATTCCAAAGGCACCGCCATTTAAGCTATCACTATTTTGAATTTGATTTTACATGTCCTTGGGAGAGTTTGAATTTAAACTAAGAATATTTGTCGCAAGCAAAGGAAGAACCATATCACTATCAGCAGCACTACCGTTATGACCATCATCCTGGATCTAAGAGTCGTTCCAACCTCATAAACCCTACCCACACCAAGCACACTAGTTGCTTTTGACTCAACCTACTTATCCTGAATAAAAGGAGATGACAGGACCAGACTCGAGCCCTTTTTGAGAATCGAGACGGATCCTGCGATGACATAAGATTATTATACCTTTTACTCATTGCATTTGATACAACAAGGCTACCTGTCTCAATAAAAGTGTACACGTGTACTCTAATATATATAAAAATATACAAATACACAGACTAAGACACTCATGCAGCTATGCGTGTCGTGGACCAACCTCAAAATGTGAAGATTATATCACACTGCACGAATTCCTATGACAACCTAAAAAAATAGAAAAAATGGTGAGCTTGTGGCTCAATGAGTGGACATAATTAGAAAATATTATATACTTTATATGTATTGTACACATATAAATCTGTAAAATACAATAATCATGAAACTGTATACTTGTAGTCAATAAACTTGTACTGAAAGTATGAACTATCATAAAATCTGTGCTAAAACTAAAATCATAACATAATACTAGGGATCTGAAAATCTGAAAGTGTAAATTATCATGAAATCTGTTATGAAGATAAATATATGTAACATAGCTCTGAGAATACATACCTTTTATACTATATACATACTGAAAACCACACCAAACTTGTACCTAAGAAAACTAGTCTAATATGGCGGAGTAACTCACACACAGGCAGAGTAGGGGATCTAAACTGGTCTAACCCGGCGAAATGTTGCATCGCTCGGGCAGAGCAAATTAAACTGGTCTAACGCATGCGCAGAGCAACTACACTAAATGGGAGAGTACACATATGCTGGTTCAAAAACTACTACTATATAATATCATGAGCATAATTATTTTAAAATAAGTATTAATATACTGAATGCAATCATAATTTATACTATAATAAATTCTAAAAATATTTATGAATATACTAAATAGCATAATTATTTTTCTGTCTAAAATAAATTATGACTAAATCTAATAATGTGTAATTAAATTATATACTATTGTATTAAAAGCATATAAAATATATATATATATATAATTATCCACTCACAAAAGTGCGCTAATCTTGAGCTAAGTCTAGATTCTGAGATTTACTCGCTATAGACACACTTACTAAATTATAGGGTGTAAAAATATATCATTAGTATCAATACGTAGTATAAAAACTAAAACACAAATATTCTAATATCGTAAAATTGTTACCCGTTGAATCATTGGGTGTAAATCTAATTACCCAAACTTATTTTCCTATATTTTCTTTTTATTTCTTCTCTCTCTTTTTTCTCTTTCGGTTCTTTTCTTCTTCTTCTTCTTTTTCTTCTTCTCCTCCTCCTATTTTCTTTCTCTTTTTCTTTTCTCTTTTCTGTTTCGACTTTTGCTTCACGTGTATTACAAGAGATGTTACCTTTATGTTCCCCACAGCCTGTTTCTTTATTAAAAGTACTCAAGAGCAAAAAACAAAAGCCTATAAAGTTTTAAAAAATGGTGGTTTTTAGGCTTCTTTAGAACAGCCGAGTAATCTTCAAAATAGTCTCTAAAAGTATGGTTGAGCATACCACAAAATGAACAAAAATTTAGAAGCTTTTCATACTTAAAAGACACCTAATGCAATCTATCTATATTTCTCAACTGTAAGTGAACAAAAATCTGTAAGTTTTTCATACTTAAAAGACACCCAATGCAACCTATCTATATTTCCTGACTGTAACATCAACCCTTTTTGAAATGGCTTGCAGAAATTTAGTTGAACTCTGATGCAGAGAAAGTTCCTCAAACATGATCCCATTCCATCTGTATCCATTTCTTAAAAAATGCTAATTTTGTTTTCAATCAACTCTGTAAATTTTGCATTCATATGAACAAGATTAAATATCTAAACCCAAAAAGGAATTATATGAAACTTGAGTTTCGTAGCAATGTCATTTTTCGTAACTGGCTCCATAACAAAGAAGAAGCGACTAAAGTTCTAAGGTTGTAATAATATCACTTTCTTTCTATCGTTCTCCCGACCAAACTCCCACAGAAACACATCCATGCCTAGCCATTTGAATTGGAGACTGCCTTCAAATTTTCATAGATTTTTCATCGTACTCTGATAAAGCATCTAGTTGGAAATATTTCCTTCTTAAGACTTTGATAAATAAAATAAATATTTTGCCTCTAGTTGGTGTCGTAGCACCAAAGCATCATCAACACCTAACACCTCCTTTGAATGCTCACAATTATTGGAGAAATCACCCTTTTCCCAGTGAGATTAGGTTAAAGTGTAGAACTCTAGTTAAGTTCAACCTTGAATATTAACTTCTTTACATAACGGAATAACCTGTATATCAAGTAAAATAGTAAGAATTCAAAGCAGAAAATAAATAGCATAACTCAATCACTTACGTGGTTTAGCCAATTGCCTACGTCCATGGTGGATCCAATAATCCTAACCGCTTTTATTAACTCCTTAGAAATTTTACAAGAAAAACTCAATTAAAAACCCTCAAAAGGACCTAATGTTTAGTGTACCCTTACTCTACTACGAGCAATGAATATTCAAACGATTGTTCCACCTTAGCGCACACAAACACTTAGTGTTTACCCAGTTTTTTCTTCTCTTAGAGTCTCTCTTAATACTTGATTTCAACTAAAGAGTTTACAAGTATTTATATAGGGGTTATTTCATGCCTACTAACCATATTCCTTATTGGAGTAAGAGTCCATTTATTTTGAAAGTTTAAAACTTTCCAAAACTTAGAAATCAGAAATAAAAATGGACTTTTCCCACTCTGGCGCCGCGGCGCTGAGGTCCTGGAGCAGCAGCATTGGGTCTTGACACGTCCAGTGCTGCGGCACTGGGAACCTGGTGCCATAGCACTGGAGTACTGGTCTAAGCATTGCGGCACTCAACCTTGGGCGCCACGGTGCTAGCCCTATTTCTAGCTCTGCGCTTTTTTCTCACTTCTTTCTCTTCTTCGAGTCTCGTTTCACTTTCCTCTTCGTGTTCCACATGTCCTAAACTTCTCCATGCATGTCACACGCGTTCTTGACTTCTTGTGACTCTCTTTTTTTATATTCATTTTAATTCTTATCCAAATAAAATTATTGAATCACTAAATCTCTAATAACAATCAATAGAAAAAGATTGCCACAAATTTAAAAGGAGAAAATGAGCCCAACAAAGGACGAAACCAACATTTGTGGAGCAAATTTAAAGAGAAAAAGAGAATATATATATATATATATAGAACACTATGAAACAACCTCTTTTTTTATACTACTTAATGTAGCATAACATTGTTGGGAGATAAATATAAAAATAATAATAATAATAAATTAAGTAAATAATGGGATGAGAATTTAGTCAAACCTACTATGACATGCCAAATAATATGGGTGGGTTATATAACTAAATTTATTTATGTAGTATTAGTTAATAAAAAAATAACAACAAAATTATGAGTGTTAATAATAAAATAAAAATCAATTGTAGGTATAAAGAGTAAATGAGCATGAAAAGTATTTCAGTAGGTTAAAAAAAAAATTATTGTTTGCTTTCATCCGATTCTTGGTCACGTGAAAAGGAGGTCCATTAAGCAACTCTTTTTGGCTAGTTATGCCAACGCCTAGGAATTAATTTAACAAGACAGAAGGTCGACCTTGTGAAATGAACATGAAAATGGTCGATATTTGATATGATTATTTTTTTCTTTTTAATCATAGATATTCGGTCGATTATAGTTCGCCAATTATTACACTAATAATTTGCACTGATTGCGGAGATTTCAGTTGACTGATAACTTTCTCAAATTAAACCTCAAAATAGCTTTTGCAGAAATATATAATCAGCATCACGCGTTCGACTAATTTGTTATCCTTTGGTTGTTGCAAACAACGAGTGGGATAATCAAGAATTAATGTTAGATCAAGCTAAACTAAAACATATATTGTTTATAAGTTCATAAAATATTTCTCTTAAAAGAATTATAATAATATAAATAATTTTTTTTAATTAAAAAAAATCTAATGCTTACAAAGAAGGACTTTATGGTTGAAGATGTATATTTTATAAAATAAAAAATAAAATGTATAAATAAATGGTGCAAGGACATTGAAATACTATTATGATACTTCATAGTTAAGAGAATATTTACTTTGTAATATATAATTTTCATAATTTTAGAAGTTTATTTCACATATTAAACGAATCATATCTTCAAATTTTAAATTCTAAATATAATTTATTTAAAAATTGCTTAACTACTTTTTGTATTAAGGGACTATAAAAAAAAAAAATATTTATCGGGCTAATCTATATGCTAATTATTTCATAAGGTTGTGGAAATTTTCCAGTATAACCCGGCTAGACGTTTCTAACTTTCACCCCTGCTTACCAATTTCCACCAATGAGATTGAACATTATACACATGCATTGTTAATGATCATATTAAATGGAAAATTATTGTCATAATATTAAAATAAGACCATTCGTCATAATAATAAAATATAAGCATCCGAAACACGTTCCGAAGATTCTTTTGATGAATTATTTTATTGCTGTGTTCTCATGAAACACGCTCTATCGCGTGTTATTCGTTTTCAAAAACCCTTTTTCAGTCTAAATAACTACTGATTTTGCTTTTATACATATATATATATATATAGTGTGTGTGTGTGTGTGAAACCAATGCACCAAACACAGGCCATTCCAAGCCCTGCTGCTTTAATTCCATTCACTTTAAATCCCTTTCCCCTGTAAACTTTCAACTTTTTAAGTCCAATAATAGCCATGCAAATCACAAAAATTCATGTAGCCTTACTCGCTAGCCCTGGAATGGGGCACCTTATCCCAGTTCTTGAGCTCGGCAAACGCTTTGTCATTCAACACGACGTACAAGTCACCATCTTTGTTGTGGGAACTGATGCCTCAACTATTCAGTCTCAGCTTTGCAACTTTCCAAATCCTAATAAGCTCTATAATATTGTCTCACTCCCGACGGTGGACATATCCAGCCTAGTTGACGCAGATATAGGGGGAAAATTAATACTGATGATGCACGAGTCCTTGCCGGCCCTCCGATCAGCTATCTCTGAAATGAAGTGCCGTCCGATAGCCTTGATTGTTGACTTGTTTGGAACCGAAGCTATGGCGGTTGCTGACGAGTTTGAGATGTTGAAGTATGTGTTCATTCCTTCTAATGCGTGGTTTCTTGCGGCCACAATATATGCTCCAGCGCTTGACAAAAAGCTTTTAATAGAAGAGCACCTGAACCAGAAGAAACCATTAAAAATCCCCGGTTGTACGCCGATTCGGTTCGAGGATACTCTGGAACCCTTTCTGCAGCCAAATTGTCCAAATTATGATGGGTTTTTAAGTGTGGGGATAAAGATGTCAACGGCTGATGGAATTTTAGTGAACACATGGGAAGATCTCGAGTCCAAAACACTTAGAGCCTTTAGAGGCACGAATTTGTTATCATGCGTAGCTAAGGCACCGGTTTATCCAGTTGGTCCGATGGTAAGACCGGTTGCATCGCCCGTTTTGAAGAACGAGTTGCTGAATTGGCTAGACAAGCAACCTAACGAATCAGTGATTTACGTATCATTTGGAAGTGGTGGGACATTATCAGCCAAACAAATGATCGAACTTGCATGGGGCTTGGAATTAAGCCAGCAAAGATTCATTTGGGTGGTTCGCCCTCCCATGGAGAATGATGCATCAGAGTATTATCTGACGGCAGGCAACTCTGCGGGTAAATTTGACTACTTGCCAGATGGGTTCCTGACTCGGACCAGCAATATCGGATTGGTGGTTCCTATGTGGGCCCCACAAACAGAGATACTGGGGCATCCATCAGTGGGTGGATTTTTATCACATTGTGGATGGAATTCAACGCTAGAAAGTATAGTCAATGGGGTGCCAATAATTGCGTGGCCACTATTTGCAGATCAAAAAATGAACGCTGCAATGCTATCCGAGGAGATTGGTGTGGCCGTCCGATCAAAGGAGTTCCCAACGGAGAGTATAATTGAGAGGGATGAGATAGAGATGATGGTGAGAAGGATCATGGTGGACAAAGAAGGGCAAGCAATAAGAATCAGAGTCAAGCAACTAAAATATAGCGCACAGAAGGCTTCTAATAAGGGTGGTTCATCCTATAATTCATTGTCACACGTTGCCAAAGAATGCGAGATGAATTTGCAAGGAATAATAGCAAAGGTCCAAGGTGCATGAACCGTCAATTAGATCCTTTTAATTACACTGGTAATATCTGTCTTTAGTTTTTGTAATGATTTAAATCACTAAGAAATTATGAAGTTACGAAAAGAGTTGTACGTGGTGTCTACTAAAGAATAAGCAGCTCCTCATCGTTAATCCAGGATTATCAAGTTGAATGTGCATTCCGTTCAAAGATATGCACTAATTAAATAAAAAGATATTATCTTCAGCTTAATTATTCTAAAGAAGTGGCTTCTCAAGAAAATCAACTATGATTACGATTGACGACTCTAAAAGAGAAAAAAGTACTTGCAAAGATCCATGATGGTTTATTTATCATATACAAAATTATCCTAGAAGAAATTTATTTCCTATATGTACTGTCTAATTTCCACAATTATGCATCAATATAGTCGGTTGAATTTGTGTTTACCCGACAACAGTAGTGTTATGGAATAAAAGCACATCGGTATACAAATTAATGTGATTAACCCATTGTTAGAGATTCATGTACGAAGAACAAAGAGATAAGAAATAGATAGTTGATGAGCTTTATATCAATTATAAAAGCATAATTGAAGATTACAATTGATAACAAGATTGATCCAGACAGCCACCAAAACAAATACTTGAAACATAGAATACTTCTCTCTCAAAAAAAAGAAAACATTATTATATTATATGGATGATATCATCCACAATGATTATGATTACAAAGTACTGGAAGAAGAAAAATTGATCGTTTAGTTTTATATTCTTTTAATTATTTATAAAAGTTTCTAATTTTTTAAAAATAGTAAAATTAGTCCTTTTAAGTAGGTAATTGGACATTTTTCAAAATAAAAATACTAACACAAAAGATGTAATTTATCATTTTGAAAAACCTAAAGATTTAGTAAGTAATTCTAAAAAAAAATTAGGAACTAAACTTTCAATCTTCCCAAAAGAATTCTTGACTTCAAAAAAGTAGATATAAAATAATAAATTTTACTAAAATTTTAAATAGATCTTTCAAATTTGGGCACCTGCTTGATAACCATCTAATGAAGAATTATTTCTTCGATAATTCAACTTGAACTTAGTGCGGCACGAAAATGTTAAAAAAAATTTAAATCTCTCATAATTTTAAAACTACGTATTTGCTCTTAATTTATGTGATATTGTAAAATTACCTAAATTTATGTAAAATTTTAAATTCACTCTAAATATATTGATAAATTACGGAAGGTCCCAGAGAAATTAAAAAGTTTAGAATGACCCCATAATTTTTAGAAATTACATAATAGTCCTAAAAGTTTAGTAAATTGTAGAATGACTCCAAAATGTTTTAAAATTATAATCTAATCCTAAAAATTTGAATAATTTAAAAATAGAACCTTCTTGAAAATCGGTTCATATATTGAGAAAATGGATCAAGACACAGGGAGTGATTTGGTACCAACGATGAAAACGGTCGAAATTTAAGACGAACAATGAACGGCGGCAAGATGTTTAGGCAACGCATAGAGGTTTATCCACCATCCGATTGGCGTGATTCCTATGAAATTGAAACCAACGATGTATTTTGAATGGCTGAGGCCAAGTAATGTGCAATCATTCACTGAAAATGGCAACAACAAAAGAGGAGGCCCAAGCTAAATAGTGGCCATTTTACGGTGAATGGGAGGGGGGCAAGTGACAGTGTGTAAAGGGCAATACGGAGATTTCCAATATCATTTGAGTCGAACGGTCAATGATCTGGCCAACAGGCGAGGCATGTGAGCCACTCACCTCAGTGATTGCATAATACTATGGCTATAGACTAGTACTATTTGGACAATGATTTTCTTTTTTTTAAATTGACTTTGATACCATATGAGAATTTAGAGAAATTAAGTATATTACCCTAAATAATAATTACAATAAGTGGTCTTTATATAAACATCAAATTCCTAGTTTATATAAAAAAAAATAGATAATACATAAAAACTATGACTATAATATAAAAATTAATATATTATAAAATATCTTAAATTGACAATAACCAAATAAGATACTAACTCTAATAACTTCTTAAGATAAAATTTCATATATATTTTCTTCACAATTATAAAGATTTTTCAAGTACAAATGAAGAGTAAAAATGTCATCAAGTAAGTCGCCACCCATGAATTGCATAGATGCAGTTTCTTATGATTTTATATACATAAGTTGTGCATATATAAATTTGCCCATATTTAGTCATACATGTACAACTTTTTGTATATAAATTATGAGTACGTCCTTTTAATTATGAAATATTGAGAAAAAAAATGCATCTAAGAGAATAAAATAGGTAGGAAAAGAATAACTCGCGTATACAACTGGCACAAATTTTTTTACAACTCTTTATAATAAATTACTCATATATTTTCTCCTTAAATATTATAAAGAGTTCAAAGATACAAAACAAAGAAAAAGAAATCTATTGCGACTTCTTAAATAAGTCATATATGCAATTTACTTATAATTCTTTTAAATCTACCAATAGTTATCAAAATAAAAGAATATATATATATATAAGGTGCATCAAAAGTTTTACGAGTACTTGAAGATCTCACAAATAATAGTGAATAATATTCTCAAGTAGCAAAATTCAATATTCTTAAATACCAAAATTCAATATTGGTATTTAGCAAAATTCAATATTCTCAAGCCAATAAGTTCATGAAAAAGTTTTCCTCCTCCACAAAAATTCGTCTACAAAAGAAGTTATCAAAAAAGTTGCAGAAACAAAATTTTTGTTTTCAAAAGAAGTTACCAAAAAAGTGTTAGAAATAGAAGTTTTAAAAGGTCTCCTCCACAAGAGCACGCTTAAAAAAAATGGCCAAAGAAGTCATTGAAACAAATGTTTTAAAAAAAAAAAAACGAATTCTTAACATCCTAAAAATAATATGACTCAAGTTCATCCAAAACGAAAAAACCTCTTAATCTTAATGATATATGCAACTGCTCCATGCTACTAAAGGAGTCCTCATATTTCATAATGAATATTGAAAGGAGAATAAGTGTAGGAACAATTTATACCAAATGTAATATTATTATTTACGCGGGCAACCCTTACTTATAAATTGGGGCTCTTGGATCATTCACTCATTCATTATTTATAATATACAATTTATATTCTTTCATTAAATAAAGCTCTCCCTATTATATTTCTCTCTCTCTTAATTTAGTGTTTATTTTAAATTTTATATATTTTTTATGTTATGTCACTTAAATCTAGATCTGAACTTCTGAAGTGAATGTTTTACTTGATTTAGCCTTTTTTAGAGTTGTTATTTTTATTTTAAGATACGTGTTTATTTTATGATAAAATAAAATAAGTTCATTTAGAGTCGCTCTATTATAATAATCAATTATTTATGTTATAATTTATTCGGTATAATTTTAATTGAAAAAGTCGACTATTAAGTCAAAGGATTGAAAAAAATTTAAGATAAAGTATTTAAATTATGTACATATATATGAGTGATATTTTTTGTCGGATCCCCGTAAAAAAATTTTTTTTATTGTGCATCAATAAAATTAAACTGATAGATTTGATTATAATAAAAACATAGTAGTATAATGAGGAATAATAAAAAGAAAATAATGATGCAGTAAATAAATAAAAAGAAATCGTTAATTCTTTTTGTTCATCCATATGCCACTTAAGTTCGTATGAACCAACACTAGTCAACCGCAGGCTAAGCTAAGCTAATTACAGAGTGCGTGACGTAGGTTATTATACTAATATAAGAATTAGCATTGATAATAGTATATCAATAAAAATCTCTGATGGCACAAATTATTTTAATTAGAAGGTAAGATATGCACTTTCACTTTTAAGTAAGGGAATATATATATATAATACATTAATTATGCAATTAACCACTGTACAAAACTGTTAAAAAAAAATTTGCTGTTAGAGAAATATAATGTAAATCAACATGATAAATCATAAATGATTCTACTGTCACTATGGATATTTTTGTACTGTCATAAACAAATGTAAATTTTCAACCTGGACGAAAAGTTACGACTTGGAATTTAACCCATTTTAGAAATATTCAATGGATGTTGGATTGGATTTGACATTTAAACCAGAATTAAGTGGAATTAAGATGTTATTCCTTTTTAATATTTCTAATTTGCTAAGAAATTTATGCTTCCAAATATATCCTTAAAGATTGACTCGATGGTTTTACCTATAAATCTCATAACAATTTGACATGCATGAAAGATAAACAATTCAACCTTTCCACCCAACCGGCACTGGTTCTCTCTTTTCCAATAGTGGGCAGCCATGGAAAACGCAAAGCCTCACGTAGCCCTACTAGCGAGCCCTGGCATGGGACACCTCATCCCACTTCTTGAGCTCGGCAAACGCCTTGTCACTCATCATGCGCTACAAGTTACAATCTTCGTGGTGACAGCAGATGCCTCGTTTTCTCAATCCCAATTACTCCAACAGTCACAAATTCCTAATCTCCTCAGCATTGTCGTGTTACCTCCAGTAGACATTTCAGGCCTTGTTGACGAGGCTGCACCAATCGGAGAAAAAATATTTGTTATGATGCAAGAGTCCTTACCAGCCCTTCGATCTGCAATCTCAGAAATGAACCTTCGTCCAACGACTCTGATGGTAGACTTATTTGGAACTGAAGCTATGGCGATTGCTGATGAATTTGAAATGTTGAAGTACGTGATCATTGCTTCTAATGCGTGGTTTCTTGCAGCAACGATGTATGCTCCAGCCCTTGATGACAAAGTGTTAGATGAACATGTTAAACAACAACAACCACTGAAAATCCCTGGCTGTTCCCCGATTCGCTTTGAGGATACACTTGAGGGCTTTCTGAACTGGAATGATCCGACATATGCTCCATTCCTAAGAATGGGGATTGAAATCTCAAAGGCTGATGGAATTTTGGTCAACACATGGGAAGATCTAGAGTCAACAACACTCGGAGCCCTGAGAGACAGTAACATGTTGAGACCCGTTGTCAAGGCAACACTTTATCCAATTGGTCCGATGGCAAGACTGGCTGACCGATCAGTTTTGCAAAATGAGGTGCTAGATTGGCTAGACATGCAACCTAATGAATCAGTGATTTATGTTTCATTTGGCAGCGGCGGGACGCTATCAACTAAACAAATTACTGAGCTGGCATGGGGATTGGAGCTAAGCCAGCAAAGGTTCATTTGGGTGGTACGCCCACCCATGGAAAAAGATGTATGGGAGCGCTATCTTACGGTAGGGGATGAGCCTGATGGCACCCCAGATTACTTGCCCGATGGGTTTTTGGACCGTAATGCAAAAATGGCACTAGTTGTGCCAAATTGGGCTCCACAGGCGGAGATCTTGGCCCACCCGTCAGTGGGTGGATTTTTAACCCATTGTGGGTGGAATTCAGCTTCGGAGGCTATTGTGAATGGAGTGCCGATGATTGCATGGCCATTATATGCTGAGCAGAAAATGAATGCAACTTTGCTGACGGAGGAGCTTCAGGTTGCCGTCCGACCAAAGGTTTTGTCGTCGAATGAGATGGTGGAGAGGGAGGAGATAGAGATGATGGTTAGAAGAATCATGGGGGACGAAGGACATGCAACGAGGGAAAAAGTTAAGGAACTAAAATATAGTGCAGAAAAGGCTTTAATCAAGGGAGGTTCCTCTTACAGTTCACTCTCTCAGGTGGCTAAAGATTGCGAAATTAGGCTAAGGTGCCCTAAGACAAAGACACCAGGTGTTTAGGACCCATTAGCCACCATCTTATTTGTTAAAAACACAGGTAATAAAAGAGTATGAAATTGACATTTTGGGGGAAACCATTTCCAAAATAGATGTAAATCTTTTTTTTGGGGGGGAACCTGTAAATCATCATGATATATGTAGACAATGAGTTATCATGTGACAATTAATCCAGAAATACATTAGTAATCAATTTTCATTTAAGAAATTTCATGTCAGTCAATCATGTGACAATTTAATGGTAATATGTTCAACTAGCGTTATCTTTTCTTTCTTTTACACTTCAAGATGAGAAAAGGAAAAAAAATTGAAATGAAACGGATGAAATAACTCAGATATGTAACGATTCTATAGTTCATATACTTAGCAATATCATACTGCCATGTCTATTTCATCCAAAATATTAATGACTGTGTCAAGAATCAAGTAATATATATCCACAATTGCTGCAGAAGACTTCTTTTGATAGTAATTAGTAGTTAAAATTGCTTTTGAAAAATTGTCAATCTCTTCATAATGCACAAGCGAACCACCATTTGGCACCTAGTAATAGCTGCAATACTGTCTTTTTTCTTCCCTATCATAAACATAATAGTTTGTGTTCCCTTTTTTAATTGGATTTCAATTCAGGATCTCGTCTTCATGCCATTTCAACAAAGGAGGGTATATAGCCTTTCGAGAAAAAGAAAAAAGAACAATGGAAGGAAATATATATATATATATATATATCTAAAAAATTTAATCCACTGAAATACACAGGGTAGACTATTTAAATTTTGAACCCATGAAATTTTTCCTAACAGTCATTTTTTAGTGAACTTATGGAAATTCCGGTTTTTAAGATTTTACTCTATAAAACAATTTGGCAGGCGGGCTTCACATGTAAATACATTGACTATTTGACTCTCGTAAAAGTTACAAAGTCAACTTAATCCCTCGACAGTCAACTCCTATGATATGACTCAGTGAACCCTCAAAATATTCCAGCGGCTACTTACTATAGCTAGTTCAAGTGGTTTTGTGTTGTTTGATTCTATCCCTATTCTCTTCAAAGGGTTCATATTCAACACCGCGTCATCTCTGTCGTGACCTTTATTTAACAAACAGGTCCGAATTATAGCAACTTGCATCAATTATCAAATTGCATAGCATTTTGATGACGATTTTCCATCCTCCATCCCAGCATTAAATTGAGTCAAGATTGGTTTACAGAAACATTTAAAAGCTTTTTGTCTTTTAATAACTACTTGCTTAGAGACAGAATTATGTATTTATGAAAATATCAACAAATATTGATGTTAAATGTGCAAGAGTATGCCCAATTGCCTATAAATACAGTAGCTAACTTATGCATGTAACAAGTATCATATTAAACTTAACTCTAGCCATTCCCAAAATCAAATATCATTTCTTTACAAATTAAGTCTCTCGAGATGCAAATTAGAAAACCTCACGTAGCTTTACTAGCAAGTCCGGGCCTGGGACACCTTATTCCCGTCCTCGAGCTCGGAAAACGCCTTACTCATCACAACCTCCATGTCACCGTCTTTGTCGTGGCTAATGATATTTCTGGTGAACGGTTATCCGAACTTCTCAATTCACCATATGGAGATCTCCTTGATATCGTCTTGCTCCCGTCTGTTGACATCTCCGGCCTTGTCGGCGTGGAGGCATCAGTACTAACACAAATTGTGGTTATGATGCACGAGTCCTTACCAGCCCTTCGATCAACAATCTCTGCCATGAAGTTCCGCCCAACGGCTCTAACTGTGGACTTGTTTGGAACCGAAGCTATGACTGTTGCTGATGAATTCGAGATGTTGAAGTGCGTGTACATTGCTTCTAATACATGGTTTTTTGCAGTCACGATGTATGCTTCAACTCTTGATAAAAATGAGTTATTTGATGAACATATTATCCAGCAACAGCCGCCCAAAATCGCGGATTGCTCACCCGTACACTTCGAGGATATGCTTGAAGTCTTTCTAGATCACACCGATCCTATGTATGAAGTGTTTTTACGCGTGGGGATGGAGATGTCAAAGGCTGATGGCATTCTGATAAACACGTGGGAGGATCTAGAGCCCAAAACTCTTGGAGCCCGGAGAAATATTAATATGTTGGGAGGCGTTGTGACGGCACCGGTTTATCCGATCGGTCCTTTGAAAAAACCGGCTGCAGAACCGGTTTCGGGGAGCGAAGTGCTGGATTGGCTGAACATGCAGCCTAATGAATCAGTGATCTATGTGTCTTTTGGAAGTGGCGGAACACTATCATCCAAACAAATGATTGAGCTTGCGTGGGGTTTAAAGCTAAGCAAAAAAAGATTCATCTGGGTCGTACGTCCTCCCATGGATAAGGATGTATTTGATTCTTATCTAATGACGGGGAACGGTCTTGCCAGCACCATCGATTACTTGCCAATAGGGTTTGCGAGTCGAACTCAAAACGTAGGACTTGTTATTCCTATGTGGGCTCCCCAAGCGGAGATCTTGGCACATCCATCTGTTATGATATCATGAGAAATATGATCTCAGGTGTGATGTTGCGTTCTCATGATCTCAAGTATGATGCTGCTGCAGAAACTGAAACTGATCTCAGGTGTATATTGCTAAAGTCTCAAATGCAGTTACAGCAGAGTGATGATACGATTAGTGTGGTAGTTTAGAGCTGGTACAATTCTGTTTCAAGATGGTTATAGTATCAAACAAGTCGGTTGCTGAGTCAACAATTTTGTTATGCTGACTCAACAAAGTTTGTTGAGGGTTGTTGCAGCTTCTTTATGTTTTTCGCTAATGATTAGTGTATAATTTAGACTATAAATACTGTTGTAATATATTTCCTTTGTACACAATTTATTTTCTTAATAAAATCTTCAATTCAATTACTCTTTCTTTCCTTCGGTTAATAAATTCTTTTTCTCTTTTTCTATCACTTTCTCAACTACCGAACAGCCTTGTTAGAATCTTATATGGTATCAAAGCTACTATAGCAAACGCCAATTCAAATAATTCTGCTTCCTTTACTCTAATTCATCATTTTAGTTTGAATTCTTCTTACACGTTTTCAGCCACTGTGAAGTTGGATCGATCAAACTATGTTGTTTGGTAATCACAAGTTTCAACTGCGATAAGAGCCAATCGACTGGAAGGTCTGATTAATGGAGACCTAACATGTCCAAGCCAGTTTGTTTCAAGAAACACGGGAAATCAGAATTCGAATCTTGATGATCTACAAGCTAAAGTGACTGTAAATCCTGAATATGAAGTTTGGATACGTCAGGATCAATTTCTTCTTAGTTGGTTGTTTTCAATGATTCATGACAATATTTTAGGACTTGTAATTGACTGTAAGTTTTCTCAATCTCTCTGGAAGGCTATAGAGAAGCAATTTGGTTCTCGTTCCAAAGCTAAGACAGTTCAACTCAAAATGAAATTATGATCTCTTAAGAAAGATCAAATGACTATGTCTAAATATTTTCTGAAGTTAAAAAGTATTATAGATGAATTAGCCACTGCTGGTTGCTCAATTGATAAAGATGATTTTATAATGCATTTAGTGTCTAAAATTGGAGTTGGATCTAAATATGATTCTATTGTGGTGTTATTTACAAGATTGGTGAAATTAGTTTAAATGAGGCTTATACAATGTTGCTAACACAAGAAAATAGATTAATGTATAATGGTTTTGAAAAATCAAATAGTCAGTTAGGTTTTTCAGCCAATATTGCTCAGAAATGGCAGAAGAAAGAAGGACAATTTTCATGAGGCAAATGACATTTTAATATTGGTAACTCTGGTGGTTATAACAATTTCAACAATAATAACTACAATCCTAGCTATAGAAGAGAAAATTTTTAGGGAATCAGAAGAAAGGGTGCAATGTAAGGAGGACAAAATAGTGGTCGAAATTTTTATAGAAGAGGAAATATAAAGCTGGTATGTCAGATTTGCGAAAGACAAGGCCACACAGCTGCCAAGTATTATTACAGGTTTAATACTTAGTTTGTACCAAGAGGACGAGCTAGTTATGGTAATTCAAACAATAACAATGGAACTGAAAATGGAAGTCAAGATTGGAGTCAAGGAAACTTTAATAGCAAAGCTGCTTACATTATAACACAACAAACAAATGAAAGTCATGTTAATGATGGATGGTATTTGGATTCTGGTGCCACTCATCACTTAACACACAATGCTAACAATCTCAGTCACAAGCTGGAATATTCAGGTATGGACAAATTAATTATTAGCAATGGTGATGGGTTGAATATTATATATATTGGAAGGACTGTGCTTAAAACTATGTCTAGTGATCATCTAAAATTGAATAATATGTTGTGTGTACCTAATATAACTAAAAACCTCATTAGTATCTCCAAACTTGTTGTTGATAATAACATAACTCTTGAATTTTTTTCTGACTTGTGCCTTATTAAAGACAATAAGGGGATTATACTGCTACAAGGTGTGGTTGTGAAGGGCCTATATAAGCTGCTATTGCCAAGACCAGAGAAGTCTTCTTCCAATTTTGGGTCCTATGTTGTTCAATATTCTCATTCTTGCTCTCTTGAATCTTTGCTTTCATTGTTTCCAAATAAAGTGTCCATTTGTAATATAAATAAGGATGAGTTTGACACTACTGATCCATTTGTAAGTCATGCTGATTACTGCAATATACCTCATGAGTCTGCCCCTTCAAAATCTAATTCAATAAACAACAATTGTAGTTATAGCCAAATTGCTTTCTTGTCATCTAAAAATTCATTGTTTAGTGCAAATGATTATAGTCTCTGGCATAAAAGACTTGGTCATCCAAGTCTTTTGATTCTCAAAGCCATTTTGAATTTAAACAATGGACATAATGCTTGCAATAGATCTTTAAAACCTATTTTCTGTGATGCATGCCAACTTGGCAAATTACATAAGACTCATTTTTCTTCTACCAACATCAAAACAAATAAACCTCTAGAACTGCTATATACTAACATATGGGGACCAATATCATATGAAACCTTGGATGGATTTAGATACTATATAAGTTTTATTGATGACTTTTTTAGATACAGTTGACGTTTTCCTCTTAAACTAAAATCAGAAGCACTGACAGTGTTTATTCACTTTCAAAAACAAGTTAAAAAATAATTTGACTTATCCATCAAAGCTTTGCAATCTGATTGGAGGGGTGAGTATAGAAGCTTCACTGAGTATTTGAAAGAAAAAAGAATTCAGTTTAGAATCACTTGTCCACACACACACCACCAAAATAGTGTTGTTAAAAGGAAACATAGGCATATTAGAAATAAGTCGTACCTTACTTGCACAAGCTAAAATGCCTATCTCATTTTGGTGGGAAGTCTTTCATACAGCTTTTTTTCTCATAAATAGACTACCCACCCCTGTTCTCAGTTACACTTCACCATTTCAGAAGCTGTACAATACCTTGCCTGATTACAATTTCTTGAAACCTTTTGGTTGCTCCTGTTTTTCTTTACTTAGACCATATAATAAACATAAGTGTGATTTTTATACAGCCAAATGTTTGTTCTTAGGTTACAGTCCTTCACATAAGGGTTACAAGTGCATGCATCCATCAGGCAGAATATATATTGCAAGACATGTATCATTTTATAAAAATTCTTTTCCATATCCTGAGTTTCAAAAACATAAGTTTTCAGCTGTAACTTCTAATGACCATCATGCTACAATAGCTCCAAGTTTCTCTGTCCCAAATGTTATAAATGCTGGTATTGGCAGTAGTGCTTCTTCAGGTTCTTCTCCCACATCAAAAGTTTCAGCAACATCTACATCACCTCACATATCAGTAACATCACCCTTGCACACTATAAACCAACACACTACACTAACATCTGATTCAGAAAATTCATCTTTTGCCACTCACAATATACTTTCAGTTTCTCAAACAAATCCCACAACTCACAGCTTATATCCCACGGTCACTAGATCAAGAGCAGGTATCTTCAAGCCTAAAGCTTTTGTCAATCAAACCAATCTAGTTTATACTAAACCCAAGACTGTGACTGAGGCATTAGAACATCCCTTTTGGAAACAAGCTATGAAAGAAGAATATGCTGCTCTCCTTAAAAATAAAACATAGAGTTTGGTTCTCTCAGTAGAAGCTCCTAAGGTCATTAGAAACAAATGGGTTTTTAGAATAAAATATAACCCTAATGGAAGTATTTTCAAATACAAAGTAAGATTAGTTGCCAATGGATTCTTGCAAACACTAGGGGTTAATTATTCAGAAACTTTTAGTCTAGTGGTAAAGGCTTCTACAGTCAAAGTAGTCCTCACTTTAGCAGTCCTCACTTTTAGTCTATAAGGCAAATAAATATCAACAATGCCTTCTTAAATGGTGATCTAACAGAGGCTGTAAATGACAGGACCCGACCCGAGCCCTCCTCAAGAATCGAGACAGATCCTGCGATGACATGTGACTAACATACTCTTTACTCATACATATGATACAATGAGGCTACTTGCCTCAACAAAAAGTGTACACATATACTCTAATATACAAAAACATATACAAATACACAGACTGAGACACTTATGTAGCTATGCACGTTGGCCAATCTCAAAATATGATGACTGTATCACACTGCACAAATACCTGTGACAACCTGGAAAAAAAAAAGGGGAAAATAAAAAAAAGGGTGAGCTTGTGGCTCCGTGAGTGGATATAATCTAAAAATATTATATACTTTATATGTATTGTACACGTATAAACCTGTATGATAAAATAATCAAGAAACTGTATACTGAGCAGTCAATAAACTTGTACTGAAAGTATGAGCTGTCATAAAATCTGTGCTAAAAATTAAAATCATGACATAATATTGGGATCTGAAAATCTGAAAGCGCAAACTATCATAAAATCTATTATCAAGCTGAATATATGTAACATAGCTCTGGAAACATGTACTATATATATATATATATATATATATATACACTGAAAATCACACCAAACTTGTATCCGGGAAAAATCTGGTCTAACCTGGCGAAGTAACTCACGCACAGGCAGAGCTTGGGATCTAAGCTGGTCTAACCCGACGAAATGTTGCATCGCACGGGCAAAGCAAACTAAACTGGTCTAACGCATGCGCAGAGCAACTACATTAAAGGGGAGGGTACACGTATGATGATTCAAAAACTACTACAATATAATATCATAACCATAATTATTCTGAAATAATTATTTCTGTACTGAATATAATTATAAACTGTACTATAATAAATTCTAAAATATTTCTGAATATACTAAATAGTATAAATATTTTTTTGTCTAAAATAAATCATAATTAAATTTGATAACGCGTAATTTAATCATAACTGGATGTATTAAAAATATATAAGATATATATAGTTATCCACTCACAAAAGTGCGCTAATCCTGAGCTGGGTCTGGATTCTGAGATCTATCCGCTATCGGCATACCTCTTATATCATAGGGTGTAAAATACATCATTAGTGTCGATATGTATTATAAATATTAAAATATAAATATTCTAATATCGTAAAACTATTACCCGCTAAACCATTGGATATAATTCTGACTATCCAAACTAATTTCCTAAAATTTCCTATTTTTTTTTTCTTCTTTTTCTTTCTTTTTTTTCTTTCTCCTTCCCTTTCTTCCCGGTTTCTTCCTTTCTCTTTCTTTTTCTTTTTCCTTTCTTTTTTTCTTTTCTTTCCTTCTTCTTTTCTTTTTCTTCTTTCTTTTCTTTCTTTTCTTTTCTTTCTTCTGTTCGGCTTTCTCTTCCGGTTTTCTTTTGCTTCTTTTCGTCTCGGTTTCGATTGCTTCTTTTTAAATGAAGCAATACAAAACAACATATATATATGTCGGCCACCTCTTCATTTTTTTTCTATTTTCTCTCTCTCTTTTTTTTCAATGCCACTAACCAATATATATATATATATATATATATATTACACGTTTATTACAGTAAATATGGCCCAACCTGAGATATTTATTAACTCCTCTTATCCTTATCATGTTTGCAAGCTTAAAAAGGCCCTTTATGGCTTGAAGCAAGCTCCTAGAGCTTGGTTTGAAAAAGCTAAAAAATGCACTTTTGTAGTAGAGTTTCTTCAATTCCATATCTGATTCTTCATTGTTCATTAAAAATAACAATGGCAATCTGATTCTGGTACTCATATATGTTGATGACATTATAGTCACAAGTCATACAAGTTCTTCCTTAAAGAAGTTTATTCAACAATTTGCTGCCACTTTTGCTCTAAAAGATTTGAGGACCTTTAATTACTTCCTTGGTGTTGAGGTTACTCTAACAGCATCTGAACTTCATTTATCACAAACCAAATACATTTATGATCTACTCAAAAAAGCAAATATAGAGCATTGTAAAGGCTATGCTACATCCATAAGTACTGGACAAAAACTTATGAAGGAAGGTGATGCTGCTTTCTCTGATCGTTCAACCTACAGAAGCATCATTGAGGCTCTGCAATATGTCATTTTAACAAGACCTGAATTATCCTATTCTGTACACAAGCTAAGTTAATTTTTAACATCCCCATCGGTGAAGCATTGGCAGGCTTGTAAGAGGGTCTCAAGGCACTTCAAAGAAACATCAACCTTTGGACTTAACATTAATGATACAGAGGGATCAAGCTTAGTGGCTTTTTCAGATGCAGATTGGGGATCAGACCCTAATGACAGAAGGTCTGTTGGAGGCTACTGTGTGTACCTTGGAAATAATTTGGTGTCATAGTCTTCAAAGAAACAGAATGTGGTTGCAAGGTCATCTGCAGAGGCTGAATACAAGGCATTAGCTTCAACATGTGCTGAAATCTTATAGTTAAAGTCTCTCTTATCAGAATTGAGCATTAAGACTGATAACACACCAATTATTTAGTGTGATAATCAAAGTGCTTAGGCTCTAGCACTTAATCCCGTATTTCATGCTAGAAAAAAATACATTAAACTGGACATCCACTTCATCAGGGATAAAGTTACTGCCCACTAGGTTGAAATCATATTTGTTCCAAGTATCAAACAAACTGTTGACATTTTTACTAAGCCCTTATCAGCTAATCGATTTATTACTCTTAGATCCAAGCTTCAGGTCTCCCCTAAACCTGTAGCTTGAGAGGGGATATTATGATATCATGAGAAATATGATCTCAGGTGTGATGCTGCGTTCTCATGATCTCAAGTGTGATGCTGCTACAAAAATTGAAACTGATCTCAGGTGTATATTGCTAAAGTCTCAAATGCAGTTGCAGCAGAGTAATGATACAATCAGTGTGATAGTTTAGAGTTGCTACAATTCTGTTTCAAGATGGTTATAGTATCAAGCAAGTTAGTTGTTGAGTCAACAATTCTGTTATGCTGACTCAACAAAGTTTGTTATAGGTTGTTGCAGATTCTTTATGTTTCCCGCCAATGATTAGTGTATAATTTAGACTATAAATACTGCTGTAATATATTTCCTTTGTACACAATTTATTTTCTTAATAAAATCTCAAATTCAGTTACTCTTTCTTTCCTTCGGTTAATAAATTTTCTTTCTCCTTTTCTATCACTTTCTCAACTACCAAACAGCCTTGTTAGAATCTTATACTATTAGTTGGCAGATTTTTAACACATTGTGGATAGAATTCAACACTTGAGAGTATAGTCAATGGGGTGCCAATGATTGCATGGCCATTATATGCAGAGCAAAAGATGAATGCTACAATGCTGACGGAGGATCTTCGGGTTGCCGTCCGATTGAGGGAGTTGCCATTGGAGAGCATAATGGAGAAGGAGGAGATAGAGAAGATGGTGAGAACTGAGAAGAATCTGGCGGACAAATAAGGGCAAGCAATTAAAAATAGGGTTCAGGAGCTAAAATACAGCGCCGAAAAGGCTTCGTTTAAGGGTGGTCCTTCTTATAATTCGTTGTCCCAAATAGCCCAAGACTGTGAGAATAACCTCCGATGCTTGAAATTAAGGGCTCAAGGTGCTTGATTAGGTTTGACTTGTCAAAATAAAATGGAGCCTGCAAGTACTAGCGAGGAGTACTATTAATTTTCATTCACTTAAAGATTCTAAAATGAAGTACTCCATTATCATTTTCATTTTATTTTTCTAGTTTCAAGTTTAAAAGTAAAAGTAAAAAATAAAAAATTATTGTGTATTTAGAAAATATATGATCTCCAAGCACAAAATCCATTCATCAAATAAATGACAAACTAAAGCATAACTGGACAGGAAGTGGCTAAAAAGTACGACGTGTTGTGCATAACTTGCTATTATTAAGTAGTAATGAAAGTTGTTCGCCCATTAAAACTTCCACGTCTCTCTGGTGAGAAAAATTCTTATTACCTTTTGTTAAGACAAGTGAAAAAAGAGTTAATTCTTATTAGCTTTCATCTTAATTAATATAAATATGCCGTGGATAGTTAATAAAAATAATATTAATAATAAGAGATTGAATTATATGTATGTACAAATTTTTTATGATTGATTAAGAGAAACACATAATTAGAATTACTAATAATTTCAGTGCTTTTGAATTACGAGACTCATCCTAAATTTAATTTATTTTTTAAGTTCAATAACAATTATGTCTACTCTAAATATTGAGAGAAATTTACCCTTACTTTTCATTTGAGAGAATTTAGACCTTCTTCACTAAGATGGTGAAAGAGGATGAGAACCACTCTACGATTAAATAGTTTTCAAGTAGATATTTATTCTATTCGAAAATATACTGAGCAATTGATATCATTTTTTATTAGAAATATTTATGGAATCAAATATTTGTTCCTGCTAATTGCAATTTTTTTTCTGTTTACCATTTCAAGTGGAAACAAGAAAGGAAACTCAAATAATAAAAAATAACTCGCATACATGTAGCAATTCTTATAGTTTACGGCTTTGTTTAGCTAAGCGAAATTGCGATCCCAATGTCATCGAAAATAATAACGATAATGGCAACAAGATGTAATAAAACACTCGCACAAATTTGCCGAAAACGCTTACTGAAATTCAGAAATAAAATTGCATTTCAAGATTCAGTTGATAACTCTTGATGTGCAATAATTGTAATATAATGTATGGTCGATAAAATATAAATGATTTGTTTTTCTTTTCCTTATCAACTAATTATGTCCCCACTCGGAGCTGCAAGAGATGAAAGTTATATATTACGAGTGATGGAGCTGACGAACGAAGTTGATATCACTTGCACGCCTTCAACATCGGTGTGGAAAAAGTAACAATACAAGTCTCTAAATTGGCTTGTTTGTACACCTAAATCAACCTTATCTTTGACTCATATAATTTTTATTTCACCTCAAAAGCTTAAGAAAACTGAGACAATGAGATATCATTTGTTTTAGATACTATATAAAGAATGGATTAACTTATGCTTTTGAAATAATGTATTAGCATTCTTTATGTTTACCATTTCAGGTGCAAAGATGAAGGAAAAGAACTATAATAATAAAAAATAACTCACATACGTATACCAATTATAATTCGAGGTCTTTTTTTAGCCTTGCGATAATGCTATCTCAATGTTATCCAAGGACCAAAATAAATACTCAATGTGCTAACGAGAAGGAGTAAACACCGGGCAAAAGTGCCGAAAACACTTGTTTAAAATCAGTAATAAGAATTCCTCAAGAGTCATAATTGATGAGATGGGCAATCATTATAATTTAATTCAAGGTCTTATTCTGTGAAAAAGTAACGGTAGAAGTCAAGTCTCTAAACTAGCTTGTTGGCATTAAACGTATCTAAACTCGTGCAAATGCCAACCGCTATTGATTCGACGCCCCCCTTGACACTTTTGTCTTCTTAGACTGGCAATTACGTGCCCTTAATAATATTGCTCCAATTGTTTTCCTTTGTCTCTATTCTCCCTCAAGGATCCAATCCACAATCTGCGGGGTTCAATCCTAGTTACTTCTATTAATTATTTGACAGTTCCGTGACAACTTGCATCATTGGTGAGAAAGAACCTCAAGTGGACAGTTATATGTACACACACAATGACACAAATATACTCTGCATTAAGATTAAATGCCTATGGAAATATCAACGAATATTGATATTACCATAATTAGTAGATATACAACACTTTGCCATATTAATATCTTAGTAGATATACAACACTTTGCTTCAACCACCTATATTTATAACAGAGCAGCAGCAACTGTTTTCAAGGCAGGCCAAGAATGCGATGACACCCAGGATTATCTGCTAGATGGATTCTAGACGACGACCACCAAAAGGATCTGGTGGTCCCCATATGAGCACCTCAAACTGAGATTCTTGGCCATAGCCCATATGCTTGTATTTGTGGGTTTTTAACTTGTTGCGGTTGCAATTCAACCCCGACTAGTATTGTCAATGGAATGCCCATGATCGCATGGCCACTCTATGCAGATTAAAAGAGAGTATCTTGCAAAAACAATGAAAGTATTATTTAAAAACTAGCGGCAGTTGAAGAGATTGTTGAATAATTTTCACCAAGTTGAATGACCGAGTTATGTCCTAGTCGCTTATTGAAATTCAAACTCCACGAACACTAAAGCACATATCAAAGTAGTAAAGACGAGATATAATAAATTTTGACATTTAGTATCAAACTGAAGCATCAGTTTGCAATTTTCCTTTTCTCGGATTTTCTTCCCTTCCGGAGAGAGAAGATAATGAAAATGAAGAGGCAAAGGGGCGTAGAGGGCCAAACCCTTGGGTCTTAAGGAACTGAAAGGTCATGCCCCCACAGGTTCCGTGGCTTTCTTCAGCCATGCCAACTCAGTTTCATCCAAGTATGGGGCTAGAATATCTCTACAACTTGAATGGTAGGTGTTCAGCCAATCTATCTCTTCAGGCGCTAATAAATTCAGGTCAATCAACTTTGTCTGATATGGAGCCTGGACATTAGAAGATTTACGTTACAAAACCAAACCTTATTTACATTCAAATTCTAACTAGGCAAATGTATGCATGTGTGTTTGTGCACATATGTGCAAGCATGTGCATGCCTGCATGTGTAAATTTATCACCAGCTTGACTACTGATCTAACTGAAGCAAAGAATACCAAAAGTAGGAGGACATTTGAAGCGTGAACAGAAATGATAACATATTTAAAAATACATATAGAGAGAGAGCACATATGATTACTGCATAAAAACTAGGAGAAATCAAATCACGAAAATCATTAACTTACCCATGTTATGTGCTCAAAAGACAAGTAACCCTTATCCCCGAAATTGAATTTTGTGTCGGCCTTTTTGACTATGAGAACATTCTCCAATCTTATACCAAAGTTCCCATCCTCGTAGTAGCCAGGTTCTGAGAAATCATTTCAATATGATGAGTAAAATAATCTCCTAATGCTCTCAAATTAACACATTTTATTTTGAGAAAGTCTTAGATCAATTGGACCATCAAATAGAATCATGCCACATATTTGAAATTTCCTCTCCTATTATTATAATAACTATCATGATTGGTCAATTTCAAAATGAACGTACATGTTGAAAATTTTCATTAGATGAGCGTGCATGGATGACATGGTACCCCTATCGCACCCAACACTTATTCTTTTTTTTTAATAGACTAAATGAGCTGAATGGGCAGAAACTCATTCAGAGGCAATATATGATGATATTATTTGAGGAAAAGCCAACTAGTTTATAGATCAAATTGAAAATTGACATTGTTTGGCTAAGCCAATTCACTTGCATGCGAAACACTCCAACCCAAACAAGTATATGCATAAATGGTAAGCATCTGAGCAGTAATAGTAATGGGATAAGTAAATGGCGAAAATAAAACCTATATTAAAGCTTTTATGAGCATGACCACATCCAGGCCAGATTAACAAAGAAGATGACCCCGTAGAGAGACATTCGGCAAGAAGAAATGACAGTTTTAGAGATCACGTAGCAGTTTACAATATAAATTAATGTATCATAGAGTCCTAGCACAAAACTTCTTCCACAGAAGCAAATAAAGGCAAAATATTTTGGTACTAACCATCTGTTACAGTCATGGAAGCTTGCAAAGGCACATTTCGGGCCTGTGGTCTAAAACTGATTAAATGGGGTCCTGTCAGATAGTGGAAAAAAAATTTAGAGAAAAAAAAAACAAAAGAACAGCAACAACAATTAATTAGCTTCTCAACTAAATTATCTACAAGAAGCAAAGGCAACAAAGTTGTAATATCGCTTACCTTCATGAACATTTAAGTAAGACCCTATTCCATGACCAGTACCATGTCGATAATCAAGTCCATCCTCCCACAAAGGAATTCTAGCAAGAATGTCCAGGGCATGACCTACAAAACATGGTTATTCAGAGTCAATTTTCAAATGCAGACTCAACATTTTCATGACTTCAAAGTGGCTGAAAATACACATCACTTCAAAACTGAAACAGCTCATTTACATATGATAAACAGTTCAGAGAAGTTGTTATACCACTGGTTCCATTAGGAAATCGAGCATTGCCCAGAGCTATATGACCCTTGAGAACCTGCACAAAATGAAAATGGTTCCTTCTCTTGTGAGATTATATGAACAAATACCTGAACCAAAATATATAACTGCTATGGGAGTATAACCGACAAATCAAGATAAAAATAAAATTTAAGATTGTAATAGGTTTGGGAGAACAAAACTGGAATGTGAGAGTCATAAAAGTTTGACTCAAGGAACAAAGAGATAGAAAGCAGAAAATCAAATAAAATCATTTTCAATAGTTCAACCTGTGGAAATTAAGATCTCTTAGCCTAATAGTGAAGCTTTCAGTTGCACATCAACAGGAATTGACAACCACATTTACAAGTGTTGTAATATGTTCACCCAGCAGAGGCAACATGAAAAATAGTTATTGATCATCAGAAATTGGTTGCTTAACAACAGTTGTAGAACTGTCGATTCAGTGCCATTATATAACCGGTGGTGGGTTGCCAAAGGCCCAAATAGTGCATGGCAGTAGAAATGGTTGCATAGAGCTAGAGATAAGAGGCAGAAGTATAATGCTGGAGGTGACATATTGCTGGATGTAGCTGCAAAGTGATGAAAGTGATTGAAGCAATTGGTCATCAGAGGTGTTATGACAGCAGGACTGGGAAGTAGCAACAGCTAAACTGTTTACCCAACAAAGGCATATGATGAGTTACTGGGGTGGTGTTGTTTTCTAGAGGCTCAGATATCAATTATTTAGGCCTGAATTTCAAAATATTTCAAGGGTATGTGCCATCCCAAACAAAAGATTATATGCCAAACATCTTAATAGAATATGGCATTCATGGGAAACAGAAGTTCCACAAAAGATATACACATAGCATGATATATTACACTTTAACACAATTAACTCATACATAGCCAACTTTGTTGTACGTGTGAAGCACTTTAACAATGGCAAGTTGGCAGTTTCAGAAGTAAGTTCCATAAATTGATTGTGGAACTTCTGGAAATTGAAATCATTTAAAAGACATTTCTTTCTCCAAGCCTAAAAAGGCATCCTAAAACCGACATCTAAAAGTAGTAAATGAAAGCAGCACATAGCAACCATGTCTTTTTGGATGGATATTATTGAAGCCAAGCTGATCAAATGCAAAATGAATAAAGGGTTAGATCAAAAAGGGCACCCACCGCTGTATAACATGCTTTCTCATGTGCTGAGGGTTTCCCAAAATGAACTGTCCGAGTTATATCAGTTGTTCCATCTAGATACTTCAGTGGTGCAGTCAACAAAATCAACAAAGCGAGAAGTTAGAATCTAATTGTCCAACTCCACATATATGGCACTCCATAGATAACGTGCACATGACTATTTGACAAACCTGTGCTCCAGAATCAAATAGATAGATTTTGTTTGGATCAAGCTCAGCACATGTTTCTGCCTCTGGGGAATAGTGGATGATGGCTGCATTTGGACCAACCGAAGAAATAGTAGGAAAGCTTAAGCCTCTAAAATGCTGCAATCATGACAAGTAAAAATAATTCCCATCATCTTGAAAATACAAATTGAGATAAACCATTGCACTACAGAAATCAGATTCAGTAATTGATCAAACTAGGCCTATTCTGAGGTCATAGATGAAACTTTGGCCTTTATAGACCTATAAACTACCAAGACCAGCAAAATTTCTACTCCAAAATTTTGACACAATCTGATGTCCTAGATAAAATGGGGTATTTATTTACCAGTATCTTTACATATTTTGGAATAATTGAAGTCAGCATTACCTCTTTAGATGCTCGAAAACTCTCCAGCTTGTCACTTACAGACACTTCGGTCAATTTCATGGTTTCCCTGCCAAAGTTCATTCCATTGACATGACAAAATATGAATCAGGAACAAGTGAAACTCAACCACTTTGCTCGTCTTGTGCAACTCTGTGTACCCAGCCCAAAAATAAAACAAAAGACCCAATCTACTGGTTTCTGAACAAACATTAATTTAATGTAATAGTGAGATGGAACAAGCCCCAATTAATATTGAGAAATGCCAACTAAAGACAAAGCACAATCAAAATATAATGTGAAGACTAAAGCAGTAGTAAGATTGTAAACTTGAGAGGATGGCTGAAATGTTTCAGTTTTCATCCAACATCTCAGCAAGAATTAAATTAATCCAACTACAGTGTTTAATGAGGAAAAGACAAAACAAAATAAGGATTTTCAGCTGTCTTGTCAGATATTTCACCTTTTCCTTGATCACACTATATCATCATTGCATCACACATAATATGATACATCTCAAACTACACTAGAAATAATATGGCCGAAAGTGCCAAAATAAACAAAGACAAACTTACGAATCTTTTTTCTTGTTTGCACCCTCCCCTTCCAAAAAGAAACCAGAAGCCCCATATATCTCCTGCATCTGTACAGTTGAAAGAAGCTTGGCCATCACATATCAAGCTTAATAATAAATTTGGACAATGATGAGCACATTCATTAAAATTTTGTGGAAAAAAAGTTCAGAGAATATAGACCTCATACATACCTGCCTATCCAACCAAACAAGATATTGCACGACAGCTGCACCATCACGGATGTGGGCCTTTTTTAACCCATCCAACTCAACTGAGTTCTAAAATCATAAACAATCAGTCTGTAAGCGCAAATTACTTTCTCAAGTCCTTGTTCCAGTGGATAAAACAATAAAAATAAGCGACAGTATTATTTAACCATTCTAGAGTAACCTAAGTTTTTACTATGAAGATACACTCACACACATGCAAACTCATGCAGCATGCTGAAAGTTAGAGGCATGTCCAATACAGTAAAATCAAGAAAGAGCCTTTTCTTTGGCATACAATTGAAGCACAAGCTTAATCATAAAGTTTTTGAGAAAAAGTTGATAAACCATATACATGTTTATTTAACTCTTTCTGAATTCTAAAATCTGATTTTCTAGAGTCTTTGACATCCAAATCTAAATAAGCAAAAAAGAAACAAATTGCCACATACAAAAAGAGTACAACTATATCAAACTGTTAAACCAAGAGTCTTCATTCTGGTCCAATACATAGCAATGGCAAGAAGAGGAAATGTACCAAGAATGCAGGAGAAAGTTATAACTCCAATACAATCCAGCAGGAGCAACATTATGACTTAACTGGCCTTTTTAAGATTATTTAAATTACACGAAGGTCCAGGGATCAAAATACACAATAAATTAAACATTAGCTATCAAAAGCTGAAGGACTATTTACACAGCTTTGTGGCATAGACAAGACCAACCTATATGTTTATATGAATAGGTTCCAACTAAATACTAGCAAATTTGTGGCCCTATAGATTGGTTAGGAAGTGCAAGTACTACCTTTAAAGCTTTTGCAAGAGCCAAAGGCGACTGCTGCAGAAGGACCTTATCAGAATGCAATTTTGAATATAAAGCATAGCAGCAGGAGCCAGGGTCAGCCCACATGACATCATAATTATTTGCTTCTGCTTCCTTTGAACCATTTGCTTGTACATCAGCAGGAGTTTCTTTGACTGCAGATGAAGGCTTGAGCTGATTAGATGCAAGCAAGACCACATCGGAGCTCACTCTATCATAATCCCTAACTTCAATTCCACTATCCTTCAGTGTGGAATTTACCTGTATGCAGAACAAATGGATTCAATAACAGAACTACTTGTCCTCATGGATATAAGTACAATACAAAGACTAGGAAAGCACAAGTCTTGTCCATGGTTTCAATGAAAATATCAGATACAACAATGGTGAGCCCAATGCAGAATTCACTACCAGCAAAAAATAAGACTACCCAATGTATATGCATGAAAAGAACCAATACAAAACAGTGCAGATCACACATAGGGAAAATTATACAGATTTAATAGGAAAATAACCCATATGCGTAACTAAAAGAGCAACCAATAGATATAAATATTCTGAGAAGATACAAAGCTTGAAAATTTATAATACTGACCTCAGAAGACACCTTCCTCTTGTCTACATAAAGAAAAGCTGAACCATTTGTTACTATAGCAAATGCATGAACAACTGGAGTGTAGGAAACATCACCTCCCCTTATGTTATACAACCAAGCAACCTGCAAACAAGAAATAGAGCTAATATATATTGCTAGAAAAAAAAAAACAAGAAAAGGTCTTAAAAATAGCAAAGGACCTAGAAATTAAAAATTCTCAAACTCAAGTGAAAAAAGAAATAAAATAAAATAAACCCACCTCATCAAGAGCTGTGATGATGATACCACGAGCTTTCTCATTAGTAAGCTTTTCTCTCAGATCCTTCAACTTCTCAACAACAGAACGACCAGCAAATTTTATTGGATGAACAACAAGTGCATTAGTTTCTGCTGGTGGTCGATTTTTCCAAACCTGATCCACCAAATTGGTAGAGGTCTGGACCAACTTCTGTTGTTTTTTCACAAATGCACGCTCCCACCTCTGTGCAGTGTCTATTGACACACACCAAGGATCAACACCAATGGCCGCATCATCTGGCAGATTCTAATAAAACCAAAGCACAAGAACCACTTGATACCATCAAAAACTTGTAGAATAATTTAAGTAAATAGATAAACAAGCAGATAAGAATAACCAGAATTAAAGTAGCAATAATACCATCAAAAAGAATTAGAGCTCGAAAGTACTTTCGACAGGCTCCAAGTGATGGCTAGATGAACAGTGAATTCAAATTAAAGAGCTAGAAAATCAGAAACAATTTTAAAAAAACAGAGAATTCATAACCAAAACTGGCATTGCAAGCTCTGACTATATAGTAGAGACAGCACCGCAAGATTCTAAGAAATAAAAGAAAAACTCTATGACAACAATAAACAATTGTTGGAACACAGTCAATACCCATCCCTTCACAGAATTTTATGCTTTTTGCAATATCATCAACAAAGAGCATTTACATAATCTTATTTTCATATATAGTTTTTTTACAATTCATAAAAGAAAGTAACTTACTTCAGCCATCCAGACATCAACAGCAGGGTCCTCTCCCATGCGCATAAGTTTCCACTCACCAGTAAGCTGCTGTGTGGCTTGCAGAAAGTACCGTCCATCCGTCCACAAAAGCGCTTCCTTCATTGTGATGAGCGTCAAACCTGAATCTCATTCAACATAAGAGACGCCCATAACACAATGCAAAAGACATCTTATAGTAATTTGATTTAACTTTCGATCTATACAAGAAAACCATAGTCAAATTCCACATGAGACGATCATCAAATAAATCAGTCCATAAAAATTACTAAAAATTGAAACTGACCGGCACTTCCAGTGAAGCCAGAGACGAATTCACGCCGTTTATCGCGTGCAGAAACATATTCACTCTACAAAAATCAGAATAATTATGATATAAAAGCTAGAAAAACTCGAAATGAGAAAAAAAAAAGTACCTGGTGATAATCCTCGGATGGAACGACTAGAGCATGAAGAGGAGGATCATGCGAAGACATAAGAGACCGCAAGGCAGAGAGAATTTCCGCCATGTCTTTGTTTCTAGAAAGTTTTCAATTTCAATCAGCCTAGTTACTGCGATGAATCTGAGTTGAGATAAGAGAGCTAGCGAGAAAAATGATAGCACCTGCGATGCGATTTTGTTGGAGTGAAGCGAACTATATATATATATATATATATATATATAGGAGTGTTTTTTATTCGTTAGAGAGTGCGTCTTGCCTTGAAAGACTTTTCGAACGGTATCGACCTTTTAAGTTTTTATTCTTTCGCTGCTTATAGGTAAAATGATAAGAAATAGCTTTTTTTATTATTAATAATTTTTTGTAGTTAAAATCTATTTAGTTAATTTTCTTTTGCTAAAAAAATATATATTGATAAAAAATTTCTTATAAATAACATCACTTAAAAAAATTGTTTGATTGTTTGAGCCACAAATTTAATATAAAAAAATTATTGTTATTGTTTAAATAAATTTAAAAAAAATACTTACAAATTAAAAATAAGTAATTTTATAAATCGATCAAAAAATTATAAAAAATAATAAAATCAATAACAAAAATAATATATGAAATTCAGAATTTTTCGTGCCTCTAACTAGACCCGGGAAGAGGCCATGCACTCCCTCCTCATGGTGCGATGATGGGTGTGAGGAAAGGTTGGGGATAAGCAATGTAGCACCTTGCATGCATGTCACGTTATGCAAGGCACGAGTCTTGATCTTCTCTAACTTTTTTTGTTGAATTTTATTTATTTATTTATTATTTTTTAGTTATTTTTAATTAAAATTTACCTACTTTTAATTTATACTACTCTAAATATATTTATTTTAATTAATTTTAAAATATATTTTTGATCAAAATTCTGAATAAACTAAAAAAAGAAGATGAAAAATGCTTTCAAAAATAAAATAATTTGAAAATCAAGTGTTTTACTAATAAAATTTATAAAAATGCTGATAAGCTAAAATAGATTTTTGATTAAAAATAAAAATTATTTTCAAAAATTACCCCTATTTATAAATATTGTACTCATAGTTCAAGTTTCGGAATCAAATTCACCCCATTGAAATGCACATAAGTTTCATATCAGAATTATAATCAAATTTACTCCGATGATATGTACATCAGGTTCCATATCAAAATTGATATCAAATCCACTCCATCAAGATCAAATCAATTTTGATAACTTTATAAGTGCTTAAAGAAAAAAATTAAATTAAATGTTACTTTATGTCCATATATGAATTTGTTTATATATAAATTCGCATATTTTATTAACATATATGTTTATTTTATGTACGGATTTGTTCATATATAAATTTATATATTTTATTAACAAATTATTTTCAAGACCACATATTTATGATTTAAAAAATGTCATTGGCAATGTTTGAATCTTATTCACTCATATTATAAATAAAAGTACTCACGATTTAATTACAATAAATTTTGTAATATAAAATTAAAATATAAAATATAAAAATGTAAAATGACAAAACTTTAGCCACTGCTCACCGTTACCAATCACGATTCAATGAGGTGGGTGATGACTGATGAGCGATGGTCAACGGCAGTGAGTAGTGACTAAGATCCAATTATTTCAGCTTTTGAATTTTTTGTTTTAACATTATGTTACAAATTTTATTATACTTTAATAATAAGTATTATTACTTATGATATGTTTGACCAGAGTTCAAATTTTGTCAATAATATTTTTATGGTATTAAAGACAATATATTAATAAAATTTATAAATTCACACATAAACATTATATTTTTAAAATATTAATATGTGATCTTGATAATAATATATTAATAAAATATACATATCCACGTATAGATATAAAGTTACAATAACTTAATTGATTACAATATGCATTTTTTATCCTCTGGTAAAATTGAAAATCACTTCGTTTTGAACAAAATTAAATTTTGCCTTTTTTATTTAATCAAAACGAAATGATTTTCAATTTATTTTACCCATTTTATCATTAAAATTAACTAAATTTATTATCTAATAAAAATATAAATAAATTTTTTAAAAATATTAAATTCGGCATATCTTTTTTTTAAATATTAGGAATCTATACATTCTCTTCCTTTTTTTATTATTATTCAATGAATTAAATTGATTATTATTTTCTTAATAAGGAATCAATTATTTAATACAATACATTACACACTCTTCTTAAAAATTTGAAATACATTATTACATCACAAACCAATTGCAATGTAAAATAATACATCACGACCCACTTAAATTTAGAATCAAGTGGTTGAGTCAAAATCAGATTGTTTGCAATAAATTTTTACACATTACCAATGTTAAGTCTAGATATTAATAAAGAAGAAGGTTGCATAGTATTACATATTTTACGCGAATTATAACATTAGAGATTACATTTAACACGTGTCTTAATTAATGCACATGATTGAGTAATATTATATTTTTTAAATAATATTTTAATTTTTTTATTTTTAAATAATATATTAAGTAATTATTGTGTGATGAAATGATATAATTTTTAAAATTATTATTACACTATTTCACTACTCAATAATTATTTAACACATTAATTGAGATAAAAAAAATTTTAAGATACCATAAAAAGTGTCGCATAATTCTACACTCAACTATACATAAAAATAAGCTACACTTCTTAAATGGTATCCTTTATCATAAATTAGTGTGTCAAATAATTACTTAATAATAAAATAATACAATTTTTAAAATCACTAATTATACTATTTCACCACTTATTGATTGCTTTACACATCATTTAAGATAAAAAAATTATAATATCATTTAAAAAAATGTAGCATTATTCACACACACACACACACACACACACACATATATATATATATATATATATAATACTTATTGCACTGCAAAATGCACTCAAATGATATCCTTCATCACAAATTAATGTATCAAATAATTATTAAGTGATAAAATAATATAATTTTTAAAATTACTAATTATACCATTTCACCACTTATTGGTTACTTAACACATCATTAGGATAAAAAAAATTAAAATATCATTTAAAAAATATAATATTATTCATATATATATATATATAATAATTATTACACATGTAAGATATACTCAACTATTTATAATGAAAAATATTACACTTCCTAAATTTTAAACCAAAATTATTATTCAAACCAATGTATTAAACAGCTACTAAATGGTGAAATAATAATAAATAATTTTAAAAATTATATTATTTTATTATTTAATAATTATATAACACAAGAATTTAAAATAAAAATTTTAAAATAACGTTTGAAAAGAATAGTATTACTCGTTCATAATATATATATCCAATGGTATAAAATACGAATAAAAACGAAGAAAAGAGAGAAGGGCTCTTGAAGCTAAACATAGCTATAACTTCATATAATTTCAATCAATAAACATCCTCCCATCAGATAAAATTTTGAGGAAATTGGAATCTTGAATACCTTTGACATTTTAAATTCATATTCCTGGATAGACTGATATTATATTAGCATTATTGTGTGATCAAGGTTAGAACGTCAAAGAAAAGGTTAGAACGTCTGTCTCAAAACAGGTAATGATGTCGACGGATGAATCACAGTACTTGAGTTTGATTTGGTCATCATGGAGTTTTGCAAACCCACTGCCCCGATGACAAAATAATATTATATAATAAATTTGATAACAAAACAATAATAGATGAAGATGAACGAATCAAATTAGGGCTTGAACGAAGAAAATTAAACATTACGAAATCAAAATATATACAACGAAGAAATCTCACTGATTCACAACTTATTTGCAGAGATAAAATGGAAGAATTTCAAATCATTTACATCTTTCTAACAGAATGAATTACGGGGAGGAGGAACATGAAAATGAAAGAAAAAAATGAATGTGGGGCAACAAGTGAAGCACCAAAATCAATCACAAAGGAAACATCAATTAACCGACAAACAGAAATGGAGGTGATGGTTTGAAACATGGAAACACGGCATTAAACCTGGCAAAGCCTCTTTACTACTGCAGCCATATACTTGCCCTGATGTTCTGCAAGGGCAAGCTCCGTCTCACTTGGCTCTCTCGTGCCATCACCAGCAAAAACTCCAGCACCATATGGGGAACCCCCCCGAATAGAGTCCATATTGAACATACCAGCTCCAAAGGTGTACCCAATGGGAACAAATAGCATTCCATGGTGGGCCAATTGAGTGATTGCAGTCCAACTGAACCAACAAAATAATAAACAGTGGAAAGAAAACTGTAAATTTATAACCTTATATTGAGAACGAAATTAATGCATTGTCAGGAGAGATGCACTAATGCTCTTACACCATGGAATGTAAAACCAATACAGTAAACTACAACCAATAGAAGTTTAAATCAGTAAACATGCACTTCATATGCACACACATAAACCAACTTTTAGTTATCAATGATAAGTACAAAAAATACAAATTCAGAAATATTTTCATTTTTCCAGAGAATTATCAGAACTATGATAAAAAGTAAAGCAGAAAACATGTGTAAATATAGTTGCAAGAATAATAGATCAGGATGTATAGATGCAAACAATACAACTGAGATTGTGACAATGTACATATATTATTCACCGAAATTTCATCGTGCAAGCAAAAGAGATGCGTGTCAAAGATCAGAACTTAAAAACACATCAATGCATTATGTGGTTAATTGGAGAGACCAGTTTGTAATATGCCATGGCCACAATGCTTAAAGTTAACACCTTGCACAATAATTTCTTCCTGGAGCTCAAGTAATTCCTTCTTCAGTAGCACCAATTTCTCACTATCATCATTATCTAACAGCACATATTAACACCTACAAAGTCTTCAAATACCGATATCAATGTGGAAAATACATCTTGAACAATCAAACTGAACAGCTCTATATTTTTTTAGTTAAAGCCAGGAAAGAAAAGCAGAAGCATGAACTAGTGTATGCACATAACTGAATAGCTCTGTATGTATAAACATGGTAAAACAAATTTAATTTCTATACAGAGAATAGAAACATTGAGTTCATAGAAGTTGCATTAAGTACAAAATAACCCCTTAATTCTTGTTTGATCTTCCATCAAGCTACAAAATTTACCACAATACTTAAAGGTTTTTCCATGTGAAAGATACTGATGATAATTAGATGAATCATAGGTACAAGAAATCTAATTCCAATGAATCCACTTTTTACTTCCTCCCACCATTGATATTTGAAATAAGAGAAGCAAAATTTCTGTATCACTGTACATCTCCTAACCTTAGAACTAATTTTTAACTCTCAAGTACATTGACAAGATCGAACCCTCAAAATAACCTCCAATTCACTAATCACGTTTCTAAATTCTCATTTCTCAAATGTTTGTCCAGCAAGAAACTACTCAGTGCTACACTTATGAATCCCACATCTAATTTCAACTCTTCTCTTTAAACTACAGGTAATAAATAGATTTAATTGGCGAGTTTCTCTCTGAAAATGTTGATCTTCCTAAGGTAAAACCCACATAATCATATTGACAGTGGGGTCCAATCTAAATTCTTTTCTATTTTCAAAATGAATGAAAAAAGATAAACTACTAAAATTGAAATTAAATAATAAGATCAATAACGACTAGGTGACTAGACTTACGCAGTGGTTTCCTGGCCGCCGCCTTGTGTTCCAGTACTGACAAAAAAACCGGCGGGTTTACTCACAAGTTTCCCCTCCTTCCACAACTGCCCCGTCGAGTCAAAAAAAGCCTTCATTTGCGCCGCCATGCACCCGTACCTCGTCGGAAATCCAAACAACAACCCGTCGGCCCCCGCCAACTCCGCCGCCGATATCTCCGGAATCTCCTCATCTCCCGGCGGTACTTTCATGTGTTCCAATACCTCCGTGGTCAACGTCTCCGGTACTCGATATAATAGCGCCTCCACGCCGCCCACGCCGTCGACGCCTTTCTTCATCCTCTTGGCGAGGCCCTCGACGTGGCCGTACATCGAATAGAAGACGATGAATATCTTCAATTTCGCTATTTCTCGTCGCTGAGACGACGTCGTTGTGGCGTTGGTGGAGGTGTCGCTAGCATGAATTTCAGGGATTTCGTCAGAGATTGGGATCGGGGCGTTGGCGGGGACGCGTGGGGAGTTACCGGTGATGGCGGGAGGGTGTTTTTTCTTGCTTGGGACGCATCCGCCGCCTTTCCCCATCAAGAATTAGGCAATCCTTCGACGAGGATAGTGTGAGAACCCAAAAGCGGAGCAGGATTGGGTGAGTGTTGGGGGAATGGAGGCAAAATTGTAGTCGTTGACGTTGGTGGGGAACTGAACGGGTAATGGCTTTGAGGTTTTTGATCCGTATTCTCTAATCTGGAATTGAAGATTCGGATGCGTCCGACTAGGACTAACTGAGAAATGCATGTTTCCAGATGTTCGTAACACCACACGTGTGACGTGCTGGTTTGAAGTTTGAAAGTTCTATTCTGAACGCCGCGTCTAGGCCTTAGCGAAACAATCCTAGTCCATTTTCCCCGGGCCTGATCTGTTTACAAGGTCTGGCCCGTTTCAAATCTATATCAACCCAATTGGTAGCCCGGAGTCCCGTAAAAGATTGTACGTTGTTAAATAAAGACGTTTAATTAGAACACGAAGCACTTATTTACAAAACACTTCCAGTTGGGTGATGATAATTCCACTGTGCTCAGTTTGTTATTGTAGCCTGCTTTTAAAGTAGAGTTAAATAATACCTAAAATACCCCTTCTCCCAACCAATTCTTTTATCTTCTAAATGTATAGTATTTAACAATTTTAATATTATATGACTAATTTTTTTATTGGATGCTCTATATTAAACTTAATTTTTATTCACTTTTATTTTATTTTTTTGGCAAGATTATTCACTTTTATTTGAGTTTTAAATATTTGTAAGTAGTCAACTCAACGTGTGAATTTTAGATAAATTTTGACCAATAAACTGATGAAATATTACACTTTACATTCTCAATAAAGATAGAAAAAAAATATGCAATCATTATTTGACGATTATATGTAAACATAACATCCGAAAACAAAAAAGAAAAAGAGCTTGCTTTTGTTTGGAGTAACAGGAGTTAAATAAATAAAGAAACATTATTATCAATTGATTCAAAATGATAATTTCAAAAGTTAGGGTTTGTTAGTATCATTTTCTAAAGAGTTTTTTTTTTTAAAATTCGTTTTATTGAATAATTTAATGCTTTAAGTTTATTGTTTTCTAAATTAGAGAACTCGTTTGGGATTGTTTCTTGAAAGTTGTAATTTGAATTTTTTTTTTAAGTAAAAACGTATTCAGTATCAATATAAAAAAATTATAACAAAAACAATGAGTATGTATTTAGTAAAATATATATTTTTTAAATAATAATTTGTACTATATTGAGAGTTATATCACATTTAAAATTTATATAAAATTAATTTATTATTTATTATAATATAGTGAAAATTATATAATATTTAATATCTAAATAAAAAATGAAATTATAAAATATATTATGTGCATATTTAACGTAAAGAAAATACCAAAAAAACATTTTAAATTCATAATAGTTAGTAATTTAACATTATTCTAATTTTATAGTGTAATTCTTCTTACATTATAATCAAATTAAACAATTCAACAAGCTTGAATTAAACAAATTAATTATTAAATTATAACAAAACATTACATAGATAATCATGCCATGCAATAGCGGACTTGCATAGGGGCTTAGAGGGGCCATGTTCTCAAGCCCCAATTTTTAAAAATTTAATAATATATTTTTATAATTTTTTATTTTTTTATTGTTTACTCTCAAAATTAAATTTTAATATAATTAAACTTTAATTAAATATAATTTTTTAATTTAATAATTAACTCTGCTTGCTTTAAATTTTGATTTCACGTTCGACGCCATGTTGATGTTGCAGTTTCATCCCTAGTAGTACTCATTTACACAACTAAGAATGAAGATCAATCTATATTAATAACTGACCTATTTTCTCCTTCTCCTTTTCAATTATCACGTTTTCTAATAAATTTCTCAAACATGAATTCACGAGCAACTTTCTTTAAAAAAAAAAAAATTATATAACACACAATATGAAAAAAGGAATATAGCATTGCATATGCAAATAGTAGGTAGGCATATATTTTCAAATAGAAAAACGTCATTTAAAACACTAAAACATTGCTCAATTACATTACACAATGATGAATATCGGTAATTAAATAATTTTTTAAATCCTCTAAGTGCCTGTCTTAATCCTATGTAATCACGTAAAAATTCTTTCGAAAATTCTTTAAAGCATCACCTTCATTTTTCTCTTTTTTTTTAATCTCTTTTAGAAGAATAAGACAGTCTTTTTTTTAAAAAAAAAAATATTAATTTACAACTCAACCCAAAAGCTTAAGCTGATAGGTGAAGGCCCAATATTAATATTAAAGACAAGTCTCTAACAGTCTCTCTCACGTAAAACGTGAATTCGAGTAAGTCTGAACCAGGTGAATCCCCCGTCTCCAAGAAACCAAAAAAGTCAATAAACTAAAAATTAATTGAAAACAAAGATATAGAGGTTCGAATTTAAGACCTTTACTCTGATACCATATTAGTTTACCACTTAACCCAAAAATTTAAGCTGATAGGTGAAAGCCCAATATTAATATTAAAAATAAGTCTCTAACAAAAAAAAAAAAAAAAACCTTTAACGTTAAAATAGTATTTGATTAAAAAAAAAAGTGTTGTGTATGTTAGAACAATTTTCAGAGTTTAGCAAGAAAATAAGAGAATGAACTAAGATTCTCTTCTATGCTAAGTTTTACCTAACCTTTTAAGGGTCTTTTAACATATATTTTGCATTAGCCATGGGTGGTTAAAATTTATTATTTCACTGTTTTTTTAGTAATTACTAATCCTCATCAATTATATGTTAGTAAAAGTCTAGCTTAAGAGAGTATCTAAATTCTTAAAGAATATGTATGATGCTCTCAAAGAATGCTTCTTAAGGCTTTAGAGTAATAAGAATGACTTGAATGAATAAATTATGAAAAATAATATTTTTATATATTGGTGGAACCAAATCTAAAATAGGGTTTGTGTGTGTAAATGGCATACACGATACAATATATACTAAAGAAATAATATCAATTTTGAACTTATAACTATATTTGAATTTAATAATCATAATTGAAAAATGAGAAGGAATCACATTTCAAACATGATTTTCCATTTTCACGTATTTCTTTACTTGAAATACCTATAAATTAAAAGGTTGAGTTTTACTAATTCTTGGGTTAAGAAACTTGGATATTGACCTTTTATGGCATTAGGCAGCCTGCCGAGATGTGTTAGGTTCAGATTTATTCTGTTTGAGCTAATATCATTTAAAAAAGACTAAATATTTATCTTAAGTGATACGGGCCAATTGAGTCAATTTAATAATAAGCTCAATAATCTATATACGCTGTCAAAAATCATCCTAAATATTTATCCATAATTGATAACATAATAATATCCAATAGAGAGTACCACTGAAATATTAAAGAAAATTATTGAATATTTAAAATTTATATTGATCACATGTCTGTCGTACTATTTATGAATGTGGAACTCATTCTCAATTATAAATAATCCATTGACGGTTCCATCCCAAATCGTATATACTCTCGAACTCTTTAATTAAAACTTTCTCGTTTCACGAAAATTTCTAGCTAACCATCCCCCCATTCACTGGAGAGAGACCTTGTGTTTCTCTTCGGTGGAAAACTATCATCTTTTTGTTTCATCGTCAGTATAAAAATATATTATTAAATCTCGTTAAGTTTTTTGATAATCTATCAGAAACTTATAAATCTGTATATGTACTGTATTTCTTTTAATGAAATTCAATTTACTTAAAAAAAAAAAAAGTGAACCAACACAATTATATAATATTTTGGGTTGCTTGGATCTTTCTATCTCTATCTTGTTTATATGTCGGAACCCATGCAAAAATACGAGTTCCATATACTTAAAAATCATAAGGACTTTACCACTAACAGAAGCAACTAAACGAGGATTTCTTCAGGGCAATACTTTATTTTCAAGATAAAACGACTAATGAAAATATTTAACAAATTGACAGATGAAATGGTAAACAAAATTCAATAGTCAATGGTCATATTCCCATCACCTCAATAGAGTTAGCTATATAAAATCACTAGTTCGTAGTTTCCTCCTAATGGTCAAATAAGTGAGAAAATTATACAAGTAAAAGACTATTTGTTAATATTTAAGTATAAATCAAACATTATTTATCAAAAAAGAATATTTGCAATAGTAAAAATAAATCAAACTGATCTGTAAAAATAATGTAAAACCTTATTATTTTCATCATTAATTACATTAATACACATAAATTAATGTAGATCTACATAGATCCATATGAGTATAAGATGAAAAATTAAAAAAAAAAACAGAGAGAATAAAGAAAACGAAGAGAATAATAACCACAAAAAAAGTTACAAGGGTTTGCTTGGTACAAAATCAACTAACAATAAGGAAAGAAAAAAAAGATTATTGGGAACTTTGAATTTATAAGAGGATGTTTAAAATTTAAGTGTCAATTCAAAAAATTAGTCTAATAAATGAAGCGACCATCTTACTTATAAACTCAAATATCAAGTGTTTTTTTTTTAGTTAATATGAAAGAATCAGCTCATTCAATAATTATTCTAACAATTATATCAGAGTTAGACCCTAATAAAATAATAGTCAAAATTTGAATGAAATAATTATCAAATAAAAGTGTATGTGTTACATTCTCACCAATAAAAATTCGTTTGAGGTGAAGATTATTCACTGAATTATTTATCTCATATTAATTAAAAAATAATTAATAATTAAGTTTATAAATAAAATAACCACTTTACTCATTAGTTTAGTCTTTTAAGTTTATACTTAACCCTATATTTTTTTATATAAGTTTAAGCCCCTAACTTAACTCATAGATTATAAGAGAAAAAATAGAAAAGAAACAAAAACTACCTTATGTTAATAGTTTTGTACAATATTTACTTTGAAAAATGACAAACATAAATAAGAAATACGACTACAAAGGTTTGCTCAGTATAAAATCAATTAAAAATTAGTAAAGGGAAGAAAAAAAAGATGGAAAGATTAAAATAGAAAAAGAAATACTTTTCTTATAAAAGATATTTTTTAAAAATAATCAACTAACTAGGATTTACACTATTTTACTTAAAAAAAATAAAAATGACCTGATGATGAAAGGCAATTCTGACATTGAGAGCACTTAATGTAAATTATAATACTATTACACAATTTTGGGTGGCATTATCACCGTCCTTTCTATTTTATTTATTTATTTTATTAAATTAAAGAGTTTTTAAGTATTGCTGGGGATTGGGGGTGATGAATGACGACCCTGGCAACTAACGACTGGCGACGTGGTGTTGAAACTAGCGCGGGTTACTGTGATAATATATAATCATATCATGGAAAAAGAAGAAGAAAGGATTAGTAAATAAATTATCCTCAATTGGCAAAAAGAACTACAATCAACCATATTTTAATTTGAATTGTTAATACCGACTTTTGAAAAAGCTATGTCTCAACTCAAGAAATTTGTTTGTACGGACAACAACACCTTTAGCTTGTATAGTCATAATGATGGGGATGCTAGAAAAAGAAATTAGAGTGTGTGTTTTTATTAATAACTCTTGAAACAGCAACTCCAGGGAAGTGGAGTAGAGAATTGTTACACCAACACCCTTAGGCCGACGTCTCTTTGATGGATGGTGGCACTTGTTTTGAAATAAAAGTTTGATGGAAGAGTTAAAAAAGAGTAGTACCAGACATTCGGAAATGAAGAAATACAGCAGACATTAAAAAATGTAAAAATACAGCAACTGCGAATGTTTTTAATAAAATGCAGAGTAAGATTTTAGGCCAGTTCAGCAAGTTAACTCTATTAGGTGTCAGTTTGTTATAGGTTCAGATTAACTCTCGTCAAGTGTCATAACGCGAAGACTTAACAAGTGACGGTTCAACAAAAATTGTTACAAATATTTTAGATTAGTTAAGAGTTTCCCGCAATTTTTAACTAATTATATTTTAACATATTTTGTATTTTAGTCTTTTATATATAGTAAATGTTGTGAGTGATTTTAAATTTAAGATTTATATACGTGAGTTTGTGTCTATCATTTAAATATAGTATATGTACCTCATACATACATGCGCAGGGAATGAGCGGAATATAAATTTCATAATGATAAACACAAGTAAATATTACATGTTATCTCATAAATGTAAAATGTTTCAAGATTGAGAAATAATACATTGTCAAGCCTTTAGTATATTGTCGAACCGGAGTAGCCGCCTTAAAACAACCTGTTCACAATTCTAGTTCCTTAACATAGTAGACTTGAGGAAGTTAGAATAGTAACTTTTTCAGTAAATGATTCAACTCTTGAATCCTTATTTATACCTTATAGTATGGGTGACCAAAATTAAAAGGAAAAATAGAAGATGTGTTTTTGCTCTTAACACTTAAGAGAATTTCTAACACTTAACCTTTTAAAATTCTCTCTACCATTCCCTTAACCCCTTGCACGATTTTTTTATGATTAATTGAGCAATTAATTGCTATTTCATTTGTTTATTATTATGTTTTATTTTCTCACTTAATGGTAATCATTATATTTGCCATTAGTATTTTGTTTATTATTATCTTTCATTTTCTCACCTAATGGAATCCATTATAATTTCTATCAATTTTTATTTATTATTATCTTATAATAAACCAAATTAAAACCAAACAAAATGGAATATCATTTAAATGAACTTAGCCTTAATCTAGGCCAAATAAGAAAACACGTTTTCATCATTAAGAAACATCTTAAGGCCTATCATTAACAAATGCCACTCATTTATACTTATCTTATTATTTAATAAATATTTAATAAATAATTTATTCATATTAAACCATTATAGAAATACATGCCAATTTAAATAAAAAATTAATTATTTGATTTCAATTTAAATAATAATATAATATATTATTATTATTTTATTCAATAAATATTTTTATGAATAAAATAATGATATTATTTGTCAAATAAATAAGGTCATTTTAGTAATTTTTAAATCAAATAATAATTGGCCTACATATGCCATATGTCAATATTCCATTGGTCAACAACTAATTGTTAATTAATTGATGTACTTAACTCTTAAGTCTTAACACGTGTACAACTAGAGGGAAACCAAAGTAAATGTCCGGTCTACTAAAATTTTTTAGATCGAACTATTCAATTCGTTATGCTGCCCCAGTGCACAACGAGTACAATTTATATTGTGGGACTCTCTAGGTACACCCTCGATTGGTCAAACGGAACTATTCTGTGAGTTCGAGATCGATGCCCCACACACACATCACAGATATTACAAATTAGTGCAGTAGACCATACAAGTTGAGGTCATAGCGCATACGTATAATCCTTCCGTCAATCATATCTTGGAAGAGTAGGGATATAGATCACTATCGTCAAATTCCTATGTGCTCATCTGTAAACTTATCTCCGAACACGTATCTTAATAAACAATATATGCAAACACTTTTACAATATTATTTAACCCTGTAGGAAACTCTTTTCTTGGGTCCGTTGCTTATGGCCATAAGACCTTCTAAGATACAGTCTCTGAGCATCCGGATATATTAACTCATTCATGTAAGCTGACGGATTCCATATCTGTACACATCGAACTCCATAAGCATCGAACTATATCCAACGACACTCAGCGGTCACACTATGAAAGGTCTGTGACATGTGTGAATTCAAAGTATGATGAATCACTTACAAGCCCACTGTGGTACTCAGGTCAAAGGACCACGTATACTACTCAATTCGAGAGTTACTTCTATTGACAGCTTCATGGGATGTTTATTAGGGTCCTCGTTGAGTCTGTTCAGTATTCAGTCCTTACCAAACACCTGTATGCTATAAGAACTTCCAGTAAGTCCATGGTTAACTAGGAATAACCATCTAGACCATCTAGATATAATATATAATGGTCCTTTTACTGAACATATAATTTGATAATAGACTTGCATAATAACATTTCTTAGCACCTATTGCAACTCTTGTAACTATGTTATTACTAATATATTCTTAGGTCTTTGTACCGTCACAGACAAGATTCTAACTTTTAGACTTTACTGATTAATATAACATGCTAACTCACTAGCATTTATAATTTTTAGTGATACTAACTCTTAGTATCGATCTAAACTTATTTAGACCAAATCTGAACTCCTTCAGATTATATAATGTCTCTAGCGTCACAAGTATTGAACCATTTAATAATAGTAATTAGCGATTTAACAAATAATGTATAAATATCACAAAATAAAACATTTATACAACAATAGAATAGCACGTTAGCACAAATCCCAATAAATGTGTAGTATCATTTTTCATTCAACGAAAGCTGATGAATAAGAGTTTTTTGAACTTCACAAGCCTACCTCTATTTTTTCTCTGCAACCACACTGTTTGACTAGTTTCCTGAGAAAGTTTAAGCTATCAAACATAGTTTAAAAATCTTTCTAGTTAGATATTTCTAATTAATCAATTTTTTTTAGAGATACATATATTTATATACTTATTCATGCGCTACACTAGGGGGAAGGAGGATCGAACCCAACTAGGGAGGTGAGCCTTGGAGGAGCCCAACCAACTTGGCTAAGCCCTCACACTTTTAGTGCCTCTCTTTAATGGCAATAGCACTTATTGCTACACCTTAAAAATTTTGGTTCTATCTTAAATATAAGCGGTCAAAAATTATTATTTTTTACTATTTTTTTAATAATCACAATTCGTCAAAATACTAATAAAAAAGTTAAGTGAAAACTTAGTTTAAAAAAAGATATATATCCTAAAAGAATGTGTAAGACATTCTCAAAAACTACTTATTAAAGCATAGAGTAATGAAAATGAATTAAATAAATAAATCATGAAAATAATATTTTTATACAGTGGTAGAACTAAATCCAAAATATGGTTTGTATGTGTAATGACATGTATAATGCAATATATCTTATAAAAATAATATCAAATTTGAACTCATAATCATATTTGAATTCAAGAATCATACTAATAAAATAAGAAAGAATCGAGTTTCAAACATGATTTCCCATTTTCACATATTTTTATACCTAAAATACCCATGAATTAATGGATTTGATTCTATGGATCTATAGTGAAGAAACCTAAATATGGATCTTTTAATGTTATTTGGTTGTGTGCTAAAACGTGTAGGTATGATTTTATTTTGTTTGAACTAGCATCCTTTTAAAAAAAGGCTATCTATTTATTTTAAGCAATACGAGCTAGTTTGATCAATTTAATAATAGGTCCAATAATATCTATAAGCGGTGAAAAATCATCTTACATATTCATCCATAATTTATAAGATAATAATATCCAATAGAGAATAACATTGAAATAGTAATAAAAATTATTGGGTATCTAAAATTTATACTAATTAAATATCAATCGTACTAATTTATGAATATGGAAACTTATTCTCATTTCTTTAGAATCCATTGAGGGTTCCTTCCCAAACTATAGATATACAAGTGAACCTTATATAGAAAGAACACATTTACATAATTTTTTGGATTGCTTGGATCTATCTATCCTTATCTTGTTTATATGTCGGAACCATACAGAAATATGACTTTTATATAATTGTAAATCAAAGGACTTCACCACTAACAGAGGCAACTAAACCATATTTTATTTTCGAGTTGAAAATGACAATGAAAAATATTTAATAAATTGACAAATGAAATAGTGAATAAAATTTAATAGTCAATGTAGTAACTAGTATTTACAACCGGTAAGAATATGTATTTATATTTGTATATATATATAAATTATTTGTATATGGGTGATCCTTGATTTTTATATTGTTATTAGTAGTATTTTTATAAGTTAAGGACATACTATTAGTATTGGGTTTATTTGTAAGACTTTAGATTTATTTTAGGGATCAAATTGTAATACTTTGAAAGTTTTGGGGACAAATTCATAAATATCAAAAATTTACCTCTTAGTATAAAAATACACTTTTGAAACCCTAATTTGCTCATTTTTGGGTCGAGCTATCCCTTTAGAGAGAGAGAAGAGAGAAATAGAGAGGAGAGAAAGAGAAGAAGAAGAAGAAATTGGAAATTTGAATTTCAAGAGGTATATCATACTTATTGGTATTAATTAAGTTAATTCCTTTAAGTTTTGATTTCTGGAAATATGTATAATTGAGGATTTGATGTGTATTTCGTAAGATCTTATGAGAATTGATGATGATCTATAAGATAGCTTGATAAATCATGATGAATTGTGGAATTTTTGCTTGATAGCCTCTTGATCCAGTAATTTTATAACTTTTTGTGATTCGATTCTGATTTTGAATTTTGAGTATATGAAATTAGACATGTTTAGGATCATTTGAGACTTTGAATCGATTCAAAATTCCAGAAATTGAATTTGTTGTGAATTTACCAAAATGACCCTGAAATTCTAGAAATTTCTTGTGTAAACAGTATGATACAGTGACAAATAATTTTTGTCATACTGAATGATCTTAAAAAAATTACAAATTTATGGAATTTGATAAGTGTATATGTCTAATATGATATACTCAGAATTGAGAATTTAGATCAATGTGATTGAAGTGTTATGATTTTCTAAAGTGTATCAGCTCATTGCAGTATTTAATTAACAGGTTTTTAAAGCTAGAGAATAAAAAAGTTTTAAAATACTTTTTGAAGTTAATTTGAAGTGAAATATTTATCATGGATTGAATATGTGTCAAGAGTATTTCTGTGGTAGTTTTATAATTTTTGAGTTAGTATATGATTTTATAAAATTAGGAGATTGAATACTGTTCAATTAGTATCTTAATCCTGTCAGGTTAGTAGTTTGGATTCGATGGTGTGTATGGAATGGATTATGTAGGAATTGTGTTATAATATTTATATATAGGAAGGATATATGAGTCAAGAATGATATATTCTGATTTTGGAGTAATTGGACATCATTTGATATATTAGAAAATTTTGTTAAGTGTAAGTGGTCAGAATGACAGGTTTTGAGAAACCAAGTATTTAGACCAATTTGATGTGATAAATGCATTGTGTATAATTTTGTAAGCTATTTAAAGTATTTTGTGTGAATTGTGAGGCTTATGAAATGATTAATCTCCATTGATAGGTTAAGGAGATTTAAGCTTTGTAGCTGAAAGTGCTAAGGGGTAAGTATACTAGATTTTTTACTGAAATCACAATAAACGTAGTAATTGTTTTGTATGATTTTATAAATGTGGTTAAGAATATGTTTATATTATGTCAAAGTATATTTTGATATGAAATGTGAAGATATATATTTATAAATATGAGCATGGACATACATGACATACATGTGTTTTTGAAAGTGAGCTTTCAAAGTGAAATGTGTTTAACAAAGAGAGCTTTTGAAGTGTAATATGTCCATAAGAAATATTTTGTGTTTTAAGGGTACTTGAACTCACTGTTGACTTAGTAGGCATTTTATGTGATTTTTGGAGCCTTTATGTGATTTGTGGAGCCTTTATGTGTGCCTTTCCTTTGGGATTGGTATATGTTATGTGTTCCGTATGTAGGAAGGATCCTATTGGTACCTAAAGGAAGAGTAAGTCATCACATTCATGTGGTGGCGTATTGGTGCATGTGAGAGGATTCACCGATGATCAGGGTGAGGGTTTGACTTTTACCTTCGGGCAGGAGCATTATATATGTGTGATTTAAAAATCTCACTTGTACTATTCCTCTCATACAGTATGTCACATACGAGTGACATTTGGCTCATTATGTGATAAGTGATATGTAAGTCCTACTAAGTAGTAGTTGAGTGATGGTATTCCTATTATATGTTTTGAAAGAATGTGTAAGCGCTTACATGACATGTGATTTGATAAGATTATGATGTTGATTTATCACAGCATATCATACACATGCATTGTGTACATATATGTATTTGTATTTTGATATATGAAAAATTAGTATGTTTACTGAGTTTTATACTCATTATAGTTTATGGTGATTTCAGGTAAATAAGGTATATGTGTGCTTAGCGGATTTGGTAAGGCTTCTGCTATTTCTTGGGTTCCCTAAGTTGCTAGGTTGTTGAGTGTTTCATTTGGGGACACATGGGATATGATATTTAATTTGTCCCTATTGAATAAATACTTATGTATTATTTTATTGTGTGTGGATTGGATTTGGTTTAAGTTTCATAAAGTGTGGTTATTGGATGATTTTAAGTAAGAATTTGTAATAAATATATTCTGGGCTCCCGGTAACAAAGTTGTTACTGGTGACGTAGTAGAGTGTTAATCTCTGAGAAAACTCTGCGTATCTCCGGTTTAATAATTGTCCCAGTCATAATTCAATTACTATAATTCTGAAAGAAATTGAAATGAATGTTTAAATATGTTCAATAGAGGATTATATGTATATGTTATATTATGGGTTGATTTTCTTTAATGTTGAACTTACTAGCAACTTGTTAAGGATTCTTTATCGAATTAAAGTTTGAATTTTTATGTAATATTATTTATGGGTGCACATTTTTAAATGAATGTAAGTGATGTCGTGTGTCGGATCTTTTAGGTCTGGGGCGTGACAGTCAATGTCAATGGTTATTTCCTCATTACCTAAATAGAGTTATGTATAGAAAATTATTGAAATTGAGATTAGTGATACTCAATTTAATTTAAGGAAACCCAGTTTAACACTCAAGTTCAAATCTCCTAAAAAACTCGGCTTAAAACAAGCTACCCAATGAAATTGAGTTCAAGTCTAAACATTTAGGTCTCTATAACTCCGCCCATGAAGCTTATTAAGTAGGATTCGAGTTAGGTTATGTGTCTCTACTCAGTAGTGGTGTCAGAGAACACGTCATAGAAACTCAGATATTTACTATGTTAGTATGGGGCCCACCAGTAGGTATAAACATCAATCTAGTTTAGGTCTCCTCACGTCACTCATAGAACCTATTAAATGAGCACTTGGATGTCACATTATGTAGTTTTAGACCTAAAGATAAGATTAGATCAGAGAGTCCTCAAAGAGCCAATAGAGTTTGCTTAGTACAAAATCACTAAAAATAAGGAAAGAAAAAAAATAGATTGATAAGGTTTTGAGCTTATAATTAGAATATTATGATTTAGATGTCTAATCTAAAAGATTAGTTAACGAGTGAAGTGGTTATCCTATTTATAAACTTAAGTATCAATCATTTCTTTAACTAATAGGAGAATTAACTCACACAATAATCTCTTTTAACCGTGGTATTAAAGTAAGACCTTAGTAGCCAAAATGTGAATATATTAATTGTCAAACAAAAGGTCGACGTTGCATCTCTACCAGTAGAAGTTTTGTTTGAGGGAGAAATTTTTGAGTGAGTTAGTTCTCTTATATTGTCTGAAAAAGAGTTTATACTTAGATTTATAAGTATGATAGTCACTCTATCCGTTAGCCTAATTTTTTAGGTTAGACACCTGAGTCCTAAATTTTCCTTTTAAGCATAATGCGGTAACGCTCCCAACATAGATTATAAGAAGAAAAAAAATAGCAAAGAAACAAAAGTTACCTTGTGTTAATAGTTTTAACAATATTTACTTTGAAAAATGGCAAACTGGAAGAAGAAATAAGACTACAAAGGTTGTTTTTTGTGCTAATACAAGAGATCCTTTTAGCATTATGTCTATCCTCGTAGAATTAAAGCTCTAAAAAATGAGATAGACACCATTATTTGTGATGAAGAAGTGTATTGGAGACAGATCCAAAACTACTTGGCTTAAAGATGGTGATAAGAACACAAAAATTTTCCATGCGATTGCTATTATTAGAAAAAGAAAGAATACTATAAAGGGGATTTTAGATGATGAAGAAGGCTAGATAGAGGATGGGCAAGGTATACAAAATAGTTTATGTAATTATTTCTCTAATTTATTTATTTCTTTAAAACCAATTGATAAGGCTATAATAGAGGCTTTATATAGAATGCGTCCCAAATTTACCAATGAGATGAATAATTCTCTAATGAGGCCCTTCATTAGAGAGGAAATCATAACAATAGTGTGGCAAATAAACCCTATTAAGATTCTTGAATATGATGGTCTTTTTGTTGGGTTCTTTCAGAAACATTGGCGGCTGGTAGGGGATAATGTGGTGAAGACCTGTATGCAAATTCTCAATACTCATGGTAACCCCTCAGAACTTAATCACACTCATATTTTGCTTATTCCCAAAGGTGTTAACCTTAAAAAACCTACTGATTACAAGCCCATCAACCTGTGTAATATTAGTTACAGGATTATTGCTAAGTTTATTGCTAATAGATTGAAACTTATTCTAAGTGAGGTCATCTCTCCCATTCAAAGTGCTTTTTTGCCCAAGAGATTAATTACAAATAACATTTTTTGGTTGGCTATGAGTGTTTACATAGGATAAGAACTAGGAAAAAAAAAGAAAAAGAGAGGTTTATAGCTCTTAAAACTTAATATTAGTAAGGCTCATGATAGAATAGAATTGGGCTTTTTAGAATGCACTATAAGAAGAATGAGATTTCAAGAACTATAGATTAACTATATTATGAGATGTATCACAACAGTTTCTTTTTCTGTGGTGATTAATGGCCAGGTTAAAGGCTAGATTAAGGCAGAAAGAGGGCTCAGACAAGGTTGCCCATTTTCTCCTTACTTATTTCTCATATGTGCTGACATTTTCTCAAATCTCTTTCAAGTGGCTGAATCTAGAAATTTGATCAAAGAGATAAGATTTGGCAACACAATTTCAGTTTCACATCTCCTTTTTGCTGATGATAGCTTGGTGTGTATGACAGCCTCTAAGCAAAGTTGTGCAGTACTTAAAAACATTTTTGACTATTATGCTTTGGCTTCTGGATAGATCTTCAATCACTCTAAATCTACTGTATTTGTTAGTCCAAATGTTTTCAGTAGTCTAACTCAAGCTATTCAAAGGGTTTTCCAAATTCAGGGGTGTCTCTCCATGAAAAATATCTTAGTTTACCTTCTATGGTGAGTAAAAATAAGATAAAGTTCTTTAATGATATCAAGTTAAGGATTCTCAGCAAGACTAAGGGTTGGTATGAGAAATTATTCTCTATGGGGGAAAAGGAAATTCTTATCAAAGCTGTTGCCCAAGCCATTCCCTCATTCATCATGTCAATGTTTAGAATTCTAAGAAGGCTGTGTAATGATATTTAGAAGATTCTTGCCAAGTTTTGGTGGGGTGAGTTAGATGATCAAAAGAGGAAAATTCATTGGATAAACTGGTCCAAGATGTGCTTAAGTAAAGGCAGTGGTGGACTAGGATTTAAGGACTTTTTTTGCTTTAATCAGTCTCTTCTTGCTAAACAATACTAGAAACTCTTTCAAAATTTAAATTCCATTACCGCCAAGGTTTTGGAGGCTAGATACTACAAGGGTGGAGACTTTTTAAATGCTAAATTAGGGCAGAACTCCTCTTACATCTAAAGAAGTTTACTTTAGGGCAAGCAACTTTTGACAAAAGGTGTTAGGTGGATCATTGGTAATGGTAGGAAAATGGACATCTTCAACAGCAATTAGATCCCAAGGGTGTCCACTTTCAAGCCAATTGATGAACACTTGAAATTACACATTTAGTAATTGTTTTACATCATTATTTTGTATTACTAGCGTCTTTAACCCCCCTAACTTAAGTATGTTTACAATATTGTACCTAGTTAGTTTTTAACTGTTTTGTGGTAGGTTCGGTAAGATGGGTATAACTTTCTACCTAGGAATTCAATTGAAGTGATTCTTAATCCTATGAAGATCTGACTCAATGGACTAATATATTGTATTTTAAAAGGCCTTTAAAATTTGAGCGTTTAGATGGTGAAAATAGCCTAGAACATAACTGATCTGCAGTACAGACCCAGTCTAAACAGTCATCAGTATTTGGCCTATAATTATAGAAATACATATACGTATGAGACAACTCAATTTAAAAAGATAAAAGACTTATTTATAACTTTAATCTTTTGAGTGAAAGCTAATTCGGAATACATCAATTCTAAATTAGATAATCAAATGGGTGTATTAATGATAATCAATACAAATTAGTTGCCACCCTTCTTGACATTTATCATCCAAGTAGTTCTCTTTTCATTTGTCTTAATTTATATATATATTTTTTTAAATAGGTGGTCTATTTATACCCAAAGCATATAATTAGAGAGATAGATTTTAGTTCAAAATACTTGTCTTTTGTATTATCTCTTTGTAGTATTATTTCTCTTGTTTACTATTCTAAAGTCATGTTATCTCTTCTTCCATCTCTTTTCTTTTTTTTACTTTTATTATGTCAAAGTAATTTCCTTTTTACTAAGGTGAAAGAGTGAAACTCTTGGTAAGGTAATAAGATATACTTAACTCTTATTTATGAATTTAATATTTTATTCTTAAGTTATGCAAATTTATATATAATGTATTTATTTTATTTACAATATTAATACCCTTTCTAGTGGTGTATATTGATTTATTATAGACAATTTTTAGAGTTGGCACAATAAATTTTTGAAACCATTTACAAGATTTGGTATAGATACACTTTCTTGTAAAGTATGAGTCTTGAATTATTGTAGACAAATATAAAGATTGACATAATAAATACTTAAACCCATTTATAAGATTTGGTGTATAATAATTGAAAGAAATAAATACAAGTTAATATATAAATGGTGATGAACTTTAATTATTATATCTTTCGATTGGAACCTCATTTGTATGAGGATTTCAATTGAGTTATAAAAAGAGTTGAATATATTCTTATTTCAGATGCCAAAAATGGATCCCCTAACCTTAGTTTTTATTTTAATTGATTAATTGAATTATTATTTGTAAATATCTTATACTGTTTTAATTATCTTTAAAGTATTTATAGTTTGTAATTTTAATTCTACTTTCCTATGGATCGACCCCGTTCTCACCGAGTTATTTATTACTTCGACAACCCTGTACTTAGGAATAAACTCTTATATTATGAACGTGTCACCAATATCCCCACCTCTTCTCCCATTGGACAACAAAGTAAACTGTCTTATCTAAGAAAATGGAAGTTGGAATATGAGTCTGCTGAAATCATTATTTTGGGGGAGGATGCGAAAGTGATAAGTTCTATTAAGCTCTCATGGGTTCTAGAGAAGGATAAGATCTGCTGGCACTATGATAAAAGATGATTATTCTCTATTAAAGGTGGCTAGCACCTAACTTTTAAATTGAAGTATATAGACAACCCTGAATGTAGCAATAAAAATCATATATAAAAGCTCATTGGGGATGTCTAGTCCCTCAAAATATCAGAATATTTCTTTGGAGAACTGTGAATAATAGTTTACCAACATGTTAGAATCTATTCTCCAAGAAGGTGCTGACTTCCCCTAAATGCAGTAGATGTTACAAAGATATTGAGGGAGCATCTCATGCTCTCATATGGTGCAAAAAGGCTAAGGAAGTCTAGAAAGGAATAGGTATGGCCAACCTTCTTTTAAACTCTCAGGTTAAGAACCTGAGTGAGGTGCTTCAAGTTGCTTCGACTCTTTTTCTTAAAAGGAGTGTGCTTTATTTGTTATGTTTTTGTGGGCTATATGGAATAGAAGAAATAGCATGCTGTTAAAAGGAATTGTGGAAACTCCTACCCAACTGATAGCCAGAATTGAGAAGGCTTCATAAATCTTTTAATTCTTTAACAAAGGTTTATGAAGCTTCTAGTTTAATGATTAAGTCATTTAGAGCTGATCTCTTATCTTCTATTTCTAGAGGCTGGTTTATACTTAATATTGATACTGTTATAGATAAAATAATGGCTTGGTTGGTTTAGGTATTATCATCAGGAATGACAGCAATAAGATTATGGCTATAGCAGTGGGATTAAGTCCTTTTGGAGATGATGTAAAAATGGTTAAGGCTGAAGCTATGAGATTTGGTCTTTAAATTACGTTGGAAATAAACGCGCAGTATGTTAAAGTAGAATCAGATGCAAGGAATGTAGTGCTCCTAATGACAAACCAGATTGATTATCTGAAGGCAATTATTTGGTATATTCAAGATATTAAAGCCTTGGTAAAGAGATTTTCATGTGTTAATGTAATTCACATTCCTAGAATTCATAATTCATTGGCTCACTGTTTAGCTAAGTATGCATTGAATTCTCCTACTGTAAAGGTATGGTATGACCATTTCCCTCTTTTATGTTAATGAACAAGGCTACAAAGGTTTGCTCAGTATAAAATCAACTAAAAATTAGTAGGGGGAAAGATGGGAAGATTAAAATAGAAAAAGAAGTGCTTATTTTTGTAAAATATATTTTAAAAAAATAATCAACCAAATAGGATTTACACTATTTTACTAAATAAAATAAAGGGTAAAAGACAGGTAAACCCCTAAGTTTTGGCTTAATGGACATCTAGACTCCCATCTTTTTCTAAATACCCAATCAAATCCCTTTTATTAGTATTTTCCATCTATTTTAACAGTTGGAAGGATAATAACTTGATAATTACTATTATATCCTTACAAAGACATAATTTAATACAATAAAGGGCATCTTGTGAAAAAGATTGAATAATTTAATTCTAAAAGTCAAAATATTATATTATCTTTTTATTTTCTATTTTTTAAGAAGCTTTTTATTTTTTTAATGTGTACACCTAAGCGGGGAGATTATGAAAATACTTTTTAATGCTATAACTTCTATAATATTGTCCAACTCTTTATTTGTTTAATCAAAAATTGAACTTGTATAATTTTCATTAATTTAGAGACAAATATTACTATTATTCCGTGTAACTTGATTGTGTGTTTTATTTTATTTTATAGCTATCTAATATGAATGATTATAATTTAAATTTAGGGACAAATACTAATCCATAAAAAGATATAATATTTAAAAAGAAGGCAAATTAAATTTGTAGCAAAGGTTTATTTGAAAAAAAATTGGAACAAACGCCAACTTGCATATGTAGCAACATTTATAAACAAGCATCCACAACATGAAAAACATCACAAAATGCCTCAACCATGGCAACATGTACTTATCAAAATTTAATATTAAAAAAAAGACTTCAAGAATTCACATGAGCACTATTTCAATAAGTTGATGGCGCTGCAAAGATAATAAAATGAAATTTAAATATACTGAAGATAAATTAAGCATAATAATAAATAATTTGAAAGTAATGTAACCTTCACCTTAAATTATTATGATATCTAATTTTGGTGACTTAAAGAGAGACCAACAGGTGTTGATATGATAGAACCTAGAAGCCTTACATGTCAGCATGATTTTTTTGCAAGGGCAGTTGACTTTGAAAGTAATGATTCTGTTGTACAAATATTTTTTTTAATAAAAAAAATGGCATAAAAATAGTTAAATTAACTAAACTCTATACTGATTAAACATCATAACATTACAATAAAATGAAAATGAAAATAAGATATACCTTAGGCTTGTGCCTGAGATTAGAATGGAGATAGTGGCATTGCATGTCCTTCAGTAGGTATATTTTTGCATTTCCTCTTATTATGCCCAAATAGCTTACAGTTGTTGCATCTTACAGTTCTTTTCTCCTTTCTATTCACTTCAAATGCCTTCTTCTTTCCAACCATTTCATTTTACTCTTTTCTTCTTGTCATTTTTGGCCTTTCAACTTGTACTTTCTTGTCATGAGGAAATATTTTAGGACCTCCAATTTTAGGCTAGGATGTTTGAGAGGGAAGAGGGTGTATCACTTCAGAATATGTGTTGAGATATGATTTTATAGTTAGGTGTGGATATATGTAGTCAACTGCATCCTCATGCCTTGTTACAATGCATGGCATCGCATGTTTACAAGGATGCTTATAAGGTATGCCACTTATTTAGAATGCACCGCAACCATAAGTTCTCATTTTGTAAATCTACTAATAGGTTTCATGGCTCTCATCGTCAATCATTTCAAACTCATAGTCACTAGCAATGAGAACCTTCATATACCTGCCTTCTTATCTTACAGTATTCAACTTTTTCTTGATTTTTAGAGGTAGTTTGCCTTTCCACTGCTTCGTAACTATTAATCTTTTGTGCAACTGTCTATCACTTTTGTTCTCATAAATTCCATCAAACATAATATTGGTCTGGCTCTGTAGTCCTTTAACCATCCATTCTCTGACTCAGTTATATTATTTGTCACGTGGTCACATTTAAGATTTGTGTCAAATGCATGCCTAGCCCATTGTTTATTCTCAATTTTTGTCAAGTAATCATATGCAACCTCTTTTTTAGATTTGATATTGTCATGTTATTCGTCTAGACGGCTTCTTTTGTTGACCTTACTTCCCTCCAGAATAAAGACCTAAACACCTCTTCTAGCCATTGCTTCCTTAGTTTTGCAAATATATGTCTAGCATAATATTTATGAATTGCACAAGGCTAGTAATCTATTAAGCTAACAATAATTTCTTTTTTGCCTATCTGTCAAATACGCGACAAACCTTTGGTCTTTTATATCAAGCCACTCATTTAATATTTGAAGAAACTACTTCCATGATTTTGCACACTCACACTCAACAATTGCTACAACAATTGAAAAAAATTCCACAATTAGCATCTAAAGATATTGCTGACAATAGTACACCACTGTACATCCCTTTTAGATGACACCAATCTAGACCAATAGACCATCTGTAACCTTTGATAAATCCATTTCTGGGAGTAGGAAAGGTCATTATAAATCTCTGATATTTCATATATTCATTACTAACACCAATAATGCATTTCAACTTTACAAGGGCACCCGACATTGTCTACTTAAGCATGGCAGCATAATCTTTGAGCCTTTGATAAGATGTTGCATCATTCTTATTGTTCCAATCTTTAGCTAACTTTTTTACCCTATTAATTTTTTTCTTGTGACAATACACCCCATATTTCTCTTTAATTTCATAATTCATTGCTTTTAGTGGTAGTCATGGATTATACTTCAACTTATTTTGAAATATAGAGGCAATCCAAGTTGTAATAGCTTTTTTGGTTTTGGAAACCCTATCATAAGTATGTTCATCAATTAATTGTTGAATCTTAAAGGTAGTTCTACTTTTAACTTGTGTAGCATAGATGAACCATGTGCATTATGACCATGCACACCTTGCCCTAAATCTCATCTTCTAATTTTTTATTCTGTCAAGCTCAAATCATTTGGCAATTACAAACTTTTTAATGGCCTCCTAAACTTAATCACACTCTCAAACTCATGTCCAAATTTTATCTTCCCTTCTGTGAATTTATTTCTCCCTTCGAGTTAATTACCTTACTCACAAGAGTATCATCTTCAAACGATGAAAAAATACCAGTATCTCAATCGCTTAACTCGTAGTTTGATAATATGTCGCCGTCGTCATGTGCTTTTTCACTATCAATGTCTCACTCATTTTCACCCCTTACCTCAAGACTAATTAGCTCATCATTCTGCATCTGATCGTCATCATTATTATCTTTGTCTATCCAATGAGCCTAATTCTCTTCAATGTCACCCCACCAACTCATAGCAGTAGGATCTCCATCCAATGGTTATTCATGATTTTGTTGCTTCATTAAATCATGCTCTACATTCATAGAGTCATAATTATTGACTAAGTTGGTCTAATGCTGTGTGCTTTAATCATGTAGAGGTGTGATAATATCTAGGTGTAGCAAATCTATATCAAAAATAGGTGTCATCTATAAACATCAAATGCAAATAAGTGAGTTGCAATCATATTCCCATTAACAAAACTCTAAAAAAATACACACACAATTACAACAACTAAAAAAAAATATACAAACCCAAAAGACATTCACCCAAAATATTTTAAACATTTAATATTATTTAAAAATTTAAATTTATCTAAAAGGTGTGCGTTGTTCAAATATAAGAGCAACATTTTGTTTTATTATTTTTTTATATTTTCGTTCTTGGTGCCTAATATTTTGATGAACATAAAAACTATAATACCATTACATATTTAATATGAGACACTAAGAAATGTCTCATGATCTTGTTCTAAATATATTCAGTAAATGTTAAAATTAAAATAATAAAAAAAGTAATGCATTGGCACATTAATGATATCCCATATAAAAAAAAGAAATTAAATATACAAATAAACATATAAACATATAAAACATATTCTCAATTACATTTCACAATGACAACTGCACTGAAACCATCTCTTTTCTTTTTTTTTTATAATTTAGACCTTTTATTTTGTACTTTCAATTAAATTTTTGTTATATTAGGCTTCAAAGTACATATGAGTTTGTTGTCCGTATCAATTTGTTTCGCAAAATATAATCATATAATGAGGTAAAATCTTTAAAAAAAATTGACAACTACAAATAAACAATATTATCGTTAAATATTAATAAAATGAGAATGCCTAAACATGTCAAAAAAATTCACAAACAAACTTTGAAAACAAAACCCCCAAACACAAACTTCACATAATGTTAATTGTTCATTCTTTTGACAATTAACATTATTATTATTTTTAATAAAAAAAAATCCCTAAAAATCATAAAACAATATAAGTATAAAATACAAAATAACCGAAAAAATTATACAAAGACAATGCTCTTCAACACACTTTAAATGCCACACAAGAAAAATGATCTTGTCACTAGCGCCTCACTGTTTTCGTGAACTAGATTTGGTTTCTTGGTGATAAGTGAAATTGAGAGACTTTAGAGTTTAAGCAAGTATAAAGTGAAGATGACATGTAAATTGTCTTTCACTTCATAAAAAATGAAAAAAGGAATCCTAAAAAAAAAATTAAATAATTTTTTCACGTGTTAATGATTGAATGACTTGTTAAATTGTAATTATTTTAATAAAGTTTTCATCGTTTATAATTTTGAATCCCATTAAAACTTCAATATAAAAGTACATAATTATCCTTCCAACGGTTAAAATAGATAAAAAAAATATTAACAAAAAGAGTTTATTTGGATATTTAAAAAAAAATGAGGGTTAAATATTCATTAAGCTAAAATTTAAAGGTCTATCTATCCTTTATTAAAAAATAAATAAAAAAGACCTGATAATGAGAGACAATACTCGTTAAGAATGCTTAATGTAAATTATAATATGATTTATTAAAAAAATTAGGTGTTATTACACAATTTTGGGTGGCATTATCACCGTCCTTTCTAATTTATTTATTTATATTAAATTAAAGAGTTTTTAAGTATTGCTGGGGACTGCCCAGACTGCTCCCGAAAGAATAGCTACGGGGTGATGAATGATGATCCTGGCGACTGACGACTGGCGACGTGGTGTTGAAACTAATGGGGGTTACTGTGATAATATATAATCATATCATGGAAAAAGTAAAGGATTATTAAATAAATTATCCTCAATTGGAAAAAAGGAACTACAATCAACCATATTTTAATTTTAATTGTTAATACCGACTTTTGAAAAAGTTATGTCTCAACTCTCGAAATTTGTTTGTACGGACACCAACACCTTTAGCTTTCTTTTATAGTTATGATGATGGGGATGCTAGAAAAAGAAATTAGAGTCTCTGTGTGTGTGTTTTTTTTTAAATGAATAACTCTTGAAACAGCAGCTACAAGGGAGTGGAGTAGAGAATTGTTACACCGACACCCTTAGGCCGACGTCTCTTTGATGGGTGGTGGCACTGGCACTGGCACTTGTTGCTACACCAACAACACCCCCAACGGCACTCTTTTTTTGCCGATTAATTAAATTGATTATCCAACACCACTCTTTTCGGGCGATTGGATAGTTGCTACATAATTGTATTATTAGGCATTTGGCCAAGGGAGTGGGACTGGGACTATAAGAATGAAAATTGAAAATGGTGGTTGCATTTGCAATTTGCAATTTGCAATTTGCATCAGCATGGAGCCATGGACCATGGTGTTGTTTCGAAAGTTGACCTCACCATTAATCGAGAATAACTTTACACGGAGTACATGAAGGCTGGCGGAGTAGCACCATCAGCATTAAGGCACTATCTGGGCCAGAGAGGCCTCAACTCAGGACCAAAATTAAAATATAAGGCCCGGCCTGCCTTGCCCTTTTTCATGATTGTTCGTTTAGGTAAAAAGAAGCAGTAGCCAATAGATTAGGATGTAGGAGCATCTTTCACGTCTCATAATTTCTCCTCTTCATCATCATTCTTCTGCGTCCACTTTCATCAACAAATATGCCACTAATTGAACTTCTAGGTCCAGCAGTACTTTTATTTTATTATTTTTATAAAAAAAAATTAGGTAGGGCTTCGACATTAATAAAAACAAATATAGTCATTATTAAACTACATAAATAAAATTAAAACCCTCTTAATATAAATTCACCTAATATTTGAATTTTTTTTAATATGTGCATTATATTTGCTATATATAATTAAAAATTACAATTTTATTCTTATTGTTGTTGTTATTTAGATGAAGAGGAATTCTAATCCACACGATACATGGAAATTGAACACATTATTATTGTGAAAATTAAACTAAGTGAATTTCACTTAAAATGCCACCAAGAACGAATATATCTAGAGCTGCTAAGGAGTAGAAATAAGACAGAAGGAATATAAATTCATAAGTAATGGTTGACGGGGGATTTAAGCCCCCCGCATCTTTGTATTATTATTATTATTGATGCGTGGAGTAGGGCCACCATGATAATGCACCACTAAACCCAAAAAGTTGTGTCACTTAACACCAATGTCTTCGGATCTAAAACACCTGAAGCTGAAAGCTCAATCTACACACACACTTCTCCTTTAATGCCTGCGAGATTAGAATCCGTACCAACACGACACGCGGCTCGAGTATAACGGCGACACTTGTAATCCAACATCCCCTTAAAAGAATAAATAGAAAGAGCAAACCCCGCCCCCCCCTAATTAACAAAATTAAGAACAAAGTGGTGGGCATGTGCTAAAGCTAAATGATGCAAATTTGCACGAGCAAATAAATTAAAAAGACAGCTTGGAATACCTAAAGGTTAAAACAGAGTGGGGGGGTGTTGTGAATTAGGAAGTAGCAAAATTAAGGGGAAATGAAAGGATCTTGTTAAGCCACATCCCCCACTTGTCCATCATATGCGTTTAGTACATGTTTAATCATAAATTATGGTTTTTAATTAAAGGGGTTTCATTTTTAAGTACAGAATCTTTTATTATTGTTTAATCGTACACTCTAAAGATACAAACTTAGCTGTTGGCGAGATTTCTTGCTTTTTTGTGTGGGGGGAAATGGGAAATGGGAAATGGGAATAATCAATCATCCTACTTTATTTGTTTCTGCAATGGACTTCAGCTTTAGTGAAAGGGACAACCCAAGGGTTTGCCTTACAATAGAAAAATATTAAAGGCTGCTTAAATTTAGCTCCTCTGTAGGGCTTTTCTTTTTAAGTATTTGACTAATACTTTTCTTTCAAATTTTCACCCATGGCTATGGCTGATATAAGTTAACTTATGTGTTAGGTTTACTATTATTTATCTTTTCTTTTTTTTTTAATTCAACAATGGGCACGCGCTACACGCGCCATCCCATTGTCCACAAAGGAGCCACGTTTTGTCGGATAATTGACGTGCCGTGTCTGTAGACAAGTGTGTTAGAATATTACCATCTTGAGTTCAGAGTTTGAATATTGTATAATCAAGTCATAACCCACATAGATAATGCCTCAAATTAAGGCGTAATTCAAGGGCTTGTTGAAATCTTAGTTAAATTAATATAATGTTTTAAGGAAATGGGCATCCAATTAGAGGACAAAGCATCACAGAAATTTAGCTTGGCAAGAGGGGAAACATTGAAATATATAGTGTGCGTGGCAGTGGAATATCATATACAACACAAACAAATTAAATTGACTTTAAGAAGAGAATTAAGACCCTCGTAGTGGATGATCATCAAACAATCTAGAGATACCCACATATCCCCATATGGTTTCCAATGGACTTTGATGATCATGCCATGCACAGACACAAGGAAGAGTTACAACACATTCCTCCATTATATGTGGAAGTCTCGTGTCTAGTCTATTATATGAAAGTAAAATATAAGAGAGAGTGGGATATCTAACACCTGTTTAAATGGTCTAATCATAAAAAATTTATAGTGTATTTTTTTTTTATTAAAAGAGAGATTTTGAGTTCGACTTTCCTCTCTTATATATATATAAATAGTGTGATATCAAAGTAATGACTGCTTTCTAGTACAAGGTCACCATTTGCAATTACCATATAATTGTCAAGCCGTGTCTTTTGATATTATCTTGGTTCTTAAGAATGTGGTGAAACAAAATCTCAATATATATATATATATATATATGGCACAACAATATAGTTGGGATCACTAATCCATTTGGATTTAGTTGTTCTTATTCCAATCATTTGATACCTATTATAATTTGGTGTCTTACTAATTGTTAAGTGATTACGAGTCACAGGAATTAAGACTTGGTAAACCATAATAAGTGTTTATCAAGATTCTTTTTTGTTTGTTTGTTTGTTTCAGTTTTTTCCCATAACAAAAAGAAAAGGAGAAAAGTTTGATATCATTTAAAAATAAAATCTCATTTGTAAATCTAAACAGTAAACACAGATAAAAAAGATCCTTTCACACCATTAGTATCAATTCCTTTTTCATTGTTTTTGTTGGAAAAAAAAATATTTTTATCAATGGAATGAAATCAATAGTTTAATGAATCATGCATATATATTACTCGGGGATTGAGCCATTAATTAACTTCTGATACAAATTGATTAAGGAAAATGAAATTTCAGTTAGGGGGTATTATTAGAGTAAGTCCTTAAAGAAGATGGATATAATTTTGCCCATGTAACATTGGGACCACTGAATATTCTTTTTGAAAGGGAATGAAATCAATAGTTTGTGTTTGTTATGATTTTGTTAACAAAATGATAAAGAAGATCCAAACCCAAAGTATCATTTCATGTTTAGGGTTTTGTTATTAATTAAGTTAACTTAATAAAGGGGATTAGTTTTGATTACCCAAATCAAATGATGATAATCTTAGATGCCAATAGCTGTCTAGCATCTAATTGAAGTTGGAAGATGGGGAAACAAGGGCTGGATGTGTCGGGATAAACATGACACCCATTTGTTTAAGCCCTTTTAATTAGTTGAATTTTTTCAAGTCAATAACACAGTTTTATTGAACTAATAAAACAACTCAAAAGCGTACAAAGGAATCCCTGCCATGCCATGCGCATCTTCTTAAGCCTAGCTTTTAGTATTTGGGTTCTTTAATTTAATTATTAAACAATAAACAAAAAAGTATAACTACAATTAACTTAAGCTGCCAGTTTAGACCTTTGAAGAATCTCTCTCTCTCTCTCTCTCTCTCTCACACACACACACACTATTTCTTGCTGGGGTTTCATCCTTATCCCTTGTTACTAACTTACTAGATTTGGTGATTTGTGTTACTTTTCTCTAAGTTAACCCTAGTAATTAAACTTAAGAAAGCTAAACGAAGCTTTACAGACTCATCTTTTTTTAGCTTAAAATAAACACCATTTTGATTTAGAAATTACTTAATCTCATAGACAACCCCCATTAACTTTGCTAATGAAGAAAACTGTGCATATTTAGACGCTTTCACTTTATTGGCTCATAAGATTTTCAATTCAACACAGTTAATTAAATCTAATCAAACTTGATTAAACCCATATGAATAGTGCTTTTCTACTCAACCTATCTCTAACTTTAACCATCATGGGCAATGGGGTCCAGACCCCCTTACTTGTCAATAAAGTTCCACGTGTCAGGATAAGATTTACCTATTTAGATCAAGAGCTTCACCTCTCCTCCGCCTTTGGTACATCGCCGATTTTAGAAACCGGGACCAAAGAAATAGCTCTGTGAATTGAACATAGCCTCTATCATTCACGTTAGCTACATTATTTGCTCAACTTTTTAATGATTTTGAATGGAAGAAGATGCCAAGAGAGCCATGACTTCCAGTCATCAGCATCAGCATCATCATGATACAACAATTAGCCATGGATTCTTGAAGATAAGATCGATCAAATATCAATGCATAAAAAGAAGATACGCTGCAGGGGGCATTGAGTTATTGGTGTTAAATGTGTGATCATGGTTCATTCTTACCTTATTTGTGAGACCTTGTTACCATTATACATCTGCACAAAAATTAGCATGTTACAACAATTAGGGCAATCTTGATTACTACGTGACCAAAGTTCATCCAATGGATCACTACTTTTTAATCTTGTTCTTGTACCATTGGCAGTACCAAAAATGTGAAGACTCTGAAACTTGGTACTTGAGGTTAAATATGGCGGCTACAGTTGAAGTCTCTGAAGTGCGATTGGGGTCAATATTGGAGCTGAATTCTGATTGGTTATCGAAGTCTTTAAACAGTTTGCGTCTATTGAAAACTCACACGTGTATGGATAGGATATGTGGTCCCCGTGATCAATTGTGAGTATTTGACACGCGTGGAAGTTTTTCGTTGCTCCCCATGTGCCTTTGCTTGCCATGGAAGAAGTCTTTTGTTGCATTTTCGATGCAAATTTTTAAACTCAAAAAAGCTTCTACATAAATTTCACTAATTTGGCTTGAATTTGAGCCATATTAAGCCGCCCAGCTATAATTAAGAAGTGCTTAAGTTTTGGGTTAAAGCTCAGATTTTTAATCCTTAATAATTTGTAAACTAATCAAGATTGTATTAGGTTGCCTTGGTCTTACAATACTGGGTTATTTTATTCAAATTTCAGTCCAAAGGAAAAAAAAATTATCATGTGGTTGATGGTTCAATTCACTTTCATATTTCGTCAAAAGTTTATACAATATGCTATCGATGATCATGGAAATATGTCATCCTTCAGATCATGGAACTGGCCTAAATTTACTGTAGTGAAAGTACTCATATAATTGAAAAAAAACTATTCCTAAAAGAAAAGAAAAGAATATAAATCTATAATCTCCAATTTATACTATATATAACTTTATGAACATCATATAATGGACACATAGTGGAAAGTGAGATATCTTTTTTGTTAGTCTCCATCATCTGGGACCTGAAAAATAAAAACATATAAATTTCATTTGATTCCTTTCCAGTACTATTTTTTGCATGCCCTTTTTTGAAGATTTCATGTAATATCATTTTAGGTCAATAATAAGTTTTCAATATTTAACCATTTTTAGCCTCTGTCATCTAGGGCCTAACTTCTACAACTTTTTTATTTTTATTTTTATTTTTAATAAAAGAAGTGTTATTCTACAATATTGAAACTAAACTTCAGTAAATCGTCGAATTAAATCCAAAAATTAAGGGTGATAATATTTTACTATTAATCTAACAAATACAAAAAATCACCTTATTAATACTATTAAAAGATTTCCACTATTGTATTGTAAAATAACCCATTAATGATATTTGATTTTTCTTGATTAGCAGTTAAGCATTCTCCTAGTTCTTTTCGGTCATTAATTTCAACGCAACACAAAATTTAACTTTTTCCATGAACAGAAAAAAGTGTTACGTTGCTATCCTTTCGATACGTTTCATATATCGGGAAAGTTGGCGAAAGGTGCATGCCACGTGCTTCGATCCCATTGCTCCCATCGCCCCATCTTTACATTATATGTCGTCTACAAAAGCAAAAGAGAAAAAAGAATATGAAAGCGATTTTCACATCGCAGTAACATCACAATATTTTGGAAGATTACTAGATGCTGCATATTTATATTAAGATCATATTCATACTTACATTACGTGTTTGTGTTTTTATAGTATGCACGAATCAAATTATTTCTTAACAAAATTGTGAAATTTTAAAAACCCTAAATTTGAGTGAAATTAAAAATTACTACACAATGTTGTGAAATTATTTAATATTTATGCTATTTTTATTATTAAAGTGCTTATTATCTTTTAGATTTCACTTTCACAGTAACCATAATGAGAATGAAATATATAAACAAAAAAAAGGGTGGGGGGGAGAGAAAAGAAAATCCATGGTCCATGATACATCCAAGAGATTGCAATTTATTCAAGTAATTAGCCACGATGATAAAGCTAATGATTTTGTCTACATCTTATTAATTAAAAATTTGCAGCTCATGGAACCCAAAACCATTTAAACTGACAGTACATTTAGAGTATAAATATAAATATGTTTAAAGAAGGGAGTTGATATGCAAGACGTCAATAGTGACGACATCATCAGTGCCCTCAAATTGCTCCAACTCCAACAACATTCTCAATAAAATATGTCCCTCTCTCATTCTCTCTTTCACCTACATTTAAAAGAAAAGGAAAAAAAAATAGACCCATTTTGACGCTCCACGGTGTTATTTTTTTCTCACTAATAATGTATGAAGTTGATAAAAGAAAAATCATCAGACATATTAATTTAAAAAAAAAAATCGATAATATTATACAAGATTTGTACTTGATATTACTTGGAAATATATAAAAACTAAATTAGAGAGAAACAAAGGGGTCCAAACCCAGCTAATAATAGATAGAATAGGAAACATTTTACGTTTTTACCGTCTCGAGCCAGCCGTAATAGAGAATAAGGCTAAGCTAAGAGCCTAAGACTGAAGAGAAGCGGCTGCTGGCTTGGCCAATTGATATGGACATTGGGGAATACCACCCTATTGGACAACAAAAAGTGAGCTTAAAGCTCATTTGATGTCCAAATCCAAAGGCCAACCGTACTTTATTTGTTTATTAACCCCAAGGTGGTCAGGTTTGGGATCCCAACCATCCCCAATTACAAAAATTTGTTTGGTCTTGTTTACACCACAATGCCCCTCTATTCCTTTCTTAATTACTCATTTAGGAAACCCTATCCCTCCTCAATTACCCCATCCACTAAACCTACTCTTAGCTCTCTATTTGTGGATATAAGCAAAAGAGATTCATTTGATTGATATAGCAATAGCCATGAGAGAGAGAACTTGTGTTTTCAATGAAAATTTATTCCTAATCATTTTCTAATTAGATTTTTTACACACACCAAAATATGATTAAAAATCAATAAAAGGAAAAAAAAAGTAAAAAAAAATATTTTTTGACCATGCATGATTTATAGTATAAAGAGGATATATAGGGATTTTGAATTTATTTGCTTGAAAATAATTGTGTGCACTGAAAAGTTTATTTTTTTTAAATAACATGTTTGACCCAAGTTAAGATTAAAGAAGAACTTGGTATACTCATGTCATGTTAACATAGTCATGTCTTGGTTTAATCAAACAATTAAGGATGGTGACACAACTTTTATCATACATGATGATTGCTTTGCTTGATCTGAATGGCATGGAATGCAATTATCCACAAGATCAAGCCCAGTTACAACAGAACCTTGATAGAGTCATAGGACAACTCATGAGTCATGCTCCTGCGCTATAAATTAAGAACCCATCTTCTTTGAAAACTCACACTTCTCGAGTAGAGAGAAATATTACTATATTTGTGAGAGAGATCAAATATAGAGTCTTTAAGAGAAAAAGTGAGAATGATCATCACCAACATGAATCGTCAAGTTGAAGACAACAACAATATGGTACTGCTCTCGCAGTTTTACAATCCTGGTCCTAATACCAGTACTGGAATAATGGCTCCACAACCAGGTTTGTAGCTCTAAAGCTCAGATACTTTTTACCATTTTTGCTTACTTTCACGTTGAATTTTATGTCTGTGCGTCTTTGATGCTAACTTTTTTATTTTTGATCACGTTTAGAGGACCCATCCAAGCCGAAGCGCAGGCGCAAGAGACATGGAGCTGATCAAGCTGGCTGTGTTTCCCACAAAAAAAGAAAGCTCACTGTTGAGCAACTTCAGTTCTTGGAGATGAACTTTGAAGATGAGAAAAAGTTGGAGGCTGAAAGGAAAGACAAATTGGCAGCAGAGCTCGGCCTCGACTCCCGCCAGGTCGCTGTGTGGTTTCAAAACAAAAGAGCAAGGGACAAGACTAAGAAAATTGAAGAGAGCTACAGCAGCTTGAAGACTGTCTATGAAAATGCAGTGACTGAGAACAGCCGCCTCCATTCTGAGGTACAGTTTCAGCATTAGTTATTTAAAATATACAAAGTCATCAAACTGGTTAAAGTTGGCTGCATATATAATCTTGTTTCTCCTATGATGCAAAGAGATGTTGAAGTTTTCGGATACATGTTTATGTGGGTTTGCCAACAGTTTTTTAACGTAATTTTTAAATCATCAACACATTTCAGTTTCCTTGCTTAACATGCAAACAATATTTTATTTCTCAAAGTATACATATAGTGGTGAACTGGTGCTGCTATTTCCGTAATTTATGACTGTCTCTGATGACTGATTGAGTTATTTTAAAGAAAATGAAACTGAGTTAAAAAGCTTATAAAAGGACAAAGTGCCTACAAAATTTGAATGTGCATAAGCTCTGGGCTCGAAGAAAGCCACGCCATGCTGTTGGATCAGTCTATAAAATATTGAGGGAAAAAAAATGACTAGGAACATATTACTTGCCACCTCATTTGACAGCAAATCACCATATTGCTTAAAAATGCACGATGGTCGTACAACGTTGTTAGTTTTGGGCTTGAACAAGGCCCACTTTGAGGGGCACCACATGAATGATGGAACTTTGCACCCACGTGGGGAACTCAAATCCTGCCTGTCAAATTATGACTATAATTGTTTTTCTCTTTGATGATGATTTTGTGGTATAATATTAAAAGTATTAACCCCAGTTAATTACTTAATTTGCAGGTCGCTATGCTGAGGGAGCAGCTTTCACAAGCTGAGAAAGAGGTCACAAGGCTGAGTGAGATGGCTTCCAAGAACAAGCTTACCACCCCACTTCCAGTGGAAGCAGAGACCGTGGACTCCCCGTTCGCCGACGTGTACTCACCTTTCTCTGTCCTGGACTCATCTTTCAGCTCTGTGTCGGTGGATTCGCAGTTCTCAGGTTCTTTTGGATGCTTTGATTGGGAGGTTTCATCGTTTGGCTCCGTAGATGGACAGTTCGCTGCGGGTTCTTTTGGATCTTTTGATTATTATGATCACACCCCCTACATGCTGCAGAACAACTGCACTTCTGAAGCCGAATGGCTTCTCCTCAACATGCACTTTTGAGTCCAAGCCCCAAGGCCAAGGCCCCTCCAATGAGAATCTGTGTTTGTAGATATTGACTATAATAACCTTGTATGTATCTAGGTTTGTCTAGCTAGCTTGCCACTAGCTGGGTTTCTACTTTCTACTGCCTGCTTGTTTTGCGCTGGAAATGGTATTGCCGTTAGTTAAATCAAACGACTCGTCGTTCCGCTTGGAAACTAGGGAGATTGGGTATTGACAACTCAAATGTAATATTGTCTAGGGCTGTCAAATAAGTATTCAAGAAATAGGCGCGTGATCTAGATTCTAGTGCTTGATTGTTTTGCACTAGAAATGGTATATGTCCTTAGCCAAAATCAAACGACTTGTCGTTTGCTTGGGAAGTAGGAGATGGGTATTGTAATGTAATGTTATGGATGTGAAATATATAAATATAATATGTAAAAAATTTATGAGATATGAGAGTGTGTCTGTGTCTGTGCTTAGTCATACGTGACCTTTTCCCATGAAAAAGGAGCACACTTTGAAGATACAATGTTGAGAAAATGACTCTTGGCAAAATTGCAAGCCATAAGGGTAAAAGGACGAGACATCCTTGCAACTTTTAACTCAATTATACAGGATAAGAAACATTCTCTTAGGGAAAGATTTCATGTACATCTTATCTAAAAAGTAAATTGATGCTTGGATGATTGAATTTTATCATCACTATATGGGTTACTGCTACTTATACTTTGTTGCTTCATCATCCTTCTTGTCTCCGTTCTCAATTTAGAAACCACCCTTCTTACCTTGTGGCCTCTGGCCCACATCAAACTTTGTTCTAAATTCTAATCATAATCATATTAATGGAGGTCAGACCTCGGTCGGTCCAACACTCAGAAACATATATATGTATATATGTGCACATGAAGTACATTGTATACACATACATAGAACTATACAAGTCAATAACTCTACATATATTTATTAAATTTAAATTTTTATTGTGTTAATTTCAAATGTTTAAATGACTAATAATATTAGGTTAGTCTGTACACGACACATTGGCTTAAACCAAATCTTGTTTTCTCTAATGAAGTGCAAGATACACACATTTATTTACCTAAGATCTTTCAAGTGCTACGTACGGAGAAAAGGAAAAAGGAAATTGAGTCGCGGTAAAATAACATTACAAATAGTTTCATTTCTATTATGTTTATATATATATATATATATATATATATATATATATATATAATAAAATGGCTTCACAAGTCATCCTTTCTTTAAAATCAGCTTAGTTTTAATAAACTAGTGTGTTCTTGGATCATTTGTCGGGCGGTGAACCATCTCTTTTTTTATTTTATTTTATTTTTTAAATGTATTGGAGTAGATATTTTTTAGGAAGTGTCCAAAAAGAATTATAATTTTAAAGATCATAATCTTTTATAGTTAAAAATTATATGATCAATTTTTATTAATTAATAAAATAATAAATGAATAGAATTGCTCTCGTTAATAATATAATTAAAAAAATTTATTGTTTCAACCATAAAATAAAAAAAAAATAGTTGTTACTGTCTAAATAGATTTAAAAAAATACTCTATAAATTGAGAACAATTAATTTTGTGAATCAATCTAAAAAAATAATAAAATCGAAGATCAAAATAGTAGACGAAGCCCAAAATTCCCGCACCTCGCATGTAAGGCATGCGCGGGAAGAGGCCGCGCACCCTTCTCACGGCGGGATGATGGGCACGAGGAGGTGCCACTCGCCCATCCTCATGTTGAGTGACAGGATGCACGGCTTTGCCATTGAGACGAGTGAGGCAGCGCCTTCCACGCATCAACGTCTTAGCCTTCTTCTCAGTAATTTTTATCAAATTTTTACCATTTTCTCCAATTTGTTTTTATTGTTTTCATCAAATTTGTCCATTTTCAATTTATACTACTCTAAAACTATTTATTGTTATTAATTTCAAAGTGTGTTTCGAAGAAAAATGAATAATAAAAAAAAGATGTAAAAATACTTCAAGAGTAAAATAGTCATAATGTGAACTTTGTGGTTATTAAAATTTACATTTACATTTTATGGTTATAAAATATTATCACTTTAAAATGGAGGCTACTTTTAGATATTTTTTATTTTTGTTAATAAATGTGAACATTTTTTAGTTAAATCAACTGAGTCGAATTAAATAAATTTTACTTTGAATTTTATTTTAATTTATTTTTTTAGAATCAATCGATTCGATTTTATTTTGAATCAAAACAAAAAAAAACAAAATAAAAAGTTTTGAAAAACTAGAAAACTGAACCAAATCTAACTCCAAATATAAAATTTTAAGGAACATAATAGCAAAACAAAAAAAATCAAATAAAAGGTTTTGAAAAACTAGAAAACTGAACCAAATCCAATCCCAAATATAAAATTTTAAGAAACATAATAGCAAAAAAAAAAATTGTACAATCTTAACATGAATCTTCCAAATGGAGAGATAATATTTGACGTTTTGCTAGTGAGAACGCGTTGATTGTTGGATTAGAACATGCCATTTTTTTGTTTCTAAAGACGCGGTCGACTTGCTTCTTCCATACGGGGTCACTTCGTTTAATTAAAGCATAATTAATTTTTTAAGCGTGAACATTTTTTAATTAAATCGACTAAATTGAGTCGGATGAATTAATTTTCACTTTCAATTTTACTTCAGTTCATTTTTTTTAGAATCGATTCCATTTTATTTCAAGTTAAAACAAAAAATTTAAATAAAAAATTTAAAAAAACTCAAAAACTGAACCAAATCTAACCCCAAATATAAGATTTTAAGAAACATAATAACAAAAAAAATAAAAGAAAGTACAATCTTATCAAAAGAAAAAACGTGTTAAACTATTATCATCAAACCATTAAGATGAACATGAAAAAATCAATTTAAAAAAGTATTATATATTTTTTTAATAAGTAATGCTTTTTAAAAATGTATTATTACATGAATACTATTACATTTGCTAACTTGTATATTAGTTTCTTCTTGTCGCAAGTAATGTAGTATGCATCAATTAAATAATAAATAAGTGTAATAATTATTTTAAAAGTTATAAAAATTTATTATCCAATTAAAACATATCACCACTTAAAGACCGAAAACAAATAAAATTATAAGTTAGAAATGTAGTATTTATTGCACCGAGAAGTATTTCAAACAATAATTAGTAGTATTATCAATTGTTATGCGGATAATCAATAATACTAGTAATACCACAACGAGACAACCAACTATGTAACACAATATGCAAAAAAAAAAAGAAGAACATCAAGTTTAATGAGGTTCGGTAATATTATCTACGTCTTTGGGCACCGCTGGAACAAATCTACTATCTTCAAGAGAAATTACAAAGTTTTTTTGTCACAATACAAATTCTCAAACTATTGAATCAAACTGCAAATACCTAAATAGTAAGGTCAATACTGTAATTACCCAAACAATAGGGTATTACTACAAATGCCCAAAAATAAAAGGAAAAATTAAAATCTTACAACTTTTGGGGGTTTAAATGCAAAATCCTTGAACTATGAAGTTCTCATAAAGAGATCCTACAAATAGAAGTGGAGAATAGCTGACTACTTCTTTATAAGTGAAAGGAACATTATCATCTACAACTGGAAGTGCATAGGTCATCATATCAACAAATCGAGCAGGTCTCCAAAATTTACGTATTTGCCCATTTATTGCAATAATTTCTTATTGCTGTTGAGGTTCATGGGTAAAACATTCTTCATCATCCCCTAAAACACCTTTGTCATAGGAGTACCATTATCTGTCTCTACAGATTTAACCGGGTTCAATGTAATTGTTTCCAACTCCACCTGTTGCTGAGTACGTTCCACCTGTTGCGGAATACTATTTATTATTGTCTGATTTTCTGATTTCTTCAACATAGAAGACTCATCAAATGTTACATCTCTACTGAATACAATCTTCCTCAACTCGGACACCAAAGACGATATCCTTTCACTCCTGAAGAAAATCTCAAGAAAATTACTTTCTTGACTCTTGAATCTAGCTTCGATTCTTTCATATGATAATATACAATGGAACTAAATACATGTAAAGAATCATAATCAGAAACATGTTTTCCAAACCAAACCTCCAATGGAATTCTATTACTAATAACAGCTGACGGTAGACGATTAATAAGATGACACGTATAAATCACAGTCTCAGCCCAAAACTCTTTACCCAATCCCGCATTGGACAACATACACCGAACTTTCTCCAGTAATGTTCGGTTCATGTGTTTTACCACCCCATTCTGCTGCGGTGTACCTCTCACAGTAAAATGACGTATAATACTCTCATCTTGACACAATTTCAAGAACTGATCAATGCAATACTCATCACCATTGTCTGTTATGAGATGCCTGATTTCCCTGTCTGTTTGTGTCACAACTATTTTTTTCCATTTAAGGAAAGCACTAAGTACATCATCTTTAAATTTCAAAATGTACACCCAAGTTCTTTTGGAAAAGTCATCAATAAAAATAACATAGTAGCGCAAACCTCCCATAGCTGTAGTCTGAAAAGGTCCCCATACATCTGAGTGAACATAATCAAGAATACCCTCGGTATTATAAATAACGGTGCCAAACTTCACTCTATTCTGCTTTCTCAGAACACAATGCTTACAAAAGTCTAGCTTGCAAGTCTTTGCACTTTTCAATAACTCCATTTTCACTAAACTAAATAAGGTTTTCTCATCTGCATGCCCTAACCGCATATACCATAATCTAGTGATCTCTGAATCTGCATCATTATCAGAAACCATGGCCGCTGATCTAATCACTGTACTACCATTATAGTAATACAAGTTGTTCCTCGTATTGCTTTTCAATGTCACAAGAACGCCTGAAGTGACCTTCAAAATTCTATTTCGTATATATACAGAACAACCTTTAAATTCCAAGGTTCCCAAAGAGATGAGATTCTTCCTCAACTTCAGTATATACCGAACTTCTATCAGAACTCTAATTGATCCATCATCATTTTTCAACCGGATTGAACCTATTCCAACAGTGTGACAACTATCATTATTGCTCATATACACAACTCCACCATTAAGCTCTTCAAAATTAAAGAACCATTCCCGATGTGGACACATATGATAAGTACAACCCGAATCCATAATCCACTCATCAGAACGAGACGTGGATGAATGATCACTTAAACAAAAATCTGACACACTATCATCGTTTATGCTCTCAACAACACATGCATCATAAACAAACATATCTTTTTCTTTCTTTTGTAACTTTGGACAATCTTTCTTCTAATGTCCTTTCTTCTGACAAAAGGCACACTCATCTTTTTCTACTTTACCCCTCGACTTAGATTTTCTCATTTTTTTTGATTTTCTACTCTGGCTACGTTCTCTTACTATCAATGCTTCTACTAACTCATCTCTATGTTCTCTCTTATCATTTCTACGGATTTCATAGTTTTTCAAAGAAGAATAAACTTCTTCAAATAACAAATTATCCTTTTCATGGATGAGAGTAATACATAAATGATCTAATTCTTCTGAAAGAGAACCAATCAACAACATAACCTTTATTTCATCTTTAAAGGTTTTTTCTAAATTTAATAGATCATCAATTAACTTATTAAATTCATCAATATGAGAACTGATACTCGTATCTTGTCTCAACTGAAGATAAAACAATCTCTTCAATAGATACAACCAGTTCTCATTAGTTTTCTTCATATATTTGTTCTCCAGGACCTTCCACAATGCATTGGTAGACTTTTCTCTGATGAACGGATACTTCTGCTCTCTACACAGACACGAACGAATCAACCCACAAGTTTTTATATTAACCATGTTCCAGTCTGTCTCCTTGATATTTTCTGGTTTAGTTTCTTCCAGAACTATATCCAAGTCTTGCTGACATAATCCGTCCAACACCTCACTCTGCCATAAGTCGAAATTATTTCGACCATCAAATTTTTACACATTTATTTTTACACTAGATATTGTCACTGTCCTCATCGATGTAGATAATGATGATGTCATAGCTACCTCACACAAATGAGCTCAATAAACAATATCACAAATAACTAAGCTCCACCAAATAATTATATTCAACAATTAGCAATTCAAAATTCACCAACCCAGAATAGTAGTAAGTGCTCAACAAAAAATAGCTACTCACTGTCCTAAACCTAGGGCTCTGATACCACTTGTTGCGTCAATACTATAATTACCAAAACAATATGGTATTACTACAAATGCTTAAAAATAAAAATAAAAAATTAAAATCTTACAACTTTCAAAGGCTTAAATGTAAAACTCTTGAACTATAAATTTTTTATAAAGATATCTTATAGATAGAGGGAGAAAAAAAAATATTTTAAAGGTACACTTCAAATTAAAAAAAATATTATCTTATATATACCTAATCAAACTATCACATACCATCTTCCGTCAATATAAAATTGACTCAATTAACATGTAAATCAATTTTTAACAATATTATCATTTTTTTGATGAAATTTAAAGAATCTATAAGACTTTTCATGGTACATATTATCATCTTATTCATCCTATATATATAATAGAAGCTCCATAATTTTCAACAGATACAATTGCAACAAAAAAAAAAAAAGGCAAAAGAAGAAAAACCTAAAAACTAAAGGATAAATAGAAGAAACAGTGGATGACCAGTAAAGAAGTTAAAGATATTGATACAGATTGATTATGGTGCAAATTTGAAGCATGAAAATGGTAAAAAGGAGATAAACACGTCCTTAACAGAAATTGTGCACAAGGACAATCGGGATATTAAATGATGGAGTCCTTTGAGCCACTCTTTAGTCAAAAGTAAAAGAAACCATGAATCGAAATTTTCCCATATTTGAGGAATCAAGCAACTCAAAAAAAGCAGGCTCCATAATGTGGTGACTTGCCGCAGCTGCGACAAGTTATGGCTTGTGGCAGCTGCCAGCAGGTCATCACATGGCTCGGAAACTAATATGAGCACATATCAGTGACAGTAATTCAATTACTCAAATGTACAAATAATCAGCAAACAATTATAAATCATCTAATTTGCCCAATGAGTATCAATAATGCTCATCTTATAGCTACGTGTATTGCGTTGGATGTTTTGCTTTTATGAAAATCACTTGATCAAAGCAGCTTTTGGGATAAGGGCCATTGCTTTTGCTTATAACAACAAAAAGCCCATTTGTTATAACTTGTACTCAAGTTAGGGCTACTTATAAAATTAACATGAATCTTCCAAATGGAGAGATAATATATGACGTTTTGCTAGTGAGAACGCATTGATTGTTGGATTAGAACATGCCATTTTCTTTTGTTTCTAAAGACGCGGTGGACTTGCTTCTTCTACACGGGGTCAATTCGTTTAATGAAAGCATAATGAGAACACATTAATATTTCATTTGATAATAGGTTTATTATTACATACCCACGATTCTATTTATTTGTTTTTTTACCTTATGTAAACAAGTATCTTCTGAAACCAAAACTGGTATGATACGGAATATTTTTCTTTTTCAAAACAAATTTGAAAATTGTAAACTCGAAATTTTGATTGTCTTAAATTAACGAGATTATAAGAATATTTAGAATATTTCTCAAGATTATAAGAATAAAATTTATACTGAAAATTTTGAGATTATAAAATTCTTAAGAATTTTCCAATCAATCTAAATCTTCGTTCTTCAAATTACTTTAATGGTTGGTCCCTTAAAGAAATTGTATAATTAGTTTTAATGAAGAGGTTGATTCTCAAAGACATTTGTTGAAATCAATAACTTTTGAGGCTGTAAGGGTCATGAGTGTGAGTCTCAAAAGCACTTCTTTATTTAATATTAAAATTTTCTTCAATACTAATGGGTCATAGTAGAGATATTTGTATAACTGACTTACTCAAGTGATGGATTCTCAATATATGAATGCTAGAGTTTAAAGTTTGTGAGCTGCTATTAAAATTTAAACCTTCTAAATAATTGGACTTAATTCAAAAGAACAAAAACAAAGGATATTGTTATTTTATTTAATTTTTCTATTTTATTTAAAATGTTAGTACGACTTTTTAATTTCGTCTAAACAAATTAAGTTGTTCCGTTTTGACCAATTTTCATCGCGTTAAAATAATCTTAACAATTAAAATCAAAATTTTATTTTTACATACCGATTAAATAGTGAATTGTGTTGAATGACATCTAAAATTTAACAGATCAGCATATTAAAACTTTCATTTTCTTTTTCCCTTCCCTTTGATGCTGATCTGTTTTTAAGATACGACTCTTTTTTAGTAAATTTAATATACATAATTGCAGCAACGGGTCACATCTAGCAAGATATTTTACCTTATAAGATAGCAATAGCACGTTGCGAAATTTTCAATTTTGAAACCCATACTTGCATGGGGTTGATTTTTTCCTTGTAAATATGAACTCCAATTCTTTGCCATAATTTAACCATCGGGGTGCACATTTTTAAAAAAATTATGCATATTAATCAACCAAACTAATCACGTCCTCGTTCCCCTATATGTATATATATATTCTTTCAATTAACCAATCAACATGAAATTATTGCATCTTGTTCATCATCAAAATGACTAATTTAACCTATTATAAAGGCCTCACCACACATTGCCACGTTATTCAATTGTTTACATAACTTATACCGCCACCCTATTAATGAAAAAACTAAAATAACCTTTTGAATTAAGGTAATTAATTACATTTCTATATATGTTCCAACAGTTAATTAATTAATTAATTAACTTTCCATAGTTTCCCTCTCTTTTTAAAAAAATACCAACTCCCAAGTTCCAATTTTCCTTTGCCTAAGAAAACTCTGTTTCGTTTCACTTACAGAGCTCCAGTGATGGCGGAAGAACGTTTTGCAAACAAAGAAGACGAGATGTTCGAGCTCTCATTTCCTCCCTCCAGAGACAACTTGGTCGACATTTTGTGTCCACTCACAGTAGCGTACGATGATGATGATGATGATGATGACGACGACGACGACGAAGATGAGGAGTTTGTTTTCAACATTGATCAGAGCTTGCTTGTTGATCCTCGCCGTCTTGTGCTCGAGAAAATGATCGGTGAAGGGTCTTACTCCATGGTTTATAAAGGATTGTGGGTTTCTTGCTCTTGCTCTTCTGTCTTTGCTTTTCTTGATTTTGTTTCTTGATCATAAGATTGATGATCACATTTTGTGCATGCATGTTCTTAAATTTTCATGCTTCATCACTTTTTGCTCTTGATTGTTTTGTTTATGTTTCTTGTTTTGATCTAAGGCTCATTCTGGTAGTGGAATTCTGGGTTTTTCTTGTAATGACAAATCCTTTAAGGGTTTAGGATTATTATTGAGTTCTTTGAGGTTGGTATTTGGGTGTTAAATTATGATATTTGTTGAATTTAGGATTTAAATTATCATTAAATTCTGGGTTTTGTGTAATGTAAACCCTTTTGTGCTGTAAAATGATAATGGGTTCTCATCAGTTAGGGTCTCTGGTGTGTTACGTAAGTACCTTTTTTGATCATATTGTAACTGATCAATGTCTATCTTCAAAACTGATTTCAGTGCTTTGCTTGTGAGTCTGCTTCATTAACGGCAATTTCTTGCGTCACCATTGGAGAAAGAGTCATAGGTTGATTCGCAAGGAGGAAGCAGAGAAAAGTCTGTTTGTTGCTCATTTTAACTTGTTAGAGAATTAATTGCTCCTGAATCTAAAATTAATTGCTAATGCGATTGTTTGTTGGCATTTGTGCACATGAGATTAGAGTAATAATGATGAAGTGTTATTGTAAGTTTTATTTAAGTTTGTGTGTGTGCATTACCAAACATAGTGATTGGAATCACATTGGTTCATGTTACCTTATGGGAAGAATTTTGAGACTGTATCTACATTAGCTGATTGGGCCAAGTTCCATGTGGACATTTTGTGCATTAGGTCTTTATCCTAGCAATGTAAGATTATAAAATTTAATCAGTGAAGGGTTCAAGTTCGATTATGAGTGATCACTAGCCAGCAAGGATTTCTTTGTTTTTTCCGCAGAATTTCCATGTTAAAACTCACTTGAAAATTTAATTTCTTTCTTCTCTTTGTGGGAATTTCATACCTGTAAAAAGTAACAAATTTAGTCGAAGAAACCACAGTGAAATTGAGATTCAGAGAGAACGTATATAATCAACAAATTCAAGGTTTCTGTGAGAGTAAGGAAATGTTTGAAGAACTATGTAAACTCAGGGTTGGCCCATTTTTCTCTCTGACCACTCATTCATAGAAAGGAATGAAAACAATTGTTCAACAGAATTTGGAAGGAGCTTTGGACGGACCCTGAAGTGAATGTTGTGGGAGTAACCAGCAAGCAGCTGATGCAGCGATGAACTGCTGGGGACTTCTGAAAATGACTATCCATCTTGAGTAAAGATGAGTGAACTTAGTAATTCATGTGTATGGCTGGCCAGAAAAGAACACGAGCGGTTATTATAGTTGGGAAGTCGATGTGGGTGATTGCGAAGAAATTAAGAGAGGAGAAAATTGGATATAGGTGTAATTGCAAAAAAGATTGTAGGTAATCGTGAATGGAGGTCAAGTTGAGATAAGTGGTAAAACATGACTTTGTCATGTGCAACAAGATCAACGATTACATCAGTTAGGAATAAAGAATAATACTAGGCTTAACAAAAATTATGGAAGGTTTATTAGAATGTGAGTTAACAAGGCCTAAGTGATATAGTAGACAACATAGTAATGCAGCACTGATGAGAACAAAGTAACAAGTGAGGATCTTGGATTGCTTTGTTTAGTAGAGTCTTCCTACCCTTGGATGTTTCTAGAACACAAACAAACCCTTTGTATCTGGTATTGCAGCAGTAACTATGGATGGCCAAAAATAGTGACGATGTCCAAGACTTTGCGCTGAACATTGTAATCTCAAGACAACTTTTTAGTTTGCATGCTAATTTGACTAAATGCTAATTGTGCATTTGTTTATTGTAGCTGCTCTCTTGACACCTTGATTCACTAGATATTAAATCTCTACAATATTCTGTGCCATTATTTATAAATTCACATTCTTAGTTTTTAATACTGATGCTTACCGGACTATGGTGTTAGCTATGAATCCGAACCTGTTGCCGTGAAGCTAATACAGCCATCCAATGCATCAGCTGTGAGTCGTCACCATAAAGAGAAATTTCAGAGAGAGGTCTTACTGCTGTCCAGGATGAACCATGAGAACATTTTGAAGGTATTCTACTTTATTTGCTATTGTATGTTTGTACAAATTCACGTCTACTAGTTGTTCACATTTGTTCTTTCAAATATGCGACCAGATACAATGGTATAATGTGTAAACTAGTAAAAGCAACTGATGATCTGTATTTTGTAAGAATATCCTGTTACCTTAAAATTTTGTGAATTTAATTGTTTTATGAAGAAATCTTCTCCAGGATCAGGACTATCATTTACTTTACATGCACATAATTATTCAAATCCATGCAAATAGAATCTCTTCAAAATATTTGATTAGCATAATTACTCATTCAGATGCTCCTGTCTCCAGGCACCTCATCCATTCATTTCTTAGCATATTACTTAAAAATCTCCTATGAAGAGATAATGCAAAGCTCTTAAGATACTTTTTGTTAGCAAATCACAGTATCTTTAATATGTAAATATGAAATCACTGCAATATAGTTATTACACACCTTCTGGTTTATATGCTTATGTTATCAATAGTTCTTGTACCAACTATGGTTAGCCATATTTTTTGCTAACTGTTAAGAGGTAAAACATAGGAGTTACCATATTTATCATGGACTTAATGACTTTCATTGTTATATGGATGCAATATACAAGCTCACTCTTGACTATAAAAGTTGATGGGGTTCAATCCAAAGGCTAATATGGTCAAACTCGGCCCTAATTTCTATGATGCATGGTAACTTCAAATATCATAGATCTGATAGTGTGTAACCATTAATAAATTATCTTAAAGGCATGATCTAAGGAAAGCATTGCTCTTGGGGTGATTTCTCCGGTTTCAACATTTCTCCGTTTCACTGTTTTTAAGGAATTTCTAATAGATCGAGCTTTAATTTTCAATGCTGTATATTGAGGTGAGATTAGACTTCTGACTAGATATCTAACACATACCATATTCGTGTATGTCGATTTCTTAGCTTTTAACTGTGCTCTATGAAGGACTGCCCAAATGCACATGATTGCTTTGGCACATGATAGTTCCTTTTATCAAAGTTATTGATATGATCCATCTATGGAAGATGTCCTTTTGCGATGATGACAGCATTGCAAATTTACACTCTTCCTTTAAAGTAATGCTCATCCGAATATAATATCCAGCTCTAAAAGAATTTGCATGTCAGTAATTTTGCAGCCAATTCAAAAACAACTTTAATGAAGTTTGAACGATTATATGTGATTTAAATAAGTTACGGAAGTAGTAAGATTGTTTTTGCATATGCCTTAAAATTTACTAAATTTAATTAATATGCCTCTTAATCTTCAAATTTTGTCTACACTTCATATTTTGGTCTCATATAAGTAAATCTTTCTTCTGTTACATAGTCATTTCTATGTTATTTTAAACATACATTGTCATTAGAATTAACATATAGTAAATGTCTTACTTATAGTACTCATGCTCATAGTTCAGATTTGTTTTCCTGAAACAGTTCATTGGCGCATCCGTGCAACCAAATATGATGATAATTACTGAACTTATGAGGGGTAATACACTTCAGAAGTACCTTTGGAGCATCCGCCCAAATCGTCTAGATCTGAAGCTTTGTATAAGTTTTGCATTAGATATTTCTCGAGCTATGGAGTACTTGCATGCTAATGGCATCATTCATCGTGATCTGAAGCCAAGTAATCAATTTCTTTTTCTCATAGATTTTTGGTTCATTTAGTTGGGAAGTTGAAACTATCTCCTCCTTTTCACGATTTGCATTTCGTTTGGTTCACACACTCGAGGACGTGCTCGTTCTGCTCTCCAAAAGGACTAGAAGTTAAAGATAAGAAGAGAAATGTCAATCTTATGAGGTTGCTTTTCTTACAAGGTTAAATTGAAAAAAAAAAATGGCAAATGCGTGAATGGGGGGGGGGGGGGGGTGGTGTGAGGGGGATGGGATGGATTTTGTTCATGGGTCCTTATGCCTTCATTTCAAGAAAAAAATTAAAGATGTTTTAACTATCTACATAAGCATTCTATTATTTAATTATGTTTCACATTTTACGTGCATGAACACATCTTATCCCTGAACAATTGTTGAAATGGTTGAAACCTTTCTCTGCCAATAATCTTCTTCTCACACTATTCATTTTCTGTCAGGCAATCTTCTCCTGTCAGAAGACAAAATGCAAATCAAGATAGCCGACTTTGGACTGGCTAGAGAGGAGGTAATGGATGACATGACTTGTGAGGCTGGTACTTACCGATGGATGGCTCCAGAGGTACCCTTTGTTTGTTTCAGAACTGAGTGCAGCTACAAATCTTTATGTTATATCTATTTCTTTTTTTGTTTTATCTGAATCAGTTATTCAGCCGAGACCCACTTCCACGTGGAGTGAAGAAACATTATGACCACAAGGTGGATGTATACAGCTTCGCAATTGTGCTGTGGGAGTTGCTGACAAATAAAGTTCCATTTAAGGGGAGGGATAATATAACAATAGCATATGCTGCATCTAAAGTATGTCTTAACTTTTCCTTGAGCAGAAGTAATATCACATGCAACACTTGTTGTAATTACTTGCTCTTCTATTTCTAGTGAGACCAAGTGTGACCTCATATCCAAGTTTACAAAATATTGCTTGTGGTTACATTTGCTTTATCTTAGCAAGTAAACTTCCACTCAAGGGGAGGGATGATTCAACAATAGCGTATGCTGCAGCTAATATAACAACAGCAGAAGTAATAACACATGCAACACTTATTATAATTACTTGCTCTTCTATTTCTAGTGAGCTCAAAGAGTGATCTGTATCCTTGTTTTCAAAATCTTGTTTATGGTTACATTTGCATTATCTTTGCAAGTATATGCATTCTATTAACGTTTGACTAACTTCAGTCAATACTTTCAGAATCAGAGGCCTAGTGTGGAGACCCTTTCAGAGGATATGGTCTCGCTGTTGCAGTCTTGTTGGGCAGAGGATCCGAAGGTCCGACCAGAATTTTCAGAAATCACAGCCTTCCTCACAAACTCCCTCCATAACCTTAATTCAACAGAGATCAACCTTCCCAAGGTGATTAAGATTGAGGATCCTAAGAGTAACATGAGCATAGATTCTTTAGCCACTGCCCATATAATAAACAAGTTCAATGAGAAGCATCTGAAACGCTGTAGTTCTTTACCGTCTTTCCTCAAGCGCTTTCGTGGCTGTTTCCCCAAATGACCAAGTGGCATGCTAAGTCCTGATTTAGGTTGTTAAAGGCTGATTTGCAGCTAGCTATACATGATTGTATATTTCTCTTGATTATCATACACAGCTAAAGCTCGACAGTAAATAGAAACTATGTATTCCGAACACCTTAAACAACTCAAAAGGTACATAAATGAAAATGAAATTATAGATAAATTAAAAGTAGATAAAACTGTCATTATTATTTGTTGGTAATTTTAAAATGTTGATGGATGCTTCGTAATCATAGATCACATATACAACAGATAGTAAGTTAAGATATGTAAGAGTATATTGTACTTAAGGAGAGATATTCGCTCTTCAAGAACGTTATTTTGGTGCAATCAAGTTGTTTGACAATTTAACTTCAGTATTCAATGACATTGGTTCTGTATATGTACATTTTTATGATACAAAATTTTAGAATAATTTATTAACATTATATCCATATTTTGTATATCATTGTACTTTCTCTTACACTATTCTGCTCTCTTATGTACTTATATATTATTGTGCTCTCTTAAATACTTATATATCATTGTGTTCACTTGTACACTCGTGCACAATATATGCATATTTTTCTATGCACATTTTCAAATATCAATACATATTTATAAACAACAAGTACCTTTTTATTTATGACATAATCTTTCATATAGATCTCTCGATTTATGACTGTTAAATTAAATTCAAATTTAATCAATAATTCTAATGAACCATTACTATTTTCAAACTAAGTGGTATCTTTAATAGTTGTATTTTTTTATATTAAAAATAAAATGATATAATTTTATAAAATATTTCAACTTAATAATTTTAAGTAAATAATTATAATTTTTAAATTAAAAGATATTTCTAATAATTATATTATTTTATATTTAATATGAAATGACACCACCTTATAAAAAATCACAACTTTTCATATTTATAAATTTTAAAATTCTGATGAAATATTCAACCCTATGTTTCTGTGCCCATATACTATTTGAATCTTCACTATTTTTACTTTCAATTATTTTGCTCTGTGCACTATATCAGATGATATAAGAACTTAATCCCAATGATAAAAACATGCTACAATAAGAGGATAAGATGTTCACATTCCCTGCAATTTAATATGGTTTTTGGTCACGCACGTGCTAGTAACTGTTACAAGTTGGCTTTGCCCTTCTTTCATTTTCTTGGAGCTGTTTCCAAATAAAACAAAATTCAATTATGTTATAGTGTAGCATGCTGCGCTTGAAAATTTAAGGCAAATCCAATTAGGCAAATGCTGCTTCATAATCCGAATAATGGGAAGTAATAAGTTGTTGAATTTACAGGGTTTATTGTAAACGACTAGCCACCTCCACTTTCTTGAGTGATGAGTCCAATCTAATTGATGGGATTACGTTTCAAATTCTGATTGACCCATCTTAATCGTACTTGCATCACCATCCATTAATCAATAAAAGTAATTACCAGTGAAAAATAATATTACACTTCTTAAATTTAAATAATAATTTAATTTTTTTTATCATAAATATCTATCAAATAATTTTTAAATAAAAAAATAATGTAATAATAATGTTAAATTTTGTATCATTTTATTATTTAATAATTATTTAATATATTAATTTAAAATTTAAAATATTATTTAAAAAATATAATATTATTGTTACGAGTGAAGCGGAACTGTAAGTTCTAGAGATTGGTATTATGCTCAATGTGTCATCCATTCAACTTGGTTATTATATTTATTAGCCCAAAATCGAATAAATCTTAATTTGAGGATGACATGTCGTTCAATTATTCATGTACGACTTATCGTTCTTAAACACTGCTTCAATTTTTTTCTTCTTACACTAACAACAACGACAAATTTTAAGTACTAATAGCTTACTCATCTATTACTCACATCTTAGTAGTAGTTATGGGTTCTTTAACAGTGTTCAAGGTATTATGGGTGTAATCTTATTAGGATTACGAAAAATTGCATCACCTGCAATGTTCATATGTGTAGTCAACATCTATAGTTTGTTCCTTATAAGTTTCATTTTGCTTTACGTGATAGGTAGGGTCTCAAGCGGACAAACAACTAGACGATCAAGAAATCTTCCCACTCAATTAATATCTTGTTGGGGATTAAATATATATAGGTGTATGCATGTGTAATTATATTTATTACAAAAAATACGTATCTCATACATATTTAATACAATGAAAAATTTAAAACATACAATAAACATGTAAATATATATTAATCAAATTAATATATCAAAAGTAAAGTTGAGAAATCATCACTACGTGTAACGTTTTACACGTATATCTTTAAAATTCGTCCGGAGTTTCACTCGTAAGCAGTTCTAGTTATTAACTTGGTGGGCTTGACAAGTTAGAACAACAGCTCCTTAATCCAGTACGGAATTAACCCTTAACCCCTAAATAGCTAGTTCTTCAAATCTTGCTCTTTCTCTCCCACAGTGGAGTAATAGAAAAAGAAGCAACAATTGCTTCTCAATTTTAAGAGCAAAAACGGAAATCGAAGAAAATAACACGTATTTTTCTTTTATTTTACCCATTTTCGATTCTTAACCCACATATATATATATATCTTTATTTTGTTTAAATAATATCATTAAATATAATATTAATATAATTTAGGCACCAAAAGTTAAAATAATAATAAAAAAATTAAAATAATATATTTTATATATATAATGCACGATAACTATCATGTATTATATATAAAATATTATTAATAATATAATATTATAAAATAATATAATTTAATAGAAATATAATAATTATTTAATAATTAAATAATTATAATGTGAAATAACTATTTTGCCTCTCATAAATAGTTATCAAGTATACCTCTTAATAGGTCTCTTCAAATCTCACACTTGGGTAAACTCAACTGAGGGTCCACAATGTGTCACGTATTATTTTATAATTAGTGAATAATAATTATTGACTAATTGTTGCATTTAACGCTTAAATACGGACACGCACGCAATTTTGTGGTAGTGTTGGATATTATTAGATTAAACAATTTAATCCAGTACACTACCCAGTACACTCCATATCGCAGGACTCCCTAGGTTTACGCCCGATTCGTCAAATAGAATTATTCTATAAGTCCATGAGCAATGTCCCATGCACACGTCACAAATATCACAAATCAGAGCGTTGAACCATACAAGTTGAGGTTACAATGCATACGTATAGTCCTTCCATCATATATATCTTGGATGTGCGAAGACATAGATCAACACCATCAAAGCCCCATGTGCTCATCCATAAACCTATCTCCAGAATAGTATCTCATTGAATAATATAAGCAAACTCTTTGCCATATTGTTTAACCTTGTAGAAACACTTTTCCGAGTTAGCTGCTTATGGCTATAAGACCTTCTTGAGATACTATCTTAGAGCATCAAAATATATCACTCCCTATGAGAGCTGATAGATCTCATATCTGCACACATCGAACTCCATGAGCATCGGACCATACCCAGCAGTTAGACCGTGAAAAGTTTTTGACATGTGTGGAACCAAAGTATGGTGGATTACTTACAAGCCCACCGTGGTGTTTGGGTCAAAAGACTACGTATATTACTCAACTCGAGAGGACATTCCATTGACAGTAACATAGAATGTCTATTGGGGTCTTCATGAGTCTGTTCAGTATTCAGTCCTAATTGAATACATGTATGCCTATAGGATCTCCAAGATCCTAGTCAACTAAGAACGACCAACTGCACCTTACAAATATAGACATACATTAATGTATTTGAATTAATGAGATCTACTAACAGACATGCGTTAGTAGAAATAGATCAGGAACAATATATTTAAAAATATGCTTACATAATAACACATCCTAATAATCCATTGTAACTCTTGCAACTATATCATTATAAGCATATTCTGAGGTCTTTGTCCCATTACAGACAATGTTCCAACTCTTAGGATATGTATTAACTCTTAGCACCAGTCTAAACTCCTTCAAATAATATAGAGTCTGTAGCGTAATAAACATTAAACCATATTATTAAAAGGTAATTAATGATATAAGAAAATATACTCTGTATAGATATCAAATATTTATACAAAACTGGGATGACACGTAGGTACAACTCTAACATATCCATCAGCTGAGGACTTTTCAATGGGAATTGTTTTCTTTTCTTTCCCATGCATGAGGCTTTTTGACCAGAGAAAGGAATGTTACATATACTTTTGAAGGCTTTATGAAGATAATCTTGCGGATATTTATTTCAGTGCCAATTTGGTTGAGATGTTTGTCCCAATACAAAGCTTTTCGTCATGTGAATTAGTCGTCAGTCTTTAAGGTCACCTTCCTTACTTGACAGTATAACCTGTGGGTGAAATACGCTTTGTTGGTTAAAAATCAACCATCAGTTGAAGGAGTAATGGTACCGGGGGTCCTCAAAGCCCCAAAAAGCGATAATTAGCATTCCAATTATCCTTTTCATAAAATATTTCAATAGATCAAGTTAAGTCGTAATTAGATTTTTTGGTGGGTTAGCTTGGATCCTTACTAAGGACTTCTTCTGCATTTCTGCTATTTGAGCTATCTCATCAAGTAATTAAGTAGTTAGTGATGGAGCTAAAGCCCTTACCTTAGGAGCGAGGGTACGAATCGGCTATGCGAATTCTTGCTTAAGCATTATTCACGAAACCATTAGTATAACCATTAGTATGGCATATAGTAGAAAGCCCCTTCATAAGGTTAAGCAATTTTCAAAATATTTCTTTCCATTTCTTATTCTTACCTCTCATTTTTTTTTCTAATCAACTTTTTCTTTTTTCGAATTTGTCTTTCCTTTTTTGTACATCATTAACCCTAACAGCCATGACAACCTCATTGATGAGCTATGATCCATCATTTCTTGTTACAGGAATAACATAAATGAATATCTTGCAGTAACTTCTAACCCTAAAAAGCCTTCAGCAACAATTATAGTGCAACTTTGCATGAACCTCCTCTATTGACAAAGCCACTCATTAAAACATTTGCATCCATTCTCTTAAGTCATAAAGGCTATGGTTTTCAGTCAGATCAACTCCTAATTCCTCTTAAGATGGGAGACACTGTTTATTTCAAAGTTGAAAATGATTTTTGTCATGAACTAGTTTCTTTTTATAAAACAAATTTCATTGGTCGACTGCTTCTTAACAAAAGATCTCAGCCTCGTAAGATTGGTGAATTGAGAATATATCTTCAAAACTTATGGAATCTTAACGGTGATTGGCAAATGGTCTTTCTTGCTAAGAATTTTTATGATATTCATTTCAATAATGAAGATGACATACGCAAGGTTTAGAGTAGTGGAGCTTGTACTCTTCCCAGTGGTGTTTTTTAATTATATCAATGGCACTCCGAGTTCAATCCATACGATCTGAAAATTCAAACTCACTTATAAGTATAAATTAAGATGTACGAACTGAGTTTAGAATTTTGAAAGTCGGTACATAGCAGTGAAAGTACGATTGATTCCGTTAATCAAACGATAATAGCTTCTGTTGTCAGCGGGTTTAACCCACGTGGGTGTATGCATATGCTATTGTGTCTATTACCTATTATGCGTATCATATACAAATTTAAACATTGCGAAAGTGTGAAACATACAATAAACACAATAAATAAAATATATTAATTGCATTAATATATTAGTAAGGTTGAGAACTCACCTCAACGCGTAACGTTATACACGCATTTCCTTGGAGTCCGCATGAAGACCAACTCGTGGGTAGTTCTAGTCACCAACACGGGGGGCTTAGTGAGCTAGAACAGCAGCCCTATACGCAGCACTGAGTTTAACTCTTAAACCCTAAAATGGTCTAGTGTATTTTCATCATTTTCTCTAAAAAGATAAGAAATGAAGAGTTTGAAGCAATCCACCATTGCATCAATTTGACCCATAAAAAAAAAAGAAACAATTTTATTTTTTTTCTTTTCCTTCTTCTTCTCTATTTCTTTACTCTTTCTTTTGGCCAAAATGGCCAACACCCTCCAAACTCATCTCTCTCTTTATATATATATATATATATAATATAAAATAATAAAATAATGTATTATATAATATAATAAGAGAGATATTTTGATTATTTAACAATTAAATAAAATTATTTCATTTTTTTCTATGGTTCCAATTGAAGCAACGATGGATTACTTCAAACTCTTCATTTCTTATCCTTTTGGAGAAAATGATGAAAATACACCTAGTCATTTTGGGGTTTAAGAGTTAAACCCAGTGTTGCGTATAGGGCTACTATTCTAGCTCACCAAGCCCACTGTGTTGGTGACAAGAACTGCCCACAAGTTGGTCTTCATGCGGACTCAGAGGAAATACGTGTATAACGTTATACGTTGAGGTGAGTTCTCGAACTTACTAATATATTAATGCGATTAATATATTTTATTTATTGTGTTTATTGTATGTTTCATATTTTTGCAGCGTTTAAATTCGTATATGATACACATTTTAGGCAATAGACACAAAAGCATATGCATACATCCACATGGGTTAGGCCTCCTGACAACAATGGTATCAGAGCCATTTAGGACATATATGGGTATTGTTTGAGTGAATAGATATAAAAGGCCCAATGAAAATGGCGCGTTTCAAGTGTTGAAATGAGTATGCTTATGGGTGTATAATGGGCGCTGCAGCCCCATGGGACTGGCGCTGCGGCACTGGGGGTTTGACTTCTCAATGCTGCAGCGATGACATCTGGCGCCGCAGTGGTACTGTTCACTTAAATAGTAGCACATGAATAATTAATTTTTATTGTTCACAACTACAGTATTTTTGAACAGTGTTTGGAACAGTATTTCAAACTTAATTTTGCATGTGTAGATTTATGAGATGTAGTTATAAAAGTTATCAGCCTACATTATAAATCAGAATTAATTTTTTTTTATTGGTAACCACAATGAAAGCCCTACTGATAAAGGTTAATTGTACTTGTATAGACAAATTAATTAATTAAAACTCACAATTCCTAAGAGAATGGAGACCAAGGATACGAAAATCTCTCTTAATTATATTGAAGAATATTATATTATGAGATAATATTTTATTCTGATCCGTCTTGTCAATACAGTGTTAGATGAGTCATGTTGGCTTTTTTTTAATATTGCTATAGCGTGAGGAACTTGGTCGGCGGAGCTTGGACTATACCGATTAAACATGAGATGAGGCAAATATATACGAAAGTATTGCCCAATATTTTTACAGCGTGAGGGTAGTATCTGTTAGGGTCGGTGCTTACGTGCCATCCCTGAATGTACATATACTTGTGTATTTATACAAGTGTACATTCTCATTAAATCGTTAATACCAATTTATATGGTATTATACATGTAACATTACAGACATTGTAGATCTGAAGGAGTTCGGATCAGATCTAAAGAGTTTAGATAAGGGCTCATAGTCAGCCACCCTGAGACATATAATTGTTATATGTTAGTACAGTTAAGTGTTAGCGGGTTATAATACTCAACAGATCCAAGAGTTGGAGCCTTATCTGTAATAGGACATAGACCTGGGAATATACTAGTAACCGCATAGTTGCAAGAGTTGCAATCGGGTGCCAGAAAATGCAAGTTGCGTAAGTATGTTCTCGAATAATAGTCTATGATCTATTTCTACCGATGCGGGTCTGTCGGTGGATACCCTTTTATATACAGATCAGCATATGTCGTATCTGTCGAGTATAGATGGTCGTTCCTGACCGACCATGAGCTTGGAGCTCGCATTGACATATGGGTATCCAGTTAGGATTGGATATGGGACAAACTCACAAGGGCCTCCGATAGACATTTAATGTAAGCCGTTAACGGAGGGCCCTCTCGAGTTGAGTAGTATACGTGGTCCTTTGACCTGAGTGCTACGGTGGGCTTGTAAGTGATTCACCATACTTTTGTTCCACACATGTCACAGACCTTTCATAGTGTGACCGCTGGGTGTCGCTGGGTATGGTCCGATGCTTATGGAGTCTGATGCGTACAGATATGGGATCTGTCAGCTTCTATATGGAGTTAGATATCCAGATGCTTCGAGACTATATCTCAGAAAGTCTTGTGGCCACAAGCAATCATCCCGGGAAAGAGTTCCGCCAGGGTGGAACAATATGGCAAAGACGTTTGCACATATTATTCATTGAGATACAAGTCTGGAGATAAGACATGGATGAGCACATGGGGATTTGACGGTGATAATCTATATCCCCACACATCCTGGATATCATGACGAAAGGACTATTTGTATGTGTTGTAATCTCAGTTTGTATGGTTCAACGCGCTGATTTGTATATCCGTGACATGTGTGTGGAGCATTGTTCACGGACTCATGGAATAGTTTCATTTGACGAATCAGGCGTAGGATCTAGGGAGTCTCGCGATATGGAGTGTACTCGTTATGCACTGGGGCAGCGTGTCGGATTAAATTGTTTAATCCAGCAATATTCAGCGATTCCACGGGAATACGTGCATGTCTGTATTTAAGTGTGAGTCTCGCGATATGGAGTGTACTCGTTATGCACTGGGGCAGCGTGTCGGATTAAATTGTTTAATCCAGCAATATTCAGCGATTCCACGGGAATACGTGCATGTCTGTATTTAAGTGTTAAATACAATAAATAGTTAATAATTATTATTGACTAATTGTATAAGGACACGTAGCGTATTGTTGAGTTTACCTAAGTGTAGAATTTGGTGGGACCCACTAGGGGTAAACTTGATAACTATTTATGATGGACAAAATGGTAATTTCTCAGTTTGATTATTTAATAGTTAAATAATCAAAATATCTTTCTTTTTATATTATATAATATATATTATTATTATATTATATATATAGCAAAAGAAAGAAAAAGAAGCAATGAATTGGCCATTCGGGCGAAAGGGAGGGAGAAGAGAAATGGAGAAGAAAGAAAAGAGAAAGAAGGAAAAAAGAAAAAAGAAAAAAAAAAAAGAAAAAGAGGAAAAATGAAATTGTTTCATTTTTTCTTCTGCTTCTAATTAGAGTAATTATGAATTGCTCCAAGTTCTCCATTTCTTATCCTTTTGGAGAAAATGATGTAAATTCACTCCCGGCCATTTTGGGGATTAAGAGTTAATCCCAGGCTGAATATCAAGCTGCTGCTCTAGCTCACCAAGCCCACCGAGTTGGTGACTAGAACTGCACAATAATTGGTTTCCATGCGGACTCCAAGAAAAATACGTGTATAACGTTACACGTTTGATGAGTTCTCTAACCTTATAAATATATTAATGTATTAATATATTTATTTATTGTGTTTATTGCAAAATTTATATTTCCGATGCGTTAGGCAATAGACACAATTGCACATGCATACACCCACGTGCTTAGATCCTGCTGGGCCGACAGTATCGGTAGCATATATTTGATCATTGAAAAGTTAATCTGGAATACACTTACCAAATATTACTACAGCGTGAGGATAAGGTGTATTTAGGATCAAGTGGTAAGAGTTGCATGAGATACAATTGACAAGTATTGTCTATCTGTTAGGTTTACAAAGGCCAATATTGCTACAACGTGAGGCCCGAGTAAATTTCAATGGGATCTACTTCCTGCTGTATAGTTTAAAAGAGTTTAAACTATCGTATTCTCGTTCGAGAGATTACTGGAATTATGTAAAGCTGTGGGAGGACATTTTAAATCAAAAATGTATAATTAGCAGACCCATGATTTAAAATGTTCCATTAGCGATTTAATGACTATTTCACTTACATCTCCTGTTAGATTAGCTTGTCAAGAAGAATGGTCACTACGAACCAGTTGGTGTACATAGTTGATGCAGTCCAACTTTAGGGTACTATGAATTACTCTGACCAGTGGATGAATCTCAGAAGTGTTTTGGATTCAATAAATTTATATATATTGTTGATCAGAGTTTACCGTAAGGTATCTTTGATAAAACCTCTCTATAGGATTGAATAGAGAGAGTGTGACTCTCTTTGTTCAAGGTGCTTTATCTTTTACTCCAAGTATATCTCGTGAAACCAGATGTGTGAGGAGAAAAAGATGAGACAGATACCCAAGATAAATCCTTAGAGGCAATATTTATCCAAAAATCAATAAGAGAGCGTGTAGATAGAAAGTGTTTCCATTACAGTAAGGTTAGGTATTGAAAATTCCTCTACCCTAAAAACCTTATCATTATCAGGAAGACTCCCACAAGTTTGTGCTTAACAAACATAGATATTTTTAGTGCATATGATGCCAGCTTAAGCTGGGTATGAAACACCGTATGTCCCTCTCATATCTGTAAAATATTACAGAGATTGAGAACGACTAGAATGCAACAGCTCGAAGAAGTAAAGTTGAGAGTAGGAAATAGTGATTTCTTGCATGTCCAAGCTGTTGGACAGCTTAACCTATTTTTTGTATGCAATACAATAGTTGTATTGCATAATAAGTATGATGTTTTATTAACTGAATGTCAATTAATAAATAGACATTATATACAATTAGAAATGTTTATAGATCAGAATCCTTAAATGATACAGAGCTGTGGTATATGAGTTTAGGTCATATAGGTGTGAGATTCTTATCCCTTTGGTTAAGGATGATTGGACTCCCAATTTGACCATAAAAAACTTAACCAGTTTATAAATAGTGTATTCATGAAGATGACCAAATATACTAATATGTACGTCACATTCCTTCGATTAGATCGAGGAAATAAATACATCAACAACAAGTTTTTATTTGTTTAAGAAAGAATGAGATTATCACTTACTATAGTCCTCCGGGTACTCCACAACATAATGATGTTTTGGTGATGAGGAATTGGACTTTATTAGATATGGTTTAATTGATAATGAGTGTTACCAATCTATATCTGTGAGTATATGCTCTAAATATATCTGCTTATTAAGTAGAGTTCCATCAGAAGTTGTTCCTTCTATTCCGTATGAGATACAAAAAGGAAGGGAACCGCATCTTAAGTAAGTTAAGACTTGGGCCTGTCCTGTTTACGTAAGAATTACACAGTGGGATATCTTGTTTTGTAAGAGTTGCTTAGAAGGATAGACAAACCCAAAAGGTATATATCTAGGTTCATTGAGTGTCCTGTAAATTCAATAAGATACTAAATCTATGATTAAGAGAAGCGAAGTGTGTTCGTTTCTCGGTATACCACTATTCTAGAGAAAGAGTTTCTTATGGATTGTGAAAAACATAGAAAGATTGAACTTGGTGAAGTTAATCTAAGAAATCAATGAACCAATGATGAAAACTAAGGCTTAGTTAAACAGTACCTTTTAGCACACCCCAATGGGTCAGAAAGGATATCTAGGTCACCTATTAGGTATGGTAGATGCCTGAAGGTGAACTTTGAGTTTTCTTGGTAGAAGAAAATCATCCTTAACCTATAGCGAATCGATGTTAGACATCAATTTGAGAAGTAAAAAGAATCCATAAAAATAAAAATTGACCATAAACATCAGAATCAAGTCTGAGACTTGGATAAACTACCCGTGAGAATTATTCTCATTGGTTGTAAAAAGTTTACAAATGGGTAGTGGGAACCAGAAGGAATGTAGAGACCTTCTAGGCCCAATTTGGTTCTAGAAAGGTAATCTTCAGTGATTTGAGATCAACTAGAAGAAACTTTTGAACCAATATTGATGCTAAAGTCAATTAATATTTTATTGGCTCTTACAGCATATTGTGACTTGAGGTTTAGTAGATGAATGTAAATGAAGGCATTCCGGAATGAATATCTCGAGTAAGAGATATTCATAGAATAGCCTTAAGGTTCTACATCTAGTCAGACTTTTTGTCCAATGTGCAAGAAATGTCAGTGGGAGCACGATAGTCTTCTTGATACTCTTTATTGATGACATACTGGTCATTGAAAATAATGTCAGTATGTTATAATCGGTCAAAAGTAACTCGTAAGTGTTTCTCTATGAAAGATTTAGAAGAAGCTTCCTTTATATTAGGTATAAAATTTTATAGATATAAAACTAGGAAGCTGATAGGACTCTCCCAAATCATCACATCAATAGATCTAGTGTTTATCTTTCGAGAAGAGTGTCTCTTCAGATGGAAGATGAGAGAGTTAGAATGTCTAACATACCAAATATAATAGCTCTTCAGAGATTGATGTATACTATGATATATTTGAGACCTGCGATCAGTTTGGTTGTAAGAGTTACGAGTCAATTTTAGTTTGATTCAGGTGATTACCATTTAATGGTAGTCAAACATATCCTAAGATACATTGAGGATACAAATGATAAGTTCTCAAATATAGAAAAAGTAGCTTGCAAGTGAGAAGTGGCATAGAGTTAGAATTTTAGTTTAACTTAGATGATAGAGAGTCTACATCTGAGAATGTACTCATTCTTAATAGTACTAAGCGAGTTAAAATTACACCAAACTGAGATTCACTACTAATTTAGATTGGCTTAGTAGAAGCAGTAGTGAGGATTCGTAAGTTTATCGTTGGCCTTGGAAGAGTTTCAAGACAGATGGATCTTATCTCATAGTTTTACGACAAAACAACGCCGTTGTACAAGCCAAAGTGCCAAGAGAACACTAGTACTCTAATTATATTGAAAGAAGTCTCACATGATTAGAGGGATCTTGGCTTAGGGAGATGTGATTATTTGTAGAAGTGTTCCATAAATAATTTAGCGGATCCACTTTCTAAGTCAATGACTCTTAAAGTGTTTTTGAAACACGTAGAGTCGATGTGCATGAGATGCCATCAGGAATGGCACTAGAGCAAGTGGGAGATTGTTAGGGTCGGTACTTACGTGTCATCCATAAATATACATATACTTGTGTATTTATATAAGTGTACATTCCCATTAAATCGTTAGTACCTATTAATATGGTACCATGCAATGTAACGTTATAGATATTGTACGATCTGAAGGTGTTCAAATCATATCTAAAAGAATTTTGATAAGGGCTCATAGTTAGCCACGCTGAGAGATATAATTGCTAAATATTAGCATAACTAAGTATTAGCTTATTATAATACTCAGCAAATTCAAGAGTTTGAGCCTTGTCTGTAATGGGATATAAACCTGGGAATATACTAATAACTGCATAGTTGCAAGAGTTGCAATCAGGTGCCAGAAAATGCCAGTTGCGTAAGTATATTCTCAAATAATTATCCCTGATCTATTTCTGCCGATGTGAGTCTGTCGATGGATACTTTAATATAGATCAGCATATGTCGTACCTATATGGTATAGATGGTTGTTCCTAGCCGACCGTGAGCTTGGAGCTCGTATTGACATATGGGTATCCAATTAGGATTAGATATGTGACATATTCACGAGAGCCTCTGATAGACACCTTATGTAAGCCATCAACAGAGGATCCTCTCAAGTTGAGTAGTATACATGGTCCTTCGACCTGAGTGCCACGGTGGGCTTGTAAGTGATCCATCATACTTTGGTTCCACGCATGTCACAGACCTTTCATGATGTGATCGTTGGGTGTCGCTGAGTATAGTCCGATGTTTATGGAGTCCGGTGTGTACAGATATGAGATTCGTCAGCTCGCATAGGGATTTTGATATCCAGATGCTTCGAGACTGTATCTCAGAAAGTCTTGTGGCCACAAGCATTAATCCCGAGAAAGAGTTCCGTTAGGGTAGAACAATATGGCAAAGGAGTTTGCATATATTGTTCAGTAAGATACAAGTCTGGAGATAAGACATGGATGAGCACAAAGAAATTTGACGGTGATGATCTATATCCCTATACATCCAAGATATCATGATAGAAGGACTATATGTATGCGTTGTAACCTCAACTTGCATGGTTCAACGCGCTGATTTATTTATTCGTGATGTGTACGTGGGGCATTGCTTACGGACTCATAGAACAGTTCCATTTGACGAATCGGACGTAAGACCTAGGGAGTCCCGCAATATGGAGTGTACTTGTTATGCATTGGGACCCCAAGTCCTACGACCATATCGCAGGACTTTGAAAGTGTAAATACATTTTCCATAATACCTACCATTAATCTACTTAAGTGGTAACACAACACAGAAAGAAAAGGAGGCTCCGGACAAAATTGAGAAAACAAAAAAGGTTTGAATGAACGGAAAGGAAAAAAAAATTATGAATTTCACTTTCACTTTCACTTTAAAGAGACATACGATAAAAATATCCTTGTTTATGAAACTTCTTATTTGGATAGGAATAAAAAAATCGAAATTAGAAATATTTCAAATTTTTAAAGAGAAAAGAAGAGAAATATTTATTATGATTTGAAAAATCTCTTGTGACTCTTCTTTTAACTATAAACGATGGAATCGTCCATTTTGATATAAAAAAATAATCAATTTAAAAATACTGTAAGAAATAAAATGTCACACTATTTTTTTTATATATGTCGAAGTGATGAAAAATAAAGGATTTCTTTCACATATCTAGCAAATTTGTCAACTTTTAGTATGTTGATAAAAAAAAAGAACAATTATTGTTTATCAACGACACATTGTCTAACCGAATCTAATTCTTTCTCGATGTGTTTCTAAAAAAAATCGATTCATGCAGACTCTTCCCCCAACTAATGAAGAGATTTTTATGGAATTGCCACATTTGAAACTCAGCACAATTTTGCAAAAAAATAGCCCACTTATTTTTCAAGAAGAGATGAGAAAAATGTTCAATGTGATTTGATTGAATAGTTGACCCGGCTCTTTCTTGTTTAAAGAAACCCTCCATTTTAATTGGTATTTTTTTTTCACAAAAAGCAAACATGAGATAATAAAATCATTCTTTTATTAAGATTCCAATTAAATGTCCCGAATTCAAGTTAATTATGTTTCGTCTCTTACTTGGAGGAAAATGATCAAACAATTCTCAATCATGATCCTTGCAAATTGGATTATCCATATAATATATAAAAAAAACTCCAAATATTTGATATCTTTCTCTTTGAATGAGATCTCAATTTCAGGGATGGTTTCATTAGATATCTTAAACTAGAATCCCAACTTCATAGGGCCCTTTTATCTCTTCCTTTTCTAAGCTCGGGTTATGAAAGAATGAGAAAAATGAACAAAAAAGACGGTATCAACAATAACTAGTTCTATTGCGGGACAACTTATAATGTTCATATCGATTTATTATGTACTTCTACATTTAGCATTGGTTGGATCTTATACAATAATTTTCCTAACTCTACCATATCTTTTGTTTCATTTCTTCTGAAACAATCACAAACACTTTTTTTTATTATGGATCTACTACTCGAAATTCAATGCATAAATTAACCTAGCGTTCAATGTGTATTTGAATAATCGCATCTTTTTAATTATTCAATCATTTCATTTTACCAAGTTTGTTGTTAGATAGATTAGTCAACATTTATATATTTCAATGCAACAACAATATGTTATTTGTAACAAGTCTTCAGTATTCTCTTATTTATTACCCATATCCAATATTTAGGCAGAATACTCTCACATATTTTTACTAAGAAACTAAAAGTGAAAGAAATCTCAAAAATAGAAGGACGGGAGGAAAGTGAAAAAGAAACAGATGTAGAAATAAAAACAACTTTCGAAAAGAGAGGACTAAATAGGAACAAAAGGTATCACCGATGAAGATCCTACTATTTCCATTTTTTCAAAAGACAACGAGGATCTAGACAAATCAATGAAACAAAAGAGATCGAGTGAATGGAAAGATAAAAAAGCACGAATTTCACTTTCACTTTCACTTTAAAGTGACATGCAATAAAAATAGCCTAGTTTATAAAACTACTTATCTAGATAGGAATAAAAAAAATTCAAAATTAAAAATATTTTAAATACTTAAAAATATATATTTATTATGGTTTGAAAAACCTCTTGTGACTCTTCTTTTCAACTATAAACAATGAAATCGTCTATTTTAATATAAAAAAATAATCAATTTGAAAATATTGTAAGAAATGAAATGTCACACTATTGTTTTATACATGTCGAAGTAATGAAAAATAAATGATTTCGTTTACGTATTCAACAAGTTTGTCAAGTTTTTGTGAGTTGATAAAAAAAAAAGAACAACCAAAAAATCAAAAAATGTAAATTAAAATTAATCAATTAATCAAAGGGTCTTTATTCTAAATTCTAAAATTGAAAAAGAAAAAAAAACTTATTAAAAAAATTAATACAAGAAATTAATAAAATAAGAGATAAAAAGAGATGCGACTACCTCTTAAATATTTTATACCTTCTCCTAAAAAAAACTTATAATACCAACCTCATTCGTAATCCTATCAATTATTCATCCTTCCATCAAATGAGATAATTCAGGTAATCCTCTTATCCATTTTCTTAAGGATCTTGTATAAAAAGCCTATATGTAAGCACGATTATATAACCAATCATATAGAAACTTTATTATTTTATTTTAAAGAATTCTCTTAGATTTTTTTAAACAAATAAATGAAATATGTTTCAACTTTGTGAGGATGAATAAAAAGCTTATATAGAAAGAATACTATAAATATTCAAAAATACGTTATATTAACAAAAAGAGTTAGATTTTTTAAAATTTCATACCAATCCAAAAAAAGATTTGAATTTTGATATAAAAGATTTATAGACAAAAATAACATGATAAAATATCCAAATCAACTCATTTTTTTATTAAAAGGAATTCTTATAGCCCCAACAAACAAAAGAAATGGGACTAATACAAGCATAATGAATAATATAGTATTGTCCAATTTGTAAGGATTAAAAAAAGTCTAAGTATTGCCAAAAGGAAAAATATTAATAAAAGGCGTAATTGGTACATTATTATTAATTCGATAGGTCTTTTAAAAAAAAAATAGGTCTTTTTTGAAAAAAAAAAAGAAGCCCTTCCATTATTAATAAAAGAACTAAACGCAAATATTTTTAATCAAGTTCAGTTCTTCTTTATCTCATAGAGATATTGAATAGAAGGAATTATTTTTTTTATCACTATAACTTTAAAAATAAATATTTAAATATTTCTCAAATGTAAGTAAATAAATCCAAAACATATAAAATGAGATTAATCTAATTGTTAAAAAGGCTATTATTGCAAAAATTGGTGAATACAATTAATTATCATTAAGAATTTCATCTTTGAATTAAAAATAAGTCAAGAGTGGAATCTACAAAGAGAAAGGGTACCTAATAAAATAATAATAATTTATAATTGATACGTGTTTTTTTAATCCACCCATAAAAATTATATTTTGATTTTTATATGATGAATATCTAATAATAACTACTATTGAATGAATAATTAATAATGATCTTAAAAATAACAAAACTTTTGAATAAATATAAATAATCAAATGAAATAAAGTGGTTTAATAAAATCCTATGCTTAGAGTTAACATCGTATAACCCAATTGAGGCATACGAGACATTGTAAAATAATTTAAATCTCTCTAATATCTTTTTAAGTAGGATCTAAAAGTATAAATATATCCCACTTATTGGCTTACCTTTTGCTCAAAACTTAAAAAGCTTATCATAATTTTTAGGGTTAATTTTGTTTTGCCTCCCTTAAGAATTAACAAATTAAACTTACTTTAGCTTCTTTTTCTTTTATTCGTCATCAATGCACTCCTATTTTATTAGTAGGCTCTATTCAATTTAACAGTATCAAGGGTAAAAATGTCAATTTATAAATTTAAATTACAGAAATTAAAAAAAAAAGTGTTGGGTGTTTCAATAAAATTACCCTAAACATCATTGTCGTCGTTCTTATCACCTTGCCGACGACACCATCAAATTCAACACTCGCGGATACCAAATTCCACATAACAGTTTTATTCCATCACCATCACCGTAAACATAGATCAAAATCACCTCATCTTGAAAATAAAATAAAATAAAAGAATTGGCAGTCATTGTTTTAGGTCTGTTGCAATTCCAATGAAGGAATATTACTTGCTGCATGTGGAGGCATCAAGTGAAGGCACCGATTTGTTATTATATTTTTTTATTAACTTTGTTTTACAGTAAAAACTCAATAATTTACTTATTAATGAAATATTTAGTAGTTGGTAGAATCCATCTCTAATACTAACCTTATATCTACTTTCATCGACCAACTTGATTAAATATTTGGTGGCTCAGTCAATGGCTTGAGTGGTGGCTACGGGTGGTTGAAAGTAACGGTGGCTATGCGTGTTGCGTTGAGATGTTGATGAGAGAAAAAAAAAACAGAGTTGTTTTATTAGTAAAGAATTTTTAAGGTTGTTATCGTCGTTTTATCTTGATAATAAAAAAATAAAATAATTATTATGTTAGCCATAAATGATTTATTTTAATGGAGTCGGCTAAAAATGAGTATACATTGATAACACATTAAAGAAGTGAGGATAAGTTAAAGTTTGTTGATTATCGAAGAAGTAAAACAAAATTTTAATATTGTAAAAATAATTACGAATTTTTTTATAAATTTGGGTGAAAGAAAATTTAAATTTAAGACTCCATATTAATTTAGAGGTGTAAGAAAGAATGGATTAAAAAAAATCGAAAGTTGAAAAATTGGCCCAAATCAAACTGAATAAATTGATTTAATTTGGTTTTTATTAAAAAAAGATAGATCGTTTCAAAAAAATAAATAAAAACTATCTTAACTTTGGTAGTAAATTAAGGAAATTATGAAGTGATTAAGTAATGTGTCCAAAGTTCAATTTAAAGCTAGTGAATTTAGTTTTTTTTTTATAGTTATTAATATTTTAAAATTTAAATATAATAAAGTAAAATATATTTTGAATAAATAATTAGCCTTAGCTCAATCGGTTAAGTGAGACTTTTTTCTCTCTCGTATCCATGGTTTAATTTTCAATGAGTTTACTTCTTTTTATAGTTATTAATACCTTAAAGTTTTAATACAAATAAATAAAATGTATTTTGATTATTAAATTAACCTTTGCTCATTTGGCAAATTGGATATGATAAGGCTCTCAATTCACGGGTTCAAATTCACTTTTCAACATTTTTGTTTGATTTTTTAAATTATTAATATATTAAAATGTAAATATAAGAAAATATATATGTTTTAAGCTAATAAATACCCTTAGCACTGTTGACAAAATAGAAGCCAATTATCCTTTATGATGTGGGTTTGTTTGATTTTTTAAATTATTAATATATTAAAATGTAATTATAAGAAAAAAATTATTTTAAGCTAATAAATACCTTTAGCATTGTTAGCAAAATAGAAGCCAATTATCTTTTAAGATGCGAGTTTGAGCATGCAACTTGTCCTTGCTCAATTTTTCTTTTAAAATTAAGCTAGAAATCGAGATTGAACCAGTTTAAACTAATTTGGTTTAAAAAATTACAATTCGATTTAATTTTGGCCAAATCAAATCAAATCAGACCATATCAACTTTTAGGTGTAGATATTGTAAGATTATGGGTACAAAAATAAAAAAACAAAAAAAAACAATGAATTAACCACTTATTTAACATGTTGAAATTCTATTGAACTTGGAACTTGATAATTTTTTATAAATAAATTTGTAGAATTTAAGTTGGCAAAATTTTCTTTGGGATTTAGCTTTGTGGGCTTCAACTTAAATAGGGAATAAATAGGAGAATTTTTTTTTTTTTTTTTGAAGTGGGTATGAAGATAAGTTATTATTTTCAAATTATATTTGAGATGAGTATGGAGATAAATTATTACTAGGTTAAATAAGAAATTAAAAAATTGAATAAGACAAAGTGAATTGAATTGGATAGAGAGAATTAAACTAACTCGATTCAATTCGATTTTATCTTAATTAATATGGTTTTTGGTTTTGTATTTAAAAAAATTAAAATTTATGTTCAATTTTTTTAATAAAAAAATATACGTAACATTTTAAGAATGGAGTGAAACTAAAAATTAAATCAAACCGAACAAAAATAAACTTAATTTAAGTCCATCTAAAATTAAAAAAATTAAACCGAACCATTTTAATTTAATTCCTCCTTCAACTAATTTAATTTTCGAGTTTATTTTTTTTAAATTAACCTACCTAGTTTAACTTTTAATATAATTTTTAAAAAACGAACCGATTCACTTCAATTTCAATGTATTTAGTGTACGACATTGTAGCAAAAATTTATATCTGACACGTAGATCGTACATTCCTGTAAAGTCACGAAGTTATTATCCCAGTGGGCAAGGGAAAGTACCACCTGAGGCAGCAATATGTATTTTTAAAGCAGTTATTTAGGGTGGCGTGGCAGACAGAGATGAGAAGTTGGACATAACCAGAGTACAAGAACCGGAGAGTAGAAACCAAAGCCAAGGGCAGAGTACAGTGCAGACAGCGTGGTTCCGCATGAGTAATAAATTAAGATTATCCAAATAGTTGGCAGGTCGATGAGTCATACAAGTTGATGCAATGTCAAAACCTAATCCAGTAAAACGTGGACAGCTGGATTCCTCATCATCGCACGTGTCACCCGCGAAACCCTAACCCATCTCTCATCCCTCTCTCTCTCTCTCTCTCTTTAGTCTCATCTCATCACTTCAAGTCCAGCTCCTCCTATAGGACACCGCCACACCAGATCAAGATTCTCAAACACGCACACCCTCACGGTTTTTAAGACGGAAACAAAATTTCGGCGAAATAGAGAAACACGCACAAGGGAAACAAAACACAATTGCGGAGTTTGGTTTGTTAATGTGTTAAATGGGAGTGCTTTTGTCTTTGTGCCTGTGCTTGTGTGTTGCGTGCTTTTAGACAGATTTCGCTGAACCCAGAAATCTCAGCCGTTAGATATTTGTACAATAAAAAGCAAAATAGTAAAAAAGAAAGGAAGCATCTTGGAGAAGAGATTAGTCGAGTGTCCTCTTTTTTTTTTTGTGGTGTTGGTTTGGCTTCTCTCTCATAGCTTTTGTAAGTAAATACACTTGGACTTTCCACCTCACTCGCTTCGCTTCATACGCCATGAAAGCAGGTACTTTCTCTGCCAATTTTACTATTTTTTAAAATTTTATTTTCTCTGTCTTTTGTGAGCTACTCATGCTTTTTCTTATTCTTTTTTCATCTGTCAGGAATGGTTTTAGACTTTAAGAATGATATGTTTAGGAATTAGTTTCAGGATCTTAAAGTTTCCCAGTTCTGGTTTCAGTCAAAGAATTGATTTTTGTTTCTGCATGGATGAAACTTTGTTCTTTGCGTGTTGTAATATGTTTTTATTTAATTTAATTGCCCCGATTCGATTGAGTTTGGAGCTTGTTTTGCACGATGCTGTTCTGAATACTCTTTTGAAGAGTTTATTGAACTTAGTCTCTCTTCAATGTGTAAATTTTCAAGCTGTTAAGACAGATTGATTAGCTATGAATCTCCCGTAAACTTCGCAATATAAGTATTTCAGTTTATAAATCAAAAGGTCTAAATGAGATAGAACCTTTTTATATTATCATTTTTTTGTGGGGTAAGCAATTCAGAGATTAGTAAACTTAATGCTAGATTCATTTGGAAGTTTATACAAGAACATGCAGAGGATGGAGATGATATGTGCATAATTATAAAACACTTTTATATAGTCTATCTATGGATATATGCATTAATTGTATAATTTTTTGAGTTCAATCACACGGAAGTCATATGTTCCAGAATTGGAAAATTGGTAATTAGTTTATTATTGTTAGAGGAACTCATAGGGGGAAGCGTTCAAGGTCACTGAAGTTGTTATGTGACATGGACAAAATATTGCTTCACTTTTACTACATCAGTCATTGACAATAACAAAGACCAATTTTAGAGAGAAGATTTCTGTTTCTTTTGTTTTCCTCCTACTCTACGACTCTAGTGTCATTACCCTTTGTTTGATAGGACAAGTGAAAGGAGACGAAAGAAGTGGCAATTTAAAAAAATATATGGTGCGACAACAAAGTTTTGTTGCCTTGTTTTACACAACTTATCTATTTTGGTGGGTTTGAGTGTTGCTTTCCTTTCTTTTCTTGCTATCAATAATCCAAATAATGGACAGTATCTCTTTTCTCTTTGTAGCGGTGAACTCAGCAAATAACTGTATTCTCAAAATCTTCTTCCTTACTGTTACGGTATTGTTAACCTTGATGGTTCGGCTTTAATCCTGTCTGTACAGGATGAGTAATTCGTGTGCCATAGGGATAGTGGATTTCGCTTTTATCATCAAGTTGTTATGGTGAATGGTATGCTTGTTCTGTTTGTGTAGGATCTGGAGGGGAGTCATGCCTTTTCCACAAATGTGTGATTGCACATTTAGTAGACCAACTGGGAGGGCAAGTTCACTTGACAGGAAATTGACACCTTATTTAATGTGCGGTGCTTACTGTAATAAGAAGCAGTAATAAGTCTGGAAGGAAATTTTACATTAATCAATGTTATGAAGATAGGAGAACTTTTGAAAGAGTTGAATGAATTGTAGCCTTTTGCAGTACATAAATGGTCATTAATTTATTGCAAAAGAGGTGTGAGTGCATCAAATGCTGCAAAAGATGTTCTTTCAACCATTCTTGATTTTCAAATAGTAAATTAATTGTTTTGCTTTCTTATTAATCTCATTAAATTTTGGACAGAAGCATGTCATTTCTGATACCTACAGTTATCTGGTATGATGTTTTCAGCTGCTTTTTAGATTTTACCAAGGATACGTCAAATATCAGATCAGAGTCCTGAAGTTGATTAGGTTTTTTTTGAGTTCATCTGGATGGGGACAGGGGAAGAGAGCACTCCTGCTAAGACTGCCAAACCAGCTTCTTCAACTCAGGTCTCTCTTTCTCTTTCTCTCTCTCTCGCTCTCTCTGGATCTCTCTCTCTTTAAACCAGCTTATTCATTGATTTATCTCCTTTGTTCTGACAGGAAATACCAACAACACCCTCACATCCTGATTGGTCTAGCTCTATGCAGGTTTATGTTGTATACACATTTCTTTTATGAATTATTATTGAATATCTAGGTTAATATAATCTCCCAATAAGTAATTCTAAGAACTTACATCTCAGCTCCTTATACAGGCTTTTTATGGTCTTGGAGCTACACCTCCTCCCTTTTTTGCTTCAACTGTTGCTTCTCCAACTCCTCATCCCTATCTGTGGGGAGGCCAGGTGAATAACTTCTTTGTTGTTTTCTTGACTTATTGAGGTGTGTGTATGTGTCCTAGAAATGGTACGCCCCTTTCATTATCAATTAAAGAGAATTTTTTATTTATTTTTCTTTTGAAAATCTTTCAGCATCCTTTGATGTCGCCCTACGGCACCCCAGTTCCATACCCGGCTATATATCCACCAGGAGGAGTATATGCACATCCTAGCATAGCTACGGTAAATTGAATTATAGTAACTTATTTCAAGTTTCCCATTGTTCTTACATTCGTTGTCCCCTACCTGTTTACTTGTACAATTAGTGCCTTTCTGATATGCTGCATCCTGTGTTATTTTTTTTTACCTTATCTCGGTTTTGCCATTTTCTTTTGTAGACTCCAACCACAGCACCAACTAATACGGAGTCGGGTGGGAAGGGTCCTGAAGGAAAGGACCAGGCTTCGGCTAAAAAATCCACAGGAACTTCAGGAGGCAAGGCTGGAGAGATTGGAAAGGCAACCTCTGGTTCCGGGAATGACGGTGTCTCCCAAAGGTATATTGTTCTTACATTAGTCTTTCCAACTTGTTTTATTGTCGTTCAAATTTTTTTCACTATTTTGGTTGATTTTTGTCTGATGTTTTTGTAATATTTGCTTGTAAGCAGTGCTGACAGTGTAAGTGAGGGATCATCGGATGCAAGCGATGAGAATGCTAACCAGCAGGTATGTATCCACATGTCATTGTTTGCATTTTACATGCTACATCTATTAACTGAATAAACTAAAAGTACTCTTTGATGCCCTTAAGCACCTTAGTGAAACTGCTATTAGTCATTTTATTTATATAAGGTTCAAACACTTGGGCTAATCTGTAGTGCATTCCAACTTCTCTACAACTATCCCCCACACCCCCTCAAATGGAGAAAACAGAAAACAAAGCCAACAACAACAACAAACAATGGAAGAAGAAAGAAAGGGCCAATAAGTAGTAAAACAGTATCATTTTGTCTTCTATTAGACAAATGCCTAATTTTCTTTCTTTAGGACTTTCCTGAGAATAAGAAGGGAAGCTTCGACCAGATGCTTGCAGATGGTATGTATTTTATCTTCCTTTTGCTTCTCTTTATCTACTGTTATCATTTTTTAATCACAGTAAATCTCTCAGCAGCCAATGCACAGAATAACACAGCTGAGGCAGTACCAGCTTCAGTGCCTGGGAAACCAGTAGTCTCAATGCCTGCAACTAATCTCAATATTGGGATGGACTTGTGGAATGCATCCTCTGCTGCAGCTGGCACTGCAAAACTTAGACCAAAGCTACCTGGGGCCTCATCGGCAGTTGCTCCTCCGGGCATGATGCCCGATCAATGGATTCAAGTATGACCACTGCAAGTTGATTTTTATATTGTCTATGTGCATGGCGTTCTTGACTATTTTCAATGTGCTTTATTTATATCTAACAATAGAGGGAAAACTTGTCAATGTTGACACAGTATAATCACCTCAAGCTTTGCTTTCAGCTCCAACAATTTTGTAATTCTTTCTTCTTCTTTTTTTGTTTTTATTTTTTATTTTTTGCTTCTTAAAATGTTAATATTGGGTCAGTTTATGATATGACTCATCAAGGATAATTACCTTTTTTGGTCATCATGAATGTGTTTTTTTATTCTAGTGGCTAGACCCTTGTGAATCTTATTTCCCTTCTTTTACGCGTCTCTGAGAAGAGGTTCCATTCACTTAGTCCTCTGGTGCAAACATCTGCACTTCTAAAATTGCAGATGTCTATAGCGAGTTGAACTCTCTATGTAAATTTTCATGTGTATGTCTGCGCTTTAGAAATGCGGATGTCTATAGAGAATTTTTTCTTCATCTGCTGTACTTTATAATTTATTTTTTTCTTCATTTGCTGAACTTTAGCTCCATTTTCCTACAGGATGAACGTGAACTGAAAAGACAGAAAAGGAAGCAATCTAATAGGGAGTCAGCCAGAAGGTCTAGATTACGCAAGCAGGTACGTGGTACTTTTTTTCCTTCATTTGTTCCCATCTCTACATGTAGGACTTCTGAACTCATCATCATTTATCATTTAAACCAGGCGGAATGTGAAGAGCTACAAGCCAAGGTGGAGAGTTTAACCAATGAAAATTGCAACCTTAGAGATGAGTTACAAAGGCTTTCAGATGAATGCGAAAAGCTTACATCAGAAAATAATTCTATTAAGGTTTGAATAACCCCTTCCTTCCTGTTGTTCATCAAGTGATTTTCCCATGCAGTAATAGCTTGTTATTTCCACTGATTACTTCTGCCTGTTTTTCCATGTTGTGGGAAAAAAAACAAAGATTGTTGTCAATGGCTAGTTACCATGCGCTAAACCATTAATATGAATTCTTTCTTTGAACATACCAGTAATCTGCCATAAAACCTGAGACATTATTTTGACGATTGATTGATGAATATGTTCTTCGGTAACAGGAAGAATTGACTAGAATATGTGGACCAGAGGCGGTAGCTAACCTTGAACAGGGCAATTCCACTTCAATTCTTCAGTCACACGGTGATGAGGGAGGGAAATAGTTGGTAGTATGCACAGCAACTAAAAGTATAACTTTAAGCTCAGACCAGAAATTTCTGGTTCTCCGGGAATTTGTGACCTTGGCTTTATTGAGCATAGAATCTTTTATCTTTCTCACTAATCTATACCCTTAACACAACAACAGGCTAAGTGTAATGTTTATTAACCAATTTGGACAGTATTATTGAATATTAATTTAACTTACAGATTAAATAAGAATGCATTTGCATTGTTTCATAGTCTATCAAAAAAAATTTTTTTGGCTTGGTTAAAAGATTTTGAAGAGATGGGGAATGGCTTCCTTAGCTTGATCACATTAGCAGAAAGTCGAGGGTTCATTGGAGGTCATTTGAAAATGAAAGTTAAAAATTTGGAATATGCATTTGATTATCCTGATTTTAAATCCTCAAAAGCTAAACTTTTGCCCCTTAAATTTAAAAAATTCTGCTACTAACAACTATAAACGTAAGACATATGGGGAGAAACACTTGAAAGGAAATGAAACTATATTTGCAATCGTTCCAAGGCCATGGATGAATGTATGCTGCATATGAACTCTGAAGTGACGGGTTCTCAATTGATCTTGTTAGACGCTATATCCTCCAGCAATGCCACGGAGCAGGGAAGAATCGATGGAAAAACAAATGCCTCGTCAAAGGGAAGGAGGTGGCTCTTTAGAATATTGTATCAACCAGGGGAAGATATCAATCCTCAAGATCAGACTACGTATCACTGTTTATATCAGCAGGACCTTCATTTGCATTGCGCGCTTCGGGTTGATCTGCTTTAACCACAATCCTCTACGTTTGGCTAGCAGGCATCAAGTGTAGTTTTAGTATATACGGGAATTATGAAATGAAACCAAATGAAGGGCAAGCACTAAAAGACAGGTCTACCTTCACCTGACCAAAATATCTTCAAGATGATATTTGGAACTTGAAACTCCATCCAGTGCATGCTGATAAATCTGGCCTGCAAATTTCAGCAAACAAAAGCAACCTCAATAATACATGCAAGAGAGCATTCGCAGCAAGCAGTTGTGCAGATATCTCAAAGACGACCATCATATACAATTTTCAAAGGTATTGTTTCACCATCAATAAACAGATGAGAAACTTTAAATTCTGCTCCAAGTTTTGTCTTTTCATATATTTCTAAGGTTACTAATACTACATCGGTGCCAACTGAGCATTAGTACATTTACACAAACTATTTTCCCATAATATGATGACAGCACACACAAAGTTACCACTTCACCATATGCAAGGTTCACATATTAATCAACTCTAGCTTGATGCCTGATGCCCGATGAAGAATGGACGCAGGTGGTTCCTGTACACTGCCTGGCCCCCGATAGAAACAAGACAAGTTCTGATGATGTCAAAAATCAAACATATTAAGCTATGAGGATGTGGGCAACCATAGCTCTGGAACAAATATAAGTAGAGTGCAGAAATACGATTAAAAGCGCATAGTTTCATTTCATCACAGAAAAATGCCAATAGCCACTCTCTCCTTTTGTATTAAACTTACATCAACAGATGGTTGTTGAAGCCACACAAGAAATACAAATTTCATGTGATAATACATGGGAAACCTGCAAAAGTGAAATGAAGATTGGGGAACATATCAAGTTACCAATTTTTTTTTCATGCATAAATGTATAAAGATAGTTACATAAGCAAAAGGAGGAAAGCACCAAGGGCTAAAACTTTACCAAGAAATAAACTTGTCTGAAAATATCTCCACGACGCTGAAGGATCCATAAGCTACAATAGTGAAAGGACATATACTACCAAAACTCGATTAGGCATGAACACCCATGCCATCCAAGTAATATAAACATGCCCCATATCCTCAAATCAGAAAAGAGAAACTATAAACAGAGCCAGCATCAAGCACACAAATTATGCAGTTATCAGCGGGGAGTCATGAGAACAGAGTCAAACCATTTGAGCGACAGTTTTTATATTTTTTATCTTTTTGGTGAGAATGACAGTTTAAAAAGGTTCAATTAATTGCATATGCTAATGATTGTTTCACAATCTATTTCGTTGCTAACATCTATTTATCTAAAGACATTTGTATGATATCAACACATATGACTCAGCATAAGATTGAAGGAGATGAATGCAATCAAAATAAATTGGTCAAACCTTGTGGGGCATTCATGTCAACATATTAATACATGTACTGCCTTTGTATAATTACATAATGTTTCTATAATTTGTTAAAACATTCGTATCAGGAGTTTATCTTCTTCTACATAATTTTGTGCCTTCACAATCATTACAGAACAGAGTTCTGCTGAATTTAGCAAGAATTTAAGAGTTTTCTAGTTGAATTTCTCTCCAGCTAACTGGGTCCAGACCATTGTAGTCTACTCAAGACACTATTCTGTGACTTAAATGAGATGGGACTGACATAGATTAGCAGATGAAGCAAAACAGAGAAACCAATCAAATAGTAAATGCCAAAATCCTCGTTTCTAAAAATTAAGATACAACAATATGACAGCACAACCTTTATACTTTACAGATTATTAAAACTTATCAATATAAACAAATCTTCCTATATTATTTTGTTCCTTTATCTTGATTTAGTGACCAAGTGCTCCTTGTTACTAGAGAGACTAAATACTCTGCCTAGACAGTGATTTCACTGTTGAACTAAAGAAAAGTCTAGTTACAATCGGTGACTGCAATATATTTAGACACTCAACTTCTGTTGCATGTATTTCAACAATCACCTTCATTGGCAAACACAATTATGCTATTTATCGACCTCAAACATCCCTCCTCTTCCTAAATCATTCTACAATAAGAGAGCCCTCACATAGGTTAACTAAAGAACTAAGGAGCCCCATTCAGGGGTCATCTATATTTAAGAGCCGTGTCCAGCTAAGAAATATCTTGGAAAAATTAAATATTTATTCCATCATCAGGTCAACTAACACAGTGCATCTAACAGGGAAAACACTCTCAGGCCAACACAGCTCACCTGAAACATAAAAAAGGCAGCCTAAACAAGCGACAACAAACAATGCCTTCATAGGGGCACCAAAACATAGCTAATTTATGCAAGAAAGCACGAAGTAAACATGAATTTTGTAGCACAAAAAATATGGAAGGAATCAATGAAAACCTGAATTAACAAAGTAATAGAAGAGACAAGACTAACATAAAAACTTCAACCCTGCCCAATACATTAACCACTTGTGCTGCTCATTTTGATCTTTCCTCTCAATTGCCTTCACTGTGGAGTATACTGTACACCGGCAACACAATCCCCACAGAGCAGCTGCCCAAATGCCCAAAACTTTTTTTTTTTTCAAAAGAAAGAGAAAAAACACACACACTCTTAAGATCACATTGATATCCACGCAGTAATATAATTAGTCCATACGAGGTCTAGAGTATATCATAAAAGAAGAAACATGCACACACTCATTTTACCTTTTATTAAATAAGGTTAAAAATGCATGAATAAAGCTTACCAAGCTGTGGTAAGTACAATGTTAGAACCAAGTGGGCAAAAGAGCAACCGCAACCCGATCAATATCAGAATCAGAACGTAAGTTAATTAATTAAGTAATCAAACATCACACGCAGCATGTAGCTTCCAACATGATCTGAATTAACTTTAATGTATCTAAATCAATTAGATTAAGCCTCAAAATATCTAATTCTAAAGTGGGTTTATATTAGTTTCAGTGATTTTTGTTCCTGTAAAACATTTACATTTACATTTACATTTACATAAATGATCTGCTGTGGAATGATTAACTCAACAGTATTGACGAATCGAAAATGAGCGCAGATTAACCATGATAATATTTATATGCCAACAAAAACCTTACCTCGTTGCCGGAAGAGCCATTCCGATTCTCCTCCCCAGAGTTTCCGGCTATCCGCTCTTTACTTCTCTTCTTTTTCTAAAATCAATTTATAAATGTAAAAGAATTACAGTTTTTTTTGCCTTATTTTCTAATTATTATTTCTGTTACAATTTACAAACTTAATCACTTTAACCGATTAGTAGGAATGGCAAAATTATTCGAATATCCGTTAAGGTTAGTCTAAAATTTTGATAAGGTTTAAAGTGAGTTTAGTGTTGGATTATTATATAAAATTAAAATTTGTAATAAATTTAAGATGAGTACGAGTTTAATAAAAAATTAATAAATATTTATAACGAGTATTTAATATTATTATAATTTTTTATATAAAAGAATATATTATATATTACATGTCTAACATGTTTAGTATATGTAGTAAAAGTGTATATTGCGTATTTAATATGAGTTCTTAATATTTATACGAAGCACTAAATGTATAATATTACGAATTTAGTATGCGTTTTTAATATTTGTGTTAAGCATTAAGCACACAATATTATTAGTTTAGTGTGCACTCCTAATACGCATACTGAATGTATATTTATATATTTTTAACATTCTTTCTTATCACGTGTGTTAAATATTATGTGTTTAGTGTGTACTTCTAACACGATTACTAAGCGTTAAATGCATAATATTACACGTTTAACGTACACTCTTAATGCATATGTTAAATGCGTTTTTACCATTCATTCTTATCACATATATTAAACATTATATACTCACTATTAAATTTACTTAAAATTTAAATATAACCTATTTACGTATTCATTATTAAATTCACTTAAATTTTGAATATAACTTATTATAAAATTAATAATGAATACATATCTATAGCTGTAATGAATTTAAATTTAAGAAGAATTTATTATTTCTTTTTAAAAATAGACGTGAGTATAAATTTAATCCTAAACCTATTATGCTGCCATCTTAATAAGTATTTAGAAGAAAAAAAAATATTAGACGGAAGTATGGGTGAGCACGGTTCGGTTCAATCCGATTTTTTGCAAAATTGAACCGGTTCGGTTCGGTTTTTTCGGTTTTTTATTTTAAATTATGAATTTTTTTTAATTTTCGGTCCGATTTTTTCGAGTGAAAAAACCGAACCGGACCGGTCAATTTTTTCTCAAAAAACCAAATCGATTTTTTTAAAAAAAAAATCGGACCGAACCGAACCGAATCGACCAGTTCAATTCGATTTTTCGATTTTCGATTTCTTTTGCCCACCCTTAAACACAAGAGTCTTATAAGATAAATTGATTTGATAGCTGAACAGGGTTTGGTCACCTGTACATCCATCTGAATTCAATTTAATTTCAGGCACATATATTTTAAATATGATGAAAATTTAATATATAAGATAGGCAACTAGTAAATTAATAATTTAAAAATTAATGTATTAATATTAATAATTTATGTAATTATTAGGATGTAAATAAATTTAATAAAAAATAATTACAATAAATAATAGAGTAAGGGATAAAAAAAATGACACCCGAATGTTTATGTGGTTCGGTACGCTATACAGCCTTCGTCTATGTTTCAAGCAACTCACCGTGAGTACTCTACACAGCCTTCGTCCATGTTTCAAACAACTCACCGTGAGGATTTCACTAATTTATCTTAAATGAAGACCAAGAACCAATACACTCGACTTTTAAGGTGTCAAGAAACATTTACAATGAATTAATTTTTAATGTACCAATTAAACTCTTATAATAAGAGAGTAATCACTCTATTATCAAAGTATTTTTCATAAACACTTGAATTATAACAAAAGAGTATCCACTCTCTTTTTAAAGTGTTTTTCACAATCACTTAAATAATTCAATATAAAATTAATAAATAAAATAATTTAAACTTTCAAATGAGTAAATATGAAGTTATAAGAACAATGAAGCTCTCAATTTCAATATGTGACGTTTTTCTCTTCTTCTCTTATTGTTGAGTTTCAAATGAGTGAGGTATTTATAAAGAATAAAATATAGTTGTTGCTACAGTAACTTTCTCATTGCTATAGTGTTTGACCATTGTTATAGTGCTTGACTGTTATATAGTAATATAACCGTTGCTGCAATGTCATTATCATTGCTACAGTGCCGGTATAGTGATCTTTTCAAAATTGTGATCTTTTGCATTTAGTCCATTTTTTTTTGAAACTTTCAAAACTTTACACTTTAATCCAATTTCAGCATACTTAAATGATTTGATCATAATTTTTTGTAGACAACTCCAAATTTACTTCCGTAAAATTCTTTAAAAAGCTAACAGTTTGTCTTCTTGTTGTCATCACATTTGTGCATATTTTCTATTTCGTATAGTACCAATGTAATTTTTAATGTGCCCTTCTATTTTATTTGCTCCTAATTTACCTCACTTATGCATTTAATTCTTTCAAATGCCTAAATATGAGATTTTTTTATTATTAAATCATCAATATGTATGACTAGAAAGTCAATATATGAGAATATTACATTTACATTAATAAATTCTTATAAAAATTTTATTTCTTCCAAGTTAACATGATATTATTAAATTATTGTCGCATATTTTGTGTTGGAAAAAAAAGATTGGTGACACTCAGCCTAATCTAGCATTCAGACTCATATTTCTTCTTGAGCAGTTTAACCTAAAATGAGCTACTTCAATGGGATTGACCTCCATAACTTAGCCCAAGAAGTCTATCTAGTGATACTTGTGTTAGAACACATGTCACTACTCAATGCCATTGTCAGAGAATAAGTCACGAGAACGTTTGCCACGTCATTATGACCCACCAACAAGCATACACATTAGAAAAACACAAGTTTCGTTACATCACCCTCGAGATCCAATAGAAGAGCACCTAGAAACCACATCATCTAACTATTAGACCTAAAGATAAGGTTGGATAAGAAAATTCCTAATGAGCCAATAGGCAAGTGCTACGTTAATAGGAACCAGAATCTTATCTTTTGATGACACTGTTGACACATAGAGCATAAGATGTCGAGGATAGTTAGGCAGTTTAATATAAGACCAGCTAAGTTCAAGAGAATATAGTCAGACGACCCCTTTAAGCTCTCAGGTTTCACCAACTCAGGCTGATAGCTCCAGAAAGTAACCAATCACCAATATTTTTAGTATTCAAAATGTCAAATGAGGTTTAATAACTTTCTTGCTCTTTGAGTGAAGTTCTCCAAAATATCTATTAGAGATAGCTCTCCAATCGTAGTTTTTCACATGTCACTCTTAAGGAAAATCTCTAGGATAGCACCCTCCAATCTCAAGTTTTATCTCTAAATTTAAAAGGCGGTGAAGGATAACTCATATTTTTGAATTTTGAACAGCTCTCTAGTAAGAGAAAACTCTTATTCTTCTTTATAGAATTTTTGATACTTTCTCGAGGGTAAGTAAACCCTAAGAAACGTTCTTCACATAACAGTTACCTGACTTGAACTTTGGAGGACTGTCGACAACCACTCCATCAATATCAACTGCTAACCTCGTTTTTTCTATACTCTTTATGACATCGTTTTCTCTATACTCTTTATATCCTTTTAAGATGACTATTTTTCGCTTAACGTTTGGCCCGCTCTCTACTTAATCTTGAACTTCATACTACAAAAACATAGCCCCAACTTAATCATGGGTGACAAAAAGCCCAACAAATTTAATTTTTTCAATATTTTCTTTACACCCTTTGGGTCGAGCCCTTTAAATGAAAATCGAACCTCAACATCTTATATGTTATTATAAATATAATATAAAAGTAGTAATATACGTACGAAACCACGTGACATCGTTATATTGAAACTCTCATTATAAAAATAAGAATAAAAAAAATGCACTTAATTTTTTGTTTATCATTCCGCTAGAAAATCTGCAAACGCTTATGTAGCATACGGTAATTTAAATGATTGTACGAGCGGAGTGATCATTGTCTCAACTCTCAATATGACCTAAGAGGAGACTGAACATGGAACATGGAGACATCTTTTTATAGCAAATCCTCCATTGTTATAGCCTTTTAAGCCAATAAAGCGTTATTCATTCTTTTAAAATTACAAAAGCTACAACATATAGACATATAGCTATTCATTAAGCTATATATAATATATATATATCACATTGACACATTACTTCTTTATTTATTTTTTTTGGGGGGTTGTTTTCTAGATTTTGATTCATAGTTGGGGGTCAATTGGATAATGATATACATAGTTTCCCCAACACGGTTGTTAGAAAACATTAATAATATCCCTAAGACATCTGGGCAGGCTTGACCCAAACTTGTTTTTCTAGCAAGACATGAACCAACAACGAAAATGAAACTACAAAAATAGACACAAAACACAAAAACCAAATTGATGCGCGAATGATTCAAAGTACTACATTGAACCCTAAACCCAACTAACTAAGTCCACCGTCGGGTCCCCCGCCCCGCTACTCTGGTCTAAGCAACTAAAACCTCCAAGCTGATGTGGCAACAAGGGCCCGCTGCTGCCAGCAAAGCACCAACTCAGCCTGCCGTTTCGCCACGTGGAAACCGCTCACTTGCACCTTCGCAAGCAAACACTCCGCCTGAAAATCAGCAAATTGACTCAGCTGCACCGGCCTCAGTTCGGCCCCGGAAAACACCTCTCTCCACGGCGCCACTAGCCTCCCCGCCACCTCAACCGCCGCTGTAATTTTCGGCCGCATAAAAAATGATTCAATCTCCCTCACGCAATCGCCCCCTCCAATCGACGCCGCGTCAAGTGATTCAAACACCAAGGTATAATACTCAAGACTGTTCACAAAGTTCCTCCTAAACAACGGAGACGTTCCGGTCTCCGTCCACCCTTCATCATCGACAAAAATGATGACGCTCGGAGAGAGCCGTCGCATATCAGTGACTAACACGACAGCGTTGTTGGTGGAAGCCAGACGGCGGAATATAGTTGGAGATAAAACGACAGCTATCTTTTCACCGTCCATGAACTTAACTGATTTGAAAGAAAACATTTCGAATGTACGGACAAGTACGAACTCAATATGGAACCTGATTCTGAGTTCTTCAGCAAAGTGAATAAGGTTCTCTTTGATGAGTCTTGTTTCAGCGACGTACTCTTCAGAGACGACAGCAGTGATACGAAGAGAAGTTGGGTTCATGAACTTGTTACAAGACTGACCTTTTTCAGCTATTTCTCTCATGAAAGAAGCGTACTGGCCGCCAAATCCTATATCAAAGTCGATGATGTGAATCAACGATGGTGATCCGTCTAGGGATTCGAGGAGGGCTTGATTGGATGTGAAGTGAGCAAACATGGGGATTGGTGAGAATCCACTGAAGGCCTTGTAAGCTCTGATTGATTGAATGATTTCGGGCTGTGAAGAGAGACAAGTTGGCCGAGTAAACCCGTTGAGCAGTGAGTTCAGAGCTTCTTTGAAAAAGAACGCGGCCCTCTGGATTGGCTTCCCGACCGGGGACCTTAGCCTTTGATTGAGCCGCGCCAATATCATCTGAGCGAGTTGTAACTCGTTCGAGTCGAAGCAGTCAGCGGCTCTGATTATCTCTTCTATGAAATCATATCCCACGTTCAAATTGCCATTAGTGTTAAGCAAATTGTTAGAAAAGTCAGGAAAGCTACTCGAACTTTGATTCTGATTCGAGTACAAGTCAGGAACAATAAAACTAAAATCGGAGGGAAGGAGCTGAGTCGAATCAAGTTGCTGAAAAGGGGTGGACTCAGTGAACTGCTGCTGAATTTGTGGCTGGCATCGAGTTAACTGAGGATTACTCTTGATATGAGAAACAGAATAATCGTCATCTAGCCCCCCAAGGTCTGTGATGAAATCCCAATCCATGTTACGTATCATACGCTCCTCCTCCTCCCACTCCACAGAAGGGTCAGTTGTCGCTGGCGCCTCCGCTGCAACGGCAGGCTTTTGGGGTACAGGGCTCGGACTCCGGCGAAGGTCAAGAACCGAAGTGGGTTCATAGCATGTTGTGTTTGAACTATTTGAATGGCTACCAAAACCAATATTTCCGGCTATGCTCCTGCGAAGGTCAAGAACCGAAGTGGGTTCACAACAAGTTGTGTTTGAACTATTTGAATGGCTGCCAAAACCAATATTTCCGGCTATGTTAACGTTGTTGTTGCTGTTGTTGATGATGTTGTTAGAAGAAGAAACTGGCCTTGGGTTCTGGGATTGGCTGTTTTGTGTAGATTTAACAGGAACTCTCATAGTATTTGCAAAGAAAATTAAAGATTAAAAGATCTCCCTTCTTCTCTCTAGTACTTGCTTTGTTGAGTAATGAGTAGTAAACTACTAAACAAGTGCTTTATTAGGGCTTTGAAAATGTGGTGGTGGGAGAGGAGGGGGAGGCTTTTGGTTGTTATGATTTCGGCTTTTTATCTTTGCGTGTGGGTGTGTGCATGGAGTGCATTGTATGCAAGATTGGGAATATCTTCATACATGAGGGACACGAATTGACACAAGTCGGAGACTATACTCTTTTATTTTATATCCTTTTGAAGCTTCTAACTCAAGCCATCACTTTGTTTTTTCTGCTTTGTGGGATTCCTAGCTTTCGTTTTTCTTGGCACACCTATGCTCTAGGGTTTTTCTTTCCTTTTTCCCGTTTAACTATTATTGTCCTTAATTAAATGTTTATCTCACATTCTATAAATAATTTGTTTAAGTTTTGTAGAAAAAAAAGAGAGTATAAAATGATATAGATAGGAGTGATAGTGGTAAAGATATTTTAATACAGTATTAGATTTATTTTTATGGATCATGATACTAATGTGGGTGTACAGGAGAATAGTTTAAGATCGGGAAGATTCTAATTAGATATCGAATTTTCGGTATTTATATCTTTATACTTCTATCGGATTTTGTCAAATCATCACATGATCATTTTTACACATGATTTATATTGTTTTATTTTTATTATCATCAACTTCTTGTCAAAAAGCAAATAATAATAATCATAATAATAGTACCGATATCCTTTCTTCTTGATCTTTCTTCATTTAAGGGACTTCATTTTCCATCTCCATGGCAAGGAGTAAGGGAGAACCCTAAATAAGCGAAGAAGATTAGTGCACAAATTAAAAATACTGCTTAAATTTGAAAACCCTTGAATTGAAACTTGAAAACAACTGAGTTGTGTTAAGAATTTTAAACTTCTCAACGACTTTTCAACCGATAACCGACAAGCAAGTCAAAGTGTGAGCGTTAAAGTTGAATACGGAAAGCCAAAAACAAAGGGAAAACACAAAGAACCACCACTCGATGGCCTATAGTCACATCAATGATAAAGTAAATAATTTGCAACTTACAAGAGTTGCTGTAGTAAGCTTTCACTCTTCGGTGACACAAATCGATTATCGATCTTTCTCTCTCCCTTTAAAACAGTCTTTCATTCCTGGGGTTCTGTTTTATAAAATTTCACATGTATACTTACTTTATCAATCCTAGAGTTTTGTTTTATTAAATCTCACATGCATACTTACTTTATATGGCTTCCTTGATGAAATCTTTTTAAGATATATCTTCTTAAGGAAAGAAACATCAACCTTCTTAGGGTTTTGTCTTATTTCAAAAATTAGTGTTAAGGGTACGAAATTTTAACCCCAAAAAAAAAAATTGCATTATATTACTCAAACCAAATATATAGCATTCATTCATTTTTGTAACTAGATCTAATATATATACAACTTCTTGTAACATTTATAGTAAGCACTTCAATCTCATTCTCAATAGATAGAGTAATCAATCATTTATGAGGATTAATCTCCCTTCAAGCTCACATATCACTAATATTACATGTTATAATTTAGGGGCGGTTCTACATTATTATATTTGTACAGTCCATTTTTTTTACCCTTTTTTTTTAATTTTTTGGTTATATATACCTAAAGTTTTTCATTGGACTTCTCAATCTATGCATTATATCTTAATTTTTGAAGGAATTTAGAAAAATGTAACATAAAATGAATAAATTTAATAAAAAAAATTGTGGGATTCTACAAATGGATATGAGCAATCAAGAGTGAGTGAGCACCGCTGGATGATGTTGAAAGTTATTAGGGAGGTAGCCAAAATATGAATCAAAATTACCATCCGCTCAGGCTCATACTCACCTCACGATGTATCGACCAAAAGAAACAAACAAGCTTAAGTTTAACATTCACACGAAAGAAAGAAAAAGGGAAACCCGTAAAAAGATGGTAGAATTCTTGTTGACAAGAAGAGGGGAATGACCTCATGTAGGCCCCACCAAATTGACGTGGTTAGTCAGCCGGTGTGATTTGATTGGCCATAGGATGTCCCCATTACCAGGGGGGACCCACCCGGACGGCTTTTGTCGGATATGGATGCTAATTGCAATTGTTATGTATATGACAATAGCGCGTAATAAACACACACCCACGTAAAGAGAATTAAAGAAGAAGAGAATATGTTCTTCAATGGTGATAGCTATAGCTATAGCTAAGGCTAAGCTTTGCAGTGGGTTATTATTGGTATTGGATTGATTGATCAGATCATTCGATGATAAAAAATCGAAATCTAACCGTCCATTTTTATCGACCCCAAAAGAAACTTGCAATATCTTTCTTTTTACACTCTTTTTTCTTTTTATTTATTGGACTTTAAGAGAAAAGCTTTTGTTTGCCCACCTTCAAAAAGATGTTTTAAAGCCTTTCTTTAAACTCTAAACAACAACAACAACAACAACAACAATAATCATAATAATATATTTATAAATAATATCTTTTTGGTGTGTTGCAACACTTAGGTCTCAATCAAGGCTAGGGTTTAATTTTAATTTGTTTATTGTTGTCACATTTTTTTAATTACTATTTAAATGGTATTCTATTGTTGCACGGTGTGAACACAATTTTTTTAAGGGATCCAATGCAAATAAGTTTTGCCAATAATCGTTAATCTATGTGGGAATCATTGATTAACTTTTGATTATTTTTCATAGTTGGTCCAAGTACGTGTAAAGGGTATTGCAAAGGACTCTTGTGTAGTCAATGGCGTGGTGGAAATTATAGAACACAAGTTATATATTAATTCAAGCTCTAGAAGCACTAAATTTGAATCAACATGGGTTGCAAATCCGCCAAAAATTAACTTGCTAATTGTTTTGAAACAATTTTTATACCGTTAATTAAACATATTGAACTAAGAGAATACTCTATTTGTCTTTGAAAAAAAAAGTTAGAAACCTTTTTAAGATACTAATATTCATTAATTTGATCATGGACTCTTCATTCTTTAATGATCGTGAGCATCCTAAATTTATCCACATGGGTCTTTGATATTTTATTTTATTTAGCATATGAAGGGATATAAATATAATACAAAAGAAATTTGCGTAATTTATACCGAACTCCTAACAAAATATTCGCTCATTTAGTGAATGCATGACTTGAGAAAGACCCCTTGATAGTACAAGTTCAATGAAAAATAATCCCATTAGCATCGATATTCGATACTCGATACTCGAAAGAGCTAGAGCCAACATTTGTTTACCATCTTTTCATGCATGTAATAGAAAAATGATTTTTCTTCGAAATCATGATTAACGTTTAAAAGCACAAGTATATTTTTTTTTATAAAAGAAGATTAATAATAAGTCAAATACTTAGGTATTAAGGGTACAAGTAACGATGGTGAAGAAAGAAGAAAGAGTGAAAGTAGCTTGTAGTCTACAAAAGATGTTTGAGATTCTAAATGAAATGATATTATTGTAAAGATGAGTCGTCCCCATTTCATATATGCACCCACTTCTCCAAAAAGAAAAGCCATTGCATTGGAGACGAAGTTAGTGGAGGGAGATTGATTTTGATAGTGGCTACCGGATCTTCTATCTTGTGTTTTCACAAGCTACTCTTATGAGTCCTTTTCCTTTATGAGGATCAAAAGGATATGTTGATTTTGCTTTGTTCAAAATCAAATACCCTTAGATTCAATTAGTTTTCTTTTTCTTTTTTTTAAACAGTAACTATAAGAATAAAATATATAAGTAAAATAAATTTGATCAAGTTGATCACAAGACAACTCTAAAGCGCAAATTGGTGATTTTTATTATTATACTAGCGTGAGCTTCACAATTCCTCTATTACATATAGATTTTGATTATAACATAACACTAATTTGATGAATTTTTTATTTGCAACTGTATATATTGGTCTTGTTATAGCATATATAATAAAAAAGAATCATATCTATTCTCAAATGATTAAAATCTACTATTAAATATAAAAGAAACTTACTTCTAGCATTAGAGTAAAGTGCTCATAAAAAACGAAACAATAATTTATTTTTTTAAGAACAAACCATAAAACTGAACATTTAGCTTACTCCTGCCAGGCAAGATTTGAATGAATTTACTCAATTAGATAGATATGACATGAACCAAATTAAATTCAGGAATCAAGTTAGGCGAATCAAAACTTATATGGATTGTGCTTATAATCATTAATATTTGTTGTTACTAAGATCTTTACTCTTTAAGAGTAGATGGATATAAGATGTTCCTTTTTATTGGTGCCTCGAACACAATAATCCTAATAATTTATTTGATTTGCTACCCAATTTTATAAGTGGAAGTGGCATGCATGGTCCTCTCTTGGTGCAATCTTATGGACCACTATGGACTGGTTAAGATCAATCAAATGTTATGTGGTGTATAATGAAGAGGGTATACATTTGGAATTTTTGTGCCACTGAAATTGGTGACTTGACCAACCAAGATGGTCCAGTTGGTGAAGAAGAAAGAATAATTTTCATCAAGGGGTCACCCTCAGCTGTCGTAAAGAAACCTAGAACCAAAGATCCGAGATGGTCCAACCCCAAACTCCCACCTAAAACCAATTAGAAATATGTCATCTCTATACAAAGTCAATTTTCTTTTAGTAAATTCCATTTTTTCAGTAAGTATAAATACCCTAGAAAGATATATATCACATCTGAAAAGCATCAATTTTTTTTCCTTTTTGTTTTTAATTTTAGCGGAGAAAAAGAGTTTAGCTCCATCTCTTTTGCAGTTGAAAGAGACCATTTCTTTTTAATTTGTAAAACCTGCCATACATGTTACCATAAGTTCTAACAATGTTTTGTGAAATTTGTTCTTTAGCTTCATAATTATTCTAAAACAAAGTTGAATGTTTTTTTAACTTTTATTTACATCCAAATATATTACCGATTTATATAAATTAACAACAAAATGTTTTCATAATATGATTCTTTTAGTTTTCTCGTATTAAAAGCTCATTTAATCTTTTCAAATAAAGTTTTTGAGAATAAATATTATAAAAGTAGAGTTTTAGAAATCTAATTTTTTTATAAAAAAAAATTATTAATCATTTAATTATCAATTAAAAAAAACTCTTTTAACGTACTGAATTATTTAGTTATACATGATTAAAATTGTTTATTATATTTTTTTAAGTTTTAGGCAAATTAAAATATAAATATAAATTTATCTTATATTTCCTCAAATCCAATCTTTTAAAACACAAGAATCTAAGTAAAATTAATAATATCAATCAATGAATCAAATAAATTATTGTATTTGATATAAAAATTAAAAATAAAGTAAAAGAAATTAGTACTTAACAATAACAAAAACAAATTGTAGACAATTTTATAGAAATATAATTACTACAAAGATATGGAGATTAATAAATTTTTTTATTAAAGATACATCATAAAATTAAGAAAATACTATTAGGATTTGTGTGGTATTATACAAATATTAAAAAGAAACGTTCAAAAAATTCTATTCCCAATAACTTAGATTTTAAACTTCTATAAGTAGGGAGAAAATAGTTTTTTTTAATATTTAAAAACTCTTTTATAATTACAATTAAATATTATAATTTTTTAAATAAAATATTATTAAAAAAATATTTTAAATAATAAAAAAAACTAACCAAACCGATACTAATTTTTATTTAACCTCCTGTTTTTTCCTTTTTCGACTCAATTTCCATAAATTTACGATTGCAATAATAAAAAATATCATTGAGATTTAAAATAAATGTTATTTTTCAGATTTTGGGAAAAAGAATAAACGTGAGTCCAGTGTTAAATTTCAGCCCAGCCCAAAATCGTTGAGTCCAATTATAAGGATTAGAGGTCCATATGCCTCCTTCAGCAAGAGCTGCTAGTGCTCGATGCTCATTGGTCATTGCAATTCTCATCTTCCATAGCGCTCCAATCCATTTTTGGGTTGCTGAAACCAAGCGATATTTGAGATAAGAACATAACGTAGTAGAAGAACAAATCAACCCAGCATCAGCATTCTCGAGCGAACAAATCTAAACCACTTTGTAATTTAGCGCCAAGAGCATAATCCAGCACCCGCCACGCGTTTCATTAACATGCACGTGTCCACATGCAAGACACGTAACTCATTACCTTTCACTCTATTAATTGCAGTCTGTAGAACAACCCCCACAAGCCAAGCTAAAGGCAAACACAGTAGTTAGCACTTTTCAAGGCCGAGGGCAAACATGACGAACAAATCTTCGAATTTATCACTTCGAGTTCTCTCATCATTTTGCTTAATCCTTTTTCTGTCTGTTTCATCTTTGCATGTAGAAGCTTTGAATGTTGGGCAAACTGAGTACGGGCCGACGGTGAAGAGAGAGGACAGGAGCTCACTCATTGAAACTGAATATGGAAGGATCTCAGCTGCTCAAGTCAAAGCTGGAACATCACGCCCTTATTATCTTCAGTTCATAACATTGGAGCCAAACTCACTTTTACTTCCAGCACTTCTCCACGCAGACATGGTATTCTATGTACACACAGGTACATTAAATATATAGAACAAATTAAAAATAAAAAAAAGAAACAAAAATCTAAATACCTATTCTAGTCCATTCAATGTTGGTGCTTTTTATTTCACAGCAATTGTGGTTTTAGAATCACGGAACCACAAATATTCTAATTTTAGTCAAAGTAAAAATTTGAAATGTGTGTGTAGGGAGTGGGAGGGTGCGTTGGGCTGATGAAGATGGCACGAGAAGTTTGAATATACGGCGAGGAGATGTTTACAGGCTGCAACCAGGGTCTATTTTCTATTTAGAGAGTGACTTAGAGCAGGAACGAGAGAGGCTTAGAATCCATGCCATTTTTGCTCATACTGAAGAAGAAACATATGTATTCTCTTTTTTCAACTGGCTATTTCAGTAATTAATTCTTTTTTTCTTTTTTCTTTTTATAATTTTGGGAGTAACTAATTGCCAAGTTAACTAATTGCATGTTCTTAAAGTGGATGCAGGAACCCTGGGTTGGGGCATACACTAGCATTAGTGATCTGATCCTAGGCTTTGATAAGAAAGTCCTGCAATCGGCTTTCAAGGTAATAATCCAATATGAAGATTCTGTTATAGCATATTGGAAAGCCCTGTTTTGCATCTCAATACTACAAAGCCCGAATCTATATCAAATTTGATTCTGGTAACCAGTTCTTGATTAAGTTCCTCGTCTTTTAGTTTGGGTACTGAGCTAATATCAAACTTGGTATGTCACTGTCAAGGTCTCTGAGGATGTGATAGGAGAACTTTTAAACGCAACAAGGCCAGCGCCTATGGTGCATGCATTGCCAAAGAAAGAGAAAGAGAAAGAAAAGGAGAAGAAGAAGAAGAAGAATGATTCCTTCTGGGAATTGGAAGCTCGATTCCTGAAAGCCTTTGTAGGTAGCAGTGGTGTCTCGGAAGCCATGAATCGCAAGAAAAAGAAACCAAGAGCATATAATATCCTTGATGCTGATCCAGATTTCAAGAATTGCAATGGGTGGAGCCTGACAGTGGATTGGAAAGACTTACGTTTATTGAAGGATTCAAATATTGGTATTTTCATGGTGAACTTGACAAAGGTAGGTTTCCCATAATGTCTTCAATTCATCATTCCTCTTAAAGAAAACACTAAATTTAACTTGTCACAGCTTGTAATCCTAACCAGTGAATTTGTGTTTCCTTCTAAGGGTTCGATGATGGGACCGCATTGGAACCCGATGGCTAATGAAATAGCAATAGTGCTTCATGGACAAGGAATGGTTCGGGTGGTTTGTCCAAGCACTGCAAAAAAATCCGAGTGCAAAAATATGAGGTTAAAGGTTGAGGAAGGAGATGTTTTTGCTGTACCTAGGTTCCATCCCATGGCTCAGATGTCCTTCAACAATGACTCATTTGTTTTCATGGGGTTCAGCACAACAAGAAGTAAAAATCATCCTCAATTCTTAGCGGGAAAGAGATCAGTCCTTCAAGCACTGGACAGAGAGATCTTGAGTGCATCGTTTAATGTGTCTAACACAACAATTGATCAACTTCTGTCTCAGCAGGCAGAATCAATCATATTAGATTGCACATCTTGCGCTGAGGAAGAGGAAAGCATAATGCAGGAAGAAATTAGAAGGGAGTGGGAGGAAGAGGAAGCTAGAAAGAGAGAGGAAGAAGCAAGAAAGAGGGAGGAAGAAGAAGCAAGAAAGAGAGAAGAGGAGGAAAGAAGAAAGAGGGAGGAAGAAGAAGAAGCAAGAAAGAGAAGGGAGGAAGAGGAAGCAAGAAAGAGAAGGGAGGAAGAGGAAGCAAGAAAGAGAAGGGAGGAAGAGGAAGCAAGAAAGAGAGAAGAGGAAGAAGAAGAAGCTAGAAAGAGAGAAGAGGAGGAGGAGGAAGCTAGAAAGAGAGAAGAGGAGGAAGAAGAAGCAAGAAAGAGGGAGGAAGAAGAAGCGAGAAAGAGAAGGGAGGAGGAGGAAGCTAGAAAGAGAGAAGAGGAGGAGGAAGAAGCTAGAAAGAGAGAAGAGGAGGAAGAGGCCAGAAGGAGAGAAGAAGAAGAAGAAGAAGCGCAGAGACAACAAGAAGAGGCTAGGAAGAGAGAGGAAGAGTGGGAGAGACAACAAGAAGCAGCCAGGCAGCAGGAGGAGGCTAAGAGAAGGCAAGAAGAAGAAGCGCAGAGAGAGCAAGAAGAAGCCCGGAGGCAAGAAGAAGAAAGGCAAAGGGGTAGGGAAGGAGAAGGAGAGGGGCCCTTTGGAACAGAAGTTGTGAGAGCAGAAATGAAGAGAAAAGTTCTAACAAAACTGTTGAAGACTTGATATGCGCCCCAACCTCAACAGTTACAGCACTCCATCACTTTGCATGCGGGTGCGAATAAAAACCTTTCTTCTTTACCCTTACAAGTTTTGCTGTGTTGAGCTTTCTCATCACCTGTTTTTTTATTGTCAATATAACATGCTTCTTCCATGTTTTTGTTTATATATTTTGGGAATAAAGAGCTCTTCTCTCTCTCTCTCTCTCTCTCGTATTTTCTTCTCTTGTTATAAACAAAATTATTTTCTTGTTTTGGCATTTAAAACTTTCAAGTGATCTTGAAACGGGCGCGGAAGAAGCTAATGTGCTAACAAAGAGTATACACTCTTTTTCCGGCACCAATCCTGCTTTCCTTCACATTTTTATAAACTAACTTGAGATTAATCTCAATATTGCTACGCGACTAAAGGTTTTAGATCCTCTTATCAAAACTTAATGCTTGACCACAAATTGATTTGAGAACAATTCGGGGGAAGAGTAACGCCATTCGGCGACTGAGGTGATTGTAAGGTGAGGATTTTAGTAGTACGCCAATTTTGTTTTCTAATTTTCAGATTTGATTCTCTAAATTACCGAGCTACTACTTGCTATTCTGCAGAACACATACCAGAAGACCGTGAAAAGTTTTACAAACTGCTGCTTGCAGAAGCTTTAAGCTACGTATGTTCACGCCTAAAGACTTGAAAATATGATTCCAAATAGAGAACAGGAGATCAATCAAGCATACGAGTTAATGATCGACCATTGTACGATTAATAGAAACAAAATCTCGGCAGAAAGCAGAAGCGTACTTGAATATGGAAGACCCTTGTCCCACATTCAAAATGTCATACGGAAATGCAGTTACCGCAAATTGCAGCTCTGACACGCTTCATTCTGCGGTTTATCAAGAAATAGCATGCCAACGTAAGATCAAGTTGCTTTGCTTTCAGAAACAACTGCTCTCAAAGACATGAAGCGGGTAGGAAAGAACAGTGTCAATCAGTGCGTACAAAAACATAATAAGATTGACTCATCAATTTGGTAGTAACCAGATTCTAGCCACCCAAAGTACGGTCTTGAGGAATTGAATGTATAGAACGTTTCCTTACACCATTGTACCTGATGCAAACAACTTCAATCATAAATTTGAAAACAATTTGATCAAATCCAGATACGAGGATTAAACAAGGACAGACCTGTGGTTCTGCAACATTAATGGGGATCAAAAACTTTGATCATCAAAAAATATAGTTGAAGCTCCGTTGGATACAGTTTTCTTTGTTAGGTTTCAATACGAAAAATAAAACTAGTTGTTTTCCCAAATCCACCAGCCACCATAAAGAATATGTAAACATAAGTTTTCTTTGTTAGGTTTCATTACGAAAAATAAAACTATTTGTCTTCCCAGAGCCACCAACCACCATAAAGATATGTGAACATATACAATGTCAATAACAGAAGCTAGTCAAGCGACTTCCTAGAAGGCATACTCAGACACTGGCCGGGGTACTTATATAAGACACGACAACAGTAATATCATCAAGCTTGCCACCATAGTAGCGGAAACCAGCATCTTGAGCAGAGGTTGAAAATGGTGTCTGCCTGTTCCTATCCTGTGCTCGTTGACGTGCCAAAGCTGCTATCTTCTGAGCTGTCACTTGGGGCCCTAAGCCAGCTCTTTGGGCATGAACAACAACAGCAGTAACCTCATTATTATATAAGTTGTCAAACAGTCCATCCGTTCCAGCAACAATAACATCACCAGGGGCAGCAGGAATTGTAAAAATCTGAGCACATCAATACAAAAGTATGGTTAAGTTTGTGATTTAACTTGTACCTATTTTGAAGAGTTTCACACGGCATACAGAAGGGAACCACAAGAATACTTGTTTCACAAGTTAAATAATAGTTGGTCTGAGGTATCAGCACATACTGACCTGACCAGAGCTGGGCAAATCACCAGTATCGCCACTCTCCAGTTGATACGTAAAATTGAAACCATGTTGTTGCACTGGGGATTGGAAGATTGTGCATCCATCTCTGATTACCATGAATCCACTGTCCCCCAGGTTAATTGCATGTATTCCCTATTGAAAGAAGTTAACAGGATGAACCCATGAGCTAATACATAATAAAATTTGCACTTCTAAAATAACATAGCATCTAAGTAGTTTGTAGGCCCTACACAAGCACAATGAAAGGGTAATGAGCACTGCTATTAAGCACCTGACACAAATAAATCAACACAGACAACTAACTCCTTGAGACGCTTCTTGCATCTTCACCTAAACTCAATTGTCCAGTATACTTCACATACCTTTTCCTTGCAGCAAAAAGATATGCAGCACTAGTTTAATTCAGTTCCATATAGTAAAAGGAAGGCCTCCAGTTATATTTAATAGGTATCAAATTCAAGCAGGTGTTTTGAGCTAGAAGGATTTCTGTTTCTGGAAGAGAGAGTAGGGTAGAAATTTTAAAGTCTTCACCACTGCAAATGGTAAAAAAATTCCGTCAAATACCCAAGGGAAAGGACTAGAAAGGCTCCTAAAGTTTCATAACTTCATAACATTTGAGATAGAAATAGAATAATTCTTAAACCAACTAAATCAGCCAGAAGTAGCACTTTCATTCAGCCAAAATTTCTGTAATCCGAAGCTGTTTACTAAGTAAAAAAAGTTTGATATAGTAAATTAGAATGTGCTTTCCTTGCAGATGCAGCCAAAAACACTTGGTCATCACAAAAGGATCTAAGAAATTTTTATATTCTATTACCTAAACTATAGTTTCCTCACAATCACTGTGAAAGGTTATGTTCCAATAGTAATAGTATGAAAAGGGGCGAGTGACTGACTAGTGAAATGTCAAACTACAAACCTTGCTTGTGAGGGTGATGATGCAGGCCGTTGATGAACCCTTGGCCTTTGTGTTACAGTGAGCCTTCTCCAACACCCTGGCAGGGTCAACAGCGCCATTGGGCTCCTCTTGAATAGCTCTCACTGAGTGAGACATAAGTTCACGGGCAAATTCTCCTGCATCAACACCAACATCTGCCCAGCCACCTACGCCATCAGCCACACCAATGGCTTGTGCATCTGCACAAATAAAGTGAGCATCTTCCCCGCCAGTTTCTTCTTTAGCTGGATGAGGCAGGTAACATGATCCAGAAAATAGCTTCAAGGTTCTTTCCCCTGGAATAGTTCTGAAGCAAATGCCAAAATAAAAATTTTTTTTTTTGGGAGTGCTTACACATTATATGATAAGAAGTCTACTAGGACCCACCTACATTAAGGCCGCCTATATGACACAGGAGTGTCTAATTACATGGAGCTGGAAATAGAACTTAATGAACTGCACTTAATCACATTAAGAAATTAAAAGTTCTAGAGAATGATAAAGTCAAAAGAAAGGAGTCAGGTAGTAGTTGGTTGTTTTATGCATTTATTATAGTAGCTGTATTTTGCTGTTGCATTTATTACGTTTCGGTAGCAGCTGTAAGTTGCAGAACAGTGTCTTAGTCTTTACTGTCATTAATTATGTAACCCTCAACTACTTAGTTTGAATTTTGTAAATCGTCATCCCATATGGTCTATAAATACCATGGGATTGCAGGGAGAAAAGGGAGTTGAGTTTTAAAATACTTGAAACCTTGGGAGATTTCTCTTGTGAGAGTTTTTTCATTAAACTCTGTATTTCTTGGGTGACTTTTTTAGAGTGGTGAGTTGAGAGCCCTGTATCTCTTGTAAGATTCATTGGGTGGTGAATTATTTTATATCCCATTGTTTTCCTCCTGAGTGGTGAGCTTTTCTTTGCATCTCTTTCACTTTATCAGTGTTTGAGTTTATTTTAATAAAAGCGGTGTGTTTTGTTTTATTCTTCCTATCTCATTGTACTCTCTTTTAAACTCTTGAGCTTGCGTCACTATAGTGAGCCTAGATATCTACACCCAATGAGAGAGTAGGCAACTCCCATAAAGGAGAGAATCGACCCCCACAATACAGGGGGAGACTTGTATCTCTATGTTCAAGGTTGAGGTTGAAGGTAGAGAGGTGAGAACCACAAGGAAAAATGGTGGTTCTCGCCAAAGAAAAAAGGCTGGTAAGAGATGAACTACATAAACTTAAATGGAAATTTATGAGCGAAGTCTGCTCCAGAGAGACATAACCCACTTATTCTAGTTCTAACAGGCCTGTTTCTCAATAACTAAAATCAACTAAAGTTTGTTGCAATCCTTTGCACGAAAATAGTTTAAGAATACAGTAAAAGACATCTCATCAGCAATTACTTTCAGTAAGCCCAAGAAATAAAAGATGATTCTCCAATAAAACATCAAGAAAACAACTAAAAGCAACGGAGAAAACTGAACCAAAACAAACAGAAGGTGAGAGCACATACTGGTCAGGTGCAACAGAGGAATGCCCAAGCTGTTCATCACGAGAACCTCCATCAAATGAAACATCATGAGCAGACCCGGCAGAGAAACACACAGAAGACAAGGTGTGAATACTTTTCAACCACAGCCCACGACCATGTACATTAGAGTTGAAATTCCTTCTCACAGAATCAAACATAAAATATCCACAAACAAGCCCATTACTTGGTGATTCCAGTTTCCTCAAACTCACCCGAGCTTTTTGGAAACTACTCCGACTTCTATCGTTGAAATAAACACCACTAGGTTTTGCAAACTCTATGGCATTACCACAATTTGCAACTAAATCATCAAAGTAAACATCTCCAAAAACAGCTTTAGTACCAGAGGCCGCCATAGAACTCCTCTTAGAAAAGCTGCTTAGACTGCAATCCGTGGTCTTGGATAACAACTGAATCGAATACGGCAAAAAATCAGACGACTCAGAACTACCAAACAAGAGCTTTCTTTGTCCAAGAACTAAACTTTTCGGATTACACACTCTCCTAAAACCAGAACAGACAGTAGGGTTCAGTTTGGTTAGAACACCAGCAGGCATTTTAGGCCAAAACACAAAATACCTCAAATTCAACTACTCTCTTAAAGAATATCCAATCTTGAATAGCAATCTAACAGCCTAAATTTCATTACTTTCTACAACCAAGAAACCTGTAGATAAACAAAATGTAAACTTTTTTAACTTAGATTAACTTTAAAAAAAAAATTGCAAATGCTATCCACAGAGATGAAATACAATTAGTGAGCGGATTGAATTAAAAAACGCAGTGTTTAAAATCGCACCTTTTTCAGCTGGGTTTAGTCGGTGCAATTGATTGATAAAGGAACCCTAAATAAAGTGTCCATTTTGATAGGAGAAAAAATGATTGATAGGGGAGAGCTTGGAAAAGAGAACTACTTGTATTAATCGATTGGATTAGATTGTCCTCGGACGCTCTGTCTCTAACAAATCCGTTTCTGTGAAATACAAAGCTCGCGAAAGGTTCACTTATTGCAAGAATACAGAATTAGAATCCAAATCCATATCCACCATTTTAATTTTATGGACTGACCATTTATCTGACTAAAATGACCCTATTGTTTTAGGTAGTGGAATGCAGTTTGTTGCTGTCGTTTTGAAACCAGGCTATGGTTTTTTAGGATTGATAATTTTTACAAGCACGTCACATTATCAATTGTTCCAGCTATTTTTTTTTTTTTAAAGAATTGCTCCAGCTATTTAAATTGTGTGAGAACTGTTTTCTTTTATGTATATAATTATTTTTTAATTAAAATTGTAAAACCAAATACTATGGTTTTTAAGTATAAACACTTTTGATTAGTATTAAAATAATTTTAAATAATCATAATAGAAAAGAAAAGGATATCAAATTGGAAATGTTACTGTTTTTTTGCATAAAGCCCAATGAGCATTTTTCGTATTTTATTTATGAGCAATATTATCTATATAATATTAACATATAAAATTTACATTTTAAATAATACAATGTTTGATATGTTAATTATTAATTGATATTATATAATTATTATATTAATAAAAAAAAGTTAATAATTAATAATCCATCAATATAGTACTAAAAAAAATACTAAATAAATAAATCGACTTTTAACTTTAAGTAATGTTATAGAATCAAGAGCCCTTCCAAATGTGAAGACCGAAGTTATATGTTACGTGTTCTTTTTATGATGCCAGTGAAAGCAAAAACAATTTTGTGTCAAATGTAATGATTTTGGAGATGTCCAAAGCATTAAACGACAATAATTCATCCAACTCATCGTTGTAAAAGGAAGAAAATATATGTTAGCACAGTGGTTTCGTTCTTCCCTTCGACTCAGCTAAGATGTAAAAAGTATGAATCTCAAATGAAATCTATTTAAAGAATCATCAAAAACGATTCTCATGGATCTCATTGACAAATGACAAAAAGTTTTGGCAGACGATGTATATAAGCAGATGTTGCACAAAAGGGTAACCAAAATATGTTGAAAGTTTTTGGAAAACTTTTGAAAATGATATTTTTTTAAGTAAAAATTTATTTTAATCTTTTAACCCATTTTTAAAATTTATTAGTCAAACATTTAATTTTTTGATCATTTTATCTTTGAAGCATTTTTTGTATCTCTCTTACAAATTATTTAAAATTTTTATTTAAAACACACTTTAAAATTAGTTAAAATGAGTACATTTAAAATAGTATAAGTTAAAAATTAATAAATTTAATTAAAATTATTGAAAAACAATAAAAATAGACAAAATCAAATAAAAAAACAAGAAAGAAGAAGTCTTCCTCACGCCCATTCTCTCAGTGTAGGAAGGGCGCAAAGAATTTTGGTTATGCCTATTATTTTGGTCCTAATTTTATTGTTAATAATGATAATTTCATTTATTTATTATTATTTTTTATTAATAAAGATTAGTTAAATAATTTTTTATTATAAAAATTTATAAAATTTAAATAATAACTATTTTTAAACATTTCTCAATGTTTTTTAACTCATAAGTGGAAGACCGGTAGGAGGTGAATGTAAAAAATTTTGCATTTTACCTTAACCATTATTTCAAAAAAAAAATGTATTAGAAAGTGCCCCAAGGCAAGAGAGCTCTGATGATAAACTTTTGAGCCCAATTAGGCCTTTTTGTGCAATTATTTCTGTTATGAACAGAGGCCAATTCATCTTTCCTATTAGGCCTTGACATTTATCAGCATCAGATGAATTTGTCAAGTAAACCCATAGAGCCCAATTGCAAAGAACAAACTTCTGTCAATTTCGAAGGCACATCGACTATTAACCCACGTCTCATTTGGACATTAACTTGTAGCCCAGACAAGATTGGTCTGTAATGCACCATATTTGACCTTTTTGCAAGAAGACTTTTCTACTAACTCGTATGATTCTATTGGTGATGATGCACTTAACTTCGATGGCTGGATATAATTAAGGATAACATAGAACGTTTCATTCAAGAATGCAACATTTTTTGGCAGGCATACAGGGGACCGTGGCAATGAAGTTCTTTCCTTCTAGCTGATCTGCAGTAACCAAAATACTGTAAGTTTCCATTTGGTATTGTGATATTGTGACTTTGAAATCAAAGTGGCAGTAAATACCAAGTAAAAATAGTTTCAGTATATACTTAGTAATTAATATTTATCCAAAACTTTTAATTGTTGAGCTTTTTTAAATTAAGTAGGAGCACAATAATATTAATGGAATCCTAAGCCTGCTAAGGAGTTAGCATCATAAATGAGTTATATGTTAAAGGGTATTTGTGCATTCCCCATCTGCTATCTACGGCAGTAATGTTAGCATCAGCCACCTCAAACAAATGTTCCATGTTGATAGGTGCATGCATTTATGAATCTGGGATGTCTTTACTTTAGCAACATAGACAGTACCCACATCTGCAGAAGATTAAATGAAAGAAACTCCGATCAGCCTCGAACGCACAAAATATCTAAACTGGGGAATTAAGGATAGTTGTTAATTTGAGTTGTGGGTATTAGTTGAATTAGTTAACTCTATATTTATTAAATTTAGAGTTTGATTTTGTATATTACGAAATAATAAAAAAAAAAAGTGTGTTGTAGGAGAGTGTGTATTGTACACTTAAAAAAAAGTTAAATTTTAATTTAATAATTAAAACTATTACAATTCACAACATTTAGGGCAGGTGGAGAGGGGACCAGTATGATGACCAATAGAACTATAAGCATCTAAACACGGCGGACCTACCCTTGAATTTTCTCATGCTTTTCCAAGTCTCGTGATGTTGTGAAGCCAATACTTAATTACTTACCTGCCAAATATTCACCAGTAAAAGCTTAGAGATTCACAACATATTTCTGCTAATGCATATCGATTATACAAACATGAAAATGTTGGGTTGTGCACTTAAAAAAAACTTTAAGAGCTTTTATTTATAAATAAAATAAAAAAGTTATATGATTCAATAATAAATAAGAATGTTTATAATAAATAATGGTATTTTAATTTTTTTTATTAATTTATAAAGATTTATCAGATTATAAAATATTTTATAAGAGATTATCAAATAATACAGTAATGGATGAGTTCTCAAATGATCTAGTGTCAAGGTGTTAGAGTTTTTGAGTTTGGTGTTGTGGTGCTGAGTAGTTAGCATTGTAGCTCCCAAACCTAGAAAAGTCTCATTCGTATGTTCTAAGTGACTTATTGCTTTCGACTTTCTATTTTACTCTATTTCTCGTCCTTCTAATATATTCTTAACCTCGTATCGACTCGTCATTGATCTCAAACTCTAATTATGTTCAAATACGATTTTGAATCACCAATTCTAACAAACTCCTTATTAATTCAAAATCTATTAAAAAGCTTTTTAGAATCTATCTATACTAACGCTCTATCACTTAGCCTTAACTTCAGTTAAGTCTTTACTCAAATTTAACTTCTCAAGGGCTTGTGACTTTAATTTTCAAATATACGTATATGATAGGGGCGTAAAAGTACTATTATTATTTGTACTCAATTTTTGTATTTTACTCCAAAACATAACTATTTGGCTATTTAATTGTGATTTTTTTATCATAAATAGATGCACAATGGAAAATGTGACATATAGGAACAAATGGAAGGTGAATCGGACGTCAAACGAAGAAGTTACGCTCAAAATACGAAAGGGGCACTAGGACTAAGCGCCGCAGCGTCCAGCAACTGAGCACCGCGGCGCTTGTGGTGGTGAACAGTGTCTGGGGAACAGTATTTTGCTACATTAACCTGTATACAGTATTTTGCTACAGTAACTTGCGAACAGTGTTTTAAAGAAAAAAAACTTATAAATAGAAAGCCAAAAATCCTAGTAGGAGGAGGGAAGAGAGGAGAAAAAAAGAGAAAAGAGGCAAAAACTTTGAGAGATAATTCATAACACAAGATCAAAAATCAAAGCCAAAGATTGAAGAACCAAGATCAAGATTCAAGCTTCAAGTTAAGATTGAGGGAGAAGCACATCAAGGAATCACTTTGATTAGTTTTTCTTCTCTTTCTTTATCATTATACTCTTATTCTTGTTGATCTTTATGAATTGATTTGATACTTTTGATTTTGTGATGGGTTAATTTGTTCATCTAGGGTTAGACTATATAAACCTAGTATGGATTTGGATTGTGTCAAATTTTAGTTTATGAACTTAATAAATTCAATTGATTCATTTTATCTTGTGTTTAATGCTTTCATTATACCTGATCAATATTATGAATGATTGAGGAACCATGATGAACTCGACGAAGGGATTCATGTGTTTAGCCTATGGTAGTTTGATGCATGATCATAGGATAACAACTATAAGTTCCATCTAGGATAGACATATACCTAGGTGGTATGTATGGTATAATTTAGACTTGATCTTGATGAATTACATTCTCATTTGATTACCATAGACATATAGGTAATTGTTAGAATGCATAATATAGTTACTTGACCATCGACAGAGGCTTGTGATGAGATTAGTGTCTAAGTCAATCAATTGGTATTAAGGGACTAACTAAGTGGTTAATGAATCCAATGAAATACTAGGGGATGAGTCAAAACCCTAGATTATCTTTATTTGTAAATTCTACTCTTTATTTTTGTTTAGTTAATTGAAAGAATTAGATTAATTAAATAAATTTCATATTGTGATTTTCTGAATAAAAGTTAAGTAGATATAATTTTAGTACTTGATTTATAGAATGAGATTGCATAGTCCCTGTGGGATCGATATCTGGACCTTAAATCCTATATTACTTGATATGATAGCGTGCACTTGCGCTTAGCTACTATAGCACAACAAATCAGTATACATCTTGCCTCAAGCAGCATTCGTATTATGATCTCTAATGTCACTCTTGACTCCATCACAATACCTCGGTGGTTGAATATTCTCTCTGTCAGCAACATCTTTACCATACATTCTCTTTCTACCTCTATCACCTTGTGAGCTAATCTCTAATGCTACCTCTTTTGGAAGTTATTGTTATGACATTCATAACGTAACAAAATAGAAAACAAAAATTCTTTAATCTTTTTCTTCACCGATAAAAAATACTTTTTATTTTAGGATCTTATGACTATATAAATTTGATGTTAAAATAAATAAAAATTAACAGGAACAAAAATATACCTGAATACAAGTTAGGTTTTCTTCTACTAAAAGATTCCAAATCAAGTCTTTTGTTCTACAGTGAGAGGAAGAGTGTGCTTCCTGTTTTTTCTTCTCTAAAGAAAAAATATGTATTCGGTGTGTTTTACTTATTTTTATGTAAGTCTCTTATTTTAGACTAATCTTCTCTTTTTAAAATAATAATTTAATTATAACATTTATCAATTAAATTATTATCTATTAAAAAGATGCCTAATTAATATAAATCACATAAAGTCCTACTCTTTGTTATTAACATGTAATATCTAACAATTGAGCATTATTAGAATTATAAAATTAATGAACTTTTAGTCTTTTATAAAAAGGAAAACACTTCATTAATATAAATTTTCTTTGATAATTTCAAAATTATTCTTAAGATTTTACTTATTTAATTTCTTCAATTAAATATTTAATTATATTTGGATAAGATATTATCTATATTAATTAATTCTTAATTAATTAATTTTATCCAAATATAAAATATACGTATTTGAAAATTATTTTTTGTACACAAACAATTTGTATAATAACACAATCATTTTTTAATTGTTCATTATAATAACGAAAGAGGTGGTATTGGAAACATATAGACCTACAATTTTAAGCTCCAATAAATTTTGAATACATAGTTAAACTCTTTAATTAATTGATTCAATTTATTAATTCCAGTGTTATTCCACTAAAAATCTAGAATTGTACTTTTAAAATTGTAGATATAATTTACTCAGAAAACTTAGAGCAGTTAATTGATTTAATCACTACATGCAATTCAACCTTCCATAAATTGTTCATAATTAGAGTTAAGTTAATTACCGTTTTATCTCTCTAATTACTTCTTTATCTTTAAGTACCATTAATTCACCAGTGAATAGTTAATTTGTAACATTATTATAAATTGAGCGCTCTAACCGTTCAGTTCTAGAATTAACCCTTATTAGAACATTCTTTCTAACTTTCGTTAGGTATAAATAGATTTCATATCTCTAAATTATATTCTCATTCATTTATCTCACTATGCCACTAAAATATAAATTTTTAGCTTGTTCTTTAGACAAACAGTAACGAGTATTTTAAATGACATAATAATACAAATAGGAGTTTATGATCACTCAAGATTAAGGTTAATCTGCATATGATCATTAGTTGACATTATTTGAATTCTTAATTAATAACGGTATTTTACATAAGAATTCAAACTACATCTGATCCAGTCCTATATAGTCATATTATATAAAGTGTCTCAACCATAATGTTACTATATTAGTGATCCAGATAAAATCAATGCATTATAAATGTAGATGGATCGCACTAGTAATATTTAATTAAAGATCATAAACTTTAATTAATTTATTACAAACTTTTTCTATTTATTATCCATAACTTTAATCTTCTTGTATATAACAATTATATACTAAAGTTATGGTCACATAAATAAATAAAAAAATTTCAGATACTTATGTCATGAAATTATGAACATTTTGCAACTTTATTAATTTTATAAAAATAGTACACGTATATGCATTTAGGGCACTATCCCTAATAACCTCAAAGTTTGCATTCTCTTAACAATCCATGTTGAGCCAACTATAGTATTTCCATCAAGCACATATAACGCTTTATGCTTCTCACCCATCATTTTTACTATAGATCATTTCACCAATTCTAGTATTCTTTTTTTGCTTTAAATGAACATCCCATTTTATCTAGTAGTCCTAAGGATATTTAGTTCCTCTTAACTTCATGAACATATCTTCACTAAGTAATTCCCTCCATTTATCATCATGTAGCCTTTTTTTTATATTACTAATTTTATGACTTCACAAGCTATATCACTATTCATTAATACTTTGTCATCCCTAATGGATCTATAATTGGTAAATAGGGACCTATCAGTGCACATATAATAATTACAACCAAAATCAAGTATTCATTTACCAATATACTTTCCATCAGAAACTATTAAGAATTCTACAATCTCGTAGTCCTCCTCACAAACTATTGCAGCGTCTTCACTCTTCTTCTTTTCTAGACAATCCCTCATCAAGTCCCTTCTTTCTTACAAATATAGCACCTCTTAAATATGCCCTTGACTAATTGTTTTTCCTATCTCTATACTCAGTCGTTCCCTTGTAATCAACCTTGTTGCACTACTGAACTCTAATATTTTTTCTAATTCTTTTAAGTTCAACAAGACTTTAACATCATTCATTGTTAAAATTTCTCTGCCATACATAAAATTATCCATAAAATATTCATAACTCAGAGGTAAAGAACACAACAAGATGATTTTCTTATGTCAATCATCTTGAAATCTATGATAATCTTGTTGAAAACGTATGCAGTCTTTAATTAAAGTTCCTTCAACCATAAACAACTGATGCAAATTCTTTTTGACATATAGACGATTTGTCAAGGACTTTGTTATATAAAGGGCGTCAAGCTTCTTCCAATGACTAATTGTAGTTTTCTCTTTACTTACCTCCTTTTAAACTCCATCATTTAATGACAAAACTATGATATTATGGGCTTTCTTTTGAATGATTTTTCCATTTGATTTAGATCCAAATGTCGCAGGTTTTTTCTTTTTACTAATTATTGCTTGAGTCTCTTTAAGAGCTTAATCTAACTCTTGACCTATCAGTAAAGTTATAACCTTTATCATTCACATATTGAAGTCATTATACCTCTTGAACTGTTCAACTTCATACTTGTGATTCATTATAGTTGAACAATCTATATTATGATATACCACTGAGGTATTGACCTTGATTTTGATACTAATTTATTGAAATTTTTCAGCGTGAACTTTAAAAAAATCTTAAGCCTATGAGGAAGACTTCACTCATAAGCAAAACAAGAATAAAAAAATATTACACAAAGAAATAAACAATCACACACAAAGGCATAAGAAATTTACGTTATTCAGGAACAAATACCTACGTTTATGATGAATCACGAGATCCTAACTTCTTTTATTAATTCATAAAGAACTCTTAAATCAAAAAAATCTCTCATAATAGATTATCAAGGAATATAATAATAGACGAGCTCTCAAATGATTTATCAGTACTTTGTTGTACACACAGTACTTAAACACTCTATTTGAACACCCAACTCTCGAGCACTTTCTAACTTTTTATCTCTCTCTTAGAGTTTCTTTTTTAATACTTAATTATTCTAAAGGATTACAAAAGTTTATATAGGCTTTAAAACGTCAATAGAAATCTTATTTCTAGTTGAAATAAGAATTCTCATTTTTTTTAAAAGTCTAAAACTGATTTAAACTAATTAAAACATCTTAAAACAATGAACTGCTAAAAATAGGCACTGTGACGATCTAGATTTAGTACTGTAGCACCATTAAGGCTGCGCTGCAGCATTGAAGTTTTTGAGTTTGACGTTATGGCACTAAATAGCTAGCGCTCAGGTTTAAGAAAGTCTCATTTGTTTGTTTTGAGTCTCTCCTTATTTTCAACTTTTTATTTCACTCATTTTCTCATTTATCTAATGCATCATTGACTTTGTGTCAATTATTTATTGATCTTCAACTCAAAATTATACTCAAACATATATTTAAATCACCTCATTTGACAAATTTGAAATAAGCTGCAAGAACCCACAATAAATGCCAAGTACAATCACATGCTCCTGGAAGTGTTATGCAGGCAGGACCATGAAAATTCAAAACCAGCAAATAACCCTCTGGGGCTGTTCTCTGACGAATTGCATGCCCGTTGGCTGGATTATTATCAACAAGCTCATCTTCCACGTGTTGGTACTATGCACATCAGAAAAAATTGATACGAGAGTGATGAGTAAAGGAAGCAACACTTAAATAATTTGATTACCAGCGGATTGATTTGTGACAATTGTTGGCTCTGGGGACCCTGCATTTACTGTCACAACACTTGATATCTTGCTTAGTTTTGTTATTGTTGGAAAATTGGTGATTCAACAATTTTGATTGGACAAGAATTGAGATGAATACCAAAGTGGAGAGTTACAAGAAGTCTAGAACGTGTGGGACACGTATGGAGAAGTCTAGGACGTGTGGGACACGAAAGGGGAAGTGAAACGGGACTCAAAGACGCGAAGAAAAAGAAGAAATCGCGGGGAGCTTCCAGCGCCGCAGCGCTGAACGCGAGAAGGTCCAGCGCCGCAGCGCTGGGTACTCAGCGCCGCAGCGCTGGACGTGAGAAGAGCCAATGCTGCGGCGCCCAGGGACGAGCGCCACAGTGCCAGAACGCGTGGAGAAGTCTGTTTTGGCTCGGGATTTCAAGTTTTGGGAAGTTTTGGACTTCCAAAACAAGTGGACTCTTACTCCAACAAGGAATAGGGTTTGTAGGCACGAAATATACCATATATAAACACTTGTAAACCATTGTTTAAAGTTAAGCATCTAAGGTTTCAAGATGTAACCATAAGAGAGAATAGAGGAGCTAGGTAGGCACTAAGTGCATGGTGCACTAGGGTGTAACCTTGGGGGGTGTTTTCTTCTTTAGGTTCTTTGAGTGAATAAAAGAGAAACACCATAGATCCTTTAGGCTTAGATGCTCGGGCTATTCTTGTGTTTCTTGTAAAAATCTCTTATGAGGAGATACGAAGAGGTCTTAGAGAGTCATAATGATCAAGGGTAGATGCTTAGAGGTCTCTATGGGAGATATTAAGGGGTCTTGTGGGATCATTGATGATGTAAGAAGATACTTTGTGATCTATTTCAATGGGAAGAAGCTGAATCATGGATCCTCTGTGGACGTAGGCAATTTGGGCCGAACCACGTATATCTTGTATCTTGTGATTGGTTTGTTTTCTTTATCTTTATTGGTGTATTAATCTTATGTGTTTTTACTTATGATGTGAGTTATGATTTTTCGCTGTGCATAGAATATCAAAATTATGACTTAATTGATGTCATAGAGGTGTTAAATTAAAATGCACGACTTAATATCCCCCAACAATTATTGAGGTTTTAATCGGCATTGCAACTTAAGTTCAAGGATTGCTTATGACGAGATCAAAATAATTCATAAGCTAAAAATAAGATGCACCATCTCAGGAAGCGATTTGTTTCCAGGGTATGCATGATAACAATCGACACATAAGCATAGCAATTTCATTAAAAAATTAGCCTTCTAATGATTGCTAAATGGCCGATAAGTGATATTTCTGGTGCAATGGCAGGCTGGTGTAATCACTTTGAAGTCATCCCCCAAATGATAATTTGAAAAAATAGCCAGCCAATTCTGTCAAAAACGCCTCTTTGTCTCGACTGCTGAGATATCAAAATCACCAGTGAGGTGACAATAGAAGACATTAATTTGAAGTGGTTTTCCAAGTACAAATGAAAAGGAGTACTGATGACTTTTCATCTATAGGGACTTTGTAGTACCTATATTTGTGCTATATGTTTGAATCAAGCAAGTCACCTTAAGATCATGATATCATGTAACACCTACATTAATTGTCAATAAAAGAAGGAACGTGAAAATGTTCATAGTTTCTACCCAGATTGACATCTTATCTTTTCAATTTTACATGCATATTGAAGCTAATAAGCAATATGTTTCTTACCAGAATTTATGTCAACAAACTCCATATTTATTAGTCGAGAGAAGCTGCTGGTAGCATTCATAATGCAATGTACAAGACAAGTTTGTGCATTTAATCCAATCACAGGAGATTTAGGTCGGTTTACTGCCAGTCACTGTGTTGTGGGTCGCCACTAGACTCTAGACTCGCAAATTAAGGATCTGTTTAGTGTTTGGAATGAAGGGATTTTTTAGTTACTATATTCACCCACTGTCAAGGTGTTTATTAAATAACTAATTTCTTTTATTTCACAATTAATATTTGTATTTTAACTTCAAAATTATAATATTTTATTATCAAATGGATCGTAAATCTCATCTAATATTTTTAAAAAAAAACAAAACTAACAATTGCACTCAACAAATGTTTTAACTTGTAGGATTTGTAAATGTAGAAGAAACTCCAAGGACCCATCACAGTGACAGAATGCATTTGGTAATCTCCAAGGAGAATGATATAAGATTACATGGACTTTTGCACATATAATGAAGTAATTAATCGTTTTATATTTAATTTAATTTTCATTTACTGTTTCCTGAAAATATGAAAATAAATACTGCAAAAACGCATTTTCATATTTTCAGAATACCAAAATCCAGAACATTAACTTAATTTTTAAAACCAGCATTCGGAAAATTATATCAAGACACGTTTATGAGACACTTACAGAGATTTATTTGACTGTTTTCTTTTATATATTATATATATAGACGTTTGAATAATTTCTATTTCAGCAGCCAACTAAATGTACATGTGCATGGCTCTGTCTTGGGGGATCATTTATGTGAAGCTTCGTCATCTTAGCTGTCGTGGTTCTATATATGGTACTGGTAGTAAGTGAGTATCTAAATCTAATTAACAAGCGTGTTATCAATTATAAATAGAATTTACCTCTCATTTTTATTATAATAAAACAATCATAAAAAAAAAAATTTGAGACAAATCTTTTGAGAATTGTACGTAGTTTATTAATTTTGTCCTTTTGTTTATTATTTCTTAAGAACTTGCTGGCAGTAAGGGGGATATTCTCATTGGACGCCATAGCCCATAGCTGACAGCTGACCATCCAATTTTCTCAGAAAAACCCTTCTCTCCTTTAGAGTTTTGACATCACATCTCTTTAAATTATCATCACCGGAACTTTGGTTCATTAAATTAATATTAAAATTATGCAATAAACAAGCAGACAAACGAACGTGGACTCCAAGAAAAAGACAAAGCCAAATACGTAAGATGACTGGCGTCCAAAATGTTCCATATCCTGAAAGCAAGAAAAACGACAAAAAGTAAAAGACAAACTCCAATAAAGGCCCTTAACAATTAACCCTTTTCTTTTCCCATAATTACAGAACAAGGTCCTTGTGCCATGGATTCCACTGTTTTACGTTTTGAATTAATTAAATATTGTGACATCACTCATTAGCACAGCATTGAAATGCATATGAATATCCTCGTTTCATTTTCTTCTCCCTCAGTTTCGGCAATGGAGTAAAACTCTTCAGTGTATGGTTTATTTTCTTTACTGTGGTCCTGGTCCAGTACAGTCCAGGCCAGGCCAATTGTGGAACCAATAAGTAATTCCGACGGCAAAGCAATTACTTCTTTCTTATCCCGACGGAAAAGGGTAAAAAATCTCATGGTGTTGTTTTTCGCTCATGAAAAACAAGGAGACAGAAGCATCAACAGAGATGGCAATATCCAATAAAACAATAAGCGGATGCACTTTCCTGGAAAACGACGTTAATGAAGTCCTGTGCTGGAATCCATGTAACAAAGTGCAAGTGAGAGAGCGAGCGAGCATCTTCCACTATAATTTCAAGTGTTATTGGTGTTCTCTATCTGGATTGCATGTCAACGACTTTGTACGCACCCAGGCTCTTTTCACCTCTAATTAGTCTTAATCCACCATGTAACACTTACCAAGAAACACGATGAATTATTGACAAACATGTCATTTTATATTCCAGTATCTGTAAGTAGGGGAAATAGCATGATGTTATTACTTGAAGCTTATCCACACAACTGAATTCACCATGGCATCTGAACTGACGCAATAAACATGGGTCTCTGCTTTCCAGCGACAATTTGTACAAGCATAGTCAGAAAGCTCGATCAATCACCATTTCTTTTTGTTTATGTTTGGGTATGTGAAATGCACCAGTAAGGAATGAAACCTCAAACAACGCCGTAATTTTTATGAACATTCATTCAATTGATTTAGATTTCAAACATCATAATAGATCCAAGGTTGATAGGATCCAACAAGTGGAACCTTGACCTTTACAACTACTAGTTTCGACTTACACATTATATTCTGCCAAAAGCTATACACCAAAATGGTGATGGCTCTATCCACTGTGTTGTTGTCTACACAGCAGTTATAGCAGTTCTTCAACCTAACACAATGAACTTAAGAAACGTATATTCATTCACCAATTGGCCCACATACAAGGATGCGTTGCCGATCCCTTCTGTAGCCTCAGCAAAATCTTACCATCTTGTACTTTGGTGCAAAATATACTAACAACTCAAGAGGCCCCCACTACTCATCTCTTGATTTTAATTTTGAATGTAATCTAAACATCCAAAACCATATGCTTATTGCTCAAGCCATTGAGGCAGCACAACAAAAAGACCCAGCTGCCACTGATAGCTTGATCTCACTTCTACTACAACATTTCTTTTACTTCTTACCACTTTTCCTTTAGCAGCTCCCAATAGTACCCCTATACAATTTACATCTTCCCCGAATCAATGGAGATGTACACAAAATTCTACTCCCAACCATGTCAAGAGCTATGAGCTACTTCCTACATCTTTGCCAGCAATCTCTCCTCCTCCAAAAGATGCCCTTGCTGCTGCTGCCACATCATGGCCGCCACTAACGGATGTAATTAAACCCGATAGACCATTACTAGGGGTGGCAACACAAGCAGCCATCCCCAATCCAAGAAAATCTAGAGTAGGGTGCTTGGGACGAAACACGGAAGGTGTCCCCATCATCAATTCCTTCAGTCCAAAACTACTATCACAAGGCAGCCCAAGTCCAAGCCCTGCATTCTCAGCATCAATTGGCCTGTTACCCCAACGAGTACTGTCTTGCTGAGCAGCAGAGGATGATGAGATAGCCAGCCCACGAAGCAATGAAGCATTAGACGCTGTGGCACCCATCTGAGCAGCCTTTTGAAGTAGTGCAGTAGCAGACATAGCTGGCTGTGGTGGCGGTCCATATTGCCTACGTTCTTGTCCAGAACTACCAAATATTGGTGTAGCAGGGTTGGTTGCGAGACACAATGAAATAGGTTCCATAGTTGCCGATGAAGCTACTTCAGTTGGGCGATCTAAAGGTCTTGCCATGCATCTCAGCAAGTCAGAGAATGCAGGATTCTGAGCAGGTTGCACGTTCCCCGAAGCAGTTGAGGAAGCAAATAAGCTTGCAAATAGAGTGCTATTTTTATTTCCACTGCTGCTTGAACTGCTGCTGCTGCTGCTACAGCTTCCATTTAAACCACCAATTGGAGCGGCTTCTTGGGCCAGTTGTGGGGGATTTTCTGCCAATTCTGTAAACAACCCCAAAAATAAATAAAAACGGAAAACATTATTGGAACTACCTTTCTCCAAACCCACTTCTTTAAGCACACAGAAAAGGAAAGTTGTGTTTTTCTTTACAGAGAACTTAAAATGAAAAGGCAGAATCACTAACTGATTTCTTACATACCACTTCGCTACTTAACATCATAAACAATTCCTTATCAAGATTAAAAACTTGCATCTTTATCACAAAAAAAAGTTATGACAGAAATTACTCGAAGAAGCTCGTTTGTGTTTATCCAATTTCTCCATGTTTAGTCACCAATTCTACAGTGCAATAAATACATTCGGATAACAACAAATATCAGCAACAGACAAAAACTACTACAATCCAAGATCTATGACAGGATGAGATAGAGAAAGAACAGAGATTTTCCCGGTTCATTTTCACCCCCAAAAAAATCGAATACGACAAAATAAATCAAGGAAATAGAAATTTCCAATTTTGGCTTTATATTTTACCTGAACTCCGAACCACCGAAACCGAGGAAGATGCTGCACCAGTGGACTTCGGAGCTGGGGCTGGAGCTGGATCTGTAGCAGGGGACGGAGCGACCGTTGGCAGCGGTGCTGGGGTAGAAGACTCGGCACGCTGAACATTCGGGTCGGGTTCTGGGTCCGAATTCACATCTCCCTCTCTCTGATTTGTTGGCTCAGTCCGAGTTCTAGCGGTCTCCTTCGTCAGCATATCACAGAAGGCCCTGTGAGTGATAAAGCTGTCCCTCCTACAAGGAATAATAAAAAAAACCCAAATCACTAAAAATCTAAACAAATTTTACAAACCAAATATGGATTTTTTTTTTGTTTCTCGAACCTGGAAAACAGAGACCCACAATCGCATTTGTATTCTCTCGTGCCACAAACTTTGGAGTGTGCTTTGTAATCAGACTGCACGGCATATTTCTTGGAACACTTCTCGCATTTCCACTTCTTCTCTCCGTGCTTCCTGCAAAAGTGCTTTTTGATTCCAGTAAGATCACCAAGAGCTCTAGTGGGATCGTGGTGGACACACGTGACCTCTGGACACACATAAACTCTCTTCTTGACCTCTTTGCTCGATCTCTGCCTGAGCTTCCACGGCAGGTTATGGCCTCGACGATGAAGCTGCAAATTCTGGTCTCTCTGAAACCCTTTGTTGCAAATCTCACACACGAATCGGTTAGTGGCCATAAGGGTCCTCGGGGATAGAGCGATCACCTCCGCACCTGGATCTGAAAAAGATAACAAATATGCAACAACCCATTAAATGTACAAAAATATAGCAAATAACAAGATAAGGAGATTGTTGGATAATCAAAGTACCTGGCATTCCAGGGAGGTTACGTTTCTTCTTGTTGATGGATTTGGGAGGTGGGTTTTGGTTTCCGGTGGAACAGACGCTGGTTTCACCGGAAGCAGTAGAGGAATTTTCTAAGTCGACCGGCATGAGAACTACTGAACGAATGTTTGAAAACTTGAAAGAGATTTGTTTAGGGTTTCTTTGACATTAAACTACGGGACAAATCTAAAGCATTTATCTAAGAATTCTAAAGAGGGACTTTTCAAGGCACACGGTTTTTTGTTTATTTATATTATTTGTTTTTATTTTGCTACTCGGGATATGTTTTTGTTGTTGCTTGACAAAGCTCTCTCTTTCTCTCTCAGCTGCCAGTCAATCAGCTTTTCTTCTATTTTCCTTTCTTTCTTTTCTTTTTTTTAATAATACAATTACAATTTAAAACCTACCAGCTATGTATGTCCAGTCTCCCTCTGACCAATACTCACGGTGCCCAAAGAAACTCAAATGATTAAACCCAAGACATCTTCAAATTTACTCTCAATCCAAAATTAAATAAATAAAAACCCAGAAAAAAAAAATTGCACAACCACCAGAGAGAACTGACCAAAGGTTAGTAACCAAGCTTGATCCAACGCTCCAGATTGAATCAAACGTCTAAAGTCTGATCACAAACTGACATTTTAGATCACACAAAATCTAGCTCCATCACTGTTAATGAAAACACAGCACACAGAAACGTGATCAGATGAAGTAAAGAAGAAATATAGAGAGGAAGGACTTTCATTTCATCTCGTGTGTGAAAGTTGCCCAAGTCTTTTAGTCTCAGATCATCGTCTCTCCTACTTTTTGTAGAAACTAAAAAAGAAATTAATTAAAAATTGGGTGCTAATTAATTAAAAAGGTATCTGATAACAAGTCACCTTGTTTAATGTGTTTAATTACATAAACAACTGGAGCATGAGGCTCAGCTTTGGCTGAGTTTTTTCGAGACTCACATTTTTATTTAGATTTGAATCTCTTTTTTTTTAAATGGTGTAAAAAATAAAAATATATTATAATCTCTTTCAACAAAAAAAAATTACATAAACAACTGGTTAAAAGGTTAAAATTGTAAAAAAATGTGGGGGGTTTCTAATTTCTTGTCCCAAGTCCTCATTAAGAGGATTTACCGCCCACTTGTCGATTTTAAGGCACCACATGTAACGTGTAAGAAAATTGTTATCACTATAAAATGCTTTGTCGCTTGGCGAAAATGCTTAAATTCCTTTTGTTTTGTTTCGAAGCTGATAGAAAAATGAAAAGTCCATCAATATTTGGGACTTTTTCTGATCTCGCGAAGCCAGCAATATTCCACTGGCGGGGTAAAGCAGTCTGATCAAAACTCCCAAGTTCTGATCTAATTTTCAGGTAGACTCGGACGTTTTTAACAGGATTAAAGAGACCCTTTAAAAATTTTCTTTATTTAATAATTGGATTTAGTTAATCTTGTGTATAATGAATGAGAGGAGAAGTGGGTTAGGAGTTTAGAATTCAGATTCGAAACAGAGTCACGTGGAGTGATAACTGATACTCACCTCTTTCTCCTTTGCTTTTATAGAGACTTTGAGAGTGGCTCTGTTTATGAGATTACTATCTTCTTTCTTCTTTGCTTTTATAGAGACTTGAGAGTGGCTCTGTTTATGAGATTACTATCTTCTCAAGCAAACTCTATATTGAAAATCTCAGAGCCAGTTGTATAAATAAAATGTTGAGAACACAAGGAGATTCGGATTAAATCACACCTCGTCCTCATCATCATGAAGGACACGTAATTATGAACAAAGTTTTCAAAGTGAGAGTGGAAAGTGACACATTATACATCTTCCTGACCATCCCATGAATGATGAACATTTGTTTTTGGGCAAATTACATTTTCACGATAACTACCTTTAATAAAACTAACACCATACACTGTTAGTTTTATTAATAAAAAGTTTAGATTAATACTATATGTATAAAATCCTATATATCTATACATGTATGTTCAGACAAAGCTAAAATGAAGGAAGAATTCAAATAATTCGGTTCCAATAATGAAAGGCAAAGCATGTATGGTGAAATCATGACTCTCATGGAAATGTGGAATATATGTTAGCATGTTAATTGAGTAAGACTGGTATGGGATGTGTTAATTGCACTACTTTACATGGGAGCTTAAGAATTATGGAGTTTCTTATTTCTTGTCATTTGAATAGTACAAATTTTATAAAAGAGGGCAAAAAAAAAAAAAAAAGAAGGCAATTTGAAAGCAATGGGTGAGGCATGTAAAAGAAAACTCACCAAACAAGCTAGGTAGTATTTGTAATGGTGAGGTAATGTAGAGATAAGAGTGGGGTTTTAATAATACTAAAAAGGGCAAAATTAAAGAAGAAAGAATGATGATAAGATTGAGATTAAAGAAATGCATTGAACTGATTCAGAATACAACCAAAAAGGCCGGCAAGGACTTTATTCAGCCCACTTCATCATCTCTTGCATTGACTTGAAATTGCAAATCGGCCCCTCTTCTCCTTTTTCCCTTTTCCCCAAATTTCAAACAATCCATTATTTTAAGGCATCGTTTTGGGGCCCCTCCTTTCACTTGACCGTCAGACAGACGGCTCTCTTTCTGATTTCAATCACTATTCTCATCTCTCTCCGCAGCCTTAGGGTGTGTAAGGCTTAGGCATGCCCATTGTTGTTGTTCATGCTTTTCTTTGTTTTTTTTTTTTTTCGCTTTATATTTGCTGTCCATTTCCATCTAATGTTTTTATTCTTCATTTTTTTTTTTTGGTTTTTTATTTTTAAGTAATAGAATATATTTTAATATGTAGCGATAAATTTAAAATGTTTAATGAAAATTTTGGAATGTATAACAAAAAATTGTTAGAAAAAACAATTAAGATATAATGAATATATTTTAGAATGACTTACATATATATATTTAATGTTACGTTATAATTGCTAACTATTGATATTTACAATTAAAGAATTATAAGGAACGAACAAAATTGAATTTTTCATGACATAATTTAAAAATGTAAGTTAAAAAAAATCCAACATTTTTCTTGCATTTTTTTTTGTTGAAAATTTTACCATCTCTTTCTAAATTATAACTTTGCCTCCAAAATCATGTCAGGCTGGTGGGGGCTTGTACTTTAATTAAGTCAACTTTAACTTTTATATTTTATTTTTCATCTCATATTTAACATTTGATATATTTTATAAATATAAATTAATTTATTTTCAATACTACATATTTTAAATTATATTTAAAAAAATAATATTTTAAATAATTATTAAATAATAAAATTATATAAATTTTAAAATTATCTATTATACTAATTTATTATTTAATAATTATTTAACACATTCTTTTTTAAAATATAATTTAATATGTGTATCATTAATTTTTTTTAATAAAAACATAATTTTGTGTTCAAAAATTTTTCATTTCATAAAAAGTCCTCACTAGCTAATTAATAGTCACAATTTAATAGATTTATAATATCAAGTGTCATTATTGTCCGGACATTTTGACATGCATATATATAATAACAAAGTGAGTAATTATACATTTATAATCTACAATTATATTTTAGAATCACTTGTTCAAATGATTTTTTTTAACCTCTTTATTATCAAATAAATTTGTAAAAGGGGCTTTTAGAGTAATTGTGTATTTGTGCTGGAGAGTCATGCCTACGTTTGAGATGGTATAGAATTAATGCATTGGAAGCAACCATTAAATAAAAGCATTAATGTGAAAGGGACTTTATATCTTTGGCATTTCACATCATCATTCTCTAAAGAGAATAATGCTAGAAACTGAGATTTCATCATCTAAAGATGAAACATTTTGCTCTGATCTTACTCCTAGATAGCTTGCCATAATCAAACCAAAATGCCATAGATGGAATTAAGCTTATCAAGAGCTAAGCGAAGCTCTTCTTGCCAATATTCCCAAATGGGCACGGCAATGCATCTAATTTTAATTAGCATCACAAATCTCCAGTCCCTCTCCCTTAGGCAAGTGTCTGAATGGCAATTTCACTTTCACTCTCAAATGGAAAATAATTTTTCAAGAATTCTCATGATCCATTGTAACGACTTAAATCTTACATCAAAAATTCGTTTAAAATAAAGGTCTTATAAAAATAAATCATTTCTATTCTTGTGAGGTATTTTTAGGGACGGCGATACATTCCGCTCATAAAAAATATAATCATAAGAGAAAAATATGTGTACGTAAACCTTAAAATAGACAATATCTTGCACAAAAATTTAAATGAGCTATTTCATCCACACTCCCAAACAAATTGCTTGCAAATACCAGTCATAAAAATTTTGCACAAGTCTTATAGTAAATACCATCACTTAAGTCTTAATTAGTAATACCAATATCACAAAAAAAGGGTCATTTTATAATCATAGAATTGCAATTACATTACAGTATAATACTAAAGTTAATTTAGATCATTAGATCAAATCAAGGGATCAAATCTAATGAATATAAATTATCCTACTTTTAAAATTGTAAAATAATCCTCACAAAAAAGGTAAAAATCTGATTGCATGTTCAATCTAACAAAAGAGGGTATCAAAAGAACATTCTTTTTAAATTTCGATCTCTACCGTAAAATACATATAATATATAATAGTGGAGTAATATTAACAAACATGATCATCTGCTTTTGCTTTATATCAAAAGATCCTCTTTTGGATAAAGATATGTTAGAAAAGTCCGTCCTTACACGTTTGCAAAAGATTCCATTCCAGTACATTGCACACTACACTGGGTTTCTTAATTCCTACTGTTAACCGAACCTTGCCGTTGCATTAAATTTAAGCACAAAAATCGTCAAACAAATCCTGATGAATCTTCATATATTTAATGTATATATATGTATATACATATATATATATATATTTTAAAGTTTTTTGTGGTCACATGTTTAGAAAAGTTGATAACTTTTACCCAGATCACAATTATTTCTGTTCTGTTGTTTTGCTAAGTTTCAACAGGGATATTAACATTGTCACCCCCTAAAATTAACATAAATTATATTTTGATGATAACTTTAATTTTAATTACGCTATCATTTTATTTAATTAAAAAGATAAACATATCCTTAAAAAATAAAAGTATTATTATCTTTTTAATTAGCTAGAAGGACGATAATATAATTAAAATTAAAATTATCATTAAAATATAATTTATTCCAACTTCAAGGGTGACAATATTAATATCTCAATTTTAGTCTGGTTAACTGTCAAAGTGAAAATTAGGGTATTAACACTGTCATTCCTTGACGTCGGCACAATTTACATTTTTATAACGACTTTAATTTTAACTACATTGTTAATTATTTTATTTAATTAAAAAAATAAAAATGTTATTGTGATTTTATCACATAAATGATTGAAATATCTTTAAAAGATGAAAATAAATTTATTTTTTAAATTAAACAAAGGCGTAATAGTATAATTAAAATAAAAAATTATTTTTATGAGTACCCTTTATGTTTCAAAATTAGCCTTTAATATCTTTAATATTGTGAGATGCCATAGAATATTTTAAATTATTATAAAATTATTAATATATACTTATTCATTCTCTTCTTAATTTTGGCATTCTTTTTTTTACTTTAATATTAAAATAAAAATAAATTTAACAAAATATTTATTATTTATATTTTTAACATTTAATTAAAATATTTTTTTAATTTTGGTATTCTATTTTTTCTTTTTTACTTGACTATTAAAACCCAAAAAAATACAAAATATTTTTTATTTCTATTTTCTAATATTTGTTTAAAATTTCAAATAATTTAATCTTAGTAGAAGTTTACAATAAAAATAAAAAAATTAAATAAGTGTTAAAAATTAGAAATAATAAATATTTTGTAAAAAAATATTTTTCTGTTTTAGTAGACAAAAAAAAAAAGAAAAAGTACCAAAATTTAAAGGGTTATTTTTATGGATACTCTCGAGTTATTATCTAAATTGGTATTCTATTTTTTTTCATTTTTTCACTTGACTACTAAAGCAAAAAAAATAAAATTACAAACTATTTATTATTTCTAATTTTTAATACTTATTTAACATTATACTTTATTGTAAACTTATATTAAGATTAAAAAATTCTTTAAAATTTTAAACAAATATTAAAAAATAGAAACGAAAAATATTTTGTTAATTTTTTTGTTTCAGTATTTAAATAAAAATGAAAAGAATTTTGTACCAAAATAAAAAATATATTTGAAATAAATGTTAAAAAATAAAATAATTAATATTCTGTTAAAATAATTTTTTATTTTAATACTAAAGTAAAAAAAAGAGTACCAAAATTAAAAATAAATAAATAAAAATATATTAGTTATTTTATAATAATTTTAAAATATTTGTAACATCTCACAACAATAAAAATATTAAAAATTAATTTTAAAACGTAAAAAATATCACTATTTTTAAGTCGTACCTCAACACACCTATAAAAATAACCCCAAAATATAATTTGTGCCATCCTCGGTGGGTGACAGTGTTAATATCCGATGGAAACTACGTGACATTGGCTTCTTATTCGTACAATTTTACATTGCAGAGAGAGAGTGATAATAGTAAGATAAAGAAGAAAGTGTAGGCAGGTGAATATCTCGATCATCAGTCGTTTAAAGGAGCTCTTTCTTCACCCTGGAAAGGTGATTCCCTCTTTAATTTCACGACATTGACAGGGACTAAAGTTGCAGAGTTTCCAATATCGTCCCCAATTGCAATGATGTTGCCCAACAGCCAACTGTGATTTGTGACCTCTGCCTCAACTTGTATTTTTTTACCTTGCAAGGTTGGTTGGCTGATTTATGACAGTTGAATTTTTTACCCTACTTGGGTAATCTACCATGATGTTTCCTCCGAAGTTTAAAGAGATAAAGGCTTTTTTTTTTGTTACTGAATCAATGAAAGTGAAAAACTCTAAAAGAATTAGATCCATTAAAGCAGCTGCAGCTACAATCACTTGCCCTTGTTCGTTAATGTTAGTTTTTTGTGTTTGGGAACATCATTACTCGTCAATAAAGTGTCCCCGTTTTGCTTTAGCAATTAGCTGGTACACTCCTTTAGAGTCGTATGATCTCTTTTACAAATACGCTGAATGCAGATTACAGTTGCAAATCCACATTGGCAATGGTGCAATTTTAAAATATTTGCCTTTTTATCGACAAGGGTGAAACTGTTTTCACTTGCAGAGAAATTATGGCTGCTTTTTTGGTAACGTTTTCAAAGTTGTGTTTACTGTTTTTGAAAATTATACTTAAAAATTAAATAATAATAATTTTGGGCAGATTGTTTTTGAAAACACATCCATACACTCACTGAATCTCTTCAATGATAGAATTTCTTTTCAAATCCTCGTCAGAAAGAGAAAAAATCTCATCAACTTTCCACCCAAAAAAGAATAAAGCCTTTCAGTTATCTTCATTGGAGATAATGTCAAAGAGAACACTTAACTTTTCATAAACAGAAATCACTTCTAAGTTTTACCTTCTTTCCCTTATCAGTATCAAAATAGTTACATCCCATTGTTATAGCAAAAAGCATATATATATATATTCTTTTTCATATATAAAAATTTCTCTTCCTCGTTACCTATCATCCCATTAGAGAAATAATGCAAAACAACTTTAGCAGCAGTGAGGAATCACTTCCATATTTTACTTGTAAAACCCACCGCATGTTTTCACAGGGAACCAGATTCTGGGATTCACTTGCCAGTTGCCAGCCAAAGGTTATTTTCTTCTTTGGGGAAGGTTTGTTCACTAAGTGGTGAGTGCTGCTGAAAATTAAATTACAGCTGCAGCGTGTTCCGTCTCAACTCCAAAATTGGTCAGGCATTTCAGATCAAACTCAAAAGTCCCATTCCCAGTACTCAAGTCAAGCTCACTCGCTCTCCCTCTCCCTCTGATTAAACAGTAAATGCTAAAAGCATTTTACCTTACTTTAACGTGGAAGCTACATCATCATCAATTATTATTGTGTTGGAATAGTTCTCATAGAGGTCCCATAATGTGTCAAATCACATGTGATTTGGCCTTTTTGGTATATTTTGGTTTTTGATTTTTGATCTTTACAATATGCTTCTCATCCACAATTGGAGTAAACATTATAAAGGCTAAATCTCAATATCTCCTTTGAAGACTTGTCTTGCTTGTTTCTCGTTTAGTATTTACCTTTACCCTTTATGTCGGCATTTTTCTTTCTTGATCAAACACAAAAACAAACCCACTCTAATTTTGTATAAACGACAGCCTATAAGAATAAGACAACTCTAATTACGAAAAGGTTGGGGCTATAAAGGAGGCAAAATCCATGACTGGACTGGATTTAATTCCTAGTTCTGTAGTTCTGCATTCACCTCGGGCCTAAGTCCTAACAACTATCAACACGTCCATGTATGCATGCATTTGGGCAATGCTTTGATGTTAACGACCAAAAAAGGTGATTGACGATTCCAAACCCCAAAATATAATCCCTTTTTATACAAGTTCAATGACCAAACCATCCCGCAAAAGCCATCATTACAGCAAGCTTTTCAAGTTGCAATAAACAACTCCAATTTCTTTATCAAAAACAGAGAAGCAAAGGAATAAAATAATGAATCTAAAACGGAAAATTAAGAGGAGAATAGAAAAAGGGTAAGTACTGTTAGACTCCATTGGTCTAAATATTTAAAATACTCTATTATTTTTTAAAATATTTTAAAAATCTCCGTCTGTCAGTTTGGTCAGTTAGTTTTAATTGAGAAAATAGTCAAATAGTATTTAATATTAACCTAACTTTATTATATTATATTAAAATAAAACAAATATTTAAATGTCATTGATCTATATTTAAATTTAATAAAATAAATAAAAATTAAAAAATTACCACTGTCACAAAAAATAACCAATTATTTTTTGGCGACGATGATAATTTTTTAATTTTTATTTATTTTAAATATAACTAATGACATATTGATATGTGTTTAAAGTAATTAATCACTTTATGACAAGTGTCATTTTATTAAATGACACGTATTAAAGTAATAAATAAATTTATTTTAAATAATTATTAATTATTTTATATAATTTAAATATAAATTAATGACATATTAACACATATTTAAAAATAATTAATCATTCAATGACACGTGTTTTTTTATTAAATGACACATGTCAAATAATATATACTCTATAATAGATGACAAAATCGTTTCTTTTGTTGAATTTGATAAGATTCCATCGACATTAACAAAATAAATTAATAAATAAGTCTTTAAAATATTTTTAAAAATAAAAAATATTTTAAATACTTAAAAATAAAAAATAAAAATTACGGGCAACCCATAAAAAATTTGGGGCTTTGGAAAAATAAAAAATTCAGGACTTAAACAAAAAAAAAATTAATAACTTTTTTAAATATAAAATACTAATTTATTTTTATTTAAATTTTACTCTTTTTAAATTTTTTAGTTGCAAAATTATTAATTAAATTTTTGTGCTCTAATTTTGGAAATATAATTTTTTTTACATAGATAATATGACTAATTCATTTAATTTTTCTCACGATATTGTTGATTTTAAATAAAATTTTATTAACTTTAAAAAATTTCTTTTTACATAAGCAACTATCGTTTATATTGTCAATAATATTCTATAAGTAATATGTGCATTTGAAACTAAATTTATTCTCTTTATATAGTTAAGTACATCAAGTGGGGTATTTATTTTATCTTGTAAAATTTCAACTTGTAACTTTGAAAAATAAATACAAAACTGTCGACATAAAAAATATATATTATTTTTCAATGCATTTTCAAAATCAGTATAATAAGCATTTAAACTATCGTTATCTATTGATTTCAATTATTTAAAATTAAATAAACATCCAAAATTATTTTTGTATGATTAAAATTGCTCGAATCTATTTTTAACTATAAAAATAAATTGGGATAGCATATATAAATCTTCGGCACAAAACTCTTTTCTCATTAATATTTTCTAGTTTTTTTCTATGCGTCACTCATTAAAAAAAACACTACATTTTTATTTTATTTTCAATCTCTTTAATTAAAATCACAATAGATATGAATCTATTTTCTTTATAACTTTTTTTTTAACAAAAAAAATCTCTTAATTGATCCATCACCATTGTTAAAATTGATGATTCAACAATTATGTATGACATAAATTGAGATGAATATCAATAAAAAATTATCATAAAATTAAGTACGCAACAAACATAAATGAGCAAAATAAATAAATGAAAGTAAAAAGATGGGTGAAGAAAAATCGAAGAACCAGTTATAAGCAAAATTGTCGTAACGTTGGCTTTGTACCGCTACAACATTAGAGTTTTTGGAATTGGCACTATCACGGTAGAAATGTAACACTGCAGCAGCAAACAAATTTTCACTATAACGGTGCAACGAATTGCAAAAGTGTCACAATGAAAGTTAGATAGCGTTGTAGCGGTGTAACTTCGAGAATTTTATTTTTCATTTAAATTTGACTTTTTTAATAGAGTTTCAGATTTCTACATGTATGAACTCTTATTCTAATTAAATTTAAAAATTTTATAAACTTTGTAAATATTATATAAATTATTGTAAATTATTAAAGATAATCTAACATCTAAAACATCACAATATAAACATAAGAGAGCATAACTCTATGGCTTAACAACAACATTAATATTAATATGCACATCTTTCCTCTCTCAAATTTTTATCGATAGAGTTAACAATAAATAATATATCATATCAAATAATAATGCCTAATAAGAATTAAAAAAAATTTCAAATTTGTATGTTAATAAGCATTTAGTTTCATTCTTAATTTACATGCTTTACAAATTATCATTGCAACAACAGCAAGGGACTTGTCTTTCTCGTGAAAATTTTAGTTCATCCCAGAAAATTATTTATCTTTTCAAAAAAGAAGATAAAGCATCAAATTAATTAATTGTATATGCAAATTTTTTTATTGTTTCCTAATCCATGTCATTGACAGCGTATTTATTTATTTATTTTGTTTTATTCTAACATAAAGTTGGTAAATCATCTTATAGCTTAATTAGTAGAATCGAATTAATTGATGTGCTAAAACGTCGTTAAACCATCTAAGTATTCTACTTATTAAATAATAGTTAAATGCTTTCACGTCTTGTGAAAACCTAATTTAAGTTAATTAACTTTATAATTTATTCAACAATTCTTTTTATTATTATTAAACGATTTGTCCCAATCAATTTCAACTATTTAGAGGGACTAATATTATTAATTTTTTTAACCAAAAAAAAAAAAAATTATAAGAAGATTGTTGAATAAAATTTTTAATTGTAGAAATAATTATCATAGTCAAGATTTCATGTTAAATCATTAAGAATAATAAAATTAGAGGTGTACCTGAATTCATAGAAACACAGAAAAATTGTGATTGATGCTTTCCACGTTTAAACATTTTTTTTATGAGAGAAAAACTGTCGTCACTCACTGATGGGATGTGAATGAATAATACGTTAGGGTTTAGATTGAAGACCTCAACTTATTATTTATAATATTTTATTTTATTTTAGCCCATCATAAAATAAAATAAAATAACTGGGTCTCTACACATTAAAGCTTATGCTATATGTGATGCTCTAAAAGCCCAATGATGAATATACTTTATTTAATCACTTTTAATGGGCAACAAAATAGATAGTCAATAATGTACAATTAATTGATATATGTAGGCTCACCTTATTATATAATATCCAACAATCTCCCACTTGAACCACATATGTCAATTTACAATTGTACATTACCAAATAACTTTATGAGCTCAATATTTACTATTTTAACAAAAGATATCTCTTAACAATCTGGTTCATCAATTATACTAATATAGGATCAAAGTGATATTTGTTATCTTTCTTATAACTAGACCTATTAATGGTCACATACATCAATATAATCAATGACATAGATCAAGCATGGATGTGTAGTATAAATTTTTTATGTAATGTGATCCCTTAACATGCTTATTTTTAACTGGTCCTACTTTATAATTCATAAGTTTCAACAATATACTTTCAAAACTTTGTGCAAAACTGCAATTGAAAGAATATAACTTTATTTCAGAGTTTTCAATAAATAAACAAAGAGTAGTACTTTAGTCTGATCAGAAAACATGTCAACTGTAATTGAACATCAAGAAACAAACTCCCACTATAGAATCGTATCATCAGGACGAACCACACCCATACAAGCCACATGCTCATGAAACACCTTAGGTGGTACACCCTTGGTAAGCGGATCCGCAATCATTAAGTTTGTACTGATATGTTCAATAGACACTTGAAGACTCTGAACTATCTCTTTAACAACAAGAAACTTGATGTTAATGTGTTTCGATTTTGACGAGCTTCTGTTGTTTTTAGAATATAATTCAACGTCTTTATTATCACAATTTATTCTCAATGGTCTCTCAATGCCATCGACAATTTGTAGCCCAGTGATAAAATTTCGCAGCCATATTGCTTGATTTGATGCCTCATAACAAGCTACAAATTCTACTTCCATGGTGGATAAAGTTATGAGTGTCTGCTTGACACTTTTCCATGACACAGCTCCCTCAGCCACTAGGAAGACATAACTTGAAGTGGATCTTCTGCTATCGAGATAACCAACAAAATCGGAGTCTGAATACCCAATGATCTCTAAATGATCTGACCTCCGATATGTGAGCATGTAATCTTTTGTTTTCTGTAGATATCACATAACCTTTTTAACGACTCTCCAGTGATCCATTCCTGGATTACTTAGATATATGCCAAGCATGCCAACTACATACACAATATCTGGACACATACAAACTTGAGCATACATGAGACTCCTTACTGCTGATGCATAAGGGATATTCTCCAACTCTTTCTTCTCAATCTCATTTCTTGGGCATTGAAGCAGACTAAATTTATCACATTTAGCAATGAGTGTGTCTCCTAATGCACAATTCTTCATGTCAAATTTACTAAGCACCTTATTGATATATGCCTTTTGTGATAAGCCAAGTATGTCACGAGATCGATCTCGGTGAATCTGTATACCTGACACAAAAGAGGCATTCCCAAGATCTTTCATTACCAGCGAATCGGTTCGCTATTTAGCTCAGGAATTTTTTAGCATTTTCTTCCTCAGACACTGCGCCCCTGATGGTATCTGAAATAGAATGCTTCATGATCATCAGACTCATGCAGTTAGAACGCTCCCATTTTTCATAAATTGTCTTTTGTTCAGCAATACTGCTATTAGTAGAGGCAGGAGGTTCTTCCATCCGAATTGCATAGTTTAGATCCATACACCCAAGCACAATGGTAATGTGCTCATTCTATTTTCTGAAGTTAGTGCCGTTAAGCACTGGAATGTTGTTCAAGTTGGTAGATATAGAAGAAGTATTTACTGTATAGAACAAAAAAAAAAAACTCACAATCAATAACCATGTCATTTAATTACGCATACATATAAACACATGGCATAGGATATAATAAAGTGAACCATTATAAGATACCAAATACAACATTGCTATTTAGTCTTTGGACAGAAATAACAATTTGTAAACGGTACTCTAAAAAACTTGGACAATAAATATTAATAATAGATCCTGCCAATAATACGCCTTTCTGCCAATAATACGCCTTTCTTTGGACCGACATATTATATGCATAGAAAGTGTCAAAGTTTATCATATATTTATTGTTATATTTGTTTATTATTTGGCCAAAAAATAATATTCCTTTAGGCTGATTATTTTTCGCATAAATTTAAACACAATTATTTATTTTATTTAATAATACTCACATATCTTAAAATAAATAATTCTGCATAAAAGATGTCATTTTAGTGGCATTTTAATTCAATTTAATTTATTTTAAAATATTAAATATTAGTTTGTAAGAAAAGGGAGAAAAAAAATAAAATAGTCAAAGTCAACCATCAATAATCAAATCATGTCAAAATTAGGACGGGATCGGAATGAGTAAGGACCGAAGTAGTTGGGTTGGGTCAAGCCTAACCTTTCATAATTATCCAAACTCTAATTTTTATTTAATAACTTAAACAAAAAATAGGCTCTAGTCCATCTTAACTCATTTGATTTAACTAGTATGTTGAGTATAAAAATTTGGGTCCTGTAAAATTTTTATGGGCCATATAAAATTGACCTAATAAACTCTTAAAATTTGTGAACACTAACTGTTTGATGTGCACCACAATTAAAAAAGAATCTCATCAAATTTAATGTTATCAATTTAAATAAAATTTAACTTTTATCTCTTTTTTTTAATATTTATTTAATATTTCAAAATTAAATGTAAAATTAAAAAAATTGCATTAAGTTTTATACAAAAATATCTTTCAGTTAAATCTGTAACAATCAATGCAAATATTATTATAGAGCAATTCGAAATATGCATTGATTTAGTATATTAATATAATATATATGTAAAGGCAAATTAATTCTGTATGTTAAGGCATATATATATTTAAAATGAATTTAAATTGCTGGAGAATTAATACGCTAATACTAGTAAAGGCAAATCAATCACTTTAAATTGTTGGAGAATTAACACGCCGATACTAGTAAAGGCAAATCAATTCTGTACGTTAAGGCGTGTATATATATATATATATATATATATATATAACATAATTCAATAATGCACAATTCATATTTCATAATTTAATTTTAATAATTTAACATGAGGTGGTTCTATGCTATTTATTAGATAAAAATTTTAATTAATAAAATAATCACTATAATTAGGATCTTATGTTAAATAATTAAGAAGAATAAAATCGAAAACGTACCTGAATCTATAGAGACGCAGAAAAATTATGGTTGATGCATTCCACGTCTTAACTTTTTTTTTATGAGAGAAAAACTGTCGTCACTCACTGATAAGATATAAATGAATAATATGTTACGGTTTAGACTGGGGACTTCAACTTATTATTTATAGTATTTTATTTTATTTTGACCTATCATAAAATAATTAGGTCTCTACACATTAAAGTTCATGCTATATGTGATGTCTTAAAAGCTCAATGAAAAATAAATTTTATTTGATCAATTTTAATAGACAACAAAATAAATAATCAATAATATATAATTAATTGATATATTAAACCTACTTTATTATATAATACTCAACAAAGACAATCACTTTGAAATTTTGAATATATAGATATTTTTGACAAGTCTAAAATATTTAAAAAGAAGAAAGTTATGATCAGCAACTCTTCTGAATTGTTTGGTTCATATATAAATTAAAAGAGCTCAATGCTTGAAACATTTATATATTCGGTTCACAAATAAATTCGACAAAGTACAGTAGTAATTCTAAAAATCAAGTAATTAACTTCAACTTTAAATTTCCGGTTACCCTTCTGGTGATTTTTAGGATTACAATGTTGTTCTAATTTGAAAACATTATTGATGTCTCAACTAATTTAAGGGCCAATAAGTTAGATTTGTTTTATTAAAAAAGTTTAATTTGGACCAAAAAGATAAGACAAAAGAATTGAACTAACGAAATCACTTCTCTCGTTGAAAAGGCGTTTGGCGAAAATTTTACAACCAAAAAATACATGAATATCCTAAAAATAACTATTAAAACAATAATATAATAATAAAAATGAGAAACCCTGAATTGGAAAACTTTAATTATTTTTCTATCTCTCTTCTCCTCCTCCTTTCTATCCTCTCTTGGCCACGTGCAGCCTTGCTTGCTTATTGTAGTGGCCTTGTTTGGCCACTGCAACGATCTTGCGTAGTGAGGCGCGACTTTGCTTGGTTGCACTGTTGCAAAGACCTAACTTTTGTTGCAGACTTTTTTTTTAAATCTTAAATATAATTTTTTTCTTTAATTTTATTTTATGATTGGATTTTGACGATTAGAATGATTTTGGAATGACGTTGATGATCAAAATGTTGTGACGATGTTGATGATTTATTTTTTAGATGATTTATTTTTTAGATGATATTGATTTTTTCCTCTATAATTTAAATAAAAATTTGTTGAGATGATGTTGATGATTTATTTTTTCTCTTTAATTTGAATATAATTTTGTAAATAATTTTTATAATTTATTTTATAATTATTTTTTAGAGATTAAGGATGAAGAGATGAAAAGATTGGATAAAATAAAAGGAGAAAAAAAAAATAAAAATCGGTTTAAATTTGTATTAAAATAGATATTTATTGGTCAAGTATTAATTTCAATAGAAAAGTGCTAATAATTGAGTATCGGTATTTATTTTTTAAGTTAAAATATATTAAAAATAATTTATCCCAAAAATAAATAATAATACAGATAATGTCATAATGTTATGAATCTTTTTACAAATTGTGCAGCTTTAACGCTTCAAATATTAAGTAACTTGAAAAAATCACAAAAAAAAAAAAAACAACTTAAAAAAATTACACCAAACAAAAGAAAAAAATAAAAAATTATGCATACTAAATATTTTAGAAAATACTTTTTATATAATTGAAAGTCAAAAAAATACTTCTTATAAAACTAAAAGTGAGAAGTATTGACCAACCCTCTTAATTTAGGCTAAATACCTTAAACACTTATTTATTTTCAAAAATACTTTAAAAACCTCCGTCATGTCAGTTAATTATGTTAATTTTATTAGAAAAAATAATAAAATAATAATTAACATCACCGTAGCTTTATTTTTTATAAAAATTTTTTTTATAAAAATTTGAAAGTTATTGTTGTGCACATTTATTAGTTGCCATGCATTTAAATAGTATAATTGAAGATTTTTTATTATAATATATTATTATTATAAGACTTTTTTCTAGACTCCGTTTTTTCTTCTTCTTTTTCTTTTTTTTTGAAAAAATGTCGTCTTCTCCTTTTTCTATCTTCTTTGCTCAAAAAAAATAATTAAACAAAACAATAAAGAAATAGCCATGGGACCATTTTTTTATTTAAGAAAAAAACACATAAAAATAAGAAAATTAAAAAGAAGAAGAAGTCAAAACACAACCCATAGGCTCTGGATTTCTTTAGGGTTTCGATGACATTGTTGTTTAATACATCACTCACACCATTGTTAAAAAATGCCTTCACTTATTTGATATTGATGAAAATTTTAAAGTCAATTGAAAACGTGTGGTAATCATAAGTATGTTCGAATTTAACTTTATTGGACATGTTGGCCATTTTTTATATGAAGGCTTAGACAAATTAATAAGTTTGAGGCTTCAACTACCACCAAAGTCAGTGTAGTTTGTTGTTACTAAAGTTGCAAGGGATAATATTATTTTTGGCCTATCAGATTTGTTCGTGTTTTTCACTTAAATGAGATTCTCTGCTGAAAGGAATATTGTTTAGGTGAAGGAAGATATGAAAATGAATTTTCTTCTATCTTGGATTTTGGGGGGGTGGTGTATGGCTAATTGTATAGGTTGCAAATTTTTGATATTTTCCTGTAAGATATCAGCTCCTCTATGTTAAAATATTTATACTTGTTAAATAGTGTTTTTTTGTCATCGGTTGAACAACAAAATGATACAGCTTGGAAGCAATGGTTCACATCTTTTTACTATACGGAGGAGAGAGGAGGTAAGGGTGGCCTATAAAATAAGACTTTCTCCCTAATTTCGTATCCTTGTTTTTCCAACAATTACATTTGACAGTTTACAACAAAATTTTCATGTAACCTATAAAGAAAGCAAAACTACCCCAAAATGCCAACTATAGTTTTAAAAAAATGATTTTTGGGTGTGATTTAATTATTTTTCAGTGTTTGTGGTTCATTCAATCATTTAAACATAAAGTAAAATCTTGAGATTTGGCAGGCCACAACTTCACATTACTGGAAAAAAAAAAATTGAAGGAAGAAAAGGAAAATAGAAGAAGAAGAAGAAAAAGAAATGGAAGAAAAAAAAAAGAAATGAAGGAAGAAGAAGAAGAAGTGTAGTGTTTAAAGAGATTGTTTATTATTTATTATTTCTTTTTAATTACTTTCTCGAACTTGGACTCGCGGGAGAAGGAGATTTTATTGTGTAGCTCCTCCAGTAGTGTGACTTTTTTTTTTCTTTTCAAATTGTTGATGACAATGCGGTCAGTGTCAGTGGCAGTGGCAGTGGCAGTGGCAGTGGCACACGATGTGCTGTTGATGTGCGGTGAGATTTGAAGCTGAGGGTGGGAGAGTTTGCAAGGTAAGCGGTGGGTAATGATTTAAAAATGTGTGGGAGAGAATTGATTCACAAGATTCTGTCATTTAAATGTACACACTACTACAATAAAAGCTAAAATCGTAACTTTTAACGAATTGGATAAAATCTGTCGTTAAAATTAACTGAGAAAATTGGTAGACAAGAATCTTCAAAATATTTTAAAAAATAATGAGGTATTTTAAATATTAAGTCAAACTAAAGAGTCTACTAATATTTTTACTGAAAAGATAAATACTCTTTATATAAGAAAATATTACAATCTATAAGATATTTTATACAATGGGTGATTAATTTTTATACAAATAATCTTATATTTAAATGATATAATAGTGTACATATATAATAAAATAATATATTAATAAATATTTTTAAATGTTATCTCATTTAAGATAAATTTATCCTATGAGTTATCTTATCGATTAGGCCTTCTAAAACTCCAGATGTAGAGAGAATTAATAGCTTCTAAAAAATATAATCGCTTATTAAATGTTCGAAAAAATACTTGAAGAATACATTGGGTCTGACAATAGTAACTCATCTTCTTTCCTTAGTAAGAAGTAAGAAGAGAGAGCAGAAAAAGAAAAGACTGGGCAGGGTTTATAGTTCATACTCCCACACAAAAACTCCGTTATTTCAAAAACCTCACAGATACAGCAACAGTCACAGCCCAGCCGTGGGGGCTAGATTTATTCACCAATCAAATCAACGGAAAGCGAGAGATTAACACATACACCGTTATTTACAACGTCAACATGGACCTCGACGACTTTTACGACCTCGACAAACCAAAACCCAACCAGGTTCCCTCTCGCGTCTCCAAATTCTTACCGAAATCCAGCAACAACAAACCCCTCCCAAAACTAGAACCGAAACCCGAACGGCAACGGCTGAAAAAACCTAAAACCGAAGAGAATTTACAGCCAACAGAGGCAGTCAATCTCACGCCAAAGGCCGAACCACCCTCTGTCACGAATGGCGTTTTGAAAATGGAGACCAAACCGGTACCTGAACCGCCAAAAGACGAGCCGGCGGAGTCGAGCAGAAACGAAGTGGAATCACAAGAAGACGAAGATATGATCGTTCGTGAAATTGACGTGTTCTTTACTCCTTCAGCCGATGCCAATACCAAGGTTTTGGTTCTTTCGTCCTTGATTTTGAAATCACTAGTTTCTTGATTTTGACAATTATGATAAAATGTTTCAGTTATATGTACTGCAATATCCGACGAGACCGTGTTGGCGTCCGTACGAATTAGATGAAAGATGCGAAGAGGTTTGTTTTATGTTCTTTTTATTTTATTTTCCCTCTCTGTTTCTTTTTCTTTATACCTAAAGGCTTTGTGTTTGTAATGTCGTTTTGCAGGTTAGGGTGAAACCCTTAAGTTCGGAAGTAGAAATGGACTTGTCTAACGACGTTGATTCAAATAATTGGGATAGTGAGAAAGCTAGCGGTGTCAACATGGAGAAGCAGGTTTGATCGTTGCTGCTTTTGAATCCTGAAACAAGGTTCAATTTATTTGTAGTCAAAGAAATCATTGTTAATTTGTGATGTAATTTGAAGTGAAATTTGTTGTGGTTTCTCTTTAGACTTTGTCGACTATGTGGAAGCCAGCTCAGGCAAGTGGTTATGCTGTTGGTGTTCTTGTAGGTAACAAGGTACGTATGACCAAATATTGTGATATTTGTGTGCTAGATTTGTTTTTGAAATGAGGTTGGAGAAGGTTCTTGAACTATCAATATTGCAACTATGTTTCTGAAGACAGTGATTATGCTTTTAGGTTGGCAAGTCCTTTGGAAGATGATAGGTTCTTAGGTTGTTAGATTCCCTGTTAGATAAATGGTCTTTCTCAGAGAGCATATAAGGTTTTCATTAGTATATAACTAGGCATGGTTTTTATGTGATGTTGTTTGTATATAAGTGTTACACATGGTTTTATGTAATTTTGTGCATGTGTTCAAGTCTTTGGGCGTGTACAGCAGAAGAAAGAGTTAAAATGTTTGTAAAGATGGGAAAAAGCCTAATATTTTAATAATTACATTATATGTAAAGAAAATGTTACATTCAGCATCTAGGCTTGGGATTCTGCAGGTGCTTCACAGGCTTTTAGGCCTTGACATTGTTCAATTTATGGGCCTCATGTAGTCTTTGGCAAGAGGATTTTAGCTTAAAATTGATGATTCTTTTCCAGCTCATTGCCTAAAAACATCATTTTGTTGAGGGGTGTAAATCTGAATGGTGGTGAGCAAATATCAGACCCAGAAGAGTGATGCCCATTTCTGAACTGAATACCTATGCCATTAATTTAGGATATTCAACCAGGTCTAGCATGCTGTCATATCCTTTGTCCCTATCAAGTTCAGTTAAAGAGTTTTTCTGGATATTATGAGTTTGAATACCTTGGCAATCTTGAGTGGAACAGAGCATGTTTTGCTTTTGGCTTTAAGTTGGGATGCCAAATTTGTTCTTTTTGCCTTGTATCAGTGACTGCAAAACTCTTCTACACAGTGGCGTGCATGCACACAACCATTTGTTTGTTTTTGTCCAGCTATTTGGTCTTAGTTTCAGCATTTTGCATGAAATATATCTTTGTTGATTATGTGAAAATTGAAATTAGTTTTTGATTTCTAACATGTTATCTGCTTGATGACCTGTGCCAGAGTCGAGTTTATGAAATTTTGTACTGAAGCATCAGGGTTTCTGCCACTTGGTGTTGGTCTGGTGTCACCTGTTATTTATTTTATATGATTTCTAAAAGTTTTGCAAGTACTGTAAGAGAATGTATTTTTTATTTTGCAGTTACACTTGAATCCTGTTCATGCAGTTGTACAGCTACGAACATCGATGGGGTTTTTGAAATCTAGTGCCTCAAAAAGGAAGAACAATGTCGCAAGCAATACAGAAGTTTCTGTTAAATTAGAAAACTCTAATCAAGATAAATCTGTTGGGTCATCAAAGAAGCAGGTAATTTTTGTCTGTTATATGATGCTGCTGATCTGTAGCATTATTGGGATGGTTGATCATTCATGTATGGGGAGCTGTGACAGTGATCATTGTGGGAGCTCCTCGTACATACCCAAGCTAGAAAATGAAAGTCAGCATGCTTGGTTTTCTTTCTGCATTATAGAACATCCTGTGTAGCAAACAATGGTAATATGTGGAAAAGAATTTTTTTTTTTTTTTTTGGGAAAACATGTAAAAAGGATTGATTGTGAGTATCATACCCTAATTCGTTGTGATGCTCTTTAAAGGCCATTGCTTAATGCTAGTTGCACCCAAATAGTCTGGGAGGGAGATCTAGGAGTTGCTCTAATCTAAAAATTTTCTGCACAGAGTTGCCTCTGGTAGTAAAAAAGAACATTGTTGCTCATATAGATGATATTGTTCACAATAGGGCTGAGGGGTGTGAAATGATTCACGTAGCCAACTACATTTTGTTGGGACTAAGGCATAGTGGATTGGCATATCCATTTTATCAGCTCTCTTTCCTGGTTGGCTGTTATGTTTAACTATTGATATTCACATTATATCCTCATGAAAAGATATTCAAACTAACATTATAATGCTTAAAATCCAAGTCTTTTTTTCTGCTGTGCAGAACAAGCGGGTGGAGCCTTCTGTTGAGCAAAAATCAAATGATGAAGAGGTAGTTAGACAGTGTTACAATTGATATTCAGCAAATTTGTGTTGTTTAGGATGAGGATTTTTTTATTGTCAATTATGTTTTTTTTTTGTCCAACTAACATCTTTTATTTTGGTTTGTGCTGTGCTTGTTGTGGAACCTTGTAATCGTGTATTTGCTGGTGTTAGCAGTTGAAATGTCTAGCTTTAATAATCCTATTTAGATGCATTCTTTTCGTTTTTTCCCACTCTCTATTATGAAATAGAGGACTGAAAATAAAAAGTGGAAAATGACACTGATTTAGCTGGTGGAGTTAAAAGTATAACAAAGCTGAAATTGTATTCCTTTATATGTTGTCATTCTTTTATTTTCTACCAAGACCTTTCCTAATCAGGATAGTGAGTTCAGAGTAGTGCTTGATGCAGAGGTCCTAACAACAATCTGTAGCAGTGAACGATAGTGATCCAGTTCATTATCATTATTGTACTTCAACTCAAACCTCAAGGGATTTGTTTATAAATAAAAATCTTAAGGTTGGGAAGGGTCTATTAACTTTTTCCTATATATAATTGAGGGTGTTGTAATATAATTGGGCCTGCCTTTAAACTGATTTCTTTCTTAGGGAGAACAAATGACTGATGACGATGCATGCTTTGTCCCGAGCATAATAGTTAAAATTGTACTCTAAATTGAATTGCCATGCTATTTGGAACCCTTGAAAAGTTCATTAGTGTATAACTGATGAATGCTTGTTACAAGAGAGAGGGAATAAGGCTAATCACTTGATGTGAATAATTGATTGATTTAGATGCCACATACATGGTTTAATGTAGTTGTGGTGGATTTTTCTTTTATGCCAAACAAAATGAACTGCTGAAAGTCATGTATCATGCTACCTATTCTCTGTTCTCGTACATGGTTTAATGTAGTTGTGATGGATTTAGACGCCACATACATGGTTTAATGTAGTTGTGATGGATTTTTCTTTTATGCCAAACAAAATGAGCATGATAGAATTTCAGAGTGAGCTGCTGAAAGTCATGTATCATGCTACCTATTCTCTGTTCTCGTGTTCTATTGTAGGTCTCTTGCTGGTAGAATAGAAATTTTGTCATTTACCCATTTTCTTTATTTTATTAGAACTCTTATTGTTTCCTTTCTTTCTTCAGTGTATCTGTCTGCTGCCAGTGGCCATTCCTGAACTAGTTCCTAATATCCATGGCTGCCTTTATATAAATTTTGGTTTGCAATAGTGCTTGTAGAAATTTCAGGTGTTGTTTGGATCTAAAAAAAAAGTGGTGGGATAGAAGGAAAATTGTTAAATTGCCTTGGGAATTTCAGTTCTCCCACAGGCATTTCATCTATGGTTTTTGGCTAGATCCAAATTGAGTTTTAATATGCAGATTGTCAGTAAGTTAGAGATTCATTTTTTAAAAAAAATTCCTTATCCTTCTGATTCCAGTGTTGGATTCCACTAAAGTACCATGGCTCCAAGAGTGATTTCTCTGCCAGCTATCTGCAGAGAATGTTGGTGGAAGAAAATTCTCCTATACACTTCTCAATGAACCCGTAAGTATTTAATTGCTACTTTGGCAAATCTGTGAGCATTCTGCAATTACTTTGTTTTGAATCATTAAAGGAGCTAATTATACATTTTTTTTCTTTCTATATTTATGATTATTTGAAGGTATGACTATGTTAGCTCCTTGTGTCCTGGAGCTGGCAACAATAATGTTAAATCCAAAGGCTCTTTGAGAAGGTATGGTCACTCTTCTGGTCTTGCAATTCATTAATATCTATGCTAGTTATAAACACCACACCCTATATATATGTTTTTTTGTGTTGATAGTATAACTATGGCCTGCTATACCATGTATTATACTTGTTTGTGTGTTGTGTACAAAATTATCATACATATGTACAGAACAATACATATGTATACGGGTGTTTGGGATTTAGAAATCCACGTGATATTTACAAATCCGTGTGTGATACTGTTATGCTGCTTTTACAATAGAATGGCAAGTGACAAATACTGGTTAATGGTGCACTTACAAAAATCTCTGGGAGAAAGGTTGCAATTACAGGAAAATCAAAGTTGATGATCTTGATATGGAAATATGGTAGAATTATTATTCTTTAGATAGCTGTTACTTTTTGGTATTATGATTTGGAAATTTGTTCCATAAATTTTATGCTGATGAAAATTTGGTCTATAAATTCTGTGACCCTTAGATTCCAACCTTGGTCAATGGTTTTAATCTTGGGTTTGCCTACCTGGGACTTCGTATCCCACAGCTTTGACTATTAAGGTTGTGGGGTCTGGCAATAATCCCCAGGCAGGGCATATGCTGAAGGATTTCTGGATTCTCGAGAAAAGGTTCTTGTGATGTTTTATATTATGTATGGTGGAATTGAATGGCCTGGTGATGATGACATGAGTTTATTTGCAGTTGTCTTCGCTGTTTCCATCCTTTGTAATAGTACGGACCAATGGTGATATATGTACATATTGATTTTATTTTCATTTAGCCGTGTTCTTAGTCTTTGTTTTGTTTGATATTGTCTCAGGTTTTTGCTTTCTATGCCACTGGAGGAGCGCTTTAAGAAATTGCTTTGTGAGGTTTGTTAAAACTTCAGCAATGAATATGAAATTTATCTTTGGAAGTTGCTGCCAGCTTGAGAATTTGAACGAATTTGTATACTGATTGTCTGAGAAATGTTTATTTATAATATTATGTTTCTGCGGCTCTGCCTATATGCTCATTTGTTTAGTTTTGGTATATGTCTGTGATTCTGAATGCTTATACACTTGCTTGTGTTTTTATGATATATTGTGTGTATAAAGCATCAATACATATATCACCTGTGTTTTCTGTGTGGTGTTTTTTTTCCCACTTTTCTTTTCTTTTTTCATTGCTTTCTGAGCCTCCAGAATTTTCAGTAGTTCTCTTAAATCTTTTTTTCACTGTTCTTCTCCTGTGGACTGTAGGTTAGAAACTTGAAAAGTTGGTTATAGTCAGCAGGAGAGTCTTATCTATTTTTAAGGTCAGAGTATAAATTCCTTGGATTCCAAGGTGTCACGTCCCACATCGAATAGAAATTGGGTGAATCTTGAGTATATATGGGCGGGTAGGCAACATTATTTAACAGGTTAGCTTTTTGGGTCTATGGCAAGTGCTCGGCCTGTGACAAGTGGTATTAGAGCAGACTCATATTCTCACATGCATGTGGGCCCCTAAACTTGCCCAAATGGAGATTGTCACGTAGGATGTGGGTCTCCTATGGCTTTGGGAGGAATGAGTAATACGGGCCAAATGGGTTTTAAAAATCCTGTATTTTGAGCCCTAATAGAGATTGTCACGTGGATGGTAGGTCCCCTATGTTCTTAGGGAAATGGACAATATGGATCGGGTTGGCTCCTGAGTTTGGGCCAAACCGAGATGAGAGGATCACGTGATTGAGTGGGGGAGAATGTCACGTCCCACATTGAATAGAAATTAGGTGGATCTTGGATATATATGGGCGGCTAGGTAGCATTACCTTACTGGTTAGTCTTTTGAGTCAATTGTCCGTGACAAAGGACAGAGTATAGGCAGGGACCCCAACTCCAGAAAAGAAAAAAAGATTATTAGCTATGTTGCCTTTATTGTTCCCTTGGGATTAATAATTTCTTAAATGCACCAAAATAATTTATTCTTTCATTTCTGTCCAGAATACAGTATTATTACCACTCTAAGTTGCTATTTGAAAGCTAAGGCATACATGGGCCTTTAAACCTGCCAGATTTTAACCAAGCTAAGGGGTATATGATGAACGTATCTTTAATGCTTTTCTTGTCACGTATAATCTAATAGCGTATTAATTTTTAATTTGAGAGTTGATGGTCTTGTTTCTCAATATAAGTTCTTTTTCCAAAACTATAATAATAATAAATTGAAAGAACCTTTGAGATGTGGTAGAATATAATATTGTTGTTATTTCGTCTTAAATAACTGTCTGATTTATTTTCCATGTTTCAATAACTGAAGCATTTTTCATAATTTCAAAGGGAGGACCAGTTCAGCGTTTTAGTGCTCTTATGCACTTTGCTCCCAATGATACTGTTGAAGATGTTCTAGGAGTCCTTGAAAAGTATGCACTGTTAGTGCAAGGCCTCTGGGCTCCGAGAAGTTCATTGCTATTTGAAGATAACCTTGAAGATAGAATGAAATGTGTAGCAAGGAATTATGTTCTTCTTTTGTTTAGCAAGAATTCAGTGGTCAAGTTTCAACAATTATCTGTCATCCCAAAGCTCAGAGAACATATTAGAAGCTTTCTGAGTATATTTGCTGTTGAAAGGCCTGACTTTAAGGATTGGAAGTTTAAAGAAAATACAGATGTGTCATTTATAAAAGAGTACCAGAATATTGTTAATAGGCAAGAACAAGTTTGGGCAGTTGTGGAGAAACAGATAACTGACATTATAAACAAATCTGGAAAAGGTGGGTCTACTACGAGGGTTGATGCAGGAAAACCTCCCATGATCAACAAGCCTTCAAAAGCAATGAATAGAGGTGCTAGTGGAGCACTTGGTGGGAACAAGAACATGTCAAGTGAAAGTCGAGAAGCTTTAACAAAGGCCTTGCAGAAACTTTTTCAGATTCACAAGGTTTGCAGGTACGGCCTTTGAAGCTTTCTTTGTGCTTTGGAACTACTTAAAACCTTGGTTGGCATTGATTATTAATGTACGGTAATTTTCTTAATGTATATAAATGGAAATTACCCAATATAATATACTCCCAATGTTCTTTCATTAATGGTAGTAATAACTAATTTATTAATATTCAGTTATGTAGAATAACCTAGCTTAGATTTTATGACATTCCATTAAAATAATTTTAATTAGTTAGTAATATATATATGTTCAATTTTGAATTGAATATTTACTGTATTAACTTATTATTATAAATAAATAAATTATTTTATATATTTAATAGTTAATTTAAATTAAAGTTTGCGTATTTAATTCTCTGTAACAATATTTCAATCAGTCTAACCCAATCCTATATTACACCAGACATAAGAAAGCACTATAATTACTCCAATCCAATCTTATAATGTCTTATCCTATCTAATCCTAACTAATTTTATCCTATCCAATCCTCTATACCAAACTGCCCTAAAAGTGTTGAAGTTAGGGTAGAAGTTTCACAAAATAAAAATATCTAATTTCTGAACACTTATGGCTTGTTAGGTATATCGGATTGGATAAAATTAGTTAGGATAAGATGGATTAATTATAATTGTCTTGTATTTGGTATAAGATAGGATTGGATTGAGACTAATTAAAATCATTTAGAACAGAATCAAATAATTAGATATACTAATATCAATTCAAATTAACTATTAAAAATTTAAGAGTATTTTATTTATGATTAAGTATTTAAATCTAACTGCATGTATATTATTTTTTTTTTGAGAAAAACTGCATATATGTTATTAACTAACTAAAAATATTTGAATAATAATTAATTATATATTTATTCAATATAGTATATAATTTTAAATAAATAAAAGAATGTAATGAAAATACATTAGATAAATAATAGTATACCAAACAAAGGATTGGATAAGTTTTTTTTGCAAGTAATTGCATCCTGTGATGTATCCCATGTACCAAATGAGGTATTATAGAAAATATTGCTTCAGATAGGACGGAATGGACGAGCAGGATTCATGTACCTGACCCAACTTGCTTGGCATCGGGGCATACTTAAGTGGTATTAAATGTTTTTAGTAGTTTCGAGGGTTTAATACATATTTGGTTGAGAAGACAGGGTAATTAATTTAGGTTGCTGAATATTTGGTGTTAATCAATCCATATTTAGGCAAACGTCTTTGTGTTTGTGGAGTTATGACTGAAAGACATCTGCTAGAGAATGTTTTAGTCAATTGATCTTTATTAACAATAGAAATGCACCCTTCTCAAAAGGAAACCTTGTATAGAAGTTTTCTTCTGGAGAGTTCATTCCAATTGATGGTAATAAAGTACCATATGTTTTCTGAGACTTCATTCGGAATTGCCACGCTTCTGCTTAACTTTGGAACCACAACAATTAAATGTCAAGTATTTGCAGCTTTACTTTCAATGTTCAACTGATTTTATGCTATAATATTTGATTAAAAAACCCTATATAAAAGCATTTAAAATTATGTCCATTTTCTTCAAATATATGTTACTAAATACCTATCTACTTTGACTTGACAACTAGTTTTTCCAATTCACATCAGTTGTGGTTTGAAAACCACAAACCACAAATCCAAATGGATCCTAGGTTAATTATGCACTTGAATATTGTGTTTATGAATTATGACAAATAATGGAACATTGCTTTGCAATTTTATTCAATATTAACCTGGTGCTGTAATTTTTTGGCAGCAAGCAGTTGATTCGTCAAGGTTTGCGGGATTTGGCTGTTTCCCAATCTACTCTTCCAAAGGGAGATGCTAGAATGGCTGTTCTTGCAGCTGAGGTTGTTGACACTGAAGAATTTGAGGAAGTAATAAGCCAAGTTGCAACCAACATCCATGGTTTCTATGTTTCAAAATCATCTGAGGATCCACAGCACGACCGATTGAGGTTAAACTGTCTCATAACTATAAATTTTTTGTTGACTTAAACCAATATTGTCATTGTTCCTTTGTTATTGCTTTAGGAATCAATAGACTGAACTATTAATTGGTGTCTAAACTCTAAGCCATTCTTTCCCGACATTGAATACCATGCATCGAGTTTTCATGAATTTTCTCTTTCACACACAGGAAAGTCGTGACTGATCTTCTACTTGCTGGAGGGCCTAATGCAAAGCTTAAGAAGGCTGATGTCCTACAAGCTGCCAAGCATGCTCTTGATAAGGATATTTCCAATGCTGAATATGGCAAGGTCAGTAATGTAGGACAGTTCTGTCAGATAAGAAAATAACATGTAGTATTTGTTCTTTGGTATATTAATGATACAAGAATTTTTTTTTCCCTTCTTCTTGTCTGGGGTGGGGGTGGCAATCATCCAATCTTAAGAATTTTGCTGTCATGAGAGTGAGGTTTGTACTTTGTAGTGGTAGTGAACAAATTTAGCAACTTCTATTGTTATTATCATTACTATTTTTATTTTCAAGGCCTTTGATACCTGTCTTAACTGAAGCTATGCCCTTGTGCAGGTCATGACTGATATTTGTGAATCTAAAGGTTCTGTCTGGGTGTTAAAAAAGCCAAAATGATTCACAAAACTATTTCCTGGATTTGCAACAAGATGTAATTTGAAGGTACAAGGAAAGACCAATTTTGCTTCCCACATGCAAGGATGTATAGTACAAGTCACAATAATGCCATCCCACATCTCATAACATTCTTTTGCCAAACTCCAAGATGATGGAGATGCATTCATCCAGCAAGCCAATCGCTCTCTCTAACAAGAGTTTTATGGTGATATAACTTCATTGTTCAATCCACTGCTTGAGAATATGAGATGCATTACACACAATGTGGGGTTTAATTATAGTATCCGCAAACCATTTTCAATCCAAAATGTAAAAGTATGCTGAGATGGTCCTATTCAATCCAAAATTTCACAATTATAAAGCCGAAGTCATCATCTTTTGGCAGGCACTTTGTCTGTTGAGTTGCTTGACATTGTTCTTTGCTTGCCCTGGTCATGGCAGACTTGGCAGTGCCACTGTTGCATGGTTAGACTGGTATATAGTGATGTCTTTTTTTACTTTGTTTAACTCTTGACGTATTTGGAAATGATTTATATGAAGCCCCGTACTGCCAGCCTTTTGCTCCAAGAAGCTATTGTGGTGGTAACTGAAAATCGAGAATCCACTTGGGACTTGGCAATGAGCTTCCCGACGTGTAGCTTCCAAATTCTATTATAGTTGTGTACTTTTAAGGTGAGTGTAATTAGTGTGTAACTCCTTTAAAAGCTAGTTATAGTTAAATGTTTTGATGGTAATTTTAAATGGTATGGATTTTAATTTAGAAAGGAAAAAAAATACAATATTGAAGAACAAGGTAACATTATCTGTTATTATTCCTTTTAACAAACTAAAAGCCAAAGCTTCAATGTGCTTCACATGGTACAAGAATGTAAGAGCGATATTTAGTAATTAGCGGAACCGAGAGTTTACAATCTTTCTTTTTTTTTTCCTCATTTTACAGATTGGTAAAATTTCTGTAATTTGAAACAAGCTTGAACATTATTCACCAATCTGTGTTTTGAAATAAGTGTAAGTTTATGGAACATGGGTATAATATTGCCTCTTAATGAATTTTACAAGCATCGTGGGTCTATTATTGGTTGTTGTACTTCTCTGATTGTGCTGGTCTGCTTCTTCATTACGGTTCTGCTTTGAAGTGTGGTTGTCTCGCCTCAAGTTTCCGAGAAAGTTCTTCTTTAACATATTAGTTCTAAGTTTGTCCGCCCTGATCTCAGATTTGAGTGGGACATGTGAATGTAAGCAATAATGGAAACGAGCATTTGCCCCCGTTCACAGGGATGGAGTTGCAGAATGTTCACGGGTTCTCGCTCACATGTCTGCATTTGCTTGGCTCGGGGCAAAATGGAAGAACAATATATAATATTCTAAGTGTCTGTTTGATTGATCTTTTTTTTTTTTTTTACCGATCAAAAAATTTTTAATGTTAAAAGTTATTTTTAAATTTTTTTAATAATGTTTAGTTCAATTAAAAAACTGTTTTTAAAAATTAAAAAATTATTTTATCTTTATTTACAAAAATTTAAAATTTAAATTTTTATAAGTTGAGTTTTTATTTTTATTTTTTTAATATTTGTATAATATACATATATTTTAAAAATATTATTTTAATTTTATGACAATCTTTAATAAAAATAAACTCTATTAAATTAATATATTTTAAATTTTTTCTTAAAAGTCATCATATTTCACATCTCAGCAATCATAATATTTTTACAAGATTCTATAATTTTTTTTATTATTGGTAGATATTATTTTTATTTTATTTCAAATTTTTGTATTAAATTCAATAATTTATTTGATTTGTCAATTGTTATTACTAACTTTATTTAAATTCTTGTGTTTTAAGATTGAATTTGATAAATTTAATTATATTTATTTTTTAAACTTTAAATAAGTAAATTTATTTGATATTTATTGTCTTTTTTAATAACTTAATAATAAATAAATATTTTTAATAATGTGTAATCAAATAATTTAATATTTTAAAAGAATTTTTTAATTGATAATTAAATAATCAATAATTTTTTTAAAAATATCCTACTTCTAAAAAGTTATGTTTTTCTATGAATTGTATTTTTAAAATTTTAAAAATGTGATTTAAGATACATAATAAAAAAATTTAAAAACTTACAATAAGTAATATGAGACGTAATAAAAAAGTTGGTGTATTCTTCTGGAGGGTGCAGTGGTTGTAGGGTGGGATTAAGTGTGGGCAAAAAAAATTAAAAATTGAAAAATTGAATTGATCTGTTTAGTTTAATTTTTTTGAGAAATAAATTGATTGGTTCGGTTTGATTTTTTTCATAAAAAAGATTAAAAAAATATAATCAAAAATAAAAAATTCATAATTTAAAATAAAAATTAAAAAAATCGAACTGAATCAAATTAAAAAAATAATCGATTCAATTTTTTTATTAAAAAATCAGTTTCAATTTTATTTTTTAAAAAATTAAATTGAATTGGTTCGGTTTTGAAAAAAATTAAATCAGACCGTGTACACTCTTAGGTGGGATGACCGCTAAAAGGATTTTACCATAAGGTCCCTCGTATGACCGCATTCACTGTTTCGCTTTTATCGTGATAATTCATTGGCCCAGCCACGCGCTTTATAAAGAGAGACATTTCGTTACAAGCCCTAGAATTCTCTGCGGTATCGAGTAAGCCTGAAGCCTTCAACCCTAGCTCCGCAGACAAAATAAAACTATAAATCAAATCGAATCTACCTCGACACGGAAACCCGAAACGAAACGAAAACTAAACCAATTAACCGAAATATGGCTGATTACGAAGTCAACGGTGAAGATGTTGAAATCAATAACACCAACAACAATAATGATAGCGAGTTTGGTTCCTCTCCACAACCTCGTGCTACTGACGATCACATCGACTTGAAATCTCAGGTACTTCTACTTATACACCCACCACCAAAGATTTATATTCCTCAATTTATTTATTTCCCTTGTTTTTTTTTCTTTACTTGATAAAAGACTGGAAGCACTGTTTATTTATTTATTTATTTTTGATGTTAGGGCTGGATTTGGTTTGGAAATTTTGTTGATATCATGGCTGTTTTTTTTAAAGAAAATTTTTTAATTTAGGTATGCTAGTGATGTTCAGTATTTTTCTTTCCCTAATTTGAGGCAGATGAGAAATTGAATAAATATGCTTTTTAGTGAGGGTTTTAGAAGGTATTGGATGAAATTATGATTGTACTTGCCAATATTGGTTATGAGTTTAAATTAAGGTGTAAGATCATTAGATGCGTTGTCTTTGATGAATCTTGTATGATAATACTGCACAGATTAGTATGATTTCAGTTAATGCATTTGTTATTTTGCTGGTGTTTATGTTTTCTTTTTGGTTAACTTTATTTATTTAGGTCATCCTATGTTTAATTTGAGTTATGGACTATTAAACTGGTAAGTTTTATAATATATTGCCGTTATGCGGCAATAATGTATAATATTTAGTGTCCTCATGTGTGATGTGCAATGATATTTCAATTGATGTATGTGACTGAATGGTTAATAATTGTCCTTTCATTTCATTGACTTTTGTGAATATAACGTGTTCATATGCAGCATAGTTCTCGCAATTACGAAAGAGAATCTTCAAGAAGTAGGGAAAAGGAAAGGGAGAAAGGGCGTGATAAGGAGAGGGACCGGGATCGCCATCGTGACAAGGACAAGGAGAGAAGCAGGGACAGGGATAGGGAGAGAAGTAAGGACAGGGATAGGGAAAAGGAGAGAGAAAAAGATCATGATCGTCATCATAGAGATCGCCACAGGGAACGTAGTAGGGAACACAGTGAGAGAATGAGAGATAGAGATGATGATTATCACCGAAGCCGAGACTATGACAGGTAGTAGAAAAAACTGTATTCTCATGCAGCTATGTTTGAATTTAGTTCCTTTTTTCTTATTTTGTCTCTTGTTATGTACTAGCTTGCTCCATTTCTTAAGTAGTTGATGATGATTTGTTCTGTATAGAAGGAGAGATTATGACAGAGACAGGGAGGATAGGCACAAGCGCCGTTCTCCATCTCGTTCTCGTTCAAGGGCTAGATCTGAGCACAGATCAAGGTCACGCTCTCGCTCTCGTTCGAAGAGGTATTCTAGGGAGAAGATGCTTCTTGCCATTTAAAGCAGCATATTATATAATTTGATATATTAATTTAATATCTTTTTCCTTTTCCCAAAATTGAACTTCTGATAGTTCCTGCTAACACTTTTTCCATTTTATTTTCTTGTTCTTGTCACATGTAAAGTCTGCATGTGGAGCTCTGAAGGTGCATTTGTTTCCATGTATATGTTATAATATTGGGGAAAGTTATTTTTATCTTCTATTCATTTTTGTTTTAGAAGTTTATGAAGATGTATTATGTTGGTCTATTCTGATGGGGATAGTGAACCTGTTTCCATGTATATGTTATGATATTGGGGAAAAAGTTATTATTATCTTCTATTCATTTTTGTTTTAGAAGTTTATGAAGATGTATTATGTTGGTCTATTCTGATGGGGATGGTGAACCTATTTCATCTTGAAGAGGGATTTATTAGTTGAAGTTTCTTTCAATTGGTATATTTTATGGGATCTGGTGATATTTGTTATTTTCCTTTCAGCCTTTTGTGTTTTTGAAATGACACAAGTAGTTTTATTTTATATTTTTTCTAAGTTGCGTGCTGATGTAGAATTTGTATTTAGTTTTTTTCTTTGTTCAAACTCAGTGGAAGATGCCTTTTCTGTCAGTTTGTATTTGTTTCTTCTCCTGATACTAACTATATTTACTTTCAGCAAGAGAGTAAGTGGATTTGACATGGCACCCCCTGCTTCTGCAATCTTAGCCGCCGGTGCTGCTGCTGCTGCTGCTGCAGCTGCAGGTATATGCAATCTCGTATACACTTAATATTGTTATTTGCTTAACTGTTATTTCTTTGGTTTTGGTTGATAGTGTGGAAAGTTCGTATCAAATTACATGGTGTGATTTTGGTAAGATTAATTTTGTTCTTACTTTGTACATCATATAGCCTATTGAAGTCGTGTCTTTGGATGGGCTAAACTTTTATTTTATTGTTTGCTTAGTGAAATAATTCTGGAACTGAGAGAGCTTTTGGTTTTCTGTTGTGTTTGGTGTTTGTTTGTTTGTTTCTATGTCTTGTCTTTGGTTAAGAAGGCAATGTTGGGCTACTTGCCCCACTGTGCTGACAATGGGCGTGAGCCGACATCTGTAGCTTTTATGTACAAGGAGGAATCAATGCATCGGTTTGATGGGTATTGTTCATCTTCAACCGGCAACTATTGCCATTTTTGGTAGTCTTGCAAATATTTCCTCCAAAACTTGCATTTAATGTTTTCCTTTGATCTCTTTTGGTAATTATACTGTTGGAGGCTTGGACATGCTTAACTAATGAGTTCACTAAGGAAACTCGGTAGTGGAAGTCAGTTTTACTATCTTTATGGCAGTAGACTGAGAGCTGAATCATGATTGTGTTCTAATCTGTAACGACATTACATTTGCAGGTCAAATTCCTGGGACTACTCCCACCATTCCTGGAATGTTTCCAAACATGTTTCCAATGGCAACCGGTCAGGTACTTCATCCATTTTATGCAAAGAATATTTATGAGCATGAACTCATTTGCATTAACTAATTCTCTGCCATTCTGTTTTCATGCAGCAGTTTGGTGCACTTCCTGTTATGCCAGTTCAGGCAATGACTCAACAGGTTTGCAGGATCAGGCTTACATTGTAGTGATCTCTATAAAGTTATTTTAAATATTTTAACATCTCTATACTTTAAATTCTTCTTTCAGGCTACTAGGCATGCTCGGCGAGTTTATGTTGGAGGACTCCCCCCTACAGCAAATGAACAGGTTTTACACATAACCCAAAAGTAAATTGCAGTTTTCTTTGTCCATTTTATTTTATACTGACCAGTCATGTTCTACTGTAGTCTGTAGCAACTTTCTTCAGTCAGGTTATGGCTGCTATTGGAGGAAACACAGCTGGTCCAGGTATGATGATACTTGGCTTCTTCTTAAGTGCATAGATAGACTACCTGCCTTGGATAGTTTCCCAATTCTTACATGTTTATTGTGCTCAGGTGATGCTGTTGTCAATGTTTACATAAACCATGAAAAGAAGTTTGCTTTTGTGGAGATGAGATCGGTCGAGGAGGCCAGTAATGCGATGGCTTTAGATGGAATTATTTTTGAGGTACTTAATTTTCTCTTGCATCTTAATAAACCTTTGGCTTAGGTTTATTACTCTACAATTCAAAGTACTACATTAAATGTTTTCTGGTACTGATGTGTTGTATTTGCAGGGAGCCCCTGTGAAGGTGAGGAGGCCCAGTGACTACAACCCATCGCTTGCTGCAACGCTTGGCCCCAGCCAACCTAATCCCAATCTTAACCTGGCTGCTGTTGGTCTGACTCCGGGTTCTGCCGGTGGATTGGAGGGTCCAGATCGGATTTTTGTGGGTGGGCTCCCCTATTACTTCACAGAAGCACAGATCAGGGAGTTGTTGGAGTCTTTTGGACCCCTGCGTGGTTTTGATCTAGTTAAAGATAGAGAAACTGGAAACTCGAAGGGCTATGCATTTTGTGTTTATCAAGATCTCTCAGTAACTGACATAGCTTGTGCTGCCCTGAATGGGATTAAAATGGGAGACAAGACTCTCACTGTTAGGCGTGCCAACCAGGGTGCTAGCCAACCTAAACCGGAACAAGAGAGTGTATTATTGCATGCCCAGCAACAGATTGCATTGCAGGTGAGAAACTGGATTTTTGAATACCTTCTTGTATATATCTATACCATTATGATATTGTACCTATCTCATAATGATATTCATTTCTAGTATTTTAGCATTTTTTCTTAAGTATTGGTTACAATTTATAAATTGATTTGTTTTCTTTCTCTACTGCAGAGGCTTATGCTGCAACCCGGTGCGGTGCCTACTAAGGTTGTGTGCTTGACTCAAGTAGTTACTGCAGATGAGCTTAAAGATGATGAAGAATATGAAGACATTGTGGAAGACATGCGACAAGAAGGCGGGAAGTTTGGTATATACTTTGATCTTTCAAGTTTCTATTCAGCCCTTTGTTTACTCATGATGCTTTTTTGCTTATTTATTAATTTTCTTTATTTTTCTTTGTTTGTCTATATGTCTGTTTTACAGCCTTTTCTAGTCCCACATTCTGCTATAAAGAATCAGGCCTAATATACACAGACTGAAGACTCTATAACTCTCAATTTGTTTATATTTATATTTACTTGTGATTGTTTTTCTAACGATTTTTTTTAAAAGTTTTTGTTTATTGCAAAATTTTCACACGTGATATGCAGGTACATTGGTGAATGCTGTCATTCCCCGCCCAAATCCGAATGGTGAGCCAGCACCAGGAGTTGGAAAGGTCAGTATGATGTTTATCTGATGACTGCTGCGCGTCCGAGTTCTGTTATATTCATGTTTATCTGACGACTGCTGCTCGTCCGAGTTCTGTTATATTCTACTGTGATTTATGTAATGCGAGTCAAATATCATTGTGTATCTCTGCAACACAGTGTTAGCACTTATTATAGAAATACACATTGATGCCCCAAAATTTGTGTGGTGACGAGTCTCTTCTGTCTTAAAAACTGTGGGGCTCGTGAACAAGCATTATATGGAATTTTGAATTTCTTTGGTCCCTTTTATCTCTTCCACCATAAGATAATATGATTGTTTGAAGCCATGGTTGCTGACAAAAATTCACTTGTTTGTCCCAGGTGTTCTTGGAGTATGCAGATGTTGATGGTTCATCAAAAGCGCGGGCAGGGATGAATGGAAGGAAATTTGGTGGGAATCAAGTTGTTGCTGTGTTTTATCCAGAGAACAAGTTTGCTCAGGGGGACTACGATGGCTAATTAATTTCCATTTTCTAGGTCAGTGTTATGTGAATTAGGTCTTAGTGTTAGATGGTACGAGGATGATATTGATGAGAGCTTATGTGTTGTGTTCTTTTTATTAGTTTTTAATAAATTTGTTTACTCGGAAGTCATATATGAATATTGTTACATCATTGAACTTATGATATAGATTAATATGGTCTCATCTTTATGCGAACGCAATTTTGCTACAATATCTCTACTAATTGTTTATTAAGACGAACATTTCTAACGTTAAGTGGTGCTTCTGGGAGTAAGTGCTTGTTGAAATCAAAACTGTTAATGAACCTTTCGCATTTTGCCTCCTAAATGAAGGATGTGGTTGATGTTAATGCTCATTTTTACAGTCACTTGCAGGAATTTTTTTCTAGAACCATATGAATCAAATCAGTAAGTTCTGTTACCGCTATAAGTAGCAGAAGGAATCCAAAAAAGTTGATTGGATTTCTACAAAGGAAAAAGGAGTGGACTGTTAGTGTCAGACCCAAAGTATGATTTTATACGCATTTACTACTCTAATATTTGAAATACGTAAGTTAGAAAATTTGGTTAGTGGTAGAATCTTAAAATTTTAAATTAAATTTATTTAATAAAAGTTAAGAAAAGAATAAAAATAAAACTTAACCTAATTATTTTCTCGAGTTTAATACTACCTCCATCAAAATGGGTGTCGATAAATCTTTTACTTGGAGGTATTGTGGCTTTTTCTTATCATTCTCGCCACCCTGATTGCGCCCATGGAGTGTTTTTGTTTGTTCTAAATTTTTTACCACATTATGGCACAACTCTTTAAAATTCTAAGTCCAAATAGTGTAGTGTTGATCCTCCTAATTCGCCATCGTCATTGCTGAGTGCTGACGGAAGTAGCGGTGACGATGCCTGTGAATTATGCCAGCGATTTAATTTGTTTAGCTTTTAAAATATTAATTATCCTTTTTAATATTAATACTAGCATTTATTTTAATAATGTGTGAACAGATAAATAAATATATATAAAAGGTTATTATCATTAATATCTTTAAAATATAACTTAATTTTAATAATATTTACAAATTTAAAAAATTGACGTTTATATTTAATTTTTTCTATAGATACCTAAAGAATATTATGTTAAATTTAACAAATTGTGTTAAATAACCATTTTGCTCTTTACATGTTTAACGTAATTGATTTTATACAAATTTTAATATTTGATTTTGAAATATATTAAAAAAAATATAATTAAAAAAAATAAATTAAATAATAAAAAAATATTTATAAATAATAAATATTTATATAATAATAATAAAAAATAAAATAAAATATTAAAAATCATTAAAAATAAATAAGAAAATAATAAAAAATTTAAAAATAAAACAATTTTTTTAATAACTTTATAAAAATTTTAAAATAATAATAATAATAAATAAAATTAAAACAATAATTTTAAAAAAACAATCATTTGGTCGCTGTTTGTGGCGGCCAAAATGGCCGGTTGTATTTTTTTAAAATTTTGTTATTTAATTTTATTATATTATTTAATTTAAATTTGTTAAGTTATTAATATGTTGACACGTATTTAATTAAATTTGATATGTGCTGCTTTTGTTTAATATTAAATAAATTGATGATTTTATCCTTAAGTTAACAGTAGAAGAGCAATGTTTAGGGATTAATATCTATTTTAACAAAAAGATTAAATATAAATATTAATTTTTTAAACTTATGAATATTATTGGAGATGATAATATCTCATATATAAATGTATGAAGTGATAAATTTGTATAAAACATATAATACATAAAAATTATCGGATATTTTAAAATTATCTCCAGATTTCACTACGGTGAAGCTTTTGGCGGAAGGTTTGGTGGAGAAAAAGAAGATGATGGAGGCCAAGGGATTGACTCGGACAATTGAAATGAGGTTCCCTGCTAATTTCTCGAGAGCGTCGAAGAAAGTTGAGGGGGAGCTTGGCTTAGCTTCTGAGTCTCCTGATGGCCCTGGTGACGATGATCAAAAGGCTACCGCTTAAGGATTAAGGGAATTTTGTTACTGGGAGATTTGGGTTAGGGGAATGTGTTAATCTGGTTAAATCTGCAAATAAGCTCTGTAAGGTAATATGCTATATAAGAGCTTGAGTGAAGCTAATTTGAGTTTAATAAAGTCCATTCAACTAAGCCTGTAGTCCGTAACTTCATAAAAGCTTAAATATTTCAATTCAGCTTAATTTTGCAATATAGCTATCCCATTTCTCTTTTCACTTTTTGTTTGGCAATCGATATTAGCTCAATAATTTCATTTTGCTAACCGAAGAAATAGATACGATTGACAATTACGTCCATGTGTTTATGATAGTTGTCTTTCCCTTTCTATTCAATTCCTACAAGTTCCTGTGTCTATCTTGGCTTAACAGAAACTTGATGCTCCTTGTAACGTGATAGGAAGTCGACGTATTTACTGTCTGCTGCATAAACAACCCCAATTAGCATATATATTTTTTTTACAAGATATCCCTTCGTGAGCTGAGCTGCTATGTGGTGATTGGTAAGGAGATTCAAGAGCTACTGTTAACTCTGTTGAAGGATCGGTTGTTTTACTTTTCATGATACGAGCTACGAGGAATACAGGAATCTAATTGTTTATCATCATTAAATTTTCAGAAAGACTATAAACTTTCGCTCGGATATGGAAAAAACACAATTGTTTCATATATTCGTTAAGATAAGAGAAGGTTCCATGACATTTGTATTAATCTCATTTTAAGAACATTTTGTCGATAGAATTACACCCTTTTGTTTTTATAGAATTAATTTTACTTCTGAAATCAATCTCATATGATCCAAGATTAACTAATCAAATTTTAACGAAGGTTCTTGTTATATAAATATTTGAGATGTATTAATAAGTCGGACAAATGAGAAGTTGTCGTCGTCGTAGCGCATTTGAAAAGAGAAGCCCAAGTAGCCAACTGTCATCAGTCGGGACCGGCCCATGTTAAATGAGGTTAAAACTCAAAACCCCATGAATACAATTCAATAGTCCCAGCTCCTGGTGAGTGTCTGTGTTGCTGATTGTAGAATCTATAGCTTTGCTTTGGTAATACAGTAACCAGAACTAGAAACTAAAACTAGACCGAGGGAGGTAGAATTTAGAAGAAGAAAGAGTAACAGTGGGTGGGGTTTTAGGAAAATAGCCATGACCACTCGAATCGCTCCTGGAGTCGGAGCCAATTTGCTCGGCCAACACTCCGCCGAGAGAAATCAAGACGCCACTGCTTACGTCGGCAATCTCGATCCACAGGTACCCTTTCCCTTCGTTTTATTATTGCTGTTACTATCAATTCATGTTGTTAATAAGTTCGTCCTAGTTCAGCTTCAGCGTGTATTTTTTTTTCATATTTTATTTGTAATTTTATTCAGAATTACTTATGAAAAATATGCTAAGGACCTTATATTTCTTTAATTTTAGTTTCTATTTATATCTTTGCTTTGGATTTCTTGAACTCTTAGAGCTGAAATTCAATGCTTTTTGTATATTCATATGCGTTCAGGTAACAGAGGAGCTTCTTTGGGAGTTGTTTGTTCAAGCAGGTCCTGTCGGTATGTTCCACTCTTCCTTTATCCTAAAACATGTTTTTTTTCTTAAAAAAAATATTGTTTGGGGTTTCAGAATTTATTGGTTAGTGAAAACATATGGTTCGTGCTTTATATCTCTAGTATTTTCCTCATTAAGTGGGTAATTGCTTCGATTTCCTTGAAATTTCGAGACCCATGTGCACTATAATTGAGGTTGTTGTACTGCTTCAGCACTAAAGTTTAGCTCTCGCTGTGCTTTACAGAATCATACTTATCATGAATTAAACTGTTATGAAAGTTCAGTTGGAGTTCAGCGTGAAGCATGAACATCCTGAAATACTGAAAACAAGAGAATGAATTTGAAATATAAAATATGGACAAAAGGACTTTGAGTAGAACAAGTCTAGAAAGTTGTTATTGTTGTATCAGCAGAGATTCTGTTTCCGAAACAGTTATTTATTTATTTTTGCTCTTTCTTTTGTTTCAGTTAATGTCTATGTTCCAAAAGATAAGAGTCACAAATCTTCATCAAGGATATGGATTTGTGGAGTTCCGAAGTGAGGAAGATGCTGACTATGTAAGTGGTACTCATAGCCTTCGGCCTAACTTTCTAAAGTTGTTTCATACTTATTTTCAATCACACATTTTTGATAACAAAAGTCGGCCATTCTTCCTCAATAGTTTTCATTTTAGGCCTTATGATAATATATTTTTTCTTTTATGTATCAAATATGCAGGCGATAAAGGTGCTGAATATGATAAAGCTTTATGGGAAGCCAATACGTGTGAATAAGGTATAGAGCTCTCTTTTTCCAGGCCATGACTTGCTATAATTCTTATGCTGGGTGCATAATAGAAATTTTTGATAGTTCTGTTTAGAAAAATTTGATATTTATTGAATTTAAATCTGTTCTACAACCTTCTCTTCATGTTCCTTTTGGTATATGTGACATTAGTAGATTGTCAAGGTCTTTAATCTTTGTATTCATTGGTGCAGGCATCTCAAGACAAAAAGAGTTAGATGTTGGGGCAAACCTTTTTATTGGAAACCTTGATCCTGTAAGTGGCTTTATTTTTATTGACAGAAGCATTTTGCAAATCACTAAATAACCCTTTCTAAATTTTCCTACTATCATGTCTACTCTTTCTGTTTTTCAGGATGTGGATGAAAAACTGCTATATGATACTTTCAGTGCATTTGGAGTCATTGTTACAAATCCAAAGGTAATGCTGTTAGCTTCTTTCTTGTATTCTTTTCTCCTTTTATAATACTTTATGTCAGGACAACGCCTGTCTTCCACATATGTTGATATGTAAGTTTACAGTGTCACCTATGGGGATGCTTAAGTAGTTGGCTAAGTCTATGATAATAAATTTTCATAACAGTTTTTCATCTGTAGAAGTTTGCATTTCCAGCATGCTGTGCCTGTGTAGTATGTTTGTGTTGAGATTTAATAAAACTGTATAGGTTAATGTGCTGCCCTAATTATGATAAAGCAGAGGATATTCTTATGCGATTACATTTGGAAGTTTTCTGATTCTATAATGCCATTTGAGCAACTATAATCACCCAAATGAAATTTTGTGTTTCAGTGGTACTCCATTCTTAAAAATTGAACAGATGTGATATTGTCTTTATATGCGATCATAGGTTTCAAGCCATATTTCTACACCTTAATACATAAATGCTTCTTCTAAAAAAATAACAGGGATGCTTTAGTTTTGTCCCTGTGAAGGAGAATGTCTAGCAGTGAGTTATTGCACAGAGGATGAAAACTGATGGCCAATTTTGCTTGCCCTAAATGTCATTAACTCGTTCCATCTAATCTATTAAAAATTATTATTCACATGATAAGATTTAATACGGACATGAGTAGAGATTAATGAGAAAGTGAAATATAGAAGATTTTTGTAGCGAATCTTTTAGGAAATATAGGGTCTTGTTCTGTTAGGTTGATACTGATTCCAAATCCCTTTCATTTTTTTTAATTGAAGGCTTTTGAATACTCGAGTTTCAACTGTTTAGACATTGTCTGGTTTTAGGTTACATGTTTGGGAACATTGTCCAAATTTGTTTTCCCAGCATGTTGTGAACAGACTGTGACCTTGGAGTGGTTTTTTTCCTGTAGTGCTAGGATGTTTTTTGGATTTCTTTATAGGGTTGAATCTGAACTTCCTGCTACAAAATTCTGATGTCAGTAACTGTCTTTACATGTTCTATTTAATTGCTTGGCTTGTTCATGTGCTTATTTGATCCAATGGATGTTATTCACTTGATCATGGCTTCTGAGCACTCTGTTTATCTTATGAGTGCATAAGTAGTGGCTTAAACAAGGAAAATAGAAAAATCCAATTTTCTTGCTTGGACTCCTAGCAAACTTCTGCATTACTGTCTACTGATGCTAATAAATTTTCAGCTCCATTGATGGGAAAAGGTGACTTTCATTTGGTGTTGGAGTCTAATATTTGGCATTACTTTTTCAGATAATGCGAGATCCTGATACTGGAAACTCCCGTGGTTTTGGTTTCATTAGCTATGATTCTTTTGAGGCATCTGATGCAGCTATTGAGGTATGCCCCTTTGATATACTTTTTTTAATCACCAGTATTGCTCTAGAAATATCCAAAATTCAATTGTTAAGGATCTACATGAAACATTGGTTGTGTGATTCAGAGTGATAAATTTTAACCTAAGTTACGGTCTCTGAAAGATGGGGCAGCTAGTCCACTCAGGATATAACAGTATCCTTACTTTACTGCTATAACTAGTTTATTATGTTTATCTAGTTTGTAGTTCTGTTCTTTGAGAATATTCAAGGAATGCTCAGTGTGATTCTTTGGTACTCTTAAATAGTTTTCAAGTAGAGAGCATCATGCCTTCAATGCATCTATCTAGATCAGTTTTAAATTGTTTATAATTAATTTCTTCTATTTTTGCAGGCGATGAATGGCCAATACCTTTGTAACCGTCAAATTACTGTCTCATATGCATATAAGAAAGACACTAAAGGAGAGCGCCATGGTACCCCAGCAGGTGGGGGTGTTGTACTCATTTTTCTGCTACTTTTATGGTTTTGTTCAGTTATGTTCTTAGCACTAAGTACGGAAGGATGCCTTTGAATTCACTAGCACCATAATGGTATTACATGCTAAAATGAACAAGTGCTGGTCTTCCTACGCAGATGTTCTAGGGGGCTATGTTGCAAGTAGATGCATGCAGAATGGATTTGAATTGATTAACCCCATTTCTAACAAATGAATTTTGAATTGATTAACCCCATTTCTTATGCAGAGAGAATTTTGGCGGCAAATAATCCAAGTTCACAGAAAAGCAGGCCCCACACTTTGTTTGCCAGTGGACCTCCGTCACTACAAATTGTTGCTCAGGCCAATGGTACTGTTGGTGAAGCAGTGCCTCTGCGCCCGTTTGCTAACGGTGCTGCTCCAGTCCCCATTCCAGCAGTTCGGCCACCACCGCCACAAAGTGTAGCTTTCCCACCTGTTCAAGTATCTGGACAAGTCTCTTGGCAGGGTCATCCACAGCATTTAGGTCAAGCTATGCCACCATCAGTCATGCCTCCACTGCCTATGCAGTATAGGCCACCACCACCTCCCCACCAGGCAGTTCCAGTTAGGGGTGGGCAAATCCGGTTCGGTTCAGTTTTTAGTGTGAACCGAAAACCGAACCGAGCCGGTCGGTTTTTGAAAAATAAAACCGAAAACCGAACCGAAAAACCAAAAACCGAACCGGTTCGGTTCGGTTTTTGGTTTTTCGGTTCGGTTTGGGTAAAATAAATTTAATTTAGGCTTATTTTTTGTTCGGTTCGGTTCGGTTCGGTTTTTCGATTTTTTTAAATTTTTTTTTAATTTTTTTTTAATTTTTTAATTTTTTTTTAAATTCGGTTTTTTCGGTTCGGCCTTCCGAACCTAGAACCGAACCGAATTTTTCGGTTTTTAAAATAAAAAACCGAAAACCGAACCGACCAAGAGAAAAATCGAACCGAACCGACCAATTCGGTTCGGTTTTTCGGGTCCGGTTCGGTTTTTCGGTTTTTTGCCCACCCCTAGTTCCAGTTCTTCCAAGGCCACCGCCGCCACCTCAACATATGGGAATGGGTGTACAACCACCTATGTGGCGACAGGCACCGCCACCACAGCAACTGCTTGGAAGACCCCCCATGCCACAAATGTCGATGCCACCACCCCATGCCCCTCCACCACCTCCACCAAATTGAGGACTTCAGTCTCATTCTATAAGTTCTCTGTAACTCCTTATGACGTTTAAACTGACTTATTGGTTGTTTCTTGTTTATTAGATAAATACATCCGGTTATATGCACAGGTCTTTAGTTGCACACATCCAAAATACCAGTGAGGAGCTTGTTTCCTAGATACAGCTTAATCTGTTCTAATAACAGCGCAATTTTTTTATTTTTTGTCTGTAGACATATTAATGGTTAGCTTTCAGGATTGAAATGATATGTTACTTTCCGGAAGAATCCAAGAAGTAGAATTTTGAAGAGAGCAATTGAGGTCTTCATGGGCTGCTTTCAGCCTGGAAAATCTTGTGACCATGATTCCAACATCTAATACTGGAATTTCTCAAAGAGTTGGGCTGTTTAGCTGCCCTATTAGATCTAATGAGATCCAACGCCTGAGTAAGAGTTATGAAAGCTCGCTCTGTTGATAAATATGGGTCCCAAAAGATATAGTGGAGGTCACTAGTACTATATGTGTTCACAGGTTTTTCAGGAATCAGTAAGACATCAGCATCCTCCAGATGTCAGTCACGTATCAGATGAAAGTGGTCCAAAGTTAAAAGTTTTTTCTCAGAACATTACCGGATTAAAGAATACTTTTATTTTGTGTTCGTGCTTGGTTTGTGGACGAAGGGGAGTTGTTATAATGGCTGACAACTTTTGGTATCTAATCTTGTACTTAATTTGGTGTTAAAATTAAAACTCTCTAAACAAAAGAATCAAGAGCTGCGGCAGCTAAACCCCTGGAGAGAGGCCGACGGCCTCTCTCCGGAGGCTTCCTCCTTTCCTTTTTGTTTTCTATCATGCTCTTTCTTCCCCTCCTTTTACCTCTGTTTTTGTGCGATGTTACCGTTTTTTTCTGTTTCCGGTGTAGGTGAGGTTTTCGGCCGGCGAGCTCTTGCGTGGGTCCGTGATCCCTTGGCTGTCGCTGAACCTCCTCAACACCGTCGAGCTTCTCAAGCAATCACCGGTCGTTTCTCCGGCAGTTTTCCTGGCAGTGCTCATACGGGTTTCATTTTGGACGGAGTTTGTGCGACACGCGCCGCCCCTCCTAGGCCCCCGATGACAACGCCCCTGCTCTGCCCTAGCCGGACTCAACTGTGTGCCACTTTCTTTTCATTTTCGGCCATCTCTCCGATCATCCTCCACGCCGTCCACCGTCAGACACCCTACCACTGCTTCGAGCTGCGGTGCTCCTGCAGCCTGTGCCTCGCCTGAACGAGTTAGTGTGCCTCTGCCGAGCCCGCACCGCACCTCCCCGGGTCACGATGGATCTGGTCCGGAAATCGGCGTGCTTTCCTGCCTTTTTTCGGCCATTTTCGGCCGTGCTCTGTCTGTCCTGCGACGGCTATGCTCCCGTCCGACGGTACTCCGTTCAGGAATTTTTGTGGTACCTAAATATGTGCCGGTTGTTTATTTGTTGTTGTTGATTGTGGTACCGGAATATGTGCCGGTTGTTTGCTTGATTGGTTTTTATACGCGTTCGCTTGTAGTTTTATGTAATAAGTTTCTCTCCCTTTTTAAGGGATCTGAATTTCCCTTTCTTCAGAAAGGTCTGAATTTTCCTTTCTTCGGAAAGGTCGGTTATCCCTTTTTTCGGAAAGGTCGGTTATCCCTTTTTTCGGAAAGATCGGTCTCTCTTTCTTTTGAAAGAGTCTTGTCCTTACCCACTATGGGTATGACGGCCTTCTTCTTTGTAAGAGGCTTGAATCAGATGCTCTCGAAATGTATTTATCTTTCTCTGTTATTCCTTTAATATGTATATTAAAGGATCTTGATGTAATATCTTAACGATATTAATGAAATGATATGATTCCACTCAAAAAAAAAAAAAAAAATTGGTGTTAAATTGAATTTCCTGGCTTCATCACTCATTATGGGTTTGAACGGCGTCGCACTACCAAAACAATGATGCCTAATTTGGTGATTGGTAATGGGATAGCTACAAATTTTGATTCTTGGGTATATCTGGCTGATCCTCTCCACAAATTTTTGGCTTACAGTGGCAGTGTTCATCCGAAAAATACTGTATAGATAAGTTCAAGATCATTACCGTAATATAATTTTAAATACCAAACCCAGGATCTCGGAAAACAAGGTACAAGATTGGCATAATCTGTCATTTTTCTGAGCTGAGCTTGAGCAGCAAACTAAGTTTCATTTAATTAGCAAGTGTAATTGTTGTTTTCCGTCTCTGTATGTGTATTAAATTTCTCTGATCCTTGCAGAGTTTACAATTGCAAATGCTTTCAAGGGGTAGGAGTGCAATTAATGCATCATATCAAAAAGAAGAGGCAGGAAGTTTGGAATAGGAGGGATAATAACTAATCACTCATATTAATCAAATCTATATATGATCAAAACTAATCAATATCACAAACTTGAGGTTGAAGTGCTGCTTAGTGCGATTTATATTACGAACATTTTGTTAGATTTAAGTTCAGCAGGCAAAGTTTTTTGAAGATAAGGCGTAATTAAACATCTTTGCTTTCAGGGGCCTTTGACACACAAACTTCCTCCATATAAAGTTTATCACTTGCTTTTCCCACATAGATTAGGTCATCATACAAAGTGATGGTGAAATCGAAGCCCTTTTGATGCTTTTGAGTTGTTTATATGTGTCTGTTGTAATTGGAGCTCTTTAAAGCTAAATAGTTCTCTACCATTGCTTTTGTCCTCTATACCAAATCAAAGCAAAATCCAGTGGGGTTTGCCAAACCCTAACTCTCATCCCCTACCAGTCATCGGACGAACTTAAAAGTCGGCCAAAACAAAAAGTTTGCTACACGTCAAGTTTTTTGTTTAAATTAATGTGACAAATTAAATGGATTAATAAACTAACAATTATCTGACTCATAGTAATTCATAGTAGATATGACATCTGATACACACTTTGTATGCAAATTTTATAAAAAGAATAATGTTAAATATTTTAAATTATATTTTAAAAAATAATATATTAAATAAATATTGAGTATAATAAATAATTTTAAATTTTATATTATTTTATCACTCGATGTGTACTTGGCACATCACTTTTGAGATATAATTTAAAATATTTAATATTATTTTTATAAAAATAGTATTTTTAATATATATATTCATATACTGTTAAAATTTTAGTAATTTAAAATTAAATATAATTTAATTTTAAATTAAAAAATCAAAGGAGAATTAAACACGTAATAGATCACGCAATAAATGAATTAAAGAGATACAAATTAAGAAGACGGATGCTAGAATAAAGAGCATGTGACCAAGCATATGTAACCCGTCTCTATAATGATTTGTAGGAAAATATAGATGTTTATTGGAAAGTAAGCAAGCAGATGTTATTTTCAATCTTTTAAAACTTGTACTGCTATTCGGCTTATTCTGCTACGAAAGCAAAAGGCCACCAGCCCCTCTTGTAGAGCATGTGACCAAGTACAAAATTAGTGTATTATAGAGTTGCGTGCTGCACTGAGAAATCTTTCATGTAGAAAAAGTACAAGTTCCAAACATGTCATTCAAAAGGGTACTTTCATCAGTAATTAGCTAGCCAAACTAAACTACTATTGATATCAGAAGAAGTTTAAGTAGTAATTATGAGGTGAAGCTCTTCAATGCCCAATTGATGGAAATTTGGAACCCACTAGTACAGTCAAAAAGTTTGAAAAGCATAGAGAAAAGATGGCTCTTCCTGTCTGATGAAAATCAAGGCCTTCAGCCATTGGCTCAAAGCTATGTGACAATACTTCCTACAGAAAATAGTAGGGAATCACGTGTATGTATCTATCAGATTATTCAGTGAGTGGAAGGGGACATCATTGTGTACTAAGAATTCCCATTAGCATTGTGCTTATTCCCATACAGCATATGACAAATAAAACCTTCTAAAAAAAATGCTGGGATCAGACTCCAAAAATTGCAACAAAAAAAAAAATGTCAATGTCTTGTTATTTTTCGCCACAGAAAATCTATTAACCCACCTGTATATCATCTTTCCAAGTCAAAGACGGCACTTAATTCATTGATCTGAGCAGTGTCGATCTTTTTAGCAAAAGGTGACAAGTTTGAATCCGAAGTAATTTTTTTTTTAAGAAAGAAGACATTTCAAGCAAATAATATATAAATTTCAGTCTCTAATTGCTTTCTGTTGATATCTTAGTACCAGAATCTATGAATCAACTTGATCTTTCTTAATTAGGTCATATGAATTATGAGCTAGTTCTATTGTTGGTCCAAGTACATGCAATCTTATCCGCAATATACTTTACTCCTGAGGAACTGGGCTAAGCTTGATAAAAGAAAACCGATTTTACTGCATTCAAATCGAATTTCCCAGAATCCGAAAAACGATGGCTGTGTAAAAATCAAAATTTGTCATTAGCTTTGGCAAGAAATACTAAGTGTTCAAACTGTTAAGAGACAAGCACAGTGACTGATTTCATGTACTCAACAAGTCATAAAAAACTATTTGCAAGCACGCGCATGGAGGCCACTTAAAGAATCTCCAACTTTAACGTAACCAGGTCCAGGACGGCTGTAAGGCTGTTGCTAATTGGGGTATTAACACTGTCACCCCTTGAGGTTTGACAAAATTACACTGTAATGATGTCTTTCTCTTTAATAACACTGTCACCCCCTTCTAACTACCATCCGTTAAGTCACCGTTTTATCACAATTTCTTACACATGCAAAAGAATTAAAATACCCTCACTTATAGTTGAATTCATTTTCCAATACAAAAAAATCTCTTATCACTAAAAACATTTTTAAAAATAAGGCTAATAACAAAATTCTACAAATCTAATCATGCATGTGTCAAACCATTCCAACTTCAACATTTTTTTTTGAAAGAAACTTCAATAATTTAAATGCTTAAAAACTCTTATAAAGTATTATAAAAATAAATATAAACAAATAATTTGATAAATTTAATCAAATTAAATTTAGGTTAATTAATATTTTAAATTTAATAATTAATCTATAGTAAATTTTAATATTTTCTCATATTTTTTATGGTTTATATTATATATGAAATAATATAAAGATATACTCTTAAGTTTCAAGCATATGGTTTTTTTAATAATTTTTTAATATATTTTTAGATTTTAGATATTCTTTAGATAACTTTGGGATTGAGATTAATCTAATTTAATTACATGAAATTAAAATTTTGATAAAGGCACTTACTTGAGTAATGATTGAGAAGAGATATGAAATTGTCAATTATCATTGAAAGAGAAAAAAATTATAAAAAAATTCTTAATTTTGAGAATTTAAAATTGATATGACTATTATTATTTTTTTTTTTAAAAAAAACTGTTGAACTTGAAATAGTTTATCACCCTTATATATGACTAGATTTGTAGAATTATTTTTGGTGATAAGAATTTTTTTTTTTTTTTTTTGTATTGAAAATTATTAGGTCAACAATAAATGAGGGTATTTTAGTTTTTTTATATGTGTAAGAAACAGTGACAAAACGGCAAGTTAACGGAGGTAGTTAGAAGGGGTGACAGTGTTATTAAAAAGAAAGACGTCATTACAGTGTAATTTTGGTAAACCTCAAGGGGTGACAGTGTTAATACCCCATTGCTAATTTGCAATCACTCAGCTATCATGCCTCAGGTAGTCAGGCTAAGGGAAAGTACTAAAATGCAGAACTGGGTCCAAGATTCCAAATTCAAAAGAGTAGATAAAATGTCATTGACTTGAGCTACGCAAGAGTACGATATTGCAGAACTAGGTTCAAGTTCCAATTTCCTTTAGTTAAATGCAACAAGATGAAGTTTTATTGACTCACGTTAAGGGAACACCAAATGAGAATTGGGTTCAAAGATTTCAAATCCAAAAGAATGGGATTGTTACCCCCAGGTTAATTAGGAGAATATCGATTGCAAAACGAGTCACTAGAGCTCCACCGAACCAATAGCCTACTAAAATTCTATTTCAAGCTGATATCTAAAGACTTCCAATTAAAGTACCTGGAGCACGTAAGTTGCTTCAGGCATAGTATCCAATATCCTTAAGGCAACTTTGGTTGATTTAACGGCAACTGAGGCAGAATTTGAAAAGAGTATTATCTAAATGTAGAGTGCATTGATTTTTCCGACGTAACCCTTGGGCCCGTACATTGAGATCCCTCGCGATGTGAGAAAGTAAATGCTCTCCCTTTCAAGTTCCTGGTTGAATTTAACTGGACGGCTTTTACGGTTTCACCGAACTTAGGATAGGACGAGTCATAGCTTTTTATTTTTTATTTTTTTAAATGACGGATCATAGCATATTATCCTTTTTTTTTTTTTTTTTTCTGTTGGCCAAATAGTTTATGTGAAATTTCTGTAATTAGCCTCCTTTTTAATTTATTTTTTTTAGTTACATATTAGATTACTAATTTTTTTTAGCCAAAAGACTTGTAAGAGAATGTTTTACTCCTCAACCATATTTTTTTTTTTTAATTTGAACAACTTTTCAATAAAATAAAAAAAACTCAAAACCTAAAAAATACATTCATTCCATTTTCAAGATTATAATTAAATGAGATATTATACAATAATATTAGAAAAAGATATATTTTTGTGATAAATGTGTTAAAAATGAGTATATTGATTAAAAGCGAATAAATTTGGTTAAAAAAAATACAACATTAGTGAAAAAAATTGAAACTGGAGGATGGTTGGTGCAATGGACATTGACGCATGTCGTGGTGAGGATTGTGCATGCGCGACATGAAATGGACGACCACTAGATACAACTCCCTTAACAGTTATTTTCATCAATTTTTCACATTTTAAAAATAATTTTTAAATATTTAGATCCCTTTTTATCAATTTTTTTTTACAAAATCTATCCATATTATACTATATAACAATAATTCTATCAAATCTAGTCATATTTATCATAACAAAAAATTATATATAAAAAATTTTAAATAATTTATTAAGTATTTGTCATGTTTTCTCATTAAAAAAAATTGGGAAATGACGAGAGAGAATGAAGAAAATATAGCTTAGGGTTAAAAGCATCCTATTTTAAGTCTTTTGGTTATAAAAGATTAGTGATTTTAATGTCTGACTAAAAAAAATAAAAGAAGGGCTAGTTATGAAAAGTTTTCATAAGTTATTACCTTAATTAAATATAGAAAAATAGAGATAAAATTTCTAAAAGCTACTAGATGCCTTTTATTTCTTTAACAAGTTGCTTCAAATTTAGCAAACTTTAAAAAATATATATAAATAATTAATAATGTTTCGACATTAAATGAGGCTATTTTAACCCATCAAAATACTCAATTAACTCGCTTTCTAAATATACCCAATATTAAAACTTAAAAAAAAATTAATTTTAGTTTAAAAATCAGCTTTAATTACTAATAATTTTGCTAAATAAAATTATTATGAAAATATTAATTTTATATAAATACAAATATAATGATTCTTAATACCAAATAATTTTAGGTCACGAGTCCTCGCACATTAGCTAGACTCTACTATGAGTTTTTAATGACGATATGATGAAGCATCTCAAACGTGTGTGAGACTACAACTTCATAATTGTGAATTCACTAAGTTACAACTTTAAATATATAGATTTATACCTCTTTAATCTATTTGCCATCTTATACGGCTCTTTAAGTGATTTTAATTACCTTTCTTTCTCTCATATGTATAAGATTGAACCTATTCAATTTACATTCATCTTAAAACCTCCATGATTCCTTCAACAGCAATTTTTTTTTATTCATTTGGCTCTTATACTCAATTACTTTTAACTACTTATATATTGTAGGGTGTACCATTTTGGTTATTATGGTAGATGCTTAGAACCAAATAAGCTTGGCGTTTTTCTTTAATAAATAATTCGCTACAAAATATTTTTTTTTCCTAGTGAACAGATTAAGTCGATTTGTTATAGTATTTTATATTTATTATAGTCTTCATCAAGGATGTCAGGTCAGAATTTGTTTGACTGTGTTCAATGATTTCAATACTATTAGTAAATAATAATGGAATAATTTCTTCATATTCATATAGATAGAGAACATAATTCATATATGCTATTTTAATGATAGTCTTTACATTTTCCCTTTAATTCGTAGTATAGAGAAAAAGTGGACTCGAAAACGAATGATAAAAAGAATAAGTTTTAAGAGAATAGTTTAAAAATTTTACCGAGTAAAACTATACATATTAATACGTATGAATATCTATTCTATAAATCAAGTGATATGAATCACTATACATATTCATTAATGGTATAAATCATAATATATACATAGTTATTTTATTTTTATTCAACCATATTCTCATTAATGGTATAAATCATAATAAATCAACTGATATTTACTTTAGTTTGATTTTTAGCTAATCGTGTGAATTGCATGAAGGAGAGCTATTGTTTCATTAAATAAAAATCAATATAAAGAGTAATATTTCATATTTATATACAGAGGTTTACATACCTATATATATTTCCTCACATTACATGTTCCTCGTATCACTACTTTATTAGTGGTAAATAATCAGGTGTCATAGCACTTGCTGCTTTCCTACTGATGCTTCATTCTCCATTTAGCCAGACAATTGTGCTTCTTCTTTAAATTTGTCTTTTCGTCAGCATATTAATTTGGCCTTTTTCCCTCCATCTTTCTTTCTTCAAAAGCACATATTGCTAATACCATTAACATTTAAGTACTTGAATTGTATATCTATTTTAAATACATACTAATTACATTATACCCATCAGCATTTTGTCTCTTTTCTTTTATACATTTCAGTTACATATTCTGAACCTTTTATACAAATAAGTGTGTCGAGAGTTTCACATAAATTGCTTTTCAATAGAGATTCTTCCAATTTCTTTCAAATTCATTAAAATCGATTGATAATTTATTTTATTTTTTAAAAAAAGTTGTCTTGTTCTTTACATGAGATTTCAGACTATCTATTTAATGATTCTGATATAAATATAAATCAATAGGAATATTAAAATTTATAAAAATAAATAAATAGAGCAAATAAATGAAAATGAGTTTTTATATAAAATTAAAAAAAAAAAGCACTTTTTACTGATGAAGGGTCTATAACTTCTATTCAAACAGTTTATGCACCTGCGAATGATTTGATTGACTATGTTCTTACTATTAGATTTGTCTATTTAGATGCTACTACATAAAAAAAAATTAAAATATTAAACTAAAACACTATGTATAAATGGTATGAACCGCTCAAATTTAAATTTTTGAATGAAAAATTATTAGATCTATTATTAACTACACCAAATATATATATTAATAAAGACAAAGATGTAATTCTATTAGAAGATAAAAAAAAATATGCACGTCTAAAGGGAATCAACTTATTTCTTTTTGGGAAGGATTCAATCTTTCCAAACATATCATACAACTTTCCATTGTATGTGCACTCCAAGTGTGCTTGTTTCTCACTTTTATAATGATTAAGGTTGGTACTACATCGGTCCATATAATTGTCTATATACTAGTAAAAGATTTCGTAGTTACCACTACCTCACTTTCTTGGGCGAAACTTATGACCTTCATTTTCTTTGCCTTCACATTTAGCTTTTTTTTATAGTGATATGCAGCAGTTTAGAAAGTGGATTTCTTTCTCATATCTGACAACGCTAACATTATTTTTCTATAGTGGTTTTATAGTATATGTATCTATATTTTATTTTAGTGAGTATACTTTAGCATCTGCTAGATGTTTTAATTTGATTGTTCTTTTAAATTTTGTATTTATGTATGTTGTGCCCTGTGCCCTCCAAATTTAGATTCGAAATGGTTATTTTGTTAGTCTTAGTTCTTCACAAAGTCATTATTTTTACTTTAAGATTTTTTTAAAAAATAGAATAAATTCACCTAAAATTTACTTTAATTACTTTGTCATAATTTCTTAGATTTATTTATTATAATATTGATAAAAAAATCAACTGTTAAAATAAAAGATCAAAATTTGTTAAAGATAGGAGACTCAAAATTGATGCATTTATACAAGTTACATCCTTTATATAACTCCTTGAATATAAAAATTCTCATTGTGCATAAATATAATTAAATTTATAATCTAATTATAATAAAAGTATATACTTGTAGTTGAAAAAATAAACCAAGTCTCCTTGTAGTCGTTAGTGAACATGCTAAGTGAGATGTTTATAAATTCTTGAATAGTAATAATCTTAAATAATCTAGATAAATGAGCTAGAATATTGGTTGTCATTCTTTTTATTTAAAAAAAATATTATTATGTTTATATAATTAAGATATAAAATTTATATTCTAATTAATGTGATATTTGAAATGTCTATTATTGATCAGTGTAATATATAATTATTATATTAATAAAAAATAAAAAATTATTTAATAAATAATAATTACTAATTAAGAACACATTACTTCAAATACAAATTATGCATCCCAATTATATATATATATATATAGCATTACTTTTAAATAAAATAATAATAATCCTTGAATTTAGTAATTTAAATAAAACACATCTTCCAGGACCCGCATTAGAATTCCGAAAATTTTGTCCAAATAACATCCTAGCTACTGCAACATAATAAGAAAGTGAGGCTAATCTACAGGAAAATGTCTCAATTCTTTTGTTGTTGGGTTACTCTAAACCAATCTCAAAGTTTGACACGAAGTTTTGTGAACAAAATCCTACTGGAGAAGTGATGGTAGGTATTTATCAGACTGTCTATGCATGGTCTTGTCTCAGACTCAGTAATCAAACATCAAATAACGGCTACAGAAAAAGGAAAGTGATCATAACCTACCAGATAATTTCTCATTTATCATGTGGTATGGGTCTCAGCCAAACGTAGCAACCCAATCCCGAGGCCTTGAAAAATTAGAATCAAATCCATGTTTGTCTTGGATATAGCTTGCAGTGAGCTAGCTTCCGTATAAAAGCACCTAACAAAAATCATGCCGACCAGATTACACATCGTTGGCTAAGCATGCCCGAATGGATCCAGATACGTAGGATTCGAAAGATCATATATCTCACTCACGTATCCAAGAAAAGCTGTCCTTTTTATAGAATCAAGTGCGCGTTCTAGTCAGTTTCATAATGATGGTAAAGAATCTCTGATACCGTGCATGAGCTTTGCCTTTGGTATTTGCCCCATTCAATATTTGTTTTTTTCTTCTTTGTATCAAAATTATGCAATTCTCTTGAACTGAGAAAGACTAAAATCTTTTGGGGTTTTAGCGTGCCATTCACGGATCCAGAAGCTCACTCTTTTACGGATGTACTTATTCACATGGCCTGAGCTAAGTTAACATGGAGACAGATATTTGATAGCTATGTAGATTTAAGTACAGATATATCTGCACCATAGACAAGAACGTGATACCTGAAGCAGGCCTTAGACTGAGTGCCTAGCTCTGATGCCTGGAGGGTAATGAATGGTAAGAGATACCCGATCAATGATGTGATAAGAATTTGTACTTTAAAAGAAAAAATAAAATAAGCAAAGTTGCTATTGCTTTCTTTAACTTGCATGTGAGAACTGTTTTAGTTTGCTTTAAGGATAGAGATGTAAAATTGGATTGTTGCAGCCTGCTGAAATGACAGAATAGTAGTGCATGAACCGGCTGAATTTAGAAATACCGGTCGTCATCTCAAGTTCATGCAATATAGATCAGATTTGGTCTGGCTAACTCCATTTAATAAATTGATTACTAATCTTGACTAAAAAAACTCTTCAGCATGGGACCGCAGCTCCATGTTGTCTTACATTCAATATACAATAAAACCATGTTATATACATATTTAATTGTAAAATTAATTAATAATAATAGTGATTATGATAAATGAGAGGAAAAAAAAAAAAGATGCATAGTATAATTACTAGAAAAATTTTATAGAACCAATTTTTTTACAAGATTTTTTCTTTATTGATGTATAAATAAAGTTTAACGAGGTGGTTTACGAGACGTGACTCAAGTGGTCATCAGGTTATACAGTAATTTGTGCTTATTTGAATTCTAGTAAAAGAAGGGAATAAAATTTGGTTAACAAGGATATCTAACATTTCACCAAAAAAAATTTTAATAAAAAAAGCTTAATGAAGGAAAATTTGGAATCATCAACAAAATATAATCCTTCGCGATGATGCTCCAAAAGTCACAAAATTTCACATACTATTTAAGTAGGTGCTCTAAATGTGGTTTATTAATCACTTTATTTAAATGGCCGATGTGAGACTCTATTAGCCTATCTTCAGTTCACCAATCCACCTTCACCAATCTTTATTGAAATTTTTTTTCCTTTAATTTTAAATATGGTCTCAAAGTTTTTGCATTTTGAAAATTACAATCTATACTTCCTTGTGAGATCCCTTGTTCAGACCATAATACCTAAAAATCAAACTGTTTGAGACCACAACAAAGCCAGAAAGAGAGTAATATGTGAATGGAGTGAGGGTGGTATGATAAAAGTTTTACATCGATATTTTTATTTAGGTTCCCATTACCAGTCATCGACCTAGCACTGGCCTAATTACTCTTAAGACCCCACAAAAGGCTTCTTCGAATGTAAAAAGGAAGGTTGCCTTGCCTACTTTATTGTCCAAAAATCTACCATTAGGTAAATTTATAGCCTTTAAGATTTTTGCCACAACGGATTCAAGATACTGAACTTGTTCCCCGCCCCGGCGCTCTTTTTGTTTTTGGATTTGAGACCCCTAAATTTAATTGAAGTCGACCTTTGAAAGTTCAGTCAGACGTTCTTTTCAAAAATGCTAATCTTCTCTAAAAAATTTATTAAAATTTATGCAGCGAGTTCAATCCAAAAACAGGTTCATGAGTAATGGCCAATAGGCCAAATCCAACAGAGAAATGATAAAAAGTTGATTTGGACTCGGAGGATTTGTTTAGCAAACGAGAAAACCTGTTTGGTTTTGCTGACTCGAACACGGCTACAGCCGAGTAGATACTGACCACATTTCACAAGTTTCGCTATTAGGAATCTCGCGTCAACATCAAACTAGTGAGGGGGGACCGTTCAAAATCTGATTCAAGCCCGTTTAAAATAAGCCTCACTTAAATCAAAATTGCTGGCAGAGACAAACTCGAAGAATATACTTAACACATCAAAGAGAAAATTTGACGTGCGATAAGAACGAGGTCAGAAAATCTGTAAAATGACATTTGACGTATGCCAAAGGCACAGTAGAAAGATATTTGGCATATATCAAGGACATAACAAGAAGATATTTGACATATGTCAAAAGTGCAATAGAAAATATTCGACGTAAGATAAAAATACTGCAGAAGAAAACTTAAAAAAGTCTTCGAAAGTCTATCACTATAAAAAAGAAAAAGAAAGACATTTAAATAATGATAAAAAAAAATTCAAAAGAACAAAAATAAAAAAATGAAAAAAATACTCTTTCCCACCCTTAGTATTATAATGATTTATTCTTATCTAATTATTTTTTAAATGAGAAAACTTCCTTTATAACTTAAACGTTACAGTGTTTTTGTCAAAATTCATCCCAATAAAATTACTATTAAGTTTGTATTTGTATTTTCTTTGCAAACTCCTCACAACTCACAAAGAAAAAAAAGCACAAATTTACATTAACTGTTTCCATTAAAACGGAACCCAAATTTAATTTCCTCTCACAAATAAATTTAATACTCATCGACTCTAAAAATCATTTCTTCGTATCAAACAGAACTAATTTTTTAGCATTGTTTTTCCAACTCAGCTTTCATTGTGTGAGCAAATGTCCCTCAGCCGATTCTCCATCTTTCTTCGGCTGATAAATTCTCCAAATAAAGACCAATTGATGTTTTTGGAAGATGAAGTGTGGCCCCACCAATAAACCATTTTTGGATGGTTTCACAAAAGATATTTTGTAAAAGCTCATTGCAAATGTGGGATGGCTCGACTCTTGAGTCACAGCCTAAATAAGCACCTCTCTATCACCATAAGCGAAAAGCCTAGATTTTAATTTCTTCAGGAGCATGCTAAAGATTTTTGGTTGTTCTTGCCAATTATAGAAGGGAGCCCAACATATTTACTTCTAGAGGGAAACTACATTTAATTAAGAATCTATTTCACATTTCATTGATACACCATTGTGTTAGGAGCAAAGACCATTAATTACCTGTCATCATTAAACATCTTGCCTTAGTGTAGCTACATATGTGTCATAATTACTACCTTATTACGTACACTCAATTAACCAAAAAAAAAATTAATAAAGTCCTTTTCACAATTGAGGGCTTATGTTAAAGAAACTGTAGAAATTTGGTTCTATTGCCAACTTTCGTCTCTAATTGAGGCGCCAGTTTGTACTAATTGCAGTGCTTAAGATTCTAAATGAAATTGAAGTTAAACTGACGAAGTGTCTGAGATTTCACTTGCTCAATGAAATGGAGGAAGGGATTACAAGGCTCGCCTCAGAACAAATAGCGAACATGTGGAGCCGACATGGATAAAGTCCGCGTGCACAGGAATGATCACCGGGCAGCGCGGGGGGGTCTCATGGCCTCTGGCTTTTGATCGTTGTTGGTCAATGTAATATGGTATGGTCAATGATAAGGGGTCCCTGTCATTCAAGGCCCTCCACGTGGACCTGGATAACGCCTATCAAGTGACCTTGCCCATGAAAACTGAATTATGCTCGTTAATTTCCTGTGGCCCCATCGGGGAATTAATTAACTTGAACGGCAGGATTTGAAAACATTATTCTGCATTTCTATGTTTTTATTTTATTAATTTGTAGAAAGAAAACATTATTCGAAACATTAAAGTCTGCAATTTGGCAAATGATTCCTAAGGAATGGAAGCTTACAAGGATGCTGAAAAAGAAAGTTCAGGCCATCGCTATGTTGGATATATCTATGGCTCTGCATGTAGCACAATCATGTAGAGTTTTGCATGCGGGAAAGAGCACTAACCTGGCTAGAGTGTACAGATTTGTATATCCTAAATGAATATTAATATGATATATTTGTTACTGCATTAGATACTTTAATATTTGATTTTGATTAAAATTTGAAGAAAATGAATTCATCAAACAATGTGGATATGAAAAAAATTACGAAAAAGAGGTTCCAGTAAACCTAGTTCTTGCTTCATTTCATTTGTACAGCAGAGATAAAAAATTTACTCGGATATACTTGACCGAGTTTGGTTTTTGTGTATTTCCAATGGCAGTAGAGTATGCAGTTAGGATGTACGTGAACTGGCTGTTGCATGAGATCTTATAATTGGAGAAGCCAAGGGTATTCAAACCCACTGGAAGTTCAAGCTCAGCATATTATATCATCTCATGAGAATCTGAGATAGAAATAAAGAAAAAGTTAAAATTGATGTAACTAGCTTAAGCTAATGAACTATATATAAAAATCTTAAAATTGAAATTACAATAACGTAGATTAACATAGTCACAGAAACCCAGTGGTTTCTTTTACAAACCCTACAGTTGAAATTACCTTAACATAAAGATTAGCTAAGTTAAAGAAACACGGTGGTTTCTTATTTATCGATTTGCTTACATATTTCACTTACTACTGAGAAGTAGAGACTCTAAAACTAGTGGATCTTCCATTAAACAAAGCAACCCAAATCTCAGAAAAAGCCTCGACAATAGCCCTGTGATGCTGCCTTGAGTTCAAAGACAAAAAACACTGCAACAATTGCTGCAAATCCTCCTCTTCAAACATTTGCTTCTCCAAAATCATTTCTATCATCGATCCCTTAAAGTCCTCGTAAGGATCATCGGATTTCTTCACCACAGCAAAGCTGTCTCTCACTTTCCCTTCAACAGTGCAAGGCATCAACCTCTTTAGAAACAGCGAGAGCCTCGCTGGAGTATCAATCTCCGGAGAAGATAACCCACCACCATTATTCTCAATAATCACTTTGCTTGCCTTCGAAATGCACCTTTTTGGCTTCTTCAGCTTCTTCTTACGCTTAGTCTGGGCCCTCTTAAAGGGTGTTTCTCTAATGGTTTCGAGTTGGGGATTGAATTCTGTTGAAGAGTCTGTGGACAGGCTTCGAGAAGATGTGACTAAAGTTTCAGTTTCTTCATCGTCGTTCCAGTCGTTTTCATCGTCACTAAACAACTCACTTTCAAGACCTGAGGATGTGCTGATGCGGGTCTTTGGCGGTGGAGTCCTCCTCTTCCTTCGAGCCTGTCGCTTTTTATTTTCCAAGTTCTGCTTCGGAGGAGGAGGAGGAGGCAAGAAAACGTCTTGGTCGTCGCATGACGTGTCGGCGGAGGCCGAGGAGTTGTAGATCTTCTGACGAGGGCTCCCCTCAAACATTTTGGCCACAACGTGATATCTCTCCTCTTTCTCCCAGTGAAACTCCGGTGTGGGTGGGGATTCGGTGTGGTCGGTGTCAGAGAGACACTCGGTGCTGGATCTTGATCTACAGCCGCATGCAGCAATGGACGTGAAGGCGGAGGACACCTGGCGTCTGATGGAGGAGGAGCGTTGACGGGGTTTAGAGGAGGAGAGTGGTGCTGCGGGAGGATAATGGATCATGATGGGATGAGGAGGATTAAGCGGAGAGAATCGGAGGAATAAAGGGACAGGATTTGACGGGAGAGTTGAGGGATCTTTTGAACGGCAGGATTTGAAGGACGGGATGACTTTAGATATTCGGAACTTGAAGCGTTTCCCCATTGTTGTAGCTTTTTGTCTTCAGGGGAAAACAAAATATGAGTGAGTGAACGAACTGTATCGTGTGTCTATGAAAAGTATTGTTTATATAGCAAGTGTGACGAAATAAATGAGTTGTTTATTTTGTTGTTTTTATCCCAACCAACACTACGCCAGGGGCAGGGGAGGACCAAATAAAAAGTCACAAATACGTCCTTTGTTTTCATTATTCGCTAGAGTTCTTGATTGGAAGACTCTTGTCTTTGCTTCACCTTCACCTCAATACTTAAAAGAGTATTCATGAGAGTAAAGCAAAATGTTTCCAATATATGCCTTCTTCTTTGTGACTAAATAAATTCCTAGCATACACTTTACACTTAGCACAAGCTTTCAGGCTAGTCCTAACTTTTTATATACATAACTACGTTCACCAAGATCAAAGAAAATGCCTTATTGCCAATCATCATTTGTGCCCTTGTCTTAATAATCATTAATTTTATTTTCTTTTTTCCTTGATTAGAGGTCACAGCAAACTGATACCAATAAATAAATTAGATTAATTTGTCTTTTCGCATTGAGAATCTCAATTTTTACGGGTTAAGTAATGTTGAGTTTTTCTATATAACAAGAAAGTTTGCCACTTATCCCTCATATTTTTTCAACTACTAATAAAATTTAATGTTTGAAAATGTCCCCCCCCCCCCAAAAAAAAAAAATCTCCCCTATCGTTTTAATAATTGTATAAAATCCCTACTTTCACACCGAAAAAGATTTTAAAAAGCTTCCATTAGTGGAGTTAAAATAATATTTTTACTTCTCTGTAATTTTTTTTTTCAATTGCAATCAAATATGCCAAAAAAAAAAAATTGGAAAAGTGTTTTATTATTACAAAATTCTTCAAATAATAAACTTTGTAATAATATCAAAACAACCCCAAATAAAAGTTTAATTTGTTGAAGTGCATGCGAACAATTAGTTGAGACACATGCTGCTTGCTGCATATTTATTTCCCTTTACATGCCAAATAATAGTGAGTAAGAACAAAAAGAAGCCAAATTTGTTGCAACCTTGTATCTGAAGATCATATGTCTGATCTGGATCCACCTTGTGTGCCCTACTACTGGGCATGGCCTTTCTTTTCTTGAATAATTTTTGGAGGGAAGTTGAATAATCTGAAGCCAGCTTTTCAAAAAGAGTTTCGAAATTTTGGAGACTAATGATGATTATGATCCAGGGAGAATCTAAACTGTGCACCCATGGATTATTCTTCACCAGCAAATATTACAAATAAATACACGTGGTGCTTTGTCTTTTAATACAATTACTGTACTGTCGAAGAGACTACACGTGCTGCTTTTTGTCTTCTGTTCTTTTTATCTAAATAACATTATAAACTTTTATACTCGTTTTCGGACAAGTATTTTATATATATATATATGTATATATATATTTGTTCCGGGTACTAAATTTTAAATACTTTCTTTTCGGAGTCCCAGTTATCGAAGTCAAGACGAAGTTCGTATTAGAGAGATTAATTGGGCAGTCACTTTCGTTTCCCAAGCAAAAAGAATAACAAAGTGATCCCTAATTTCATTGTTTCTGTTACTTTTGTTTCTGTTTCTCTGACAACGTTTCAAACCAAATTAACAGTTCAATAACATTAAATTTTTTAAAATTCAATATTGCGAATTGGAAAAAGACAAAGCATGTGATATGTTTATCAACAAATTCTTCTAAGAAATATCGCACGTTACCTGGTCTTCATTTTGTTTAAACATATAATTAATACTATGTCCCTGGTCTTAGTCTCGTACCACGTTTTCGCATGGACCGATTACATGCAAAGCATGCCAAACTTTCACTATGTAATTTACTCGTATAGAATAAAAGATCCCACATATATCATATGATCAACCATGAGGAGTCTGAATCTGATCTTATTACTCTTGCATCAATTTAATCCATACAAATTGATCCATTGTTCAAAAAATACAAAATGCTCGAGTTGTTTCTAAGAACATGGAGTTATTAATGCCGGAACTGTTTATCTATGAACAGTTGAACTCAGGTGTCTGGATGGTGCTGCACTTGGCTAAGAAAGCTACTAAATGAGATTGAAATTTTTCTGTAGCAAGATTCAAGAACCTGGATACTCCGCGACAGACAAAAGCTAGTGAAAGATGCAATGTATTTATTGCCTTCACAAATATAGAATGAAGGTAATTTTAGCTAGAAGCTAAAGCACGGACCTCAGCAGCGCAATTTTGTTTTTACCCATATCAGATTCGAGGCTAAAACCTTACGGACTAAAGCCTTAAGCGTGGTGATGTACAAAAGAGTTAATTGTTTATAAGAAACAAAAGTTGATGTATGGTCAAAAAAAGAAACAAAAAAGCAAACTCTCTCTTCTTCTCTCTCCATTAATAATGTTGTATCAATTGTGTATAAAGACATGAAAGAAAAGGAGCATAGCTTTGTATGAAAAATCTCTGGGCAGATAGTAGAATGAGCTGGGCAAAAGTCAATAACAAAGGAAGCGCTTCTCAAAAACATGGTGGGGATCCAAGGAAACAAAATGATCATCCCTATCATCGTTGCAAGTTCTTTCCTTTTTCGTTATCTTTATGGGGATATGGTCATTTGCCCAAGCTTATAAAAACTTTCCTTTGCACTCAAACGTCTCTAAAATAGTGATTCTGTGTGCATCCCCAGTCACTCAGATATGGCTTTGCTCCAATCCCCAAGTCTCAACTTTTCTGGGTTTTCAAATTTTTTTTGAAGTTTTCAACGTTAACCTAGAAGCAGCAATGGGCCTATTTGTGCACGTTTTGGGCCATTTTCTACAAATAATGTACGAATTTCAATAGGGTATTGGCCGATGCATTGCCCCGTCTTTTTCCATGCTTAAGAAAAAGTGAAAAATTAAAATTTGATCAGTTTAGCATTAGCACCGCATCTTTAATGTTGATCAGTTTTGAAGAGCTTCTTTTTCTTTTTGGCAGATTCAGATTAAAGAGCTGACATCTTCACTTTTGTTGCAATTCAGAAAGTACACAATTGCTTTGCTTTTAAGGTTCAATTCCAAGCAATCTTATTTGCTCCGTACTGGAACAGTGCATCCAGACGTTTCCAATTACATTCGATAGTATGAATTTTGCCACCAAATTGGTGCTTCTTTTCATGACTGTTTTTAATTGTATCGTGATGTGATTATGTCATAATGCCATGGCGCGTTTGAGACTGTGACAGAATAAAAGATGCTTGTAAATTGCAAAAAGATTTTGGGGTATTTTTACTTGAAGCACTTTCTTTATATTACTTTTCTATAAAACACTTCGCATTCACAACTTTGTTCTTAGCTTTTATACCTTTAACAAAGTTCTGGATTTACCAGGATTTAGAAAGAAACTAGAACTTAACTAGAGTTTCTAATTCTTCGGCCATAAACTTATCTCAAAGTCTTGAAACAATTTTTTTGTTCCAAGATGGCAAGATATGCTTTCAATGCCCTAAATCAGAGCCTTATTGTCTCCAGTGAACTCATAGAGGGCCATATTGGGTGACCATTCTAACATCCAGCATAATTAATAGCATCCGAATTCATTGGGCCCACGATGTTTCTTTCCTGCTTTTTATGCAAGACTGTAACTATTAAGACCCCAAAATTGTCTCACCAGCCCCCACTTTCAAGGTATTCTATTGAAAAGTTTAAAATAAAACAACTACTTTATAGTTCAAATTTTAGTTTCAGAAATATCCTTGTCTCTCTTAATGACTGTCTAAAATTTTCTCTTTTACTAACTTGAGTGGATGAAAAAAAAGACGAAATTGATTTAAAAATTGTAAGATTGAGTAATTGTAAAAAATTGCAAAATTATTATGCAATCAATGCTTTCATCATTACTACTTCAGGTGTTTGACGAATATATTGTACCAGAAACAAAATTATTAAGTTCATAGGCTGTGTTTGGGAGATAGGATAAGTGGTGGGTAAGACTAATATGTTGGACTAAATTTTAGTCCTACGTTTGGTGCTGCCACTTGGCTTTGATTGTTTGTCTAAAGACAAGATTTTGTCCCAAAATCATGAGATAGCTTGACCTCTACTTCGACATAGGGTTACTAAGGATTGAACTAAAATAAGTCTACGAATTATATTATGATTAAATAATTAATGATTAAATAAAATTAAATATAGGGGTAAGGACATTTTAATCTCTTAAGTTTTATCTAATTGATAATTTTATCTTAATTAGATTGAGAATGCTTAATATATTTTTGTAAAATATCATGTCTTACAATTTAGTCTCTTGAGTTTGACTTAAATGACAAATTTGCTTTAATATAATTAATAAAAAAATTAATAAATTAGAATAAAATTAATATTTTTAATCTAATTAGAACCAACAGGTCAATTAAACTAAACTGAAAGGACTCAAATTTCTGTGTTCCTTAAATATGTTATAATATATTTATAAATTAATATATGTAACATAAAAAATATTTAATATTAAAATAATCATAAAATGAAATCTTATTTATAAAAATGATAACTTATATAATTATAGCGTTAAATATTATTATTTTTTTAGTAATTAACATTTTAAATAAAATATATTTTCATCCAATAATTAATAAATAATAATAAATCAAGCTACTAAAATTATGTAATTATGCTTAATAATAATTAATTATGTTGACCTCTTAGCTTTTTCTGATCAAATTAAAAGTCTAGCCCAAAATCTTCGGCCAACAATAGAATTTATACCCTATGAAATTGATTGTGATGAACTGAATACTGCTATTAACATGGAACTCTCTTTAATGGTTAAAATCTCTAATATTGCAAAAAAAAAAAAAGGCTACAACTAGTCAATGCTTGATGGTGGTTCTCGTGAAAAATTTTTGAAGTTTAAGTTAGATTAAGAATGTCTTAATAAATTTTTTTTATAAAAATAAAAGAATAACTATAAAGAAGTATTTTTCTTTTTAAAAAAATAAGAAAAATTCTTTGCTATGTTGGGGGATTCCTTTATTTATAGAGTTATATAGGTTTTGGATCTTGTCAATGACTTCTTATCATTCTCGAATTCTAATCTTTTTTGGAGTCTTTTGAAAGTGTTTTTAGTTGATTCATGAATTTTTAAATGCTATGTTTTATTCATTGGTCTCTTTAGGTGTTGTATTTTACTTATATTTGTATTATTTAAAGTTGTCTTTAAAATACTAGTGTGTTTTTTCTAATGAGAAGTAACCGACCTTGATAAAGAGTGATTGGACCTATGAAAAAATATTAAGAGATCTTTCACATCCATTTGTTGAACTTATATATATACGTAATTTCGTTTTCATACTTATAAAATAGCAAAGTAATTTTAAACTACGTTTATTTGTATGTCAAGCTATCAGAGGGTATGAAATGAAATTCTTCCACGAAATTAGAAATTCTAAACCACAAGTTACCTGTTGTATATCATGTTTTTTAAGAATTCTTAATGAAAAACCTTTTAAATCTTCTCTACTTCTCTCTTTAGCAATGAAATATGCTAATATATATATATATATATATATATATATATATATATACTTGATATATCCAACAACTTTGTTAATTATCATAGCACAAGCACAAAGATATTTGTCACGTGTGAGAATATGAAAAACATATAAGGTCCTATATGATATATCATCCTCTAGAAAGAAAGAAAATTTTGTAAAAAATTAGACATGCTAAAATGGGAAAATAAGAGGGGAGTTGGTTTGCAATTGAACCCAGTTTCTAGTAGAGGCACTCAGCATTACTGCGGTCATGTGTGTTGGACCCTAATTATAATAGGAAAAACTAAAGACATATTATTTCCAACTATTTTCTCTTTAAAAAAAAACAAAAGAATCAATTTTGGTATAATTAAATGAAGTTTATTTATAAAATAACATTTAAAAAAAAAATAGTATAGTATCTTTATAAATGAGGTATATCCATACAAAAACTTGACCTAAAGTGGGTTTGTTAGTGTGACAAGTATAATTAATTTATGTAGTATCAATGTGTTTGATGTTATCACTCTTATGTTGTTGTTGAATTAAACTAAAATTATTTAAAAAAAATTTAAATTATCTTATTTAAGTTAATTTAGGAGATTTTTAAATTAGTGATGTTGTTATATAATTTACATTATTAGAGGTTAAGTTTGATAAGACCCAATCCGAGTCCTTTTTTAGAATCGAGGTGGATCCTGCGATGACATGTGACTAACATACTCTTTACTCATACATATGATACAATGAGATTACCTGCCTCAACAAAAAGTGTACATATGTACTTCAATATACAAAAACATATACAAATACACAGACTGAGACACTTATGCAACTATGCGTGTCGTAGGACAACCTCAAAATGTGATGACTGTATCACACTGCATGAATTTCTGTGACAACCTAAAAAAAATAGAAAAAATGAGTGAGCTTGTGGCTCAGTGAGTGAACATAATTTGAAAATATTATATACTTTATATGTATTGTACACGTATAAATCTGTAAGATAAAATAATCATGAAACTATATATTGAGTAGTCAATAAACTTGTACTGAAAGTATGAGCTGTCATAAAATCTGTGTTAAAATTAAAATCATGACATAATACTGGGGATCTGAAAATCTGAAAGCACAAACTATCATAAAGTCTATTATCAAGTTAAATATATGTAACATAGCTCTAGAAATATGTACTACATATATACTGAACATCACACCAAACTTGTACTCGGAGAAAAATTGGTCTAACTTGGCGGAGTAACTTGCGCACAGGCAGAGCGAGGGATCTAAGCTGGTCTAACCCGACGGAATGCTGCATCGCTCGGGCAGAGCAAACTAAACTGGTCTAACGCATGCGCAGAGCAACTACACTAAAGGGGAAGGTACGCATATGGTGGTTCAAAAACTACTATTATATAATATCATGAAAACATAATTGTTCTAAAATAAATATTTCTGTACTGAACGTAATCATAAATTATACTATAATAAATTCTAAAACATTTCTGAATATACTAAATAGTACAAATATTTATCTGTCTAAAATAAATCATAATTAAATCTGATAACGCGTAATTTAATCATAACTGACTGTATTAAAAATATATAAGATATATATAATTATCTACTCACAAAAGTGTGCTAATCCTGAAATTGGTCTGAATTCTGAAATTTACCCGTAATAATGAGTATGTTTGGTGTGAATGAGCAAAAAAAAAAAAAGAAGAAGAAGAATATATATATTATATTAAGCAGTGGCGTTTATATATATATATATTTGTTTTGCTTTCTTCATTTAAGAAGAAAGAATCGAAACAAAAGAAGAAATGAAACAGAGAAAGAAGAAGAAAAACTAGAAAAGAGAAAAGAAAGAACAAAAAAAGAGAAAGGAAGAAAAGAAACCGAAGGAAAAAAGAAAGAGAAAGAGAAGAAAAAAAAATGAAAAAAAAAGAAAAAAGAAATAGAAAATTTTAAGAAATTAGTTGGGTAGTTAGATTTATACCCAGTGTTTCAACAGAAGGTGTGTCGATAACAGGTAGATTTCAGAATCCAGACCCTCAGGATTAGCGCACTTTTATGAGTGAATAACTATATATATCTTATATGTTTTTAGTACAGCCAGTTATGATTAAATTACGTGTTATCAGATTTAATTATGATTTATTTAGACAGATAAATTTTTATACTATTTAATATATTTAAAAATATTTTAAAATTTATTATAGTATAATTTATGATTACGTTCAGTACAGAAATATTTATTTTAGAACAATTATCCTTTCACGATATTATATAGTAGTAGTTTTTGAACCACCATATGCGTACCCTCCCATTTAGTGTAGTTGCTCTGCGTATGCGTTATACCAGTTTAGTTTGCTTTGCCCGAGCGATGCAGCATTCTGTCGGGTTAGACCAGCTTAGATCCCCCGCTCTACCTGTGCATGAGTTACTCCGCCAGGTTATACCAGTTTTTTTCTAGATACAAGTTTGATATAGTTTTCAGTAAATATGTAGTACATATTTTTAGAACTATATTAAATATATTCAGCTTGATAATAGATTTTATGATAGTTTGCGCTTTCAGATTTTCAGATCCCCAGTATTATGTCATGATTTTAGTTTTAACACAGATTTTATGACAGTTCATACTTTCAGTACAAGTTTATTGACTACTCAGTATACAGTTTTATGATTATTTTATCTTATAGATTTATACGTGTACAATACATATAAAGTATATAATATTTTCAGATTATGTCCACTCACTAAGTCACAAGCTCACCTTTTTTTTTTCAGGTTGTCACAGGAATTCGTGCAATGTGATATAGTCATCACATTTTGAAATTGACCTACGACACGCATAGTTACATAAGTGTCTCAGTCTGTGTATTTGTATACGTTTTTATATATTGAAATACATGTGTATACTTTTTGTTGAGGCAGGTAACCTCATTGTATCATATGTATGAGTAAAGAGTATGTTAATCACATGTCATCGCAGGATCCGCTTCGATTCTCAAGACGGGCTCGGATCGAGTCCTGTCAAAGTTCAAGTTGTATAATGATTAAGAATACACATTCAATCATTAATTAAATATCACTTACTATATAAAGAGATTGAAGGATCAACAAAAAAATTACGAAAAAAAATTATATAAAAGATTACATAATAAAAAAATTATTAGAGTACTATTATATTTTATACTATAAGATTTAGTAGATTATTCTTTCATTCGTGGAAGTATTTTAAATTAAAGTGAATCACGTTAAATTTTTTAATATTTTTTGTATGACTTATTAATGACCTTCTATTATATTTTATATACAAATTATGAGAGTTAAATTACTAACCGTTATTAATAATTACGAATTTTAACATTTATGTTACTATCAAATTTCCTTGCAATGTTGAAAACGAAAATTTTGAAACATTCTTGGCGTTGTAAACTTGGATGGCATATGAAAGTGAACTTTTAAATGTGTCATCACTCTGTTGAAAGGTCCAATGAAGCAGAAGTACCTTCTTGTGTACTACTATATCTTCAACAAATTTATAAATCACAAGAAGCAAACCAGCTTATCAGAAGTGTCCCCATACTAACTTTTATATTAAGCTATAATTATGGAGATAATCTAAACTATAACGTTTACAAATTTTATATATATAATTATTAATAATGAAAATTGGAGGTGGGTGAGACGTGAGATCATCTTGGACTTGAGAGCATGGATCAAAATCAAATTGAACCAATATTGCACAAGACAGACAACAAGTTGACGCTTTGTTCAAGGGAGAAAAAGCATATTGTTGACCCAAAATATGCAAACCCTAGCAACCTGCATGAGACAAATTTGGGTTTATTAAGATGATATAAGACATTTTAACATACCTGTCCTTTTTCCGTAGTAAGGAAGGATTAGCTTGTCTCAACTATTGTTTTTCCCCAAAAGTTTTAAATTATTAATACAAGTTTTGATTCGTATCTGAATTTATCTCTACATGAGCAATGAAAAGGAAGTGTGAAAGTGCCGGCAGAGGTGGTGCTTGCTTAAGTGCTTATCCTTCTAAGAGGTTTTTTATTTATTTTTTATGATCGAATAAATTAAATGAAAGAGTCAAAATTCAAGGTGACAAGATGGATAATATATTTGATCACTTTTTTGTTTCAAAACAAACTAATTTTCAACTTTCTGATTATGCAACCAAAAAAAAAAAAACCCTAATAATTAACTTTTTCCATTACTTCCGTATAAGTAGATCTGGGGTATTAACACTTCACCCTTTAGATTTACGTAAATTATATTTTGACGACAGTTTTGATATTAACTATACTTTTATTTTTTTATTTAATTTAAAAGACAAAAATATCTTTGTAAATATATTTATTTTGACATTTAATGATTAAAATTTTCTTTAAAAGATGAAAAAAATTCTGCTCTTTAAATTAAATAGAAAGAGTGATAGTGTAATTAAATTTAGAGCAGCCATCAAAATATAAATTACGTAAACTTCAAGGGGCGACAGTGTTAATATCCCAAGTAGAGCTCGTAGTATGTTTCTTATTACTGCAAGGAAAACATAAGCGCGACTTGTATATATCATGCATTTACCCAATAACGGACGCCATTTTGGACGTTCTAATCAATATCACACCTTTTGGATTACTCAAGATCTTTTCATTTGTCAACTCAATCGGCCAATGGACGACACAATTGACCTATGACTTTTGATTGTATCCGGCCAAGCTCGCGTGGAATTTATGAACCAAGTTCACTTTTTGGCTGAGCTTATAAGTTATAATCCACTGCTGCTCCAGCTTCCCACTTACAACATGGGTTTGATGTGTTTTTGAAATTTTGACACCCACTTAAAAGAAAAAAAAAATGATGGGAACTAGAATCCGACTTGGCACGTTTATTCCTATCTAACAGTTTAATCCCTCCTCAGAAAATACCTGCTTCGATTCGGTTGTATACGAGTAGCCCGCCCAACGTTGGATGAATTTCGAAGAGAATATTTCTTTTGCCACTTCAAAGACACGTTAGAACAACAATTACTGGTAGTAATTTTAAAAGGCAATCCCAATAACAGAAGTTCAATAATAAAAGAAGCAACTTCTCTCTGTCCCAAATTTTACCTTCAGGAGTTCAGATGAACTTGGGCAATGAAGCAGAACTAATTATTGCACATTCAATTTTGCCACATACTTGATGCTGATTGTGAGTGAGAACAATCTTGATTGCTTTAGTTTAATTCATGATCTGAATTCAGATACCAATTGCCAAGTGGGTACCTAGTGGCTCCTTTTATCTCCTGCAACTTGAAGTGCTGAATTAATTCTCTCTATATATATATGTAACAATTAATTCAGTACTTAGTTTGATTCCTGCGAAGTGCGAACAAGGAAAACTTATGAGCGGGGATTGATTTTGTTCCCATTTGGACTATTATATTAATGCAAGATAGCAATGCCACACATATATATATATATAGGCGGTGAAGCTTAATTTTAGTCAACTTGAGTGTACTACTGGCAGTATTACTAGTGAAAAGATGCCAGTCAATAATGCCATATCACAAATTACGATTCAGTTGAAATTACAGGTCAGATTTCATGGAAGTCCTATCCAAATAATTTGAATATCATGTACACTATTTTAGGCATTAATGCCAAGCTAAGAACGATGATGCATGGAAAAATTTTCAACGGATCCAAAACTTCCTAACTTGCTCTGTCTCTAATTACCACATTACAAAAATAGACTAATTTTTAGCCTAACTTATCCGCTAGTTGGTTTGGGAGATTATCTGTATCCAGTCTTTTAGCAAGTGGGCACCACTGAAACTGTACGCGTTTACTTTCTCATAGTTGCTATCTTCTATATAATAAGCGTTAAGCGAGCCTCGGTTGTAAAGAAGTCGAGTCGTAGAGACACTTAAAGCGATGGGCATTCATGCAATAGATACTCTGGATGCTAATGGGGAAAGCCACAAGTTCAACAAATATGCTGTTGCTTGTTCTATAGTTGCTTCTATGATTTCCATCATCTTCGGATATGGTAACTAAATTCTCCTTCTCTTTAGAGGTCTTCAAACTTTCACTACTGTTTCCGTATGTTAGCATTGAAATAAAATCACAGGATCCAATCTTTTATTTTATATAAACATATCTAAGAATAGTTTTATATTTGTCAATAAAGTTTGAAACCTTCTGCATATTTGCAAAACAACATGGCTCCTAGTCGTGGACAAATATTATCTTATTCTCCTTTATGATGAAATACAAAAGCATTTGGATCAAAGATTTGTTCTCCATAATAATTTGTCACTATAATTGATTTTCTAGATGGTTAGGATATTCGGCTTTCACTATAATTGATTTTCTAATGTCATGTACGTATGTATATAACCGATGATCACAGTTTTTAGTTTCGAGTATGAAATAACACTTATTTCACCTTTTGATCAATTTCAGACACCGGTGTCATGAGTGGTGCCATGATATTTATAAAGGAAGAGCTGAAAATCAATGAAGTCAAAATCGAAGTTCTCGCCGGAATTCTTAACATATGTGCCCTGGTGGGTTCCCTCTTTGCAGGAAGAACATCAGATTATATTGGTCGCCGTTACACAATTGTCCTAGCCGCCGTAATTTTCCTGGTTGGCGCAGTTTTAATGGGCTACGCTCCAAATTATGGAGTCTTACTCTCAGGGCGATGTGTTTCTGGTGTTGGTGTTGGTTATGCCCTGATGATCGCTCCAGTTTACTCAGCCGAGATATCATCTGCGAAATCTCGAGGTTTTTTAACTTCTCTACCAGAGCTTTGCATTAGTATTGGCATCTTAATAGGTTATGTGTCAAATTATTTCTTTGCAAAATTGACTCTGAAGCTTGGCTGGAGGTTGATGCTTGGAGTTGCAGCTATTCCATCGCTTATATTAGCATTCGGTATACTGAAAATGCCCGAGTCTCCAAGATGGTTAGCTATGCAAGGTCGTTTAGGAGATGCCAAGAAAGTGCTTTTGCTAATATGTAATTCTCCGGAAGAAGCTGAAAGGCGTTTTCATGATATAAAGATTGCAGCAGGGTTCGATGAGAATTGCAACCAGGACAATCTCAAGCCTCCGAAAAACGGTCGTGGTAAAGGAGTGTGGAAAGATCTGTTCATAAAACCTACTCCATCTGTGCGTTGGATCTTGATTGCCGCCACTGGCATACATTTCTTTGAGCATGCAACAGGAATAGAAGCGGTTGTTTTATATGGTCCAAGAATTTTCAAGAAAGCAGGTATTAAAGATAAGGAGAAGCTCTTGCTTGCCACAATTGGCGTGGGACTGACAAAGACTGCATTCATTCTTCTCTCGACGTTTCTACTCGACAGAACCGGAAGGAGAAAGCTTCTGCTAATAAGCACTGCGGGAATGGTTGTAGCCCTGACAACAATAGGGTTTAGCTTGACCATGGCTGAAAACTCGAAGCACGAATTGATGTGGGCACTGGCTCTTAGTATTGTAGCTACTTACACATTTTTGGCATTCTTCTCGATTGGGCTTGCTCCAGTGACATGGGTGTATAGTGCTGAGATATTTCCGTTGAAATTAAGAGCACAAGGAGTAGCCATTGGAGTTGCTGTTAACAGGCTTATGAATGCTACAGTTTCCATGACCTTCATTTCATTATATGAGGCAATCACCATAGGAGGAGCCTTTTTCTTGTTTGCTGGCATAGCTGTGATTGCTTGGTGGTTTTTCTATTTCCTCTGTCCAGAGACTAAGGGCAAGAACTTGGAAGATATGGAGGAGCTCTTCAGCAGAAGCTCTAAAACCAGAAATCAAGGCGTAGAAATTCAACCTGGAAACAGTGCTTAAGTGAAAACTATTGTTATTATTATTATTGTTTAGAATAGATCTATAACTAGCTTAGCAACAATAGAATGTATGGAATTTTGGACCCGGTCGTATGTGTAGTTCTGTATCAAGTTATGCCGTTTCTTTTTTTTTTTTTTTAATATAAAAAAAGTTATGCCGTTTCGAGACACATTAAATTAGGAATGCACAGAAGAATGTGTATAATATGAATTTTGATAGTTGCTATGCGTAGCAATTTTTTTTTTTTTTAATGTTTCATCTTCAAACAGAAGTAGTTTATCTGTTATTATTAGATTAATTATATGTTTGAATTTTTCCTTTTTTTTTTTGGGAGATGGGGAGGGTTTATGTGTTATTATTAGCATAATTATATGTTTGATTTTTTCTTTTTAAGAGGGGATTTGGACATAGTAATTTTAAGATACACTGCAAACCCTTCTATTACTAAGCCATTTAAACAAGTGTTTGATTTTAAAAAAAATATGAATAATTAGGTTGGAGTGCTGTGGCTAACACGCTAATGAGATTTTTATAGTATAGTTCATATAGAAAAGTGGAACTAGAATTTAAAGAATTGGGTCAAATGTTAAAATAAAAAATATTATAAAGTTAGTGTAGAGATTAACACGCAGCGAAATATGTAGAGAATACAAATAATGAAGTAGGTAAAATAATTCAAGCAAGAACAATAAGCTAAATTGTAGAGTTAAGTATTGACAATAGAGAAAAGTAGAAATATACCATACCAAGACATAAAATACGTGGTTCAGCAAATTGCTTACGTCCACGGTGGATCAAGGATCCAAGTCTCTCTTATTCTTTGTTTGATTACAAGAGAATTGATCTTACAAGATCAAGGAATGATACAATTGAATTTTAGAGCTCTAGAGTTTTTGTAAAGAGTTTTGAAAGTGTTTCTCATCCATCCTAACCCTAGGCATAATGGGATATTTATATGAAGTCTAAAATACCCAAAAAATAGGAAAGGAAAAGCCTAAATTCGGAATTATGAATAATGAACAGTGTTCCTTGTGAACAGTGCACTGCCGCGACATTGACATTTTGGAACCAGCGCTTCCAATGCCGCGACGCTCACACTTGGGAATTTTTTCTTGTTTTCTTCTGCATTTTGTCAACTGTTCCATTAGAATTCCACCTCTTCCACACATGCTTCCGGTTCCAAAATAATTCCGACATGTTCCCGAATTTGTTCCAAACATTACCAACATCATAAACATGATTTTGGATCACAAATTCCACAAATCCCCTCATTGATACAAAATCACTCCAACAACACCAAGAGAACAACCAAGGATCCATCCTCCACATCACAACCTTAATTGTAAGTTGTGATTCTAGTTAAGTCCATATACAACTTGAACTTAACTGAGGGCAGCGGCTTAGTCAACATATCAGCAGGATTCTCCGACGTCGGAATTTTACACAGACTAATAATGCCACTCTGCACAGTGTCCCGAATGAAATGCATCCTAACATCAATGTGTTTTGATCTTTCATGAAACACCTGATGTTTGCTTAGATGTATAGCACTTTGACTATCACAATGAACTGAAGTATTAATTTGATCCATAGCCAAAAGTTCAGGATATAAACCTTTCAACCATATAGCCTCCTTAATTGCTTCTCCTAAGGCTATATACTCGGCTTCGGTAGTTGATAGTGCTACAACACGCTGCAAAACTGATTTCCAGCATACGCTACATCCAAACACCGTGAAGATATACCCAGATAAAGACCTCCTATTGTCCAAGTCACCTGCGTAATCTGAGTCCACGTAACCCTTCACCATTTTATCACCTGTGCCAACCCTTCTGAATACCAAACCATAATGTGATGTCCCCTTTAGATACCTAAGTATCCATTTCACGGCCATCCAATGCTCCTTTTCAGGATTAGCCATGTATCTATTTACAATACTCACCGCTTGTGCTATATCCGGCCTTGTGCAAACCATAGCATACATTATAGAACCAACAGCACTAGCATATGGTACCTTAAGCATATGCAATTTTTCTTCTTCAATTTGTGGTGATTGAGATGCTGACAGTTTGAAATGCATTGCCAATGGAGTCATCACAGCTTTGGCATCCCTCATTCTGAACCTGTCAAGAACCTTGAGTATATACCGTTGTTGAGACAAGAAAATAACATCACTACCTCTCACTATATCTATACCCAAAATTCTTTTGGCAGACCCCAAATCTTTCATTTCAAACTCACCACCCAACTGATTTTTCAGCTTATGTATCTCTTTCATATCCTCACATGCAATTAACATATCATCAACATGTAGAAGGAGATACATACGCTTACTGTTATTCAATGCTTTGAAGTACACACATCCATCATACTTGCTCCTTGTGAAGTCACAATGTAGTATAAAATCATCAAATCTCTTATACCATTGTCTTGGAGATTGCTTCAGCCCATATAAAGACTTCTTTAGCAAACAAGCATAATCTTCTTTGCCCGGTTCTTCAAAACCTTTCGGTTGTGCCATGTATAGCTCTTCTTCAAGGTCACCATGAAGGAAAGCTGTCTTTACATCCATTTGTTCAAGATGTAAATTCAGATTTACACACATGGATAATAAAATGCGAATTAATGAGTGTTTTACAACAGGAGAAAAGATTTCATGGAAATCAACCCCTTCTTTTTGTGTGAAGCCCTGTGCAACAAGCCTAGCCTTGAACTTTGTAGGCTCAACACCCGGAACCCCCTCCTTAACCTTGTAAACCCATTTACAGCCAACTAACCTCTTGTTCTTTGGTTTCACCACCAATTTTCAGGTATGATTCTTATTAAGAGAAGTGATCTCTTCTTCCATAGCTTGTTGCCATTTAACACAATTTACACTCTCAATAGCTTCAGCATATGATTTTGGTTCATCATATTCTATAGTGTAAGCAGTGTTAAATGCATAAGCTATCAAATCAGCATGTGCATACCTACTCGGTGGTCGAACAACTCTCCTTTGTCTATCTCTAGCTAACTGGTACTCTTCAAGTTCAGCTTCAGGAGTGCTAGACTGCAATGGTGCTGTTTTAGAGAAATTTTCCAGGTTCTTGTTCTTCATGTGCATCATCATTGAAGTGCTGACCTATAGGAATGTCAGGTCTCAAATCATGTTCCACTTCATGATGTTCAGTTTCAAATTCAAAAACTGAACTTGGCACATCTTCCGGCTTCTTCAAAATTGAATCCAAATTGGTTTCCAACAATATAGATTCATTGAACGTCACATCCCTACTAATGATACTCTTATGTGGATTAAGATCAGTACACCACACCTTGTATCCCTTAACACCTTCTGGATATCCAATGAATATCCCCTTCAAGGCTCTTAGTTCTAGTTTGCCTTACTTGATGTGTACAAATGCAGGGCATCCAAGTACCCTCAGGTGATCATATTTTGGAGTGCTTCCAGACCATTTCTGTTCTGGTGTCATAAAGCCAATAGCTGAAGAAGGACTTCGGTTTATCAAGTAAGTTGCAGTTACTATGCCTCCCCCCAAAATGCCTTAGACAATCCGGCATTGGTTAGCATGTACCTTACCCTTTCAAGTAAGGTTCGGTTCATCCTTTCTGCAAGTCCATTCTGTTGTGGTGTGTACCGCACCGTTTTATGCCTTGCAATACCATACTTAGCACAAAACTTATTAAACTCAGTATTACAAAACTCAAGACCATTATCCGTCCTAAGTCTTTTGATTTTCTTACCCGTTTGATTCTCTACAAGTGCTTTCCATTTCTGAAATGTTTCAAACACCTGCTCTTTGTTCTTCAACACATAAACCCACAACTTCCTTGAATAATCATCAATGAATGACAGAAAATACCGTGCACCACCATGAGTGACAGCTTGAGTAGGTCCCCAAAGGTCAGAATGTATGTAATCCAAAGTGCCCTTGGTGTTGTGTTCACCCGTGTTAAACTTAACTCTATGAGCTTTCCCAAGTACACAATGTTCACAAAACCTCATTGGCTGAATCTTTCATTTGCCAAATACACCTTGATCATACAACTCCTTAAGGCCTCTCTCACCCAAGTGCCCTAACCTCAAATGCCATAACTTGGTTTGCATATTCTCATTATCAACAGAGAAAGATGCAGAACCAATAATAGCCTCTCCACTCAACACATATAACCCGTGTTTACGCTCACCTCTCATTACAACCATTGAACCCTTAATCACTTTCAATGTACCACTCTCACCCTTAAATGTGCAACCGGATTGATCAAGCATGCCTAAAGAAATTAAATTTCTTTTAAGATCAGGTACATGCCTCACATCTAACAACTCCCTCACACTCCCATCATGTAGTTTCAGCCTAATATTACCCATCCCAATGACTTGACAAGCCATATTGTTGCCCATTAATACCTTACAACCATTAATGGACTGATAGCTAGTGAACAAAGCTTTATTAGGACACATATGGAAAGTACATCCGGAGTCAAGAATCCACTCACCGGTGTTCTGCCCATTCGAGGCAACCAATGTTTCTGCAACTTCATAATCTTCTTCATAGACTATAGCTGCATCTGCTTCAGGTCTCTTCCCTTGATACTTGGCTTTCCTTTTTGGACAATCCCTTCTGAAATGGCATTCTTTCTTGCAAAAGTAACACTTCTTGGATCTACCCATCGATTTTGATCTTGAAGAATTTCTCACTTTAGATTCTCTACTCTTAGCTCTCCCCCTCGCAATAAGTACAGCTACAGAATTTTGTTGTTGTTGTTCTGACTTCTTAACTAACACCTTTGAGTTTAAGGCTGCTCTAACAGCCTTTATTGTCAATGACTCCCTTCCATATAGAAGAGTATCAACAAAATGTTCATAGCTTTTAGGAAGTGAACTCAATAACAGAATTGCTTTGTCTTCGTCACTGATTTTGACATCAACCGTCTCCAAATCAATGACAGCCTTGTTGAAGGAATCAATGTGTTCATTTAGTAAACCACCCTCAACCAATGACAACCCAAACAAATTCTTCTTGAGATACAACCGGTTTGCAAGAGACTTAGTCATATATAACTCATCAAGTCTTTTCCACAAACCAAATGCTGATTTTCTGTACCCACTTCCCTCAAAACTTCATCACCCAAACTCAAGATAATTTCACTCTGGGCTTTTCTATTAATGGTTTCAAGATCCATGTCTAACTTAGATGTTGAAGACTTATCACTAGTACTAGAGGGTTCCTCAAGGGCTGATTCTAGTCCCTGACTCTCTAACAAAGCCATCATCTTAAGTTTCCATAAGTTGAAATCATTATGCCCTGTAAATTTCTCTACTTCATGCTTATGTGGTACCATGTTCAACCAAAAACAAACTTAGACAGCCAATAACAGCTCTGATACCAATTTGTAGAGATTAACACGCAGCGGAATACGTAGAGAATACAAGCAATGAAGTAGGTAAAACAATCCAAGCAAGAATAACAAGCTAAATTGTAGAGCTAAATATTGACAATAGAGAAAAGTAGAAATATACTATACCAAGACACAAAATACGTGGTTCAGCAAATTGCTTACGTCCACGGTGGATCAAGGATCCAAGTTTCTCTTATTCTTTGTTTGATTACAAGAGAATTGATCTTACAAGATCAAGAAATGATACAATTGAATTTTGGAGCTCTAGGAATTTTGTAAAGAGTTTTGAAAGTGTTTCTCATCCATCCTAACTCTAGGCATAATGGGGTATTTATATGAAATCTAAAATACCAAAAAAATAGAAAAGGAAAAGCCTAAATTCGAATTATGAACAGTGAACAGTGTTTATTGTGAACAGTGAACAGTGCAATGCCGCGGTATTGACATTCTGGAACCAGCGCTTCCAATGCCGCGGCGCTCACACCTGAGAATTTTTCCCTGTTTTCTTTTGCATTTTGTCAATTGTTCTATTAGAATTCCACCTCTTCCACACATGCTTCCGGCTCCAAAATAATTCCGATATGTTTCCGAATTTGTTCCAAACATTACCAACATCATAAACATGATTTTGGATCACAAATTCTACAATTATAATTTAATTATATGATGTTAATGATAAATTAAAATTTTAAGAAGGGTCAAATTATGAAAATAATTTTTTTAAAAATAAAATTATAAAATTCATACGTTTTTATTTTACACTGTAATCATTCTCTATGCATTTATTAAAAGTGGACAAATCATACGTATTTATTTATTCAATGATTTTAGGTTAGTAAGAGTATAGGGATCGTAAAACCTGAATAAAAATTAGAATATTATAATATTTTTTCAATTAATTTTTTTATTACAGTCTTGATAAAATAATAATAATAATTTTATTATTTGTATGGTATATTTTTTATTTATAAAATTTTACTTGAATTAAGACAACTTTCTTTTTTATATTTTTAAGAGTATTTTTTAAATTTTGTAATAAATTGAGCCCGCTAAAACTCAAATAAAACATAAACCAATACAACCCACTTTTGCTAGAATGGAACTCCTCCACCAACTCAGGGTAATTGGGTACATGCTCGTCTAATTTTACGCAACTCCTCCCATCGGCTTTATTCGGTGTGGTGTGTATTGAAATTTTCTTTTTATATAAGGTTTGCATGGAGCATACTCGGCATTCTACGGGTTCAATTTCAACATTGTAAAAGTAAATTTGATCATTTGAATAGAAGTTCTAAAGTTAGAAAGCTTCAAAGCATACGTCTTAATAAATATGTCTCGCACAAAAGATTATTAATCTATCACATTTTTTACACATCGATATATTTGAAGGGAGAATTCGCACTTCTACAAACTCTAATAAAAAAGTAGGGTGTTCAACTTTTACTGAATTGAGTGATTCTATACTCTTGTTGTGAATTGAGTTAGATTAGTTTGGAAATGTTGATCCCTTTGGTAAAGATGAGAAATATTCCGCCACGAAGCATTAATCTTTACATTTTTTAAGTATAGTTCAGTTGGTTATGAATGTACAAAGCATCTGTAATTATTCGAATTCAAATAAAAACAAGAGTAAAAATTGATGTTTCGCAAGTGAGAAAATTTTCAATCTCCATTTAAATCTGTAAAAAAAAAAAGTTTGCTACATTAATATATATGATCCCTGAACTTAATAATCACTGAATTATGGAGACTTGTAAGGTAACAGGTTTAACTTCATTGAATATGAGAGTAATTTCTTTCATCTTATCTTATCTCTAGTTAGTTGCCTAAATATTAAATTTTATTTAACTACTTGTATATAGATGTATTCTTTTTTCCCTTCATAAAAAATCGTGTATATTATTTTCGTTTTCTTAATAATTAATTTGAAAATTTAATTTTATATCGATGAATTTGACTTATTTGTTAAATTAGACGGCCACGGCCCCATGCTTCTTTGTTATTTATTTTTTCCTTTCCACTTCTCATAATTTCTTGACACTAATTCTGCAAATGTTTGGGAGAAATTCTATCTAAACCAATGCCGTACATGCAACTTTAATAAATGAATGTACAAATTAATTAAAAGAATCTTATATTAAGAGATCGACAAAAGCAAAGACTTGTCCAACTTCTTTTTTTCATATTCTTGATACGCATCGGTCCATAACTGAATATGTGTTTAGATTAAATTTTGGAGTGATTTTTGTGTAGTAAAAGGCAATTAATGGTGCCTCTATCAATAACAGAAATAAAGTATAGAGCAGCAGTAACGACAATTCAAGAAAGCTCATAATTAGTATAGTTGATGAAAGATCTACATCAACAAGTTGATTATGCATATTATTTTATTGTGATAATTAATCAGTTATACGTTTAATAAAAAATTTAAAATTTTATGCAAGAATTAAGTATGTGAAAATACACTACCATTTTATTAGAGAAGAAGTTATATGAAATATGTTAAGTCATATGAACAAATTGTAAATTTGCTTATCAAATGATTGAATGCCAACAAGTTTAAAAATTTTCGTCATCAACTCAGGATGATTCAAAGAGTTAGAGCTGATATTGAGAGAGAGTGTTGATGAATACTACACTAACCCATTAGCAAAGTTCAAAATATAAAAACTTTTAGATGTAAATTATTTTTAATGAGTGGATTAGTTAGAAAGTAATTTGTGTGATGATAAAAATAATCTACGTGTGTGGTTATAAATTTTTTAGTTTTTTTTATTTATGTAATTTGTATTGAGTTCTCATTACTATAAATACCCTAAGTGTGATGGTTGTATCATAAAATAAAAGAAGTAAAAAATAAATACAAGGCATAAGTTTTTGGTAGTCTTTAAGTGTTGTGAGTGTTTAATTTTTTTTTTTTTTTTTGATGATCTTAATAATATTTTTATTATATACCCTGTTGCATTCAACAGGACACGCCAAAAACAAAACAAACAAAAATAACTAAATGATTGATATTTGCTTGATTGATAATTTAGATACTTTTGTTTCATATAAAAGCAAGAAAAAATTATAATTAAAATAAAGTTATTATAGTAGGCATACGCAAAAATTACGCTTATCCACTAGACCACTACCGTGAAATCCTGAATTTATATAATGTTCGGCAATTTTAAAGATTAAAAGAAACACGAAAAAGAAAGGAAGTTGTTGTATAAAAACAGATTATAAGCAAGTCATGAACCTATCTAAGATATATGTGACGTTCCATACAATTACGTGTATAGTCTTAGTTAAGTATATGGGTTTATGATATTCGGATCCCAAGTTTTTGAAAAATTAATTGAAAAACTTTTTAGTTTTAAAAATTTAAAACACCCATATTTTGTCAATACTTGTTTGTTTTAATAGATTTTTTATTAAAAAAATGTGCGGTTACAATTTCACTTCTAATTGACTGAAAAATGTATTGATGTCAGAAAATTTGAAGTGAAAATTTTAATGGAATTAATTTGAAAGTTATGTCAATGACTATTATGATATTCGGACTCTTAAGTTTTTGCGAAATTGATAAAAGACTTTTTAATTTAAAAAAAGTCTAAAACACCGTTGTCTTTTAATATCTATTGTTTGTTTTATTAGAATTTTTATTAAAAAGTGTATAGTTACTTTTTTACTTGTAATTAATCAAAAAAAACATTGACGTTAGTAATTTTGAAATTAAAATTTTAATATAACTAATTTAGAAATTATGCAATGACCATAATAATATTTGAACCTTAAATTATTACAAAATTAAATGAAAGACTTCTTAATTTTAAAAAAGCTTAAAACACCTATATTTGTCAATGTCTATCATTTGTTTTATTAGAATTTTTATTAAAAAGTGTATAGTTACTATTTTTCCGGTGATTGGCCTCAAAAAAGTATTGACATTAACAAATTTAATGGAATTAATCTTGAAATTGTGCAATGATCATTATGATATCTGGACCCTAACCACAAAAGGTAGAAATTTTAAATAATAAACATAACTATTAAAGTTTGAACTTGAATCACTTGCCACTTTATCAAAACCACTTTTCTATAATAAATTTAAAAAAAAAACATAAAAATATAAGGAACAAAACCCTAATCAAATAACATCATTGCCAATGCCGGTCGATCGATCGTTAATTAGTGTTGACCATTATAATTGATAGTTGATTAGTCATTAATTGGTATTGATCACAATTGATTGGAGTTGATCATCATTGACTAATGTTGATTAGTGTTGATAATCGTTGATCCAGTTGACCATAGTTTACCAACATTGATTGTCGTTAATCAATGTTGTTTGATCGTTAACCATGTTGACCACTTTTAATCACCATTGAATTGATTGATTGTCGTTGACTGCATTGACAGGTTGTTGACCTTTATATGTCAAAATACTATCTTATCCTTACTTCTTTTAAAATAAACGTTAAGCATTAACAAACGAAAGTGTTTTAGAATTTTTGAAACCAAATAGTTATTTCAATTAGTTTTGCAAAAACTTGATGGTCTAATGTCATAAACCATAAGTATTTGCTCGTATCATCAGCTAAGCCCTATTTTTTAAAGAATTTTTTTTAGTTTAATTCTTAATATTTAATTGAATTACTTCGCTAATTTATATATAGTTTAAATACTTTAATTAGTCTCCACATTGCAAAAATAATAGTACAATTTTTTAAGGTAGTAAAAATAAATTTGATCAAATTTGAGACCATATACTATAATTAGATATATCAATTTAATTATCACTCTCAAAAAGTAAACTTTGAATGCTATTTTTTCACAACAAGGGCTAATAAAGTATATTTAAAAAAGATATAAAGACTAACTAAGTTATTCAATAAAACATTAGGGATTAAATGGTAATTTTGTTTCAAAGCGTAAATATTAATTTAATTCAAAACAAAGTAATAATACATTATATTCACTTACAATCTACATAAAAAAAATGACCCAAAAAAAAAACTGTGATAATAAATAATTAGAAAAATCAAATATAACCACATGTTTAAAAAAAAAAAATTAGAGAAATGTATCAACAACCTTCATTACCAAAAAATAATTTCAAGCTTTGTGAGTTAGTTAAGACTTTTGTGAATAAATTTGAATCAACACACCAAAATAGTAAATAAAAATCAATTTAAACAATAGATTTTTTTTTAAAAAGTAAAATTTCTTTGATTTTCCCATGAAAGTGATAAAATCAAATAAAAGGAAATTGCTAGGAAAGAAAGGGAGTAATTCTAGTGTTTTTGGCATGAATTTTGTTAACCTAGGTCTTTAACAACCTGAGTTGAGTTATCGGACATGATGTGAGACATTGGTAGTAGATAAATTTATTTTAGAAACAACTGACTTCCTTCACTAAAAATTTTCAAGATCTTCGTTGGATTCTGCTTGCGTTCACAAATTTTGGTTAGGCTGCAACTGTAGTTACTTTAATAATAACTATTTGATGATTAAGTTAGGCTTTTTCCTTGGGTTATTTTTTTAAAATAAAATTTAAAAGGAGCTTAACAAGGTTTTTTTTTTTTTTTTTTTTGCCTTTTCCTTTCTTGATTATGGAGAAAAAGGTATCTTACCCCCCTCTCGCGTGACTCCTTGACCTCTTTTTATAGGTTTTGAAGCTGGTCGGTTGTTTCTCTATATTGTTTCTACATCACGCAGTAGACAGATGACTGGAAAGTCAGATCGTGGCGTTATAGAAGCTCATATATCTACGTTCTTCTCGAGAATGTGGGCTTAGTGTACCACTCCCACTTTCTTCGTATATTATGGGTTTGTTCTCAAATTTAAGATGATTCTTGAATCTTTAATTGTGAATTTTATTTGTATTAAAAAAATTATTATTCTTTTCGTGAGATTATATTAAAATAAAAATTTTTAATTAAGTTTAATTTTTAAATTTTAACTTTTTTACACAACGAAATAATTTGTATATTAAATAAAAATAACAATAATTTAAAGTAGATAATTAATAGTACAATACAATTATTTACGTAGTTTTGTCAATTATTTATATTCATAATGGATCCAAATATTTTAATCTTTCTTATTAATTTCTTAGAGATTTTATAAGAAAAATCCAATAAAAACCCTTAAAAGAATCTAATGTTTAGTATAACCTTACTCTACCACAAACAATAAACACTCAAATGACGGTTTTACCATACCACAAACAAGTACTTATTATCTACCAAATTTTTTATTCTCTTAGAGTCTATCTTAATGCTTGATTTCAATCTAAAGGGTTTATAAAAGTTTATATAAGAGTTATTTCGTGCTTACTAACCATAATCCTTATTAGAGTAAGAGGCCGCTTGTTTTGGAAGTCTAAAACTTCTCAAAATTCAAAAATTTAAAACAAAAGCTGATTCCTCCCATTTTGATGCCGCGGTGCTGAGGACCTTGTGCCTTGGCACTGGCATCTTGATTTAGGCGCCTCAACGCTCAGCCCTGTCACCAGTTCTGCGCTTTTTCTTTGTTTTTTTTGCGTCTTCAAGTCTTGCTTTACTACTATTTTCATGTCCTACACGCCCTAAATTTACTAATGCATATCTTACACGTTATAGATTTTTTGTGACTCTCTTATTTGATATTCATCTCAATTATTGTCCAAACAAAATTGTTGAATCACAAAATTTCTAATAATTTTAAAACCTATAATACTAGTTATCGGAGGTTTTAGCCTCGTAATACCGATTACTTGCGGTCAGTTGTGGTTTTTAAATCAATAGCCTTCACATTACCTTATTAGTAAGTCTCGGGCTTCCAATGGCTATTAGGCCCTTCAAGTTAAGTCCTAGATCCCCGACAATCTTTAAAAAATTAAGTAGTTTATAATTGTTGAAACCTTGTGGATTGGGTCTTGGCTCATCATAATTTATGAGCAACATTGGTACTTGAGTTTTTAGTAGCAATTGATTAATATTAAAAACTTTAAAATGAGATTCTCAAAATTTTATCCCTTAATAATAACGCCCTCTAGTATACCCTTCTTAATCAAGCTGCTTATCCAAGGAATGGTTATCGACTTTTTGGATTAAATTTAAATGCAATAGTTGATTCTTCTAGAATCGTGCACTCTTTCATTTGTCATCTTTCAACTACTCAATGGTCAGATGTCTAAAATTATCGAGTATATGGACTTGTTTGATCCTTTCAAACCATCTGACAATTGAGATCTTTTAAAAACTAAAGTGTTTGTCATGTGATGCAGTGTATCACATGTGAGTTAATCTTAGCCATAAGATGTCTTTTAATGGTCGAAATTCTATTTGAGATCATTTATAAATTTAATCACCTTTAATTATTTTATCACTTTCGTTGTTGATTGAAATTTATAGAGAGAGAATATGATTTAAATAGACCTATTTTTCTTTTCAAAAACTCCATTTTATTAAGAGTCTTAAGAGATGAAATTTAATGTTAAATGTGGTACTCATTACAAAAATTAATGAATAAATGATTTTCAGATTTTATACCATAATTACTTCAAATGTACGAGATTAAACACTCTTTTCTCGATGTATACTCTTTTATAAAAATTTATAAATGTGTTTAGGGTTTCATATATATCTGATACAATAGTTTTTGGTCATTTTCCGTTATTAATCCTCTATGTATTATTTCACGTATCTTCTTTAAGCTGGCCTGGTTCCAATAGCTTTATAGTACGTGAGTCTTTCATATTCTTTTTCTTTTTTTCTAATGAATGCAAATAACTCTCATGTCTCCTTACCATTATGGCAAGCATGTGCAAGATCTAGTTTGTCAAGAACCACTAATCTAGGTCGAGAACTTATTAATAAAAAACGAAAATTTATAAAGTAAAAAAAAAAAAAAAAGCAAAAACAAAAAGAAAAATTATGAAGAAAATAGATTTCTACTGAGAAGGTGGTAAACAATACACCTTCTACTCTAATAATAATAATTTTTTCTTGCGCAAAAAGTAAGAAAGATGTAGTGTTTTCGTGTGAATAGAGTTTTCTTTAAAGTAAACCTTTTTTTTTATATAGGAGCAGTCATATATTCAAGCTAAAATATAAATAATAATTTTAAGTAATATATCAAATAATCATTATTTATAAAAATTAATGGATAATTTTGATAAAAATTAATTATCTAATAAAATGAAAAAAATTTGAATTATCGTTTAAGAAGTTTAATAATTTTGTTAATTTTTATTTTTATACAATTTTTATTTTTAAGAAAAGGACATTCAAAATCTAGAACAGCTATATTTAATATAATACTTAAGAACTTCAGTGACACTAGTACTACCAACAATTGATTTAAATTATTAATGATAAATTTATAATTGTTAGAAGTTAAACTTTTTATAATTACCATATATGACAACCATCATTTTTTTTAGCACTCAATCATAGATGACACCTCGCGACTGTAGTTCTTTAATAAACACTAGAAGAAGACTCAATAACAATAATAATAATAAACAATTAGACTCTTAAAATTTTTTAAAACAACTTATTCATTTTTATAGTTTTAAATGGATAAGAAGATTTTTGTTAGGAGGCAAATTTCGTCTTATTTAAATGATCGAAACATGAAATTAAAAAAAACATAAAAAAATTCTTTTACACCACTACTTAAACACATTGAATGATACATATCACTTTATGATTTATTTTTTAAAAAATTTTAATTAAAAAACATCTTAAAAGTAAATTAAAGAAAAAAATTAATAAACTTAGAAAAGAAGCAAAGACGACAATCGATCGGTGGTGACCGATGATAAATTGACTTAAATTTTATATTATTAAATTTAAAATTTTGAGATTTATACAACAATGCAATTGGTTTTATCATCAGGGCGTTAGAGAAGTGCCAAAATAATTAAATAAAACAAAGTAGCATCCATCATATCTGCTGTTGTAAAATGAAAGTGAGTGGAGGTACATTAAACGCCACCTCCACTGTTTAAATTTAGTAGTCATCGTACATTTTTTTAATTATTTTTATTTTGACACTCTTCTAGTGCTCCGTTGACGAAGACAATCATACAAATCTTAAAATTATGAGTTAAATAATGTAAAGTTTGATCATCGATAGCCGATTACCATTCAATGGTATCAATCACCATTGATTGTAGCTATATTTTTTTTTAATTTATAAGTTATTTAAAAATGTTTTGATTCAATTTATTATAAGATTTTGATTTAAAATAATAAAATATAATAATATGGTGATATGTGTCATTATAATTTATTATAAAATAATATGTGTTATTTATTTTATATATTTAAATTAAAAATTAACACGTAGCATATAAATTTATGACACTTTTTTTTAAGAGTAAATATATAATTTATCATTTTAACTGTTTAAATAGATGAAATTTGTTATATAATATAATTATTTTTGTTCCTTTTAAAATTATAAGAGTAGAGAAATCTCTTTTTAAAGACTTTAGATTTGACTATCATTTTCCGAAAAAATAAATAAATAAACACCGGAAGATTTCCCGAAAATGTAGGATGAACAAAGTTTAAATAACTCATATCATGGGGCGAGCCGGCAAGGTTGAAATCACATTAATTAAAATACTAAATCTAATCAAATTGCAACTTTCAGTCCGATTTTTCGATGCGGTTGGTCGATTTCATATGACCAATAATGTTAAATTAACATCAATTTTTTTTTTAAAAAAAAATGACTTGTACACCACACGGCACACCACGTCTATAAAATCTCCATTAAACGCGTATCAGCATGAACGATGGCCAATCAATTACAAAACGATGTCGTTGCCTGTCGGTTGCCTTTTGATAAGCTTTTCACTAAAACGATGAATCTCAAAATTCCCACGTAAAATCAACGGACGAGATTATCTGCCTATGGCAGATGAACAGAAACTGGATAAAGCTCAACAAGTAGCAACCCATAGGAAAATAGAATTCAGTACCGTGGGGCCGCAAAACATGTCAATTAATCAACTCACCGTCGCTTTCTCTTCCCCGAAACAGCAAATCCCCTCTGGTCGAAATCATTTCAATTCCACCGTCCACTAAAACACCCCATAAAATCTTCAAATGCTCGAATTCAAATTCAAAGACCAACAACAAAAACTAACAAAATAAATAAATAATAAAAAGAAATTTCTCTTAATTTGTTTCTAGATCTTATTGATTCTTCGCAATGAAGGATGATGACAGTCTCCCAACGACGACGACGGTGAATGTGAAGAAAGAAAGTTCAGATTCGAGTGTCTTCGGGAAAGGCCGGTACAAGTTTTGGGCGTTAGCGGCGATTTTGTTACTCGCGTTCTGGTCAATGTTAACCGGCACCATTACTCTCCGTTGGTCGGCCGGCAATCTCAACCGTCTATCTGACAATCTCGACATCCCAATCCACGACGATCTGGACGTCCTCGTTAGTCGTTAACTAACTTTACACTATTAATTATGTTGAATGATTTTGTTTTTGTTTTTAATTTTTTGCGGTGATAATAGGAAATGGAGGAAAGAGAGAAAGTGGTGAAGCATATGTGGGATGTGTACACGAACAGCCGCCGGATCAGATTGCCGAGATTTTGGCAAGAGGCGTTCGAGGCGGCGTACGAGGAGCTGAGCAGTGATCTGGCTGAAGTTAGACAGGCTGCTATAAGTGAGATCGCTAAGATGTCTGTTCGCTCTGTCATTCTTGATCCGCCTCCATTCCACTCAACGGTGTGTATTAACTTTCCTAGAACTACATGGTTGTTTTATTGATACTTAGTTTGTTAAGATTGAGTGGGCTGATAGATGTGTGAAAATCACTAATTCTGATTGAAAATTGTCAAGTATATATTAATTACAGATCTGATTCATTTTATTGTGTGTTAGTTGGTGTTTCTGAGCTGAAATGGATCCTGTATGCTTAGATGTCCAACCAATTTACGTAACCATTTGCATCAGTATCCTAATAGCTGGCAGACTCGAGTAGGTGGTGGAGAGTTTGAACTGTGATCTGATATCCATGTCGATGGCGTCTGGACAACCACTGATCTGTCTGTCTATGCATTAATCCTTCTGGAGCCTTCTGAAGCATACTTGCCTGGTTAGAAGAAGAAGCTTTCTGATAACTTGCCCTAAGGTTTCTGCCCAACCTGGATGTTTCTTTATACATGTGTCATTATTTGATATAATCAGGAGTAAGGTGCAAATTTCTACATTTATGCCTGTGCTCAGGTCATTCAAGGTTTGCCATATGCAGCTTCTTCTGTCAAAATAAACTATGGGTTTCATAAAACTGAGCTGGAGGTTATGAGATAAAACAGGGAAGGAAATCCCTTGATATCTGTGGTAGTTCACCAGATAGAAATCATGTCAGTGATAGGTTAATCATATATGTAGAAAAACTTACAATTACCCATTAGTTATGTGTAATAGAACATAAGCATAGTGATGGAGACATTATATAGCAGTGCGCTACTGAGGCTGTATGGAGGTGGGAGAAATAAAATTCTGGAAAATATTTGATTTATCTAATGCTCTATAGTTGAAATACAAAGATCTGATTGAGGTTTGGTTAAGAAGATGGGAATGTCCTTTTGTTTGACTTTGTGTCAGGTGGAGGAGAGTTACTCTGAATACTTCTAGGAGCAATCTATTTCAGGTTGAATTCTTTATTCATAGCTTTTTAGTAAGAAAGTTACTACAAGTTTTCCTTGGATGAGTGTTTGGCTACCTAAAAAGAATATCGTTTTTGTGAAGAAGCAATTTCAGATTGATTGGTGTTATATTTGCAAAAGGACGGATAAACTGTTTTTGTGGAATAGCAATTTGAGATTAGTTGGTGTTATTATTGTAAAAGAATGGAGAAACCACTGATTGTCTTCTTCTCCCTGGTCCAATTACTACTAAGACTCCGTAGATATATATATTTTTTTCTTTCTTGCTTTGGTATTTTCCAGGTCATATAAAAATTGATGGGCTTGTAATCAATTTGGAAGGGTAATGAAGGCAGAGGTTTGCTTTGCATAAATGATTGTTCAAATGTGTTTTACCTTTGAGAATGTGGCTTGAGAGGAATTATAGATCTTTGAGGGGTTAGAGAATTCAATTTATGGTATGAAGTTTGGAATTCTAAGGAACCATTTTTCTAGGATACCTTATTTATCTTCCCTAGTTTTCTATAGACCTTTTAGAACTCATTGAATATTTTATAGTTAAGAGATTAATTTTTCTGTTGATATTTTTAGGATCTTCATGTATAGTTCCCCAGATTGGGGATTTGGCCTTCCATTACTTTAGGCACTTTTGAATGAATTTACTATTTATCATTAAAATTATTTCACATGAATTTGCAGCATGTAAGAGGTGATTGCTTTTTGCTTTTGAGCTATCATCTAGGGCCTTGTTTTCTTTGTTATTTTTTCTAGGGCTCATTACAAGAGAACTAAGGTCATGTTATTGTTTTACGATTTACGATCCCTACATGTATAAAATTCATTTATGAAGGCCCAGACTGATTTTCATTTTCTTGGCAATCCACTGATTTCTAGATCAAAGACGATGGTTCGCATAAAAGGAGGAAAATGTAGGTTTTATTTTCACAATGTTTAATATATAGAGTTTATATGAATTGAAATAACTGTTTGAAGCTATAGCATTGGCTGCTAACTCTGCAATTTTCCTGGCACTAAATAATTTGTAGAACATTCATGCACTTCTAGCCATTTAATGTTTTATGATCTTTAGCTATGAGCATTTTGTTATATTTGATGTTGAGGAGCAATAGCCTTTCAAGACCTTGAGTTGGTGGGTCTTTGCTCAACGTTCTTGCCATACGTTAATTTTGAAACTAAAGCTATATTAGTATTGTTGTGCAGTATTTTTCTGCTTAATTTATTAGTTGCGGGCAAACAGAAGCTAATGTAAAAATTTTGGATTGTGGTCTTCCTATTTACATTGTCAGAGTGCACATCAATTAACTAAGAGCCTGAAGCTAGGTGAGAGAGGCAGGGTGTTGTTAACCACAAGTGGGACTGGTCGATGATGTGAAGAATGCTTGAGGATCTGAGGCTATAAATATTCATTTTGCTCCAATGCTACCAAAGGTACAAAGAAAACAGTAATTGGAGAAAACCATACACAAAATCCCATGTTTTCTTAAACAGGGACAATTTATGCATTTAACACAAGTTTTGCTGTCACGATCATGTGTAGTGGGTGGTAGAGTAACACAGCCTTTTGAACAGATACACTAAAGTGAAATACTTCTTCACCATTTATGAGATTCCTTATATAAATTGAAATGAGAGAATTTTGGAAACCCACCCAGGTCTGAAGTATCCCACTGTAATTTGATACCATGCAGACCCATGTATCTATGCATTTTGTGATGACAAATTGATGAGCAAATATTTATTTGCTGGTTTTTTTATACGTAAAAGCAAAAGCGTAATGTCTTTTTCTGTAACAGCTGGCCCCCCACAAGTTTCCATGAATAACAAAATTTAGATTGAAAATTAGCATCACTCTATTGAGTAAAGGGACGTAATTGATTCTCACGTTTTGTTAATGATTCATATGATTGTCCGTTTACAACGAAATCAGCATATGCTTATTATAGCTTATAATATCAGATTATTATAAGCTGGTAGATTTTCCTTGTTTGGTAATCACTAATCAGCACTTTCTCTCGTCTAGATTGTTTTTCTTTCGTTTGGCTTTACCAATAAGAATCTCGCGGAGGTAAAAATACCAAAACTTACAGCAGAAGAAATTTCTTTCATGTATGATAGCAAATAATTATTGATTGAACTGAAGACAATAGAAGAGAGTAGATACAACATTATTCTGTGATTGCTTGAATCACTTGAAGTAACCAATGAAGACGGAAGTCTAATAATAGCTCCGATTATAAACTTACACATATAACCATAAACGTTGAAATTGGATAACTCGTGAAAATAAATAGAATACCAATGGCCGACAAAACTCAGAATTTGCATATTCAGGACATTGCAAATGGACTCTGAGGTTCACACCAAATGGGCAGAATATTGAAATATTTACATATTATATGGTTAAAAAAACAATGTATTGAGGAGCTTAAGGGGATTGCGAAATTGGCAATGGGTTAAATGTGTGAGTGTGTAAAATATGTATCAAATAAAAAAATAATGTATTGAGACTCAGCTAGATAAATATTTGAGAATTTTATTCTCATAATACGAAAGTAAAAATTCCATTCATATAAACACTGTAAAACTTGAACAATCACGACATAAAATGGAGAAAATATACATTTTTATTATTCGATCGTAAAGAGTTTTGTGCTACATATTAATGATATATTTTTTTTCTTATCTGATTTCCTTTTTTTTCCTCGAAACCCAACACTCATGAGTCTAAGATGAGGAAATTATTACAAATTGGATATATTATAATAGCACGGCTCGGACATTTAAACACTCAATAAAGACTGGTTTTACTCCTAAATCCTAATAATGAAGAGAAAACCTAAATCCAATATTATAATCTAAGGTTTAAGATAAGGATTATCTGACATACAGTTTACATGGTTCCAATTTGAAATCCTAAAAATAAAAAAAGCTCTCAACTTATCTCAACAGACGCACTCCTTAAAATTTGCTCCTAGCTGAAAAGGAGCTCCTACCTCCTCTCCAACGACCCTTCACCACCAAAGAGTTGAAATTTTTTATGGTTCTAATAATTTTTTCCTTTCTCAGCTTTGTTTCATTTTCATATTCTTTTCTTTTCCATTTCTAGTCTTTTTCCCCTCCCTCCGGTGTGCACCTCGTCAACATTTTTGGTTAAAAACCCGCAATGCCGCCAAGCCGTCACGCAAGGTTGATTCAACATTTTTGGTTAAAAATCCGCGACACCACCAAGCCGTCATGCAAGGTTGATGCATTGGTGTGCGCCATTTAGCTATCGCATCCCCTGACGGTTGGATAGTCCATCATTTCCGCCACCATGTAATCACCAACTTTTCCTCATTTTCGCGGTGTCTCTCCTTAGTCGGCTTTTGCTTGGATCCGACCAACATCGCTTTCTCCTTTCCATCTCCCTCCTCGGTGACCATGCAGCAAGATAATTTTGCAATGGATGCCATTCCAGCTACTATTTCGATCATAAGTTTCGTCGTTGTCAGCCATTTATCGAAGTTATTTATTGTGGACTTTTATTTGTTTGTTGTGTAATGTAGTTGGCTTAGTTTGAATGTATTTGATTATGTTGTGAAATGTGTATTTTGTAATTTTGTTTAGGCAGTACTTTAAATAATAATCTTTCTGTGTGGAATTTTTTTTTTTTATATGAGGTAAGTTTCCTTCTTATTAAGTTAAATTTTTTGTGTAAGGGTAATTTTTTTATTTATAATAAAAATAGATATCTTTCATAAAATAAGTTATATTTCGGAATTTTATTTTATTTTTGTTGTTAAAAAAGTAAGTTCGAACGGGTCACAAAAATTTAATCTTATCTTTACAAAGCATACGGATAAATATTTAATGTATATCAACAAATTTATTTATATATAATTATAAAATTATTTATAATATTACATTTAAAATTAAAAAAAAAAGGTAAGGGTGATCTGCATTAGAAAATTTCCTTTAACATCTCTAATGTATACGAGTAAGTGGGTTTATAGAAAATTATGATGGGTTCAATTATGTATGATAAGTGGCACCACAAGCACCAGCTGATCAATCACAGAGTGCACCTCATGCGCCCGTGTCGTCGTAGAGCGCCAATTCCAAAACCCGTACCTATTCCACCTTCGCGTCCAAGACAACCCTCTCTGCCTCGTCACCTCCGACCTCCCCCCTTCCTCCCCAAACAAATCCACCAAAACGACGCCGCCGTAGACGAAGACCCCTTCCACTCCACGGGATTCGTCACCGCCTTCTCCACTTGGTTCCTTGAGCCCACCCCGATGTTCCTTCGCTCCCCCTTCCCTTTCTCCGGCTACCTCGCGGAGCTCGAGCGCATTTTCTAGTTCATAGCGTCGGCTCACGCGTTTGCGTCGGCGAGTGTAGCGGTGGATAATTTGAGAGCGTATATGCAGATCATTGACGTGGCTTTGATTCTGGGGTTGGATCGTGACATATCTGATCACGCGTTTCAGTTGTTTAGAGACTGTTGTTCGGTTACTTGTTCGAGGAACAAAAGTGTTGAAGCTTTTGTTCAGGCCATTAGAGAAGCCCAAGAGCCCAGAACCCTCCAGGTAAACGAGTTCGATATATATATATATATATAAACAATTCTTAATTGCTGTTAATAAGTCTAATGGTTTTGCTGGATTATATGATATTGAGTTGTACATGTAGTTTCATTGTTTCTTTGATGAAAATGCTTCCCGTTATTTGTAGCCAAATTAAAAATCTAATAGATTGTTAACATAATAGGATATTAAGGATCTTTTGTATTGAACTCTACCCATAAGATTTTTCATTACTGTGTGTTCTCAGGGAAATGTTAATACAGCTTTAGTCTAATAGCTTCCAGAAGAGAAGGCTATCTATTGCTGTTAGCTGTTGCCTTTTGTAATATAGTGGCTGTTGCTTTATGCATCCTGAGAGATGATGGTCATATTAATGAAGCTCAATTTGCAGCGGTTTGCTTTGTGATTAGTTATCTACTTCGCTTCTTTTTTCCCCCTTCTATTTAGACTTGTTTGTGAATGTCTCTTAACATTAATATGTGATCTTATATTACCGGAAGTCTCAATTGCAGCTAATGTACCTCAGAAGGAAATAGGGAAGTACATCAAGATACTGGGAGAAGTCAGAAGCCCTACAACTTAGTCATCCAATTAATAGCAAGTCCATGGCAGTCCACATGCCAAGATTTTGCACCCTCTTCCAACTTAACAAAACTGCTCAGGTAATTTCTTATTCAGATGTCACGGCTAGTTTTAGTCATTTAGGTGGGTTCTTTTGGAAAGTTTACGTCTTGTAGGAGTTGGTTTGGTTAAGGTTATACTTGAATGAGTGCTTGATCAATATGTCTAAATGTTTCAATTACTTAATGGTAGTTGGTTTGGGATGTGCAGATCCAGGAAATGTTTAAATTTTTTAATTAAGAAGGGACTCCTCATGAGAATTTGCGTACATATTTAGAATGAACTTCAAATTTCATTGATAAATAAATAAAAGACTCCCACAAATGAAAATTTTCACCTGAAAGTTGTGAGATTTTAATTTGGTATTGCTATTCTTGTGACTCGTATTGGCAACCAAATGGAACATATATGTGTTACCTAGTTTCTTACAGTTTTGAAGCTGTTTAATGCTCTGCGAATTGCAAATGCTTCAAGAACAAATGTGAAATGTTGCTTAATTATCTCATGGAACATCTTATGAAAATATCAAGATATATTTTGTAGTAAACTCCTCAAAGAAAATTCAAGTGAACAGCTTAAACTGAGCTTTTCATGACTTAAAATAAGTGTACATGTACATTTCTTTTTTCTTTCTATTGTTGTGTGTACGTATGTCTATATGTAGATGGCATTAAAATCCTATTTGATTAAATAAATAAAATGCTATATAATAATCAGTTTAAAGATTATACACGGACTTGATTTTTGTCTTGATCAAATGATTTCTTGTAACTCTTCAGGAGCTGGCACTAAGTGTATTATGATGGTGTTTAGGTGACACTAGAGATCACAATACAAAGGCTGCTCAATGAGAGATATTTATAATTTTTTGAGATCGGAGTTACGAACCTTAGAAGAGTTAAGTTTGAGCATAAGATTTAATTGAATCAACATTAAAGTAATTGAAAGTTGGTTGAGGAGGGAATAAGATTATTGGAAAAGTTCTTGAAGAGATTTTGAATCAATAAAAGAATTATTAGAATTTTGGTAATTCAAAATTAAGGTTGAGTTTGACTTTAAATTGAAAACTAATAAGGAGTTGAATAAAGGTTTAATACGCAAAATGGATGAAAAAAGAGAGCCGGAAGTAAAGAGAGGTGAGAAGGTGCTGCGACAGGGTCGCACATAGAGCATTGTCTCGCTACAACGCCAACTTATAGGAAAAGTCTTGTTTTGGCTCGAATTGTGTGTTTTGGTCGATTTTGAACTCCCGTTTCACGTAAATTTTTATTCTAACAAGAAATAAGGTTTTTAAAAACATTTTGAATCTTATATAAACCATTGTAATAGAATAGATAATGCATCAATAAGAGAGAATAAAGGGCTAGAGCGCAGCCCTAGGGAGCTGAGTACGCAAAGAAGAGTGTAATGAAAATGCTTGAGTGCTGAATGTGCGAGATAACAGTGAGTAAATCTTTTAAAAGCTCGTTTATTAATGTGCTCATTGGAATATCTTGTGTTAATTTTTGTGATCTAAGTTCTTTGTGAACTAGTTAATAAAAGAAGTAATGATCTGATGATCCATCGTAGATATAAGCATTTGTTGTCGAACTACGTATATTCATGTACATTGTGTGATTAATTTTATTATTCTTAGTTTACTTATAAAAAAAAATCTTCTGCAAGCGTTTTAGAGTTTTGGGGTGCTACATATCGGCCCCCAAAAGATATTTAGTTCTGTGAGATTAAATTTTCAACCAAAAAAAAATATTAGAACAAAGATTAATTTTTAAATGAAATTAGTACTAAAACTGATTTTCGTGCACAAATAAATTAAGCTAAATAGGTCTAAGAAGCTGAAGCTAATGATGATGCTAATGATGCGAACGCTTTTAAGTTGAATCGCCTAATTCCTTCAGTCAGCTTTGTGCCACGCCTCAAGTGCTCTCAAGCATTTCCTCGAGCACTTGGTGCGCGACTAGGCCTGCTAGAGGCCTCTTGGACCATGGAGCGCTACGTGGACCGAAACTTCTAGAAGACCCGCTGTTTAGATGAAGAATTGGGCTTGACCCGCGACTTATTAGGGTAGTTCACCTTAATTAGAATTCCATAAAAGGTGTGATGGCATTTAGGAATATTTTAAAAAATATTATTCCATCTTGTATGTACATCGTTAGATCGTTTAGATTTCAGCCGTCGATTGTATAGGGCTGCTAGTATATTAAAGGGAGACTCTCACTTGTATAAATTATCTTATAATTTTATTTTCTCTTTAATAATATAGAAAACATTCGTGCAAATACTTGATGTACTTATTTTTTATTACTACAATTACCTCATGCTGTACACCAGCTGTTACAGTGAATTCAAGTGAAGTAACATATTTGAACAAAGATAAGCAGCCTGTAACCAAGTCAATTAAACCAAATGACGTTAGGGAAGCCGAAACTAATGATGATGCTAATGGTGCCCACACTTTAAAGTTGAAGCGGCCAAATCCCTTCAGCCAGTCCCTGCCTCACTTTACGGCTTCTAATGTTAGGCGAGCCGGAGAAAAAAGTCAGTGTGTTATCTGGGGGGAAATCAATGAGGTGCAGTCTAACAGTGATGATGTTGCTATTGGCTGCCACTCTTCTTTTAAGATGAATCTGCAATATCCCATAGGTCGGCCTTGGCTTCGCTGTACGCCTTTTACCATTAGCACAGCTGGAGAAAAAAAGTGTTGCCCGGGGTGGGGGAGGGGGGCAGGGGGTATCAATGAGGTGCAGTCTGACAGTCAAGATTTGCTCACTTCTAATTTTACTCCACCTGTCCCTTCAGAGAAAGCAAGTCCAACTGCTACAATTGCCTCAAGGTGGCATACCAGCAGTTAAAGTTGATTTGGGTGAAGTAACTTCTTTGGATAAAGATAAGCAGCCAGAAACCAAGTCAATTACGGGGAATGAGGCTACGGAAGCTGAAACTAATAATGATGCTTATGGTGGCAACTCTTCTTTTACGTTGAACCAGCAATATCGCTTCGGCCAGCCCTGGCTTTGTTTTTTGCCTTTTAAAATCAGTGTGTTACCCAGGGGGGAATTAACGAGCTGCAGTCTGACAGTCAAGATTTTCTCCCTTCTAATTCTACTCCAGCCGTCCCTCTAGAGAAAGCATTCTCTACCACAATTAAATCAGGCTGTATACCGGCTAAAGTTTATTTAGGTGAAGTAAGCTCTTTGGAAAAAGATAAGCAGCCAGAAACCATGACAATTAAGCGAAATGAGGTCACAGAAGCTGAAACTAATAATGATGCCAATGGTGCCCATAACTTTTATAAGTTTAATCCGCCATATGACTTTGACCGGCCCTTGTTTCGTCCTTTTAATATTAGTACAGCTGAAGAAACTAATCAGAATTTTTGCCGGGGGGAAATCAATAATGTGCAGTCTACCATCGAGATTTGGACCGGAAGGTGGATGAGGACACGAAGGTTTGCCGCTACTAGTTCTGTAAGACCTAGTCGGTACCCGATTTCAAATGTGAGTTCATTTGCGTGGCCATTTCTCCCTTCACCTTCTTCTGTGGCTACTGCAAGTGTCAACGTTGTGCATCCACCAAAGTTGCACCCAGGTCACATCGAACTCAAAGGAACTGGCATTCAGGCTAAAGGTGAAAATGCAATCAATATGAAGACTAGTGGCTCCAGGTTTGCCTTCTGGTGTAAAGTTCTGTAAAGCATCACTAATATAGTTTCTCATGAAAGTTGAATTTAATGTTATGTTTCGGTCTTCTGTGATAGCACATGAATTATGTACATATTGTTTCATGTTCAAACAGAAGTGGGAACCGTTATAGAAATGCCAGTTGGTGAAGTGGGAACCGGGCAATATTTGTGGTGCACATTGCGGTTGCTTTGATCTGAAATAACTTTTGTGCTTGTTTGTATATGATCCTTTGGAGTTCATTAATGTTTCTGTACATATCAGCAGTTGGTATTGTTCAATTTGTTACCTGGAACAACTTGGAGCCGCATAACTTTGACAAACATTTGATTCTCAAATGTCATAGGATGGGGAATCCGCCATTTGACTTCATATTTAATCGACGCCACCTGCAAACTTCTAATTAAGATATGAAGATGATTTAGATTTTAGAGACAATAAATTTTGAATTTTAAAAATCTCTTATTATCCTTTATACACGCCCAAATTTTTTTTTTATAAAAAAAAGAAAAGAAAAAAAATCATTAACTCTGAAAATAATAATAATTATTATTATTCAATTTTCTCAAAATCACTTTCATTTCTGCGTTATTTTACATAATATTAATAGTTCTCATAGTAAATTAAAATATATTAACAATACAATTTGCATAAATATTTACACACAAAAATCCTTTACAAAATCTTCTAGAATATTAGACCATATAAGTCCTTGAATCGATCACACTGCAAACATTCTGATTCTGTATTCCAATAGTTGACATAGTTTATGGCAGTCCCGTAATTTTCGTATGCTCAGTGGCATTTCTCTAACCGCCCGATATTTATAATGTTGCACCCTAGTGACGTGTTAAGTAGGGGGTGCATACGGCCTGGTTCGATCTAGTTTTTTACGAAACTGAATCGAATTGGTTCAGTTCAATTTTTTTAAAAAATAAAATTGAAATTAATTTTTTTAATGAGAAAAATTGGACCGAATTAATTTTTTTCGATTCGATTTTTTTGATCCGATCCGGTTCGATTTTTTAATTTTAAATTATAAAATTTTTTAATTTTCAATTGATTTTTTTTGATTTTTTAGATGAAAAAAAGGGAATCGAAATCGAACTGGACCGGTCAATTTTTTCTCTAAAAAAATCAAATCAATTTTTTTAAAAAAAAATCGGACCGAACCGAACGAACCAAACCGACTGGTTCGGTTCGATTTTTCAATTCCAAATTTTTTTTAGCCCACCCCTAATATTAAGCTTGGCAACCCGGCATATTAACATTGTCACCTTAAAATCTACATACATTATCTTTTAGTGACGATTTTAATTTTAATTATACTATTATTTTTTATTTAATTTAATAAATAAAAAGATTTTAATTTTTTTTAAAATATTTTAATTGTTTATGTGATAAAAAAATATTATTCTAATTTTTTTTTTAATTTTTAAATTAAATACAAGGGATAAAAGTATAATTAAAACTAAATACCCTACTAAAGTGTGATTTACATAAATGCAGGGGGTGACTGTGTTAATATCCCTTGGCGACCCTCTGGCAGCAGCCAACAGCCCCCCCTCTCCCTCTCACGTCACTTCTCGTTTACCTATATCTTTCTCAAAAACAAACACACTCAACTTCAATCGGCACCGTCCATTTTATCCACGTCACCTATCCTCGTCCTACCCAATCCAACGGTACAAATCACCCCCAATAAGTCACAAACGTCTTCCTCAGTCTGGCCAACCCTAACCCAGTAACCCTAGCCACGAACCCCGCGCCCCTCAGGCTTATCCCGACTCGCCCCACATCAGCCAATAGAAAACAAGGAGAGAAAAAGAAAAAAGAAAGAGAAAAATAGATTATTATTATTATTTTTTGAACTCCGATTATTAATATTATTATTACAATTCGTATTTTATTTTTTCTTCCTCATTCTTTTTTAGTTTTTCCAGCAAATTAACACAGAGCGATTTCATCCCAAAAAAAAACCAGGGCGACCGTACACCTGAAAAATTTTAGCTTTAGGGTTTTACAAAAGAGAGAAATAGATAATTCCTATTCAGTCCCGCTATCGATACTCGGAAAATCCAGTGTTAGGGTTAGGGTTAGGATTAGTCTAGGCTACTGTTTGCTTCACAAGTTTATATATATATATATATATACAATTTTTTTTTCACCATATCCCTTCATCTCATAGTGCTGTTCTTGGCTCGGCCCCAAAATCACTTGTCGTCATCTTTGAATCGATTTATTGAGAAGAATAAGGGATTACTAGTTTGTATTTGATTGAAAAAAAGAGGCTTGGTGTATGAGATATTGGGTTTCGTATTTGATGGATGAGATCTGGGAGAGAGCCGTGGAGACAGCGTTAGACGGTCAAACTGACCACGCCGCGGTTCGAACCCTAACACTAGACGGTGCAGTTAAGTGCTTGCAGGGCCGGCTGCCACCTTCGAGTCTTCTGGAGAGATTCGAGAACCTTCAGCACCTTTCGATCGCCAACATCGGAGTCTCGTCACTCGAGCAGTTTCCGCGTCTCAGAAATTTGGAGAAACTTATTCTTTCTGATAACCGCATCGCCGGAGGACTCGAGTTTCTGGTCCAAGCCGGCTTGGAATCTCTCCGCGACCTCGATTTGTCGAATAATAGGATCCAGTTTATCGAAGATCTGTCGCCTCTGGCTCAGCTTAGGCTTGTGTCGCTTGATCTGTACGAGTGTCCGGTTACGAGAGTGAAGGATTATCGATCTAGGGTTTTTGGAATGATTAAGTCATTGAAGTATTTGGATAAGATGGATGCGGAGGAGAATGAGAGGCCAGAATCAGATGATGAGGACGAAGAGGATGAAGAGGACGAGGAGGATGATCCAGGGAGCGGGGAAATTGACGGTGAAGATCGGCCGTATAGGAGAGATAATGGGCATAGTGAGAATATAGAGGGGATTGTGGATGCAGATGAGGAGGAAGAGAGTGATGCAGATGAAGAAGCAGCGGAGACTGTGCATACTGGACAGGTGGCACAAGGCAACGGGATAGTTAACCATCAGAATGGGTATAGGGTTGAATCTGTGAGTGGAGAAGAGGAAGATGATGAGGGTGAGGATGATGAGGACGATGACTTGGTGGAAGTTCAGGAGATTGGTGGGGACAGCGGGGATGAGGAAGATGGCGTTGAGGAGGAGGAGGAGGATGATGACGATGATGACGACGACGATGATGAAGAGGATGACTGTGATGAGGATGATGAAGAGGAGGTTGATAATGAAGAAGGAGATTTTGGAGAGCCCGAGAGTACTGGGAGATTGACTAGCACGGAAGGGGAGATTGATGGGCATGAACAAGGGGAGGAAGATGGGGATGATGATGGAGAGACTGGAGAGGATGAGCAAGGTGTTGAGGATGATGGGGAGTTTGAAGTTGAGGACGAAGATGAGGCTGAGGAAGAGGTGAATGCAAGTTCTATCTCTTACCTTTTAGTCTTAGAATCTTATTTATTTCGACTTTTGTGCACATCTTTTGGCTGAATTAATGAATTGTTTGCTCCCTTGTTTTCAGATGAGAAGAGGACTTGACTGCTGTTAAATTCCTTAATGAGCTGATTCTGATTAGTTTGCATTGCATATTTCACATTTACACCTTCTGAACTTCTGCGGTGGTGGAGAAATTAACTTCTTGCAATTATTTAATTTTTAGTGTTTCTTGTTTGGTTAAATTATCATGGTATAACAGTAAATGGCACTTCGAAAGAATTTGCCGTTCTGCATTTTGTTCTCATGAATAATTGATGGTTCTCTCTTTTTTCCTGTCAAGCTCCCTCATAAAGGAGCAACCTCCACGGTTACAAATTTTTATTGAAGACAAGATTTTAACAATTGTTTGAATTTTGTATGCTGGGAAATGCGGAGTTTTATATTTAGTTTGCCATTTATTTTTATTTGAGGATTTATATGATGTGAGAAGCATGGTGAGGCTTGAAATAAAATGCTACGTAGATCTAGATTTATTTCTTGAATGCTTTTCTAGAAAATATATTGGGAGGAAAGAGTGAGTTGGCTTGGTAATTGTGAGAATATTAGTGAAAATTTAGAAGTGGTTTCTGGAATACTCATGTATGGCTTTTTCAAAATTTTATCTTCCAGAATGTCTGCCTTAAAATCCTAATCTTAGTAGATGTCATTGGTGAGATATGTGGTGTTTTGCATCTTCTTTTTCACTCTGTCCCACCTTTTTTTAATTATGCTCTGTGCCATTGTTGTTGCTAAAATGAGTTTGCATGTTTTCATATCACTCCATTGCTTTTGCTTGTTATGATTTACTAAGTATTCTCTTTAAAATGACTCTGTTTCAAACTTTTGAGTTTTCCTCTAATCAGGTTTCTCCAATAATGTTCTCCACCTCCATGGTGGGGGCCGGTGGATGGCGTGGGTATGGAATGTATTATGTGATATTTGTCAATGAAATATTTGGCTGTTGATGTCCTCTTAGTATTTGTACTTGGATAAGCATAAGTATTTATATGCTGATTGATCATTATAGCTTGCATCACTTTTTTTTGCAAATGATATGCAGTAATCCAATCAACTGCAGCTGCTTACACTGCTGGATGAATTTTTTTGTCATACTTGTCCAAAAGAATTCTCATGCATCTTGGTTTCATTATTGTTCGCATTTTGCTTGAATATAGGGTTTTTGTTTAATTTTGCCTTTTTGTTTTTTTACTTATTTTCTATAACTAGTTTTGAAGTTATAGCCTTCTCTGTTTATTTCCCTGTTTTCTGGTTTTAACTGTGGGGAAGCTTTATGCTTTGGCAGGATGAAGACTATGGTGCAGGATACTTGGTTCAGCCAGTGGGGCAGGCTGAAGAACATGATGCTGGAGGCAGTGATATAGACCCAGGTCATGAAGATGATGCTGAAGAGGAAGAAGAGGTTGAAGATGATGACAATGAAGTTCAGGATCTGCCACCATCTTCCTCTCACCTGAAAAGAAAGAGAGGTGCTGATGCTGATGAAGATGACAATGGTGGTAATGACAAGGGAGATGATGACAACATTGTTGAGTTCACCAAGTCATCATCAAAGAAGCACCATTAGTTGTTTGCATTGAGATGGAATTAAATGTTTTGTTAATGTCTTCAAACGTGATGGGAAGAACAGCAGAACTTGATGTGGGATTTAGATTGGTTGATAGTCTGGTTAGTGATTTTGGCTATCTTCTTGGACAATGTTTTAGGGAGAAAAGTGTATCTTGGGTGGCACATATGTTAGTTCAAAAGGTTGTTAGTGTTATATATTCCCGCTTGCCTCTCTTATATAGCCGTTAACCTGTTATTTTTCAAATGGCAGTTATGAAGGATTCACCGCCCATTCCAGGAGTATGTTTCTTTCAAAGGGGGTTCAAATGGAGGGAAACTCTATTCTTTAAATATTTTGGTTTTATTACATGTTTGTCCAAGCGGATTCTTTTTGAAACGGTGGTTTGTAAAGAATGTGGATAGTTTTCATCACCCAAGTTGCCATTCAGTCAAGTGGGCTTATTTGGCCTGTTTGGTACGGTTTTATCAAGTAACATGATTATATAATTGTCAAGTTGTCATTGGTCGATTTTGCTTTATTTATGAAATGCAGAGCTGTAGGACAGATGGCAATTAGATTTGAGGTTGAAAACGAATGGCTTTTGAGTCGCAGTGACGCATTGTTACCTGGTCCTGGATTGTGTTAATGCCATGTCATTTTGACATGGGTCCTGCGATTTTGCTTGATGGGTGGAACTGGTCTAAGGTATATAATCCAACGGTTGAGCAGCCATGATCATGGATCTGTCTTTCTTATAGTTATAGAAGTGCAGGTGCTCCTGCGCTCTTTGGTATAAAGTTTCCTTTTCACGCCTTTACCTTTGCATTCTGAGCATGTACAGAGCTGCTGCTATTATAATATATGTAAAAGTTGTGTTAAATGGGTTAATTAGAACGAGCCAGTCCGAGGCTGTTTTGACTTACTACGTCAGTTGGGCCAGCTAAAGCTCCAGTCTCAGTAATTAGCTGATGTTGGGCCGGACGAAGACTACGTTCCAGCACATCTGCCTCAGTTAGACGGTTGTTTTCGGCTTCTTGCTTAGCTGGATTCCCAAGCCGCCCGCCACTTTTTTCTGCTTTTCCTTTTCTTCTCGAGGAGGGACCCAGGACTCCCAACCCTCCCACGTGAGCTTTCAACGGAACTTGTTAAAAAAAAAATTTAATTGAAATTTTGAATGAGAATAATAAATTATACACACTAAATATTAATTTTTACCCTTTTATTTATAATTTAAAAAATTATGTAAGAGAACGAACTTTATTAAATTTGATTCTTGTTGTAAATCAAGTGGATGGTTTTTTATTAAAGAGAAAAATAAAACCAAACTAATGAAAGATATATTAAACTTTTGATCAGAAATATTAAGTTTTTGATTAGAAAATTCATTTTGCTTAAATGACTAGAAAGACAAAAACGTAGTAAACCCTCCTTTTGATTTTCAGTGTGCTAATTGATTTTTATAGATTATTATATTCAAAAGTCATTAATAAAGAGACTTATAAATAAACAAGTCCATTGCCTTGTATGCAAACCATACTCATGCACTCCTAGAATAATATTAATCAATAACTCCATTGGTTCCTTTTAATTTATATTATTACTTTAAATTTTCAGCACTCTATCAGCATGAGGACTCTTACAACAAGTATCTCGTATCTCCTTATACTCCTATAAATAATACAACTATCCCTATGAATATGCTATGTATTTATTAATAAATTAGATCGCCCGCTTTAGAAAATAAGAATATGTTATATATATATGTGTGTATGTGTGTGTATGCTCATTATATTGTTATAATATCTTCATATTTTTCTGATCTATGTTATGAAGACAAATAAAAAAGAAATATACAGTTCAAAGTTGAAGAACTTAAAAAAATATTGAAGAAATTGAAGACTAAATTAAAATGTCTAATCTCAAAATGTTTGAATTCAAGGCCCATGATATCTTATGTGATAACTATTTATCTTAAATTTTAAACACTTAAATTAACCTAAATGCTAAAGAATTTAACGATACAATCAAGACTAAAAATAATGCATTCTCGTAGGATTACACTCAAATTATAGTTTTTTATTTTCACTATTTTCATAAAACATTAAAAAGAGAATATTTCACTATAAATAACCTATGTGTCATTTAGAATAGCTTGAAAGAAATATTTGGTCACTTAAAGTCAATGGTACTATCACGTTCATAGTGAGCAGAAGTATTTGTGTTTATAAGATTTTAAATTCATCAATAACATAATTATGCACTATTTAAAATTGCTTCATAATCAACATTATGTGGAGAAAAAAACTAATAAAGACATATTAAAGAACAATATCAAGCATGTCAATTTAATAAATATTTTAATCTAGTTTTATGTTTGTCTATTGCTAAAATAATAGTGAACTTTTAATGAAGAATCACCAATCTTGTCGGGTGTTATATGCATATCTAAAGCAAATGTCTCATAAAATTATAAAAAAATATATATTGCTTCACCTAGTTGTAATAGTAATCATTTGCATAGTCATGGCCATGGTCATGGTCGTGGTCGAGGTCATGATCAACATCATTATTAATTATGTGATAATTACAATAAAAACAAACTTAATTAGAACTATAATGAAGGAAAATAAGGAAAAGAAATATAAGATAAAATACTTGTCTATGATGCGTAACAAATGACTATTTTTGGTGTGCTTATCATATGAATGCCAAAATACTTAGCTGTATGAGGCATTTTTAAGAGAAAAGAGAAAGAGTATCAAAATCAATTATCTTACTAACATGAATTTAGAAAGCACTACATATCTCAATGTCTTAGACTTTTTTAGAGATATAAATCCAAAGAATAATATCCAGACTATTAAATTTTAATTATTATTTATTTTACATAGCTAAATATATGTTATTATCTTCATATCTAATATAAATCTTATTCTTTTCTTCACGAAGAATATGGATTTAGATAGTAAGTTATATGCTCTGAAAAAAAAAAAAGTTTAATAAATAATGCAACAAACAAAACATATAATTTTTTAAAATAAAAAGTATTTCTTAAATTTAACATTAGTTAAAATAAAGGTGAATACTATATCAACCTCTGTAGATTTGATTGAATGTTTTGAAAGAGCTACAATCTCATTAACAAATGACACAAAATTACACATTTATGATGCATTATATTCATCTAAATCAAGAAAATCCATGTTTAAATTAAAAGATATTTGTCATAGTATTTTTATATAGTACTTGTTGCGGATATCACGTCATGCACTTCAATTTGACATCCATATGACATCAATTAAGTCACAACTTTAATATCCATTTTTTCTATGCGCAGCGAAAAATCATAACTTGATACCATAAGAAATAACATATAAGATTAACACACCAATAAAGATAAAAAAAAACAAACTAATCAACAAGACACAAGATATACGTGGTTCGACCCAAAATTACCTACGTCCACGGAGGATCCATGATCCAACTTCTTATTATTGAAATAGATCACTAAGTATCTTCTTACATCATCAATGATCCTATAAGTCCCCTTAGTATCTCCCATAAAGGCTTCTAAGTATCTATCCTTGACCACTATGACTCCCTAAGACCTCTTAGTATCTCCTTATAAGAGATTTTTACAAGAAACACAAGAATAGCCCGAGCATCTAAGCCAAAAGGATCTATGGTATTTCTCTTTTATTTACTCAAAAAACCTATAAAAAAAAACACTCCCCAAAGGTTACAACCTAGTGCACCACACACTTAGTGCCTACCTAGTTCCTCTATTCTCTCTTATGGTTACATCTTGAAATCTTAGATGCTTAATCTTAAACAAGAGTTTACAAGTGTTTATATATGATGTATTTCGTGCCTACTAACCCTATTCCTTATTGGAGTAAGAGTCTATTTGTTTTGAAAGTCCAAAACTTCTTAAAACTAAAAATTTCGAACCAAAACAAACATCCTGACGCGTCTGGGCGCTAGCCCTTCTCGCACCCATCGCCGCGGCGCTGGAAGCTTCTCCTGCGATTTCTTCATTTTCTTTGCGTTTTCAAGTCCCGTTTCACTTCCCCCTTCGTGTCCCACACGTCCTAGACTTCTCCATATGTGTCCCACACGTTCTAGACTTCTCCATACGTATCCCACACATTCTAGACTTCTTGTGACTCTTCACTTTGGTATTCATCTCAATTCTTATCCAACCAAGATTGTTGAATCACCAATTTTTCAACAAATCCCCTCCTTGATTCAAAATCTCTTCTCATGAAACTAATCACCGTCGCCCCTGCTTGACCAATGCTCACTAGTATGGTTTGTAAGTCAAGTCTCAGACTTAACTAAGGCTCTTGCGACTACGATCTCCAAAGATTCCTGAATGCTGATGTCTAGAGTAGTTCAATGTTATGATCTTTTGTGTCCCGAAGACACTATAACCACAACCCTTAATGGTGAAAACACATTCTCGCCATTGCGACTCTTCCCACACATTCTCTTTCGACCCCTGCCACAAAGTGATATATCAAAAACTGCTTTATGGTCTGTTTCAAATCAACAACCCTATGTTGATCCCATTCTAAGCACTTTTCTACAAGCACATAGCCTCTCTCTGTGCTTTATCACTCCCCCGATCCTTTTGCTTCCCATTTAGTATTCTTTCCTTATGCCTTCCATGAATTTTTTTATTTTGATCTAGCAGTCCCGAGTCCTCTAAATCTTTATGATATGAGGAATCAAATCTCATACCTAGTCCATCCCTTGTCTTTTTTACTATGTAGTCTCAATCTTATCCTATCAATCCCCTATGACTTACCATAAGCCATATTACTCCAATTGGTAAATAACGATTCTCCATGACTAATATGAAAAGCCTACCCTAGATCCCAAAAATAGTTCATCCATCAGACCCGTATTCCTCCAGAAGCTCTCATGTAATCAAGGTCTTTGCCTAGTCATCCAACAGACTTACAAATCCATATTCCTTCTATCTTTGTCTTCTCTTATGACTATCCCTTTGAATGCCGTAGACACTTTTTGGATCTGCTCTTCAATCTTGATTGTTCTTCTTTTTTCATCTTTATTTTGTGTCAAATCTGAATGATTCTTCTAACTATGACCTAGATGACACCATCTTCTTGGTAGTCTCATTTTTTAAGAGTGATCCTTACTCAAAAAATAAAACTCCATAATAAGGCTATCATCTTTTCCTCTTTCAGATAAGCATCTTCCCTATTATTCTTCTCTTATATCTGCGAGTCTCCATGGTCGACAACCTTTGCTCTGCAATCTGGACTTCAACCCAAGCTTTGATATCAGTTTGGACTTCAACTCAAGCTTTGATATCAGTTTGTTGCAGATATCACGCCATACACTTTAATTTGACACCCCTATGGCATCAACTAAGCCACAACTTTGATACCCATATTTTCTATGCGCAGCGAAAAATCATAACTTGATACCATAAGAAAGAACGCATAAGATTAACACACCAATAAAGATAAAGAAAACAAACCAATCAACAAGACACAAGATATATGTGGTTCGGCCTAAAATTGCCTACGTCCACGGAGGATCCATGATCCAGTTTCTTATTATTGAAATAGATCACTAAGTATCTTCTTACATCATCAATAATCCCACAAGACCCCTTAGTATCTCCCATAGAGACCTCTTAGTATCTACCCTTGATCACAATGACCCCCTAAGACCTTTTAGTATCTTCTCATAAGAGATTTTTATAAGGAATACAAAAATAGTCCGAATATCTAAGCCAAAAGGATCTATGATGTTTCTCTTTTATTCACTCAAAGAACCTAAAGTACAACCTTGATATCCTTTTTTTTCTATACGTAGCGAAAAATCATAACTTGATACCATAAAAAAGAACACATAAGATTAACACACCAATAAAGATAAAGAAAACAAACCAATCAATAAGACACAAGATATACGTGATTTGGCCCAAAATTACTTACGTCCACGGAGGATCCATGATCCAACTTCTTATTATTGAAATAAATCACTAAGTATTTTCTTACATCATCAATGATCCAACAAGACCTTTTAGTATCTCTCATAGAGACCTCTAAGTATCTACCCTTGATCACCATGACTCCCTAAGACCTCTTAGTATCTCCTCATAAGAGATTTTTACAAGGAACACAAGAATAGCCTGAGCATTTAAGTTAAAAGGATCTATGGTGTTTCTTTTTTATTTACTCAAAGAACCTAAAGAAAAAAACACTCCCCAAAGGTTACACCCTAGTGCACCACGCACTTAGTGCCTACCTAGCTCATCTATTCTCTCTTATGATTATATTTTGAAACCTTAGATGCTTAATCTTAAATAAGGGTTTACAAGTATTTATATAGGGTGTACTTCGTGCCTACTAACCCTATTCCTTATTGGAGTAAGAGTCCAATTGTTTTGGAAGTTCAAAACTTTCCAAAACTCGAAGTCCCGAACCAAAACGAACATCTTGACGTGTCTGGGCGCCTCGGTGCTCATCCCTGGGCATTGCGGCGCTGGTCTTCTGTGTTGAGCGCCGTGACGCTGGAAGCTTCTCCTGCGATTTCTTCATTTCCTTTGCGTTTTCAAGTCCTGTTTCACTTCCCCCTTCGTATCTCACACGTCCTAAACTTTTCCATACGTATCCCACACGTTCTAGACTTCTTGTGACTCTCCACTTTAGTATTCATCTCAATTTTTATCCAACTAAAATTATTGAATTACTAATTTTTTAACAATAATTATAAATAAAAATAATATAAAATATCTTTATATTATTTTAAAGTTTTTGACAAAAACCAAATATCGAAGAAACTTCGTGCTTTTGTTATTCGGCTTATGTACGATTACCAGAGCATTTAAGAGCTACAATTTTGAATGAAAAATTAAAAGATCCGATCTTAATTTTCATATCCATTGTACCATTTGATTTTCTTAGATTATAACATTTAAAATATCATCTTGTAAGAAACTATATGACTGAATTAAAATACTCGCACACTCTTAAAAAAATATATCAATAACAATTCTTTTAGTTCTTTCAATTTATATTATCTTCATTTAATTTCGTCATTACTTTAGTTTTACAACAATACTTCCGATCGTAAGAGTTTCCTATTCCTACCACTCCATGTTTCGGGCTCTCTTGAAATTCACTATTTTGATTTTCTCTACTCCATCTGACCATTTCAATACTTAAATTTCTTTTAGTCTATGTCTTCTAATATTATTCCTTTTTTTTTTTTTACTTCTCGAAAATTTGTTTTATAAAAACACATCTTTATATTTTTTTTCTTCTTTAAAAAAAAGATTCAGAAGTTATTTGGAGAACATGTTTTTGGGAGTAAAAACAATAAGAGCATACAAATAAATTTTCTACAAATTACAACTACAACTAGGAATTATATGTTTTTTTGAAAAGGAAAATTGCCACTGCCTCCTTCTCAAATCAATAATTTTTATTATGCCTCCAATTTATTTGGAAAGTCTACAACATACTCCCACATTGTTAGTTATTTCCCTTAAAATAAGTGGCTGACTATTTATCAATGACTATTAAAATTACCTTTTTATTCTTGCATTAATTAATGTTGTAAAAATAAGACAATAATACCTAAAAATATATAATATAAAACTTATATTTTAAAATTAAATACAAAATAAAATACTTCCTTTTTTTTTTGGTTATGCATCATCTCTCCTCTTTTTCTATATTTTTCCTGTTATTCTCTCTATTTTCTTCTTTGAGTCGTTGAAATTAGTCAAATTGAAAAATTTTAATTATAGAAATTAACTCCAATTAACAAAAATTCACTCCTACAAATTAAAATTTATATCTATAAATTATCATTATGATAATTAAGCACACAATTTTACAAATCAAATAAAAAAAGGCAACCCTAAATAAATTTTTTTATAAAAAAATAACAAGCGAAAAAACAATGCAAGAGTGGCCATTGATCAGATGGTGATGGCAAACAACCAAGCAAGGGTGCACTTTGAAAGTATCGATTAAAATAAAGTGTATACATATGATTTAAGTGTTCATAATCAATATATAAGCAGCTCATATATACATATACGCATCAAATATGCAGCATAAACAATTAAAGTATATTATGAACACATTTTAAACATTTAATCAAATTAAAATTTTTACCTTAATAAGCCTTTGGACTAATAAATAAGAAATTCGCTCGAAATACAGCTTGTTGGTAATTATAGTGATCAATAAGATGGGTTTGATCAGTTAGTACAACAACTTAATGCAACAAATGGATTCAACATTTTGAACCCTCAAGCTTTTTATTCTCACTTTGGTCAACTCTTGATTAACAAAAGTTTAAATGTGTTTCAATGGTAATCTTTATAAAAAAGAAGATGATCAATGGAACTCTTGTTTAATTTTTGTAGTTTTAACTCTTAAAATATAAAAACAAAACTCTCTCTTTCTCTCATTCAAAATGGCCTACCAACCTTAACAAAAAAACAAAAATTATTTCATCTCACATATATATTAACACTATTTATTTAACTTAATCATAGTTAAATTTTAACAATGATAAGGTTATATATTTTCTAATAAAACATCCTTAATAAAATAATATTTTATTAACTTAACCATAGTTAACTTTTAACCATAATTGGGGCAGCCAAATTTGACAACCAAATTTAATCAAATATCTAATATATTTATATTTTAATATAATATAATAATTAAATAATCATTAACCCAATCTTGGTTAACTTTTAACCATATTTGAGTTATTCATATTATTTAATATATTACAATATTAAAATATATTGATTATTTAACTTTTAAATAATCATATATGTGAAATTATCAAAATGCTCTCATTTAACCTAATTTGAGTCCCACCAAATTCACACTTGAGTTAACTTAATTAATGACTCACTATGTACTATGTGTCAACATTTAATTGATCAATAATAATTGTTATCCCAATCAATCGTACTTAACACTTAAGTATTGATACGCATGAATCCCGAGAGTTTCCGAAATAAATATTTTACTTTATTGAATTTTACTGAATTGAACTATTCAATTCGATACGCTGCTTCAGTGTACAATGAGTACACTTTATATTACGGGACTCCTAGGTCCACGCTCAATTCGTCAAATGAAACTGTTTCACAAGTTCATGATCGATGCCCCACGCACACGTTATGGATATCACAAATTAGCGCGTTAAACTATACAAGCTGATGTCAAAACGTATACGTATAATCTTTTCGTCTCTTAAATTCAGGTCAAATGACCACATATACTACTCGAATCGAGAGGACCTACCATGGTTTCATAGGAAATCTATTAGATTCCTGGTGAGTCTGTCCAGTATTCAGTCCTAACTGCATACTCGTATGCCTATTCGAGCTCTAAGCTCGTGGTCAGCTAAGAACAACTATCTGTACCCTGTAGATATAGACATACACTAATCTATATGAAAGGGATTCACCAATAGACCTGCATTGGTGAAAATATATCTGAAACACAATGTTTATGAAACACACTTGCATAATGACAATTCCTAACTCCTATTATAACTCTTTACAATTATGTCATTACTAGTGTACCATTAAGTCTTTGTCCTATTATAGATAAGGTTCTAACTCCTTAGTTTTGCGCAAACTTCTTGATCCATATTGCTTTTTTTGTTGTTTCTGAAGCTGCAATGTATTCTACCTCAGTGGAGTTGTGGATCCCTGTTTGACAGTCTTCCAACTTATAGCTGTGCCATTGAGAATAAAAATATATCTAGATGTAGACTTTCTATCATCAGAATCAGACTGGAAGTCTAAATTAGTGTATCCTCTTACCTATAAATCATTATCTCCATATATAAGAAACTTGTCCTTTGTACCCTTAAGGTATTTAAGGACATGTTTGATTGTCACCTGGATCAGACTAGTACCGGCTCATAACACTTACAACTATACTAATATCAGGTCTCGTACACATTATGACATACATATAGCTTTCAACAATTGATGCATAAGGAATGTTAGACATTCTAACCCTTTTATCTTCCTTCTGAGGATACATCTTCCTCGAAAGATGAATACCATGTCTAAAAGGTACATTAACTGTCTTACAGTTACTAAAATTGTACTTTTTAAGATACTATCAATGTACGAAGATTGAGAGAGTCCTATCAGCCTCCTAGCTTTATCTATATAAAGCTTTATACCCAATATATAGGAAGTCTCTCCCAAATCTTTCATGGAGAAATTCTTACTAAGATAACTTTTTATTGATTGCAACATATCGATATTATTCTCAATGATCAGTATGTCATCCACATGAAGAATTAAGAAGACAACTATACTCTCACTGACATTTTTATACACACATGTCTCATCTTCATTTTTGATGAAACAAGACCCTCTGATTACCTCATCAAAACGAAGATTTTAACTTCGGAAAGCCTATTTAAGTCCATAAATGGACTTCTTTAGTTTGCATACAAGATCAGAAGAAAGGCTGGATACAAAACCTTCAGGTTGTTTTATGAATATCTCTTCCTCTAGATATCCATTGAGGAACGCCATATTTACATCCATCTGCCAAATTTCAAAGTCATAGTATGCAGTAATTGCCAATAATATCCTTATTGACTTAAGCATCGCAACTGGTGCAAAGGTTTCCTTAAAATTAATCACTGATCGTTGAGTATAACTTTTTGCTACCAAATAGGCCTTGAAAGTCTCTACCTTTCCATTGGGCCTACGCTTCTACTTGTAAATCTATTTACAACCGATAGAAACTATTCATTCGAGAAGCTCAACCAAGTCCCAAACTTGATTTTGAGTATAGAGTCAATTTCGAATTTCATGGCATCTTGTCATTTTTCTGAATCAATATCTAATATTACCTCTCTGTAGGTTAAAGGATTATTTTCTTCCACTAAGAAAATCTCAAAGGTACCATTTCATACCATACATTTCAGGTTGTTTTGATATTCTTTTGTAACCTATGTAGAGGGTGTGTAAAAGATAATTTGCTCGATTGAGCCTTTGGTTCCATCTGTGATTCATTCTGATTGACTTCATCAAGATTAATCTTCATACAATCCCCACGATCCATGAGAAATTATTTATCTAGGAAAGTAGCATTCTGAGCAACAAATACATTTCGTTCCTCAAGATCATAGAACTGGTATCCCATTAAGTTCATGGGATAACCAATGAACTGATACTTCTACCCAATGGGTACAAGTTTATCATGTTGTGTAACTTTTACATAAACAGGACAATCCCAAATCTTAAAATATTTCAGATTTGGATTCCTTCTGATCCATATTTCATAGAGAGTGGAGGGAACGATTTTAGATGAAACTTTATTCAATACATGAGCAATAGTATATAGAGTATAGCCCTAAAGATATTCAGAAAGATCGGTGAAACTCATCATCAATCGAACCATATCTAATAAAGTTTGATTTCTCATTTCTGAAACACCGTTGTACTGCGGAGTAGTTGTAGGACTTTACTGAGTGAGAATTCCATTCTTCTTTGCATAATTCAAAAATTCACTGTCTATGTATTCACCACCTTGATTTGATCGAATGCATTTGACATACATAAATATTTGTTTCTTTACTTCAAGTCTAAATTCCTCAAACTTTTCAAAGGTTTTAGACTTGTGTCTCATAAGAAACACATAGCCAAATTGTGACAAATAATCAATGAAAGTTACGAATGATTGAAATTCACCTATAACAGTGTGATTCATTAGACCATATATATCACTATGTATAAGTTCTAATAAATTAGTGGCGCGATGTCCAACACTACTAAAAAGAGATTTGGTCATTTTTTCTTGAATACATGATTCACAAACTGGATAAGGTTATATAGTCAAATCAAGTATTTGACCATCCTTAACCAAACGGGATAGGCGTCTAACGCCTATATGACCCAATCTTATATGCATAATTCTGTTTCATTTAAAATTTTTGAACTACTTTCTGTGTTTACCTGTACATTCATGATATTTTATGTTATATTCAATACATAATGACTACTAATTAATTGACAATCATCTATCAAAATATTATGCATATCATATAAACATAAAGAACAATTCAGTATATACATATTATAACCCTTACTATCAAGTACAAGAAGGGGTATTATTTGTCTTAAAATACATAGTACAAAAAGATTGTTATACAACACTATAGTTATATGACATGAGAGATGTAAATCAAAATGTCTCACAGCCTTGACCTGAAGAAAATCTCTATTTCCAATACGAAGTTAAATCTCCCATGGCTGCAACAATCTAACTTCCCTTAAACCCTGTAACATATTGCAGATGTGAGAAGGAGAAGCAATATCCAAGACCCAATCAAAATTAGCATCATATGTTAAAGAAATGTCAACTTATACCTGAGGGATTTTTCTTTACTGAGGTGAGGTTTTTTTGGCAATTTCTCTTCCAGTGTCATTCCTCACCACAATATAAATAGTTTCCTTTATCTTTCTTTCTTTTGTGATTTGGATATAGGGCATCTTTAAAGACCAATCCTGGGTGTCTACCTCATCTTCTTTTTCTTCTTTCCTTTAGGCTTCTCAAAAGTCCTAGGAACAGAAAATGAAACACCCTGAACAAAAAAGGATGATCTCACCTTGTTCATGTTCTCTTTTGTTGTCTTCAACATATTATGAAGTTCAACATAAGACGGGGTCATTGCTTGCATATTAAAATTCATTATGAGCTGTCTGAATGACCTCGAAAGCGATTGGAGAATTAAACTATTCCTCATATATTTGTTCAACGCAATGTCCATCGTTTCCAACCTCTCAATTATAGAAATCATATTGAGAAAATAGGGACTCACTGAATTGCCCTCATAAAGTCTACATTAAAAAAGTGATTTTGCAACCCTATATGCCTAAACCTGAGGACAGTCGCCAAACAATTCCTTTAGATTGAGCATAATGCTAAAAGCATCACCCATATGAGCATGTTCTCTCTGTAAACCTATAGACATAGAGGCAAAGACGTAAGATTTAACTTTTAAATCATCATCCATCCATTTTTTATAAGTCACCATTTCCTCTGAAGTGGCTTCATTAGAAATTTCTGTAGGCATACGCTGATTTATCACATATCCAAATTTTTTATAATCGAGAACAATTCTTAGATTCATCAATCAGTCTTTATAGTTTTTTACGCCTTTAAGTTGGTTTGCATCTAATATGTATGCCAACGGATTAGATGATGCCATTTTATCTTCATAAGAAAAAATAAAAAATGTTAGTAAAAAATAAATATTTCAATCGCTAATTTTTATTTTAGATCAAGGATATAATTAAATTATATCTTTTTAAATTTAAAACACCCTTCCACTACTTTACATAATCTCTTAAATCGCTCAAAAGGAAAAACAACAAATTTAAACTCTTTAAATTGTACAACATGAAGTAGATACATTTGGCATGTTAATCCGGCCTCATATTTTAGCAATATTATCCATTGTAAAATCTAAAAGATAAACAACTCTTGTCAATTACATCTCATGCAACTCTTATGACTGATCCTAAATACACTTTGTCCTCACGCTTTAGCAATATTGGATAAGTGTATTTTAAATTAACTTGTTAATGATCAAATATATGTTACTGATACTACCCTCACGCTTTAGCAATATGTTTGTATATATTTGCTTCAACTCATATTTAACCGGCATAATTCAAATCACACCGACTAAATCCCTCACGCTTTAAAAATATTGAGAAAGATCGATATTACCTGACTAATACCGTATTGACAAGACAGATCATTGTGTAACATTATCTCATAATAGTACACTATTCTATCTGATTAAGAGAAATTACTTAATTCTATCATCATCTCATGAGGCCGTGATTCTTAATTATACATTTGTTTTGTGCAAACACAACTAACCCCCATCAGTAGGACTCAAATTGTGGTTACCAACACAAACAAATGACCCAAAATATTCATAACAATTATAAATTGTAAAAAATAAACTATTTATTTTTAAACCCTTAAAAAAATGTTTGGAATAATTGGCGTAATTTCTGCTTTCATAGGTTTCAAGAACTGCGACATTGAAGGCCTAGCCTCCAGTGTCACGAAATCAACCTAAACACGCTGCAGTGCTAGGGCATCTACTCTAGCACCACAACACTTAATCTCCAGCGCTGCAATATTTCTTTCAGCTACGTCCCAATTATAAATTTTTTTTAACACTTGAAACATATAATCAATAAAATCGAGAAATCAAATTACGCCACGTACATTCTAAATCAAGTATAAACAACACAACAAAGTGCTCTGATACTAATTTTTATTGGTATTATGTGCATGTGCGACATGCTACAAGTAATTATGTGTATTATTAAATAATTTAATAATAATATTTTATGCAGCAGAATAATTATATATTAAAATAATCTTATTACACTAATTAGATTAAAAGACTCACCCTTAAAATGTACTTTGAATAATTCTAATTAAAAACATAATGGACTTCTTCAAACTAAAATGATAGCTTTCTTTTCAAAATATATAAAGCAACAATTATTTTCTTATAAATTTTAACTCTCAAGGTGAAGATACTACTTCTATTTATTATATGTTAACTCTCAACGTACATCTACGAGCTATAAAATTTTTTAATTTTTTCTTCTCCTCCTTACAACTTTTGGCCATTCAATTTATATAGGCAACACTTGCCTCTAAATTAGACAATGAAAATCAATTGTTTGCTTCATGGTAAAAGATGATAAAACAATTGAATTTTTGGACAATTTTGCTGAATATGATGAATGTCTCGATCGCCAACTCTTAAAGAAATTAGTGACTTGCAATTATCTTAAGATAATGGAGAATTGCCACCTAAGCTACCAGCAAATTGAATCAAATTCAATTTGAGTCAAAACCAATTGTTTAGCCAATAAGAATACAACAACTTTACATTACCTTTATTACACAAAGTGAAAATATGACAAATAATTAAATTATAATAAATCAAATGAATAAATTGTATTTGATTACTTTTATATATATATATATATTGCCGAATTAAAAATATAAAGAAATAATAATTTTTTATTTTTAATTTAATAATAGTTTTTTTATTTTTTATTTTTTAATAATTTTATTTATCAATACTCAAATTAGTATTCATACAAATTATTGACACAATTTAAAATATACACTAAGTAGATAAAAGTATCAAGTTTCATTTAACACAATTTTAGGTTTAACACTTAAACCTTAATCACTTTTTGAGAGACCTTGAAATAAATTTATATTTTTAAAAAAAAAAAATTGGATCGAACAATTCGATCTAGTGCGCTATCCACATACTCAACAAATACACTTCATATAGTAAAACTCTCTAAATTCACATACATTTTATCTCATAAATTTTTTTCATAAGTCTATAACCAATGCCTTACACACACATGTTATGAATAATACAAAATAGTGAATTGAATCATACAAGTTTAGATTAATCTATATTCGTACAATCCATTCGTCATTAATATCCAGAAAAAGCGGAGACATAGATCAACACCGTCAAGTCCCTTATTACTCAACCATAAACTTATCTCCTTAATTCGTATTTCGATAAATAATATCCTTAAATTCCTTTGCAATGTTGTTTATTCTACGAAAAACTCTTTCCTGAAATTAATGTTTATGATCATAAAACTTTTTAGAATATAATCTTAGAGCATCGAAATATTTAATATCGGACTCCATATATAAACTCACCGGACTGCATGAACATCGGACCATACCCAATGACACACAACGATCAGACTATGAAAGGTCTCTGACATGTGTGTAACCTAAATATGGTGGATTACTCACAAGCTCACCGTAGTACTCATGTTAAGAGACCACGAATACTACTTAACTCAAGAAGACCCTCCACTGACTGATTTATGGAATATTTATTGAAGATCTTCATTGAGTCTATTTAGTATTCAATTCTTACTAAATACATGTATATCTATACGAGCTTCTACTAAACTCATAATTTGTTAAGATTAATTATTTGAACGATCCAGATTTAGATATATATAAAATAGTTCCACTTGACAGACCCTATATTAGTGAAAATAAATCAAGAATATATAATTTAAGAATACACTTGCACAATGACATTTCTTAACAATTATTTACAACTATATCATTGTAAGTATATTTTCAAGTCTTTGTCTTATTTTAAATAAGGTTCTAACTCTTTAAATTTGATCTAAACTTTTTCAGATCAATATAATATCTGAAATATTATAATTATTTTACATGATAAAATTAATTAACGATTTAATAAAATATTTATTTATTACATAAATATGAAATAACAATTTTTATATAAAATTTAAATAGTACATGAGTACAAATTTTAACAGTTTATTACTCCGAATATGCAAGTTAATACAAAGAATTAGTTTGTTGAAAATTTGTAATATGCTAATTTTGTATTTTAAATGTTAGATATAAGAGAGAGAGTTGGATTTTTTATTTTGAATAATAGAGCGAAGAGATATTTAAGGAAAATTAAATGATAAGGATATTTAGGTTGGTTTGACTGCAATAGTTGTAAAATTTATAAGTGGGTCAAATTATAAAATTATCCTAATTTTAGACTAATTATAAAAATGAAAAATTGCATTGCACCGTCATAAAATTGCCATTACTTAAAAGAACAAGCACCTCTCTCAAATCTCACGGCAGTCTCTTGTTACTTAGCGAAATTTTCCCCCACTACATGATCTAACTTCAAAGATGTTACTACTATCACCAACTTGTACCTCATTATCATCACTGAAACATAACACCTTCAACCCCAAATGCGGATCGAAAACCAAACCTCACCCACCACTTAGAGTGCTAAGCATGGCAAAGGAGAGTAGCGACGACGACACCGCCAACGGCCTCGCAGAGAAAGCAGCAATAGCCGGGGGCTTGGTCTCAACCCCAGTTATCGCCTGGTCTCTTTACACTCTCAAGACCACTGGCTGCGCCCTTCCCCCGGGACCAGGTGGCTCCATTGGAGCACTCGAGGGCGTCAGCTACCTAGCCGTCGGGGGCATCGTAGCTTGGTCCTTGTATACAAAAGCCAAAACTGGGTCTGGCCTGCCCAATGGACCTTATGGCTTGTTGGGAGCTGTTGAGGGTTTATCTTACTTGTCGTTGCTTGCCATTATCGTTGTTTTCGGTTTGCAGTTTTTCGATCAGGGATCAATTCCAGGGCCTCTGCCCAGTGAGCAGTGCTTTGGTTGAAAGATAATGTGGCATGGGCCCACTACAATTCTATCATGTGTCTGTGGCCGTGCTTTCATCTATCCAAGCTGTTGGGTCTAGCTTTTTTTTAATGGAATATTAGTTTGTTTGAAATGAAGTGACCTGTAAAGAGACTTAGTACGAGTTGTGTCCTTGTTACTTTATATCATTAATTCTAATCACTCCATTATATGCTATATTTTGCGTGTTTTAATTACCTTTGAATGACTTTAAAAATAAAATAAAAATTACCTTTCTTATTTAACTCAGCTTCATTGGTTTTGGTTTGTTTAAAGAGAAAAAAGATATGTAAATGTTAGCGGTCTCAAAAATTTTATTGATACTTTTATTAAATAATGATTTTTTGTCTATTTTAATCGTAAAAATAATTTACATGGTTTTTTTATTTATTTTAAATATATAAATATTATTTTTTTATTAAAATATATAAAAATTATTACTTAACAAAAATGTTGATGAAAATTTTAAAATCATTAAATTTTACATAATTATTTTTTAAAATATAAAAGATTCAAATATATTTTTATTTATTTCAATCTACAGATTAGATTGCTAGGATAAAAAAGAAAAACAAAATGGCTTATATTAGATATATATCAAAAGCAAATCGGTTTTGTAAGAAAGTTATTTCTAATATCTGAAAAAAAAATTTATTAAAATTCCAGCTTTAAATGTGTTTATTAGAATAACATTTATACTTTGAATGATAATGTAGAATGAAAACACCCTTCTCTTTATGTATTATGTTAAGCAAATAATTCTAATAGAGATTAATTTTAAACTTTAATTTTTTTGCGCAAGAAAAATATGAGATTATTAAATAAATATAATAAAAATATAAAGTAGATCAATAAAAATATAACATAATTAATATACTTGGTTTAATAATTATTTACGCCCACAGTATATCAAATGATCATAACTTTTCTTATTAACTCGTATTTTGATTATAAACAATTGAAATTATTTATTATTTAATTAAATTTAATGAGATCGGCACAATTAATATTTTGTTAGTGACTTTAGTTTAATTATATTGTCTTCCCTCTACTTAATTAAAAGGATAAAAATATATTTATAATTTAAAATTATTTTATTTATTTATATGAAAAAATTATTAACATTTTAACTTTTTAATAAAATAAAAAATAACAGTGTAATTAAAATTAAAATAACTATTAAAATATAATTTGTGCGAACCTAAAACCCCATTTAAATCGTAAATTATTATTAGCCGGCCGCAGTTAATTTTTGTTTTTGGGGCCAAATTTACTTGAACCACTACATTGTACGGAGAGAGATAAATAAATCGAAGGAAGGTAGAAGCGAATTGACTTTGAATTTTGCAAGTCGTAACGACTCTGCTTAAAGTTAAAACAGGCTAATCCTACTACATTCCTATGCCAGAACAAGCAATCGACGCAGCCAAACAGGATCCCGAAACCGTTTCGTGTTTGGCATCTTTGCCTTTTGCTTACAAGTCAAGCTGAAAGTCATTTGCAATTACCTTTCTTAACGTAAAGACCAAACGACAAAATTCTCTTATCTCCTCCTCAGAGCTCTCACTCCGTAATTACCATGACCACTAAGGTATGTTTTTACTTAATTATGGCTATTTAATTACGATTGATATCAGGTTTGGTTTTCCGTAATCGTTTTTGTTAATCTTGCTTATTAAGTTTAATGCTGTGACTTTAAAAAAAAAAAAAATTTGTTTGATTATTAGAGATACAAGAATTGATAATGCGAAATTGATCTATTTGTGGACTGTGAAACTCTCTATTCGTTATATTTTGTTTGTTTGGTTGCTGAGAAAACAGAGGAAGAAAAAGAAATCAAGTTTACGATCAACAACTAAACTGTTTATACTTAATGGTCACTCTTTAGTTACGGTTAATCCCCGATCAAATATAATCTCTTTGTTAATTTTGATTATTAATTTAAATACTGTGATTTCTTTTGGGCGTTGTATGATTATTATAGCTACAAGAATTGATAATAACCTTTTGTTAAATTTATATTTTGCTTGGCCGCTGAAAAATAGAGGAAAAGAAAAGAACAAAGTAACGTGTGAAATTGATTAGGAAATCATACAGTCTCTGTTTCTTGATCTAAGACCAGAGGAAAAAAGAGAGAAGAAAACAGAATATTTGTGTGGAATATGTGTTTTGATGAGTGAGCCTTGGGGATGAATTTAGATATATAAATAGCTTGATTGTTTATGAACAATGGAATTTGCTAGCTCTGATTGGCCGTTTCTGCAGATGACTGGTGTGATTACTGTGAATTAAATTGCTTGTTGAAGTATTTTGGAAAGATTAAGAACGAGGTGGAAAAAGAAATATATTGTAAGTATAAGAATAAGATTAGACTGAAATTTATATTGCTTGCAGGAAAAGCTGTGGGGGGATTTTTAGCAAGAACATGTTTTTGCAAATTCATATGTTGTCTTTTTAACATTGGGGAAGTATATGTTTTTGCATTTATGTAAGTTCATGAGTAGTGACTAGAGGGCAGGGTTGTTTGGATAGCTCATTGGAACCTCTTGAATTATAAACGCAACTTATTTTAATTGAAGTATGGTTAATTGCTGAGTCTTTAAGTACAAATGATGAATTTTTGTTAAAGTAGGGACACGATTTCAATGTTCTGTTGTTCAAATCATTCAAATTGTAAATGCTGATATTAAAGCTGAGCTGAAGCATGGATGAATGATGAACATAGTTGTCACCTTCATGCCAATAAAGTTGTACTCTTGTGAAGTATGTTAGTGTAATAGCAATTGATTATGTCAAACACTGTATTTTTTTGTATAATGCGGGGAGAATGTTAAAATTTACTCTGGAAATAAATAGAGGAATCATTGGTTTGGTTATGTCACTAAAAAATTAAAGTGAAACATTTTGAGAGTAACAACTATAAACCAAGACTATCCCCTCATCCTAAATTATTTTCTCAATCTTCTAAAGTTCTGATGAACTAGGTAATTTATTTCTTTCTTTTATTAAATTCATTTAGTATACCTTCAAATATCTGTAATGGTCATTCGGTTGAGCTTTGAGTCTGGTTTGCAGTTAAATCTGGATCGGGGTAAGAGAACTAGTTCGTTGATTGGAAACAGCAACAACAAAATCTACATGGACCTCAAGGATATTATACGAGAGCATGCTCTTAAATTCCTTCCAGCTAAATCACTTGTCCGATGCAGAGTAGTTTGTCAGGACTGGAAATTCTTGATCATGACTCCTTTCTTTGCCCACAATCAGTCATATTCTTTCCACAATATCTCAGGCTTCTTTTTGCAGTCCTCGCCAAGTGAGCCATCATTTATTTCCCTTGACCCAACTGTCTATGGCGTTCCAGACCCTTCTCTGAATTTTTTGCCTGAAGCTGTTGACATTAGGAGTTCTTCCAACGGACTACTTTGCTGCCAGGGCCACACTGGATACAAAGCCTACTACATCTGCAATCCTGCAACCAAGGGTTGGCACAAGCTTCCTAAACCAGAGAATGATCATAGCTCTGACCCGGCTGTTGTGCTTATCTTTGAACCCTCGTTACTGAACTTTGCAGCTGAGTACAAGCTGGTTTGTGCCTTCCCATCTGAACTTGATGGATATGAATTTGAGATTTATTCCTCCTCCAACAAATCTTGGAGAACTTCTGGGGATATTTTCCTCGGCAACATGAAAATACAGCCAAATTCAGGTGTTCACACGAATGGGGTTGTTTATTGGATGGGAAGGAGTGGTAGAATTCTTGCTTTTGATCTCTCAAAGGAGCGGTCACAGATCATCTATGGCCATGGGACATTAGGTGTGATGGGTGGGAAGCTTTGGACGGCTACTGTACTACGTTACTCTCTGTCTGTGAATCTTCTATCTAATGCCTACACAAATACAATGCAAATGTATAGTCATGTTAAGGCATGGGAAACACATCAGATTCCTTTAGACAGTTCTGATTTTGCTGATGGTGTTTATCCTCAGGAGGTAATACTGCTTGTGGACGACATTGTGCTCCTCCAGGGAGGTGAAGCACTTTATTCATACAACCTGAAGACAAAAGAAACGAAGCACTTGCGAAATGAATCTAACTATATGAGGAGGAGGATTGTGTCATATGTGAATAGCCTCGTTGAAGTTTAGTCATAGCATCTCTTGGCTTACAGTACTATTCAGCCATGAAGTGATAGGTCCTAATGTTTTTGAAGTTGATCAAAATGTGAAGTTCTTTGGGTTATGTTTGTTTAGATCTCTTATGCAGCAACAATGATTTGCCCCTACGATAATACTGATTTGCTTGCTTACAATTCAAATAAGCTTTCAAGGGACTAAGTGTAAATTGCAGTGATTTCGGGCTTTATATTGATATATGAAAATGCATTAAATTAAAGTTTGTGGTGTTCATGTTTTTGAGTTCAATATTTCCCAATTGCAATTCGGTTTTTCAGCCATACGTGTGAGGCTTACTTGGTATTTTTTAGGGCCTTATGATTAGTATTATGGTTATTGGATATCCGTTACTATGTTATAATATTAGAATAAATAATGCTATATTTCTTTAAGTTGTATTCGAATAATTTTTTATTTTAAATGATTTGTCGAGTATTTATCAAAGAGTTAATTTTAATAATTTTTAAAATTCTTCACTATATTAGTTTATGAGATTTTATTTAAGAAGTGTAATATTATTTTATTAGTCATTATTTAAATAAAAAATATTAAGAATATTTAAGAAGTGTAAATCACATTATTGGAATTGTTCAAAATTTAGGAAATTTTCGTATGAAATAAAAATCATATGGAGAGTTTTATTTTCACCTGCCTACGTATAGAGTTTTTAGAGTTGATTTTTTTCTTTTCTTTTTTTTATAGTAAAAAAACAAAGGAGAATTTATCTCCTTCTCATTTTATAACAAACCTATCCTTTGATGAGACTTAAGCCGATATGTCAGTACTAATTAACTCTCCTAGCTTGTCATTTGTGTTAAGAGGCATCTCATTAACAGCTTTGCAAATAATTTTAGTGACCAACATTATTTTAAAATTTGCATCACCCTGTGTGATAAATCACCTTTCTCCCTCTTTTCTATTTACATGTGTAGAAGTTTAATTTTTGGAAAATTTTTTTAAGTGAAATAGTCTTAATAAATTATCTAATAAAAGTATGATATATGTTTTAAATTTCCCTTCTTAATACAAATATGATTGATTTGAATTTAAAATAAAAGCAAGTATATACTACCTAATTTTTTATAACTACATATTATTTCAATTAAATATAAGAAAATTATGTTTTCATTAGATTTAGACCCAACCTTATTGGGCCTAATTCCCAAGCCCGCACCACATCCAACCGAATGAATACTGAATAGAACATATTCCCGACCTAAAATGATCAAAATAAGAGCATTTAACAGAAAAAAAAAGTGGAAGGGCATTATAGTAATTAAACGCTACAAGAACATAGTACACTTTTGAGCTACGGACACTTGCAGTCAAATGTCATTCTTGTCTCCTTAGGAAGAAAATGGGGGTATTAACATTGTGAACCCTGATGTTTATATAAATTATATTTTGATAGTAATTTTAATTTTAATTATATTATTATCTTTTTATTTAATTTAAAAGATAAAAATATTTTTATTTTTATATTTTTATTGTTGTTGTTTAAATAATTAAAATATCTTTAAAAGGATGAAAGTATTTTTATTTTTTAAATTGAATAAAATAGATGACAGTGTAATTAAGACCATAAAATATAATTTATGTAAAAACCTCACGAGGTGGCAGTGTTAATATCTGCTTATCGCCTATAAAAAACAAAAAATAAAATATCTTTCATAATTTTTGAGAAAAAAAACTCCATAAATACGCTGACATGTCAACCGCTGTTATTTATTTCGTTATATTTTTATTGTACACCTGAGTTTTTATCATGTTTTTAAGTGTATATTATATATTAAGAATATAATAAAAAAATTAAAAATATGTTATAAAAAATTAAAAATACAATAAAAAATAAAAATTAGAACATAAGAGTTGAAGAGTTTTACCATAAAGTCCCTTTATAATAATAACAGAAATAAAATAGGTTGTATCACAATATTCATTCAGCCCATTTAATAAAATTCTGGAGCATGTACACTTATTTTAAATAATAATAACTGTTGTATCCATTATCTAAATGGACTAAAGAATTTGTGCATAGATTAATTTTTAAGAAAATTCAGTATTGATTTCAAATTCAACATATTAAATAATCGACCCGTTAATCTATAAACTTAAAAAATTGGTCATATAAGTAATGAAGTGAGAATGAATTAAATTTTAAATTTTAATTAATTAATTATTATTTTATGTGAAAATAATTTTTTCATGAGATGAATCCTACTTACATGTTTATTTTATGACGATGATTTTGAAATAAATTAAAAATTTTAATTAATTCAGATTTAATTAAATACATAATCTAATGAAGATTTTGATTCATACATTCACACTTCATTATAAATTGAAATTTGTATATTATAAATAAACATGTTACATTTTTCATAATCCGTTCAACTCATTTTATGGATATTCATATTAATTCAATTAATCTAGTTTTGAGGATTCATCAAGTATTTAGAGCATCATGTTTGTCTTTAAAATACTACATATACACTGAGTACTCTCTTGTCTTTAATTATAGTATTTTTTTTTAAAAAGATGGTACATTTTTGCAAAATTGGAAGAGTTAATAAGGGCAAGAAAATAATTTTCATGGAGTTCCAATCTCGCCTTCAATGGTATCATTTATGAAAAAGTTCTAAACAAAAAGCCAATGCTTCTAACGAACTACTTACGAAAAAATTTTGAAATAAAAAAATTGAAATATGCAAAAAAAAAAAAAAAAGAAGGAGAAAAGAAGAAATAGAAGAAAACGATTGAAAAGAAAAGAAAGAGAAAATAAGTAAAGAAAGAAAAGAAAAAGAGAGAAAAGAAAAGAAAAGAAAAAGAAAAAGAATGAAGCTATTCAGGATCAAACTTGGGACCTTTGTGGCAAAAGAATCATTAAGGGCAATTGATTGATGCTGACGAGAAAACGTAAACAAAAGGATGAAGAGATGGAAACAAAAACCTTAATAGCTATAAGAGTCGCCACCCATCGTTGCCGACTGCTAATTAGCATTTCGTTTTGATAAGAAACTATCGACCAACCAATCTCAATCGGCCTCGTTGTCATTCAACTATTGGAGTCATCGAAAATGGGTAAACACTTGAATCAATCACTATTTTTTTGATCCTGCTATTTCAGTCGTTGTTAGTCGCCAACCACACCTCTGATCAATTTAGAAAACACTCACCAACTTTCCCTGAAATTCTCACTACCATTCGAATCGGAATCGCTAGAAATATATCAAAACCTGAATCGACCATTAGTTGTCATTGAACAAGCTCATTGTCACATTTTTCATAATACAACTCGTTCACTAGATTTTCATGAACTCAAGAAACACTATTACATTTATTATCTCCTACATATTGAGAACAAGAACAAAAAAAACACTTTCTTTTATGAGTTTCGGTTTGCTTACCCTCAAATTATATTGAAATTTTGATTGTGTGCATTAATTCCTTGTAGTTTTTTTTTTTTTTTCCGGGTGTTCATTACCATTCCTTCACATCTTTGGGACTTCTTGAAAAGGTTCTATCCATACTTGAGATACCTATAGAAAATTAAAGTCGTCCTTGTATTATTATAGATCTGCAAACCATCTTTTCTATGAAAGCATAGACATAAGATGCCTTCTTTGAAAGGGATATTTGTTAAATCTATTATTTAGATGACTTAATAGTTTGAGGAAAACCCAATCTTTAAAAAGACTCTGTTTAAATTTTAAATCTAGCATATCATATAATCGGTTCTGCCAACTCATGGACCTAGAAAATAGGTCATGTAAGTTATTATAAGATGAGAACAAATTAAATTTTGAATCCTATTTAAATTTTAATTAATTAATCAATTGTTATTCTACCTAAAGAAGATTTGTCATAATGGAACGAATCCCATTTAAATCTTTTTTATCTGATTGATGACTTTGAAATAAATTAAAATTTTTAATTAACTTAGATTTAATTAAATTCATAATTTGACAAGGATTTTGACTCATGCATTCATATTTTGATACAGATTAAGATTTGTGCACTATAAATAAATATACTACTTTGCTCATAATTCATTCATCTCATTCAATAAATATTCATATTAATTCAATTCATCTAGTCTGAGTATTTATCAAGCATCTAGATCATCTTATTTATTTTTAAAGTGCTTCATATATTAAGTATTATCTTTTTAAAAAAATATACTGACTTAAGCATCAGAGTATTTTTCTTGCAATAAAACGATACTCACACTCAATTTAAAAGAATTCTTAAAGGAAAGAAAATAATTTTGTAGAGTTCCAACCTTTGGAACTTTCAATGACAATAATAATGATGATAAAAATAACTAAATATGAGTAATTTAGTCATTAGAGTTTAACCAAATAAAAACTTTACTCTTTATTAGATTTGAAATATTTAACTAGGTCCAAATTTGTTAGTATTTTTTTTTTATTTGTGGTTAATTTAGATAGTAAAGGAGAATTTTAGTATTATTGTACTTAAATAAGAACTTGTGAACATGTGTCACGAAATTATCTATTTAACTTTTAAAAGTATATTAATTAAACAAAAAAAATTGAAAAACTGTGATTATTACCAAATCAAGTAATATTTTAGGAATCGTCAATATCATTAATCTCTAAATTTATCTATCTATGTGTAGTGGTGTTTTTGTTGGAGTACTGAGTAAAGGAAAGGCTTTGTTTAGTGTCACGCCTCAAGTGTTCTCAAGCATTTCCTCGAACACTTGGTGCGTGATAAAACCTCCTAGAGGTTATATGGACTGCTGGAATAGATCGCGGGCCGGAACTTCTAGAAAACCCGCTGACATGGGTGAAGAATCGGGCTCAAGCCCATAACTTATTAGAGTAGTTCACCTTAATTAGAACTCTAATTAAGATAGAATGGCATCTAGGAATATTTTAGAGCATACTTATCCATCTATAAGAGATAGAATGACATTTAGGAATATTCTAGAGCATATTTATCCATCTTGTATGTACACCGTTAGATTGTTTAGATCTCAGCCATTGATTATATAGAGTTGCTACTATAAAAAGGGGAGACCTTCACTTGTATATCTCATCTCATAGCTTTGTTTTCTCTTCAGTAATATAAGAGAGCATTCGTGCAAACACTTTGTGTGCCTTTCTTTTTTCTCTTTGTTTGGTTTTCTTAGCTGCTTAGCACGCAACGCATCTAAGGTCGCACGGTTCAAAAACAGTCCGTGACACTAAGTATTAATTTGAACTGATCAGGTATAAACCTCCCAAGGTAAAGGCCTCGAGCAACCAATGGATAATTGTTGCTTTTCCCACTCAAGGGGTTGTAGACCGAGGACTTCTAGTAAGATATGAGACGAAACCATTTAGCGACATTAAGTCCACGACCTCTGAAAAGTTCAGAGTAACTCTTCCGTTAAAGTCACGATGTTAGAAACTTCATTAAAGACCTTACTCCCAGAACGTGGGGGACAAGGCACAATAAATGCATAACCAATCACCCTCTAAGAATTACGAAAGGGAAAGGAAAGCCACATGGGAGGGTACGTGGAAAGAAGTCAAAAAAATAAGAACATAATTTTTAGGCAAGCAACTGAACCCACTAAAAGATTTCTTTAATAAGAAAGCTAAATATAACTTAAGCACGGTAATCGTTTCGCCTTGTTATTCTGCACGCTCTTATTAAGTGTGATATTTTTTTATTGCACTCTTAAAGTGAGCGCGATATTATTTTACTGCGCTTTTAATATGAGCACGATTTCTTTTTTTGTAACGTCTCAATATATTAATTAAATTTTAAAGTTTATGATTTTATTTTATTATGTATGGTATAATTAATTATATTATTCATTTAAAATTAAATGTATTTGTTTAAATTTGTATTATTTTATTTTATTATCAATAAATATAATAAATATAAATTTAATAAATAAATGCAAATTAAGTTTATATTTATTTTTTATTTATATTATTTATTTAAAGTTTGTTATAATATGATTGAATTAAAAAATAGAATAAATATCATTTTAATAAACAAATAAAATTTAATTTTGAATAAAAATATTACTGTAGTGGGTACCATTCACTATAACGGGTACTATTAAAATAGTGAGAGGTATATTTTTTTAATTTTTGAATTCTTTAGATAAAAATATTAAAAAATTTAATAAATAACTAAATTAGTTAAATGTTCCACAATTATGACTATTTACGAAAATTTTCGTTTTTGTATGCCTTACTTATATCCATTTCAATGTAATAAAACTAGCTTTTTCTTGCTTCTTGTTCTAATTTTATTAAGACACTCTCGATAAAATATATTATCAATTATAAGTCTGGATGAGACTTTAATTAAGGGCGATAATTGAATCTAAAACCACATTCATTTTGTTAATAATCACTTTCAAATAATACGATATATAACATTATATAAATTTATAAGTTTGTAATTAATATTTCTTATAGGATTCTTTATTTTAGAGATCAAAATAATAAGAGTATTGTTTAGCTCATAAATGTCAACTTATGGGTTAAGAATGAAGAGGTAGGTTTCAGTCACATCCTTACTAAACATATTAGTGCTTTTGGTAGAACACAACTGAAAATTCATTTGGACCAAGAGTTTTTGTTGTGTTCATATTCAGAATAGCTTTTTGAATTTCCTCTCTTGTAAACTCACAATCAAGACTTTCATTCATTTTAGCTGCGATTTTGATACTTATTCCAACTAAAGCAACACCCATTTATTGCAAAGTTAGGGTTATTATGAAAAATAAATTAGAGAAATATTCACAGCCAAATCAGCTATCTCTTGTTCTTCTTCAATCTATTGGTTATTTTCATCCAAAAGTCATGAGAGGTTTTCTAACAACTGCTTTTATGGACAAGACTTTGCCTATTAGGCAGCTAGTAGCCATTTGCTCCCCTTTCTTTTTTTATTCTTCAAATAAAGTGGCTGCATCCTCTTCTTTTTCAGTTATTTTAAAAGAATTGCAAAAGCCTATAAATTTTTAGGAAATGTTTTAAAATAGTTAAAATAGAGGGAATTTTAATTTTTTTAACTAAAAATTTAATGAACGGACAAAAATATCCTTAGATTATTTGAACAATACCCATTACAGTGAATCGTATCCGCTATAGTGAATAATATTTCACTACAGTAATTTTTTATTCAAAATAAATATTTTTTTATTAAAATTATATTTATTTTATAATATTTTTTTATTTATTTTAATCATATTACTACAAAATTTATAAAAATAATATATTTATTTCATATAGTTAAACTAAACTAAATAAATAAATTAATTTTTATAAATAAATACAAACTTAATTTGTATTTTTTTAAATTATATTTATTGATAATAAAATAAAATAAATAAAAATATTTAATTTATTTATGAATAATATAAATTAATCATGTCATATATAATAAAAATAAAATTATTAAAAATAAAATAAATTAAAATATTGAAGTAAAATAAATTAAAATATATAATAAAAATTTATCGTGATAAAAATATATCACTTATAAATATGAGTGCGATAAAAATATATCACACTTATATTTAAGTGCAATAAAATCTATCGCATCCATATTTGAGTACAATAAAATTTATCGCGCTAATATTTGAGTGTGATAGGATGGGGGCAAATTGCCCCCCACCCGATTTTTTTTGGGTGAGTGGGGATTTGCCCCCTCTTAATTTTTTTATTATTTTATTTATAATTATATAAATAAATATTTTATTATATAATATAATTAATTTATATTATTTATTAAAAATTATATTTGTAAAAATTTAATTTTAAATAAGTAAAAGATACTATAGCGAGCACTGTTTCCTGCAATAAACACTGTTTACAATAACAGATACTATTGAGATAGTAGAATGATATTTTTAGTTAAAAAATTTGAAATGATAACTAAAAAAATTAAAACCCCTCAAATTTAACTATTTAAAAAAATTTCCCTTAATTCTTCTATCACATGTACTCACTTACCACATGTAATAATTCCCTCCTTATGACTACCTAACTCTTCCTTTGTAAATGATTATTCTCGCATTAAACCAACGGGGAAGCTATGACCATAACCTACTCATAAAGAGTGACTCAACAACTCTTTAATAAAGTGAAGATACCATAAACTTTTACTTTCACTTCTACTCGTCCTTCCCCAAGAACTTCAGAGGGTTTTTAAAGAAGACTAATTTCAACAATTACTCTTAAGATTTATAAAATTTGTATGTAAAAATATTTTTGATATTTTCAAACATAATTTTCCTTTGAAAAAAGTTATTTTCTATCATATTTTATGATATTTATAATATTCCCTTCCAAAAGAACAAAAAATTGTTATCTAATATGTAGCCTTCGGTTGAAAAAAACAAAAAAAATTTAATTTAATTTGAGTTAATTTATTATTATTATTTTCTTAGTCAGAAAGAGATTGTCTATTGTACGGAAACCCACGAAAGCAGATTTGACCTCAAATTAACTTTTATAATCAGATGACCAACCCAAATGTGCCACGTGGAGATAAAATCTGAACTTTTATTTACCCATCTGCTTCTTTTGAATTTGAAGACCCACTAGAGTTGCACCTTCACATTTGCAAGTTGCAACCACGACTTCTTTGATACACCATTACCATTAGCAATTGGTTCTCACCGAATCTTTATCTCGCGCTCTCACATTTTTGTTCAAACAAATCTCAGTCTTGGTGTGTCAAAGCTTCTGCTCTCACGTAATTCCACTCCTTGCAAGTTTTCTTTTTCTTTTCTTTTTTTGTAGGGTTCTTTTGTTTGGTTATCTCTAATTTGATTTTCCCACCTTTGTTTCTTTTGTAATCTTATTTCTTCTTGTTTCTTTGATTTATACCGGGTTGGTGATGTTTGGTCTGTGTATAATCTCTGCACGTTAATTTGTTGCCCGTATTTTCTGAAGATTTTTTTTTCTGCTTTGTTTTTTTTTCTTGTTTCTGTATTTTCGGTTACTGGAAAATGGAGGAGGAAAGAAAATCAAACGGGTTAAACAAGAACTCTGGAATTTCTGTTGTAAATAGAATTTGGTAATTTACTATTCTTGTTTTGCTTGATGCAAGATTCTATATTTTGTTTTATGCCTTGTTTGCTAAGTAATCTTTTGATGAATCATTAAGTTTAATTTAATTTTCTTTATTCTTATTCTTTTTTGTTGCATTGTGTGCTAATTAATCTCAAAGTGAACTAAGGCTCTATTCTGATCTTGGGGTATGGCAATAGAAAAATAGAGAAATCACTGTGCTTTTTAGAATTTCTCTTACAACTCAAAAGAAAATTATTTTGCTTGGGAGGAAAAGGAAAGATTTCTTACTATTTATTTCAATCTTTGATCTTAATTATTCTCTTTAAAGATGGGGTGAGTGTAGAAAAAATAAGAACTTGTTTCATTAAATCAGAGTGTTATGGTGATTATTATGTATTTTTTTTTTCTTTCTGGTGTGCTATTATGTTGTTTTTGAGTTTGTTGGTCAGTCAAGAAGGAATAGAATCTTGGATTTTGTTTGGAAGATGGTTTTTTTTTATCATTGTAGAGGAAACATGAAAAGGTTATTGATTTTACTTCAATTCATGCTAGTGAGTGGTCATTAACATGTGCAGTGTTTTCTGTCATTAAATTCTAATTATATGCTAAAAGGATGAATTCAAATTATGACATGCTGGCTTTCTTTTTGTTAATGTTTATGGTGATTGTTGAGAAACCTTTTTCTTTCTTAGTTGCTGTCCGAAATTACTTCTCTATTTAGACAAATAATTGCATGCGATTAATTTATTATGCTTTAACTGTAGGTCCAATGGCAAATTCTGAGAACAATGACAACAACAAGAAGGATGATAAGATTGTTGACAACTTTGTTTCTATTCATAAAGAATCTCTCCTTGTGGAAAGGAGACTCTTTAAATACAGTCTGCAGCTGTATTCCCCTGATGTGGTAATGCTTCATAAGATTAAGTTTGTCACTGTGCTGTATCGGAGAAAAAAAAAAACTTGATGCTTTTAATCTTTCAGACATTCTTTTTATGCTATTTGTATTAGTTTGTTTTTGCAAGAATTGAGATTTGAGTCTTTCTAAGAGAAATTTTTTTGAGAGAATTCAGAAGTTCGAAATGGTAGAATTGCCTCTCGGACATGCTAAATGGATTGAAACATTTTCTCTCATTCCCATCTTATTTTGCTGAACCTCTTTCATGATTGCTGATTTCAGAATCCGGAGAAGAATGCATGCCTAAAAGATATCATAAAGATGAACTGTCTGCCTTTCCTCCCAGCAAAATCCCTCTTTAGGTTCAAAGCTGTTTCAAAAGAGTGGAATCAATGGATAACGAATGCCTTTTTGGCTTACAACCAAACTATCTACTTCAAAGACATCTCTGGTCTTCTTTGTCAATCTCCTGGCTTGTACCCCAAATTCATCTCATTCAATCGAAGTGCTTATGGTATTCCCAACCCTTCTCTCAGTTTCTTGCCTGAATCCGTTAATATCAGAACCACTTGCAATGGGTTGGTTTGCTGCCAAAGCTGTTTTGGAGACCTTGGCTACTACATTTGCAATCCTGTAACTGAGGAATGGAAAGTGCTTCCCATGCCTACATTTTGCCATGGACCTGAGACTGCGGTCACACTTGCTTTTGAACCAGCAGCACTTGATTTTGATGCAAACTATGTGCTTGTTTGTGCTGTTCCTGTCAATAACAATGATGTTTCAGTCATCTTTTTCGAAACTTACTCTTTGAGAGAAAGCTGTTGGAAATCTTATCAGATAATGTGCTCTGAGGTGAATTTCTTGGAATCAAACAGCAATGGGTTCTACATGAAGGGGATTGTATATTGGAAGACATTATTGGATGCAGTTCTAGCCTTTGATCTGAAGAATGAACAGTATGGGACTCTGCCACTCCCTGCAAGCAAAGGAAGAAATGGTACTTTGACACAGATGCATGGAGAGTTGTGTTACATGCTTCCTCAAATACAAGAAGATGGAGAATGCTCAATAGGTGTATATGGGAACATGGATATGAGCCTCAAATATGTGATTCCACTTGAACCTGACATTGTTGAGAATACAATTTCACTTGACCATGAAGTTGACGGGAGTATAATTTTGTTTGAACGAAGTTGTTGAGAATAAAATTTGGGATTTCCGGGTTTTAACATGCATTAACAATGACATGTTAATAATTCTTCTCCCACATAAGGTGATAGCTTATCATTTCAAATCACAGAAGGTGGAATTGTTAAGCGTCGCAAGCACTCTAGAATTTGCAAATTGCCTGCCTTACATAAACACCCTTGTGCCTGTTAAGGATTTCAATACTGCCTCCCTTCCATAAACAGCCTTGTGCCCGTCAAAGTACCTGTGAAGTGGCGGTGTAAATTGGATGAATGATGATGATGTTCTAGAAGTTCAATGTTGAAAATCAATAGGGTATTTTGTGAATTTTGGATAATCAACTTTTGGATTCTAGTAAAAATCTAGGACGGTTTCGAAGCTTTACTTTGTTCTTTTTTTTTTTTGGGTCCTCGTGGCCTTGAAATATGATGGTGATTGAAATTTGAGTTCAATGCCAAAAATATTGAATAGTTTTGCGGTTTCTGAATTGAATTTACTGTTGAAAACTGAAAATTGTGTATGTAATAATCTTTAAGACTTTAATTCTGGTGTCTGTTGAATTTTTTTTGCCTTCTCTATCAGCCATCATCTGTGGTACAATTTTTTTTTTTTTTTTTTGGGTACTTTAGAAAAATATGTAAAATATTCTCTCTTCTTTTTAGACAAGGATGCAGAACTTTGTAAAGAAGTTTTGAGGTCCAATGCCCGTAAAGAGGGGATTTGATAAAAATGTTTTCTTGAAAGAATATTGTGTTGTTAAAATACTTTGCGCAAGATCTCTAACCAGACATCTAAATTTAAACTAATACACCAATTTCAAATTTATGAATTTTGTCAAATTAAACTCAATTTTACAATAGGTTGGATTTAGAATTTTAAATCCCATTCAATCCAATTTTAAATTAGAATTTGATCCCAAAAAAAATTGATATCTAATCACATTTTATGTCAAACGGATTGCATTTCAATCTACTGTTTGGACTTGGGTACTCATTTTATAGACATTTTTTTAAATAAATAAATAAAAGAAAGCAAAATAACCAATCTGGCTAACTTCCTGTTTAGTTTTTCCTTACAAACTAACAGTTCAAATTTGTTACGAATAATGTGACATTTTTTAAATATTATTTTAAAATTATTATTTTGAATGAAGTGTTAAATAATTATTGAATAATAAAATAGTGTAATAATAATTTTAAAAATTACATAATTTAATGATACTTTTAAAAATTATATTATTTTATCACCTAATATATATTAATTTAAAATGACAATTTTAAGATAATATTTAAAAAATATAACATTACTCATTTATTAAAAAGTAATTGTAGTACACTTGCCACTATATGTTAAAGTTTTAAGTAAACTTAATCAAGAAGCAAAAGTTAAGAATAAAAAAAATGGTAAAAGGCACATAGATCTCGTAATTTGACAAAAGGGACTGAAAAAATTCTTAAAATTGTAAAAGGGTCATAGAGATTCCTGTCAATTGACGAAAATAGTTTAAATTAATAATCAGAAGGATAAAATCGTCTTTGAACTATCAAATAGGTTGAGAGTACCAAAATATCCTGTATGTATTTTTAAATGAACACCTTAACTATTAGAATACAACACTTTATTGACACTATGTGTCAATATATTTTACATATATAATAAATTAAATTAAAAATAAAATTGGCCCACTGTTACTGAAAAACGACAACCGACTAATCGTCATTTTTTGGAGATGTGGGGCACTAAAAAATGTCAAATTTTACATCACTAGATTTTATATTTTTATTTACACAATGGTTGGTCATTTTTTATTCAAAAAAGACTAAAAGATATCCAAAAATAGTGGTTAGGGGCAATGGCTACCGCTAATCGCTATCAAATGGGGGGTAATGACTTGCACATCTCTCACCTATGCATAGATTAGAATAGAGACCGTTGGCCAGCCAATTGCCGTTTTTCAGCAACGATGTGTCAATTTTATTTTTAATTATTTATTATTAATTTTATTTTATTTAAATATAAACTAATTACATGATGACACATGTTACATATAAACTAATTACATGATATTTTGATATTTTACTTATTTTGACCAGTTAACTATTAACTTAAAAGGATTTTCATTATCTAACAAGAGTTTATATGGCTCTTTTAAAACTTTGAGAGTTTTTTACCTGTTTTTGCTAAATTTTAAAGATTTATATGTCCTTTAACCTAACAAAATAATGAAATGCTTGATAATAAATTTGCTAGGAATAAAACACGTGGGCTTTAAGAATTATACAAGGAATGTGGTGGCATAAGAGGGAATTAAAGAATTCTTAAGGTATAAGCAAATGCTTTATGATTAGTTAAATGGGCGGTAATTTTTGTTATAAATTGAAGCAAATGCTTCATTTTTTTAATTCAAATTGAGAGGAAATAAATCAATTAAGGAAATAGGAAAGAGGAAAGAAAAAATAAAAGAAGAAGGGGAAGAGAAGCAAGAGAAAAATAGAGAAAGAAATAAAGAAAAATTTAAAAAAATCAGTTTAAATAATTAAATTGGTATTCAGTGATTCAATAGATAATAATTTTATAAAATTAGAGTGATTGTGTTTCAATATTTATTATAAATAGTGATATTAATAATGTATTTTATTATCATATGATTTAAGAACCATACTAGTAGTTGATAGACACTATGAACTAAATTCAGTTGAGAATTAGCACACTTTTTGTGAGTAGGTAACTATATATATATATATATATTATTTTTAATATAGTAGTTTATAATTTGATTACACGTTATCAGATTTATTTTGTTTGTGATTTATTTTTTTATAGATAAATATTTATACTAATCAATATATTCAAAAATATTTTTTTAGAATTTATTATAATATAACTTATGATTAGGTTCAGTGCATAAATATTTATTTCAAAATAATTATACTTCCATAATATTATATAGTTTAAACCACCATATATGTACCATCTCATTTAGTTTAGTTTGCTTTATGCATGCGTTAAACCAGTTTAATTTGCTCTACTTGAGCGATGCAACATTCCGCTGAACTAGACCAACTCAGATGCCAAACTCTGCTTATACTTGAGTCACTCTACCAAGTTAAACTAATTTTTTTTTGGGTACAAATTTTGTATGTTTTCAGTATATATGCAATATATATTTATTCTTAATATTATATTATATTTATTCAGTTCTATCACAAATTTTATGACAACATATATTTTTAGCAAAAATTTGTGATTACTCAGTACACAATTTTATGATTATTTTATATTACAAATTTGTACATGTGCATTACACATATTATTATTTATTATTAAATTATTAGTAAGAATCTATTATTTATAGAATTTATAATGTCTATAATACTTTCATATTATTTCCATTCACTGAGTCACAAACTTATCTTTTTTTTTTAATCTTTTCTCATTTTTTAAGATTGTCACAAGAATTCATGCATTATGACACAGTCTTCACATTTTGAGTTTTATCCACAACACACATAACTACATGAGTTATTATATTTTGTATATTTGTGTACATATGTACACTTTCATTGAAGCACATACCTCATTATATCAGATGTGATGAGTACAAAGCATGATAGTGTATAATTTTTCACAAGATCTACCTAGACTTCCAAGGAAGGTTCGGGTCGAGCCCTGTCAGTTTGATGTCAGAGCACAGTTTTAGATTATGTAGACCACGACATGACGCAAGCATGTTAAAGACATTTTGAAGCATTTTATAAATTTTTATCATGCGTCCACATGGCCAACCTTGCATGGGTGAATTGAGATCTCCCTTATTAGATGGGAGGTAGCTGAGTTAGTCCCCTTGAACTTAGATCTCAAACTCAGCTTAATCCTATTGTAGAGCAGATGCAACCTCATCCAGAGCCATAATTTGAGATACAGCCTACACATGAACAACTTGATAAATCCACTTTAGAATAGTTCATAGATAGGCTTACTTAGTTAGTTACAATTATAGTGGGAGAGACAGATATAGGGGCAACCTAGAAAAGAGAACACAATGAAGCGTGTTCGTAGTTTAAGGGGTCAACAATATAGTCAACATTCTATATTATTAAGAGGGCAAAGATAGATACCTAGTCAGAGTTTTGTTGATCAATCTGTTGAAAGTAGTATAAGGAGTCAGAGGCCTTGAGGTAGTAGCCAGTAAAGTAGTAACAGAAATGTGAAAAGTACCCCTAATGTTTCATATGTGGTAAATATCAAAAAGGACGGTATTAGATGAGTTGTTATTATTGTGGACAGATTAGACATTTGAGAATAAATTATCCATTTTTAGCACAAAGTAACAATTTAGTACAAAGTGCAACTTTTCAGGATTTCCAAGGTGGTAGTAGCCATGTTTAGAGACATAGAAAACACCAAACATAATGACCTATTCCTAGTACTGTGTACAGTTTAGAACTTCAGAAGCTAGTAAGACCCACAGTGAGGTCAGCCAGGTCGACCTCGTATGCAAGTACATTTATTTGCTTTGACTCAGCAAGAGCTACAAGCTACCCCGGATGTTGTTACATGTATTTTGACTATCTTTGGTCCAAAGGCTACATTTTAATTGACCCAAGTTCTACACATTCTTTTATTTTTCACATTTTTATTATGTATGTGGATATTAAGTTAAAACCCTTAGATTATAGCTTAGTGGTAGCCACACCAGTTGAACAATAATTGTTAGCTAAAAGTGTATTTTAGGGATGTGTTATTAGAGTAGGTAGTAGTAAGATGGTAGAGGATTTAATTCCTTTTTGTAGACTTGACTTTAACATTATACTTGAGATGGTTTGGTTAGCTAATCACTATGCTACACTAGATTGTTTCTGAAAAGAAGTAAAATTAAGAATACATTGAAAGCCTGATATTACTTTTTGTAGAGAGCGATGAGTTCTTCCATTTTGTGTTATATATGCTATAACTACTCGATAGTTGCTCAGGAAACGATGTTTAGCCTATTTAGCTCATGTCATTGATACGAGAGTTAGTGCAGCCAAATTAAAGATAATTATGTGGTCATAGATTTTTCAAATGTATTTCCTAAAAACCTTTTAAGTTCATCACCATATAGAGAATTTGATTTTGCTATTGATTTTGTCCCCAGCACAACTTATATCTTTAAAGAAATATACAGAATAGCCCTTTTAAAATTAAAAAAAAAATTTGAAAACTCAGTTACAAGAATTGATAAATAAGAGTTTTTCATCATATCTAGTGTATCATTATGGGAAGTAGCAATTTTATATGTTAAAAATGATGAAACCTTGAGATTATGTATTAATTAGCGAGAGCTGAATAAGGTCACAATTTGTAACAAGTGTGTTGTGTTATACTAAAACGCAAGTGTGTGCATAGTAAATAAGAAATAAAGAATGAGTAGAGTATCGTTCCCATAAGAAATTATTGTTATTGTTATGTTAAGTTCTAAAATTATGTCTTCTTACTTTTATTCAGACAAATTAAAATTAAAATATAGTAATTTAAACTAATTAAATAGAAAACTAATCAGAGATGAAATGACTAAGGATACAAGACAGAGGCACCAATACTAGATAAAACCTAGGATTACAACTCTCTCTCAATATATTTTTTGAAGATTAATTATTTAATATTTAAATCCCTCAATTCTTATTATTGATCAAAACACTAAAATATTCGCAAACCTTTCTCAATGTCAAGTAAGTATATCTCAATTTACTAAATACATATATCTTTATGGTAATTGTAATAAATCAAGATTCATTAAAAACACGTCTTATTGACCATGAATGTCAATTAAGTATATCTCTATTTTAAGTCGGAACTTGTAAATCTCTCTATAATTATGCATCAAATTATTAATGTTTGAATATAATGATGCCTTTCTCGAGTTTATCAAAATATTCGTAATTCAATTATAATATTGGTCAGATATAATGAAGTATTAAGAACAAATAATTTGAATAATAAAAAATTAAGTTCAAATAAATATTAAAAAGATCCAACAATTAGGCATACTTATTGAGCTTAAATAATAACTGTCATGCCCCAGACCCAAAAGATCTGACACACGACATCATTTACATTCATTCAATAATATTTCTAAGCACATTCATTTTAATTTCTTTCAGAATTATAGCAATTGAATTATGACTGGGACAATTAGTAAACCGGAGATACGCAGAGTTTTCTCAAAGATTAACACTCTACTACGTCACCAGTAGCAACTTTGTTACCGGAAGCCCAGAATATATTCATTGCAAATTCTTATTTAAAATCAATCCATTACCACACTTGGTGAAACTTAAACTAAATCCAACCACACACAATAAAATAATACATAAGTATTTATTCAATAGGGACAAATCAAATATCTTATCCCACTTGTCCCCAAATGAAACACTTAGCAACCTAACAACTTAGGAAACCCAAGGAACAGCAGAAGCCTTGTCAAATCCGCTAAGCACACATGTACCTTATTTACCTGAAATCACCATAAACTATAATGAGTATAAAACTCAGTAAGCATACTTGTTTTTCATATATCAAATACAAATACATATATGTACACAATGCATATGTATGATATGTTGTGATCAATCAAAATCATAATTTTATTAAATCACATATCATGTAAACGCTTACACATTTTTTCAAAACATATTACAGGAATACCATCACTCAACTACTACTTAGTAGGACTTACACATCACATATCACATAATGAGCCAAATGTCACTCGTAGGTGACATACCTGTTGGGATTTGTGCTTACGTGCCATCCCTTTTATGTATAAATATTTGCTTTATGTTTATACATTTATGATTTCAATATATCACTAATTATTTTATTTATAAATATGGTAAGATGCTTGTAACGTTTTAGACATTGTATGATCTGAACGAGTTCAGATCTGATCTAAAAGAGTTTAGATCAGAACTAAGAGTTAGTAAAATCTAAAGAGTTAGAGCCTTGTCTGAAATGGGACAAAGACCTAAGAATATATTAATAATGACATAGTTGCAATGGGTTGCAAATGGTGCTAAGAAATGTTGTTATGCAAATATGTTCTTAAATTTAATGTTCTTGATCTACCTTCACTAATGCAGGTCTGCTAGTGAAGATCTTAATATATATATATATAGATCAGTGTATGTCTATATCTAAATAGTCCAGATGGTTAGTCTTAGCAGACCATGAGTTTAGTGGAAACTCGTATAGAGATACAAGTATTCAGTAAGGACTGAATATTGAACAGACTCACAAAGATCTCCAATAGACATCCCATAAAGCTGTCAATGGAGGATCTTTCGAGTTGAGTAGTATTCGTGGTCCTTAGACCTGAGTGTCACGGTGGACTTGTGAGTGATCCATCATACTTTGGTTCCACACATGTCAGATACCTTTCATGGTCTGACCGCTGGGTGTCGCTGGGTATGGTCCGATGCTCATGGAGTCCAGTGTGTACAGATATGGGATCCATCAACTCAATTGGGTGAGTAAAATATCATGTAACTCTAAGATTGTATTTCAGAAAGTCTTATGGCCATAAGCAGAAATCCAAGAATTTCTTAGGAAAATAATATCGTAAAAGTGTTTACGGATATTATTTATTGAAATACAAATCTAGAGATAAGTTTATGGTTGAGCACATGGAGACTTGACGGTGTTGATCTATATCTCCGCTCTTCTAAGATATTTATGATGGAAGGATTATACAAATATGTTATAACCTCAACTTGTATGGTCTAATGCGCCGTTTTGTAATATCTGTAACATGTGTATGGGACATTGTTCACGGACGTGTGAAATAGTTTCATATGACAAATCGGGCATGGACCTAGAGAGTCTCACAATATGAAGTGTACTTGTTGTGCACTGGGGCGGCGAATTGGATTGAATAATTAATCCAACAATTTTCAGCAAAATGAAAAATGTTTCTAGGTTCCTTTTATTATTCACTTGTCAATAATTGAAGGTAAAACACATTATTGGTTTACAAGAGTTGTTAACCAATAAGAAATTTGACAAGTGACATAATCTTGCTCCATAAATTATTTACCATGTATTTACCTATTTACCTTGCTTGGTAAATACATATATGGTAAATGTAAATATTCAAAATAGTTTTGAATTATTAATATTTTATATATTAATCAAATTATTATTATTAATTGGAATAAGTGGCAAACACCATTTACTAATGGAGAATGCACTTGTTATTAATAATAAGGAAAGTTTACCACTTTGTAATTCTTAAATGATGCACTAAGGAAGTGGTAAAACCACTTAACATTGATTAAATGCCATTTACTCTCTAGAAATTGATTCAATTGGTTGAATCAAATTGGTGAGTGAAAAATATGATAGATTAATGTTTGTAATGGCAAATATGGTTAAGTGGTGGTGGAGCACTAAGAGAAATCATTCTTTGCACTTAAGAAAGAATTGAAAGAGTTCAATGTGTGAAAGATAGAGTGAAATTCGTTCTAGGAGAAAAGAGAGAGAATTGAGAGCTTTTCCTAAGTGTTTTTCTCAAAGTGTTGAGAGAAAATGCAAAGGTTTACCAAGTTACAACATATAGAGTTGTAAAGAACTATAGAAAACACCAAATTCTTCTCATCTCTTGGTAGTAATCATAAGGACAAATTGTTTTAAGTGTTAAAACAATCATTTGCTGGAAATTCAAGGCTGCCATTCTAGCTTCACAATCCCACCGGATTTAGTTGTGAACTAGAATTGTGCAAGGAAACACTTCAAGGTGAGCTCAACAAATTGAAGCTTGGAGTTCTTGAAGATTTGTAAAGCTACCTTCATATCCGGGTAGGTTATTTATTTGTTATTTATTTTATATCATGAATGAAATATATATATGAGATATATATATGTACTTGAATGATCAAACATGCTTGAATATGTTACATATTGTTTAATATGTATGAATACTTCCATTGCGTATTTAATTTTTAAAATTATACACATCATACACCATATCACACAACAATACCGTATGAGAGAAATAGTACAAGTGAGGTTTAAATTACACATATATAATGCTCAAGCCCGAAGGTAAAAGCTAAACCCTCACCCTGATCATCGGTGAGTCCTCTCACATGTATCAATACGCCACCACACAAATGTGATGACTCAATTTTCCTTTAGGTACCAATAGGATCCTCCTTACATACGGAACACATAACATATACCAATCCCGAAGGAAAGGCCACACATAAAGGCTCCATAAATCACATAAGATGCCTACTAAGTCAACAGTGAGTTCAAGCATCTTCAAAATACAAAATGTTTCTCATGGACATATTACACTTCAAAGCTTTCTTTGTTAAACACATTTCATTTTGAAAGCTCACTTTCAAAAACACATGTATGTCCATGCTCAATGTCAATGCTCACATTCATAAACATATGTCTTTCACATTTCATATCAAATACACTTTGGCATAACATAAACATATTCTTAACCCCATTTACAAAATCATACAAAATAATTATTATGTTTATTGTGATTTCAGTAAAAAGTCTAGTATACTTACCTCTTAGCACTTTCAGGTACAAGACTTAAATCTTCTTAACCTATCAATGGAGATTAATCATTTCATAAGCCTCACAATTCACACAAAATACTTTAAATAGCTTAAAAAATTATACACAATGCGTTTATCACATCAAATTGGTCTAAATACTTGATTTCTCAAAACCTGTTATTCTGAACACTTACACTTAAAATTTTTTTCTAATACATCAAATGATGTCCAATTACTCCAAAATCCGAATATATCATTCTTGACTCATATATCCTTCTTATATATGAATATTATATTAAAATTCCTACACAATCCATTCCATACACACCATCGAATCCAAACTACTAACCTGACAGGATCAAGATACTTACTGAATAGTATTCAATCTCCCAATTTTATAAAATCATATACTAACTCAAAAATTATAAAAATATAACATAATTACTCTTAACATATACCTAAATCCATGATAAATATTTCACTTCAAAATCACTGCCAAAAGTATTTTAAAACTATTTTATTTCATAAATTTAAAAATTTGTTAATCAAATACTGTAATAAGCTAATACTCTTTAGAAAATCATAACAATTTAACCACATTGATCTAACTTCTCAATTTTGATTATATCCTATTAGACATATAAACTTATCATATTACATAAATTAGTAATTTTTGAAGATCATTCAGTAGGCCAAAAATTATTTGCCACTGTATTATACTGTTCACACAGGAAATTTCTAGAATTTCAGGGTTATTTTGGTAAATTCACTATAAATTCAATTTCTTGAATTTTTAATCGATTTAAAGTCTCAGATAATTCTAAACATGTATAATTTAATATACTCAAAATTCAATACCAGAATCGAATCACAACAATTTATTAAATTTCTGGATCAAGAGACTATCAAATAGAAATTCTGCAGTTCATCATGATTTATCAAGCTCTCTATATAGATCATCATCAATTCTCACAATATCTTACGAAATACACATCAAATACTCAATTATATATATTTTCAAAAATCAAAAATTAAAGAAATTAACTTAATTAACACCAATAAATTGAGAAATAGTTGTGATATACCTCTTAAAATCCAAAATTTCAATTTCTTCTTCTTTTTCTTCTTCTTCTTCTCTTTCTCTCCCCTTTCTTTCTCTCTTTTCTCACTCTAAAAGGGATAGCTCGACCAAAATGAGAGAATTAGGGTTTCAAAAGTGTATTTTTATACTAAGAGGTTAATTTTTGATATTTACAAATTTGCACCTAAAACTTTCAAAGTATTACAATTTGGTCCCTAAAATAAATCTAAAGTCTTGCAAATAAACCCAATACTAATAGTATATCCTTAACCTATACAAACACTAATAATAATAATATATAAATCAAGTATCACCCACATATAAATAAAATACGTATATATATATATATATATATATATATATAAATATTTATTCTTACCGGTTGTGGATATTGGGTACTACAATAACCATAGAAAATAAATTTAGTTCATGGTGAGATAAAAATTTTTAGAGCTTATCAAGAAAAATATTATGAAAATCATAAAAAAAAAACTAGAAAGAATAAGAGATAAAGAGATAAAATTAATTTGCTGCAATCTTTAATATTTTAAGCTTTTTGATTCTCTAAAAGTTACTTTTTTTCTCTCTAAAGTTGTTTTCTCTTGTTCTCCTTCTTCCCCTCTCTTCTTGATCGTTGAAATATGATTTTAATTTTTTATTTATAGGTTTATATCTTTAAATTAAGACAAAACATCAAATATAAGTCAATTTAAATTTTTTTTCTTTATGTTGGCACTATTTATGCATTACTGTTCATGCGGCGCCATAACGCCAATTTTAGAGGATTCTAACTTAAGCACTGCAACGCTCATTTTTGGGTGTTGTGGCACTAGCACTGTAGCAAAAGTTATTGTAGCATATTTTATTATTTTGGCTTTATTTTCTTTAGATTTTCATCATTATATGTTATATTGACTCCAAATCTGTAAAATAACAATAAAGCATATAAAAAGTCTAATATTCTTATTTTAAACGAACAAATATTAAATTTAGAAGATAAAAATATTATATCTAATTAAGCTTATCAATGTACCTGCTTCCTTACATCGATGATTTATTTGATCAGTTATAGAGTGCAAAAGTGTTCTCAATGATTGTTCTACAATTGACGTATCATTAGCTGAAGATTATTCTCAAAGATTGTTCTAACAATAAAGCATATAAAAAATCTAATATTCTTATTTTAAATGAACAAATATTAAGTTTAAAAGATAAAAATATTATATCTAATTAAACCTATCAATATACCTGCTTCCTTACATCGATGATTTATTTGATTAGTTATAGGGTGCAAAAGCGTTCTCAAAGATTATTCTACAATCGACGTATCATTAGCTGAAGATTAGAGATCGTGATATATTTAAGACTACCTTAAAATTTTGATATTGGCATTATGAGTTTTTAATAATGTCATTTAATGCTCTAGTTGCATTAGACCTGCTTAGTTCCCTTATTCTGCTTTGCGTGAGTTATTTCACTGGATTAGACTAACTTTTTTCAGGTACAAGTTTGATGTAGTTTTCAGTATATATGTAATATACATTTATTCTTAATATTATGTTATGTTTATTCAGTTTTAGTACAGATTTTATGACAGTATATATTTTTAGTATAAGTTTATTGATTATTCAGTACACAGTTTTATGAATATTTTATATATCTAATTTGTACGTATAAATTACACATAGTATTACTTATTATTAAATTATTAGAAGCCATTATTTATAGTATGTATAAAGTATATAATATTTTTATATTATATCTAGCCACAGGCTCATTATTTTTCTTTTTTTATTAATTTTTTTAAATTATTGCAAAAATTTATATGACGTAATATAGTCTTTCACATTTAAAAGTTGGCTCAAACACAAATAGCTACTTTAATTATTATGCTTTATATATTTGTGTACACTTGTACACTTTCATTGAAGCACGTTACCTTATTATATTATATATGGTGAGTACAAAACATAATAGTATATAATTTTTTAAGACCTGTATCAATTTTCAAATAGAGTTCAAGTCAACTCCTGTTAATAATGATGCAATTTTTAATTTATATTTTAAATTTTAAATTAATGTATTAAATAATTGTTAAGTGATAAAAATAATATAATTTTAAAATTATTTATTATACCATTTAACTAATTAATAATTAACATAGTTTAAAATGAAAAAAATTCAGATACTCTTTGACAGGTATAACATTTTTTTGGGGTTAAATTTAATTTTTTACTGTTTAGATCGTAAGTCAAGTAAAAGTCAATGAATTTGGATTCATTCACTTGGATATGACCGATTTTGTTTGGAATTTGAACAGAACTTTCCGTCAACTTGCTCAAGAAGCATGTATATTAAAAGATAAACATACCGAATCTTTTCTTTTTACATAGACAAATCAAAATACTTTATTCGATAAAAAAGAAAAAGAAAATATTGACATCGACAACAAAGTCTACTTTATATAAAACTAGCCCAATGCAGAAGCGCCACGTGATATCACAGTAAACTCCCGAGGACAATGTGTAGTTTAATAATAATAATAAGAATAATGATATAATTCTCAGAGACTCATTCTCTCAATATCGTCTCTCCGTACGTCTAATCACGTTTGCTCTCAAAGTTTAATAATTTCGTTTTCTGGGTTTTGAAAGTTCATTATTTTGATTATTTGGGGTTTCCAAGTTCGCTGCTTCCACTTATTATCACTTTCTTGACGCGTATCTTCTGGGTAATATTCTTAAAAGAAACTTCTAGCTTTGTTGAATCTTTATTGCACTATTGGTACATTTTGGTTCTTGGTTTGTCTGCGAGTAGTTTGTTCTTGTGTGTCATTTTTGGTTCTTCTTGTTTTTGCGTCATTGTTGGCTTCGGGAGCAAACCAAAGAGATTTCAGGGGGAAAAAAGGAATTCTTGAATTTTTATTTTATTTTTTTGGGGATTATTTTCTTGTTTGTATTATGTTTGGTTTCTGAGAAAAGCAAAGAAATAAAGGGTAGCAAAAGAATTTGATAATATTTTTTTGTTGGGATTTTAATAGATTGTCTTTCTTAGTTGAGTCTGTTACATATACATAAAATGAAAACTTAATATCAAGAATTTAGATTTGCTTTCCTTAAACTTTGTTTGAAGCCACTTATCTTGTTTTCTTTTGTTGACGTGTGCTAAGTATTTCAATAACCTGTATTTCATAGTTTTTTCTCTTTTAGGGTTAAAAAATGACCCTTCCTTGATAGCTGGTTTGAATTGATTTAATCAAATGCAGACTGCAATGGTGATTCTTTGTTTTTGTTTTTCTTGCGTAGTTATCTTGTTTTACTTTTGTTGACTTGTGTAGCACGTAATCATTGATGGAACTAAGTTGCTCTTTGGATCGTGAGTTGGGCAAAAATTGTGAATCCCTTTGGTTCTTTTGAATCTCTCTTCCAACTCATAAGCAATCCGTAAACAAAACAAACTTCATACTTATTCTGTTTTAAAGGGCCTAGGGATTATTTAAAAAAAAAAGGGCCTAGGGATAGAAAAAGGAAGTTTTCGTGAGATCAGATTTGAACTGATTTCATTAACTGAAGATGTAATTTTTCTTTTTTTCTGCTTTTTTCTTGTGTTATTATTATTATTTTAAAGCTTGTTGGTCAGACAAGTGGGACTGATATATTGCATCATTTTATTTTTGTAAATGGGTTTTCGAAAAACATGAAACAGGTTATTTTTCAGTATACACCGTTGATCATCAATGCTTTGTAGGTTTTCTGGAGTCAAATTGAATGTACTTTCATTTTTAACTAGATGCTATATCGATTGATTGATGCCAGTCTTGTGTGATGGATGCGATCTTACAATCTGAAAAATGCTAGTAAATCTCTCACATAAGTCCAATTTTGTGTGATTATAGGTAATAATGGCGAACTTAGAGAATAACAACCTGAAAGAAAAAGCCACCGATGACAAGTTACATTTGGGTATTGAAGATCTTCTAACTCCGAAAAGAAACATTGAGGGCATTTCTGATGCAGTATGTTATAGTTGATTTTTGTTTTAGTTTCTTATTATTTTATTGTATTTGTTTTAATTTCATGAGATCAAAACACATGGAGAAGATTTACATGAAACCCGGCATATTATTAACCATGATTTTATTTTTATACATGATGCACTATCAAACATTCATCTAAACATAGTTAGGATGTGATATATGACTTGCACTTCGGAGAAAAAGAAAACTGATGCCTGTAATTTTTAGTGATTTTTCGATACTTTTCTAGGGGCCTGATTTTTGCAAGAATTCAGATCTATTGTTTCGTAACTTGAAGAAATGTAAACATAATTCAAAAGGTTTGCAATAGTATAATTGGCTGTCCCGCATGGTAATTACTCAAAACACTAGCTCATTTCCAATTTATTCTGATAAGCCTCTTTCATGATTCCTGATTTCAGCGTCCAGGTCTTGAGAAATATGCTAAGTTTCTCTATCACATAAAGCTGAAGGAGGACGTAGAATTAATCGATGTCATAAAGGAGCATGTTCTTCCTTTTCTCCCAGCGAAATCGCTCTGCAGGTTTAGAGCTGTTTCTAAAGAGTGGAATCAATGGATAAACAGTCCTTTTCTGGCTCACAAACAAACTACATACTTCAAAGACATCTCTGGTCTTCTTTGTCAATCTCCTGGCTCAGATCCCTCCTTCATCTCATTCAATCAGGAAGCTTACGGCTTTCCCAGCCCCTCCTTCAAATTCCTGCCTGAAAGTGTTAGAATCCGAACCACGTGCAATGGGCTGGTCTGCTGCCAAAGCCAACTTGAGGGGGATTTTGGAGACCGTGGCTATTACATTTGCAACCCTGTGACTATGGAATGGACATTACTTCCCCAGCCAAGCTTGATCCATGGACCTGTTACAGCAGTAGCACTTGCCTTTGAACCTGCTACACTCAATTATGCTGCAAGTTATGAGCTTGTTTGTGCTGTTCCTGTCACTTTAATTGATGTTTCAATTCTCTATTTTGAGATTTACTCTTCGAGGTCAAGCACTTGGAGGATTTCTGAGACAATATGCTGTGAGCCCGATGTTTTGAAACTGAGTAGTAACGGGTTCTACATGAAGAGTTTTATCTGGTGGAAGGCGATATCTGGTGCAGTTCTGGCTTTTGATTTGAAGGATGAGCAGTATCGAATTCTGACACTCCCTGCCAGCAGTGGAGAAGACGGTGCGTTAACGCAGATGCATGGGGAATTGTGTTACTTGCTTCCCCAAATACAAGATGGAGAATGCACAATCGGGTTATATGGGAACCTGGATATGAGCCTCAAGTATCTTATTCCACTTACAACTGAAATTGTTGGGGAAACATTTTCACATTGTCAGGTATTAACATGCATTAATGATGACACGTTGATCATTCTTCTCCCAAATAAGGTGATAGCTTATCATATGAAAGCAGAGCAGGTGGAATTGTTAAGCGAGGCGAGCGATGAGGGATTTGAAATTTGCCTGCCTTACATAAACAACCTTGTAGACGTGAAGAAGTAGCTTTCTTGCATGAGCCAGATTTGTCCCCGTTCCATCCCACTTACAAACTGAATGGACGATAATTGGTAGTTTGTTAGTGAAACTCAAACGGTGGTTTGAAGTTTAGGCCTAGTGTTCTTGAGATATTTAGGTTTATAAATATTCAATTTCAGAACTAGAGACCCGTAAGAGATTTTCAACTTTGATTACCTGTCCACATTCTTGTGTCTGTGAACTATAATTGAGATGCTTCTTCTTTTGTGTGGTACAATTGAAGTCATCTCTGATTGAATATTCTTTATATGATTATCTAGTGATAGCTTAAGACAGAGAATAATATCATTAATCTTTAAATAGTATCTCAAATATTTCATTCAAAATAATATGTCAAAATAATTATTAGATGACAAAATAGCGTAATAAATTATTTTAAAAATTATATTATTTCATTATCTAATTATTGTTTGATACATCAATTTAAAATAAAAAAAATTTAAATATCATTTAAAAATATAGCATTACTTTTTTTTGACAAATATTATGTGTTCTAATTTAAATTAAGATAAAATAATTGTTATGTGATTTTTATTATGGGAGTTAATTGGGTGATTTTGAATGTAATAGCGAAGCATATGTTGTAGCCTCGAATTACTCCCATTTTTCTGTTACATAACTAAAAAGCATCAGCAAACTGCATTCATGAAATAAAATGGTTTTATGATCACTGGCCATGAGCCACAACTCTCAACTTTTTTTAACAATGAACCTAATTCTTAGTGCCCCTTTTTTCCCATTTTTTTTTAACTTAAACTTTGGATATGATTTAATTTAGCATATTCAATTATTAATATTTTTGTTTGCCTTTAGGGTGTGGTTTGAGTGGTTGTTAATGTGTAATGCACTTGCAACCACTTAGTCCAAATAAAATTTGAAAGTAAGAGATTTAATATTTTAGTGAATGAAGTTCCTCGTTATAGCTTAAAACCTTTAAAAAAATCATTAATACTTTATTAAAAACTTTTAACTTTTTCATTGAATGTAAAACGTATAAATAATATAATTAATTTCTTTTTAAAAATTATTTTTACTTAATATGTTACATTTTTTTTATATAAAACTCATCTTTTTTTTTATTTCTTATCAAATACTCATCATATGAAAAAGTGCTCATTGTGTTGATGAATTTTACAATTAATATTAGTTTCAAAATAGTTAGAATTTCAAAAAAAAAAATTATAGGTCATAAAAAATTGCGGCGGTAAATTCATATTAATATTATTTTAATAATTGATTTGTATAATTAAATATTATTTTAATTGAGTATTTTTATTAATTTAATATTAAAATTTTTTAAGATATAACTATAAAAGATTAATTTTCAGCTGTTTTTATTTTAAAAATAAATAACTTAACACTTTATTTAAATATTAAGTAAAAAAAAATCGATCATCCAATAATTCAATTCTATTTAACATTCAACTTTATTCCGAATGTAATTATTAAAAAAAAAATACTACTTTAGTGGCATTTTGGGGAATTTGAATGAGATATTGATATTAAAAGTGGCTTTTTCTTTCTAAATATCTGGTCTCAGTCTCAGATTCTGAACCAAGAAACCTTAAAATCTGTTTGGAAACCAAGGCAATGATTAGTTTTGGATGATTGATCGTTGTTAGAAGGTGCACTGTTACAATGTCATATCCTTCCACAATTATCAAAATAAATGGATTTTTCAGTTTTCTTGATAGTTGGTTTTTTAAATAGATCAATAAGGGCCTAAAGAATAAATTGAGAATGCATGCAATTAAAGAGGAAAAAGAAACAAAGAAGTTTTAACTTTGTGGGCAATGGTAAATCTTACGAGGGTGGTGTTGTTACAAACGTAAAGCCAAGCGTTAATGGCGGTGGAGCATTCTATTTTTGTAAGGCGATAATTCTTGATCTTAGAGAAAAGAGGAGATTATAGGTTGTGAATAGACTGAATGCGACAAGGAAATGGTAAAACAATAACCAACTCAAATTGTTGGGGGAAAGACCCAAGTTTGAAAGTTTGAAATGGAGAAAAGAGAAGCCTGCTTTGTCGCAAGCCAGAGGGCAATGACATGTTTGCCTAACTATCTAGAATAGCAGTTTCACCAAAGACAAGTCTTTTCTCTCTCTTCCCCTTTTGAGAACCCTTCAATCTTTCATTCAAGGTACCCTCTTTTCTCCCATATAGAAGAAACGTGGTTGATTGAAATATTAATTAGCAGAAGATATTTGTATTATTAAGTCCCATGCACAAAGAGAAAACCAATGTGCAATGGAAAATGGATATATTATATTATATTAGCTGTTGTGTAATGTTGTTAATGGTGTTTATAGGAAGAACATATATTGTTTTGTTAATGTAATCAATCATTTAAATGCTTTTGAATCTTATGATCTATCTGTTCAGGGTCCTCAAATTTTGAGACTGGCAGTGCAGGGAAAGGTGGAGTTGCTTGGGTGGAAATAAAAGTTCTTTAGCTCATTATTACAATGGCTGAAGAAGCTAACGAGACTAATGCCGGTGGTTCTGAGAATGGTGACGGCACATCTCCTCCCCCGCCACCATCAAAGAATAATTCAACATCATCACCATCAAATAATTCTACAAGACCAGCCTCGTCGCCTCCACCGCCCTCTTCTCCACCACCCCCATCCTCGTCTCCGCCGCCTCCTCCTGCCTCCCCGCCGCCTGCCTCGTCGCCCCCGCCCAAATCTCCGCCACCCCCCCAATCGAACCAGACTTCATCATCATCAAACCCAACACCACTGTCCCCGCCAGCTGATCCACAAAACCCGTCGAATCAGAACGCAGCTCCTAAGTCCTCGCCGCCGCCGGCTACACAAAATTCTTCTCCTCGGCCGCCTTCATCATCTACTGCCAAAAGCACTCCCCCGCCCGTTTTCTCTCCGCCTCCGCCAGCAAAGAAAACCCCAACGTCTTCACAGCTATCGCCGCCGCGGCCAAAAGCAACATCTGAATCTTCAGGAAGTGATAGCAGTGATGATTACGTGACGTATACAATAATAGGAGTGGTTGGTGTAGGAGTTTTTCTGCTTGCTATGATCATCATTTGTGCTGTAAGAGGTAGTAAGAAGAAGAGACGTCGACCAGTGCAGTACTACCCAGATTCCGGCCAATTTAGAAAAGGTTCTTATATGCTAAACAACGTCCTTACTCCTACATATGCATTGCCATTTGATATATGTATATAATTTTGATCTGGTGACTAAAGTTCCGAATTATATGGTGAGTTAGCACACCTTAAATAATACTTAAATCTTAAATTAAATAGACAACGTTCAGTAGCAACTCTGCCCACTAAATAGTTTCTCTGGATATTACGTATATATCATGAAATGTTAATACTTGTTGCATTGCATTTGATCTTTCTCAGCACGTCCATTTCATGCAATGATGAATTTATCTGAGAAGAGAAAAAACTTGGATTGTCTTATAGGGAATTTTGCTGTTATTTTAACTTTGATACATGGCACATTTTCGTAGTTTCATATGTCGTTGTTGTTTTGTTGTTAGCAACATGGAGGCGTTTAGATGGCATTGGCTTACAATGGAAGAATTTATGTACCAATTTAAAAAATTTAGTTGATGATTATAAATTTTCTGTGTTTTACGATGCAGCTGGTGATCCATATTACAACAATGGACAGCCTCCATGGCACAGTCATCCGCAAGGAATGGATCACGGTGGCGGTATGCCCCCGCCACCAGGCAGTGGCTGGCAGATAGCTCCCCCGCCACCACCGCCGATGATGAGCAGTAGCGAGATGAGCTCTAATTTCTCTGGCCCTGCCCGTCCGCCCTTACCGCCTCCATCCCCCACTATTGCTCTTGGATTCAACAAAAGCAGCTTTACGTATGATGAGCTCGCAGCGGCCACAGGAGGGTTTGCCAAGTCCAATCTTTTGGGTCAAGGAGGGTTTGGTTATGTGCACAAGGGTGTGTTGCCTAATGGAAAGGAGGTTGCTGTTAAGAGCCTCAAGACAGGAAGTGGGCAAGGAGAGAGAGAATTTTCAGCTGAAGTTGAAATCATTAGTCGTGTGCATCATCGCCATCTTGTGACACTTGAAGGATGGTGCATTGCTGCCGGGCAGCGGATGCTGGTCTATGAATTTGTTCCTAATGGCACATTGGAATATCACTTACATGGTAACTTTCACTTCTTCTATGCTTGCGATGATTCATATATCCTAATTGATCAACCTACAATAACTTCTGGTGTCATGCCTTCAGCCTGAGATGAAGATTGTTGACATTAAAAAATTTCTAGCAAAATTGAGGCTGACATAGGTCCTGTATTTTCAACAATAGACCTCAAATGGAAATTTTCCATTACCGTGAAAGATAAAACGTAGAGTTTGTTGATGGAAGATAATGTGTTTTAAGGTCTTGTGTTTTCTGTGTCTCTTTAGGAAAAAGAGGAGACGAATTAAAAGTACAAAGTTATGAGAAGTTTATTAAGCTAAAGCTTGAATATATTTTTGGTTGCAGGAGAGGGTCGACCAGTCATGGATTTTCCTACCAGGATGCGTATTGCACTTGGATCTGCAAAAGGGCTTGCGTACCTTCATGAAGATTGTAAGACAATATCAGAGCCTCTCTCTCTCTCTCTGTCTCGCTCTTTTTGTTGCAATCTTATTATTATTTTTTTATTTCTGTATGCAGGCCATCCTCGGATTATCCATCGTGACATCAAAGCTGCTAATATTCTGATTGACAACAATTTTGAGGCCATGGTATACATTCTGGTTAATTGAAGAATGAGGATTTAGTATAACCTGACTATTACCTGCATATGTGCTATGTTGCTTGTATTAAGAACCTGTCAAACTAATATTTGATCGTGAGATAATGCGTCTCATACAGGTGGCTGACTTTGGATTGGCTAAGTTGTCTAATGATAACAACACTCATGTTTCTACGCGTGTCATGGGAACTTTTGGGTAAGTAAAGATTACGTAGAAATGTTCCACTGAAACAGGATTACTGTATTAGGAACAATGATTTAAGGAGCCATTCTGTCCCTCAAATCAGTCATCTGCAGTTTTTTTTCTTCTAATTAAGTTGAATGAAGCGACGAAAGAAATATTGCATACGGACTATTAGATGTGTATAACATGGTACTGAACACTATTAGACATTCAACGAGCGACATAATTAAAAAGGGCATAGCTAGGACATGAATCAGAGTAGGAAATTGATTATGTTAGCAACCGATACTAAGATAAAACAAGGTTGGCTAGCAGAAGTAAAGCACCTTGTATTTCAAATAGAGAAGACTTTGACACAAAACTACTAATTGGGGATCTGCTATTTTGCAAATGCAGGTATTTGGCTCCAGAATACGCGTCAAGTGGCAAATTAACTGAGAAATCTGATGTCTTCTCGTTTGGTGTCATGCTCTTGGAACTGATAACCGGAAGGAAACCTGTTGACCTCTGTATGATGGAAGATAGCTTAGTAGACTGGGTTAGTACTTCCTCTATACTCTTGACTATCTTGAACTACGAATTGAAATCATCCAAGTAAAATTTTTCATACTTGCCCAGCATTTCTCCTGTTCTAAACTTAAAATCCTTCTTGGGCATGCCGTTTACAGGCTAGACCAATTATGAATAGTGCATTGGAGGAGGGCAATTTTGAAGGGCTGGCTGATCCACGGTTGGAAAATAACTATGTACCTCATGAAATGGCTCGCTTGGTGGCCTGTGCTGCTGCTAGCGTTCGCCACTCTGCTAGAAAGCGCCCAAAAATGAGTCAGGTATGGAATGATTTCACCCGTCTATATATTATTATGGTTTGAGTTTACCTTGCCCTTTTATTTATGACGAGATTCTACAAAATTCTCTCAAGAGAGCATTCAAAGTTGTGTTCGTATCCCCCTTGAAAGTGGAAGGCTTTATGTAAAAGTTTGCATAAGATATACTGCTTGATTCACTATATAATTCATAATGATTAATGTTCATGGAAAGCAGATAGTGCGTGCATTGGAAGGAGATTCTTCCCTGGAAGACTTAAACGATGGTGCAAAGCCCGGCCAGAGCTCTGTCTTTAGCTCAAATCCAAGCACGGAATATAGTGCTAGTTCATATAATGCTGACATGAAGAAGTTCAGACAGCTAGCGTTGGGCAGCCAAGAATTTGCGAGCAGCGAGTTTGACGGATCAAGTGACTCCCGTGAGCTTAACACTTCTGGCAGGAAAACACAAGTTTTGGGCAGATAACTGAACTACAAGAATTGACAAGCTAGGAAATTGTTAACTGCGGCCATTTTGGTGATTACATACTCGGAAGAACCACGGTTGTTTTACATTACTAGGGGCCATTGTTTCTCATCATTCTGTTAATTTGGAACATGAGTTTATGTGTTGGATTGACTTGGGTGAAATTGAACTTGTGGGGTGCCCTTCAAATATCATGCGTATGTAAAATGTACATTGCGCCTATCTTTCATCGATCGAATTTTCATTGGCTTTAACTGTTAACTATACATTGTTCTTTGCATATAATATTAAAAGGTATTGTTGGATTAAAAAAATAATTTAATAAAATAAATTTGCGCAGAAGTTAAATTATTTTGTTTATAATTATATGTATAGAATTAAAAAATTATCTTAATTTTTTATTTGATACTTCTTGAATTGGATAGTTACAATTTTTTTTATTATTCTCAATTTTTAAACTTATACTTGTGAACATGTGAATTTTTCTTATCTTCAAATTCACACGTACATAAAGTAATGTGATGCTAGATTGAGAGGAGTATTATAATTCTACCCAAGGCAATGCGTGCTATAGATTGAGACGGATAATCTAATTCTACCCAAGGCAATGCGATGCTATAAAATTAGAGAAGTAATTTAATTCTCCTTTTTTATGTTAAATATGTAAAAGAATTATTGTTTTTATTATTTTATTACTCCCTACATCCCTATACAAACATACGTATGTATATATATGCGTGTGTATCTCCTTTGAGGATTTGGAGTTTTATTAGAATATGAAATTTAGAATTTAATTAAAATTTAAGTTAACAAATGATTATTAGATTTATAAACTTTTTAATTTCAACTTAAAATGTCTAATTCAAGTTATCTCATGACCTATCAGCTCTTATAAGTTAACCCAAGTTATTACATTAAAAGTTAAAAGTTGCACTCTAAATACCTATGTTAAACAAATAAAAGTACATTTTAATTTAAACTATTTTAATTAATTTAGGCTTGATTTTGGACCAACAATAACTATTTAACTAATAATTTAACTGATGTCCATAATTAAAATTAGACCATAAAAAAAAATATTTTCTCTTTAATTACCTATTTACTCTAAAGTCACTAAATATTTTAATGATCATTTTTTAATATATCTATATTTTTAAATAAATTTATAAATAAATATTATTATTCAATTAATAATCTATTAAATAAATTACAGTCACAGGTTCAAATGATCAAATACTACAAATAACTTATGTGAATATTATTAAGTAAATTCTATTTTGTAAAATATATATTCTTACGACCCATAAAATTATATCTCCAAGTTATCGAGATTTTGAACTACTTAAATGGATCCCAGTCCATGATAATTTTAAAAAATATAATATATGATAACTTAAAAGATACAATAAATAAATATAAATTCATTACTTATTCAAGATTAAAGTTAATCAAGCTTATTAATATTTTTGTGAATTAAGATAAATGACATTCAATTAACTATATCAAAAATCATAATAATCTCATTCAATAAATCATATACATTAATTTTTTTATTTGAAGTTTCTGCTTCAATGGTAAATTATTCATTATAAAAAGTAGAAAAGTTAGAGTCTTACGTAATAAAATGTCATGTTTATTAATGATTGTAAATAATTTTTAAATTATAAAAAACTTGTTATCTATATATTCTGTATTAACATTATATACCTAATATATAGATCACATACTTTATAAATAAATATAAATTCATTACTTATTCAATATTAAAGTTAATTAAACTTATTAAAATTTTTGTAAATTAAGATAAACGACATTCAATTAATTAGATCAAAAATCATAATAATCTCATTCAATAAATCGTATACATTAATTATTTTACTTAAAGTTTTTGCTTCAATAATAAATCATTTATTATAAAAAGTAGAAAAGTTAGAGTCTTACATAATGAAATGTCATGTTTATTAATAATTATAAACAATTTTTAATTTATAAAAAACTTGTTATTTATATATTATGTATTAACATTATATATTTAATATATAAATTACATGCTTTATAAATATAAGTTTATTAATATATACTCAAATATATATATACAAATAAATTTATTAATTAAAAATATTTATTACATATATTTTAAGGGTACAAAATAATATAAATATGCCTAATATCTTGACCACCAAAATTAAAATCATTACTATTTTTTAGCATCTTATAGTCTAAAACGAAGTGTATTAAGCTAATAGTCATGATGATGTCGTGAAAACCGGACAGAATACGTGAAAATCACAAATCTTTAAATCCAGACATATCGAGTTTAAATGAGACACGTGAAGGAAATGTTCTTTTCAAAATCAAATCGGTAAGCAAACTGAGGCAATAAATTTCCCCATATCTGCTTGCTCAAAGCAAACAAATAATTTTAAACTAGGATAAAAATCTAAAATACCTAAATAATAATAGAATTTGATCCAGGAAACGATTTGCTTTGTGACTAAGTAACGGGTTTGTTTGTTGAATTATTTCTCTTAACTAAGGTCCTTTTTGCATCATTTTGATGAAGTGCATATCCCTCAAAGTCAATAATGAACCCGTGCATCGTATTTATATTTGGTTGATGTATATGAATTTATTTGAAATTTTCACCTTTCCTTTTTTTTTTTTTTTTTACCCTTGGAGAAATTTTTTAAAATCTTTCAAATGATTCATAAGTTACATAACGTAACAATAAATAATGATTGCAATACATTTAAATTATTTTTGAAGCCTTGGTTAGATGTGTGAAGAATTACAAACTTTTAAACTATTTTAATTAGTATTTGAATGACTACCTAGAACTACTTATCATGAAATAAAGGGTACTAATCTTACTAATCTTAGTAGAAGTGTGAGAGTGAAAAAGATAAGAAGTTAATATACCCATACAAATAAAATAAATAAAGTATTTTTTATGTTGTACTTTTGAGTAATTAAAACAATTGGGACTTGTTTTTTTTTTTTAATGGATGTGCTCACCGGAGAGATTAATTATAAACATTGGATTATATTTTGAAGTCGTATAAGGGACTATTTAACTTTTAAACAATGCCATTAATTTGTCTTTTCTTACTCAAAATTATATTTTATCTCTTTTTTATTTTTTATTTTACTTATATTTATGTTGTTACATTTTTTTTATATCTTATATATAATATATTTATGATAATGTTCGGGTCTCATCTTACTCAAAATTATATTTTATATCTTTTTTTATTCCTTATTTTACTTATATTTATGTTGTTAATATTTTTTATATCTTATATATATAATATATTTATGATAATGTTGGGGTCTCTTCTTACTCAAAACTAGATTTTATCTATTTTTTTAATTTTTAATTTTATTTATATTTATGTTGCTAACATTTTTTATATCTTATATATAATATATTTATGTTACTAATATTGAGGCGGGAGAAGTTTAGTATTTAGGTATCCAATCTAAAAGACGAACGTGATAGGTAGAGTGACAATCATATATATAAACCCAAGTATTAACCTTTTTCTAACTAATATAGGACTATCAACTCACTTAATAATTTTTTCACGATTAAAACTTTTATCAATGAGATGACGATATCGACCATTTCATTTGATAATAAGTCTATTTACATATTGGCTATTAGGGTTTTTCTCTGATACCACTTGTTGGGGGGCCTTAGACTTATAAGGGAGAAGCTTAAATTTAAGTGTCAGACCCAAAAAATTGTCCTTGTAAGTGAATTGACAATTTTATTTATAAACTCAAATATTAACATTTTTTTAATTAATGTAGGACAACTAACTTACTCAATTATCCCCTACTCGAACAAAACTTTTGCTAGTGAGAAAGCAGCTCTTTTGTTAAACAGCGAGTCTATCCATATTATAGCTAAAAGAGTTTAACTCTAATACAATTTATTGTGAGACTTTAAATTTATACGAAAAAAATCTAGGATTCAATATCTAACTCAAAAAATTAACTTGGTAGGTGAAGTAATCATTCCGTCCTACTTATAAACTCAAATATTAATTATTTTTTAAATAATATGAGATAACTAACTCACTCAATAAATAATATATAATGTAAAATTTGAATTGAATAAATAATTACGTGTTCGTATAATTAGGTACATGGCTCTCTAATTTTAACTTTATAGTGTATTTATTTTAATGTTTTCAATTCTCTTAAAATTTTATTAATTCATCATATAATTTATAAATATTGTTCATGAGTCCTCCTAAGATAGGATTTGTGATGTTGTTGACTCGGTCTATATATAGCTAGTGATTTTTGTTTTATTTCTATTTGACTCGTCATAAATCTAGGATAATATTATGTAATATAAGCAAATAATTTTCTAAATTAATGTTTAATATGTTATATTTGGGTGTGTTATAAGTTGTTACTTTTTTTTATTGCACTATATAAGCTAGCTATTGACCCTTAGTAGTCTTTATTACAATAGCTCGATAATCTTTACGGGTAAATAATTTTTTGTTGTCGAATAGACTACTTTAAAAAGAGAGGATTGTGGTCATTCATTTTGTTTTTAAGTTTCTTAAATATAGTTTTATTAAACTTGGAGAGATTAAAAGTTATATTTGTTTAAAATATGTATGTACCTAATATATCTTGTAAATTAATTTGTTTGTTACGTGTGTTATTCTTGTATGGCGAAAATCTACTTTGTTTTGTAACTGGTTCAATTTTTTTTTTATTTTTCTCTTTATTGTCATTAATATTATAATAAATTACTACAACTGTTTTAATATTGAATTGAGTAAATATTATAAAGTATTTTAAACGTTACAAGTTCCAAAGATGAGTAATAATATTTTTTAAAATATTCGTTAATATAATTAATGATATGTTAATCACACTTGAAGGAGTATTGTCAATTATTTTTTTTGTTGATGAAATTGTTATGTTTAATTTCCATTATGAATGTGAATGTTCCTATTTGATTGAAAAGTTATAAGTGTTTGTTGCTATTTTTTTGTATAGATGATATTTTTATAATATTTTTACATATTACACAAGAGTCATCACATATATAGTTAAATCAAATATTTTATTTAGAATAAAATATTATCTCTATTAAGCTGCTTGCTAGATTATAGAATTTCATTTCGTCAAAGTTATTTTTGTAAAGATTGATGGTCGTGAATTAGTTACAGTACAATCTTGTATTTGTGTATCACATGAGATTAGATTACAGTAATTGAAATCATTTTTAAAAAATTATATAATTAATATACTAATATTAATTAAAATTAACTACTAAATATTTTGTAAATATACATATAATATTATCATAAAATATATATTTTATATCATTCTTAATTAAAAAAATTTGAATTGATTATGCATATTTAATTTCGTTAAATAAATATATCATATTACTTCTTAAATATTTTACCATAATTTTTAAATTATATTTATTATTTTAATAATAATGATAATTTATTTTTTTATAAATATTTTAGTTCATAATTTAAAAATATAACTTTGATTTATATAGATAATTTATTCCATTGGGAGACGTTAAATAAGTTATGTATAACTAGAATAAATGTTGTGTGGATGGGCTTTTCTATTGCTTTAAAAAAGTTTTTTTAATGATAAAGTTTTTTTAAAAAGTATTGATGATGTTTAATTGTAATTGGAGAAATATTTTAGATATTAAAATAATCTTTTGCATTTATTTATAAAAAATTTAATTTTTTTTAATATTTATATAATATCATATATATTTTAATTATTTTTTTTAATTTCATATTATACCTTTAATAAAAAGAAACTCTATTCTTCTAATATGTTTTTAATGTCTTATTATTTGCGGCTAATATATCTCTACAAGCTTGCCTATTTTTTTTTTTATTATTAGTAAGTACTATTTTATTTTATTTATTTTAATTTTAATTTTTATATTAAACACAATAATTTATTTGATTGCTATATATTAATTTTACTTGGATTCTTGTATTTAAAAAAATTAGATTTAAGAAAATAGAGAATAAATTTGAACTTATATTTGAATTTACCTAAAATTTAAATAAATAAATTTATTTGATATTTATTAAATATTATTTTTGATAATTTAATAATACATAAATTCTTTTAATAATGTGTAACTAAACAATTTAATACTTTTAATGATTTTTTAATTAACAACTAAATAATTAATATTTTTTTTAAAAACCTCGACTTCTAAAACCTTTGCTTCTAAAAACTTTACTTGAAAAAATTTTACTTCTAAAAATTTTATTTAAAAAAATCCAACAAAATGAGTCATAAAAAATGATGGGTCTTTTGCGGGGTCCAAAATATTTATCTAATAGTATTTTGAGTTGTGAGCTTGTTTAGTTAAGTTTCTTTACTAGTTGAAATATTTTTTTAATACTTTTAGTTCTTTTCTTCTTTTTTTTAATTATATTTGGTTACATTTGGTAATGAGTTTCTAGAGAATAAAAACACAACCAAACGAGTCATGAAAAGGATGGGTCTTAGGTCCAAAATATTTATTCAGTAGTATTTTAAGCCGTGAACTTGTTTGGTTGAACTTCTTTACTAACCGAAATAATTTTTGAATGCTTTTAATTCTTTTTATTTTTTTATGATATTTGATTGCATTTGGTAAAGATTTTTCAAAGAATACAAAAATTATTTTGTCTTTATTGGCAAAAACTCAAAATTTTAACTTTTAAAAGTATAACTTTTCAAGTTTTTTTTTTTAAATTATAATGTCAAATATACTCTAATATTATTTTCTTATATCCATAATACACCTTTAATAAAAATAACATTCTATTCAATTATATTTAACGTACTAATCAAAATTGTCATCGCTACAATATAGAATGTACTCTATAATAAATTTATTTATTATCACTAAATATGCTTTTCATTCAATTTTCTTATCAATGCAGTAAATTATTTGAGTTATTTGCAATTTATTGGTAATATTATTCATGAACTTTACCCCCTTAGTTTTATATTATGTGACTTTGAGTTAAACATATTATTTATTTTATTTTTTAAAGAAATTTAACTATTAGTACTAGTTTTTTATTTATCTATGTCCTCTTAGTTTTATATTATGTGACTTTGAGTTAAATATATTATTTAATATATTTTTCTTATAGAAATTTCACTATTAGTACTCATTTTTTATTTATTTATGTCCTTTTAGTTTGTCATTTTTATAATAATTACAAAAAAAATCTTTTTAAATTATACAATCAAACAATCTAATGTAAATTAAAAGATCTTTTTTAATTGATAATTAAATAGCCATCAATTGTTTTTGTCAAAAATTTTATATGTAAAAATTCAATTTAAAAAAAATTGATTGTAAAAGGTCTTAGTTTAAAAGCCAATGTGTTAAATTTTTATTTAAAATTATGTTCATACATGATTTTAAATTAGAGATCAACGAATAGTTAACACCGTAATCAAGTATGTAATAAACGGATGAAAATAAAAAGTTAAAAGGAAAAAGGGTACAAAATCACAAGGAGACAAATTTTTGGGTGTGAAACATAGAATTCTCAGCACTGCAATGCTAGAAATATAGTGTCGCAACGTTAATACGAGATCGCACAAATTCCACGGCATCTAATTTCAAAAAACTTTTGTTTTTAACTCGGATTACTTCTTCGAGTGGGATTTGAACTTCTACACGTATGAATTATTATTTCAACTAGAAATAAATTTTTTATGAACATTTTAAACATTATAAAATTCTTTTGTAACCCCTTTAAAATAATCAAACATCAAAGAAAAACTCTAAGAAAAAAAATAAAGAGCTAAAAAGCTTTAAACACTAATGTACAGAGAGAGAGAGTATCATAAAAGTGTCAGAGATTTGAGTGATAAAAAAACATTGATAGATTCTTAAGAACTCATCTATTGATTGCATTCCTTAATTATTTATTAAAAAAGATTTTTGTAATATGAGTTCTTATCAACTAATAAAAGAAAACAAGATCTCATGATTCACTATGAACGTAAGTAATTGTTATTGAACCACACAAGTTTCTTGTGTGACTATGTGATTGTTTATTTTTTTATCTTGATATTTTCTCATTTTTTATTACTTGTATTTGAAGTCTTTCACAAAAAATTAAAAAAAAATTAAAATACACACTAAAAACTCCAACATAACTAAATGAACCTAAAGCATTGAACTAAAAATAATTTATTCGTGACTTATCCCAATACCGAACACCCCATGAATATTAATAAGAATATTATTATATATATAGTTGAGATATAAAATTTATATTCAAATAATATGTCATGTGACTATCACTTATTAAATAGTTGTTAACTCTTTATTTTTTTTTAATATTACAATTATACAATATCAACTAATAATTAATGCATTAAATATTATATTATTTAAAATATAAATTTATATTCCAATTATATATTCTCAATTGTTGGAAAATTGGACACGTATGAAGAAGTATAAGACGTGTGAGACACGAAGGGGGAAGCAAAACGAGACTTAAAGACGTGAAGGAAGCAAGAAAACGCGGAAGGAGCTACAGGGCTGAGCGCTGCGGCGCCCAGGATAGTAACCCAGCGCTGAGCACGATTTTGGCTAGCGCAGCAGGTACCAGGGACGAGCGCTGCGGCGCTAGAAGCGTTAGAAGTTCGTTTTTCTTCGGGATTTCAAGTTTTGGAAAGTTTTGAACTTCCAAAACAAGTGGACTTTTACTCCAATAAGGAATAGGGTTAGTAGGCACGAAATACACTCTATATAAATACTTGTAAACTCTTGATTTCAGATTAAGCATTAAGAAAAACTCTAAGAGACGAGAAGAACTAGATAAACACTAAGTGCTTGTGTGCGCTAGAGTGAAACCGTTGTTTGGGTGATTATTGTTTGTGGTAGAGTAATGGTTCACTAAACGTTTAGGTCCTTTTGAGGGTTTTTCATTAAATTTTCATTGTAAAATTTTTAAGGAGTTATAATAAAAGAGGTTAAAATTTTTAAATCTACCGTGGACATAAATAATTAGTTGAATCATATAAAATTGTGTTGTACTCTTTTATTTTTATTTTAAATTTTTATTATTTTTTGCTGACAGATTATTTTACTATATAATAAAATTAAGACTCTAAATTAAATTTTAAATTTTTCACTTTAATATAATTAAAAAAAAAAAGCATCTCCTCTCGCAACACCAACCTTACTCAATTACTAGAGTGCCTAAAGACTGACACTGATACCACGAACGACAACGCATTAACTTTTATTTTCTGAATGAAAAGACAATATTAACGTAGTGTTCTCACAATTCGTAGTGCACCTAGTCTTGGCTACAAAACACACTAGCCAAACCCCCCAATTTCTTCTTTTAACTACAGATCCAGGCACTATATTTAGTTATTTACCGACCGGCCCGAACTCCCCAAACCCGATCCGTATCAACAAATATCCAATCGATGCCTTTTATATTATTCATAATCTGATCACCAAACCCTAGATTGTAACCAGAACCCGATCCTCTACGACAACATGGGAGACTACAACGATGCCTTCATGCGCAACCAAAACGCCGCCGTTCAGGCCCGTACCAAGGCCCAGAACCGCGCCAATGTCCTTCAGCTCAAGCTGGTTCGTTTTCTATTACGATTTGCTTTTGCTGCGTGATTTTTTTTCGATTTTCGAGAGTTATTTTGAATACTGTAAATTTTAAGCTTGGTATTATGTTTAGATATTTTACTTTGTTGTAATTAGTGGTTGTTTTGAAATCGGTCTCCTAAGTATTTTTCATTTTGCTTTTTTTCTTTTCTTTTCTGTTGTGATTATTTCCGGTAGTAGGTTACTAGGTTTAATTGGTTGTATAAAGAAGATCCTCTTTTTCAGAACAAGAAAATAATAGAGGTGAATGTTTGTAGAAATATTTACTGATTTTGATTTCATAACTGTTTGTTAAGTATTCCTTAGAAAGCTTTTGGCGATGCAAGAAAGCACTTTGAAATTGTTTGTTTTCTTGCTTGATTTGCTTTAGCAAGAAACATGAGATTGCAATTTGATAGCTCCCGGTACAAACACACAACTAACATAGGCTTTTATGGTATTGTTTGATATGTGTATCACATCACAATTAGGGGATAATGGATTTAACATTTTTGTCTAATTTGCTAATTGTGCAGATTGGGCAAAGCCACCCTACTGGCTTAACCACCAATCTTTTGAAGCTCTTTGAGCCTCGACCTCCGCTTGAGTATAAACCACCTCTGGAGAAAAGAAAATGCCCACCGCTAACAGGTCTTGTTAAACTTTTGGTGATTGGTATGTTTTTTATTTTGATGTGACTTGTTGATTTGTTTTAAGTTGTAGTTAATTTTTCTCTGTATCAGGGATGGCGCAGTTTGTCAGTAAGTTTGCTGAGCCTGGAAATCCCGAGTATGCTCCTCCTGTACAGGAGGCTGAGATTCCTGTAAGATGTTACCTTGCATTAAGTGCCTTATAATAAGCGTTCCTTTTTCCATTTTTATACACATTTTATCCATCACTTAATTGTGTGTGATGTGATGTCTGCTATTCTTCCTGCTTATATTTCTTGTTCTATATTCCATTTCTAATGTCAGTTTGAATGTTAATTCTCTTTTTTGAGAATGATACCTTTTAAGACTCTTCTCTACTTGTTATGTGAATATCCATTCAACTTGTTTAACAAAGTGTTGCAAGTAGATAACCTATTAACAGTTATTGAAAATATAATTGGTGATTAGATCTTCGTCTTTTCTAGTGTTTGGGATGGTATTATTCAAATTCAAACAATTTTACGCAGTTGGTAATCACAGGACATGAGAACGCAACAATTTGGTTCACAATTTTTTTTTGTAGACCTTTTAGTCTTTGCCACAAGGCTGTTATATTTACAGAGGTTCTTTAAAACAGCAACCTCTGAGTTCCCTTCTTTTATGATTGCCTTATTAAAGATCTGAAAAGTCTATAGAGATGGTCACATTGGATGGAAATCAGACAAAGTTGTAGATCTGATTTAGATAAGCAAGAAAAAACTTCAAGCATTTGTTATTTATATTGCTTTTCTTTTGGGAGCTGGGGTAATTATGGTTTAGGACTTAATTTTCTCTTTCCTGATTTAAAAATTTAACTTGGGAATGATATGATTTGATAATGTGATGACTAATGAATGAATCTGCACATTGATATTTCACTTCACTCTTGCAGATGCTGAATATTTCTTTCTTTTCTACTTTAATGTATTAGGTACATACATGCCTTTTGTCTTGTTATTTTGCAGTTGTTACTTTTTCCTGTGGTTGGACTTGAATTGAGGTCTATCTACAAGATAGTTTCTAAGATAGCAAACACATAAAAATTTCTAGTGAGTGGATACTATTTAATACATGAAAATTTTAGTTGACCGTGCAGGACCTGTACAGCTGTTTGGATATAGAAATATTCATCATGTGTGTGGCTCTTTTGTGTTGGCAAAGAAAATTTGGATATTATGTTCTTGATACAGTTTTGTTGATTCAGGCACAAAGGAGGGCTAGAATCCATAAGTTGCGACTAGAGAAGGGTGCAGAACAGGCTGCTGAAAGACTTAAGAACTGTAATGCCACCTTTCCTTTTATAAAAATGAGATGAATGTGGATTTGATGCTTTGTCTCAAAATTTTTTGCTTCTTTGATCAATTGCAGATGACCCTACTAATGACCCAAATATCTCAGGAGATCCGTACAAGACATTGTTTGTTGCTAGGCTTGTAAGTGATAATGTCCCACTTCTTGTCTGTCTTCATGTTTTAATAACTTTTGCATTGATGACTAATTAATGACTTGTCTGCTTGCAGAGTTATGAGACAACCGAGAGTAAACTCAAAAGGGAGCTTGAGTCTTATGGACCAATTAAACGGGTAGGTATTTTTGAGCATCCTAAGCGGGTTTGGTAAGAGGTTATATACCACTTTGTCCTTTCCATTTCTTTCAAGAACAATTTGAGATTCATAATTTTGGATTCGAGCTTTTGAAACTGTATACAAGATGTTATTATTTTCAATTTTCAGTATTTTGAAACAAAAATTAATTCGTTCCCGAACCATAAGTTTAGCTGTATAAATTTGTGTCCTGTTCATGCTTGTTTGGTTGGGTTCATGTGAACCAGTATAAAAGAAGATAAAAGTGCTGCTGTTGAATTAGTTTGATATCTACTCTGACTAAGTTGATTTAAAAATGGCTAAAAGTTGCAAGATTTTTGTGCCTGTCAAGTGTGTAGTTAGAGTTGCATAGGGTATCTTCTGTTCAGCGTCTATGTCAATTATGAAATAGAGAATATTGAGCATCTCTATGTTCCATATTATATCACTGGATGGTGGAGTGTGCAAGTTGGAAATAATGGCACAGGTATCCACTGACTGCCTCTTTGCCAGTAAAAGTGTACAGTTTTGTTTCATTGATCCTTTGACAATTTTTCTTTTGATATAGCTGGATTTAGAAATCATCATGGGACAAGGGTTTTCTTCATTTTTTTTTTTCCGAAGAAAAAGAAAGGTATTCTTCCAATTTTTAGGTATTTTCTTTTAGCATTAAGATTCATCGTATTAAGGTGACCCTGGTAAGGGGAGATTGATTACTCTTTTCCACCAATGGAATTCTTCTTCCCATTTCCTTACAAAACCAATACCAAAGAAGGTGCTTTATCCTGCACGGCAAAGCTGAGATTTTAAGTTGAGCAGAGCAGTGAAGCATTGTGCCTTTTGGCCTTTATTTCACTCTACAAAAGGAGACAACTGTCTGTTCTTTTTCCAGCCCTGGGTAAAATATGTTGGAAGTATTAGCATCTCTCTCTTTCATTTGAAGATATAGTACATGAATTACTTGCTACTAAATTTTACTTTTGGCTTTAAAGGCTATCAAAAACATATCAGCAGTTGAGAAGATGTCCTGGTATTTTCTGTGTTACCTATATTATCTATCACTGTTTTGTCATTTAAAAAACAATATCCCTGGTAAGGGGAGGATTAGTATGTTCCACAATTGGTAATTTTGCTACGATCAGTTAGTCTGCAACTCTTGCAATGGTGGTGATTCATCTCGCGATGGCAAGCCCTATGATAAAAAGGTGAGCACGGCTAAATGAGGCATTGTGCCTGTCTGCCGTGCCATTTAGGATTTTTTTTCCCTACCTTTTGTGTATAGTTGTCTAGCTACAGGAAGTATAGAGCATTAAGTTATAAAGTTTTTATTCTTCACAGATCTAATTTTCCTGTTAACTATGTTTCATATTTCTTCTTTTGCATTGAGCTTCTCAGGTTCAGTTGGTTACTGATAAAGAGACAAATAAACCCAAAGGCTATGCATTCATCGAATACATGCACACTCGGGATATGAAAGGTTTGCTCGAATATCCTGCATATGTTAGTTTTGAGCTGATTGAATTTAAATGTTTTTTAAGCATTTATGTACATCTCACAGCTGCATATAAACAAGCTGATGGGAGGAAGATTGATGGAAGAAGGGTGCTTGTAGATGTTGAGCGTGGTAGAACTGTCCCAAATTGGCGTCCTCGCAGGCTAGGTGGTGGACTTGGAACAACCAGGGTTGGAGGGGAAGAAGTTAATCAGAGGTATGCCGGAAGGTAATTAACCCAACTGCATCCCTGCATGTACCCATGTGCAATAAGTCTTCACATGCTGAAGCCTGGAGAAATTTTGAATATATGAGAGTTGTAAACATGCTGAAGCCATCAATAATTCTCTACCTGCTAAGCTTCAAGTCAAGCTTTATTATGTGAAGCCCAATCACTTCTAGCCTCTTTGTCCACTATCATTTTCTTTATAATGTGATTTCAAAATTTCTCTCTTGATGTTTTCTGAGTAATGGAGCATGTTATCTACAACTTGCCAGGGAGCAAGAGCATTCAAGAGGACCATCTCGGTCTGAGGAGCCGAGGATACGAGAGGATCGACATAGTGACAGGTACAGTTTTATATCATTCTGCATCCCTTATACTTGTTTCATTTAAGGTGGTATTGAATGTTTATGGCTAGTAAAAAACCTTTTTTATTTTGAGAGATAGATTGAGGTTCCTTTAGAACTTTATTTTAGCTCAGATCTTTTTATGTGGGTGCTTACATATCCCTGTTTTCTCTCCTTTTTCCCTTTTAAATGAAAAGTTACAAAAACAGTAGGAAGAATAATCATCTTTGGGCATGATTGACATTAAATAATGTTTCAGGGATAGGGAAAGATCCCGAGAAAGGGGAAGGGACACAGAGAGGGAACGGGAGAAGTCCCGTGAACGCTCCCATGACAGACCAAGGGATCGTGACCATAGAGATAATAGACACCATAGAGATCGTGATAGGACCAGAGACAAGGAGAGGGAGAAAGACCGAGGCCGTGACCGTGACCGAACACGCGATCGTGTTCGGGACCATGGTCGTGAGAGAGAAAGAGACCGTGATCGCAATCGCCCACGTGAAAGGGACAGGGACAGGAATTGCGAACTTGGTGACTCTGACCATGATCGAGGGTATTCCCGTGATAGGGAATCTGACTATGATCGCATTGAGTCGAAACATGAGCAGGACCGCCATGGTGAAAGGGACTATGATCCTACTGATCAGGAGGATGATCGTGGATGGTATGACCACCCTGACCACTATGAGCATCATCGCCAGGGTGACCATGACCGTTATAGTCAATACCATGACAATGATCATGACCAATACCACCACATGGAAGAGGAGGATTACCGTTATGACCATGCAACTTCTGAGTCACGTGAAAGGGAGAGAACTTGAGATCTGGATCCTGAATATTGACATTTGGGGGGTTTGCATTCACTGCAGTATGATAGTTGAGAAAGCTAGTTGACTGGAACCGCTTAACTTGTGACAGTTCAGTCTTTAATGGCTCTAGGAACTTAATCGTGTTGTTTTATGATCCTCGAAGTCTTGTGTCAGTCTTTTTAGTTTCTCTTGGCTTTAAATTGTTTGTTGGATCTATCAACTGTAGTAATCCTGTGAACTAATTGCTGCGAGTATGTATGCCTGTCGAATTGTGTTTTGTCCAAGGGATCTCCATTATGTGCTCTAGCCTCTAGAATTCTAGCAAACCTGTTTAATGTCATGGTTTGCTTATCTTCATTTTGGATGTTTGAAGTAGTGCGTTATGCTGTTTCGAACCCTGATGTTTTAGGGTCTTTGGTTTGATTTTTGAAGTAGAGCTTTTGATGGCAAGGGTTATTTGTCTTTTTCACCTTAATGTTTAATATGATGTAATTTAGTTTATTTAGATTTTTTGAGTTGTTTGTTTTTCAATTTAATAAAATTTTAAGTCATTTTTGGCTTAATTATTTTTTTAGAAAACAATGGTTTAATTAAAATGTGAGAATAATATTATTTATTTCTTTTTAGTTTAATTAAAATGTGAGAATGATATTGTTAACTTTTTAATAATATTCTTATTTAATATATTTATTACCTTTATAATTATATAAAATTAATTATTTTAAATTTTTATTGGATACTAATCATATAATATATGTACTTGTGTTAACATTAGTTCTGTTGTCATATAAATGAAAATAAATTAAAGCAAATAAGGAAGAAAATGAAATTCAGAGAGTGATATAATTTCTTTTATTATTCAAGCGGCCATTCATCCTTATAAAACAACTAGTATTTATTGTAAGAAAAGCAAGTTACATACAAAATGGTGGTTTGCCATTTGTTTAAGAAGCAAATAAGTGATTGCTATTGGGCACGCACACGAAATGCAAAGGTGGTGTAGTGAATAGGCAATTTCGTAATACTCCCCCTTTAAATATTCACTACTTCATAATAATTGTATTTTAATTTGCTAGAAAGAATCTAATAGGATAAAAACCAATACAAAATAAATACAATTTTTTGTGAATTATAAAATAATGTTCGATGTGCAATAGCCTTGTTAAAAACTTTTATCAATAAAATTTAGTTAAAAAAAAAATACAATATGTATACGTTCAAAATCATTGTAGAAGTTTTTCTTTTCACAAATTATGCTCTTCTGATCTAAAGCTCCTTCTCAAAATGACACATTGATTGATGTTTGCTGAGACGATACAAACTAATGTTATATACCATCTTTTTAAATGTACATGTAGATAAAGTTTTGTTAAATAAATTTACAAAATTATTGATAGTAAATTTGTTTAATATTAATTTTCTTGTTATCTTGGAGCTTATAAGTGTAAAAGAATTTTGATGACATATATTTGGTTCCACCCCCTTTGATGTATCATTATTTAACTTGAGTTATACAAAGAACATTATATTCATAGAGTTATTTGAGATTTGTTGAAAAGACAATTTATATATATATATATATTTAATGTAACAGATGACTGATCATAGCCATACACACTCTCTACTTATTACATATAATGTGAGAATTTATGCATGATTTAAGGAGGTGGCAATAATAGTCTATTTTATGAATTTCTAAGAGATTGTTGTGTCATTATTAGTAAAAATATGTCTTGTATGTGAACTTATTTTTTTGGGATCGGATAAATAACTTGCATCAGCATAACCAATAAACTTTGGATTTTGTGTTAACTTATTAGAATAATATAATCTTAAATCCTTTTCCACAAAGATAACAAAAATATATTTAATATTATTCCAATGTCTTTTGGTTAGTTCAAAATTGAACCTTGCCAATAAATTTATTGAGAATGCTACATCTAATTTAGTGTGTTGTGCTAAATACAATAAAGCGTTAATCTCATTTAGATAAGGTATTTCTAGATCAAGTACATGTTTGTCTCCCTCTTTAGGACGAAATAGATCTTTTTTAAGATCAATAGACCAAATAATCATTAGAGTACTTAATAAAAAACTTTATCCATATTAAAATATTTCAAAATTTTCTCAACATTATTTGTTTGATATATAAAGATTTTATTTGAATTGTGCTCAATTTGTAACTCAAAATAATATTTAATTTTTCTCAAATCTTTCATCTTAAATTAATTTTTTAAGTACTCATAAGTTTTCTAGAGCTTAGTTTTTCTAGAGTTTCAATTAGATTCACGTCATTAATATAAACTGTTATAATAACAAAGTTAAATTTTGATTTCTTAATGAAAACAGAATGATAAATGAAATTATTAATATATCCCTCTTTTAACAAGTACTTATTGAGATGATTATACCATGTGTGTCCAAATTACTTTAATCCATATAAATTTCTATAGTTTTATAGAATATAAATCACAATATAGTGATTAGAATACTTCAAGCATTTTAAATTCTTCAAAGTTTTTCATATAAATATCAGTGTCAAGTGACTCGTATAAGTAAATTATCACCACATTTATGAGATGCACGTCAAGTTTTTTATATACAACTAAATTGATTAAGAATTAAAATGTAATAACATCTATCACAAGAGAATAAGTCTTTGTGATAAGCCTTGGGTTGTAAATCTAGTTTTTTATATCTCACAATTTTATTTTTCTTATTATGTTTCCTTACAAAAACTTATTTGTATCCAACAAGTTTGACACTCTTTGGCGTTTGGTGCATAGGTCCAAATACTTCATATTTAACTAAAAAAATATTTATACTTGAATTATTTCTTTCTATTTTGACCAATCATACCTCAATTTGCATTCATCAACAGTAGTAGTTCAGAATCATCATTTATGATTTCAGTAGCTATTATAAATGAAAACATATCATTGATAATTATTTCTTTATTTCTAGCCTCTTCTAAGGCTTGAATAATTCTGATACTTGAGTCGTTTATTAAGCTTTCATTATTTTAGGATCATTACGTTATTCAAGAGCATTTTCAACCATAACTCGGGCATAATTTATGATAGGATCTTGATTCTATAATTTATTTTTTTTATGAAACAATAACTTTTAAACTAAATGGTCTATCATGCCTTTGACGTGTAATAAATACTTTTATAACTACCTTTTTAGTAGGTTGTTCTTCAAGAACAACTACTCGGGCTTGCACATGACTTGGTTACTTGGATACATCTTTAAATACATTAGGTAATTGATTTGTAATTTGTTGTAAATAAATTATCCTTTACATTTTATTTTTACTTTATATGGTGCAAGGATCTGAATAAGATATAAGGGTCACTTTTTAAGATAATTATTGTCTATTTTTTATAGGCATTTTTTTCACCCATAACAAAAGAATTCATCTTATCAAAATGACAATTTACAAAACACACAATAAGCGAATTACTTGACAATGGTAAAACCCATATAAATTCTCAAATACTATTGAAGTCCTATCTTAATACGTTGATGAGGTGCAATTAGAATTTATATAACACAACTAAAAGTACATATATAGGATATATCAAATTGATGACCAAGTACTAGTTATAATGAAGAATATTCATGATAAGTGGTTGGCTTTAGGTGTATTAACATGCAACATGCAAAATTGCATGACTCCATGCTGAAGTAGGTAATTGAGTACGTGGTAGAAAAGTTCTTGCAATCATCTAAAGTTTCTTAATAAATGATTCTTCCAATATATTCATTAGTATTATCAAGACGTAAAGTTTTGATTAGATAATCTATAAATTATGCACATAGTATGATAATTTGAAAGCAAGTTTACATGTAGATATAAACAAACATGTAACACAGTGCAGACATATCAATGACGATTATAAAGTAGATAAATGGTCTACTTGGTGGTAAATTCATTCGCAAATATTTCATTGAATTTTATAAAAAAAAAAATGATAGAGATTCAAAGCTAATTTTAGAAAGAGATGGTTTAATCACTATTTTACTTTGTAAATAAAAAGTGCAAATGCTCTTTGAAAAATTAATAAAGATAATGTAGGCAACCGAAGAGGTGAATTAGGTATTTAAAAATTAATCACTAATATAAATAATTTATACAATTATTAAAACATAAACAAATTTAATAATAAATAATTGTAATAAGTAATAGAGTAAACGATAGAGAGAATGACACCCAGATGTTTACATGGTTTTGTCGGCGGCGGAGGATCATAGGCACGTGGGTGTATGCATGTGCAATTATGTCTATTACTTAACGCAGCGAAAATGTATAAATTTTACAATAAATATAATATGTTAATCGCATTAATATATTTATAGAACAGAGAACTCACCAAACGTGTAACGTTATACACGTATTTTTTTTGGAGTCCGCATGGAGACCAACTCGTGTGCAGTTCTAGTCGCCAACATGGTGGGCTTGGTGAACTAGAACAACAGCTTGATATTCAGCCCGGGATTAACTCTTAATCTCAAAAATGGCCGGAAGTAAATTTACATCCTTTTCTTCAAAAAGATAAGAAATGGAGAGTTTGAAGCAATTCATAATTACTCTAAATGAAAACATAGAGGAAAATGAAACAATTTTATTTTTCCTATTTTTTTTCTTTTCTTCTTCTTTCTTTCTTCCTTCTCTTCTCCCTCCATTTCTTCTCTTCTCTTTCCTCTCGACCGTTTGGCCAAATCTCTTGCTTCTTCTCTCTTTCTTTTTCTTTATATATATATAATATAAATAATAATAATAATATATTATAATATATATTATATAATATAAAAGGGAGAGAGAGAGAATGATTATTTAACAATTAAATAATCATAGTGTGTCATGATCATTTTGCTCCTCATAAATAGTTACCAAGTTTACCCCTTAGTAGGTCCCACCAAATTTCACACTTGGATAAACTCAACTGAGTGTCCACAATACGCTACGTATCCTAATACAATTAGTAAATAACAATTATTAACTAATTATTGTATTTAACACTTAAATACAGACACGCACGCATTTCCTTGGTAATGCTGAATATTGCTGGATTAAATAATTTAATCCAACATGCTACCCCAGTGCACAACGAGTACACTCCATATTGCAGGACTCCCTAGGTACTATGCCTGATTCGTCAAATGAAACTATTCTATGAGTCCGTGAGCAATGCCTCACGCACACGTCACAGATGCACAAATCAGCGCATTGAACCATACAAGCTGAGGTTACAACGCATACGTATAGTCCTTCCGTTATGATATCCTAGATGTGCGGGGATATAGATTATCACATTCAAATCCCCAGTGCTCATCCATGTCTTATCTCCAGACTTGTATCTTAATGAATAATATGCGCAAACTCCTTTGCCATATTGTTCCACCCTATCGGAACTCTTTCTCGGGATAATTGCTTGTGGCCACAAGACTTTCTGAGATACAGTCTCGAAGCATATGAATATCAAACTCTATATGGCAACTGACGGATCCCATATATGTACGCACCGGACTCTATAAGCATCAGACCATACCCAGCGACACTCAGCGGTCACACCATGAAAGGTCTGTGATATGCATAGAACCAAAGTATGGTGGATCACTTACAAGCCCACCCTGGCACTCAGGTCAAAGGACACGTATACTACTCAACTCGAGAGGACCCTCCGTTGACTACTTACATTGGGTGTCTATCGGAGGCCCTCGTGAGTCTGTCCCATATCCAGTCCTAATTGAATACCCATATGTCAATACGAGCTCTAAGCTCACAGTCGGTCAGGAATGACCATTTATACCAGATAGATACGACATATGCTGATCTATATATAAAGTTATCCACCGATAGACCCTCATCGACAGAAATAGATTAGGGACAATTATTCGAAAACATACTTGCGTAACTTGCATTTTCTGGCACTCGATTGCAACTCTTGCAACTATGCAGTTACTAGTATATTCTCAGGTCTATGTCTCATTACAGACAAGGCTCAAACTCTTGGATCTGCTGAGTATTATAACCAGATAACACTTAACTATGCTAACATTTAACAATTATATGTCTCAGCGTGGCTAACTATGAGCCCTTATCTAAACTCTTTAAATCTGATCCGAACTCCTTCAGATTTACAATGTCTGTAACGTTACATGTATAATACCATATAATTGGGTATTAGAAATTTAATGGGAATGTACACTTGTATAAATACACAAGTATATGTACATTCAGGGATGACACGTAAGCACCGACCCTAACAGGTTTAATACTTCATACGGCCTACATCTACGCTCCAAGCAACTCACCTTAAGGATTCCACTAGTCTTCCTTTTATCAAGGCCAAGAATCAATACATTTGACTTCTAAGGTGCCAAGAAACCTTTACAATGAATTGATTTCTAAGGTACCAGTTAAACACTTATAATAAAAGAGTAACAACTCGCATCTCAAAGTGTTTCTTATAAACACTTGTCTTATAACAAAAGAGAGCAACTACTCTCTTCACAAAGTATTTCCCACAAACACTTAAATAAAATCAATACAAAAATTGATAAATAAAATAATTTAAACTCAAAAATGAGTAAATATGAAGGTGTAGAATAACGAATCTCTCAATTTCGATATATGACATTCTTTTTCTTCTTCTCTCTTCTTCTTGAGCTTTAAATGAGTGAGATATTTATAATGAGTGAAAATAATCATTGCTATAGTAACACTCTCGGTGCTACATTGTTGCTACAATGACTTTGACTGTTGCTATAATGAACCACAGTGACTTGACTATTATATAGTAATCCATCCGTTGTTACAGTGCCCACTATAGTGCTGCTGTCAAAGTTTTGTTCTTTTGCATTTTAGTCCATTTTTTGAAAATTTTAAAACTTTACACTTTGGCCCAACTTCAGTATGCTTGAATAATTTTGTCATAACTTTTCATAAATAACTCCAAATTTATTTTCGTAAAATTATTTGAAAACCTGACACAATTATCTTCTGGTTGTCATTAAGTTTGTGCATATTTTGTCTCATGCAGTACCAGTATAATTTCAAATGTGTCTTTCTGTTTTATTTGCTCTTAATTACCTCACTTATACATTTATTCTTTCAATGGCTAAACATGAAATTTGTTATCATTAAAATATCAATATGTATGACTAGAAAGTGAATAATCTCTCTATTTTTTATGATGATAAATACCTCATGTATTTTGATGACCTTAGTAGAGATTTTATAAAGAAACTTTTATATCATCAAAATACATCAAAATTCTCCCCCTTTTGATATTTGTCAAAAGGCCAAAAAATTATTCAGATATTTATCAAAAGTCTAATGTTCATATAATATTTTTCCCTTTAAAAATATTTTTTCAATGTGCATAATAACTTATAAAATCATCAAAATATTTTAATAAGCCTATATGGCTCAATCATAATCATTATAGCAATATTAATCAAATCAAAAATACATTTCTCCCTCTATAAAAAATAATTTTTTAATATGTATACAATTTTTTCAAAACATCATATCAAAATTTATCCATTGTTTTTAAATTGATGAATCATTAAGAATTTTTCTATGAGAACAAATTTAAGCTATGAAGAATTTATTCACAAGTTTTAGGTGCAAGCAAGAATATCATTCACAAACTATTTTCTTTTAATGCTTTGCTCCCCCTAAGTATAGCATACAAAAATCTCTCTTTTGGAAAATCAAAGATGTAATTATGTGCTTAAATTGATTAGAAATTATATAGCTACCCGTATAACAACCAAATGCATATTAAGCAATTTAAAACAATTTAAAATAAATTTCTCTCAAACATCATAAATATGCAAATATGACATGTATTAACTCAACATTTTTTTAAAAAAAATGTTTAATTAAACAGTGAATTATGCAAAATATTCCTAACGTGGATATTCTATTATTCTAATAATTTATAACTCATTAATGAAATTAAAGACATCAATAACTCATAGTATGCCCAAAAAAAGTTCACACAATATTAAGGTACCATCAAATATGATAATCCATCAACAAGGCAAAACTTATTACCAATTCAAATCATCTTTTTTTTTTATGTACCTACAAAAATAAATTCAAAATGCACATTTCAGTACCCAATATTTCTTGGGTCCTTGAAAGTTAGTAATGGTTTCTTTTGGGACCCAAGTTTATTTTACTCCAAATTTTTTGAAAGGACAATTATAAAATTTATGACCATTTTTATTACAATAATGACAAATTGAATTAGGTTCAATTTTAAATTTTAATTTTACAAAATAATTTTTTAAGTGTTTTTGCTTTAGAAATGGTTTATATCATATACCTCCTTTGTCAAACACACATTTTTTTAGAATTAGGTAATTTTTCAAAATTCTTTTGCCCATTTGTGAATTTTAGGATAATTTCTTGTAAATCAATGAGTTTCTTTTTAATGACTTCATTTTCTAAAACTATCTCATTAATTTTAGGGTTCTCATTTAACTCTTGAATGTATGCTTTAGATACTTCAAATTCATTTTCAAGATTTTCTTTTTCTCTTTTAAAAGAAATGGCTTTTTCTTCTAAGTAAAGATTTTCACTTTTTAGCACATTTTTCTAAGTTCTTCAACTTTATTTGAAAGATTAAAAAATTTCTTGCTAAGTGAAGTGTTTTTAGATGCAAGCTTAGTCATGGCATTGTGCATTTCTTAAAAAGCATCATACAATTTATTATAAGAGGGTTGTTCACATACCTCATTAAGATTTTTAAATTTGTCATTTTTTATGGTCATGAGTGCAAGATTTGAAATCTCATGCTCTTCTTCTTCTTCATCCCAAGTTGATGTCTTCTTTTTCTTTTTCTTCTTTGCTACACTTTTCTAATATAATACTTTTAATGCGTGCCAAATTGCATATGTAAAATTATAATGGTAAATTTTATTGAACATATTTTTTTTTAATGCACAAAATAAATAGTTTATGACTTTTACATTTAAAGAAGCATTTTTAAAATCTCTTTTATTCCACTCTTCTTCGAGTTTGGGATTAAGCTTGTCATTTTTATTCTTTTTCATAGGCACATGGGGACCATTTTGAACAATAATTCAAATATCATAATTAAAAGCTTGTAAATAAGTCTTCATCCTAATTTTTCAAGAATTATAATTGAACTCATTAAAAAATGGAGGTCTAGTGGTAGTTTTGCCCTCATACATGTTAGGTTCTCTAAGAGTTGTCAATGATCACTCTAAGACCGTTAAGTTCTTTTTTAGAGTACGAAGCTCTGGAACTAAATGAAAATTAATAAAGATAGGATAGGCAACCCAAAAGGATGGTGAATTGAGTATTTAAAAATTAATGCACTAATATAAATAATTTATACAATTATTAAAATATAAATAAATTTAATAATAAATAATTGCAATAAGTAATAGAGTAAAGGATAGAGAGAATGATACCCAGATGTTTACGTGGTTTAGTACTCCACACGGCCTACGTCCACACTCTAACTCCCCTTGAGAATTTCATTAGCTTGTCTTAAACTAAGGCAAAAAATTAATACACTTAACTTTCAAGGTGTTAAGAAACCTTTACAATAAATTAGTTTCTAAGGTATCAGTTAAACTCTTACAATAAAATAGTAACAACTTTCCTTTCAAAGTGTTTCTTATAAACACTTGACTTACAACAAAAGAGTAACCACTTTCTTCATAATTATAACAAAAGAGTAGTCACTCTCTTCATAAAGTGTTTTTCATAAACACTTGAATAAAATCAACACAAGAATTGATAAATAAAATAATTTAAACTCTAAAATGAGTAAATATAAAGATGTAGGATAATGAAGCTCTTAGTTTCGATAAATAACGTTTTTTTTTCCTCTTCTCTCTTTTTTTTGAGTTTTAAATGAGTGAGATATTTATAAGAAATAAAAATTAGCTGTTGCTATAGTAACTCTCCCAGTGCTACAGTGACTTTGACCGTTGTTACAGTGAATTATAGTGACTTGATTGTTATATAGTAATTCATTTATTGCTATGGTGCCCATTACAGTGCCATCGTCAAAGTTTTGATATTTTGCATTTTAGTCTATTTTTTGAAAAATTTAAAATTTTGCACTTTAGTCTAACTTTAGTACGCTTGAAATATTTTGCAATAACTTATTGTAAATAACTCCAAATTTACTTTCGTAAAATTTTTTGAAAACTTGACGCAATTATCTTCCAAATATCATCAAGTTTGTGCATATTTTGTGTCATGCAGTATCAGTATATTTTTAAATGTGCCCTCTATTTTATTTGCTACTAATTACCTCACTTATACAATGTCTAAACATGAGATTTATTATCATCAAAACATCAATATGCATGACTAGAAAGTCAACACTCTTGTTGGTTAGTAAAATCTTCAAATTCTTTAATGATGTCCATGAGAATTTTTAATAATCCTTTATGTCATTGTTGATCTAAAATGACCAAGTTGATTGTGCCAAAACATAAAAAGTTCTTGGAACTTTTAGCTTTTTGTTCACGGTTGCGTAACTCTCGAATACTCAAATTGTCATATAAACCATATGAGAAAGTATGAATAATATAAGCCATATAAGAAAGCATGAAGCTTTTTCAACGTTCGCTTCTGGCCAAATATTTTAGAAGTAATGTAAAGATATTCTACATTCTTCTCATTTGCAATCTCTATATGAAAACTATTATGGCAAATATTTTTGAAGCTAAGCATGGATCTTCTTAATCTGTGTGAATACAAAGCGTCATAGAAGTGTAATTTTGTATCATTTATTAATAAGATCATAACTCTTCTAAAACCTTCAGTTAAGTCTAGAGTTTGATGTAGAATTCACCTTCATTTCAACTAAAATAAAATTTGATAAATACTTATTATCTCGAAGAATTGCATGTGTTGTCGCATTATCTGTCAAACACATATTTCTTTGTCTTTTTTGAGAGCATGTAACTCATTAAATTTATATCTTTCATTAATATATATATATATATATATATATATATATATTAGATATCAAGATAACAATATATTTTTATTATAAAAACATGCGAAAAAGAATAATAATTAAAACTTAAAATTTTTTTGATTGTCGGGTGTCTCACTAAATGAGCGGAAAATAATTTTTGTGTAAGAACAAGTTTTACGACACACTTTGCTTTTATTTTTATACAAGTTTTTTGTTACTTTATTCTTGATTATATTTCCTTGCATTCTAAGAGTTTTTTTTAGAAAAATATTATTATTGATTTAAGATTACTCTTCAAATACTTCGTAGATAAGTAAATTGAGACTTTTTTTATTTATAATTAATCAATTTATACAATTCAGTCCAGGTACTGCCATGACGTGCTACTTGCTTCTTAATTGTTAACGTGCATTTCAATTGTTGTTATTGTGTCAATCTTTTAGCCATGTGTTGTTGTTGGTTAATGGACTTGTCAGTTATTAGACTTCAACTTATTATAGTTATGGTGTTAGACTTTGATTTTTGTTTTGGACTGTCGGTAATTGGTAATTGATTTAGTTATTTAAGTTGTTAATTAGTCATTCTTTATTAACAGTGGCTTATTGCAAAATAAAACTGTTTAAAAGATATAAAAATAATCAAAATTAATAGATTATTGGACTTCTATAAGTGATTGTATTGTTTTTTTAATTAAAAAAATAGGTTTAAGAGGCCCAAAAAATTTTGATTAAGCCGAAAAAATTACCCCTTAAAAGGCCCAAAATCAGCCGGCCGAAATCAATGAACAGAGTTTGCTCCTTCGTCGATTTAAATTTGACCAATTCGATTCAAAAACCAAAGCCAGTTTTTATTTTCTTTTTAAAATTTGATCGATTCAATTCAAAAAAAACAAATTTGAATCCAACTAAATTTATTTACGAATAATGATATATTTTTTTAATTGATATTTAAATAATTATTACGTGATAAAATAGTATAAATTTTAAAATTATTTATTATATTACTTTATTATTTAATAATTATTTAATATATTATTTAAAATTGTTAAAAAATTAAGTAGTGATGTAGGGTCGCAGTTAAAGCGAGATTAAAAAAATAATAAAAATAAAAATAAAATAAAATACAAGAGTTTAAATAGTTCGACTTTTGGTCTACATATATAAATGAAAATAAAAGAATTTTTTACTACTATAAATAGAGAATACAAGTATTGTAGTATTTTAACTTTACAATTCAAAATTTCAATACACTCAATTTTCTCAAATTACTCAAAAAAAATTCTCTTTAAAATAAAATAAAAAAATAAAATGTTAAACTCTCCCTTTTAATATATGAACAGTCTTAAATTATTATATAATTGGTATATAATGATAATTATTAACAATTCTCCAACCTAAAAATTTGATTGAGAATCAATCAAATTTAATATCGCAATAAAAAAATTCATTGGACTTTAGTTAAATATCAACTTTTAAATAAAAGTAGTTTGCATTAAAAGTAAAACTTTTTATTAAACGCAACTTTCTACTAAAAGTAAAACATTGGCATTCGCATTTCTTTTGTGTTGAGTCACTCACAATGAATAAAGTAGGCAGCTCTTCATAGACAACAAATTAGTTTTAAAAGGGAATCTTTGTTGGCCGTTGCCCTCTCGTTGAACTGAACTTTTAATTATTGTTCTCTATCAAATGAAATGTCATCTAAAATATGAAAATAATTTTATGATTTTGATGATGCTAATGGTGGCTTTAATGGACAATAGTCACCGGCGGCAAATTACGGCGATAGGACAACTGTGTCTGTGAGTGGTGGTTGGTTTTTACTCTTAATGAATTAAAACAACAATAAATTCATAATGTGATATTGAAAATATTAATAAATAATCACAAATTCGAAATGCAAGACCCATCCCCATCAATGGTTTTTTTTTTTAAAGTGTGAAGAGCATTTATCTTGCAAAATAATGGTCTCTTTCTAATTAAACTTTTTTGGCACCAAACATTATGCAAAAAGTTAAAAAATAAGAGAGTGCAGTTCATGCTACCAAATATGACCTCAAGGTGTGCTTGACTTCACGCATTGTACTATATTAATTCATAGGCTGCATAAAATGGAGTTGTCCTATATTTTGGAACAAAATGATGGAGGATTGTATTTTACACAAATTTAAAATAATATAGAATACTCATGGCGAAGGTAGGGTAGGGTTTAGAGTAAATTCGACAATCTTTTGTTTGTAACAATTTATTATAGTAAAATATTAAAAATTATTTACAAAAGGTGATTCTTATTATTAAAAGTTGAAGTGATATTGTTTTAATCTATTATAAAATTTTAATAAAATCTCTTTTAGCCTAATTTTCTAAATATATATTTGATGAAAGGCTTGAAAGCATAACTAAAAAAGTTTTTTGTAATATTCATATTTTTAAGAATAATTTAATAAGTTTGAAAGACCGTTTTGATCAACAAACACAATATCCACTTCTCTTTGGTATCACAACTCTTTTTTATTTTAAGCATAAATATATTATCTATTGATTTATCTAGGTTATATTACTATTTTTTTGTTTAGTGAATAAGTAAAAATTATCTTCTAATTTTGTTATTCTATTTTCTAATTTGTCTATATTAAATTTTTTATTATAATATTAGCTTGAGTTTGTTGTATATTATTACTTTTCTGTAAAGAATTGGTTAGTACTAAATCCTATGGGTGTAAGAGACTTTTCTGCTTCACTATAACTATAAAAACCTTTAAATAAGAGGTCTTGAAATCTATCAATTTGATAAGTCGAATAAATTTCAATTTTTCTTCCTTTAAAAATTACATAATAAGAAAATCTGTTCTTTTCTGCAAAAAAAAAAAAACTTAACGCATTTATGAATCTATAATACATTTTTTATTTTCTTAAAAAAAATCATTTTATTTTCTTTAAAAAAATCAAATACTATTTAATAAAGCTTTTTGTTCTTCACTAAGACTATACTTAATTTGTATTAAAGGGTCATTTTTTTTTTTGCTATTTTTTGTTTAAATAATTCTATTTTACTTTTAGGAAATACTATTATATTATGATTAAAATAATCTAATATTTTATTAATATGCGTGAATTTATTTTAACTATATACAAGAACATCATCAATATAGATTATGTAAAATTTTGAAAATAGCTTTAATACCCTTTCCATTCTTTCTTTAAATCCTTGTGGGACTTTTTTTTTTTCAAAAGGGATTATTAACCATTCAAAATGTCCTTCTAAACAACTAAAAGCTGTCTAAGGAATATATTACTTTTTCGCATAATGAGATAAATATCTATGTTAAGTTTTCTTATTAGATTCATTGCTTTTCATTAGTACTTTTGGTCCTAAAATTTCTTTAATACTTAAAGTTTTGCTTATTATCGATTTTTCTATATTTCTGATTCTATTAATTAGCTTGTCAAGTTCTCTATCTATATCATATTTAAAGAAAAAAAAACTTATTCACATATTAATAATAACACTTTTATTACGTGTTTAAATGATCCAGTGTAAAGGACATGCAGTGTTTTTCTTCACTAAAATGGAGGTCTCAAGTTCGATTCTCTTCTCTCTAAATAAATAATAATAATAATAAAAATAAAACTTGTATATCAAGAATGTAAAATAATGTAATAAAAATACAATTTGGTTCTAATAAAATATTATTGTCCTTATTTAAATATTAATATAAAATATTTCAAATTTAATACAAATTTTTTTTTCTATAATTGATAAAAATAATATTAAACCATTTAAATGAAAATATAATTTATTCAAATAATTATATAAAAAATTAAAAGTTCAAATCCTTTACAAATTTATTTCACTTTTTTGTTTTTTTTTTTGAATTAATACAAAATAAAATTCAATATTATAAATAAAATACAAAATTATTATAATAAAATATTATTATCTTTAATGAAAGAGTAATCATTCTTTTTTCTTCGCCAAAGTCATATTTTTTACGTATCTGCTAAATCATATAAGGATCTGCACCATTCAAATTTATTGGTATTGGTGGGCTTGATCAATACATTTATTAGGTTATCATCTATATAAATTTTTTTCATATCCACACTTCCATCTTCTACCACTTCTCGAACAAAGTGATATTGAACATCTATGTGCTTCGTTTTTGAATGAAAAGCTGGATTCCTTACAATGTGTAAGGCACTCTGACTGTCACAAAACAATTGAACTTTCTCTTGCTTATGCCTGAGCTCCTCCAGTAATCTTTGTATCCAAATTGCTTCTTTGCAAGCTTATGTAGTTGCCATGTATTCTGCTTCTGTAATAGATAATGCCACAACAGGTTGCAGTTTTGAAACCCAGTTTACAGCTCCTCCTACAAGTTTAAACACATAACCAATAGTGAATTTTCTTTTATCAAAGTCTCCTACAAAATCTGAATCCACATAGCCCTTAACAATAAAATCTGATTTTTCGTAACATAAAGCAACATCTGAGGTACCTTTTGTTGGAGTTGGTGCTCACGTGCCATTCCAATATTGTATGAATATTAATTGTTAATATTTATACAATAAACATTTCGAATAAAGATTGTTAATATCATATTAATATGGTAAAATGCTTGTAACATTACAGACATTGTTTGATCTGAAATAGTTCAGATCTGGTTTAAAGGAGTTTAGACCAGAACTAATAGTTATCAAAGCTGAGAGTTATAAATGCTAATAGTTAGCACTGTTAATAGTTATCAGTTTATAAGAGTCAGCGATGTCTAAAGAGTTAGAACTTTGTCTATAATGAGACAAAGACCTGAGAGTATACTTATAATGATATAGTTGCAAAGAGTTGCAATAGGTGCTAAGAAATATCATTATATAAGTGTGTCTCAAATATAATGTTCCTGATCTATGATCACCAATGCGGGTCTGTCAGTGAATTCACAATATATAGATTAGTGTATATCTATATCTGACTAGTTCAGATGGTTGTTCTTAGCTGACCATGAGCTTAGAGCTTGTATAGACATGCGGGTATCCAGTCAGGACTGGATACTGAACAGACTTAAGAGGATCCCAATAGATATCCTATGAAACCGTCAAAGGAAGGTCCTCTCGAGTTGAGTGGTAATCGTGGTCCTTTGACCTGAGCGCCACGGTGGTCTTGTGAGTGATCCATCATGCTTTGGTTCCACATATGTCAGAGACCTTTCATGGTCTGACCGCTATGTGTCGCTGGGTATGGTCCGATGCTCGTGGAGTTCGGTGTGCGTAGATACGGGATCCATCAGCTTACGTAGGTAAGTTGTATATCCGATGCTCCGAGATTGTATTTCATAAAGTCTTGTGGCCACAAGCATAAACTCAGGAAAAGAGTTTCCCACAGGGTTAAACAATATAGCAAAAATGTTTGCGTATATTGTTTATCGAGATACGAATCTGGAGATAAGATTATTGGATGAGCAAATGGGGATTTGATGGTGCTGATCTATATCCCCGCACATCCAGGGTATAAATGATGGAAGGATTATATGTATACGTTATGACCTCAACTTGTATGGTCTGACACGCTGATTTGTAATATTCGTAACGTGTGCGTGGGGCATCGATTACGGATTAATGGAATAGTTCCATTTGACAAATCGGGTGTAGACCTAGAGAGTCCCAATATGAAATGTACTCTTTGAGCACTTGGGCAGTGTACCGTATTGAATTGTTCAATACAGTATAATTTAGCAATTACTAAGGTTACGTTAACTAAAGTATATGGTTAAATGGTGGGACCCACTTTAGGTTAACTTGGTAACCGAGTAAGGATATAAAAGTAATTTCACTTTATGATTATTTAATTGTTAAATAATTAAAATAAATATTTATTTGTTTAATTGTTAAATAAATGATTTAACTTAACTAAGGTTAAAAGTTAACCATAAGGTTAAGTTAGTTAACTTTACTTAATGGTTAAGTAAAGGTTAACCTAACCATGGTTAAGTTAGTTAACTATGGTTAAATTAATTAAATATTTATTAACTTAAAGGTTAAGTTAAAGTAATCTAACTATGGTTAAATGTTAACTAAGGTTAGGTTAAGCCAAATGAAATGCAAATGAAATTCAAATTAGTTTGAAATTTATGCATTAGTATATAAAGTGAAATGAAATTGAAAATCATTCATCTTTTGAAATTGTTTTTAGTTTATAGGTTTTGCATTTTTGAGAGCCATTACAATTTGAGAAATTGGAATTCTTTGTTTTGTGTTTTAAGTGTTAGAACAACAAAACAAATTGAATTAATGGTTACTAAATGTAATAACTAAAAACAAGATTTGTTTTATTTATTCAAGAGTTGAATAAAAGGAAAAACAAATTTGATTAAGTTAAATTGTTTAACTTTGAAAAATGTTTAAGAGTTAAACACATATGCTGGATTAAGATGCTGCCATTCTAGACAATCAAACCCACCCTTGTTGATTGCTAGAATTGATCAAAGATTCATTTCATGGTGGACTTCAAAGAAAATTAATCCAAAGGCTTCATTGGTGATATTTCTCAATTTCGAATTTTAATTTAATCAAATGTTATTTTCTGTGTTCATTATATTTAATCTTCCGCTGTGCACATGTATGTATGAGATATGTATATTGTTTGTATGATGAACACAACCCACATGCAAGAACCCTAAGTTTTATTTGTACTACACCACCCCCCAAATATAACCCAACACCTTTAATGTATCTAAGGATCCTTCTGACAAAACCTCAATGTTCTTTATCAGGATTCGTCATGTATCTACTAACTGCTCCTACTGCTTGTGCAATGTCTGGTCTGGTACAAATTATGGCGAACATTAAACTTCCCACTGCTGATGCATACGGTACTCAAGACATCTCATTCCTCTCTGCTTCTTTGTTAGGACACATCTTAGAGGATAATTTGAAATTAACAGGGAGTGAGGTACTAATTGGCTTACAATCTTGCATGTTAAAGCGCTACAAATTTTTTTTAATTAGTTCTTCTGAAAAAGCCAAATCTTCCTGTTATTTCTGTCTCGGTGAATTTGCATCCCTAGAATCTTGTTTGCTGGTCCCAAGTCCTTCATATCAAATTTTCTAGCCAACTATGCCTTCAATTCTTGGACTTGATCTTTGTTGGGGCCTACACCAACATGTTATCCACGTACAACAGTAAAATAATAAAATTATTATTATCTTCAAACCTTTGTAGTATGTACAATGGTCTAAACTAAGTCTGTTGTATCCAAGGCTGATGATATAGGAATCAAATCTCTTGTACCAATATCTCGGCGCTGTTTGAGACCGTACAGAGATTTGTTCAACCTGTAAATCAAGTTCTCTTTTCCTTCTTCTTTGAAACCTTCTGGTTGGAGCATATAAATTTATTCTTCAAGTTCTCCATGAAGAAAAACTGTCTTCACATCTAGTTGTAAGTCAAATATAGCACATATTGCCAGAACTATTCTGACTATCGTGAGTCAAACCATAGGGGATATCTCATTAAAGTCAATACATTCTTTCTGAGCATAACCTTTCACCACAAATCTCACACGATACCACTCTACTTGGTTATTGTCATCCCGTTTGATCTTATAGATCCATTTATTACCAATGGCTTTTCTTCCACGTGGTAGTGCAACCAACTCCCATGTTTTGTTCTTATATAAGGCTTCAATTTCTTCTTGCATTGTATTCATCCATAAAGAACACATCTTGACTTTTATAAGCCTCCTGAAAAGTTGTTGCCTCTCCATCCTCAGTTAGAAAGCAATATGCAACATGAGCCTCCATGACATACTCCGAGTGCCATATTGGTGGTCGTCTCTCACGAGTTGATCGACGATCATCTGTAGACTCAGACTTTACTGATTCTTGTTCTTCGTGCTCTGGTGCTACTTCAGAAGAATCTAAATCTTCTTATACTTGATTGTTTTCCATTTGTATCGTTGTAGTCTCTGGACTTTCCTTCACTGTGCTATTATCTTCATCATTCCTTTTTAATTTATCTTTTGCAAATATCACATCTCTGTTGATGACGACCTTGTGGGTAGTGGGATCCCACAGGTGATACCCCTTGACTCCATCAACATATCCCAAGAAAATGTATTTTCTAGATTTTAGATTCAATTTCGTTGTTTCTTGGGGATTGTACATCACGTACACAGGACTTCCAAATGTATGAAGGCGAGAATAATCAACTGGTTTTTCAATCCACATCTCCATCGGTGTCTTTAACTCGATTGCTGTTAATGGTGACCGATTTACCACATAACAGACGGTTTTGACTGCTTCTGCCCAAAATGTTTTGACTAAACCTGCAGTTCTCAGCATAGCTCTTGTTCTCTCCAATAAAGTTCTGTTCATCCACTATGCTACTCCATTCTGTTGAGGGGTGTAAGCTATGCTGAATTACCGCTTGATGCCTTCCTGTTGACAGAATGCAATAAAATCATCACCAGTATATTCTCTTCTATTATCTGTCCTTAAATACTTGATCTTCTTTTCTGATTCAAGTTCTACACGCGCTCTGAATATTCTAAAAGCTTCAAACACACATGACTTCCTCTTGATTGGATACACCTAACATCTCTTAGAGTAATCATTCATGAATGATACAAAATATCTCGCTCCCCCTAAAGACATCATCGGTGCTTGCCAAATATCAAAGTGGATCAATTCTATAATTTCTTTACTTCTAGAACTGGATGTGTTAAACTTTAATCTGTGCTACTTACTTGTGACATAGTACTCACAGAAAGGTAAATGAGCCGATTTGAGCCTAAGAAGCAAATTTTGATCAGAGAGAATCTTTAAATCTCGTTCTAACATATGACCCAATTTATGATGCCACATTATCGTTGACTCTTTTGTTGAACTAGTTGATACAATAGATGCATCTCCTTCCTGCAGTATTTCTCGATTAAGCATGTACAAATTTGCAACAATCTTTTCTGCCTTTATTACTACAAGCGCGTCTTTGAGAATTTTTATGGTCATATTTTCAATTTGGGTCTTATACCCAGTGTAATCTAATTGTCCCAATGACAAAAGATTCCTCTTGAGTCCTTTTACATGTCACACCTCTTAGATAATACGAATAGTACCATCATACATCTTCATCTTGATGAATCCTATTCCAGCGATTTCTAAAGCATGATCGTTCTCCATATATACAGATCCTTCAGATGTAGGTTCATATTGATAGAATCCTTCTCTTTTAGAGGTCATGTACTATGTAACTCCAGAATCCATGAGCCATACATTAGAAAATCATTTTCTACTTTCAACAACTGTTGCTACCTCACTGTATATAGTTTCACCATCATCTGAGGTGCTTACAATATTCCCTTAAAGTTTGTCCTCTGCACTTTTCTTCAATCCCCAGCAATCCTTCTTCAGATGGCCTTTCTTGCCACAATGATAGCACTTGACGCTATTTTTACTTCTGGATTTTGGTCTACCATGATTTTGACTCCCACTGGGGTTACGTTCTGTTGATCTACCTCTCATCATTATCAAAGCTTCTGCTTGCTGCGAACATTTTTGTTTATCTTCTTTATTTTTTCGTCTTCGTTCTTATCCCAGTACAATAATTGTAACATCATTGAAGACTAAGAAGTTCGTTATGATGTTATTTGTCAAGTTGATGATGAGTTGATCATACAAATCAGGTAGGCTTTGAAGTAAAATCTCTGCACGTTCACCTGCCTCTATTTTATGCCCCAAGGAAGTGAGTTGGGAAAATATAGTAGTTAATGTGTTGATGTGCTCTGTCACTGAAGTGGATTCTTCCATTCGAAGGGTGTACAATCTCCTTTTTAAGAAGATCTTGTTGTGCAAAGATTTGGCCTCATACAATTTTATAAGATTATCTCAGATCTCTTTTATTGTCTTTTTTTTCGCCACACTGGATAACACATTATCAGCAAGTGCTAGATGCAGATCAGTAACTACATTACTATCAATTTCATTCCACTTGATATCATCAGTGATACTAGCGAGCCTTTCATCAATTACTTCTATGCACTTATTTTTTTCTTAAAATCGCATTTATTTTCATTTTTCACAATGTAAAATTACCTCTATTGAACTTTTCAACTTTGTATTTTATCGTCATTGCTTTTTAACCACAGGCTGCTTTCTGCTAGGATCGGCTCTCACTGTTTTGCGTAAATAGTAACCATGCGTATGAACAGTACCTGTATACGTGAACAGTAATTATAAATGTGAATAGTAATTGTATATGTGAATAGTGACCTCCTTCAACTAGAAGCTCTAATACCACTGTTAGGAAATTAAAGGGTGATCCAGGGTCGCAGTTAAAGCGGGATAAAGAAAAATAATGAAAATAAATATAAGACAAAACAAAAGAGTTTACGTGGTTCGGCTTTTGGCCTACATCCACGGGCGAAGACAGAAGAATCTTTTACTACTATAAATGGAGAATACAAGTATTGTAGTATTTTAGCCTTACAACCTAAAACATAATACACTCAATTCTCTCAAATTATTAAAAAAACTCTCTATAAAATTAAATAAAAAAATGAATTGCTAAACTCTCCCTTTTAGCATATGGATAATCTTAAAAAGGCTGTCCACCATTGTAATATTACTGGCATCGCGTGCCAACAAATTATTATGTAGCTGCATGGTGCTAGCTACTAACAAAAATAAAAAAATTTAAAATACTATTTAAAAAATCTAACATTATTTATTTGCCCATGCCAAGTGAATCAAGATGTTTGACACTTAACAACGTGATTAACGTCTAATGTTAGTTAATTCGATTCACAAAAAGAAACGAGATAAGGCTCAAACATGAGTAAAGTATAATCAAAACCCTCAGTTTCTCTAACAGTAGAATCCAAATCCTTATTTTTTCAAATCAGAGACGTCATGATAATTTGAAGAATCAGCTCGGTAATTTTGGGGGACATGTCCCAAAATAGCCTATTTTTGAAATAAATATACTTTTATAGCTAATAAGTTAAAACTTAAATTTTATTAATCACAAAAAAAGGTTTTGAGACTACATTACTCTCAAACTCTCTCACCACTTTCAAACTACCATTTTTTTTATAAATTACTCAAATTTTATCTTCAAAAGTAATAGATCAAATATTTGTGTTGTGATTTTAGATGATTTGAAGTCTAAAAATAATATTTGAAAGGTAAAATTTAAAGAAATGTACATTTTTAACTTATTTCTTTTTTATATTGGTATTTTTGTAAGAAATAAAAAAATAGTAGATTTTGATAGTATGAGTTGAAAATAAGTAGATTTGGTTGAAAACAGTCATGAACGGTTGTTAAAAGTTAAAAAATGGTAAAAAAATATTGAATCTGGTAAAAAAATGATGAGGAAACCAGAAATCTTCGTGCTGCGCGTACGAGGCGTGGGGGAGAGCCTCGCAGATGGCCTTGTGCCACGAGGCCACCACGCAACCCTATTCCGCGCTTCGCATGAGAGTACGCTGGACAAGGTCGCACGCAAAGCCGCGTGCGTGCGGCTCCTACTCACACACGAGGCGAGTAATGTTATTTTCCACCTAACACGCACCTCACAAATTTTTAGAATTTATTTTTTTTAATTAAATAAATGTTATTTTAATAAATTTTCTTTTGTTACAGATGATATAGAGTATGAGTCAATTTATGTACTCTTTGGAGTAAGATGATAGAGCTCTAATGATAGGGACAAGAAATATACTGAATTTGGTAACTTAGGTATTGTGATTCCAAAAAATGTCAATTATGAAGAGCTATTAAATAATGTGTGTTTTGCACTATGAGTTGATAATGCAAAGCATAGGGTATCAATGAAATTTTCTCTAGATACACAGATGTATAATAATGACTGTTTATGGAATTTAAATAATTATTATCAATTTTTTAAAAAAATTTAAATATTACTAATTATTTTTCAACAAATTAAATAGTTATTATTTTTGGAATTTTAATTATTTATTTCAAAATTTATAAAATATTAATATTTTTTTAATTAATAATTAAATTTTAAAAAATTATATAATATTGTGTCTGTGACTCGACGCGAGAGGCTCCGCATGCCATGAGTCGCATATATATACCATGCGACTCGTGCACGTGCAGCACATGCGCGAATCACATGTATATATATATATATATATATATATATATATATATGTGTGTGTGTGTGTGTGTGTGTGTGTGTGTGTGTGTGTTTAGGCTTGCGACTCGCGCACGTGCTACGGGTCGCAAGTCGTAGATGTGCGTGCGTCTCACTTGAGTGTCCTGAGTGAGATGTTCACGCGTGGCGGAGTTACCGTTCTCCGCCATCATCCCAGACTATTTTCGCCAAATTTTTCACTTTGTTTTTCAATGTTTCATCTAATTTAAGTTACATCTACACATTTCTAATCTATTTCACTTAAAATTTACTCATTTTTATCTATTTTTAACAAAAATATTACATAAATAAAAAAAAATAGAAAAACTTACTAATTTGAGGCCTTCTTTATTTTTCACCAATAAAATTAATGTTTTAACTTTTAATCTTCACAATATCGTAAAGAACAAGTGATTTACTTGCTTTTAGGTTAATTGATTGAATTTGTTTTTGAAACATGTTTAAACATGGAGAGAAAATGCCAAAAGTAATAATGTTCGAAAATTTTAAATTTGTCTAATAAACATAGAAAAAATAAAAGATGATTAAAATAAATTTGTAATAAAATAACGAGGCTATTTTAGGACATTTTTCGTAATTTTATCACCACATTTTACTTCAAATTCAAAATCATAATGACTGAATAACATACTACCTCGATCTCTCAACAGGCGCCCTATGTTTAACTGAGTTCTATCACCTCAGCACCAACCTAGATCTCAGCAGTTGAATATAATTTATAACAACAATGACAAAATCAGAAACCAAAATCAAAATCATTTCTATTTTATTATGGTAAAGAGAGAAAGAGAGTTCTTAGCGATACTGTTTAGGTTTGTCATCGAGCTTTGGAAATTTTGGGCGATGAATTCTGGCTCTTCGACTTCAGCGCTATTGTTTTGAGCACATTCGTTCATCTCCCTATATTTGGGCTATTTTCGAAAATAATGATTCTTGGAACTGCAAAGAGAACAGTTTGCATCATCCCTCGCAACTTCTAATTCTATATAAACTAAATCAAGTCATTCTATCATATCGAAATTATAATCACAAAATAATATTTAAATTATTGGATCAAATTAAGAAATTAAATATAATAAATAGAAATTATCTCACTATTAATACCGTTAAAAGCATTTAGTATCGTAAAAAAAATCTAAACCAAAGGTCTTTCGATGATTTTAGCGCCAATTCATCCCTGTCATCAACAGTTTGGGCTTAGGCCCAATATAATAAAAATGCCTTTTTGGGATATTGCGATCTTTCTGCGTCGATCCATTTCACTTGCTGGGTCCGATCATTAGCCCAACAAAATATTTGAGTTTCTTTCATGCCCAGTCTTCGTCATTATTTTATTTTGGGCTATGAGTCATTACATCTGATGAAGCAGTTTGGGCTTCTATTTATTTATTTTAAAGCAGTCAAGGACTCCCTCAGGCTCGAGAAATTAAAATCCAAGTATAAAGAAATTACGAGAAAAATGAAGTTATTGTCACAAAGTTGAAATCGATTAGTCATTAATTTGAAGAACCAGTTTTTCAGATAATAAGTTCCAGAGCTCTAACAAATTTTGTTACTACCCTTAGAAGAATGTGAAAACATGAAAAGAATTGAAGGTACAAGTATCAACCGAGGAAAACTTTTTAAGTTTGAGATTAAGTACCTGTTTAAAGCAATGTTTTTATTCTGATTTTCAAAAAATAATTCTTAATTTGTTTACGGATAATCTGGACCGTAGATATATTCTGGACTTGTTTCAAGTTTACAAGTGAAAGCTATCCATTGAATCGATAGTATCCGGGTCATGTCATGTGACCTACGAAGCGGTAAAAGGCTTCTGCAACCACAGAAATCCGACGACTCACCCCACCTCCCTCCAATTATTAGTTTGGAAGTGAATGTGATAAATTGGAGGCGATTGGCGAAGAATAAGCCAACAACAACTGAAACAGCCATGAAGCTTCATAGATTTACCATAAATAGGCGTAGCAGTGGTGCAGCCATGGCAGCACTATCAGGACAGGCCTAGCTCTCAGCTGAAACTTCCATTCTTTCAATACTTTTGATGTTGTTTCTGCGAAATTTCCCTCGCTTATTGGTTTGTTTTTTTTAATATTACAAAGTAACTTGCCCGTTTGTCTTGGAAAACAAAAATATGTACTACCAAGACAAAACGTATTGACTAATAACAAGGGAAACAGTGTTGCTTGCTTTTGATACAAGTTAAATTTTTATTATGCTAGTTGCTAGATCTATTATGAGGATTCCAGTTTTTCTTTTTAAATGAATTTGCATACTATATATAATGGTCGCTATTTAAAGGGTCTTGTCCTCTGATGAATTTTTTAATGGCTTGTACCTTTGCTCCCTTGTTATTCAAATCCATATTAAGATGTTTTTTTTCTTCTTCAAACATTCAATCTCGAAACTATTAAAGCAAAGTATCCTTCGACTACAACCATGGCTATGCTTGCTTAGTCGTTTTCTAGGACGTTGTGACTTTTTAAAATCATATCTAAGTTGCCTGATTAATTAAAAATAAAATAATAAAAGGGTGCCTCCTCACAAAGAGGATTGCAATGACCAAGCCCAGGCAATTGTTTACCAAAAACACTGGTTTTTACAAAGTCATAAGATCATGTATGAGACTGACGCCTGCCTAATACCCCAAGGTCACATTTTACAAAGCATTTGAGTGCTTATACCGGTAAACCTTGTGTACTTTTTTTGGCCTAAGTTAGGGTTCGAGCCTTGAACCTCTAACCTAGACTAGGGTAATACAATTATTCATCTATAATCTATGCAAGCTTTATAATCCAAAGTAACGTGTGCGTAAACGATATAAAGTGATTGTGAAGTGATGTCAATGTAATTATTTATTTATTTTTGTGTGTGAGTTTTATAGTTCATGTGAGAGTAGGGTGTGCATAAATGATGTAAAGTGATTTTCTCAATCTTGGTTGTATAGTTTGTAATATAAATTTATAGTTTAAGTGGGACAATGAACCTCTAACATCAGTTAGGATAGTATAATTATTCTTTTATTTTTGTGTGGGCTTTATATTTAAAGTAGAGTATGCGTAAAGGATGTAAAGTGGTATTTTCAAATTTATAAATTTTATAGTCTGGATAGGGTGTGTGTAAGGATGTAAAATAATAATCTCAATTGTATAGTTTGATGAAATATGCAATAATATAATTTAAATGTAATATTAGTACAATGTATATAAAAAAAAAAGTTATAAAAATTAATTTTGCATTTAAAAAGAATGAGAAGTCTACACTAGGTTTTTTTTTTTAAACATATTTGCTATCATAAAAGTATTAGAACTTAAATATTATTAATATTCATGTTATTAGAATTTAAATTTTTCTCTCTTAGCCGCATAATGTTTAGTTTTATTTATGGTATTTCTGTGGCTTTAGCGAATAATTGCTCTATGAACATCATTTAATTTGACTACCTCAATGTTGTCTCTGAAATTAAGGGTTACTCGATGTAGTATAAAATCTGTTTATCCAATTCAAATCAAAGCCCTCAAATAAAATTAACATCCATTATATTAGTAATCATAAGCAAAATCTATTAGGCCACAGTAAGATTCCATTCGCAAGAGAAATGATGCATAGGCAGACGCTAAGGAAAGTGTTAACGAGAGAAAAGCAAGTTGAATAGTGCTACCATATTTACCTTTTCCAGTAATAATATTTGAAATATGCGTTATATAATCGTGGAAATCAATTTCAGTAACCCGCATTAGGCAGCCAGTCTCAGTATCAGTAATGCCAAGATTCCCGAAGCAGCCATGAAGCTTCCGTAACGTGTAAAAGTTTAGTACGGCCTGGGTTGGAGTAAGAGGGAATCAATATATTCAAAGAGTGAAATCAAACGAATTTGGCATAGTGTTAGACAAACTTGTGGATTAACTCAATCATCAATACTCATCTTGCTCTTTTCAATTATTTGTAAAGTAAACTAGGGTGGATTTTGATTTAAGAGTAATATTATATTTTTTAAATTTTATTTTAAATTTTTTATTTTAAATTAATTTATAAAATAATTATTAAATAATAAAATAATATAATTTTTAAAATTATCACCACATAATTTTATTGTTTAATAATTATTTGACATATCAGTCGAAATAAAAATTTTAAAATAATATTTAAGAAGTATTATGTTATTCTTTAAATAAAAATTTTTAAATCATAAATTATTAGCTTGGTGTTTTTTTATGTTTCTTTTATTAAATTTAGTGTATTAAATTTTTATAATTAGTTGAAAAATACAGCTAATTTGAATTTAATTAAAAAAATATCACACACCTAAGGGATTTTAGACTTTTCTAACCCTGTTATACTATGATTATAATAACATTATATTAAACTTTAGGAATTATAAAAATAAAAATAAATCGTTGGACACAGAATTGTGTGCACTAGGCTTTTAAAAATATATGATTGATCAAATATTTTGTAGCATCACAAAATATATAAATAACTAAATGACCCAAGATTTTATAACATTGTAACATCACAAAATATAGAAATCATCAAAATTTGTGAATCACAAAAAATAAAAATAACTAAATGACCCAGGATTTTTTAATATCACAAAATCTTATTGTTTTTATATTTTGGTGATGTTACAAAATCATCACAAAATATAAAAATAACCAAATTTTGTAACCATGTAAAACATAAAAATAACTAGGTTTTGTAACTTCACAAAATATAAAAATATCTAAGGCACATAACAACCATGTACAATATCTGTAACTCAGATTGTAGAGTCTTTGGTTAAATAGTGAGATACGACCTTGTGTATGCTAAGCTTTTGAGGACATATAATTGACTCGTGTGCACTATTTGTAACTTAAACTGTAAATTCTTTAGCCACACTTAGGTTCGGCTCCAACTTTGATACTAAATTTGTAATACTACAAATTATAGAATAACACATTGTGTGACATGTGATTGCCCTATGATTTTGTAATATCACAAAATATGACAATAACCAATTTTTGTAACATCACAAAATATGACAATAACCAATTTTTGTAACATCACAAAATATAAAAATAAATCATGAGAAACGGCCTCGTATGTGTTAGGCCTTGAGAACACATAATTGACTTGTGTGCATTATTTGTAGCATAAATTACGAGCTCTTAGTTGTGTGTATTATCTATAGCCTAAACTACAAGCTCTCCAGCTCACATTGCAAAATAGGTCCGACTCTCGTATTAATATCATATGTAACGATCTTATTCTCATACAATATAATATTTTCTACTTTGAGTTTAAGCCTATATAACTTTGTTCTTACGTTTCTCCAAAATGTCTTTTACTATTTGAAAAAGGCTTTGTATATATAATTCAATCATTTTATTTAATTAGACGATATAAAATTTTAACACTTGGTCTTCGTTTCATCCATTTTAATTTTTGCTATCATAACCTCAATAGTATTAAATCTTAAGTGTTATATTTTTGATATAAACTTTATGAGATTTTATACGGACTGATATAAATTTTTTGCTGAACCAATTTAAGTTAATGATTACCAATTGTTTTTAAATAAACAGATATAATAAAGAAATAAATTTTAACTGTATAAAAATGATAATGTACACATGTATAATATGCAGATAGCATACGAATGAACTTAGTTATGTAGATGGGCATTTTTCCGAAGGAAAATATTGTTAGTAACTACTCCAAATTGATCATAGAGTTTTGTCCTTGTCTTATTTCTCGTTTATGTTTTTACCTAAAAGGAAAAGAAGAGAAAAATAGAAGTAAAAAACAGGGACAAAGGTTAAGAGGATTTTGACCCCCTTTAATTTGAAAATAAGAAGTCCATAGCACTGGACCAGAGATAATAAAGCGAGGGAGAATTATAAATGTGGTTTATGTAGACACTAAGGCGGGTTCATTTCTTCATTTGTTCTCCACCTTTGTTGCACTATGCTCTCAACTTAGAGGCACACAAGGAGAAGCAAATAACAAAATCCTATTTAAAAAAAAGAAAGAAACACATAAACTATTTGAGAACTATCACAAGTTGTATATTCTTTCATTCTTACATACAAAATTAGACACTACGATACTTAAATGGCTCAAACTCGGATTAGCCACAGGGCTTTAGCAGCTGCAGCTGCGTGGATGTTGTTTCTGGGTTTGATCCTGTTGGGAAAATTGGGCAGTGCGGAGAGATTTTTGAAGGAGAGAGATTCACAAGATTTTGCTGACAAAGAAATGAGTCAAGGATTTTTAGGCAGAGTAGCTCATTTCTTGTGGCAGACTGGCCAGTCTTCTTATGAGCCTGTTTGGCCTGTGAGTTTTATCATTGTTCTTGCACTTTTTGTTTCATTAATTGTGTAGTGTCAGCTATATTTCTGGTTGTTGGGCACTGGGCAGCAACAAAAGCAAATTTTACATGTAGTTTTTATCTGTGCTAGTTGTTAGTCTCTCTTCATGTCATTCATTCACTTAACATATATAATTAATCGGTTGTGCAGGAAATGAAGTTTGGCTGGGAAATCGTTGTGGGATCAATAATTGGATTCTTTGGAGCAGCATTGGGCAGCGTTGGAGGTGTTGGAGGCGGTGGAATTTTCGTTCCAATGCTCACTTTGATCATTGGTTTTGACCCCAAGTCTGCCACTGCCATTTCTAAGTGTTAGTACTTACCTTTTTCCTACTTAAATTGATCAGAATTTATAGACAGCTAACTGTAGATAGCGTGATCTTTTACAGAGTTAAATTTGACGCTATCAGATGAATCTAATTCATTAGCACGATTTCTTATTGCAGGTATGATCATGGGAGCAGCTGGATCAACAGTTTACTATAATATGAGACTTAGGCACCCAACACTGGACATGCCTCTCATAGATTACGACCTGGCCCTGTTATTTCAGCCCATGCTCATGCTAGGTATCAGCATAGGCGTCGCCTTCAATGTCATGTTTGCAGATTGGATGGTCACGGTTCTGCTTATCATACTATTTATAGGTAATTACAATTTACAATCTTCAAGTATTTTACCATCATCTGTTCTGATGATATCGTGGGAGTAATGAAAATTATGAAACAGTTCAAAGAACATGGTCATTCCATTTAGGAAATTCCTCACACAGTTAAATAAGGCTCTTTCTTCAATCAGATTGAAGTTGAAATGTGCAACACAACTGTGCAAAATGTTTCCACAATTAGCTTATACAATTGAAAGCGTGGAAGTTTGAAGTCAAAATTTTCTGTGATGTAAATATTATGTTCTATAATTCTAATTTAAATTGATTTTTCTCCTGGTTACATAAACTAATGCTTTATGTGGCAGGTACATCAACCAAAGCGTTGATCAAGGGCGTGGATACATGGAAGAAAGAAACAATGATGAAGAAGGTTTGTTTCTCTGGATACTAAAATAGAGCTTTCAATAACTTGTTTTCTTGACTTACAAATGATGAATTTGAGATTCTGTTTGACTCTCAGGAAGCATGCAAGGTGCTAGAACCAGAGTCCAAACCCGCTGGTGAGTGTCCAAAGGGTCCCCTCCAAGCTAAACTTTGATCTAAAACTAGTAAAAAGGGTTTCTGAAAAATGAGCAGTAATGCATAGTCTGTAAGAAGAAAAATAATGTAAACTTGCTGAAAAATGACTATTGAACTCAACTAATACTTTCTCCATTATGGGTACAAGCTTACAAGAAATAAATAGCCTTCTCATACAAAGCCCTACCCTTTGGCCATTGTAGTAAGGCTTCCCTACCATATATCACCAGTCAAAACCATATAAGAAGCCAGCATTTTTATTTTTACTAGGTTTAGAAGTGTGATCAAGGGATCTATTAATGATCCAAAGTCACTTTATCATTATCTTTTTGCCAAAATTTCAACTCAGATTCCAATGATATACACATTTGGCGTCAAATAACGATACTTGAGATTCAGTTAGATGTAATGGACTCGTATAATTGTAGAAAGGAACTTGATTCCATTATAATCACCTTAACTTTTGTTTTAATCAAAGACGTACTCTTGCTGTACCTATATATTTTTGTGACAGCAAGATAAACAATTTACTAGGGACTTGTGAGCATATGAGGTATGGAACACACTCAAATTTAAAATTCTCCTTCCAACTTTTGAAAACTTTCAAACCTAAAATATTGAATAAAGTAAGCTTCAGAATAACAACTCAATCAACTAGCAATGATGAAAAGCCACATCATAGCACATAGGAGAAGACCTGAAACTGTAGACTCTAGGTGACCAGATTTTCCTCAGGATGGTATCATAAATAAATTTGTTAAGAGTTATTGAGATAAAATCTCATTCTATACATCCTTTCCTAGAAAAGGTTTTTTGTATTGATCTCCTTAACTGCAGATAGCGATGGACAAGATTACAAACGATTACCTAGTGGTCCACCTGCACTGCATGATGAAGAGGTGAGTCCAAAAATTTTGTGCTAATTAATTATAGCAATGCCCTCTCAAAGATTTCTCGATGATATCGTATACTTGATTGTCTTTTGCCATTCCTTATGTAACAATCATAACTTTTATCCAGGTTCCCCTTATAGAAAACATTTACTGGAAAGAGTTAATGCTGCTTATGTACGTGTGGATAAGTTTTCTTGCTATTCAGCTTGCTAAGGTAATATATATATTATAAGTAATGGTGCTATATAATTGTCAATCTCTTTCTGATCTTTCTTAAGATCCCATCTATCTGTGCTGCCAGGCATGGCATGAAACAGCCAAAAGTTTTTCTTTGCTCTTTCTATTCTATTTTCATTTTCATTGTCCGCAAATCACCATGAATTTTAACTCATTTTTTTGGTACGACATCTCTGAATCTCCATGCAGGAATATGTTGTAACCTGCTCTGTTACATACTGGATTCTCAACTCCTTGCAGGTAAGGTCTACAACCTCAATCTTAATATTTCTTTCACAAATTTACCCTTAACACTCGTAAAACCAAGGTCGGATAGGTATTCAAATTGTCTGTCTCAGGTTGCCTTGATGCTTATAGCAGTAGCCTATAACAAAGATAAATCACATAAAGGACATGTCAATCCAGCCAAAACAAGCAAGTCATAATACCAGACGCACTAATGAACCTTTAGGCACAAGCAGACTAGCTTGGGCGTGAATTTTATGAGAATAAGCTTTCTATAGCCATATTTGACTTTAAAAAAAGATCATCTGGCTGCAACAGAACCAAACATGTTTGAGGAAGCGTCCTCTTAAAATAAGGACGAAGCATACATAACAGTTCAGAAATCACATTGTCTCAATGACTAAATCCATTTATCATAATTCCGCATTGCTAGGTACCAATTGCCGCCTCCGTTACACTGTTTGAAGCCACATGCTTATACAGAGGAACCAGGGTGATTGCATCAAAAGGAAAAGAAGTCACAAACTGGAAGATACATCAGATATTTTTCTATTGTTCTTGTGGGATAGTAGCTGGTATGGTGGGTGGATTACTTGGGCTAGGAGGAGGCTTCATCTTGGGACCTCTCTTTCTTGAACTGGGAATTCCCCCTCAGGTATATTTAAAAGCCATTTGTGTATTCACCACAGTTAAGCCTCGTCAAGAAACAGGATGAGGTGATGGAAGGAAGTGATCACAAGAGACCTTAGAGAGAAAACCTTACATTTTAAGAGCAAAGTTTATGAAATATCATCTTATAATTTGTAACTGGTACAAAAGAATAAAACAAAACTAATTCACACATCAAATTTGTTCACTTTTTTTTGCAGGTAACAAGTGCAACATCAACATTTGCAATGGTCTTTTCATCCTCAATGTCAGTTGTACAATATTATCTTCTCAACCGTTTCCCAGTCCCTTATGGTAGGTGATAAATAACAGTGGAAATATAATTAGAATCAGTGACTCCAGCAGAAAGTGAAACCCATATTAAACTCTACCTACTAGTTAATTCATCTTAATGATTAGTTCTAAACATTACCTCTATCAGGACTTAATAATGATTTTACAATTTTGGCTGCAGCTGCTTATTTTGTTCTAGTTGCTACAATTGCTGCCTTCGCTGGTCAGCATGTGGTGAGAAAGATAATTGCAGTCGTCGGCAGGGCATCAATAATCATTTTCATACTAGCTGGGACAATCTTCATCAGCGCAATCAGTTTAGGTACAATGCTCTTCAGCTTTCTGTGATATTTCTCTTTTTCCTTTTTTTTCTTTTTTTGAAAGTCATGACCTGAGAGCAAGATTTTTAATTTTAGTTTCCAAAGTGGACAAAACAATCATTGATTCTACTGTATATTGCAGGTGGAGTGGGCATCGAGAACATGGTTGAAAAGCTGGAGAATCAAGAGTATATGGGGTTTGAAAATCTCTGTTACCAGTCCTAAATTTTTGGTGTATTGATCTAGTAATGGTGAGCAGAGATGTAGCTACATCCTCACCATACTCAGCTTCGCGGTCACCTATTTGTCCATTTGTTTTCAAGCAAAGATTATGGATTGATTATTTATGTTATCAGACATTCATTTATTTTGTGTCAGTGTTTGCTGAAACGTCTTCATCAGAGCCTCCAAGAAAATTGTGCCAACGACCTCTAATTAAAGCCATTGGGTTAATATTGTAAAATGTGGAGACTTGAATTTTTCATTATGCTACTTTCTTGTTCCATCCTATTACAAGAAACCAAACAGAAAGAGTGTTGACATTTGGTTCACAGAAGTAGAGTTAAAATTACATCATATCGCATAGCTAATGACACGGCTCGTACCTTTAGCCTGAATATTAGTTAAGGGGATTTTAGTAAATGATTATATATGTTCATATAAAATATATAAAAATGTACCTCTTTCAAAAGATATCATTGTGCCTCTTCGATTTCAAATGATTAAAGGACATCTCATTTATTTTGAAAATCCTCCAACAAAACAATTTCTAGAGGCAGTTTTTGCCAACTATTTCCTAACTCGGATGACATTTGACATCATTATTGCATTTATAAGTTAAATAAAAAGCATAATATGGATTTTTTTTTATATCTCTTTCCTTGATTTTGGAAATTATTATAGTGGACAAGGAAGATTGAAAATTGAAGGAAAGGTAACCATCATAAAGATTTGCACTTTTATCAAAATTGTAATTGTTGAAATTCTATCACGGATGCTAGTGAAATCTTTAATGAGATACATATTGGAAGATTAAAGATTGGTTTTCATGATCTCAAATTAATATAAGTCAAGTATAAAAAAAAATATAAATAAAAAAATTAACAGAGATTTTTTATTAATTAAAAATGTATTTTTTACCTACTGAATGAGAGAGCTCTAAACAAAAATTCCACCCCTATTTATAACTAACGACTGCTTATCCAAAAGACTAAAAAGGGTCTCTTACTTAAATAGTAATTTACAATAATACTTTTGGTCTAAAAATTATTCTTACAATTATTTCCCCTTTTCAATACTCCTCGTGAATGTAAAGAAATCTTTTAGTGGTTTGGAATAGTTGCAATTCATCACTAATCTTATAAGTTTATTCACTTTAGATGAACTTAAGTCGCTTTATTTTTAGAATTTTAAAAGCTTCCATTGCCTTTTAAATTTATTCGTTTTGCTACTTCTTTAACAACTTCATTTTAAGATGCATTTTGGTGGAGGAGGTAAAATTTTTCACGAACTTACTGATTTATTTTACTTAAATATTAATATTGACCTTAACTATTTCAAAGTATATTCACGAGATTTTTAAATGCAAGTAAAACTCATGATACGTCTTTTTACATATATTCTTATTTTGATAACTCATGGCAAATTTAAAAAGATTATAGGTAAATTACATATTTAACTTATTTAAAAATTCACAATACATTTCTCCTTCCTTTATGATTTGTGAGTTTCAGCAACTTATTAAATATTCTTTTATTAATACTAATCACGAATTATAAATTTGCATGACTTAGTGAACATTTATTTATTGCATATTAATTCCCCATATTAGGACTAAACTATCCATTTCCCAGTTAAATAACTAAATTCGTTACAGATGCACCAATCAGCTGTAAGAGCCTTAAGATTAATAATTATTAAACAAGGTTAATAAATAAATAATAAGGTTAAGCAATAAAATCATAGAATTTTTATATTAATAAGTAAATGGTAACAGAAGGAAGAGAATGATCTTCGGTTAAATTTTAAGCAGTTCACATAACGGAGGATCTACAACCACGAGCAATACAGTAATAAATAAGTACTACAACCAAACAATAGTTATGGGACCTAATGCCAGATACATTAAACTAATAAATTCAAATTTGTTCTGTTTTTGTCTCAAAAATGCTGAAGTATCCACACGAAGTAAGAATAAAAAGAGTTCATCGATTTATTAAATTGCGATTATCCCACACAGTCCAAAGTGACGGCATGCCGCATAGACGAGACAAAACAAAGCATGCTTCCCCCAATTCGGGAACCGATTATTTTATATATTTTCTAATTTCTGAATTATTTAAATAAAATGAAAAAAATTTATCGTTTAAATACTAATTTTTAACTCGTATTTTTATTTGAATTTAAAGTTAAGGGTGAAAAAAAAAACCGAAAATCGAAAAAATTGACACAATCAAATCGATCAGTTCGATTTTTAATTAAAAAAATTAAAAACAAAAAATCAATCAATTGCGGTTCGATTTTGTTGAAAATTGAAACCAAACCAAAAAATTGATTTAATACAAAAACTATTTTATCTCCTATTAGTATATCGTTGGATGAATTTTTTTTTTTATTGTAAATTCTCTTACACTGAATTATTATTATATATATTAAAATTAATAATTTCCTAACCCTAATATTCTTCATTTCTTCTTCTTTTCCCCCTCTCTCAATCTCTCTCGTCTACATCTCCCTCACCCTGCAGCACGGGCAATGGCAAGTCAACTTAGAATTTAAGGATTTTCAAGAGGTAGAAGATGTAGGCCCACAAGAAGAGGAGCCACCCGGTGGGGTTTTGAGGGGAAAGCAGAAGATGATGGCGTGGTGCTGGTGAGGCGGGGCATGGAGTGCGATGATAGAGAGGGTGCAGCCGACGGCCATGATAAGGGAGAGGAGGAGAAGGGTGAGGCTGTGGGCGGCCGTGATGGGTTGGAATGAATTGTATTGAAAGCACCTTTTTTTTTTTAAATATTGAACTTCAAAATATATTGAATGCATTGGAATGAATAGTATTATTTTAAATTAATGATCAAGGACATTTTAGTAAACAAACTTTAATGGTTATTAGATTTAGATTTGTTGTTACGTATGTGTTGTTAGCTTATAATGGTTGTATAATAGCTTGAGTAACATCAGTAATGGGGTCGGCAGAGTATGGGGTTGGAGATGGAAAAAAATGTTAACCATGATCTAAAATATAACATCATTAAACTGATTGAACATTTTGTTCTTAAGAAGATTTAGTTCAGCTGGCAAAGTAAAGCTTATCTAATAAAGTAAGCCGCTGGTTCGATTCCTATTTGTGTATTTGTTTTAGTTTGTTTTTATAATTTTTTAAATTGAACCAAAAATTGAAAAATAGACTCGAGCTGGAAAAAAATTGGTTTGGTCGGTTCAAATTTTTTTATGCAATTCAGTTATAACATTGAAATTTTTTGATTATTTATGATTTAGTTCAATTTCGATCACTGAACCGAGTTGAAAAAATTTGATTTGGTCAAATTCAATTTTTTTTATGCAATTTGATTATTTTGGTTATAACATTAAATTTTGTTGATTATTTACAGTTCGGTTCGATTTCGATCGAAATTGAATTGAATTGAACCGTGTCCACCCATACTTAAAATAAAAAAATGGACTCGAATTAAGTTGAAAAAAAATTAATTTGGTATAATTTAATTTTTTTTATACAATTCAATTATTTCAGTTATAACATTAAATTTTTTTTGATTATTTACAGTTTAATTCGATTTCGATTAAAATTGAATTGAATCGACCCGTATTTACTCATAATGATCAATTTAAAAATTTACTTACACATACATTTTAATTTTACTTAAATTTAAAAGTTGTTAGACTCAAAATATACTCATGTCCATTTATTATAACCTATCTACGCCCGACAATCTAAGAAAAATTTATATTGTGTAACAACATCTGGCTTCCTAAGGTTTTATATTTTGCTTAAATAAGTACACAATTAGTTTATTTGCATCATATAGGTGCTGAAAATGGTACTTTTGGTCATTTCGATAACGTCAGAGACCTATTGGAACCAAATAGAGATACTATGTCCTTATTGAGAAAAAGTAAAACAATAAGGGACCGAAATGTTATTATCTCATCAAGCAGCTGGCAACTGTCAACCATCAACAGGTTGGTGCAGTAATTAAGTTCAAATCTTAGGGCAAGAGTCAAAGATCCGTTTTCCCGCCCAAACTGGGCAGGAAAAGACAAATTAGATTATATATAAAATTAAAAAATGGTATATTTAAAAACTCCTAATGCTCCACTGGTATTATTTTTTCTTCACTGTCGTTCCATATTCTCTGGTCGTCTGATCTCTTCTGGCGAGCTCCATTTCTCTACTGTTGTGTTGTCACTCGCGAAAAGCTCACAGCAGGTGCGGCTCGTGCTTTTACCGTTCTGTGAATATCGAAATTTTATTTTCTCTGCGTTATTAACCGAAACCCTAGGATTAATGTTTGTGAAAAGAATCTTGTTTTACTTTTCGCTCTTTGCTTATTTTGATGTGTTTAGCGTAAGGAAAATTTTCGTTTGAACGGTGTATTTTGGTTGATTTACTGTACGGATTTTATAGGGTTTGAAAATGGTGGCCGACAATGAAGTGAAGAACGACGACGCCCATGCCGAGTCCCCGACTTCAGTTCTTGAAGATGAGGTTGTATTTTGCTTCGTTTATTATTTGGTGATTTTTCTCATTTTGTTTGGTATGGAATAATATGGAAAGGTAAAGTAACTTTGTTCAATGCCTCTGTTTGGTTGTAGAAACTAATGTTGAGACATTAAAGTAAAGGCCTCTAAAAGTGGTTTCCCTTTATGGGCATTTTAAGCGATTTTATTCTTTCAGTGTATTCTGTTATTTTTGTGAATATGTAGAAGGGTTAGCTCTGTTTTAAGTGTTTTGGCATTGATTTGTTACAGAGTCAAATCTTGCACACACATAAGTGTTTTAAGGGTTAGCTTATTGTCCATGTATACCGTTGATTTTTATTTTTAGCATTTCTTTTTTGCGTTTTTTTTTTCTCTTTGTTTTCTTTAGCCTTTTTAGCTTTTGGAATTCTTTTGGATGTCCATACATGTGCAGGCTATTAACTTTAGCCTTTTCAGTTTATATATTTATTTACCTTTATTGTTTGAAGTTTTTAAGGAAGCTGTGGAATAAGTTAGTAGTTCGTCAATTGGTTAATCTGTACTCTGTTGTCTAGAGATGTTTGGAATTTGTAGATATCTACGCAGGTGCAAGTGTTCATTTCATTCTATGTGCATCAAACGTTATAACCTTTTCCACATAGCTTGCATTTGATGATTTAGCATTCTTTTTCCGCCTTAAAATTCTTGATTGTTTTATTTTAATTTTCTTTAATAAATAAAGGATGTATGCAAAGCAAAAATTGGAACTGAGGGGGAGGATGAGGCAACATTAGGCATAGAAAATAAAGATACCAGTCTCATTTCAAAAGCCATGGAAGAGGAGGAGGAAAAGCTATTGGAAGGTCGATTGGAGAAAGAGAATGTGGAACAAGATTATGTGCCAAAGGATGAAGTCCATCTGAATGACATGCAGTTTACCAAGTTGGATGAGCTTTTAACACAAACCCAGATGTATACAGAGTTTCTACTGGAAAAAATGGAAGACATCACATTTGTACATCTCTCAAACATCTTTACAGATGAATATTCTTAGTTAGAAATTATTTTTCTGGTTGCTGGTTAAGTTTTATGTTAAATATGTTGCCAGAATGGAGTGGAGCAAGAGAGTCAACCTACAGAGAAAAAGAAGGGTCGAGGTTCAAAGAGAAAAGCAGCAACACAATACAATACTGTAAGTTTCTTGTGTTATTTTTTACCATTTTGATACATCAACATCTCATTCTGTTGCATGTAACTGTGTGTGATGCAATAAATTGTTGTTATGCAGTATAGTATAAAGCTAATTGATTATAACTTTTATAGTTTGTGCATGATTATCTGTAATCTGCTGTAACGGTGATAGCAGAGCAGTGGAAAGTTTATGAAACTAGGGTGATAAAGTAGATTCTTTTTTTGTAAAATTGATTTACTGGATTTCTTTTTTCTTCAAATGATATTGTTTTCACTAGTAAAGTCATAGAACTTTAAAAAGTTCATAGAGGAGCACTGATGCTATGTTCAGCAGGAAAGTGAGAGTATTGAATAAGCCATCCATTTTTACTATAAAAAGTAAAACTGAAATCATAGTTGATTGAAGTGGAAGGTAAAATGATCATTGTTCTTAAGTGGAATTTTTTTTACAACGCGGAAGGTAAACTCCTGAGATATTGTCATGTGTGAGAAGAATGCCAATCTGAGGGCTGATAGATGGTTCAATAATTTTGTAAGAAGCTCAAGTTCTTAGGTTACTTGTCTTATTGCATCATATTTGTTCAGGAAATTATTATTTAGTCTTTGAAGGGGAACATATTTGCTCCCATATAGTCATTTGAACATTTTTTGTTTATCAGAAAATCAACTTGCTAAACTGTCTGAATGTTGCTCTCATCTATATTTCTTCCAGGCTGTTTGTGTTGTATCTAAGTTTTATATGATGGAGGTGTAGGTTAAGGCTACAAAACATTAGTGATGCAAGGTCACATGAGTGATCAGCAACTTGCAACAGAGTCTTCCTTTATTTTGCTCTCCAGATAGATGTTTTATTTTTTATCAGTTAATTTGCTTGGTACATTTTTTGTGAATACCCATACAAGCATCCCATTCATATAAACTTGACCTCCTAATTCTGTACAGTATTTGTTGGTTATAATAACACTGTTTTAAAATCCATTATAACACTGTGAAATTTCGTCAGAGGAAGGCCAAGAGGGCAGTTGCAGCAATGCTTACGAGATCTAAAGAAGGAGAAAATACTGAAGATGAGAATCTGAATGAAGAAGAAAGAGTTGATAAAGAACAGAGAGAGCTTGTACCTCTTTTGACTGGAGGGAAATTAAAATCTTACCAAATTAAAGGGGTTAAGTGGTTGATTTCATTGTGGCAAAATGGGTTAAATGGTATTCTGGCAGATCAAATGGGTCTTGGAAAAACAATTCAAACAATTGGTTTCCTTGCACATTTAAAAGGGAAAGGACTAGATGGGCCCTATTTAGTAATTGCTCCACTATCTACACTCTCAAATTGGATAAATGAGATTTCAAGGTAAATGTATCTCTTTGTTTTTGTCTGTACCAGCATGAATGAAGGTAAGGTATTACGGGAACTTATATATATTTTTTAACAACAATTTGATAGGTTTACTCCCTCAATCAATGCAATCATCTACCATGGAAGCAAGAAAGAGAGAGATGAGATACGAAGGAAGCACATGCCTCGAGCTATTGGCCCAAAATTCCCCATAGTTGTCACTTCTTATGAGATAGCATTATCTGATGCAAGAAAACATTTAAGGCTATACAACTGGAAATATGTTGTAGTTGATGAGGTAGCTGTTCTAAATGTAACATGACTTTGGTTTTCTTTCTGTTTATGTATATTATTAGACTGCGAAACTTTAGAATGATTGATTGTACTTGTGCTATCCTAACTCTTTTTTTTGGGCTAAAGGGCCACAGGTTGAAGAATGCAAATTGCAAACTGGTGAAGGAATTGAAACATTTACCTGTAGGAAATAAGCTTCTATTAACTGGGACTCCTCTGCAGAACAATTTGGCAGAGCTTTGGTCTTTGTTACATTTCATTTTGCCTGATATTTTCTCATCCCTTGAAGAATTTCAGTCATGGTTAGTATGCTCTGCCAATTAGCAGTTACTTTTTATATGAAAATAGTCAATTTTGTTGATAATGTCCATTTGTCAGAGTTGGTGAAGTAGGAAACTTTTTCAGTAATTAGGACCTGACAAGGTATAATCTTAGACTTTTACTTCATAGATCTTGTAGGTGCATGACACCTATAGATATTGTGAATATGTCAATCGTCTGCTTTGCACATGAGGTTTAGTAAATTAGAACCATGTTCAATAATTCTGATCATTTAACCAAGAAAAAAGAGAGAGCATCATCAGTGAATTAGGCATATGTGATCAGTTATGGGGTATAGTTTACTTATAGAGTGGATGTGCCATCTTTGTTGCTTATTCGAAGGCATTGTTTATGGTGGAACACATAAATGAATATTTATGCTGCAGTTATGCTGATGTTACAAAAGTATAAGAAGACTTCTATTAGTGATGAATGTCAAACTAATTATTTATTAACCCCTATTGCAATTGTGCTTGTTGTCATGTTATGATGTAATTTTAAGTTGTATTCAGGTTTGATTTGTCTGGAAAGTGCAATTCTGAAGCTATGAAGGAAGAATTGGAAGACAAGAGAAGGGCACAAGTATGCATTCCTTTCAACAGTATATCTACTTTTGTAAGACATTTTTTGTGTTGTATATATAATCCATGGGGACTTGCTTGCCTGCAGGTGGTGGCTAAACTCCATGCTATATTGCGTCCTTTTCTCCTTCGAAGAATGAAATCTGATGTGGAGCAGATGCTCCCTCGTAAAAAGGAGATTATTATATATGCTACCATGACAGAGCATCAAAGGAACTTCCAGGATCACTTAATTAATAAGACATTGGAGAACCATTTACGAGAAGAAAATGGTAATACAGGTACAAGGTTTCTCTTGACTGTTAATAAATGTACTGATGTTTTCGATCGTGAAAAGAAGGTAATTGTTTTTATCTATTTTATCCTCTATTTCTGAACAGACCTTACTGGGCATGTACTTTCTTATTGGAACTATTTTGTTGGATGGTTGGTTATATTGAAAATAATGACAAACAAAAGTATCAGGCCATTCAAGCACCAGATTCCTCAGAAAATGGCACCCTGTGATAGTGCCATACTATTCACAAAACTGAGGAGTTCTTCAGGATTTTTTTGCAACAGGTCAACTTTATTACTGAACCAATAGTTGACTGGAGTTAATGATCCTGACTTATCTACTTGTGTTTATTTTTGAGAAACCTAGAGAAATAATCTTTATGACCTATATCCATCCATCCCATTAATTTTCTTTCTCAGGAGCAGCGAGGGGTCTCAGAGGTAGGAAGTTTTCTGGTAGCCATATGGGGTCAATAGGTTAATAGCAGATTCTTTCTAGAATGGGTCCTGGGATGTTAATGTTGTTATTTTATTGCATCTTAGGGTGTTCACAAATCTTCTTTCAACTGTTTTATATATGTTCTGTATCTGATTTATTTAGAATTTGTAAAATTGCAGGGCATGGTATGAAAGGGAAGCTTAATAATCTCGTGGTGCAACTCCGGAAGAATTGCAATCATCCTGACCTTTTAGAGTCGGCCTTTGATGGCTCATGTACTGTCTTTGCTATCTATATTTCACTTCCTACTTTGACTGCTTTAGACTGCTTGCTTACATCATTTTTTGGGTCCTCTTGACAGTTTTTTACCCACCGGTTGAGCAGATTGTTGAACAGTGTGGTAAATTCCGCTTGCTTGACAGATTGTTGGCTCGGCTATTTGCACGCAAGCACAAAGTATGATTTGCAAACTGTACTTATTTAGGTTTCTTGCATTTTTTAAGCATCTTACTCATCTTCAATTAACTCTGTGAACAGGTTCTTATCTTTTCTCAGTGGACAAAGATTCTGGATATAATGGATTACTATTTTAGTGAAAAGGGGTATGAAGTTTGCAGGATTGATGGCTCTGTGAAATTAGACGAAAGGAAAAGACAGGTCTGAGCTACCTCTATTTATTATTTATTTTAAATCCTATGCATAGGTTGTTCAGATGTTCTATTTAAGTATGCATGAAAGTTTCCAAACAACTTTTAGTAACTATGATATTTTGGGATTCTTCTGTAATGCTGCTACTGGAACAACATGTGATTGCATAAGTAGAACTGTTGATGTCCTTCAGTATATTGGTTTTTTGCCCTTCTTTTTATTATTTGGTATGCTCAGAAGTTTCTAAATTAAGATATTTTATTTTAGGATTTCTTTTGGCATGTTATGAACTTATGTATAGATAGCATAAGTTGAAGTATTAATGTCATTTAGCAGCCAACAGTTAAGGTTTAAATGATTTATGATTTCAAGAGTCTATGGCTATTAGCTCTCTATACTGTAGGCTTATCTGTTTATGGTCATTCTTTTTGTTTAGAGTTTTTCTTTTCTTTTGAGTTGGGATTAATAATATATAATTATCAATTGAAGAATATCTGTTCCAATGTGGGCCATGTTGTGTGTTAACAGTGATGGTCTAATTTCCTAGGAAGCGACGCCAATTTTTTTAGTATATTGTCTATTAACCAACTGCATCCTTGCATTTTTCTCTTTGGTTTTTGATTTTCAGTATTTATGCTTGGATAAGTGTTAATAAAATTACTTCTGGTTCATTCTGTCTCTCAAACAGATTCGGGAGTTCAATGATTTGAACAGCAATTGCAGGGTATTTCTTCTCAGCACTAGGGCTGGTGGATTGGGCATTAACCTCACGTCAGCCGATACCTGTATACTGTATGACAGTGACTGGGTATTTCCTTATTGTCATCTTTCTTTCTCACTTTATTTATATATTAACACTTGAACTTCTGTTTCTTTTTTCCTTTTGACTTCTAAAAAATTTCTGTATAATTCATTAACAGTCTTGAAGCTTTAAAGTAATTCATTTATGTTTCATTTGCATCCAGAACCCTCAAATGGATTTGCAGGCCATGGATAGATGTCATAGGATTGGTCAAACTAAGCCTGTTCATGTTTACAGGCTTGCAACAGCCCAATCTGTTGAGGTACTTTATCAATGATCTATATCTTTTGGCGTTATGGTAGTGCTATATTTGGTTATGGTAACTAGTAATGTGTATGTTAACAGGGTCGTATTTTGAAAAGAGCTTTTAGTAAGCTGAAATTAGAGTACGTGGTGATTGGTAAAGGGCAGTTTCATCAAGAACGGATCAAGTCGAACAGCACAGAAGTCTCAGAGGTTTTCTGATCTATCTTTCATGTTTTGCCCGTTTTGCTATTTACCATTTGTCAACACAAAAAACAATTCTTGGGCATGTTGAAATTTTACTGAAATATTGCATGGTGACTGCTGTTGAGAGATTTCTGGGAAGTCTTACTCATGTCATTTCTTATTCTATTATGTCTTACTTGACCTCATAATCATTCAATGGGGTTTTAGCATGCAGAAAACAAATATTGATACATGACGTACTTATTCAGGGTTTGTGTCTTTATATCTTGAATTTAGCATTTGAACTTATAATAGCTTTTACCTGATTATTATTGTAGACATATTTTTTGAATAATTATTTAATCTACAAATATTTCATTCTAGTGAAGATCATTTGTAGAAATGTAAAAATTTAAGGGCATCGACTGACCACCTCTGTTAATTTAGATGAATAAACACAGTGAGAATGCTTTGATGCTTAATCTTGTTTCATGCTAAATCTGAGAGCTTTGGTATGTGTGGTTGCTTGTCTTTTTTCTTCTCTCTGTCCCCCTCATTGATATCTTTCACCTAATTTCAGGAAGAGGATATACTGGCACTTCTCCAAGATGAAGAAACTGCTGAAGACAAAATGATTCAGACAGATATTAGTGATGAAGATTTGGAGAGGGTGTTGGATAGAGGTGATCTGATTGTTGGTTCTTCAGATGATGAGGAAAAGCCAAATGGAGCTGTTTATCCACTTAAAGGGCCTGGCTGGGAGGTGGTAATCCCAACAGCGACTGGAGGCATGCTCTCCACCCTAAACAGTTAAGGAACCTTTTTGTGTGGAAGTAGAGCAGTGGTATTGGATCCTTCTTCAGACGATCAAATCTTTTTTCTTATTTTTTGGGGTTTCGGCCTTCACCTCTGCTGTTTTTGTGAGCGGAGAAATGTTGGAAAGGCCCTTTATTTTTGTACGCTTTGTTAAGGGCTGTATTCCTTAGAAAGAGGTGACTTCTGTCAATGGCTAATTAGAGTTTTCATGTCTGCTCTACTCTGCTATAATTAACATAATATATTTCATAGACAATGGGTTACTTGAATTAAAATATTTAGCATAGCTCCATATTGCTTTCAATGGATTATCTTTTTGGTCATGTCTGCTGTAATTTAATGTAACCTAACGCGACGCAATAAACAAGGAACAATGGTCAATTAAGTTAAATATTAGTATTGCTCTTTATACACATAATTCAAAATGAAAAAAAAAAAAATAATGGAGACGCAATAAACAAGGAACAATGGTCAATTAAGTTAAATATTAGTATTGCTCTTTATACACATAATTCAAAATGAAAAAAAAAAAAATAATGGAGACGCAATTAGTATTGCTCTTTATACACATAATTCAAAATGAAAAAAAAAAAAAAATAATGGAGTAATTAACTTCCGTTGCCGGGAATCGAACCCGGGTCTCCTGGGTGAAAGCCAGATATCCTAACCGCTGGACGACAACGGATTTGTTGTTACGTTGGTAAACTAAAGGTTTTCATAGTTTATAACTTGCCTGGAAGCGATAAAAAATAATATAAAATTCTATATCTTTAGGTTTTCTTTTGAACCCTCAATCTCTTTAGTTTACATCTCCATTTTCATTTGTCACATGCTGGTCGATTCCAAGTTAAGTTAAATCATAATTTTATAATAATCACATTGCAGTGATATTCTAATTTTATATCAATCACCGGATACAATTCATAATTTGATGATTGAAAACAAAAATGAAAAAAGAAAAGATATCCAGTAGTATTAGTGATTCAACTTCAGTGAACCTTCTATAAGTCCGCAATATTAGCCGTCAAGATTTTGAAGAGCATTTGGAAATCTGTAATTTCTCAGCCCAGCTCTCCCTTTTTGTGCTTACATTGTCATTTTGCTTATTTGGTTACAAGTATAATTATCTTTCATGACTTTGTATAAGGTGCAAAACGACCAGTCGGAAGTTTGAAGCAAATACAGAACCACCATTAAACACGTGGCACAGCATATTTTCGGACTCCTGCTGCGCGAATGGCTTGTGCGTCCAATGTAGTTATCACCCGAGGCATTGACATGCCGCCAGAGATAACGATTTCTGTCTCGCATGTAAAACCAAAGACAAGATTATCTTTTATATTCAACTATCCTTGTTGTATAACTGGTCTAGATTTCTTACCAATTGCTTCTCGAACAGAGAGATTAGGCCTCAGAATATCCTTTGCGCTGATGAGAAAAATATCTCCAATATAAAGGTGATTGGAGGGCACAAAGACACAGCAGTGCTCTTCGTCACCTGAACTTTGCTGGAGAATGAGTGTAGATGTGATGAAGCCAATTGCGTACTCCCCGATTCGGGGATGTCTTATGATGGCAACTTCCTTGAAAGCTTTGGAATTCTGATCTGGTGTAGAGATAGTGGACTTACTACTGTTGGCTTGTAAAATATTGAAACTAAAATAAGTGTTGTGATTATACATTTGTATTTACCTGGTGATATTGCTGCACTTATTTGTTTCGAAGCGGAGTAAATATAGCTAATCAAGGGCATTTTCTTGATTATCCACTCCCCCAAACTAAGAACAGAAGCTCCCAACCATGAGGATGTGAATACGCCAACAAGGAAGATGAAAGTGATCGAAGTCATGAATCCAAGACCTGCAAATTAGTTACAGAATTTGCAAAAAGGAAACTACTATCTTCACATATCCGAATCCACCAAAAAATAATGTAATGTAATAGGAAAAATGGTAAATTAGGGATAGAATTAAAAAAAATATAATATACCAACCAAAGACATTGATCCCTAGATGAGCGTAAATTGGGGAGAAGAATCCATCCACAAAACGAATAAACCACTAAGGGAAATAGAATGTGATTGCTATGGGAAATAAAATGACACTGCAAAACATTGTCAAAAGCTCATCATTCAACAAAAATACAAAAATGTTGTATGTATTTCACATTCACATGGCATTAGGAAAAGGGATGATCTAGAAGGTGAAAAAGTAGTGAATGAAGTTACTTTTGGATATGAATCCTGTTAGCTCTTGTTAGTTACTACTACTTTGTCCTAAAAGCGACAACAAAAACAGTGTCAAATAGTGTTAGAAAAATGTCTTTCAGTTGGCGATGAACTTTCTGTTATCAGCATCCAAGATGGAGAAATCTTTGAATTGCATTCTCAAAGCCTTAGGATTTCTGAAGTTTCACAACTCTCAACAAATAAATTGCTGAAAACAACCTTCAAGGTAAACTTGCTCTAATTATGATCTTTGCAATAAAAAGGATGACAGTATAGGTCATTAAGCAACCTAAGTTTACCAAATACATTATGCCTGAGTTACGGCCTGGGGAATTTACTATGTAATTGACTTGGTATGTAGTGTTAAGGCAATATTGAAGCTTCCAACGTAAAGAGGTCAAAACACATTTTATCTTGGCAGCTAGCAATGAAATCTTTATACAGATTTTGATGTGTATAGAGTTGATCAATCATTTGTCTCCTAGAAATGCAGGGGAGAAGACTTCAGAAGGCAGGTTTTAGTACCTTCACAATAATATAGCAAATGCAAACTATGCCCTTATCCTTTTAACTAAAAACTTTGAAAGCAATGCACAATCACAAGCAGAAAAACATTGAGTTCAGAGGGGAAAAGTAAAAGTGTTTTGCAAATTGAATATAGAGTGAAATATACAATAACAAGTTCACTTGTACCATGCAATCTTGTTGTAACCCACATACATAAAGCAAACAGAATAACTGCCAGCATTAAGCAACAATGACTGACCATCCTGTCATGAACATTTTTGAGGCCCAGCTACGAATAACTTTGAAGAATGCCTGCAAAAACATTGCAAATAAAGCCATTTTTTAATGTATTTTCCAAGTGACATAATTATAGTTAAAGTAAACCTTAGATCTTTGTACATTATCTTGCATCAAAAACATTTCATTCCGTCAATCAGACTCATGCACTATTTGTAATTTGTTCGCATCATTCAAAAACAAGAACTGGGTAAGTCCATTATATTGACGTCGAGTTCTTGTCATTGACAAGAACTTATTTCCTAGCATCAAATTATTTATTTTGATTATATAAAAATTTACACCAAAGCAAAGCAAACAATATACTGATAAATAGCTACAGTCACCAATAATTCATGAACTAATGTTTAAATTTTGTCTAAGTGACGATCAAGAATGCACAGGCCAATTCGTAAAGCAACTAAAAATGTAAATATCAATAATCCCAAGGAAAAAAAAAACCTCTTTTCCGGAAGAAGTATGACGAGGAGAAGAAGCGATGGGTGGAACGGAAGATTGAGAGGCTTCATCATCTCCCCCTACTCTTGTCAATGGAATCAAACGTTCAAGATCCCTGTTCTTCTCTCTCGTTCCCATTTCTCTCTCGCTCTCGTTCTCGCCAGCTGCAAGCAACGAACTCGTTTTTATTTTTAATTTATATATTTCATTAAGATTCGCTCTCTCTCCCCTCTCAGTAACGAAAATTTAGTTTGGCATATTCACTTTTTTTTTATTCTTCTTTTTTTACTTTGAAAAATTCTATCATATCGCGAGAATTTTTACGCAATCAATACTTTATGTATTATTAGCCTTTCAACTAAATAATTATTCTTATAAATAAATGTTAACTTCTTCTTCAAGTAATAAATTATTTTAAATTTAACTAGTTAAATTTATCAATTAAACTTTTAATTTATTTAGTTTATTAAAATATTTATCAACATCAAAAATATTAAAATAAATGGCCTTATAAAATTGAAAAATTTAGATTATTTAAAATTAAATATAAATTAATCAAAAAATGTGTTAAAATGGTCATAAATTAAAATACATTCTAAATATGTATTCTAATATCTTTAAATTAATCATTAATAGTTAAAATATCAGAATTAAAAAGCAATATAAAACAAAATAAAATTTTATTTCAAAGATCATTAGTACTAACAAAAAAATAATAATAAATAAAGATCATAATCTATAATAACATTATTAGAATTTATGTAATGCATATTTAATACATAATATTATTTGTATAACTTACAAAATCAATGTTTAATTTGTCTATTTCAAAAAATATTATTACTATGGAAAAGTTGTAAATAAAATACAATTTTTTATTTTCATTTATGACTTTTATATTAATGTATTAAAGTTACGTGTTATATAGATACGAATTCAACTTATGTATAAAAAATAACTTGTATTTAAATTGTAATTTATTTTTAATTTGCACCTAAAACTTTTAATATCATTTTTTTAATAATTTTTATTCTCAATTTTATGTTACAAACACCAAATGATCTAAAATTTTAAAAAGTTTAATCTAAAAATTCATTATGCATTTAAAAATACAAATATAAATAACTGAATATATAATAATTAGTAATATATTAAAGACTTAATAATAATTTAAAATATTTAATATTACTCTTAAAAATAATAAGAAAATATATAATAGAGAAGACTCAATAACAACCTTATTTTTAGTTTTGTACTTGTTATAGTTATAGTTATAGTTGAGTTTATCAAGTGCCAACCGTTAATTTTTTATTGTAATATCAAATAAATAAATAAATTTGTTAATTTTTTTAAAAATATATGATGAATTTTAAAAAGAACTCTACTAAATTTTAAATTTGTATTACCTATTTTTTTTTATCAAATCTCAAAATAATATATTTAAAAAAAATATTAAGTAACAATGATAGTAATTTTGAAAAAAAAATATATAAATGCTATATCATGTACGGCTAATGAGGGACATGGGAGTGAGGTGGCTCCACCTATTAAATCTCCAAGAGCAATACAGTGTGTTTATTTTTTTGATTGATTTTTTTAGAAAGTATTTTATTAAATTTTAAATTGAGTTGAATGTTAAATAGTCGAATTTATTAACTTATTTATTTTTTGTTTAATATTTAAAAATTATTAAATTAAAAATAATTAAAAATTATTGTTAAGTTGAAAAAACAATATCATAAACAACTTAAATGATTTATCAAAAAAATTTAAATGATTAAATAACTTAAATTAAATAAAATTCAAATTTTCTATTTTGAATGATAAAATTATATAATTAGTAATTTTAAAATATATATCATTTTAAAAAGCGTAGTTTTACTCTTATTTTTATATTTTATTTTTCTTCTCGTGATTGTTCACTTATTCTAATCTCAAAAATCAAAATAAAAGTATGCAGTCTGTAAAAAAAAAAAACACACAGTTTACATAATCTCAGACCAACTAAACTAAATCGCGATCCGTCGATCCTCTGATTCCTGATTGGATCATGTATCAGTTATGCATTGAAGCGTGAAATTACATCATTTTGGTTACAGTTAATCCCAGCGTTTGGCTCCATTCTTCAATTCGCGCTCACCATCTCTATATCTCATAATTATATTTTCTTTTTTGTCAAGACACTGTAGAATTTAGAGGGTCGAAGGAGAAATGATAACTCGTTCTAAACTCGTTGAGCAACTCAGAGACTACCAGATCCGATCTCAACACAAGTATCCTGCTCTCACCATCTTCTCTCCCAAGCCAGTTCTCTCTTCCCGGTATCTCTCTTTATCTCTATCTCTATGTTCCTTTTCTTTTCTTTCTTTTTTTTTTCTTGTATTTAAATTATTCTTTAAAATTTTGATACTTAAAAGTTATTGTATTAGTTTTGTATTAATGGAACAATTAGCAGTATTTAGGAATTAGGGGATTTATGAGCTTCTGGTTATTAATTCTTTTTGAATGAGAAAAGGAGCTGCCGATTTAGCCTTTTCAATAATCTTGTGGAGACACAATTTGTTGGAAAATTTGTGATGGATGTGGAGTATTGTGGTTTCGAAGTGGGAAAGTGGCTGTTTTATAAGTAATTTTCTGTTGCTATTTGGAGTTTGTTTTGTGGCATTATCAAACTTGAACGAAAGGAATGTTGTGAGTTCTCTGTAGTTTACGTGGAGGGAGATGCTTAATGAAGAATTAGTGATGTTATAGCTTATACATATTACTGCCATTGCGACCGTGAAAATCTAGGATTGTTGACGGGTTTGTGATGCTATTAGGGTTTGAGTTTATGAGGGATGAAAATGAAACATGAAATTGTAGATTAACAGTGAATATTTTTCAAATATGTTGATGGAAAAGACATGGTTCTGTAACATATATGTTGGGGATTTGTAACTATATGTAGTGGTTTTGGTGGAATTACACTTGTGGAGACAAGGCCTATAGAAGCCATTTCCAAAATGCACTGCATCGACCTGTAGAGCAACCAGACACTGGAATCTGGTTTATAGTTTAGCTTACCAGAGATTCTTTGATGTTCTATTTAATCTAAAAATTTTCTTTTTCAAATTGCTGTAACATCTATGGTTGTGTATCTATCTATGCAAGTGTTTCATCTGAAGATCCTTTGATTCCACTTTAAAAAGTTTTTTTAAGCTATATAGGCCAGGTGTATACTCTTGGTTATTGGGAGTCAGTTCATTCAGTTTTGGAATGAGTAGTAATAAGGTTAGTTTTGAGGAAAGTATACACCTTGATGGGAAGGTAATTATGGTGCACAATGTAGTGTTTATAAATTCAAACTTCACGACTTCAGGGAAAAGATGCCTGTACTTGAGTTTCCAAAACTAAGACTCTAATTGCATTATTACCTAGTTCATGGAAAAAAAAAAGTAGTGGCTTTTGTATCTCTCCTATCCTTCCCAAATTTAAGATTAGTCTGGCTTGGCTGCAGGCCTATTAGTTCTCTCCTTGGTAGCAACCATACCATCCTTCTGTCTTAAGATGACCTTTAGTAAGGCCATATATGGAATATTTTTCATTTAAACTTTGGTCATTAAATGATATTGCTTATTGAATGATCTGACTGGGCAGTCCCATATTATCCTTTATAATGTGGGATGAGTTTCACATTTACCTCTAGAAGAACCAACAAGTTGGTAAAGGCTTAACAATTGAGACTAGAGCTTCAAACAGTTACAGCAAAAAGATTTTCTCTTCTGTTTTCTGGTCTTTGATAGCTTAAAAGCTGTTATGGAATCAGTACCGTTTGTGTTGCAGTATCAAATCGCGCTCTTCAGTTTGACACCCCTATGGCATCAACTAAGTCATAATCTTGATACCCTTTTATGCGCGTGCGGAAGCATAACTCATAAATAAGTAAGAACACATATGATCAACGCACTAATAAAGATAAAGAAAGCAAACCAATCAATAAGACGCAAGATATACGTGATTCGGCCCATAAGTATCTTTTTACATTTTCAATGATCTCACATGACCCCTTAGTATCTACTTAGATCATCTTTAGTATCTTCTATAGAGACCTCTAAGTATCTACCTAGATTACTACGACCTCCTAAGATCTCTTAGTATCTCATTGTAAGAGATTTCTACAAAAAAAATATAAGAATAGCCCGAGCTTCTAAACCAAAATAATTTATGGCATCTCTTTGTTCTCACAGAACAATTTTGACCCATACAAAAGGTTCCACCCTAGTGCACACAGCACTTAGTATCTACCTAACTCCTCTATTCTCTCTTATGATTTACATCTTAAAATCTTAGATGCTTGATTTTTTTCTTGTGTTTAGTAAAGTTTATATAGTAAATAAAACACCCCTAAAAACCCTAAACCTAATTGGAATAAAAGTAAACCTAGTTGGAATAAGAGTCCTTATTTGTAGGAGTCCAAATCGCACTTAAAGAAGTCAATTGAGCCAAAACAGAAAATATCCTTAAGTTGTCGTGTGAACAGTGTCGCCGTGTGAACAGTGCCCATTCTTTTGACTTTTCGTTTTACTCCTCCTTTGTACACCCAACGGATACTTGACTTCATAATGACTCTTTTTTTGATATTCATCTTAATTCTTATCCATACAAAATTATTGAATCACCAGTTTTCAACAGTTTGAAATTGAGAATATGTGTACTACACACCAGCCTCAAGTCAAGCAGCATCCTCACAAGTTTTTGATAGCATAAAACTTAGGATAAAGTTTACTAAGTCTGCTTCAAACTTTTTAAATAAATCAAAAATATAAGCTTATGGGATAAGATCCGATAACAGTTTTAAACTCCATCACATGCCCTCTCACATGCATAGCTGAATTTAATTAGTTAGCTTGTCATGGAAATCGTAACATTGGCTCATTGTACTTTGAGATAATGATTGCTTAAACCATTTTAAATGAAAATTAACCCCAAAAACATAAGCTTACAAGGAAGAGCCCCACAATAATGTGAACACCTAACCAATATATCCACTTATAAACATTTCCAGTCATGACATTATCTTTATAGGGAATATGTCAAAATTGGAGAACTTTTGGAAATAATTCCATCCCCAACTGCAGTAGAGAAGGATTGAAGTTTAAGGCATCAGAAACAGGAAGTACTGCTAACATTTGAAATGACATGTTTTAATATTCATGGTTAATTTCAAACAAAGTTGATCTGCTTTTGATAGAGACCTAAATTTCTTTGATCGGATTTCAAAGCTCCGTCAATATTTGCCATTCTAAGGTTGTTAGTGCATCAAATCCATTACGGGATGATTGGGAGTATCCAAATGTGGAAATATGCAGAGGGGAGATGTTCGAGGATTGGTTTGGAGCATGTATCAATTTAATGGGGAAAAGTATTGTAGTTATGCCATATTTGTAGGGTCAAAGCTACTGGATATCAATTTTAAACTATAGCCTTTCATCACTTCTTTTTATCCCGAGTCATGAAAAATTGAACCAAAAACTGAGTCTGCCTTTTCAAATGCCATCTTGTGAGGCTGTGCTGTGGCAGGTTTTGCTTTTTCTTCCATTTAACATAATATAACTTCTACCCAACTTCTCAACTTCCCTGATTCATTTGGTTCACTTGCAAATATACCTTCTATTTTTCAATAATTGTTGATACATCAGTGGAACCATTCATGATTATCTTTATCTCTACAGATTTATAACTGCCTTGTTTAATGTCTGAATTATAGCTAACATCATTGTATGATTATCATGCCATTAAAATTGAAAGATTATATTGACTTCTTGCAGGGCTGATGTTGCTGTAGCTATCTTTTGGGCCCTATTGTTTAGCATCCTTGTTGTATCATCCTATATTAGCTTTTACTTCCAGCACTTTTGGCTGTCATTCTTCATTTTGTGCCTTAGTATATTTCTTCCCATACGCCTAAGAAGTTATAGGCAGGCTATTACCCGGAAGAAGGAGAGGAGATTGTTGTTACCTTTGTCTATGTGAAGTCTCTACAGTACTAAAGTACTGCAGTACTATGACTGAGCTAACTAGTCTCACTCCCACTATTCATGTGGCTTATACTAAAAAATATAAAGTTTGGAGTACCTGATCTCCCTCAACAGGGCCCTCGGTCCCCTTCTTCTGGACGGTACAGTTCTTTTCTACTACTTCACAACCATACACAAAAGACACAAAAATTTTCCTAACACTTCCTTTATTTCATATGTATACACAATAGATTTGAGCGAAGTTAGAGGCAGCTACCTGTTGATTTTTCCTTAGCCAGCTAGTAAATTTCAATCAGATTCAAGAAATTTTTATATTAATGTTCTGCAAATTGAACTTCACCTCTTCGGGGTGGGGATGGAAGTGTAACCAGCTAACAAGTTAGATTTGAATCTTAAGAACTTTGTCCTGATCACAGAAGAAATATAACACAACAATTCAATCATGCTTGGGAAGTTGTTGATCAAGTCATGAAGCATTTTTTATTATTCTGCAGTTTTGTTGACCTTATGATGATCTGGGTAGTTGAATTTTGTGTTTAGCACTTCATGGCTTTAGCTTTTAATTCATAAAGACAAAAAATTAGTGCAGTGAAATCTAGAAAGCAATTGTTTCAATGATCAGATTCAAATGCTTACAAATCTTTTGGAAGTAATATCCTTTTTGAGTAATACAATATAACTAGATGACATTATACATGCTTTATAATCAATACTGCAATAAGTGAAAAATAACTAATTGTGTGAAAGATAATTTCCGAGCCATCTCATAAATGCAGCACATTAAGATTCAACCTAAATTTAAATTCTTAAGGTTGAGTGTTTTCCATCTATGTAACTAGGCCAGGGTGATAGTACCTTTAGGGTGGCATTTTGACAATTTTCAAATATTTTGGTTGTGATAGTTTTGTTTTGATTTGTGAATATATCTCTAAAACAAAACATGCTGATTTAGAAATTTGTTTCTATACATTAGATATATGAAGATATGGTTGCAATGCACAAGTTAATGAGTTGATGGTAAGCAGGTAATTGATGTTACAGAGGTGAAATGTTAGCTCTTAAGTTAATGAGTTGATGGCCCTTCAAAACATGGATTCCAAGAAATACAGGATCCTCTTATCAGTAAACTTCTGTTTCCTATTTCTTATGAACAAATGCACAGAGGTCCTGTGCTTAATTGTTGTGTAACAATGTTTGTTCTCTGATTTTTTACATCAGTCTTACTAGAAGTAACATTAGATTGCAAAGATCATTTCTGGTTGCTGTTTCAAGTTTTTAGCTGCATATTACTATTTGAATTTTTTTTTCTGCTTTCTAATCCTTTCAATTTCTTTGAAGTGATCTTGACAGCCATTTGATAGATATTCTGATTGACCTGTTGGAAAGTTTACATGCTAATTGATCTTTGCATTTGGTGCTTCATAATACGGTTACTTTGACTTAGATATCACTTTTTATAACATAGATGTACTATATGGTTTTATGAACTATCTACAATATACTTATTGTATTTGTATTCCTTGCACACATGCTGGGATTCATAAGATCTTCATGGTTCATGCTACCGGTGCATGGCTCTTCTGTTTGTGTGAAAAGAAAAGAAGTGAACTAGTGGCAATAGAAAGCACCTTTAGGAAACATGCTGTTGGCATGAATGCAGCTTTGCACTGGAGAAGAAATTTGTTGCTTAGCAAAGCATTTGATTATGAGGAAATGCTGTAAATTGGGGCTCTCTTCAGACTCTTATTATTCTTTAATTTTAATTAAAACGTGAAGCCTTGGATTGCACATCCAACAGTTGGGCCATTTAAGAGATATAGCTGAAATAATCATTATAAAATTTGTCTAGTAGCCGTTTAGGTCGTTTTATCTTGTTCATGGTAAAAGTAGACTTGTACCAAATAATGGTAGTTGTTGGGCACGATTGCTTCCAAACAAACTCCAATGTTTCTTTCATGAACTGATAAATTGGGTATTGAACTTTAGTCGCTATTACTTATCATCAATCTCTTTATATTAGACAAACCAATTGTAGTCCTTGTTGGAACTTATCTAATCCTTGTATGGTCAATTTATCCTTTTATCTCCTATCACATTGAAGATAGTGATAGATGAGATATCCAATTACATGAAAAATCTTCTTTTAAGTGCAATTCATTATATTAATCTAGTATTTCTACGACTCAATGGTTTAGTTGTCATAATTTCCTCATGTAAGGCAATGCTCAGTGACGCTTTGTGCAAAAAGCCAAAACTATCGGCCAATCAACACTCTTCCACTAGGTCTAAATTATTATGCATTAGGTCATATTAGCTTAGTGCCGTAATGGAACCCTTTAATTGATTTAGCTGGTTGTTGATTAAGCATAATTCCTACTAATTCCAGTGTTGCATTGCCTTAACCCCAAGCAAATTCACATTCATGCATGAATCTCAGCCGTCTATCCATGGTTGGGGACCGCAAATTTTGATTCGACTGCAGCCGAAAGGAAAAAGCTTGAGCCCTAGTTGGATTTTCCCCACCAGCTAGTAAAAAAGGCCCAAGGTTCATTATACTACTTTGTGCTCGTGGTTCAACTTTTGGTGTCTCTTTTGCATGCTTGGAAATGTTTTTAGAACACCGAAAAGAAAGGCCTCGCAATTTTTTTTAAAAAAAAAACTCTTCGTTGACCTCTCAAAATGAGAAAAGAGGTCCCCAAAAACCCAAATTAAAAGTCCTAATGCTGGCTGTAAATCTCAACTCTGCATTTGACTTTTAGCCATATTACCTTTAGTAGGCCTACGCTGCCTTGACTTTTTGTGGCAGATTCGCAACATGTTTACCCTTCGTGCTGCTTCAAAAGGTGCTTAGAGTTTTGATTATTGGTGCACCCGTTGGATCCTATTGGTGTGAAATAAGAATGATGAATTGAGACCTTTTCTCTTCTTTTTTTCGTGGGTTTTTACTTTTTATTGGCATGCCATGATTGGATATGAAACCAAATAATTACGTTACACAAAATCTTGCATTATTGCTTATATGACCTTGATTAAACCTCGAATCCTCTTTGTCGGTGTTGCACACGGGTGGTGGGAAAAAACTTTTTTAAAAGTAAAAATAATGAAGATAATTTGAACTCTTACCAATAAAGATGAAAAATACCATACTTGATCGACTATAAAATTTGTTTATTATTTACCAATTATTAATAATAAATTTGATTTAACCGAGATGACATGAAATAAATTAACACGCCTTTTGAAGCTTTTTAAACAGTATTTTAAATTATTGATTAATAAAATTTTATAATAATAATTTTAAAATTAATAATATTATATTACTTAATTATTATTTAACACAATAATTTAAAATATTATTTAAAAAATATTGAATTACTCTTCCAATAAGAGTTGAATACAGAGTCATGCCATTACAGTAACAATCTTTCAAAATGGCCGGGTCTGTTATTTCAAAGTCCCAAGGACTTTCCCTACAAAAATTGAGAAGGAAATTTTGGCAAAAAAGAAGTAAAAAAAAGGGTCAAAGATCGTGACTTGGAAAGTGGAGCCCAAAAAATGCCATCATCTATGAGCCTGAGAATGAGAAATCATTGAGCATCGTGCGGCCACGTCTTTCCGGCCATACCCGCGCGTGAGAAATGATTGAGGTACTTTTGTTTTCACATTCATGATGGGCTGGGCCACTGGCCACCCCTCAAATTCTCCTGTCGAAAGGCCTACTCATTATTATTCTTATTCGAATCAGAATGAGAATGATCGTATTCAGATTAAGATTAAGATTATTCCAAGAAAAATGGATTGGCCAGAAAAGAATGTACCCTCCCTTTTGGTTTTAGATGATATTTACTCGGCAAATATAGAGAGTATATTCAAATAATTTCTTTTTCTTTTTTTTTTAAATAATTGAAAACTTTTATAATACATTCGCAACTTCAGTGAAATCACATGAAAATTGATAAGCATAGCATGGACAGATGACCCCTCATTAATGCCAAAGATTCAAGTGCAGTGACATAGGTAGACGGTGCTCTCATTCCTTGGAAGTTTCTTAAAATTTTAGTCAACAATAATAAGGTTAGAATTAAATCTCACGAATAATAAATACAGCCAGAGGCCAGAGCTTGCAATGTCAATTTTCCTGGAAGTGATTTTGGCAGAATGTGGGCTGCCCTCAAGATCTAATCTATAAGCATCACTAGAAACTAATACCAGCAGTATCACCAGGAAATTTGGAGCTTTAACTCGAAACAAATCCTGATAATAAGGATAGTCCCTCATTTTAGAGTTAATGTGTCTTTTCTTAAGAAAAATTTCAGGTTTAAACATTCGTTAGTAAGAATATATTATATTGTTTCAAGAATTTTATTTATTTATATAGCAATAAATTCTGTAATATTTTTGATATAATTAATGATATTGAAAGTTAAAAAAAAAAGAAAAGGAACAAGTCTCTTGAAACAGAAAAGCTTCTACCCTTCTTTTATTCTTAACTTCCATTTATTTTTAATACTGTCGTAAGTTAATTCATTACATACCCTTGTCTAAAACATTTTATAATAATCCATATGTCTATTGAAAAATATAACTTTTTTAATTCGTTCATTTATAATGAGGTCACTGCAAGAGAAATGCGGTAGTAGCCTAATAGTAAAGGATTATAGGGCACCTTTTTTTCTTTAATTTTGCAGATGTTGATCGGATACGAAAATATGTGATAGGTGAGTTAAGCTTAAGTTTTAGAATTATTAAAAAATAATTTTAGAATTATTTTGAAATAATTTTTTTATATTCTCCTATTATATATATATATTATTAATGTAAAATATTATTTTTTTATGTATGTTATTTTTCTATTATGTAATAAAGTTACAGTCTATATAAAGACTATATTGTACAGTTTTATTTTTCACAATGAAATATATTTTCTTTATATTTCTAACATAGTATTAGAGCTTTGATTTTTTCACTGTCATTTTGCTTAGTTAGAATTTTTTCAAAATCTGATGGAATCTATTAAATTTTTTTGAAAAGTTGCCGTTTTAGCCACTGCCCATCTCCAATTACTCAGAATCCTCCGACCGTTTCAACTCCGTCGACGACGCACCGATCCGAGGCCACTACCGCCAGCCATTGTCACTTCAGATCCCGACCGTTCTACGGCGCCGTGACCGACACCGTCCACATCAAACGAATCCCCCATCACTGGTCGTTCAATGCCGCCGACGACGCGCAAATCCGAGATCGAAAACCGCCAGACGCGCAGCCGGAACCTCGCTGCCGCCAATTACTTTCACTTCAGATCCCGGCTGTTATACGGCGGCGTTACCGACACTGCCCAGACCAAAATACTCCTCAATCATCGGTTATTCAAACGCCACCGAGTTTACCACAATCGGAGGTCAGAGCAAGCCGGACGCGCCCTCTGAAGTTTATTGGTTTCTGTTAAGGGCCTGCTTGTAAACTTTTCAGTATTTTCATGTCAGATTGTAAATTTTTATTCTTTTAGGTCATTTTTGTAATTTTTAAAAGTTTTAAGATAATTTTATAATTATAGTATTTTTAAAGGGTCATTTTTGTAATTTTTAGAAAAATTAAGGATTATTTTATAAGTATTATATTTTAAGGGATTATTTTATAATTATTAAAAATTGAGGGGTTTACTTGTAATTAATACAAGTTTAGTATAAAAAAAAAAAAAAAGAGAGAGTTAGAGGTTTTTTTTAGAATTTATAGATAAGTGTAGTACTTCTGCCGGTTCTACTGTATTTTAGCCATACTACATATCTGGAATATCTTAAAGTGCGACTTTTATAGGAGCTGCTGTTACTACTACACAGGATAGTGTGGATCGTTCCCTTAACCTTGAATCTTTACTCCGTCTACTCCTCTTTTCTGGTAAACCCTTAATTTCTGCTTCTTCTAATATTTTAGGTAATTCTTCTTGGTATTTCGACTCTGCATGTTGTAATCACATGACTTCTGATCCTACAATTTTCTCTTCTAAAACTCTTAATTCCTATTTACCATCTATTCAAACTGCTAATGGTTTTCTCATGAAAGTTAATCATGTTGGTCACGTGTTTTGCCCTAATCTTTCTATATCTGACACCTTTTTTATTCCTAACCTTACCTTAAATCTTTTGTCTGTTGGTCAATTATGCGAACTTGGTCTTAATGTCTTGTTTACTGCTTCTGGTTGTTGTGTGCAGAATCTAAAGACCGGTCGGACGCTTGGGACAGGCCGTAAGGTTGGACGTCTGTATGAACTCGTCTCTTTAGATTTATCCTCTTTATATCCTTCGTCTGCAGCATCTACTTATTCTGTACCTTCGTTACATCTTTGGCATTCTCGTTTGGGTCATGTGTCAATCAATCGCATCCGATCTCTAGTATCTAGTGGTCACTTAGGTATTATTTCTGATAATAAAGATGATTGCCTTATATGCCCTTTAGCTAAACAACCAGCCTTACCTTTTGATAATAGTACTACTGTCTCTCATGCTCCATTTAATCTTATACATTCTGATATATGGGGTCCTTCTCCAAATCCTACAATGGGAGGATCCAAATATTTTGTGATCTTCGTTGATGACTATTCTCGGTATACTTGGTTGTTCCTTATGAAACAACGATCTGAATTTACTAAAATTTACCGAGACTTTGCTCAGATGGTTAAAACTCAGTTCTCATGTCCTATTAAGGTTTTCCGCACTGATAATACTATGGAGTATAGAGATTCTGATTTTTTAAATCTTTTACAGGAACACGGTACTATATGTCAATGGTCTTGTCCTGGTACATCTCAGCAAAATGGGAAAGCTGAACGTAAACATAGACACATTTTAGATACTACTCGTGCTCTTCTTATCTATTCCTCGTGTCCTGAACGTTTTTGGGGAGAAGCTGCTTTAACTGCTGTCTTTACCATTAATCGTATTTCTTCTCCCGTTATAGAGAACAAATCACCTTATGAGCGTCTTTATGGAACCCCACCTAATTACAAACTCATCAAAGTATTTGGTTGTATTTGTTTTGTTCTACTTCAAAAACATGAGCATATTAAACTCGAGCCACGTATTCGATTATGTTATTTCTTGGGATACGGGATAGAACATAAAGGTTATAGGTGTTGGGATCCTATATCTAACCGTCTTCGTGTTTCTCGTCATGTAGTTTTTCTCGAGCATACGATGTTTTTCTCTGTATCTAACTTTAAATCTGTGTCTCCTCCTGTGTCACAATTTTTTATAGATAATTCTGTTGATATTTTTTTCAATACTTTGCCTACAGATATTTCTTCTGAGTTTCATACAGGTGAATCTGCTGAAACGACGTCTGCTTCTGAGCCTTCTCCCTCATTTGAAGGATCTGTTCTCAACATCCCTGAGGCCTCCTCTATACCCTCTCTTCGTCGTTTATCTCGGGTAAGAGAACTTCCTTTAAACTTCGTGATTATCACTGTTTCTCTGCTACCCTTTCTTTATATGAGCCTCAATCATATTCTGAGGCTAGTTCTAATCCTGTTTGACAGCAAGTAATGACAGAAGAATTGTAGGCCCTTAAGAAGTCGAATACTTGGGATTTTATTCCTCTTCTTTCTAATAAAATTGCAATTGGATGCAAATGAGTGTACAAGATTAAGACCAAATCTGATGGATCTATTGAGCGTTATAAGCCCACCTGGTTGCCAAAGGCTTTACCCAAGAATATGGAATAGATTATGAAGAAAATTTTGCCCCAGTTGCTAGACTTACTTCTGTTCGAAGTTTATTAGCTGTTGCTACAATTCGTGGTTGGACATTATTTCAGATGGATGTCAAAAATGATTTCCTCAATGGTGATCTCACTGAAGAAGTATATATGAAGCCTCATCCCGGTTATCCACATCCTCCAGGCAAAGTTTGTAAACTTCGTCGTGCTCTGTATGGTAAACAAGCTCCTCGTGCATGGTTTGCAAAGTTTAGTGAGACTATTCTTCGGCATGGTTTTCAGTCTAGTCCTTATGACTCAGCTCTTTTTATCAGCAAGACAGCACAAGGTTGTGTTCTCCTACTTATCTATGTTGATGATATGATTATCACGGGTGATGATCTTCTTGGTATTTTCACTCTCAAGAACTTTCTTCAGCAACACTTTGAGATGAAAGATCTTGACAACCTTAGTTATTTCCTTGGCCTTGAAGTATTATCCGACTATACAGGGTATTATCTTTCTCAGGCTAAATATGCATCCGATCTACTTGCTAAAGCTGGGTTGACAGACAGTAAGACTGCCTCCACTCCTCTAGAGCCTAATGCTAAACTTCGATCCTCTGATGGTACTCTTCTAAGTGATGCTACCCTTTATTGTCAATTGGTTGGTAGTTTGGTCTACCTTACAGTTACTCGCCCAGACATTGCTCATACTGTTCATGTTGTGAGTCAGTTTATGGCCACTCCTCGTACCTCTTATTATGCAGCAGTTCTTCATATCTTACGTTATCTCAAAGGTACACTTTTTCACGGTCTCCATTTTTCGGCCCACTCTCCTCTTGTATTACGAGCTTATGCTGATGCGGATTGGGCGGGTGATCCTACGGATCGTAGATCAACTACTGAATTTTGTCTTTTTCTTGGGTGATTCTCTTCTTTCATGGAAAAGTAAGAAGCAGACAGCTGTTACTCGCTCGAGTACTGAAACTGAATACCGTGCTCTTGCAGATACTACACAAGAAATTGTCTGGCTCTGCTGGCTTCTTGAAGATATGTGTATTTCTAATACTGGAGCTACACCTCTTTACTGTGACAATCAAAGTGCTATCCAAATTGCCCACAATGATGTGTTTTATGAGCGGACTAAACATATTGAAACAGATTGTCACTTTGTTCGGCAACACGTTTCTCAAGGCACTATCATGCTCCACTCCATCTCATCTGAGGAGCAACCTGCTGATATTTTTATCAAATATCTTCTTCTGCGTAGTTTTTATGCTTTAGTCTCCAAACTCAAACTTGCTTCTACTGCGCCATCTTGAGTTTGAGAGGGGATAAATTAACTATTATCTCGTCAATCATAGTTTAATTAGTACTGAGTCTTTACATATAATAAATACATACTTAATAAATATTTTTAGAGCTTAATAAAAGATAATAAATAATAAATTATTTACATTCACCATTTATTTTAAATAATTTATAATATATAATTATTATTAATATGTGAGTTCACGTGAAAAATAATAAAACTCAATAATATATGGTCATGATGATGCATATTGTATAATAAATATGAAATGGAATGTTAGTGTTAAAAAATATTTTGTATGGCTTTTATATTAAAAACAAATAAATTATGGCTATTTTTTGTAAATTTATTTAATTATAATAAAATGGGGTTGTCTTACGTGAGGGCAATGTACCCTATTATGTGAAGTTGTAATTTTTTTTTTGTACGAGGATCGGATCTTTTTATTTATAATAGAAATAATGATCTTTATTTGGGATCATTTTTGTTATATAACTTCTCTATATTTCTGTTAATAATAAAAATAAATTTAAATGAACTACAAAAATTTATTTTATTTTTATGAAGTATCCTTAAAATTATCTGATGTAACAATATATCTGTAATATAATATTATAAATTTATTTATAATATTACAATTGACAACCTTTAAAAAAATGAAATGGATTGTCAACAAACTGCCCTTAAATAATGAAATATTGATATAAAATAAATTAATAATAAAGTAGAGGAAGTTGAGGGATCCACACGCCATAAGTCTGGACACCCACACGTGTAATACTGACACGTGTAGAATACCCGAATATTATCCAAGGTCTTATAATCTTATTAATAATGCTATCAGTTCAATCATTGCAAACGTTATGCTGGCCACCCGCACGTGTGGTTAGTTATGCCCATCTCTGTTTCTTACTTTGTTTTCGCGTTCGTTGGGCTATGGTTACCTAACCTCATCTCGTACTTCTACTCTATTTTACTATTGCAAAAATAATTAAAGGTCAATGCAACCACTTAGGCCGTCTCCATTGGAGTGGGTAATTTCAGTTACTTGTCAGTTTTATGGCTATCTTACCTCATCTCATACTCATATTCATTTTACTATTGCAATTATAATTGAAGGAAACATAACTCTTTTGGAGGTGGGTAATTTCGGTTAGGGTCAATTTCAAATCGAATAAATTTAAAATTAAACTAATCAATTTTATTATAAATGAAATAGATCAATTTAAGTTATAAAAATTGAATTAAATTAAATCGGTTTAGTTTGATTCAATTTGTAATATTTTTTTATCAATTTTAAATTTCAAATTAAATTAAATTAAATTAAATCTAACTGAAATTGAAACTATCATTTTTAAATAAATAAATTGATTAAAAACTTATTTTAAAACTAAATCAAACCGAACAACAATTGTCGATTCAATCAATTCAAATTTTTTTTTCACCCCTACTCTCCATCTTTATTGCCCTTTTTTTGTTTATATTAGTCTAAATTTAAAACGGTCAAATTTCTTACTTTTAACAGCTTAGATTTGTCAACTACACTTTTAAGATTTGAGGCAAATCGAGCACAAAATTGGGATAAGTACAATTTTATCTTAATATTTTAGGTTAATTAACAACTTTATCCCCATTAGATATAAAATACTTAATTTTGTCATAATTTGTTAATTTTTGCCGTTAACTTTAATGATAAAAATATAATCTAGCCATATAAATAAATTATCCATTGAACACGTAGCACAATCTTATCCATTCATTGTCTTTTCAAATACGTGACACAATCTCATCCATTAAGTTAATTTAATATAATTTTAAAAAAATAAACTTTAACAATATGACACGTGTTAAAATATGATTATTATTTTTAGACACATGTCAATATGTAATTAGTTTATTTTTTAAAAATAACTTGTAAATAAATTAAATTATACAAACATAAATTAAAAATAAAAACTGGTACTGTCACCGAAAACGGCGGTCGGCTGGCTACTAGCCATCGTTTTTTGGCGATATGCCGACAAATTTTTTTTATCAAATTTACATTATTAGACTCCATTTTTCTTAATCTATACAGTGGTGGGATCATTTTTAATAAAAAAAAAAGACCAAAAAATGGTCCAAAATAGTGGAGAGTGGCGGCGGTCACCGCCGGTCGCCGTTAAATGGCGGTCGGCAGTGGCCGCTGCCACTTTTCATCATTTTTGACCATTCTCTGATCTTTTTTTTTTACCAAAAATAATCACATCACTATTTAAATCAAGAAAAATAGAGTCAATGATGTAAATTTAATAAATTTTTGTTGTCGACGTGTCACCGAAAAATAGTGGCCGGCTGCTGTTTCCAGCAATAGTGTCAATTTTTATTTTTAGTTTATTTTATTAATAATATAACTAATTATATGATGACACGCGTCATTTGTAACAAATCATACAATGACACGTGTCTATTTATATATTAGGGGTAAAATGATAAAAATATATTAAATGTAAATTTTTCATCTAAATTGACGATAAAAATTAACAGATTAAGACAAAATTAGATATTTTATATCTAACGGGAATAAAATTGTTAATTAACCTAAAAGATTAGGGTAAAATTGTATTTATCCCCACAAAATTAAGTAACATTGACAAGTTAATTATTTATACAAATTGACATGATATATTTGTAAGCTGAAAGAGAGAGCATAAATTGCCATACAACTAGTTTTTTTATCTTTTCTTTATCGCATATATTAATTTGTATAATGAGTTTTAATAAATAATTTACATATCTAATATTATTCATAATCGATACACAAATTAAGGAGTTTTTTTTTATAAAAAAAATGATTGGATCTTTTGCATGAACATCAGAAAAATAAGGTTTGATCCATCACAAACAGTGCAGCCAATGTTCATATCTCTCTCAAAACTCTACATAAGTGAATTTTTAGGTATGGCATGTAGGATTTAAAGTCGTTTCCTGTGTCAGGTTAGTGTGAGTATTTAAGGCAATGGAAAGTTGCCTCGCTAGCAATATGGGCGAGGTCGACGTACGTCTGGTCTCACTCCCGCAGTTCTCATGCGACATTTATCGACTCTTTGTGTGCCCTAACAACAAATGCCGACGTCGACTTTCAATCTCACCCTATCTATGGTCTCTTCTCATATGTCAATTGTTTGGAGCCTCATGATCGACTTGGCCCATGTCCCCAAGTAGCAAAGCTTTAGAGTTAATACCATCTTCAAAGATGTTGTTGAGTCTAATGGCAGACTTTCTTAGGAGCTTAGGGGGTCATAGCCCCCAGCTCGAAAAATTTTAAAAATTTAATAATGAATTTTATAATTTTTACTTTTTAAAATATATATTTTTGTAATTTGGTATCTTTAAAATTTTAAATCCGACGCTAAAATTTTAATATAATTAAATTTTAATTTTATATAATTTTAACATTTAATCTTTCTCAGTTTAAATTTTAGTTCTACCCTTATTGAGTTCAAATTAAAAGAAAAGACATACTTCGCGCTAAACATGTGGACGATCTCGATAATATAATCCTAGAGAAAATTCATTATACAAAGGAAGTATGTAACAAACTAATTAACATTTTATCATATATATATATATTCATGCAAAATTTTATCATATAAATCGATATAATACCATTCAGTAACTTTCTCATAGTCCTCAAGCCTCAACAATTCTTTTTGACTTTGCTTGGTTCCCTTACCTAATATGGACGACCTAAGGTCAATCAACTTTGATATGTTTCTTATGCGAAAATTTAGGCACAAAAAATATACCAGTTACTAAGTTAGAAGTGATTTCCAAAAATCAGATTGTTAAAGTGATTTTCAATAGTCACATTGTCATCGTACAAATTTATAGTAAAATTTCATTGAATTTTTATGCGGTACCATATATATTACATTGTTAGTAGGTTTTCTCTACCAAGCCAAACCGAAGCGTCTTTCTACTTTTGAAATATCATGTGGATTTGGTGAAGCTTTTGAAGGTCAAGTTGGCAGATGAGTATTCACGTGAAGGGCAATAATGCACGCACGGGGATTGGATTGAATTGAGTTGAAAAAAGATTAAACATTTTAAGTGTGGCTTGGAAGTATGATTTTTTCTTGTTTTGGGTATTTGATCAAGAGCCCCATTTTTAAGTCTTCAAACCTTACAACTAAGACCCAACAACACCACTGGGTCTATCGTTTTTAATATAATTTTCCTTTGCTCCAAATGTGAAAAAGCAGCCACTACCATTAAGAGATTGCTATGACAAGTTCCCTTGTTTATGAAAGTACATTTATGTTTATACTTCTTCTTTGAGTAAAGGCCCCTCTATTTCTTTTCTTTTTTTAATATTACAGCAATTTACATATTATTAGACTACAAATTTAAGTCGTTGAAATCCTTATCAAAGAAGGTAATTAAATTGGGTAATTTATGCACTTTGGCATTTGAAATTAAATTAGACAGTAATGTAGCTACTAGCAGCTTTGGAGACTGGATTAGGCAGCAGCTAGAGGGGGCCATTTTTAACTAAAGTTTTTGCTTTGAAACGATCGATCCCCACATTCATAAGCTTTTTTTTCTTTCTATCTCTTTATATTATTCCTCTGTCAACACTTCGTTTGCTGTACAACCAGAAAACTAAAAAGCTCTCTCAAATGAAAACAATGAATTTCGAGAAAGGCCATAATATCAAATCTTGAAACTGGTTTTATTGAGCTGTGATTTTGCTTTCAAAAATTCGGAAAACAAAAAATCAGTGTACTAATTATGAACTGAACCCGGCTTCATCTTTTTGATAAGAGTATTTCTCGATCAATGGTGGGGTCTTTGTGTTTGGGTTATATATGCATGCGGCATGCCTTAGATTTCTCCATGATTAGAACAGCTCAAATGAGAATGTTCATCAATAATAGTAGCTAATGGCCATAATCATTAATCAATTAGGTGAAATAATACCATTTGTTTGTCTTAAAAGTAATGTGCATGTAACGTTTATAATAATCGATATAAAATATATATACACACATGTAACCCTTTCTGCCACTAACAGCAATTAGTCTTCCATATTGAAGTCACATGATCATAATTAACTTAACTTATATATATCCAAATACAAAAATAGCCATGCGGAGTATCTATAAAGTTAATTTATTCATGAACATGCAACGCAAGTCATGCTTGATCTCATTGTAAGTTTGCAACCAACCAAGATCTCTTTGTTAGGCGCCACAATCTGTTGTTAGTTACCGTAGGACCCAAGCTCGCAATTAATAAAAAATATTCACAGCTTTGACAGTAACGAATAGAGAACCGAGAAATGAAATAATTTTTGCATGAAAATAAAGTCAGAAACCCAACTTTCTCAAGGTCATTGGAAAGTCAAAGTAAACAGTTGTTTTTGTACAGATTATACAGAACAAAATAATGCTCAAAATTGGATAATGAAGTGTGTGCGCGTGAGAGAGATGGAGTACAAAGAGTTTCATGCGGATAAAAGAAAAAGAGAAATAAAATCGAAGGTAAGATCCACTGTTGACTGTTCAGAGAGAGTGGGATTCTGAATTCTGATACGGATACCCTCCGGTTACTAGCAATTTCTTTCGGTTCCCGTCCAGTCGGTCCATTCTCCTTTCATGGTTTTTTTTTTTCGCTAAACAAATTTTTTGTTTGACTTTGACTGCTGTCACGTGCGCCGTTCCATTCGTTACCCTCCAAATTTGTAATATAACAAAAATCAAAGTTAAAAGATCTCCATCCAACTGTTTTATTTTATAAAAAAAAAGTCCATCCAACATAAGAAAAAAAAAATTGTTCAAAGAATGCTATACTTATTCATTAAACTTTTTTTTTTAAATCAATAAAAAACACCATTTATTTTTAATATTATAAGACAAGTGATAATTAATTACAATAATACGAGTAAAAGATTTGGAGGCAATGATTAATTATTATTTTTTAAAAATTTAAATTTAAGATTTTTATTTTAACAAAAAATACAACAAATTAGCACGATCCATGAAAAATGAGCTTAAACATAAAAATTTAAATCATGACTCAACATGGTCTATGAGCATGGCACGAATTCATGCCATGCAGTGCTGGCATAATTGGTCTATTGGTTGTGCCTATTGTCATGATCCGATTTCTCGAAACCGTGCGGCCTTAAACACTTACTAGTGCTAAGCAGCCTACAAGACCTCAATAACCAAAGAAAGAGATGAAGAAGAAGCACACCACGTGTTTGAGAGAATGCTCTCGTATTTTATTACTAAATAGAGATTACAAAGCTATACACTTACAAGCTAAGAGTATTTCTACAATTTGGAGGATTGTTTCTCAAATGAGAACATCACCTATTTATAGCTAAAGCTATATACAATGGACGGCTAGGATTAACTCCAATCCAATGGTCCAAATCTAAAGAGGAGAATATCCTAAGGAATATTCTAAAAGATGCCAACTATCAAAAGTATATTCCAAGAAATATGCCTTTTCTAGAAAACTCCTCCACCTACCACACACATGTGGCATTAACCCAAATTCATTGGGCCTTCTAGAAGCTCTAGCCCATTTAACCCAAAATGGACTAAGTCCTCCCTTGGTGGTCTTGTCTCGCGCTAAATACTCGAGTAATTGCTTGAGAATATTTGGGGCGTGACATTCTCCCCCACCAAATTCACGCGACGCCCTCGTCGCGTCTTCACTGGAACTTGCGCACCGCGTTCTGCAAACTCTGGCTGTGCGCTCTCGTGTCCCAAGCGTGCTCTCCCATCCGAAAGCCCTTTCCACTCGACAAAGTACTCAAGACTCGTCCTAAGTTGCTCACATTTGTCATGGCATGTGGAAATCCCCAAAGGTTCCCGGTTGTGTGGCTCACATTCTGCATCTCCCGTACCTCCATGGTACTACTTCCAACAGCTTGCGGAATGCACCTGATGTCGCCACTACCGCTATCTCGAAGGTAACTCCACCTTATGCGAGACGTTGCCAACTCTCTTGGCAATCAACCCTGGCCCCTCGTCCCTACGATCAAGGCCCTTGTGAAGTGGGCGTGCTGACTTGCATTGTGGTGGAAGTATCATCTCCATCACCCAGTCCCCCGTACTATGCTTGACACGCCGCTGCTTGTCTCCGACCCACTCCTTGTGAGAAAACTGCACATCATGTGACACCTTGGACTTTTGGATGACACCCGCATCCAACAACTCCTCAAGCTGCCCCTGCAACTCTCCTATCTCCGATGGAGGCGTCAACCCCATAGTTGGAAGCATAATATTAAGCTCCAACTTGCCCTCAATTACATCTCTTGAAGGCGGTTCTTTCGATATGACAGTAGGCTTGACCCCATTGTGCTCCCTGAGCACTTCTGCAACAACCTTCGGTATTTCATCCTTGCCCCCATTTGCCGAATCATCCACCCCCGTTGTTGAGGCTGAATGTAACCCTCCTTTGCGCCCAGCATCTACCCTTAGTTGCATGGCGGAAAGGACCTTGGCGTTTGGCTTGGATCGCCCACCCTTGGGCATGTCTACCGACGGTATCATTCGAGGCCCTCCTTCCAAAATACACATATAGTTGTGTTGAGGAAGTAACACCACATTGTACTGCCGTAAGAACTCCATACCTAGCACCACATCAAAATCATCAAGAGGTGCTACTGAGAAATTTACCTCACCGTGCCATTTGCCAAGGTGGATTTCAGCTCCACGAACCATCCCATCCAGCGGCTTGGCTCTTGCATTCACGGACTTGAGGTATCCATCTCCTTTCTCCACATAAAGGCCCAAGCGTTCCGCTTCCGCACGCTTAATGAAGCTGTGCGTAGCCCCCGTATCAACTAACACTTGAGTCTTGATGCAATTGACATAGGCTTCAATATACATGAGCGCCGTCCCTGTTGGCGTATCGGCACGCCGCTTGGCTTTGAGGGAATTGACCAGCTGCATACAACCCATACGGCTCTGTCTGCCCTCCTCTTGTGCCTCATACATTGCATTGAAAGCCTTCTTTTTCGGACAGTCCTTCACCCAATGATCCCCATCGCAGAGAAAACAGTTAGACTTCGGACCATTACCTCTATGGCCGTTGCATTTCTGTTCCTTCCACTTGGGCGGTTTGCCTTTCTCCTCCTTGCTCTCCAGAGGCTGAAACTCCTTGGCTTCCCCACCCTTGCTGTGATTGGATTTAGAATTTCTGGACTTTCCCGAATCCCCCTTGCGGTAATCCATGAGCGTCTCCGCCATTGTAAGGGCGTCGGATATATTCTGCACTCCACGCCGCTTCAACTCATTGGCTGCCCAGGATTGTAACCCATCCAGGAAATTGAACAACAAGTATTCCTCGGTCATGTTGCGAATTTACAGCATCAACAAAGAGTACTCCTCTACGTACTCCCCAATGGACTTTGTTTGTTTCAACTCCTTCAACCGCTTGCGAGCGTCATGCGCCACATTCTCCGGATAGAATTGGCGTTTTAACTCTCGTTGCAATTCATCCCATGTGTCTATGGTGCAAGTACCCTTGCAAATCTCCTCACTTTTCCTACGCCACCACAGAATTACATGATCGGAAAGGTATAAAGTTGTGGTACTTACCTTATGTTCGTCCCGCACGCCCATAGCGCCGAAATACCTCTCCATTTGCCAAAAGAAGTTGTCAAGCTCCTTGGCATCCCGTCTGCCGCTAAACTCCTTTGATTTAGGGGCTTCGACCCGTGGTGCAGCCACCGCAGTTTGAGTAGCTACGCCATTAGCGACCGCTCGCTTGCATAACACCACATCCTCCTTGACATCTTCAAACCCCTTTCGTAGCTCTTCTACTTGGGCTTGAACCTTGTCCATAGTGTTGTAGACCTTCTCCTGAAAAGCCTTGATCCAGTCCCGTTGCTTGACAGCATGCTCGTCAATGGAGCTTTTGATGAGGGAGCGCAGCTCGTCACCTTGAGTATCGAGGCCCACCTCGACATTCTGGACTTGCTCCTCCAACTCCCCAAGGCGATCTGTTGCCTTGCTCACAGCACCACCGAGCCTCATAACCATGTCCCCTAGATCATGGTTTGGATCAACGAACTTTTCTGGCGAAATACTCTCATGTCTCCTAGCTTTGGGGTCTCTACCCTTCCCTTCAGTAATCCCCGATGATCCAGCAACTCCCTTCACCATCTTCTTTGAACCCGCTCTGATACCACTTGTCACGACCCGATTTCTCGAAACCGTGCGGCCTTAGACACTTGCTAGTGCTAAGCAGCCTACAAGACCCCAATAACCAAAGAAAGAGATGAAGAAGAAGCACACCACGTGTTTGAGAGAATGCTCTCGTATTTTATTACTAAAGAGAGATTACAAAGCTATACACTTACAAGCTAAGAGTATTTCTACAATTTGGAGGATTGTTTCTCAAATGAGAACACCACCTATTTATAGCTAAAGCTATATACAATAGACGGCTAGGATTAACTCCAATCCAATGGTCCAAATCTAAAGAGGAGAATATTCTAAGGAATATTCTAAAAGATGCCAACTACCAAAAGTATATCCCAAAGAATATGCTTTTTTTAGAAAACTCCCCCACCTACCACACACATGTGGCATTAACCCAAATCTATTGGGCCTTCTAGAAGCTCTAGCCCATTTAACCCAAAATGGACTAAGTCCTCCCTTGGTGGTCCTGTCTCACGCCAAATACTCGAGTAATTACTTGAGAATATTTGGGACGTGACACTACATAGGCCATTTTGTATTTTAAAAATAATTTTTATTAGTTTTAAAAAAAAAGTTGGGTACAACAATCTTTTTAATTCTTTCTCAAAATTATTTCAAATCTTTTTAAATTTTATATTATCTCTAATTATTTATTTATTTTTAAATTTTTATTTATCTAATTACAAATTTTAAATTATAAATTATTATAAAGTTAATTCTCAACCACTCCAAAAATGACAGCAACAATATTCATTATCAACCTCACTAAGATAATGGCGACAAAGATACATTATAATTACGACATATCAACATAATGAAGTTTATTTCAAATCATTTTACAATCAAAGATTCAACATAAACAAAAAATAATTATATTACAATATTATGTTGCAATACATGTAACTAAACTTTAATCTATTATAATCATTTTGACTTAACATATATTCATCGACATGCTGCAAAGTGTAAGGAGGATTGTTGAAAAAAATTTAATTTAATAATTAATTTATGTTATTTTATTTTAATTTTAGATATTTATTTTAAAGATATTTTAAATATTTTTTAATTTTTTTAATTTTTAAAATTATAAATATTATAATAAAAAAATATCGATGAGAGTTCTCAAAAAGTTTCAGTTAACTACTAGTCATTGCCCACCCACCAATTCAAATGCTAACCATATTTCACTCGTCCAACCTCTTTTAGTTACTATAGTCCACTGTTTAAGAACTCTTATCGGTCTCTTTTATTACAATATTTATAATTGTAAAAATTAAAAATATTAAAAATATCTAAAAATAAATTAAGATAACATAAATCAATTATTAAACCTCAAAATAAATTTTAATAAATTTATATTAAATTTTTGTAATTTATTTTTATATTAATATGATTATATCCTATAATTTTATTTTTGAAAATTAAAATAATATCAATAAATTTTCATCTTTAATGGAATTGCAATTTTAAATTTTCAATTATGAATTTTATAAGTTATGATTATAAACACAATTTTAAACTTTCAATCTAATATATATAATCTAATTATTAATTTTAATTGTAAAATAATTACAATTAAAAATTTAAAATATTTGTAAAAAATAGAAATTATAAAATTAAAAAATTATTAAAAATGTATATACTAAATTAAATATTTTAAAAATCTTAAAAAATAAGCGCGGTACTAAACCCGTGTTAGGCACAGCTTTATCACAAGCTCCTATTAGCACGTGGCCCATGATGAGCCCATGCTAGCACGATACATTAAGCAGCACCATTTTGTGCTTCGGCACATCACACTATTATATAACGACACAACTCATTTGCTACCTCTACCCTTTATTATTGAGCTATTCAATAAAGTGATTAGATAAGAATATTTTAACTTACATTTTTGTTATACAAAACTCTATTTTAATTCATTATCAACTTGTTTTATAATATTAAAAAAATTGTATGTACAAAATAAAGAGATGTGGACTCAATTAATTATCACTTTTTTTCCCATATGTTGCATTTTTTTTATTATGTTTTCCTTTGAGAGAAATTAAAATAATGTTTTTGCATTCCGATTGTTTTAATTCATTATAATAAATGAAAATGTAACAAAAATATAAGTTAAAGGATCTTTATCCGAACACCTATAAAAAAAAAAACCTCCCTATTCAACAAAACATTATAAGATAATTGTAGTAGGACAAGAGTATTTTAAACTTTCTTAAAACTCAAGAAAACACACGAAAAAAATGCAATCTATCCTTCTTATAATATAATTTGATAATTGGTTATAATAAAAATTAAAGTTAAAATATCTATATCCAATATAATATTACAAGATAGTTAAAATACGTTAAAAGTATTTAAACTTTCTTAAAATTAAAAAAAAAATCTTAAAGCCAACGAAAACAGAAGAAAAAAAATTAAATAAATCTTTTTGAAAAAAAAAAGTTTAAAAAAAAGGGCTCTTCATATAACATAATATCACAAGATAGTTATAAATTTTTAATACGGTAAAATATATTTTTTTTATCAACAAAAACGTAAGAAAAAAAAAATGTAATTTATCATTCCGAGAAAAGTGATAATTGATTATTTTATATATTTAAAACGAAGTGGTAATTAATTATTGAGTTGAGAAGACAAACAAAACATCAGAAAAAAAATGTAATTATAATGTTTGTAAAAAAAGTGAGCGATTGTTAGGAAAAAGTCACGAGGAGAGTTAATGTGATTAAGCTTGTATATATATGGGTTATTGTATCGTGCTGAGATTACCATAAAATATTAAAATTAATTTAAATTTTTGGATCATATTAAAGAATCAGATATGAGGGATATAAATGATTCCATTATTAATATTAATACCGTTAAAAACTTTTCAATATTGTAAAATAATTATGTATATATACAAAATAACGCTGAAGTTATATGCATTTTTACTCATTGTCAAGCTTTTTGAAAAAATAAAATGTTGCAGTAAGTGCGATAGAAACAGGGGGGACTGAAGAGATCTGATAATTAGCTGTTGATATAATTTAATGGGAAAGCATTCATGTAAGCAAGCTTTATTGATGAAGGATAGCATTTTCTGAAGTGTAAATCCAATTTCATTACTACTTTCCGCGCTCTTCGCTTAAAGTCAGCAGAAGGAGGCATTATTATTATTATTATTATTACATTTAAAAAAGCGAAGGCTATTTCAAAGCTTTATGTTAAGTTTTTGGTTTCATCAAAACCATCTGCATAATGAATCCACTTTAAAAACTCCACAAAAGGCACTCCTTTTTCAGTACATTTGAACAAGTTGAGAAAAGCAGAAATCTGATTTCATTTTTTTTTGTTCTTTTTTTGTTTGCTTTGAACAGCTAAAACAAATTGTACAGAAAGAGAGAGAAGAAAGAGTGAGAGAGTCAGCCATTCGGCCATTCCTCATGTCTGACTCAGAGCATATTCTCTTGCTTGTTTCATCAATTTTTGCCTTACTTCTGATCTTCATTTTCATCAAGAGAAAGCAAACCAGATTCAATCTGCCTCCAGGCAAAATGGGCTGGCCTTTTCTCGGTGAAACCATTGGTTACTTGAAGCCTTACTCTGCTACATCAATTGGAGAATTCATGGAACAACATTTATCGAGGTAAAGTAGTAAAACTTAAAAACTAATCAACCACAAAAGTGAAGAAAATACAAGACTGTAACACTCGAAAAGTTTTGTTACAATTGATTTGCAGGTATGGAAAAATATACAAATCAAATTTGTTTGGCGAGCCAACGATAGTCTCTGCAGATGCTGGGCTAAACAGATTCATATTACAGAACGAGGGCAAATTGTTTGAATGCAGCTATCCAAGAAGCATAGGTGGGATTCTTGGGAAATGGTCTATGTTGGTTTTGGTTGGAGATATGCACAGAGACATGAGAATTATCTCTCTCAACTTCTTGAGCCATGCCAGGCTTAGAACTCATCTGCTTAAAGAAGTTGAAAAACACACTTTGCTTGTTTTGAGTTCTTGGAAAGAGAACTCTGTATTTTCTGCTCAAGAAGAAGCAAAGAAGGTCATTTTCTTTTCACAATTTTTTAAGTTCCATTATGTGTATTCATGAGCTGAGCTTATGCAAGGATTGATGTTACAGTTCACCTTCAATTTGATGGCAAAACATATTATGAGCTTGGACCCTGGCAAGCCTGAGACGGAGCAGTTAAAGAAAGAATATGTTACTTTCATGAAAGGAGTTGTTTCTCCTCCTTTAAACTTACCTGGAAGTGCTTACAGAAAAGCCTTACAGGTAAATTAACTACTTCACATAAAAAAATTCATGGAAGCTCATTTACTTAATAGTAATATAATTTAGTTTAGTAAAGTTGTTTTAGACTTTTTAGTAGTTTAATCTTGTTCGGTTTTATATTTGGCAGTCAAGATCAACCATCCTTAAATTTATTGAGCGAAAGATGAAGGAAAGGCTCGATAATACTACGGGGGGGAAAGAAAATTTGGAAGAAGATGATCTGCTTGGATGGGTTTTAAAGCATTCCAATCTTTCAACAGAGCAAATTCTTGACTTGATACTCAGCTTGCTCTTTGCTGGCCATGAAACTTCATCGGTAGCCATAGCTTTAGCTATCTACTTCTTGCAAGGTTGCCCCGAAGCTATTCAACAACTAAAGGTAAGAATTTTCTATTATATACTCTTCAGATTATATTGTTTATGTTGATAATCATCAAATGTTCTATTTCTTTTTTAAAGAAAATTCCCTTGTCTGCAAATACAGGAAGAACACCTGGAAATTGCCAAAGCCAAGAAGCAATCAGGAGAAATGGAGCTTAACTGGGAAGATTACAAGAAAATGGAATTCACCCAATGTGTAAGTTCATTTAATCATCATCTTGCTCGTAGTTCAAATAATTTCTAATATGGAATTCAGTAACAGAACTCAAAATTTATATATATATTTTTTCTCTTTCTGCAGGTTATCAGTGAGACACTCAGACTTGGTAACGTTGTAAGGTTCCTTCACAGAAAGGCTCTTAAAGATGTTCGGTACAAAGGTAATTTAAGTCATATACTACAGTAAAACCGCAGGGAAGTCAATTTTTTAAGCTACAGAATAGTCTTTGAAGTGTTCAATATTTTAAATTTGTGTTTGATAATAGGATATGACATTCCATGTGGGTGGAAAGTGCTTCCAGTAATAGCAGCAGTGCATTTGGATTCTTCTCTTTTTGACCAGCCTCATCACTTCAATCCATGGAGATGGCAGGTCAGTCAGTTCAATCAGCACAACGTGCCTTACCTTTTTTTTACCTTTTAAAATTGTCATCAATATCAATAGAACAAAGGCCCTTAGGTTTTAGGATAGAGAGTTAGAGACCTACAGAAAATATCAACAGTATCCAGCCCACTGTTAAGCGAGCAATGCCCTAAGTTTTTGACTTGGTGTTTCTCTTATGATTCTGCTTTTAACAAAAGTGCTTTTAGAAATCCAAGATGACATTTCTCATCTTTAGTTAAAAAAGTTAAAATCTAATTAAATCCAAACAAGCCATTACATATAGAAAGTCCTTTTTTGCATTACCCTGTTGGGTGTTTACGAGAATTCGTTAGAGATTTCTCGTACGGTGGTGGGATATTAGCATAGCATGTTTTAATCGGGAGATTGTGACCCACTGTAGGCACGTTTCCATCAAGGCCGTTGGTTATGTCTCGTCAGAATAAGGCATGAGATGAACGTACAACAAGGATCTTACGGATCCCCCACAGCCATCAGATCATGTACTGTCATGATCGGAGGACCCGTGGTTATGTACTGTACGTACGTAGGCCCCATATAAAAACCCACCAAGCTCTCTCTCTCTCTCTCGTTCTCGCCCGCGAGTGGGGAAGAGAAAGAGACAGAAGAGAAGAGACTGTGGTCGTGGACTATGGGGGGCTTTTAGATAATTAAAACCCCATGTGAGTGTGGGGTTCTTACAGTTCTTACATGCACGTGCATGTGTGGCTTTTCTCCCGTGGGACTCATTTACACAAACTGGTCCAACGGCATTGCAAAACAAAATCTTGTTATAAAGTTTGTGGAAGGTTAAAAGATAGCAAAAACACGAAGCCATACCATTTGTTTACTAAAAATATAATTTAAAGTAAGACAATGACAAATGCCTAGAATCTCACCATGTAGCAAGATATTAGATGTCTATCTGCTTCTACTTGTTAGTTTTTGATAGGTTAGAGATTAACCACCAATTTTGAAGATCCAAGCCTTTTGTTTTTATATTTATCTTTTTAAAATAGGTGGGTAATTTTTAATATGAGATGCTCCTTTTAATGGGATTATACTCTCTTTCTGGTCACTTGGTGGTGATGCAGCAAGCCAATAATAGAACTCGAGGGTCTTCTTCTGCTTGCCTAAGCACGACAACAACCAATTACTTCGTGCCATTTGGGGGAGGACCACGGCTCTGCACAGGATCAGAATTGGCAAAACTCGAAATGGCTGTTTTTATTCACCATTTGGTCCTCAACTTTCAGTGGGAATTAGCTGAAGAGGATCAAGCATTTGCCTTCCCTTTTGTCGACTTTCCAAAAGGCTTACCCATCAGAATCCAGCGCCACACTTTGATATAATAAAAATATATCACTTTCATCTCAGCCTCTCGTGTAGATGCCGCCACATCCACCACCCCCCCCCCCCCCCCCAACCAAAAAAAAAAACCCTCGTTTTTACGTGGAGGTCTTGGATTTCCCAGCTGCTTATTTGTAAGTGCTTTTGACATTATATAGCTGAACATAGACACTACTCCTAGTCCCACATTTTCCATGTTGTAAATTTTATTATTACCTATTCCGTTGGCCCCTCTCTATGTTGGGCTGGGGAGTATCAGTATATTATTCATTTATATATGTAATATTACTGTGCTTTCTCATTTACTGTAATTTACTCCTTCATCGTTCAAAAACTTGAATATAATATTTGTATTTCGTGCAAAAACTCATTCAGTCATTCTCCACTTCAGGGTATGACGACGTAAAGCATAAAGTTTACTTACCCACTACAATTTTTTCTGTCAGTGCATCTAATTATTACATTTTCACGTGTGATATAGGTTGTTCAAACTGTAAAGCTCTTATTTTTTTCTTAATTATTATTATTTCTCCTTTTCTTTATGAGGAACGGAGCAAATAAATTACATTGCTAGATTATGGAACTCACAAATATTGTAGTAAATATTATATGAGCTTCCTTGAGAATTGAGAAGAAGCCAAAAAAAACAAGGGAAATTAAGAAAAAAAATTTATAAAAAAATTGAATAAAATGATGGAAGAGTTTCATTATCATGAATTATCTGAATGATCTTTGAGAGACTGATTAAGTTGGATTATTGTAACACTCGCTATTTGTGATCGTTACTGGAATAAGGAAGCGCATAGCACAAGCACAAGCACAATCTTTTAACTATCTTCTCGGAAAGTGATATTGAGAAATGGAATATGAGAAAATAAAAGGCTTTTTTGTCGTCTGGGAAGCGGTCCCGATTCTCTCAATCTTCCCACTGGTTACACTTCCAGGTGCATTCCATGCAATGTTATTGCAATTTGACAAATTCATATCTTTTGATTCTTCTTCTTTTACTTTTTTTTTTTTAATTTTATTTTATGGGGCCACTACTCATAACTATGCACAACTGGCTCGCCTTTTTCCATTGCATGGTTCTTATTCTCTTTCTTTAATTCTTTTAATAAAGCGTTGGTTGTTCCAATAAATATTTTATCCGACAAGCATAACTGTTATCGTCACCATGACCTGGTCAAGTGAACCTGATCAATTGCACTTGATGTTTGATATATTTATTCATATTAATTCAGCTCACCTAAATCAACCTTTCTCCTTAGCCCAAATGATCACCATTACTACCTCAACGGTTTGTCTTTCTTACCTAAAAAATCTACCCGAAAGGGAGACATTACTTGTAATTGTAAAGAATAGAATTGGTTCACCAATCCTATGCTTATTGAATCACAAAACTATTTCCACACGCGACATTGCCAACTCTTTTTTTAATTGATTCGAGAAATCGTAATGTAATGGCTGTATCATTAATCTATTAGGCCGTCGTCATTTTGGAAACATCAATTATTGATACAAAACGAACAAAATCTAGTGGAAGATTAAATTGACTTATTTTAGTTTAGCATATGTCATTATAGTAAAGAAATCAATTAGAAGGTCCCCAGACATATGAGGCATCCATTTCTTGACTGACAATGGAAATGTCGGCCATGTTTTCTCACTACACATCAATTCTTAGAATTGATTTGCCTCCTATATATTCTCTCTATACATAATCATGTTGTTAATGATTCAAATAAATGAAATAGGTTATTCTAATTAAAGAGTCCAATAACCCACATTGGATTATGGTATCAGAGAGCTTGCCAAGAACTTTAAAACATACAATCAATCTAAAACAAAATAGAGAGTACTCTCATCACTGAAAGAGCCGACCAACACTTCCACGTTAGGTTTCCTTTCGCTTTCTAGTGTTATTTTTCTTTTGTTCTTACTCAATGATTCGTGTGATCCTGTTGAGGCATCTATATATCACTTTGATTCAATAATTTGCAGAAAATAAACTAAAAACAAAACGGAGAGATCAAAAAGAATATCAAAGGAAAAAGAATTGAATTCCTTTGAGGGAAATGCGTGATGTATCTTTCAGATATATAAGATAAAGGTAGCAATATGGTCCATAACAATGTGATCTGGGAAGATACACGATATGGATCTAAATGTGGGCTCTTATGTTGAGAGCTACTAAACGAAATAAAAAAGAGTCGTAGGTCCTGTGATCATTTCCCACAATGTAGGTTTTATTCATGGAACCCTATGATATGGTCCTATCTGATTTGAAATGCATGCCAATTTGTCTGCTTGATGCCAGTGACGTGAGGATCAAGCTGGCAATTTCTATAGTTTTGCCAATTACAATGGAACCAATATGCACATTGCACAGGCACTGAGTTTTCACTCTTCATATATTAATAAGGTCTTCGTGTTCAAAGCCCAACTATATTGGATTGAGACAAGAGGAATCATGGGCCGGGCAAAGTGCCTGAGGCTAAAACGACTATCCTTTGAGGAACGAGAAGCAGAAGATTTGTTTGTTCAAAAATCTTCGACACTTCAGACTTCAGAGTGCGTTTCCATATTTTTTTTAAAATAAAGAATTAACTGTTGCAAAAAACTTTAAACCTTGTTTTTATGAACAGGGTTATTTCTTTGGAACAAGAAAACTGTTACAACAGATTGACAATATTAGAAGGAAGCTCCTCTAAAAAAATTGAAAGGCTCCGTAGAAATTAAGACTTTCTTAGCCAAGACATGGGCAAGGGATTACAAGGTACATGATGAACTATAGTATAAACAGCTTTGGCAAATCTCTCCAATAAGTCAATTAATTTCACTTTGTTGAACATCTTTTTTGTCAATCAAATCCACAAATTAGCTACATTAACTCTATCTCTAAACGCTAGAAGCCGACATTCCATACCACACAAATACCAGCTAAGACAGTTGAGTGTTATGTGTCGGCGCTTGTTATTGACCCAAAAGACTAATCTATTAGGTAATGTTGCATGCTTACATTTATATACTCAAGATCCACCCAATTTTTATTCGATATAGAACGTAAAATTTTTTTCCACCCAATCACATGACGCTCTCATCACGGTATGATTCAAACTCAATGACTAACCTGGTTTATATTGCCCATCTCCTCAAAGGATAAGGGATCCATTACCTACGTAGCAATCTCTATTAGAGCTCAAAACACAAGATTTTTAGGGCCTACTTGGCCCGTATTATCTATCCCATTGACTGCATAAAGGACCCACATCCTATGTGGCAATCTCCATTAGGGCAATTTTTGAGCCCACATACAAATGAGAATTCGGGTCTGCTCTGATATCATTTGTCACTGGCCGAACGCTTGCCATTGACCCAAAAGACTAGCCTATTAGGTAATGCTGCATACCCACCCTTATATACCCAAGATCCACCCAATTTCTATTCAATGTGGGACGTGACACGAGGCATCAACAAATTAAACATCACTAAGAAAAACTTTTTTTGTCTATATAAAGGCCATCGTAATCTCACAATGTTGATTACGAATCACAGCTACCAACCCCATACAAAATTACCACCCTTGTGTATTGCAGGATCAATATTTAATTTGTAAGGATGGACAACAAGAGGATACCAAAACACACAGGCCATGGCAGATCAAAGAGCAAGCTAGAAGGGGATTTGTGAGAGGACTGGTCTGAACAAGCATCTTAAAAGGATTTTAACAAATTTTCAGCTCCAATCACAGTTCTGTGGCTATGAGAGTCGAAACCAGATTGCCCGTTGAAAATTCTATTAGTGTGTTAGAGTTGATTATCTCGTGCAAGTAAGAAAATGCTCAACAAGACGGAAGTTACAGATTTCACCACTTATTTTATACACTCAACTCGTAGAATCACAACTAATGCACACCAATTGTTATCTAAAATATTTTGTTAACAGAATGTTGAAAGAGCTTACTTCAAGAACAGATCCAGGCTTTCAGATTTTAACTTAGTTGTCTGTCCATAAATTTTTCTACTACAAATATTAGAAATAATTAATTGCTCTTTTAGATGTGTAATAACGAACCCATGTAAGTTTTAAGATGGAAATATCAAAATCACAAGTACAGTCTCATGACAGAATCAATTATTAGATCTACTAACATATATCAGCATCCAATCATCTGAATTTCAATAACAAAGAAATCACTAGGTACTTAATGTTGGGATTTGTGCTTACATGTCATCCTATTATTGTATGAATATTTTATTTTATAATATTTATCCAGTTCATTATTTGTTAAATCGCTAATTATTATTATTAAATGGTTCAATGCTTATGATGCTACAGACATTATATGATTTGAAAGGGTTCAAATTTGGTTTAAAGACGTTCAAATCAATACTAAGAGTTAACATCATTGAACACTATAAATGCTAAAGAGTTAGCATGTTATATTAATTAATGAAGTCTAAATGTTAAAATCTTGTCTATGACGGTACAAAGACTTAGGAATACATTAGTAATAACATAGTTGCAATAGATGCTAAAAAAGGTTGTTATGCAAGTCTATTCTAAAATTATATGTTTCTGGTCTTAATTCATTGATGCAGGTCTGTCGATGGAATCCTTTTTCATAGACCAATGTATACTATACCTAGATGGTCTAGATGGTTGTTCTTAGCTAGCCATAGGCTTACTGGAAGTTCGCATAGCATACAGGTGTTCAGTAAGGACTAAATACTGAACAGACTCAACGAGGACCCCAATAGACATCCCATGAAGCCGTCAATGGAAGGTCCTCTCGAGTTGAGTATTATACATGGTCCTTTGACTTGAGTACCATCGCGGGCTTGTGAGTGATCAATCATACTTTGGTTCCACGCATGTCACAAACCTTTCATAGTGTGACCGTTGGGTGTCACTAGGTATGGTCCAATGCTTATGGAGTCCGATGTGTATAGATATGGAATCTGTCAGTTCACATGGATGAGTTATATATCTGGATGCTCAGAGACTGTATCTTAAAAAGTCTTATGGCCATAAGCAACAAACTAAGAAAAAAAGTTTTCTGTAGGGTTAAACAACATTGTAAATGTGTTTGCATATATTGTTTATCAAGATACGTGTCTGGAGATAAGTTTACGAATGAGCACATAGGAATTTGACAGTAGTGATCTATATCCCTGCTCTTCTAGGATATAATTGACGAAAGGATTATACGTATACGCTATGACCTCAACTTGTATGATCAACTACACTGATTTGTAATATCTGTGATGTGTGCGTAAGGCATCAATCTCGGACTCAGAATAATTCTGTTTGACAAATTAGGAGTGGACTTAGAGAGTCCCGCAATATGAAGTGTACTCATTGTGCATTGGGGCAGCATATCGAATTAAATAGTTTGATTCAAAAAATTTCAGCAGGCTGAACATTTACTTCGGTTTCCCTCCAGTTGTGCACGTGTCAAGACTTAAGAGTTAAGTACATCAATTAATTAACAATTAGTTGTTGACCAATGAAATATTGACACATGACACATTGTGGGTCAATTATTCTTTGATTTGAAAATTAGCAAAATGACATTATTTATTGGACAAATAATATCATTATTTTATTCATTAAAATCTTTATTGAATAAAATAATAATAATATATGATATTATTATTTAAATTGAAATCAAACAATTTATTTTTTAATTTAAATTGGCATGTGTTTCTACCATGATTTAATATAATTAAATCATTTGTTTAATATTAATTAAATGATATGATAGGTATAAATAGGTGACATTTGTTAATGGTAGGCCTTAAGATATTTCTTAATAATAAGAAAATATTTTCTCAATTGGTTTAGATTAAGACCAAGTTCATTTAAATAATTTTTTATTTTATTTTATTTTCATTTGGTTTATTGTAAACAATAATAAACAAAACACTAATGACAAACATTGACCTAGATAATGGATGTCATTAGGTGAGAAAATAATAAACAAACGAAAGAGCAACATGTTGCTCAATTGATTAAGTAAAAATTAGGCTAAGAGATTAGAGTGGGTGGTAGAGAGAATTTTGAAAGGTTAAGTATTAGAAAATTCTCTCAAGTGTTAAGAGCAAAAGCACATTCTCTTCATTTTTCTCTTCCATTTTGGTCACTTATACTATAAGGTAGAAACAAATATTCAAGAGTTGAATCATTTGCTGAAAAAGTTGTTATTCTAGATTCCTCAAGCTTACCGTGTTGAGGAACTAGAATTGTGAACGAGTTGCTTCAAAGCGGGTACTCCAGTTCAACCATATACCGAAGGCTTGACAATGTAATATTTCTCAATCTTTAAGTATTTTATATTTATGAGATAACATGTAAAAGTTCATTTATGTTTATCATTGAGTAATTTATATTCCGCTCATCCGCTACACATGTATGTATGTGATACATATGCTATATTTGAATGATAGACACAAACCCATATGCATACACTCTAGATTTAAAATCACTCACTTTATTTATCAGTAATTCTAAGGCTTCAACCTACATGAGGTGTTTGTCTATGCTGAGCAACAATAACCGGAAGACTTGAATCTCATTTTCATAAAAAAAAAAAACATGTGCCAAAGAGGATTGTAAGAAAAATAATCAACTAACATCCTTCATTCACAATCAAACAAGAAGTAACCTGAAAGTTTGGTGGCCAGTGAAACTATAGATTTGCATCCCAAGGAACGAAAAAATTATAAAGTTGCTCTTTAACAAGCATCTGTATAAACAGGATTTGGTTTGTGGTATATTTACACCACACTCAAAAAGTTGATGCAAGGATTTTACCATCATTTTTTGTTGGAGAACAACCCGAGCAAAAACCTCAACTGAATTTGTATATATGAAAAATAAGATATTGATTATCCCTAACTTGTAATAAAAAATATCACAATTAAAAAAAAAGAGAAGAAAAATAACTGAGACAAAGTTTAAGTAATTAAGTATAAAGTCTACCTCCACTAGAACAAACAGACATGAGAGGTTCTTTTATTATCACCAAGAAATATAGTACATGAAGAAGAAATAAGAGAATTTTTCTAGTATAAAAAATTCTCTTTGACCTCTTATTTTTTAGGTGTTTACACTTTGCTGAAACTAATTCAAGAGTTCGCTTTTATATTCTGTATAAAAAATAATAATTAAAAATTATATAAAAAATAATTTTGAGTCAAGCCATTAAAAAAGAGATGATACGAAGTAAAAAATAAGGCAAAAAGATGAATTTAAGATTGAAGTTTAAAGACTCAAAACTAAAATTTGTCTCTATGCTTTAGTATCATGGCGCCAACTGCCTAATACCGTGGCGCTTAAGTTAGAACCTACAGTGCCACGACACCAACACCTGAGTAATTTATTGTCGCAATGCTAAGAAGGTAATGCCACAGCACCAGTGCAAGTCTTTCTCGAACTTAGATACTTTAAGTCATCTAAACTTCTGTCTCTTAATATAATTCAGATATAGTTTACCTACGATGTCTTAGTTATAAATATAACCTTATTTTATCTTGAGAAGCATCACCAAAAAAATCAATATTGAAAGCATTCAATTATAATTTATTTGAGAGATAATTTTCTATGATTATTTTGATTCAATAAATAAAACGTAAATTTTAATTTATTATAAACATAAATAATTATTAAATTACTTAAATTTTTGTATATTTTTTTATAATTACTTTATTTTACCTTTTCATTCTCTTTTATCCCGCAATCATCATAATTGTAAAGCGTTTTTTGCAATATTCTATTTTCAAAGCCCAACATCATAAAACCAGCCATATCAGCACACTTGCCGTGTCAGCACCAACTTCTAACTTTAAACTGAATTGAACCACCTTCATCTACATAAGAATTTGATAAATGTATTTTTAGAAAAAGTTGTATTATTTTATGGGAGTATTTATTAAATATATGACAAGACATTAAGTGCTCTCCAACTATTTTTAATAATACTCATTAAACTCTACATTTACTCTCTCTCTCTCTCTCGTACGAGGAGAGTGAAATCTTTCCATTGCATCTAACAACAACTTTGAAGTCATTTGTGATGAAATTTTCACTACAAATCAAATTATGTTTCAATAAATGCTCTTTTAAATACAATCTAAACTTAGTCCGTCCCTTCTCATGCAAGATTTTAAGTCCTAATGAATAATGATATAACCACATTGTCTGGCCAAACTTTCAGGTTAAAATTTTTTTAGTTGCGACTGCATGAATCAACACCCTACATATTTGATTCATGTTCTCTTTCACGTCGTCTCGTCCTAAAAACTTCTCCACTGACTAAAATTTCTTGTTTCTGGATGAAGCTCCGCAGCGCCAAGATATTTTGATTGATCACTATTTTATTTAATTCTTAATCGCATCATCTCTTAATTAGCTTTAAATTCCCTGCATAACCTTCAACTGAAAAATACATATTCCTCACCAGCCACAAGCTCGTTCACACGTTCCTGAACGAAGTTTCTGATTTCTTCAGTTTTGTTCCTTTCAACTAAATATACTCACTACAATCTAACCATTAATTCGTCCGCTCCTTTAGCTCCACTTGAAACTTATCTTTCAGCGGGACTTCACTATTATATTCTTAAACCTTCTTTTGAACCAAAACTAAACCCGATCTCTTTACTTTCAATCAGTGTTTTAGAATTAGAGCGTATATCTAACTACATTTCGTTCAAATTACCAACTTCTTAAAGTAAGTCAAAATGTAGCTCCAAAGCTTTGCATCGGAGACTGAGAGTGAATAAAAGCATCGAATTAACTCTGTGCATGTATGTGCAATATCAAACGATCTACTTAAGGTTCCTTCTTTAACTCAGCGACTCTAAAACTCATCTAAGATATTTATACTGTTCTCATATCTAGAAACTAAAACCGACCCAGTTGATGTTTATAACCTTTAGTGAAAAGAACGCAAAATAAACTATAATAAGCAATTTCAAAAGAGCTAAATATTCAAACTCCGCGAAGAGATAACCCTTGTCACTGTATGCAATTCACTTCAAACCAGTTGGCGGTTGGTGATGTCCAACCGAGAGAACTTTTACTTTCTTAGCAAAATGAAAAATAATTAATTATGAAACTTTTTGGTGGGAAAAGCACTATATATTATATTAGCAGCTTTTGGGTTATGCTGGAGTAATTGATGTAGTAATGCTAGGTATTTAAATTGTATTAAAAATTATATTTTAAAAAATAATGTATCAAATAAATATTAAATAGTAAAAAAATATAAATTTTAAAATTATTTATTTAACACATTATTTTTAAAATATAATTTAAATATTTAGTATTACTCTAATTGATGAAACCTAATCATTATGGCTAAAAAAGCAAGCTCTAAGTGATATCTTGGACCTCTTGGCAAGGAACTCAAAGAAGCAATACTGAGTGCACTCTCCAATTATTCTATATATACACAAAAGTTAAAATGGCTTGTTCTTTATTATGTGATCTCGCGAACAGGGTCACTATTAGTAGCCCAATCAAAGATCAACATGTCGACATTCTACGAAGCGAGGTTAGTGATTACACAGTAATATTCAACTTCTAGTAACTCGATAGCAAATCCTCGCAGAACAACTCATCTTTTCTATTTGGAAATTCTCTGAACTTTCTCTGAAAATTGAGGTAAATACGCAAGTGCTTGATTCGTACTCAAGACCAATATAGAATTCACTTTTTGTCTCTTTTATGAAATAGACGTATATAGAATTTCGATCCAACTAAGAAACGTCGGATATGGAAATCATTTTCAACAACACGTCTAGCCTGAAAAAAATAAAAATAAATAAAATTATGGGGGACTTCTTTGTGATGTTGGGTGGTGGGAATGAAGGCCACGTGGCATATGTCTCCAAATCCGTCGTGGCGAAAGGAGCACCGTCGTATTCGGGTAGCAATGTTGAAGTAGCACGAAATAAAGGCCCACACAACGTGGAATCACTTCGGTCTTAAAATATCGACCTAACTTTTAAAAAGTGATTAAAATGAGGGTTTGACCATTGATCTTGACCCCCCGTGACCCCAAAAATCTTGCTAATGTTACAACTTAACTTTAATTCAATCTTATAATTTGTTTAGTAGTTAAAAATGACCGTCTAGATTGATAAATGTTAATAAAACGGCACAAGTCGAGAGTTTTATTGCAAGTTTTACTAATTTGGGTAACACATTGTTTCGTAAATCTAACTGTTTACATGCTATAACAATATCTATTTCTCACGTCGTGGGTAATTTTGTTTGGATCAGTTTTTGTTCCCGTAACAATCTCATCTTTTCATTTAAGTTAGTTATTTTGTATTGATTCAAAAAAAAAAAAAGTTTAGTTATTTTGTATCTATTCATCAATAATTCTACGCACCCAATAGTATTCACATGAATTGTTGTGAACTTATTATTATTCTTTATTTCTTATTTTATTTTATTTAAAAAAAGTTACTAATTCAATTATACTTGTTACTTATTTTTTTGAATAGTGAAAACGGGCCTCTTGAAAATGTAATTTTAAGATGGCTTCTTTTTTATATTTGTAGTGCTTTCGTAATTTTAGACGAATTTAAGATTATTTCAAATAATACAATTAAATATATAAATAAAATTAAAGTGATTGATATAAATTTATAATATTTCATCGAATCTATTCAACTCATTTAAATATATTTATATAATCATATTATAAAAAATTAAAATGATTACAAATATCTTCTCTAAAAACGAAGTCTTAAAATTTTTAATAAAGCCTTCAAGGAGTGTCACAAAAAAGACGAAAAAGATCTTCTCTCTTTCTTAGATCACGAAGATGACCCTTTTTTATAAACATAAATTTTAAAACCTTTATACATACGAGACTGTAGAGTAAATTTAGAATCGTGTTACGTAAAATATTTTTAGAACCATGACATGTTTGGCTTTGGGGTTATTGAGAATAAGCATGGTATGGTCATTATTTAAGTTTTAAATTCGATTTTCTCTCTCCGAATAAACTAAAAAAAGAAGAGATTAAGAGATGGTTGGTGGTTTAAAATCCAATGAGACCCGATGACGCAATAAATTATTTATTATAAATATTAAATTACAAATTTAGCCTCCTGAAAATAGAGCAAATATAGTCAACCACATCAATACAGTGGCATTTCAGCAAATAAATTCCAATACCAGGGGCAATCAGAAACAAAATCACGCTCACATGCATCCCCATTGATGATTGTGGCTAACCCAGACTCTTTTAACCATCTTTCCCAGTTCGCCTCCCCAATATTAAACTCTGCGATCTATCGGCTACTCAGAGATTCCCAGAGTTATTAACACAGACCGAGATGTGGCGCTGCGTCTCTCGTAGCCTTCGCTTATCTTCTTCTCATTCAAAGCGACCAGTCTCCAATGTCTCTCTCAGATCTCACGTCTCCAGATTCTTCTCCTCCAACTCCGTACGGTTCTTTCTATTTGTTGTTCTCGTATATAAGCGCATTATTAGGTTTCAGTGGTTTCGTAGAGTGTCGGTTCGAATTGATAAATTTAATCCTCAAATTTTTTCGCAGATTTTGTGGTCAAATACTCAAATTGATAATCCTTCATAGTTTTTATTTTATTTTATTTTATGATAATGATTGAACTTTATGGATTATATTTGATTGTTCATATTATTTGGTTGGGTTTAATGTTAATTACTGCAGACTGGGGGATACACGATAGTGGATCATACATATGATGCTGTTGTCGTAGGAGCTGGTGGTGCTGGGCTTCGAGCAGCCATCGGGCTCTCAGAGCACGGTTTTAACACAGCTTGTGTTACCAAGCTATTTCCTACTCGTTCTCACACCGTTGCAGCTCAGGTATTAAAGAACCGAGCTAGCTTTGTAAACGCTTGTATGTTGCTGTAGATTGACGTGTTAGTTTCTTCGGTTTATTTGATGATTTCAAAATGTTTTAGATATTAGGATATTTGATATGCCTAGCTGAGCTGATATTGTTATTTTAATGAATGATGGTTGGTAGGGGAGGGGAGGGAGGGGAAGGAAGAACCGAAAGAAATGGAAAAGAAACATATTGGAACATTGTAACTGCATCATGTTGTGAAATATGATTACTTGTCTTTAGTTTAAAATTTTGATGTAAAGTTTTTTATTCTTATTAGTATTTACTAGCGTGTGGAATGTCTGGATGTCTAAATGCAGTGTTGAGAATTTGTGAGTGCAATCTTTTTTTTTTTCATGCATTTTGGAAGTGTAATATATGTGCCAGCGGATTTGGATGGCATTTATTCATCATTGCGAGTTTGATGATGAATATACTCAAATTAACATTGTCGAAAATTGTTGTTTGATCACTTGGTTTTCTGTCTTTAAAATATTCTAATTGTTCGAAGAACTTTGGTCTTTAGTTATATCCTAACATAATGGTTCCATATTATGTCATTTTCAATGTTATCTGGTTGTTCTGCCTTTTCATTTGGACAAAAAATATTGAGCATACCTAGCTTGACTGTGTTGATTTTGCTGTTCTTGGCTTGATTTTTGCTGGCTGTGATACTCTCATTTTCTGTACAGGGTGGTATTAATGCAGCATTGGGAAATATGACTGAAGATGACTGGAGGTGGCACATGTATGACACAGTTAAGGGAAGTGACTGGCTAGGTATGTCACCTTTGTGACTTAGAATCACTTTTTGGTTTTTGTTTGCTTGGTGATGGGGAATTTGTAATATTAGTTGCAAAGTAATTAGTTTGTCAACCTGAATTACATAGGTGTTTTTGAACGGCTGAATGCTCTATCCATTTTCTGCTTCTTAACGTTTAAGACAATATATATCTTGTGCACTATTGTGCCTTCACAATGGTCTTTCACCGTGGAATTTCTGATATGAAATGCCTTAAGGAAGCAATATAGATTGTGCTAAGACAAGGTGCCTGCAGAAACAGGCGCATGTTCTTTCTCCTCTATTGAGTGTACTGTTTCTGTGGGCATTGCAATTTGAACACTACTTTTGCATAAGGTATTCTTTTATTTATGTGCTAAGATGTAACAAAATTGTCTGGAAATAGGTGATCAGGATGCAATTCAGTATATGTGTCGAGAGGCACCAAAAGCAGTGATTGAGCTTGAGCATTATGGGCTACCATTTTCTCGCACAGAAGATGGAAAAATATACCAGCGTGCATTTGGTGGTCAAAGTCTTGACTTTGGAAAAGGTAAGATGAACAAGTTTAAAGTTCTGATTGTAAATCACCAAGTCATATAACTGTGCCAATAGTCTTTTAATCTTGGATTCCTCAATGTTGATTTCATGACAGGTGGCCAGGCATACCGTTGTGCATGTGCTGCTGACAGAACGGGTCATGCTCTATTGCATACTCTCTATGGCCAGGCTATGAAACATAATACACAATTCTTTGTGGAATATTTTGCTTTGGATCTGATAATGAACAGTGATGGTAAGTGTTTCCTTGATCAAATCCTCTCGTTACTTTTTTTTTTCGGGGTTACTTTTTGTTCATTATTGTTACTTTATATGCAGGTAGCTGCCAAGGAGTAATTGCATTAAATATGGAGGATGGAACATTACATCGGTTCCGTGCTGGTTCAACAATTCTGGCCACAGGGGTACTGTACAAGTTATGTAAGTATTATTTCATGTCAGATGAGCAATAATATCTTTATTGTTCTTGTGCTTTCATTTCAGGGCTATGGTAGAACCTACTTTTCTGCAACCTCTGCTCATACATGTACAGGAGATGGAAATGCCATGGTTGCACGTGCTGAGCTCCCACTTCAGGTTTGTTTTGCTGCTGCTTGATCTTGAAGTTAGTTCTCTAGACTTCGTTTCTTGCACTTTAATTATTTCTCTTTATTTATCCCTACTTCAGGATTTGGAATTTGTACAATTCCACCCAACTGGTATATATGGGGCTGGGTGCCTAATTACTGAAGGTTAGTACTCCTAGTTTACATGAAGATGCTATCTTGATTGATGTTTTCATGCTATTAGAGTTACTGTAATGATTATATCTTTGTTTCTTAATCTTTTGAATTTCAATACTATTGTTCAGTTGTAGTTGGTCAAAGCTTATCACTGATATATCTGCAACTTGTAGGATCTCGTGGTGAAGGTGGTATTCTTAGAAATAGTGAAGGTGAACGATTTATGGAACGTTATGCCCCTACGGCCAAGGATCTTGCATCAAGAGATATTGTTTCAAGATCCATGACCATGGAAATCCGGGAAGGTCGTGGTGTAGGTATGGTGCCTTTTTAGAATCATTTATCAGATGCCCTAGAATATGGGGTGTCATTTTTGTGTTTTTATCAGCTAATGAGAAAATGGTTTTCCAGCTGTTGAATGATAGATATATTACAGTATGTTAGGCATGTATCCTGACCAGTGAATTAATCTAGAAGATTGGTCTTATGTCCTCTGATTTTCTAGTAGTGAGACAGGTTCGTGTAATTCATAGTCTAGCTCTTCAAATCATTTATGTGGGATGGTGTATACCTATGTAGGAAGAGGTAGCTATGCTGTTGGTATATATGCTGTGTCTTATGCAGACAATTATATGTTACATGCAAAATTCTGTTTAAAATATATACCTTGCAGCACTTTTGTTGCATAATTTCTGGTTCTGCTTGTTTCTTATCCAAAAAAAGAAGGAAAATGGCTATGCATCTGATCTCTACACTTTCTTTATGCGTTCATAACTTTTGATGCCGGTACCTTGCAGGACCCTTGAAGGACCATATCTATCTGCACTTGAATCACTTACCCCCAGATGTACTCAAGGAGAGGCTTCCCGGTATCTCTGAAACTGCTGCCATCTTTGCTGGTGTTGATGTCACAAAGGAGCCTATTCCCGTCTTACCTACTGTTCACTACAATATGGGTGGAATCCCTACTAATCACCACGGAGAGGTGAGAGTTAGAGAAATCACATAGTTAGCCCTTAAGATATGTAGTTATATTTCATATACAGTTTTATGCCCAAAATGTTAATCAACTAATTTAGTTTATAATCCATCACTAAGATTTTCCATCGAGGTATAATTTGTGGTAATTCTGTCATTTATGTGTTGATATAATTTTTATTTATTTTCATAGATTTACCTGAATATGTATACTGTATATTCTGTTAATCTGTTTTGCAATTGGTGCTTTAGAAGGGGACCCATCAAATGATTTAACACATTAATTTATAGAAATAAACATTGTAGTCATTCTTGAATTTTAAGTAGTCAATCTCCGATTTTTAATTATTCGTTTTTTTTAAATGTTTGTGAACTTTGAGAAAGCTGCAATGGTGTTGATATTGTAAATTCTTCTCATTGTTTGCAGGTGGTTACTATCAAAGGTGGTAATCCAGATGCAGTAGTTTCTGGACTTATGGCTGCTGGGGAGGCTGCCTGTGCATCAGTTCATGGTGCTAATCGGCTTGGTGCAAATTCTCTTCTTGACATTGTTGTTTTTGGCCGAGCTTGTGCAAATAGAGTTGCAGAGATCCAGAGACCAGGCATGTATAATGTTCAGAAATGGCAGATAATTATCTCTATTTGTTGTGTGGTGAACTAAAGATATCTTACATTCTATTTGTGCAGGGGAGAAACAAAAACCTTTAGAAAATAATGCTGGTGAGAAGACCATTGCCTGGCTGGACAAAATAAGAAATGCGAATGGTTCAATTCCAACTTCAAAAATCCGGTTGAATATGCAACGAGTAATGCAAAATAACGCTGCTGTGTTCCGAACACAGGAAACATTAGAAGAAGGTTTTTTTTTTTTTTCTTGCTTGGATTTTTTAGTATTGCAAGGAAATATCATACTCACCTGATTGAGCTTTATTATGTCTAGCCTTTTTCATCCCTTATGAACACCGTTTAACTCTCCATTTTCTGTTGCTTGTGCAGGTTGTCAATTAATTGACAAGGCATGGGAGAGTTTCCATGATGTTAAGTTGACAGATCGTAGTTTGATATGGTAACATTTTTTGCATGCGAATGTTGCTGGTGAAATTTTTATATTGTAATCTATTTACTTCATGGTCTTAATTCTGAGATCTTTTGGCAGGAACTCTGACTTGATAGAGACCATAGAGTTGGAAAACCTTTTGATAAATGCATGCATCACAATGCATTCTGCTGAAGCCAGGAAAGAGAGCAGAGGAGCTCATGCACGTGAAGATTTTACGGTCAGTTTAATTTACTCTTTTGCTAACAATTTGTTTTCTGCCAATTTTCTATATATTGAAGTTACCTGCTCCAATTTTGCAGAAAAGAGATGATGAGAACTGGATGAAACACACCTTGGGGTAAGTCACCTTTTCCTTGCTTAAAAGAAAAACATTGATGTGAAATGAAAATAGATTTGTCATTGTCATGGTGGAACTGGAGTTTAGAGGGCTTCTGGGTTTAATTTTCAATTTTAGAGGGCTTCAAGGTTTAATTTTCGTTTAAGGGTGTACTGTTTGCTTAAATTTAAAAAATCTAGCAATTTTCCATGACATTGGTGATTGCAGGCCCCTCAATGATGTTTGATGAAATTAACAACTTAGAAATTTGAGCTACACTAGGGTTTGTATGAGATTGTCTGAATTTGGGTATTAGTCTAAAAAAATTTGATCAGATAATGTAATTATTGTGTTTGGTTTAGGCTGTTAAATCTTCAGAGAGTATTCAGATGTATCTCACATATTTGTTGGACTCACATTTTATTTCTCGAACATTTTGGCAAAGTCCAGTTTTCTTCATATTTCATCATCAGCATATTGTGGTGTTTGCCTCGATAATAGTTATGTGCTGCATAAACATAATGCTTTGAAACCCAACGAGACTGCAGCCTTGATTTTGTTTAACTATTCAAGAAGATCAGGTGTATGATTTTGTTGAATACAATTATATATTTGTGTGTTCCAATGTATTGCAGATATTGGGAGAATGAGAAGGTCCGACTGGATTACAGACCAGTTCACATGAATACATTGGACGATGAAGTTGAGTCCTTCCCACCAAAAGCTCGTGTATATTGATCCATTTGTCCTCCCCAAAATAAGAAAAACAAGTCAGAAAGGAAAATGCAATAAATTGTTGTAATTACAGCATTTTGGCGTATAATTATTGCATTCATCAGTAGTATAAAACTTATACGATTAAAAGTTCTACAAATTTAAATCGGAGTTTGAATTTTGCATTTGCTCAAGTGAGTAACAAGCTTGCTTGACAGTTCGATTTGTGTTTCAACTCATTGTTAATTTAATCAGTTATTAATTTAATAATCTATGTTTGCTTTTGCTGGGGCAACTAATGGTTCTGATTAATTTATTTGTTTGCCGATCTTGCGTAAGGGGAAGGTTCTTCGTGTGTGTGTGCCTCCTAAATGAAGGCCGCGCCATTTTGTCTCTTCCCTTTGATCTTCACATTGGTGTCAACTGTCAGCATCACCGTGTCGCCTGGGATGCGTTTTGATTCACAACTCGTACAATTCTTTTACATTTGAAAAATAAGGGTTATGAAACATCTTCAGAACTTGGAGGGCATGTTGATAGGGAGCTTTAAAAAGTAAGTTTGCCATTTGTTTTTCAAATTGATGACCGTTGGAATATGACTTCTCGGTTTTAACTACGCTTTCAAGTACGACTTAATTTCGTAACACGTCACCAAACAAATTCTAAAACGTTATGTTTATTGTTTTCCAAATATTATGGGGGAAAAAAAAATACCGAAGGGATGAAGGTAGTTAGATCCTAAAGGAAGTGGTGTCTTTGTTTTGCATGAAAGTATTTCCTGTAATCAACAGCATTGGCAGGGTAAAGAGGATGCGAGCTGTTAGATCTTTAGAATCATATTCTAAGGAACGATGCTTTCTGCTCCCTTCCCCCCTCCCCCCCCCCAAAAAAATAATAAATCTTGGGGCTATGGAGTTTCATTCCTCTCGGATATGGGTTTCTTTCTAAGTTTAGTTCGAAAAAATCATTCAAGCTTCGATGAAAGAACAAAGCAGAAATGCCATTTCAGTGCTTCAGCATCCGTTGAAATATTCATGCTCAGCGTCAGCAAGCAACATTGTTTTGGTTGAGATTGAACTTTCACCTTGCGAAATTGAAACCTGGCTGAGGTATCAGAGCTAGTAGGTAAAAATGTGTGATCATTTCGAACCAAAACCACCAAAAAAAAAAAAAAAGGAAAAAGAAAGAAAGCACGTTTTGGGGCTGTGATTCAATATGAGCTCTCCAAATTTTGAATAAAGCTTGACATTGCTATGATTTACTAATTATGTGAGAGACAAAGCGATGAATCATGTACACCAAATGGGTGTTTCGAATATTTAATTCCGACTCTTCAAAATTTAAAGTGTTTTTTAATCATTATTGTGATGACTGATAACGAGTACTTTTCATTGGAATACATACAATTTGTATAAAAAAGAAGAGAAATAATGAGTAGCTTATTTGATTTAGTCAATACAGTGTCCTCCACCACCCAAAATCCGGTGACAAAAAATTCGTTTAAAAGCCACTAGTTTCTTTCTTTGTTATTGCCAATAGTCTACTTTCTACTCGTAATTCCAACAAAAGCAATCTATGTAAACGAACACAATGCTTAATTGCCACTTTGACTGAATTTTTTTTTTTAAAAAAAAGAGAAAATCAAATTGTTGACCTGCTTTCGTTTTAAGCACTTTTATTGATGACTTCAATCGGGTTGTATTGTTAAAAAAAAAAGCTCTAACGTGAAGGTGACCATCAATTGTTAAAAAATTGGAGAGCATTTCTTAGTGCCATGCAAAAATAGAAATGATATTACTTCGCGCAGAAATGATGTAATTAGACGAAATCCAATTTCACCAATTTACTATTACTCAAAATACAAGCAATTTTCCAATTTGTTTATAATTTTTGCATTTCAGTGGATGTGATATTTGGAGTAACAAGGCAACAAAAAAATGCACTAATGTGATAAATGACATGATAATAATATCGAATCAAGTAATTACTAAATGGATGAATATGATCTATAAGGTAATCAAAAAGGAGGACTGACCTATAACCGGATTGAGAGAAATAAAATAGTGCTTTTTAGATTTGCAAATATGTGGGAATCTAGATAATACTTTTTTTTGCAATTGAATTTGTAATATATGGGAATTACAAATTGCAAACCACGTGTGATTTTTGGGTGTCATCTCCCTTCAAGTGATTTTTCAATTATGATTAGAGAGGTAGCAAGTGAATCGGCACCACTGAAAATAAGGTCCTTAAGTGCTATTGTGTTTGGGCAGACTTAAACACGAAAAGTATTGTGTTGTGCTGGTGTAATCTAGTATAATCTATGGGCTTAATATTTTGTCGTGTAATGCCGTACTGTGTTGGTGTGGGAGGTTTAGTGAGCTGTACCCATCGGCCGTTCCATAAAAAAATAATATATTTTTTAAATTATAAAACAAAATGTTGTCTGCATTTATTTTTTTAATTTTTTTTAAAGAGGATTGTTAATCAACAGTCATAGTTATAAGACCGTGGGTGCTTATAAAATTGCACACTTCCTTAATCATTTTATATCTATTGCGTTCAAGTTAACTAAGTTATTTAAAAAAAAAAAATTTAAAAAAATCTAAAATCTTAAAAAAATGGATTAAAATAATCAAATTTTGAACGGTAAACAATGTAATAACAATACCCAAGAATAGTATTGTTCACAAAAAGAGTGTTAGAAGGAAAGGCTAGGTTTTGGTGTTTAGTGTCATGGACCTTTTAGAGAATTGTGCGACTTTAGACGTATTATGTGTTAAGTAGTCGAGAAAATCATACAAAGAAAAGAAAAATACGCACACCAAGTGTTTACACGAATGCTCTCTATATTGCTAAAGAGAAAACAAAGCTATAAGATGAATTATATAAGTAAAGGTCTTCCCTTTATATACTAGCAGCCCTCTACAATCAACGGCTGAGATCTAAATGATCTAACGGTGTATATACAATATGGAATAATATGCCCTAAAATATTCCTAGATGCCATCACATATTTCTTGAAATATTCCTTTTCTAATTAAGGTTAACAATCCTAATAAGTCATGGGTTTGACCTAATTCTTTACCCATGTCAGCAAGTCTTCTAGAAGCTCCGGCCCGTGATCCGTTCCAACAGCCCTTAAGGCCTCTAAAAGGTTTTGTCGCACACCAAGTGTTCAAGAAAATACTTAAGAACACTTTGGGCGTGACACTAGGCACCAATTTAAGCAGACACGTGGCACCTAATTGTCAGTAGGAGTAGGCATTTTTTGTTTTGGTTTTGATTTGGTTCGGACCAAAATCAAACCATATCGAACTAAACTGAACCGATTCAATTTTCTTGAAAGTTTTAATGTATTCTTTTTCAATGTGAACTGAACTAAATAGAAACAAACTAAAATCGAACAAATTGGGTTAAAAAAAACTAAACATAACTCTAAATCGAACTGAAGCGAATCAAAAATTTTGGTTCGATTTTATGTTAAACCGCACCGATGGCTACCCTTAGTCGCTAGTTCGTGTTGAAAAGCCAATTTGCCTTAATTTTGAAGGCTATAATTTAGAACTTTATGGCCATTTCTCATTTATCAAAGGAGACCCGAAAAATACAAAAGAGAGAAGGCTAAAGCACGAATTAGAAGAAGAGAAAGATTCACTTATTGAATGAGAAAATGTCTCCTAAACTTCTTGAGGATTATTAAAGACACTTGAAGAATTGAAGCCTTTGAGACATCCCCAGTTTTGGTTTTGTCTTTCTTTTCTTTCTATTTTTTCTTTTATTTGAAGTTTGTAATTATGAATATTATTTAAATATATTTGTATTTATAATTTTTTGATAATTTTAGTTATAGTTGGATTAATTTGTGACTAAATTTGAATTTTAGAGTTTGATGTAGTTTTATTTATGCTATGCTTTAATAATTTGGTGGATTATTGTTTAACTCATTTATGTTTCTCTATGCCTATTGCTTCCAAATGATTGAGAAATAAATTTATTATTATTGATTTATGGATTAATGTTTGGGAGAGATTGACCCATTATCAGAGTTGAAAAATATAGCCTTACGTTGTTATCCAGTTATAAGGCTAATAACACTTGGGTAATTCTCAATGACTATTCAATGATTGCACGTGGCACATACCAAATGTTCGAGAAAATGTATGAGAACACCTGAGGCGTGTATGATCTAATTTGATACTTATGAGAGATAATGAGATTAATCTTTAAGTAATCAATTTAAAAATTATGTAAAGCATGTATAGGTAGATAAGTTAGATAGGGATATCAATTTAAATATGTATGCATAGAATTTTATTTGATGCTCGAGAGAGATAATAAGATTAATGAATTGAATGAAATTACTAAATAAGAAGAACATACGAAGATTAAAATGAAATCAAGACCCTAGAATCCCATTTATTATAGATTCACCATTTTGCAAGATTATTAATTTGTTTTGTTTTGTTTCTTTTACTTTCCAAAATCAAATTTGAATTAAGAAAGCCTAGATAAAACTAAGTTACGACAACTAAATTACTTAGTATTAATTTAAAAATCAATTCTCATAGGAATGATACTTATACACATCACTTTATTACTTGCTCACGACTCGTGCACCATTCCTCTCCCACTCTTAATTGTCGACTCAACTCAAATCTCTTTCAAATCTCTCTCAACTCTCTTAAATCTCTCTCAAATTATTTTAACTCTCTTTATAAATTAAAATCTCTCAAATTATATAATTGTTTTTTCAATTTTTATTTTTTCAATTACAAATTCTCAACACAACTATTTTTTATCCATATAATAGCAAATTTCAATATTTATAATGAATTTGAAGAAAATATTTCAATACCATCACAAATTTCTATTAATCAATCTTATTACACAACTAAAAATGTTGGAAGTATTAGAAAATCAAAAGAGGTCGAACATTAGATGAGTCAACTCAAATTGAACTTGCTCAAATACTCATAGAGAAAATCATTTTTGATTCCACTATAATAAACAGTACATGCACACTAGATTGGGTAGATACGTTACCTCTCTCGTACACCAAAGATAAAAAGTATGAGAAATTTATAAAAAGGTATGTTTAACCTAACTTCTCTCGTGTTCTAATAAATATTTTTAAAATCATATTTTATCATCAAACAAACCAAAAATTAATTGATGAAATCTCACAGTTTAAATGAGTGTTTGTTATTAAATCTGATTGTTGGACAAGTGCTAATGATTTGGGGTATATTTGTGTTACGTTGCATTATATTAAAAATAAATATTTTTTTACAAAAGAATAATTATTATTTTTCGTGAATTTGAACATCTACACAAAACTAATTTTATTTTTAATTATTCAATAAATATTTTTAGAGTATTATTTTTGATAATGCAAGTGTCAATATTTCTACTATAGATTTATTTTTTCAATTCAAGTTTATTTAATTTGAGGTGTCTTTATCATATTCTTAATTTAATTCTTCAAGATGATTTTTAATATCAATAAGTCTCAAATTAAAAAAATTAAAGAAGTAATAAAATTTATTGCTTCATCGTCTTTTAGATGACAAGAATTTAAAATTGTGTTTGATAATTGTGGAATAGATAGTAAATGATTCAAACTTGACATGAAAATTTATTAAAATACTACATATATGATGGTGAAATCTTAAAATGCTATATATATGATGGTGAAATCTTATATGTGTTGGATGATTAAGAAATTGCATTTTGATATATGCATTTTTGTGAAGAATTTAATGACGTCATGTTAGTATGTTCATGTATATATTGTTGGAGATAGTGTTTACATGTCATTTCAATATTGTATGAATATTAATTATTTAATATTTATATAATAAATATTTCGAATAAAATTATTAATATTATAATTATATAATACAATGGTTGTAACATTTTAAACATTGTATGATCTGAAGGAGTTCAAATTTAGTTTAAATAAGTTTAGATCAGTGCTAAGAGTTAATAGAGGTGAGAGTTATAAATATTAAGAGTTAGCAAATAATAAGAGTTAGTCATATCTAAGGAGTATATCTAAGGAGTTAGAGCATTATCTGAAATGAGATAAAGGCCTAAGGATATACTAGTAATGACATAGTTATAAAGAGTTACAATAAGTATTAGGAAATGTCATTATGCAAATATGTTCTCAAACACTTTGTTATTGATCTATTTTCATCGATACATGTCTGTCAATGAATCTTTTTATATAGATCAGTATATGTTTATATCTGTTAGAGTGTGTGGAATCCACCAACTCCTTAGTCCATCGGTTGAATTACACTTCAGAGCCATCGGTATCCCAACACACAATTCTCAGGTTACCTGTGCCCCTAAGGATTCGAACCCCCGCCCTCATCTCTATGGAAGTCTTATAGGCCTTTAGAGGTTCGTCCTTGTACCCATCAAGCTGGCTAGTTGGTAAGTTTCACATACTCTAACAAAAAGTTTGGCCTTTTTGTAAGAGTGTGTGGAGCTCACCCAACACCTTTGGTCTACCAAGGTATCAATTAGCGCACCATCCATACCCTCCGTATGTAACCTACGCCCCCAACCAATGTCAAACCTGGGATCTCATCTCTTATAGGCCATTAAGGTTCGTTGGTCGTACTTATCAAGCTGGCCCTTACAAGATCTACATGGTACAAATAGTTATTCTTAGCTGACCATAAGCTTAGAGCTTGTATAAGCATGCGGGTATTCAGTTAGGACTGAATACTGAACAGACTCATGAGGACCCAATTAGACATCCTATGTAATTATCAATAGTAATTCCTCTCAAGTTGAGTAGTATTTATGATCTTTTAACCTAAGTGCTACGATGAGAGTGTGAGTAATCCATTATACTTAGTTCCATAGATGTCAGAGACCTTTAATGGTCTAACCGTTGTGTGTCACTAGGTATGGTTCGATGCTCATGGAGTCCAGTGTGTACAGATCTGAGATCCTTCGACCTATATAGGAAGATTATATATCATGATGCTCCAAGAATTATATTTCAGGAAGTCTTTTGGCAAAAAGTATAAACTTCAAAAAAGAGTTTTCTGTAGGGTTAAAATAATATTGTAAAAGAGTTTAGGGATATTATTTTTCGAAATACAAATTTAAAGATAAGTTCACAGATGAAAATATAAGAATTTGACGATGCTGATCTATATTCTCGCATATCCGATATATATGAGACGAAAGGATTATATGTATGCGCAATGCCCTTAGCCTGTATGGTCTAACGCATTAATTTATAATATCTGTGACGTGTGCGTAGGGCATCGATCATGGACTCGTAAAATAGTTCTATTTGATAAATAGAGCGTAGACCTATAGAGTCCTGCAATATGAAGTGTACTCTTTGTGCACTAGAACAGTGTACTGGATTAAATTGTTCAATCTAGTAATTTTCAGCAAAATCGAATATTTGTTTCAAGAACCATCGGGATGCATGCATGTCAAGACTTAAATGTTAAGTACACTAATTAGTTAACAATTACTATTAACCAATTAAATGTTGACACGTAGTGCATAGTAAGTCTTTAGTTGAATTGACTCAAGTATGTGGTTAAATAGGACCCACTGTAAGTTAACTTGGCAATCAAATAAAAGGTTTAAGGGTAATTTCACATATTTAATTATTAAATAATCAAGATATTTATTTGTTTAAATGTTAAATAAATATTTAACATAAATATAGTTAATAGTTAACCATATATGATTAGGTTAAAAGAATATTTAATAATTTAATAATTAAATAATATTTAACTTAACTTTGGTTAATTAATTCTAGTTAGATTAATTAATTATTTAATTACTTAATTATTAGAAAAGTAAATTAACATAATTTTAGTTAAATATTAACTTGGGTTGGGTAATTGAATATTTTAATAATTTAACTTACTTAGTGGACAAGAATAACTAATCTACGTAAGGTTAAATATTAACTTAAATTAAGTTAAATAATTTAATTTATTATATATGTGAAATAAAACAAAAAATGACACTAGTTTTTGTATTTGGTGGCCGGCCATTCATGGGTGAATAGAAAGGTAAAGTTTAGACCATTATTATAACTTTGAATTCGATCATTTTGCCATTCAAATTACGTTGGAAAACAAAATTAAATTCATTGCTTGGTAAATAGTTTAAGAGTTAAACTAAAGATTAAAAGTTAATCTCGGGGTTTAAGAGTTAAACTTATGCTGAAAAAATTAAAGTTGTTATTCTAACGACTTAAGTCCACCCTGTTGAGTCCTAGAATTACTAACGGACTCATTTCGGATGGTACTCTAGCTTTAACCGTACCAAAAGCTTGTGAGGTGATTAATCTCAATTTTGATATTAATGTGATTAATATTTATTTAATTTTATTAATGTAATGAAATGTAAAATTTATCGTGTTCATTGTTTAGAAAATTAAAATTTCAACTTCCGTAATGTATATAATGTATGAGATACATATATAAGTATTAATGAAATGATGAACACAAATCACATGCATACACATACCTAATACGATTTAGAGTCATAACCACATGTATGAGATACATCTTTTATTATTTTGATTCATATATATAATATTAGTTATGCTTTTGTTAAATATAGAGATAACCTAATGTTTTTCTAATATATATACTATTATGGAGATTAAATTCTAAAAATATTAGAGAAAAATTTTTATATTATTTATTTGTGCAGCAATAATGGATCCCAAAAGCAATCGGTTTGGTGTTAAAGTTTTAATTGCTATGATCTCAAAAAAATTAAACTTTGGACTTTCTTATGATTTAGACCAAATTTATGATTTTATCACACAATTATTTATCTTTTATGAAAATAGAATAAACAAATGAAAAACTTATTTATGATCAGGCTACTTGGAATATTTTGTTAAAAGGTAAAATAAATGTTAGTTTTAACTTCACTATTTCTACTACTTTTTGAATTAAAAAATTTTATTGATACTTACCACTTTTGTATGTTAAATGCACAATAATAAAAAGAATTTGATGTTTTGTCATAGCGAAAATTCAACGAAAGTGTTTACTCTGTGTTATTTAATCATAGCTTGAGATATACTAACACCTCCAGTGTTCATTGTAGTATCGAAATGTGCTTTTAGTGTAAGGAGCAAGATATTAGATAAAAAGCTATTAAGATTGACAAAAAAACTTTAGAAGCTTTACTGTATGTAAAAATTTGAGAAAATACAAATGATCAAAAATAAAATTAGCAATAAGACATGATCAGAGATTTTTAGAACTTTTGAATTTGCAAATGATAAATAGTTCAATAAATGCCAATCAAGTTGTGATGTATTATAACTATAGTAATGTAAATTTGACCATTTATTTTTTTATTTGTATCCAATAATTTTATATTTGGAATAATATAAATAAATTTTTTATCAATAAATTATAATTAAAATTTCAATTATGATTATGATTATAACACAATTTTTTAATCTAATATAAATAAACTTTTATCAACAAATTATAATTGTAATTAATAATTTTAATTGTTAATGCAATATTTATAATTACAATTAAAATATCATAAGAAATATAAATATTTAAAAAAATAAAAAAAACATAAAATATCTAAAAAAATTATATATCTAACAATATTAAATAATTTAAAAATAAAATGAGCCATTTTTTGTGTCAAGCTAGTGATGGACCATGCCCAGCACAACTCATCGTGGACTCGTATCGACACGTGACCCATTACAAACCCATGCCGGCACAACATGACTTTTTGAGCCATATCGTTTTGTGTCGGGCACCTTTTTTAGTGTGGTTGATAACCTTGTGTTTTTTGAATTATAATTATGAAAACGTATTAGTAATTTTATAGCGTTTAATGAATAGATTTAAAATTATAAAGTAGTGTTATATAATGTCAAATTTACTTTCTATTCAGTAAAAACTTGAGAAAAAAAATTAAATTGAATGATGAAATATATTTAGTCTTCAGCCCGTTTAACTTTATGAATTAGCTCTAACAAGATTATTGAAACTTTTAATGCAGAACTCTTCACCCACAAGTATTTAAGAATTGTAAAAGATCATACACATGAATAAAACAATAATCAAATACACATAAGACATAAGAATATACGTAGTTCGATAAATTGTCTAGGTTCACAGTAGATCATAGGATTCTAATTTCTTTTATTACTCAGATCACAAAGATCTCTCACAAAATAATACCAAAAAAATACAAAAATTATAAAATAGCATTACATAATAGCAAATTTACTTTCTATTTATTAAAAACTTAGGAAAAAATTAAAATTGAATGATGAAATATATTTAGTCTTCAACCCATTTAACTTTATGATTAACTCTAATAAGATTATTGAGATTTCTTTTGTGCAGAAGTCTTCATCGATAAGTATTCATGTCACACCCCAAACTCAAAAGATCTGACACACGACATCACTTACATTCATTTAATAATATATAAACATTCATTTCAATTTTATTTTTTTTCAGAATTATAACAATTGAATTATGACTGGGACAATTAGTAAACCGGAGATACGCAGAGTTTTCTTAGAGATTAACACTCTACTATGTCACCAGTAGCAACTTTGTTACCGGAAGCCTAGAATATATTCATTGCAAATTCTTACTTAAAATCAACCAATAACCACACTTGGTGAAACTTAAACCAAATCCAATCACATATAATAAAATAATACATAAGTATTTATTCAATAGGGACAAATCAATTATCTTATCCCACGTGTCCCCAAATGAAACACTCAGCAACCTAGCAACTTAGGGAACCCAAGAAACAGCAGAAGCATTGCCAAATTCGTTAAGCACACATGTACCTTATTTACCTGAAATCACCATAAACTATAATAAGTATAAAACTCAGTAAGTATACTAGTTTTTCATATATCAAATACAAATACATATATGTACACAATGCATATGTATGATATGTTGTGATCAATCAAAATCATAATCTTATCAAATCACATGTCATGTAAGCGCCTACACATTCTTTCAAAACATATAATAGGAATACCATCACTCAACTACTACTTAGTAGGACTTACATATCACATAATGAGCCAAATGTCACTCGTAGGTAACATACCATATAAGAGGAATAGTACAAGTGAGGTTTTTAAATCACACATATATAATGCTCATGCCCGAAGGTAAAAGCCAAATCCTTACCTTGATCATCGGTGAGTCCTCTCACATGCACTAATACGCCACCACACGAATGTGATGACTCACTCTTCCTTTAGGTACCAATAAGATTCTCCCTACATACGAAACACATAACATATACCAATTCTGAAGGAAATGCCACACATAAAGGCTCCACAAATCACATAAAATGCCTACTAAGTTAACAGTGAGTTCAAGTACTCTCAAAACACAAAAAATTTCTCATAGACATATTATACTTCAAAAACTCTCTTTATTAAACACATTTCACTTTGAAAACTCACTTTCAAAAACACATATATGTCATGTATGTCCATGCTCACATTCATAAATACATATCTTCACATTTCATATCAAAACATACTTTGACATAACATAAACATATTCCTAACCACATTTACAAAATCATAATAAACAATTACTATGTTTATTGTGATTTCAGTAAAAAGTCTAGTATACTTACCTCTTAGCACTTTCGAGTACAAGGCTTAATTCTTCTTAACCTATCAATGGAGATTAATCCTTTCATAAGCCTCAAAATTCACACAAAATAATTTAAATAGCTTACAAAATTATACTTATTGCACTTATCACATCAAATTGGTATAATTACTTAGTTTCTCAAAACCTATCATTCTGACCACTTACACTTAACAAAATTTTCTTATATATCAAATGATGTCTAATTACTCCAAAATCAGAATGTATAATTCTTAACTCATATATCCTTCTTATGTATGAATATTATATCATAATTCTTACACAATCTATTCCATAAACACCATCAAATCCAAACTATTATCCTGACAGGATCAAGATATTTACTTAACAGTATTTAATCTACTAATTTTATAAAATCATATACTAACTCAAAAATTATAAAAATACCACCGAAATACTCTTGACACATATCTCAATCCATGATAAATATTTCACTTCAAAATCACTGCCAAAATTATTTTACAATTATTTTATTCTATAGCTTTGAAAATCTGTTAATCAAATACTGCAATGAGCTGACACTCTTTAGAAAATCATAACAATTTAACCACATTGATTTAAATTCTCAATTTTGAGTATGTCATATTAGACATATAAGATTATCATATTCCATAAATTCGTAATTTTTGAAGATCATTAAGAAAATCATAAATTATTTGTCACTGTATTATACTGTTCATACAGCAAATTTCTAGAATTTCAGGATCATTTTGGTAAATTCACTAACAATTCAATTTCTGGAATTTTGAATCGATTCAAAGTCTCAGATAATTCTAAACATGTCTAATTTTATATACTCAAAATTCAAAACCAGAATCAAATCACAACAATTTATAAAATTCCTGGATCAAGAGACTATCAAGTAGAAATTCTACAATTCATCAAGATTTATCAAGCTATCTACATAGATCATCATCAATTCTCACAATATCTTACGAAATACACATTAAATATTTAATTATACATATTTTCAGAAATTAAAATTAAAGGAATTAACTTAATTAACACCAATAAATTGAGAAATAGTTGTGATATACCTCTTAAAATCTAAAATTCTAATTTCTTATTCTTTTTCTCTTTCTCTCCCCTCTATTTCTCTCTTTTCTCTCTCTAAAGGGGTAGCTCGACCCAAAAATGAATAAATTAAGGTTTCAAAAGTGTATTTTTATATTAAAAGGTTAGTTTTTAGTATTTATGAATTTACCCCCTAAAACTTTCAAAGTATTACAATTTGGTCCCTAAAATAAATCTAAAGTCTTGCAATTAAACCCAATACTAATAGTATGTCCTTAACCTATACAAACACTACTAATAACAATATATAAATCAAGTATCACCCACATACAAATAAAATATATATATAAATACTTATTCTTACCGATTATGGATACTGGTTACTACAATTCAAGAATTGTAAAAGATCACACATATAAATAAAAATAATAATCAAACACCTATAAGACATAAAAATATACTTGGTTTGACAAATTATCTACATTTACGGTAAATTACAGGATCCTAACTTCTTTTATTACTCAGATCACTAAGATGTCTCACAAGAGATTATCAAGGAATACAATAATAGATGTGTTTTTCAAAGATTTATATAGCACTCTCTTACATAGTTAATACTCAAGTGCTCCCACAACAACACTAAAGTACTCCCTAAACTCTTATATTTTCCCTATTGTTGATGCATGCTTGATGCTTTCTTGATGCATACCACCTTAATGACTTTATAATGATTTATATAAACTCTAAAATATTCTTAAAAATTTTATATATAATTAGAATAAGATGCATAAAAAGATCCAAAATTGACTTAAAGGCGTAAAAAAAAAGCTCAAAAGAAGAAACTTTGCGCTACGGTGCCGTTGCGACTCTGGGCTGATGCTGTGGCACTCAACTACTGTCAAGCCAACGCCGTAGGCCTAAGGCTTGAAAATGGCCTCTTTTGCATAATTGAGCCCCTCCTTACTTCGAGTTTTTGGTTTCGCTCTAAATTTTATCTGTCTATTATTTTCTTTATTTTGTATTATCTTTTAATTGGTCTCTGACTTAAAATCACATTCAAACATAATTTTAAATAATTAAATTCTAATAAAGATAAAATCACAAAAATATTTCTTTAAATTTTTGTTATTGTTAGTAATAATTTTTTTATTAATTATTTTATAAAAATTATTGAAAACAACATTTACAAAATTATGAATAGAAGATTTTAAATTGTCAACTACGACATTAGTTGTTGCCCAAATTAACAGTGATATGAAAAGAAATTTGCTGTGGACATTGTAGTCCAAATTGCAAGTGTGTCAGCATCACAAATAGGACAAATAAATATAAAAATATAATATAAGCTTGATGAAAGAGAGCTCCTCAAATGGAGTCAATGTCACTGTTTTGCGTTTCATATTTATCATAATAACGATCCAACAAAGAGCTCTCTCATCGCCCTTCTTTATTTCGCCATCAATAATTTTATAATCTGAATGTCACGGATAGAAATCAAAAAAAAAAAATATCCTAAGAAAGTGAACAAAATACACGTCATTTATTCATATATATTTTTTCATGATCATGGCCGGGCTTGGAAATTAATCAAGATAATTTTAATAAACTCTTGAACGGTCATTGCTGTCATTTTCAGCTGCTTTTTTAAAATAAATAAATAAATTACCTCAATTTGGTAAGAGTCCTTCAATTGTTTGCATTACAATTGCTTTTTAAATACTTAATTTTTTCTCCAAGTTTGTATTTCGGTGCCGGGATCTAGATCAGCTAATTTAAATATCAAGTAAGTTGAGCTTAATAATATTAATAATTTGCACATGTGCAGACAAAAGCTAGCTGATTCGTCCGACTCCGACGCTTGTGTTATGCCTCTGATTACGAGACTTGACTCCCCACATAAATTATACATATTAACTTGTGCCTCTATATGCCTTATATTTATGTGAGATAATCTTAGAAGTTATTGTCAGCTCATTGTATCGATCATAATTTATACATGCCCTATTATTCAAGGGCTGATTACATGTCCGGAGGGCTTGAGTTTATAAGGAGAAGTTTGAAGTGTTTAATATAAAAGATTAATTTATTAGGTTGATGAACTATTTTAATTATAAACTTAATTATTTTTTTATAGTTAATATGGGTTAATTAATTTATTTAATAATTTTTTATTGAACGAAACTTTTGTCAATAAAAAATTAATATCAATTTTTTTATTCGATAATAAATTTATTTATATTTTAACTATCAAAGTTCTCATTTAATATCACTTATTTTGTAGGAGATGGGAGGATTGGGCATATAAGGTGAAGCTTGAGATTTAGACATTTAACTCAAAAAATTATTCTATTAGATAGAAAAATTATTTTATTTATAAACTTAAATATCAACTATTTTCTAATCAATATGTGACAAACAACTTACTCAAAATATAATATAAAAAAATAAATGCTCTTCTATACTAAAAATTGAATTGTAGGACTTCAAAAAAAAACTCAATTGTAGAACATAATTTGAAGATCGAGACATCATAATAATAAAAAAATAAATTTAGAAGGATTTGAGATACAAATTCAAAATACAAAAAGAAGACTTTTTTTTAATGGATCAAGTTATTCTCTTAAGTTGAACTTTTACCTAAACAAATACGAGTATGTGATTAGTAATTGATTAAAAAAATAATAAAAAAGTTTATCTTAATCACTCATATCTAATATAATATATGTGTCAAAAAAATTTAACTTAAGAGAGAATCCTAATTATACCTTAATACCATGTTAAATAATTGCTTGTCTTTAAAAATTTTAAACTAAAAGCTAAGTGTTAACATTAGTTTTCTACAACCTAGAAAATATTACATTGAATTGTAAAAAAATTGATATTCTCTATTAATTGGTGTTCTGTTTTTCAAAGATAAATAACAGTGACTTCGATCTTTCATATTAATTCTTAGTTAATTTTTTTATTTGGTTGAACAAGGGTTTTATCTTCAAACATTATCACAATAAGTCACTTTCATGTGCAATTCAGTCGAATTAGGTACTAGTCGTTTTTAACAAACACGTTTTACAGTAGACACCCACTAACTATTTCTTCTTTTTTTTAAAAAAAAATAATTATTTTATGAAGATCAGTTTTAAACAAAGACACTTATCATAGAAATATTCACCAAAGTCCAATATTTACCTAAATTGTTCAAGATACGTCTATATAATTTTGTCAATAAATCAGAGATGATATATAATGTTGCAAATCGAAAAGCAGAATCCCAACAATTAAATGCAATTGAACTTTCAGATAGGTAATGCACAGAACTTGAGTGCTAGAAAATTAGAAATGGCCTCCGAGAAAAAAGAGCGATTGATTGGATGCTGGGATATGCGACCAATGGCTGGAGAAGTGTGAAAAGAAACTTGATTTTGAAAATGGAAGGGTTGGATAAGGCTCATGGGTGGGCGGGCCTCTTTCAGTGGCGTACATCAATTTCCTTGTTCAATATTCCAACCAGTTTTCGGCTAAGACGTCCAAATTTTGACTCATGTTGATTCAGTATTTTTTTTACAGAGTTGGTTTCCAGAATCACTTCGTTGCATTAGGGTGGTTCAATAAGTCTCGTGCCTAAATAGTGTATTAATGTCAGAATTATTGAAACCCTCCTCTCTAGTTAGCGGAGATTTGAATAATTCTGACACTATTTTTAAGTATACGATGACAAAATAGGTACTCTTTTTGCAATCATCAAAATTAGACAAATAGTAGTACATTTACTTTAATGAGCTGAAAGTTGTCATTCGAAGCTCGAAACGCAGTGGCACCACCACCTTTTGAATCAATGGCAACAAATTAAATTGAAGTCCTAGTAAGTAGTAACTTCAAAATGTTGACGTTGCAAGTTGACTCGGCGTCGTTTCGTTTGATGTTGAGATATCGCCAGTTCGCCACTACCGTGCCTAACGTGTGGTTGCTTTCTCGCTTTCTCTTCGCCTGGGCAAGGCAAAGCTAACGTTGCTTAGCTTTGCTCCCGTCAAAAAATCCTGCACCGTTGCTTTTTTTTTTTTAAATTTTTTTTTTTTTTGTTTTCTCGGTGGTTGCACTTCGGGTGGTCTAAGTTCGCCCCGCACAGGGCCCCACTCGCACCGCTTTTATTTCATTAGTCCCTAGCAGAGTGGGCCCTCGTGTAGTCCCTCCTTGGGCCCATTAACCGCCCAAAAAGAATGGCCCCATATTGACAAAGTCCTCCACTTTATCAATAAATGAGTAAAAGGAAACCTCTCTAAATGAGAGAATTTTCACCTTTTTATCTTCTTTTTATCCCTACTTTTACCACTATTGATCCTCCCTTTAACCTTTTGATCTTGACCCAATCCTAATGCCAACGTTTATATGAATGTAAACAAATGACAAAATCACAATTGCCTCATGTAGGAAAATCCCCAAGTCATAAAGGACAATGGACCGATTTTCTTTTTTCTTTAAGATTTATTATGGAAAAAATGTTAGTCATTATTAATTGCTTCAATGAGTTCTATATGGGATGAAACAAATTAAAAATTTTTGAAATCCTTTAAATTTCTTTTAATATTGTAAAAAAACAATGAAAATAGTTATAATAGATACAAACAATATATATATATATATATATATACTCTAGCAAATTTCAAGATCATTATATAATTAAAATCATAAGAGAGAAATGACATAGTTTAAGATATTTTATTAATACTAAATTTTAACCAAAATAATTTATAATTATATATTTAGATTAGCTTTCGTAACACACCACTCGCTGGGTACCCTGCTAATTGGTGCTAGATTTTATTAACTCGACGTAAAACTAAAAAGATTTTTAAGGAGATCTTGCTTAATGACAGGTTTTACAAATGTTAAATACGTGGCAGGATATCAAGGCGCGTGTTTTGTTTCTCGTACTAAGACAGTTTACTTTACGCAGGGCGCTTTCAAATCTCTCAGTAACAGCGCCAGCGAAAACTTTTACTGTATGGCGAGGTTAGCTAATAAGATTTTCAAACGGACGGCGGGGATTCAGTTTCAGTTACCAAGGAAAATCACTGACTGACGTCATTAAGACGGCGACGTAGACGCGCCGTATAATATCGAAGTGTTGGTGGCGAGTGGGCCCACACCAACGCCTATGTCCCCGAAGAGAAAGAAAAAGTTGTACACGTGGGCATAATTTGGCATGATGCAGTATATATCGAGAATTAGGGTCCAACTTTCATACGACGCCACGTCATACATGCAACCCTACAACTACAACTACAACTGCGCTGGCTTTTGATCCCAAAAACTCAAATTTCATTTTCGTCACTTATATTCCTGTTTATTCACAAATAGCCTTCGGCCTATTTGACCGTTAGTAATGTTATTTTTTGTGCAAAATAACCACAATACCCTTCAGATACAAAAACAAAAATTTCCAAATATAGCTATCTTATTTACCAAAAAAATGCCATTATCATAATTTCATAAAAGATACCGGGAATTTATTGTTGTATAATTCAAATTATTCAACAAAATATGGAAATATATAAATAAAAGTAAGTGAAAAGGAAGCCAACAACAAACAAATCATTTTTGGTTGCATAAATCATGAACTGAATCAGTCGGTGAGATATCATTACACCCTCTTACCCACATCCTCTAATCTTTGATGATCAATTTAGATACCTTGATTCCATAAGTGATGGATGTGGATATTTCCTCCAAGGTTTCACTCTCAAATAAAAATAGGGACTTTGTAATTTTAACCTCGATGACAAATGCACATGTAAACAAGAGGATGATGTTGTGCCAATAGACAGAAATAGACCTAAAAAAATAAGTGTCTACAAATTTTACCACAAGCTTAAAATGAACCCATGCAATTTTAGGGAGTCATATCGAGAAGGTTGTCATAATTGCAATCAGATCATCACCATTGCCGTTGCAAAGCAAGCGAAAACATTTCTACGACGTCAAATACAATCAATCAGAAACACCCTTATATCTTCCAACATTCCAATTTATTCCTCTCACACTCAAAATAAAACTAAATAAACCCCTAAATTACCTTAATGTAATAATGTCTTAACCACAAAGCATGTCTTTCACAGTTTATTCTTCTGTCGCCAATAAGGGAACAACAAACTCTCTTAATAATTCAAAAATTATTCGATGATAATAATAATAGTAAAAAACTTAATTGTTGGGTGGCTAAAGCACTTATATTCAATTATAAATCATAATCTAAGAAACATATTGTTCTTTTAGGAAATCGGTCCAAATACATATTCTCAAATTTGATTCATGCTTCCCATAACAAATCGAGAGGATGAGAACTATCCTAATAGATTGGGCATAATCAAGAATGTACTCGAACTACGAACTAAAAGTTCAGGTCTTAAACAAGCTACTTGAGAAATACAAACCACGAAGAGCTTGTTGATATATGTACTTAAAACTTGAGTAAGTAACTAAGATCCCTTAGCATGAACAACCTTGAGACTAAAAACACCTACTAGACCCATAATTCTAAATTCACACCAAATAAGGAAAGCCTTGAGAATCATGGAATTGAAATCAAAATCTTCATTCAACAAGGCAAACGTATGAGTCTTGGGATGATTAATCTAATCACGCTGACTTTGCCATTAATCATGGGATTTGAATTAAAGTCTTTATCTTACAAGGCAAGCGTGAAAGTCTCAAAATAATTAATCTAATTACTCCAAAATTGCTACCAATCACGACAAAGACGACCAGACGTCCTGCCTATGATTATTAGAATGAAATTATAAAAATGAACTATAAAAAAGGTAACCTCACAGCGGTTAAAGGTAATGAAAATTTTTTTCACTTAAGACTTTCGAACAATTTTGTTTTCTCCAAAAATACTAACTTAAGCATTAAAGAATCGTTACCAAAACAATCACCGACAAGACCATAACGTACAATATTTTTATTGCAAAAAAATTAGAGTCACCGAGTTTAAGCCTATTTTTAGCCAACTCAATAAAAGAGGCTTAAGTTCATTTCTTCCTAAACAAATTTAAAGTTAGTTGGCATAAGGAATCAAATTTTCTTGTTAACACATCTATTTACTCAATAAAAATTGTAAAAAATGCTCTAAAATGTTTCTTCAAAATTTTTGTCACCCATAATATTTCACTGTGATATTTGATGCAGATTATATCAATCTTTATATTCTATCATTAGCATGGAAAATAAACAATAAGTAATTGTTTAGCATTGGTGATGACGAACCAATTGCAATGAACTCGATGAAATTGAGAGGTGATGGTATGTATGATTCAAGCTCTTATCGCCATTTTGGTGGCCATGTAAGGGTAGTTGACAACTTGGCTTTGATGGCTAAAACCTATTAAGCATGGTGGTGGCGACAGTCAATAATGAAAATGGATGTAATGATGATGGTGATACCATGACGATGGTGGTTATGGCTTTTGGTTTATTTCTTTTAGTTTTTTTTAATAATTTTTTAATAAATGATTTGTATTGAATAATATATTTGCCCTCACACTACACTATTAATTAATATAATCAAGAAAAATGGATGTTTAGACCCTTAAAATTTTTGCGAAAGAAATATGCAAAACTCAATAATTTTAATAATTCCATCAATACTCTTGTTAGGTAATAGTTTTTGTTTGAAGGTATTTTTATTATAAATGATTTTGAAAAAATAAAAAGAAAAATAATATTTAGACCTCTAAAATTTTTAGAAAGGAATATGCAAACCATAGCATTCTTAGTTAGATAACAGTTTATATTAATTTTAACATAAAAATGATAAAAAAAAGGTAAAAATATGATTATATCTCCATTTGATTGAAATAAAAAAAATTAAAATTCAATTAAATACCAAAAAGAATGATTGAATACTTGACCTTATAATTTAGGACCATATATTTTAATAAATTAAACTATTTCAACTTTATATTTATATATGAGTTTGTAAATATATTAATATATTTTCTTTAAGTTCACTTATAAATAATTTAAAAAACACCATTGAAAGAGCTTGAACTCCTGTCACCTGTATGACAAATAAAATTACTTACCACCGAGTTACAATAAATTTTGTTTATATAATATTAAAATAAAAAATACAAAAATATAAAATGATAGACCTAGTCACCACTCGCAGCTATTGGTCGTCACCCACATTTCACCATTTGCCTTTGTCGGATGATGATTGGTGGTGGTAGTCAACGGTGGCTAGTGGCATCGAGCGGAGGCTAAGGTATTGTTTTTTTTCACTTTTTTGTATTTTTTGTTTTAACATTATATCAACAAACTTTTGTTGTAACTCGGTTGTAAGTATTTTTACTTGCCATATAGGTGATTAGAGTTTAAACTTTATCAGTGGCATTTTTTAAATTATTAACATGTGATTTTGAAGATAATATATTAATAAATTTATAGATTCATACGTAAACATAAAGTTGAAATAACTTAATTATTTAAATTATGTGGCTCTTTTTAACATTTATTTAAATTTTCACTTTTTTAAAGTCAAAATAAGGTAAATTTTTATTTTTATCCTTTACGCGGTTAAAATTAACGAAAACTATTACTCGATAGAAGTGTAGATTCAAGCCATCTTTATAGCATTTAATTGAATTTTTACTTCTTTTTTTGGTTAAAATTGAGTGAATTTTTATTTTTATTTTTTGCACAGTTAAAATTAACAAAAATTATTATTGACAAAAATGTAAATAATATTTTTAAAAATACTAAGAGTTTATCCCTTTTTTAAAATTATAGGAGTATTTTTACCATAAAAAAATATATTAAATTCCTCCATCGCCGTCTTTTCTTCTCACTGAAGCCTTAGCCAATCTTGAACGGCTTACATTTCACTTATTTCTTTAATACAACAACTCTTTACAACAAACAAAAATAAACAATATTATGTTTCATTTAAGACATCAACACCTTAAGCTTGGATCCTAACTACACCAAAATGGATTGAAAAAAATTATAACACAGGAGAAAAAAAATAGTTAGGATTTTTTATTTCAAAACTTCCAATGTTGTCGAGGAAGATGAATCAGAAGAAGAAGATAAACCCACCTTTTCCACTGCAAAAGAAACCGACCCATCTTAATAAAAAAGCCCTAATTCTCTTCAATGAAAGTCAAATTGACCTATCATGATGATGATGATAGTAACAACAATGATGTAGATGATCATGAATTTTTGGCTAGGGCTTTGGGAGATGATGTAGTCATTTCTTGATTCTCTTGTTTTTCAAAATTTAGAGTGAGAATTAATTGTTAGATTAACTCAATTAGCTAGAGTGCATAATTTGTTAACCACAAAATCAAAGGTTGAAGTATTTTTTAAGTGTTTAATTAAATTTATTTTTTTTAAATAAGGATATAATCATACTTTAATTAATTTTATTTATTTTACAGTTAAAATAGATAAGAATCATTACTTATCGATAACATTTTAAAATTTTGTACATTTTTTTTTAAAAAGTTTTAAGAGTTAAATGTCATTTTTCTTATAATTAACCATCAAAGTCAGTTGAAGAGTATTTGTGAATAAAAGAGCAATAAGAGGATACATATGACAAAAATAAAACTTGTGGTTTTTGTGATATAAGCGCAACAATAGAGACATTTGTAAAATATAAAAATTAAAAAGGAAAATAATAAAGCAGTTTCTAAACGAGGAGACTGTAGATATCAGAGGAGGGGAATGCAGTACTGATAGAGTAATAGCACATTAAACATAGAATAGAGTTTGCATCATATCACTTTTGTTTACATAAAATTTAATTTAATTTGATCTGAAAGAGTAGGACCCACGGCTAAATTTATAGGTACTTTAATCAACGTTTGTCCTTCTTAAGGGCTCTCGATTTTCTACCTTGTTTAAATCTATCATCTCAGTTCTCTCTAGCCCTTTCTCTCTCTGTTTCTCTAGCTGGAGCTAAATTAATTAGCGAACTTGTGATCCTGTTGTTTCTGGGCTTTTACATCTGTATGTACTACTAGTCTCTCTCGCTCCTAGTGATTTGGCTATAAAAATATGGTCTGCTACTTCACTTTTAGAGAGCCCTTCTGTCTTACTAACGTTTTGGTGCTAATGTAATGTGAGCGCAGATTTCTCTTTTTTTGCTCAGAGATATTTGGCCGGAGGATGGCGTATATGTGCGCAGACAGTGGCAATTTGATGGCAGTTGCCCAACAAGTCATCAAGCAAAAGCAACAACAGGAGCAACAACAGCAGCAGCAACAAACCCACAATCAACAACAGCAGCAGCAACTGTTTGGTGTCAATTCCTTCGCTTTAAACCCATGGACGAGCAGCGGTCAGCATTCTATGTCCAACTCTCCTAATTTTAGCTATGGCTTCACAGGGTCGGGCTTTCCCGACCCGTTAGATACTGGGGACTCCGGGTTTCAGTTCCCACAAATTGAGCAACAGTCGAGTGGGTTTAGATTCTCCGATTTCGGGAGCGGGGCCGGCGGCGAGTTTGACACCGATGAGTGGATGGACAGTTTAATTAACACCGGACGCTCAACGGATAGTTCCAATCTGCCTTCTGGTTGTGACGCGTGGCAGAACAATGCTGATTTTGGACTTTACACTACCGATCCGTTTACCGCCTGTGCCAATCAACTCAACGTGTCTTGCTCTCCGCCCTCCGATCTCGGCCGAGTTGTCTTCACTGACGCGCAGAAGAGCATTCTCCCAGCATGGCCGCCATCTCCACCTCCCCTAGAATCAACAGTTAAAGAAGTTAAAGTTGCCAACCAGGTACGGCCTAGCGTACCCCATAACGATGGCGCCGGGGCTTCAACCTCAACTAGCTCTCCGGAAGCTGACTCAGCGCAACCACTAGCAAAGGCTTTGATTAATTGCGCTCGACTTGTCGAATCAGAACCCGACAGAGCCGTGAAGTTGCTTGTTAGGCTTAAGGAAACAGTGTCTGCCCACGGGAACCCAACTGAGAGAGTGGCGTATTACTTCACTGAGGCTTTATTTAGCAGAGCGAATCCCCGAATGGAGAACATTATTATTCCGTTAGAGGCAAATTGTGAAGATTGCATTCTCTATTACAAAGCCTTAAACGACGCCTGCCCATATTCGAAGTTTGCTTATTTAACGGCTAATCAACCAATACTCGAAGCCACTGAGAGAGCAAGAAACATTCACATAGTTGATTTCGGGATTGTTGAAGGAATTCAATGGTCATTTTTGTTGCAAGCACTGGCCAATCGGGCAGGAGGAAAGCCCGATAAAGTTCGGATCTCGGGCATACCCGCTCAGGCCCTTGGCAAGTCCCCGGCCGTGTCGATTCTTGCTACTGGAAAGCGTCTCCGTGAATTTGCGAGATCTCTCGATATAGACTTAGAGTTCGTACCCGTTCTCACTCCCATTAAGAAGCTCAGAGCGTCGTGTTTTTGTTTTGATCCCGACGAGGTCGTGGTCGTCAACTTCATGTTACAGCTGTATAATTTATTAGATGACGAACCAGGTACTGTACAGAAAGTCCTCAAAATGGCAAAATCGTTTAACCCGACAGTGGTGATCCTTGGTGAGTACGAAACCAGTTTGAACCGAGCCGGCTTTGTTACCCGGTTCAAGAACGCGCTTACGTATTACACTGCCGTGTTCGAGTCTTTGGAGCCAACCATGAGCCGGGACTCGGAAGAGAGACTTGAAGTTGAAAGACAAATTCTTGGTCCAAGAATTGCCAGTTTGCTTGCACCAGAGAAACCGGGAACCAAAAGAGAACGTGCTGAGGATAAGGAAAGTTGGAGTAATTTTATGGAGAGTTCCGGCTTTGCACCGGTGCCCTTTAGCCATTATGCAATTAGTCAGGCTGAAATTTTGTTATGGCACTATAGTTACAGTCCTTTTTACTCGTTGCCTCCGCCTCACACACAGTTTTTAACTTTGTCATGGAAGCAGGTGCCCCTTCTCACCATTTCTTCATGGCGTTGATGAAATGACGATGATCATCGGGATGGGTTTCCGACTCATTATTTGGGTAATAGTTTTTCACCCGGTAAGGTGCTTACTGATCAAATTTGGCTCTTTAGTTTTCTCTTTTTGTGAAGTTACAGGTTGTTAATCTAGTGGCAGCAATTGAAACATTGCATTAGGCATTGTTAACTTCATTGTCCATCATTTTGATTTTCCCACTTCGTTTAGCTCTCGTGGGCGTCTCTTAGCCTTATTTGTTGGGTTTATTTTTCCAAGTTTCAGAAAGTACGACAAATTGTATAATATGGTGAAATTCCAAATCGAAGTGGAAATGTTTCTGTGCTTAGGTCGTCCTTGATGTTTTGATTACTCTGTTTCCCTGCTGCTGGTCACTGGTAGTCTCTGGAACCAGTTCTGTGATTCTTCTCTTTACTCTTAACGCCATAAATTTTCCTGTCCGTGCAGAAATTGAAAACAAGAACTGAAACTTAAAAATTTGTCACTGTCTGTTGAGGCTTTTGTTATTGGCATTTGATGAGTAACCACTAGCTGTGCAGTTCTAGTTTCTGTAATTAGTGTTTTGATGAAGAGCAACAATGACGTTTTCGTTTACATGTGATTGGTTTTCTTTATTATGACTTACGCAAAAGCTCTTTGTTTTGGGTAAATTATTAGCCAGATGATCTCTTGCCTCTGCTGTTAAACTCTTAAAAACATATTAAGGTTTTTGTTAGGCTTTGTAAGCCATCGTTTTCCCTGTATCAATGAATGGAAAAGGACCTGAAATTTGCATAGGTAGCCTTGCTGGCTTTCCTTTAAATCTTTTTTCTCAATCCGTGGGTATTTATTTCTTGATTATAGCTTTAAGGAATTACTGAATGCTAGTCACTTTCACTCTGCAATGAAAGACGATACTTGAGAGAGCCATGACAGCTTATCATACAGCATAATTGCGAAGAAACGAGGGTGGAGAGAGCAGCCTCTTTTCCAGCTCTATGTGAACCAATGGGCCAGGACGACAAACAATGTGGGCAATGGGCTGCGTGATATTGTTGTTAAGTAATGATTGCGACCATTGCTGGTGTCAATTTTAGCCAAAATTTCAATTACTTCAGAGAATGTTCAACTCAATTCATTACAACCAATCTGATTAATAATGTTAACACTATCATGAAATATCTCCATGGAAGCTTTTACAATCGTGTTGCGTTGTTCAAAACCGGTCCCATCTGATATACAATGCACACCAGGTCCTTCCTCCATGTGATGCAAACACAAAGAAGGAAAGAGTTCCATCTTTGCTTTTGCTTTGTACTTGAGATTTCTACTGACCCTGGACTGGACCAAGAATTGCAGAAGTGTTTGCTATGTCTATGTTCAGCATTTGGGCAAATAATATCCATTTGAGGCACCGGACCCAGTGGGCTTGGTTCATCGCTCGTAAATCTAAAGGAAGTTTGGTCCCTACAACCAGCACCATTTTTTATACTGGAGACTGAACTCTTGACAAATAATTCGATAGACAATTATGCTTTGATTTGGTGACGTTATTTTTCCACGTGTTTAAGGCAGGGTTTTTAGTCTTTTAATGAATTGTGCTTGAGAAATTTCTCGATTGGACTACGATTGATCTCCATTTTTGGTGATCGGAAAATTTAGAAACTCCAATGACCATGACCGAATTGAATTTATTTTTTATTAAAAAATAGGATCAAGATTAACAAAAATAATCGCAAAAAAAAACAACAAGATACAAATTTTATAATGATGCAATTTGATGTGATCTTACATCTATTATATCAAGCTTAATAATCTCACTTAAATATAATATAAAATATTATTTTTATAACAGAGACACATGCAAATAGTCTTTACCAGACAAAAAATATAAGCCATTCCCTTTAAGAATAACAAATATCCCCCCTTCTCTCACTTATGAAGAAAATTGATATATTTTATAGATCCCTCCTTTATAATTTTACCCCTAAGAGTACGGGTCGTATAATTCTTTTATTAAAATTTTGGTAAAATAAGAATAATAATTTTTTTTATTTGCTTAAAACTTTCTTGGAAAGTTGTATTGAAATAAAAACATATCTTTTTAAGCATTTGTAATACAAATAGATTGGGCTGTCGACCAAAAGTGGGGAATTTTTTTTAATAAATTTTTTTATATTTGAGTAAGTATTAATAGCAAACAAATTACTTGATAAAGTTGACTAAACCCCTATTATCATTTTTTTTAGATACTACTAATTTCGTTTCATACGATAAATGCCGGCATCATTCACGTTAGTGTCGCTAATTTTCTCAGCGAGCTACAGTTTGAATGTGCTTGCTGACACTGTACAAAGGCAACGATCAAATGGTCATACTATTTGGGATTGTTCATTGATATAAATTTTAGGGTACGTTGCGTCGTACCGTATTCTACCCTCTTGTTGAATTTGACAAGGGCAAAAGTTTCGTAATTTCCCCCGTTTGAGCTTTTTTACTCATTTATTGTAATTACCAAGATAGCCATCAACATTTTGTGTTTTCCATTTCCTTTTTTAGCTCTAAAAGGTTTAATTATTTTTTATTTCTTTTTGTTTTGATAATTGCTTTTTTTTCCTTGGTGACACTGAAAACCTAACATTATAATTATGTGACGAATGAAATTAGGATTAAATGAAAATTAGATACATAAAATATTTTTATTTTTTATTTTATGTATAACTTTGATATTTTCTCCCCTTAATCACACCACGTACTTTAATCATCATTCATCTACTATTTTAAACAAATTTCGTCCGTCCTTACTGGTATTGGCTTACAACTAATGTTGTACATTTATTGGAGTGCATTGCACAAGTTCCTATAAAGACCACAAGTTTATAAAAGACATATTTTCACTTGACGTTAGTCAACTATTTGCCATCAACCTAAAAAAAAATTAATTAACTTTTGAATCAACCAAAATACTTAAATAGACTTAATTACTTTTTTTTAATGATAAAAATAATTTTATTTTTTAAATTTAGATTAATTTTTAATTTTATTCTATAAATTAAAAAAATTAATTTTATCTCAATTTATTAACCTTCTACCATTTATTTTAATTGTGAAAGTACAAAATTACAACTTATCACAAAAATTAAAAGTGAACTGATAAGATGAAATATAAATTAACACGTAATATGTTATGTTCACATGTTAATTACGAATTGGTCATTAGTAAAAATAAATAAAAAGGATATATGATACACTTTTATTTGATTAAATTTTAATATTTAATTTTAAAAAGTAAATAATGTAAAATAAAAAACTTTGCCATTGTTTAATTTTTTTTTATTATTTATTTAACTATAAAATAAAAATTTAAAAATAAATACTTCAAGTTTTAATCTATTAGAATGTCACGCGTTTAATTTTTAGTTTTATTTTTATGTCATGTGTCTTATTAAAATTGTGACACTTAAATTTTAGTAAGAGTAAGAATATTATTATACATAAAAATATATATTTTCTGTCAACTTAATTGATGAAAAGTTAATAGATTGTGACAATATTTTTTTAAAACTCATAAAATAGAATTGAGAATTAAACCAAACTTTTAAAAAAATATATATCCTTTTTTTTTCTAATTGTAAAATTAGATTCCTTCTTCTTAGTTTACTTTCATGTATTAAGTAAACTTAACGTTATTCATAAAATCTCCATTCGAGAGAAAGGAAGCTAAAGAAGAGTGATCAAACACACACAATATACTCTTTTAATTCAAGTTGAATTCCTTTATTTTGGTACGATTCTCAAGCTTTAATCATCCAATATTAAGTTTTGTTTATAACTCTATTTTGGTTGGCAATAAGATTTGCGATTGGGGTTTTGGGATGGCTTGATCTTTGATTATAGGCCCATACAAGATGGAAACGGGCCTAAATCTTTAAGCAGGTCTTTAACAGTTAACCATGTAATAATCATTTGGGTCTATTTCATTTGCCAAGTGACATGCAGCGGCATTTTACCAAATGCCCAAGACAACTGACAAGGAATATGTAGTTCAGGCCATTAGGCTCACAGCCAGAAGCCGGGCAGATCTTTAGAAATCCACGTCACATCTTCCACTGTTTTCAGCTTGGCACTTGGCATACAATGTTATTACGTGTTAGAAGCAAGCGGAAGCGATTTCTAGTAGTATGTAGTATGAACTGGATCCCTCAGTTGAAGTGTTGAACAGACTATGATTTCTGACTCTAGCATTCTGTGCGGCACATTTTTACTGGTTTAGCTATCTGTCAATATCTATATATAAAAAGTAATATCTAGAAAGAAAGAAAGGAAAAATGAATCTCGTAATCAGATTATATCGAGCCAATCCACCGACTGTTTTCTTTTCTACTCAGTCATCTTTTTCCGGCCAAAAAGTTTCCAGCCTCGGAGTAAGGCAGGTGCAAACTTCGGCTAAGAAACCGGAGAATCACCAGAACATGGAGACTGCCCAGAAAAAAGATTCGAATAACCCGCAAGAGAAAACTGGGTTAGTTTTATGATTATTTTGGTTTGATTTGAATTTAATTCAAATATAATTTATAATTTACTTATGTAATATGCTTTGGGTTGTGGGACTAAGAGACGTGATGTCTCATTCATTTGGAGAGGGATATGCTACGAGGTCAGATGAAGAAGGATTTGGAGGGATCTATGGAGGCAAACAGTCATTTTCTGAAGTTAAAATAGATAAAGAAATCCATGAAGATCACCCAGGTAATTAAATTTTTACAATCAGAAATTTTTTTTATAGGAAGAGCTTAGCCTCAGTTCGTAATTACTTAACCTGATTGTTTTGCTTATGTGGGTGCCTTTTGCCTCTCTGAAGATTATGACAAGACTCAAGGCAGCGAAGTAAAGGAAAAAGAAAAAGCTAGGCACCAGACCAGTGCATCCAACTAGATGGGAATATTGGGAGCTTGTCAAATGTCTTATGGCTACTAGTGCATATATGTTAATGTTTGTTTGCTGCTTACATGTTTTTCTAATCAGTGTTTCCCAAGTTAACATTATGTATTGGGTTGCGTAACAACTCTTTGCTTTGACCAGCTAAATAATGAAATATATGTTTGTTGTTTTTCGCCAATGTGAGTTATTGTTTGCTGAATTCAAAATAAAATCAACCTTCTTCGGTCTCGTTTTCTCTGTACTGAACCGTATACAATGAAGAACAATCTATACGTACAACATCTGAATCTTTGGAGGGTTCAATAAGTACGATCTGTTCAGAGACCCTTTATTTGTTTATACGATCTGTTTGTTTCGCCATGCTGAAGATACACTCAAACAGAAGAATATAAGCACGAAAATGGGGCCATCAATGAAATGACATGCCTTTCTGATACCAGTAAGGGCCGACCTCGAAGTAAAGATTGATGAATCATTTTGTCATTGAGAACCATGAAATGCTAATTTCCAAGTAATGGAAATCTTATGCTGCTCTGTAATGAGAATCTGATTATTGAACAATTGAGATTTTTGGTTCTGGAATCTCCTCTACATTACGAGCAATTTCCGAAAGTTTGGATCTCGACAACTGATACCTACATCCAAAAGCTTATTGGCATTTAATTAGCTGGTAGTCGGTGAGTTGTCAATATCAAATGGTTAATCTTGCTTGCAAACTAAGTATTAAAAAGAGGGAAAAACTGCCATTCCAGCGCTGTAGTTGCTCCGCAATGGCTGCTTCCTGCGTGATTGATATTAGTAAATCCTACAATTGCGAAGCGGTATGTATTCATTCTATTTCTCAAGCAATTAGTCATTTCAGTTTTGAATCGAACGCATTTAAATTTATGGTTGTAAACATACAATAATGTTCCCTCAAATTTTTTGGAGTTTTCGGTTTAGAGTGTTTCTGTTCAATTGTTACAGGCGGGCATTGTTGAGCTGCAAACCATAATAATAGGCAATTTAAATATATTTAGGGTTGGTTTAGGATGCCCAAATTAAACTTGGTCACCTTTCTTTTCTCTCAACTGAGAAATCCAGCCGCGCCCCCAAAAGTTTCAACCTCCACTGGCCGCCGGCATTCTTTCCTGCCATGGCCTCCGTTGTTTTTTTTTTAATTATTTAAAAGCTTTTTAAAATGTTTTTTCTACTTTGTTTTGCTTCGATGTTTCGGGGATTAAGCCAATTCGATCTCTCTGGCCTTTGTTGGTGTTGCCGACCACTAATAACAGCTGCTGTTCTTGACCATTTCCCGCCTCTCGGACTACTGCGCGCCTCTTGGAGCCACAGTCGTCAAATTTTGAATAGCCGCACCTCCAGCCGACCCTTTTCAAACGCTATCGAGCTCTCCCGGAGCTCCGATCCCCGAGCTTTCATGACGTTTTTTCAGCCATATTTTAGTCGAGATCCTGTAGCTCCCGTCGGATTCGCACCGACCGCCGTTGTCCAAGGCTTTTGTCACATATTTTCCGTCGATAAATTCTGAGTTCCAATCGCCACTCTCCTCCGTTAAAGTTAAATGGTTAGCAGCCACTGCCTAACAATGAGGAATTACTTCCAGCTGCGCTAGCTTTTTTAGCCCGTGCGATAAAAAAATTATTTGACGTTAGTTTCTTTGAAGGATAAGTACAAATTTAATGTTTTGGATTAATTAATAATTTTATTTTAATTAAATTTAAAATATTTAATTTAATTTAATTTAATTAATTTTTATTGTTAATTTTATCGGTGAAATGATTTTTGAAGGATAAATATAAATTTAATGTTTTGGATTAATTAAATTTAAAATATTTAATTTAATTTTAATTTATTAATTTTTATTATTAATTTTAACGGTGAAAAGATAAAAATTTTAATTTAATCATATAAATAAATTATACATTAAATATGTGACATAATTTTATTAATTTATTATTTTATCACAATTTTATTTATTAATTTAATTTAATATTATTTTAAAAATAATTTTTAATAATATGATATGTTTTATAATGTAATTAATATTTTTAAAAACGTGTTATTATGTAAGTGGTTTATTTTTTTAAAATAATTTGTAAAAAAATTAAATTGTACAAAAAAATTAAAAATAAAATTTGGCACTATTGCCAAAAAACGGTAGCGATCGACCGTCGATCACAATTTTTTGGTGATACATTGATAACAAAAATTTATCAAATTTATATTATTTGGCTCTATTATTATTAATTTACATATAGATGAATTTACTTTTGACAAAATAAAAAATAAAAAAAGGGTCAAAATAGAGGAGTGGTGGTGGTTGCGGCCACTCTCCATCATTTTGGACTATTTTTTAACATTTTTTTTACTAAAATGATCTCCCATTGTGTAGATAAAAATAAAGTTTAATGATATAAATTTTAATTTTTATATATTAATATTGTGGCTGAAAAACGACGGCCAGTAGACAGTCACTTTTCAGTGACAATGTCAGTTTTATTTTTAATTTTTTAAATTTACTTTATTAAAAATATAACAAATTATACGATAATACATGTCATTTGTAACAAATCATATAACGACACATGTTTATTTACATATATTTTTACATGTGTATTATTATTGGGGGTAAAATAATAAAAATATATTAAATATAAATTTTTTATTTAAATTGATAAAAAAATTAACTGATTAGAGTAAAATTAAATATTTTAAATTTAATTAAAATAAAATTATTAATTAACTTAAAATATTAAGATAAAATTATACTTACTCTTTTCTCAAAATTTATTGATTATTTTAGGCATGTTATTTGATGTATATGGTATATTTATGGGGGTATATTTTTAGTTTTTGCAAGAGGGTTTTTATTTGGGTTTACTCTTTTTTAAGATTAATTTTTTCCATTTATTATAATGAGAGGAAAAAATTATCTTAAGATCTCGTAACTTTTTGATAGTTTAATTAGAAGCCCTCAAAATTATATCTTTATTATTTTCCTTTCAACGATTCAATTATTAAAAAAGAAAAAAGAAAAATCTTGGTCAAGACACGGAAGTCGGAACTTTGATTTTTATCCTTTAAGAAAGAGGATAGTAATCCGAAAAATCATTTTAAAATCGGAGAGATAATTGGGCTTCATAAGGCCTACAATAAAATAGTCCAAAAGTCAGAAAAAGCCCATAATTGAAAAATCTATTTCTAGAAGCGGATGGGGGAACGTCGTGTTTCACAAGGTCACCACAAAAGCTGACGTGAATCCAGCTCATATTTGGCGTTCAATTCTAGACAAATACAACCTCGTTACCGAATCACGCACGTTAAGACGCATGACAGCCACCGATCTTACACCTACTCTTTAATCCTGTCCCTCCGTTGCATTCAGCAAATCCCTATATGAGGACACGTTTCTCCTCTTTATTCCATTCATTAGTTACCGCTTCAGCGAGCGAGAGAGTCTTTCTTCTGACTCGTCCTTCCCTTGCTTTCGTTTCATTCAGATCTAGCTCAGAAGTCATGTAGCTTCCATTTCAGCTGCTCGCTCTCGAATTCTGTCAGATCGCTCGATGACCTACGATTTGATACCAGATTTATGAGCTTCAAGCAAGCATGGATATGGAATCTATTGAAGGTTTGTATATAGATTTGAGCTTATTTTCCTTGTATGTTGTGATCTATTATCTGATGATCTTATTTCTTCTGTAGGTTTCAGATCTACAGAGATATGTAATGATGGCTCATGATCACCGTTCGTTTTCTGGATGATTCTGCTTCTGTAGTTCCTGCAACCTCGAAGCTGGTGACAGGTCTCAAGTTAATTATAGTTTTATAAAATTTTCGAGTAATTAAAGTTAATTTGTGTTTATGTTACGAATATCATGCTGTTGCTTGTATCAGTTCGGACGTGGTATCAACGGGTGATCTGATTTGTAGCTGATCGTGGCTGTTAATTCTCATAGAAGGGCCGAGACGTCGAGGCTGGTTTATGTAAATCAGATTAGCTGGGAGCGAAGACGGTGGCGATTGAATTTGTTGTAAATGGATGTATAAGATGATGTTAGGGCGAAAAAAGGCCTCTGAATTGGAGAGAGGCCGAGTGTGCCCTGATAAATCTTTGTCATCCGACCTTTGCCATGTCAGGTGCGCTTGCATGGCAGGTCAATATTCTTAATAAAAATAACGATGTTTTTCGGTTTTCGAGGGGAGATCGCACGGGGATTGCCCGGGTTCTCCCCTCTGCTGTGCTGTGTCTTCTCTCTTTCTCCTTTTCCCTTTCAATATTCACTCGATATATTTAATGCTCCTGCCGCCTGTTCCACATCATCGGCTTTCCGTTCGCTTGCGAGGCTCAGGTAAAATTTACATTGAATGGTCCATACGCACCCTTTACAAGCATATTCATCTTCTAGCAGTTCCTGCAATTCCTACAAGGCCATTAAAATTGTGGTAATTATGGTATAGGAACTTGTGAATATTAATTTATTTGACTAAACGTATATTAATATGTTTTATTTACAGTGATGCCATTATTTGCAATGCGGAGTTCAGGAACATCATCTGACTAATGGTTTTGAAAGGTACTGCGGAATTTGGTTTTTGCCTATGAATGATAGCGGTAGAATCTCATGGGAGCAGTAGGCATATATACTCAACTCACCCCCAGTTAATGGATTTACGCTTACGTCATTGCACTTCATCCCATATTTTGATTATCGAAGATCATGGATTAATATTGTTTAAATCATCACAAGTACATTTGATTAACCAATTATAATTTTACTAATTTCAATAAGCAAGCTATTATTTTTTTTTATCAATTGTCTTGTGGCGTCGTCGATATTCATATTCCGGGTGGATGTTAGTAAATCTCAGATGTTATTTTCAATCTGATGAGCTGTTATCATTTGTTAGATTATTAAATACATCACTTTGTACCCAGTTACTCTCTGGAGAAAAGAAAAATGGTTTCTTTTCGCACAAGTCTTGATCAATTTTTTAACCATAAAAATCATGCAGTGTTTTCTTGATCAAATTTTTGCACCCGTCAATTTCGGGCTTGTTTTCAATATTTAATTAGTTTGTTGGAAATGCCGAGTGTATGGTCAATTGATCATGTAAATTTTCATTCCATCGTCTCTGATATGGGAGAAATGTAAAAGGATATCATCCATGCACAGATTATCTTCTGCTATTACAAGTTGATTTCCCTGGGAGTGAGGCTATTTGTAATAACAATGCCCATGAAGCAGGACAAATAACAAGGTATTCTTAAGATGATGGCACTCCTGGAGCATGTTTTGGTTGTGGAAGAAGTCTTCTCATCAAATATACATAGCTGCTGTAGCATCAACACCACTTTATAAGAGTTGATTTGATCATACGAGGTGATATAATTTTTTTTCAAATTTAAGCTTTCTATTTTTATTTAATTAGTTTATGCCTTTGTGCAAGAATATTTTATTATACACATTGCTTGTTCAGCTCACGAGTTCTGTGATTTCTTGATAAATGCTTTCTGCCTGTCATTAATTTTTGTTCTTTCAATTTCTCTTTGTTGCCAGTACATCCGCCATACTAAAACTTAGGTGTTAGATCTTTGAACTGATTTAGCGGTAACATATTATTTAATTGCCTATCATTTCGTATGTTCTTCTGAAGCTGTAAGTTGGTCTCTTTTCTTTTCCTTTACTGTAATTGTAAAGTAATTTTCTATTACCAATATTTCTTTGTTTCAATAGTGAAATGGTAAGCTTTAAATATCTATACTTCCAGTATTTGCTCTGCTTTATTTTTTCCTGAAAGTCTACACACTAGTGCTGTGAAATAATTTTTGAGTTATAAAAATTTCCATAACATGAATTTAATTTAGAAAATGTAGTATTATTTTATGCGTGAGAAAGTGCAACCAAACTTTGAATTACAGTCAAGGTCTAAAATGGTGAAATGATGGTAATTTTCCATCAATTGATGTGGGCAATTGTTTAATGTCGTTCTACAAACCTGTTTTTGGAACATTAGTCTATGAAACCCTCGTTTTCTTATTTCTTAAAGGTGTGTCCATTAAGAATATTTTTGTTACATTTGATTTGCTAACGTTATGAAGAGAATTAATTTATAAAACTTGTTTTTGGAAAACTAGTCTGTGAAACCCCGTTTTCATTTTTTTCTTCTCCTTTATTATAACAAAAATGCAAAATAAAGTTTTAACATTTGCTGTTTCTTTTGGTTCAAAGTCTATTTGTGTTTGACGTGAGATGGTAGTAGTGCGAGAGAAAAAAAAAAATTGAAGATGTGGACGCTAAAAGGTAGACCCTCTTAAAACGGATATCCAGATCGGTCAGGAGATAAAATTACCCAAACCAGAAAAATGTTGAGTGTTAACCATTAGTTCAAAGGAGGAAAAAAATTGTATATATGGAGCGGGCTAAGAAAAAAAAGTCGTCCAACACTCTTTGGGAGCAAAGAGCGGTAGTGGATGTCCAACACTCTTTGGGAGCAAAGAGCGGTAGTGGATGTTTTACTTTAGTATACAATTTCAACGTCTCTCATCCCCCGCTGGTATTATGACACCTTATTTAGCCTTTGATGGGGTAAAGGATTTCAAGTGCATTCTTCGGCCGAGATTCTGAGTTTGAATTTTATTTTTGCCCTATCATCTATTTAAAAAAAATGATATCTTTTTTGCCCTATCTCCTTTTTTCTAAATGTCACCTTTTTTGTTGCCCGCTCCTATTTAAAAAAAATGTCACTATATTTGACCGTTAAAAAATAGAAAATATATATTTTTTGAAATGATTGGTACAGATCTTGTGCTTGCAGAATTTTATCGTACTTTATAAAAAAAATATGATGATCTTATTTTTGCCCCATCCCCTTTTTCTTAAATGTTACCTTTTCTTGGTCCGCTCCTATTTAAAAAAAATGTCACTATATTTGGCCGTTAAAAAATAAAAAATATATGTATTTTGAAATGATTGATGCAGATCTTGTGCTTTCAGAATTTTATCGTACTTTTTTAAAATAAATAAATAAGGCCGTCAAATGTTGAACCCTCGAACCTTATGGTTAAATTCTGAAGTTATAAGCTACCAAGACAGATTTCTTTGCCAAGTGAATTTTGTAATGTTTGTTGTGTCCAGGGAAAAGATCTGTAAGCTCAAAATGGGAAGAGCGCTCAGATCCTGAAGTGGATTTGGGAGGCTAGTGGTTCGAATCCGCTCAGATCTACAGTTTGTTATCTGCAGTTTCTAATTTTAAGGTTCTCATTTAATTCTGTTCAAAAAAAAAAATTCGCATTTAACAGCTGATGGAAATAGTCATAACAAGCTAACGGATATTGGCAATAGCAACTAAATTGCATCTGTTCCGGGCGAAGGCTATATTTGTTTTCCCATTGTCATAATTTGTTCCAAACAGGCTTAACGTCTTTACATTTGCCTTTGTTTAGTATTTTTTTCTTAATAGAGATCCGGATGAATGCTATTAACAAAGCATTTTTAAGTTATTGTTTGATAATAAATTATATAAAAATTTGGTGAGTTTTTTTATATTTTGAAGAGATTTTATTTTTGGTAATTGAAAAAGTAAAATTTTAACTAAAATACATAAAGAATAATTATTAAAATACTTAAATGAGATTTATAAAATAAATTTTTAACTATTGAATAAATTAAATATTATTTTTCTTAACCTATAGATATATTTTTTTTTGGTTTTAAGAGAGGGCAAGGGTGAAAGACCCCTTTAGCTTACATCTTTTTTTATAAACTTTTTAAAAAAATATCATAGATAGAAATCAAGATGTAACGGGAACTGTTGCTATGAAGTAGAGAACTACCAAGATGACACAAATAAAATCTTATTGATGAACGCTCGGATTTAAAGTTTTCTTTATGTAGTGAGATAATAATTCAATAATTAAGACAATCCACATATGGATCTACTACCTTTATTGAGGAAATGGAAGTTTTTCTCTCACGTGAAAAAACTATCATCGTATAGAAGGTAAAATATAAAAGCCTCGTATAGGAGGCATAAAACATCCTTACGCATGAGGTTATTAAAAATAACACACATCTCATACAATTAACATATGCCAAATTTATCCCTTAAGTCTTAACCTACAATCAATAAAATAAACGCCTCAAACTATATCCATAGCGGTAGGTTGAAGGCATTGCCATAGATCTCGTTTATACTGGCTTTGGGTACAAAGCGATCGTTGATGAGTTTGGCTTGCTCAATTGACAACGACAACTCTCCCATGGTGTTTAGCCTCAGCGATAGGCTCTAGAATAGGTGGTTAGAGGGAGATGTGGTGTCGAAAAAAACTTTTAACAAAGTTTGGTGAAGGCCCCGACAGCCAGATCCAAATTCGCGAGGAACACCAAAACCCAATTTGAAGTCATTGGCAGTAGTTTTTCAGTACACCAGAGAGGACAAATGGCTTGACATAGGTTGAGAGAAGCTTATTAACTTGTTTGGTGGCCAGAGGGAGACGGTGGAAAGCGATGGTTCAACAAGTAAATGAGAGCTAAGGTTGGTCGAAAAACTTTGAACAATGGACGGAGGCTCGGCGAGGCTGAGGGCTCACCAAACGTGCAATAAAAGATTACCGGCTTGACAAAAACAGATATCAACATAACACCGAAAAATAAAAAACAATGAAAATAAAACAAAAGGACAGAGAAAAAAAGAGAGGGGGGGGGAGGGCTAAGCCTCCAATTCTCGAAGTAAAGTTGTAGTTCAAGAGGGCAAGTGTCTCCTAGGCATGTGTGAGGGTGTTGGGTCTTAGGATTAGGTTCTAAGTCTATTAAATAGAGTCTTAAGTTCTCTAGATCAGGTTGAAGTTCAAGGAGGCAAACTCGTTGGTCCCAATTATAGTGGATGGATCTTAGTGTTATATTATAAGTTCATTAAATCATTAGAGTTTTTTTAGATTAGGGTTGCCCCTCTATGATTAATGATCGAGATTAGGTGACAATGTTTTTTTAAAAAAATGTCTACTATTCTATTTTTTTTAAATATAATTATTAAATTTTAAAAATAATTTTAAAATTTTAAAGGATTTTCTAAGAATTTAAAATAAAATTTATTTTAATTTTTATATGTTATTTGAGAAAATATTACGTGTGTTTTACAAGAAAAATACTTTATTATATGTTTTTAAAAAAAATCACTTGATAGTATTTTTTATTGAAAAAGCAGTTCTAAACACCTTTACAAGACTTTTTTGAGTCTTAGAAAGTATTTTTGTTATTTTAAAGACACTTCCAAATAAACTGTAAATACAAGTTTATGTAACTTATAATGTAAATATCATACAAGACTAATAATGTAGGTCCTTCAAAATTTGAGTTTTTCAAAATAAAACATAATTCCTTCGATCAAAAGAAGAGTTGATACTTTTGACGCCATCTTATTTCTACTTTGGCTTTGTGGTTTTCTCCTCAGCTGACGTTCACCTGAATCCGGCCGACATTATATTTTTCTCGCCGTCTCCTCAGCGGCCTTGTTGCATGACACTTCCACCATGAATTTCGTTCTGGGTTTGATTCCGACCTTGGGATGTTTGTCGACCTGGCGCAACCGTTGAGCCTTCTATTTTTCCTTGCCCTTCATATTTGGCTCCTAACCTACAGTTATTGTTCCGATCACAAGCTTCACCCCTGCTGGCCATCTATCGAAGTTATTTATTGCGGTTGTTTGGTTTGTTTGTTATGTAATGTGGTTGGCTTAGTTTTGGGTGCATTTGACAGTGTTGTAGTATGGGTATTTTTGTAACTTCATTTAGGTAGTTCTTTATGTAATAATCCTCATACTTGAGGTAGCTTTTCCTCTTATGTGAGGTAGTCATATTTCTCGTGAAGTTAAATCTATTTTGTGTGAGGGTCAGATTTCTCCATCCGTAACCGATGGTAGATATTCTTTATGGGATAAGTCCTGTTTTAAGATCTCGTTGTATCTCGGTTGATGGATAAACAGGTTCGGGATAGTCACAAAAGTTTTATCTTATTCATGTGAAACGTCCGGGTAATTGTCTGATATATATCAGTAGACCTACTTATATAATATTGTGAAATTATTTATAATGTTACATTCAAAATTAAAAAAAGAAGAAGCAAAGTTGATACAACAACAATCTGATAAACCTTGTAATGAACAAATAAAAATTTGTGCGTACGAAGTTAGAAGAAAAATCTCCAACAATAGAAGATGTGCATATATAATTGAAACTCAATTAAAAAAAATCTTGATGTCTTAAGCTTTTTGAAATTCATTTCCACTTTTTTTTTCATCGTCATTGTTGGCTCATCTATTCACACACTAACAAATCCACACTATTATGACATTATTTATTATTTGAACGGAGACTTCAAGAAAGCCACGTCATAGTTTTTACAAACCACGAAAAATACCTTTAATCAACTAAGATTTAAATTTGAATGGGTATAGATCATTATAGATTGAGATTCAAGTGAAGTATGTCATCGTAATAAAAAGGAAAGATTGAAACAAAGCAAAAAAGAAAGAAAAAAGAAGAATAAAAATAAAGAAGATGACAATCCACAAAAAATAAAGTTCATAAACTATTTTCTCAAGTGGTTTAAAAAAAAAGTGAGAAGTGTGTGGACATTTTCATGTCGGAGTGTTGGGTTATATTATAAATTTTAATTCTATTACAAATATATATACATATACATATATATAATAGTGTTAGAATTCTGCGTAAAGAAAAATTTATACTTTTGTAAGGCTTCTTCTGTCAGTTGAGGTTTTTTTTTTGCTCAACAAATGATTCCTATACAAGTTAGGTTTTTCAAAATAAAAACAGTACGAATAAAAAAAAAAATTATGGGTGTGCATAGGTTTAATTTGGACTATATCAAATCGAATTAAAATCGGATTTTTTCCACCCTTCATGACAGAAGGTTTAAGCCTATTTGAGATTTGGACTAGTAGCTTATAAAAAGGATTAAGTCTTTTTTCTCAAACATAATCGTGTATTAGTATAAAAGTGAGAGTACAAAAAGCACCAAAAAGCGCAAAAAGCATTGTAAGTGCTGGACAGGTGCATTAATGTTGTAATTAAGGCAATTGATATGAGGATATTGTAATTAGGGCAGTTTGTATAAAGAAACACCAACGTGGTTGTATGGAGGCATGAAGAATGCTGGTGTGCTAAGTACACAAAATATGGTATATAGTGCTTAGTGTAAAAAGCACAAAAAAACATAATATGCATAAAGTTGTGTGATTGCATATATAAGACCTTAGATGTATGGTACATGAAGGCGCATAACACAGAGTAAGAGAGGTAGTATACTGAGCACGGAGTGCAAAACAATGTTGTTGAAAATTAGTGATTCAACAATTTTGTATAGGTAAGAATATAGATGAATACCAAGAAGAGAGTCATATTGAAGTCGAGGATACGAGGGACCATAAGGGAGAAGTAAAATGAGACTTGAAAAATGCGAGAAAGGTAAGGATCGATAATCTAGGCCGCAGCGCCGTGGCGCTGGAAACCTGTGAGTACAACACCATAGCGCTAGGACATATTCATGCCAGCGTCGCAGCGCTGGCCACCCAACGCCGTGGCTCCAAAGCGGGAAAGTCTATTTTAGTTTTGGACTTCTGAGTTTTCGAAAGTTTTAGACTTCAAAAATACGTGAACTCTTATTCCAACTAGGTTTAAGGTTTCTAAGGGTGTTTTACTCATTATATAAACCCTTCTAAACACAAGAGAAAGACAAGCATTTAAAGTTTCAAGATGTAAACCATAAGAGAGAATAGATGAGCTAGGTATGCACTAAGTGCGTGGTACACTAGGGTGTAACATTTTGATAATGTTTTCTTTTGGTGCTTGAGTGAACAAAAGAAACATCATAGATCCTTTTGGCTTAAATGGTCGGGTTATTCTTATATTAATTGTAAAAACCTCTTATGAGAAGATACTAAGAGGTTTTGAAGAATTCATGGTGATCAATGATAAATACTTAGGGATCTCTATGAGAAATACTAGTGCGATCTCTGAGAGATATTATGGGTATTGTAGGATCATTAATGATGTAAGAAGATATTTAGTGATCTATATTAATGAAAGAAGCTGGACCATAGGTCCTCTGTAGATGTAGGCATTTTTTTGGGCCGAACTACGTATATCTTGTATCTTATTGATTGGTTTATTTTATTTATCTTTATTGATGTGTTGATCGTATGTGTTCTTATTTATGGTGTGAGTTATAATTTTTGCTGTGCATAGAGTAAAAGTGGTATCAAGGTTGTGGCTTATTTAATGTCATAAGGGTATCAAACTGAAGAGCATAACTTGATATCCGCAACAAGTGCACTAGCACAAAAAATTTTCCCTTGTGAAAGATAAGCGGAGAGAGAAATAAGGAACTAAGATCACATTATTTATTTTGCAATGTCGATAATTCTTTTATCTTGTTACTTGATTGATAATAAAAATACTTGAGCTTGTTTTCACTGTGTGGTCAAACCATATAAATTTTGTTGTGTCATGCTTATTATTTTTTTTCTTCATATTCTTTGTTTATATTTCGTACATGCATTTTATGTTGGTTAGTCTTGATGAAATTAGTTTTGTGGTTTCATAAATTTTGGTCGAATTAAGTGCTTAGCTAGTAACATAAGTGTTCAAAGAATTGGTATTGAAGCATTAACAATGTTGGAATTTAGTAATTTAAAATTGTATTTGAGTATGATTTTGAGTTAAAGGTCAATAAGGAGTCAACATGAGATTGAGGACACGTTGGATGACCAAAAAAGGAACGAAAATGGAGAAATAAAAACAAAGAGGGACTCGGAAGCTTGAAAAGTGCATCTGCAAGCCTTAAGGTCGTGACATTTTCCTAGATAGCACCTGGGCGTTGTGGCCTATGAGTGTTAGGGTCGGGGTGCCAGCCCCAGGCCATGGTAACATTGCGGTGCGAGATTTTCAATTTTGTCTTAGTTTTGTGTTTCTAAGTCGCTTTTAGACATCGACATACGTGGACTCCTATTCTAACTCTTTATAGGTCTTTTAGAGACAGTCTAGAGCCTATATAAATCATTGTAAAGTCATTAAAGAGGTAAGGAACCAAAAGCATGCAAGAGAGTACTGAATAGAAAGCTCGTAGAGCGCTAAGTGCAAGAGAGAGTACCATAAGAGCGCTTGAGTATTGTGTGTGCAATAAAGTGTTGATAAATCATTTAAAGAGCTCATTCTATCATTATATTTCTTGTATCTCTTAGAGAGTTCTTTGTGATGTGAAAGTTCTTTGTAAATTAAGTAATAATAAAATTAGGATCTCGTGATTTGTTATAGACCTAGATATTTATTGTCGAATTATATAAATTTTTTGTCTAGCGTGTGATTGTCTCTATTTTTCTTTTGTAATCTTTTTATTTTTATTTATTTGTGAACAAAGTCTTATGCGTATGTTAGAATTTTAGAGTACTAAATTATTAACAAGTAGTATTAAGGCATGTAAAATTTTTAACAAATAAGTTAAGAGGAGGATGAAAGATTAAATAAAACACAAAGAAAGAGAAAAGAAAAATAAATACAAAGAAAAAGACGAATCATTGAATATGGAGTTCATGAGCTCTCTCCCGAGGTGAGGGACAAAGTGAGAAGTGTGAATTTTTTTTCCTTTTGGAGTGTTGGGTTAGGAGAGAGACGAATTAATTTAGGTGAGTTTAGAGCAAAAGAGAATTGTAACTGATAAGTTTGATCATTACTCATTAACCACTGCAATTAAACCTAAAGTCATTGTGGCGTTTATTATTAGTCCGAAAGATTAGTTGTTAGATAATATTACAAATTCGTTCATACATATTCAAAATTTACTCTATTTTTATCCCTCAGGACGTGACTTTAAGCCTATATTGATTTACATGAATTAAATTCTAGTTCGGGAGAAAAGATGAACCATACAAGTAACAAGACAAAAGTATTCATTTTAGGTACGGCTATAATGGCTTCCTTGTACGGTTTAGGGTGTACAAAAATTTAAAATCAACTACCATTTTCTCGCTTTGTCCTCACAATTTTGTTAAGTCGCGTGCAATTTATATTTCTTCTTGCGATCGGAAACAACTCATTTAGAGATGGCAACGCAAATTCGATGAATGTATATATATATATATATATATATATATATGAAACTCATCTCGAACTTATACATAGAAAACAGAACTGAGATACCAAACTAACAAAATATCAAACTATAAATGTATAAATGAAAATCGTACTGGGTAGGGAAGATATCTCATCTCTAAAATAAAACATTTCAAGTGAATTTATCATATTTTGTAAACCTCTCGTTGATCTTCATATTGATACATAAAATATGATCGTGAGTCATGACCATCTCCTTATAGGGCTAGGGAGCCAAGATGACCTTTTCTTCTTATTCTCTTCTTCAGTCGCCATTTTGAGTTTCTCTTTAATCTCATCATCTTTATTCGCTGTAGCAGCAGCATTGTTCTTCTTTCTAAAGCTAAAAACCTTGCTTATAAGCCCTAGAGTTCTGCTCTTTTTGCTTCCATTATTTTTATGGCTGATAATATCATTATCACCCTCATTGTTGTCTTTTCTTAGTAACTCTGATAACTTCTCATAACCTGGAACTCTTTCAGTCTCTGCAGATACAGCATCTGATAAATGAAGCCAGCTCTTTGATTTTGCAAGCTTTACAGAAGTAACCCTTTCAAGCCTGAAGCTTCTGCTCCTCATCTCCATTTTACTCTGCCTTCTTCTTCCTCTTCTTTTTTTTAATTAATGAATAATAATAGCTGTGGTCTCTGAAGAGAAAGAATCAGTGCCTTTTATAAGTTAAAGAGGGTCGTTTTCTTAGGTATAAAAATAGATTCGTACTGTTGTCAAACCGTGTTAGGTTTATCAGATAATCCCAAGTATGCTTTATTTGGTCTACATTTTGCCTTGCTATGAAGGGTTCTATAGTTAAGGAGGATTGAACAAGAATAACTATCAATTTAGAATTAGTTTCTTCAACTTTTTTTTTTATTTACTATTTTTGACTTTCTCTGTATTATGTAATTATTCTTTTATCAGTTGTCAATTAGGCTCTATCCATAAGAAATAATTATAGTTTTATTTTTTAGAATATTGACATCTAATTGGGAAAAAAAAAAGAATGGTTAATTCATCATCGTGGGAAACATGAAATGAAATAGACAAATGAAGGTACCTTTATGTAACATCTGTCCTCTTTTAATTATTTATATTAGAGGGAACTATTCATTGTTAGTTGTTAATACACAGGAAAAATAGGAGTTTGAATTAATTTTTAATTTTGTTTCAAGAGTTTTAAAATTTGTAATTTTAACCCCTATCATTTAAGTTGATAGAATAGATGTGTCTTCAGTATAATGACTTTTTACTTATTAAAATCTAAGTGACACAATTTTAATAGAATATGTGACATAAAAATAAATTTTAAACATATAGTACACTCTAATAAATTTAAATTTGAAGTACTTATTTTAAAAAAATTAGCTTCTACCATCGTTGCTAGCGAGCAACGACAACAGGCCATTGTTGATCGCTGCAATAGCTCGTTGGCAATGGTGGCAGAGTTTTTTTTTTATTTTACATTATTTACTTCTTAAAAATAAATATTAAAAAATTTTAAAATTAAAATTAAAATTTAATCTAATAAAAGTGTGCCACATTTTTTTTTTATTTTTTTTATTAATAATTAATTCGTTATTGACACATGAACATGACATATTGTATATTAATTTGCATCTTATGCTATCAATTTATTTTAAATTTTTGTGGTAAATTATGATTGCTCTTTCACAATTAAAATAAAAAGCAAGAGACTAATAAACTTGTGCAAAATTGCTTTTTTTTAAATTCATGAAATAAAATTAAGAATTAACTTAAACTGTTGAACAAAAATGTCTTTTATATTATATATAAGAAGGATGTCCTTTGTACTATATATAAGAAGGGAACACTAACCACCTCATTAGCCTAATAGTTTGGTACCGACACTTTTAATGTTAAGGTATTGGGTGTAAATCGGGCCAATCCATCTTCATTAGGAGGGTTGATTTATAAATCTTTTACAACATATACCTCAATGAGAGAAAAAAAAAGAGTGCCAATACTATTATTTATATTGGGTTGAAACTTATGTATTTAATAGTAGTAGATGGATGAGTTCTGAATAAATTCATTAATTTAGAATCCACAAGTATTTTACAACTTATATATAAAGTAGTGGAGCATATTTTGATTACAACCTTATTTTTCTATCATATGTTTATAAGCTTATTTTTGATATCTTTTCTGCATATGTTTGAAACCCTTTTTAAACAAATGATGAACCAGTAATTCTTGCAATAATAATGAAACAAATACTTACAGATTGTATTTGGTGAGACTCATGGCTGTGGATTGGGAGTTCAGATTGCTTGAAAAGGTGTCATGATAACTCGAATGAATACAGTTGGGTGGGAGAAAGCGTTTCAACATCTTGGATTTAGAATTAGAGTATAATTTAGGCACGGCACGGTAGTGTTGGTTTGAAGTTGAACGCACGAGGGTTTTGAATCATCTCACAGTTGGACTTGGACAAACGTTGCTTCTTCCCTTTCATTATCTCCTATTAATCTTCTCCTTTCAAAACCCATTTTATTCTTTATTCTAAACCATTTCAATGAACGAGACGATAATGGCCTTATATTGTTGAACAGTATTAGTTGTTATAATATGATAAAATCTAATGGTCAAAACCATGTGTTTTTTTTAATTATTATTATTATTTTATAAGCAACTGGAAACAAGTCTCAAAGCTTTATTTAGAGGATCTTTTGTAATCTTCATGCATGTTCTGCAGAATCATAGCATTATTAGAATATCTGAGATCACATTTTAAAATTTTAACGGTGGAAAAAATTGGAGTGGATGGATGCTTCGTAATAAAATGAAATTAAATCGTTTAATTTGTTTGACTCACAGCTATTATTTCTCGAAGCCATAGTAATACAGTAGCTCAAAGACTTTGACGCACGGTAGCATTTCTAGAAAGCGTGGTTAAAACTCTAATAATTAATTTTCTTTTTTTTTTTGTAATAAAAAATATAAAAAAAAAAAAAGATGACTTGCATTGGAGGGTGGTTTCTTTTTCTGGACTTTGTTATCATTGTCTTTGTCAATAGCTCGACCCACCATTTTCATTTTGCCGGCCACCACCATCCAGCTTGAATTTTTCTCTTTCTTTCTTTTTTCTTTATTAATAATAATCTGATAACCACATAATTAAAAGACAAAAGATGCAGAGCTAAAAGCAAAAGCCTAAAAGTAGAAGATTATTTCGATAAAAATTTAAAAAAAGAAGAAGAAAATATTAAAAGGTACAACATCCTCATGGGCAAGAGGAATTGCTTTTTCTGGTGGCAACTTGTTGATAAATGAAAACTACTAGTGAATCCGATTCCACCAGAATCGTTATCTTTGTTATTAGAACCGTTCACAAATTTACTAATAAAAATATTTATTTATTTGTAGTTTTACTTAATTATTTTTTTAAAGAAATTTTACTTTTTTTTATTTGTATATAGAGAGAAAGAATTTAAACTCAAAATATTTATTTTAATAAAAATTGAATATATTATGAGTCATTTACTATTAAACTATTATAGTTAGCTAAAATATACTTTCAAAATATTATATTAAATTTTTTATTTTAAATTAATATATTAAATAATTATTAGATAGTAAAATAATTTAATTTTTAAAATTGCTATTATAATATTTTACTATTAAAAATTTAAAATAACATTTAAAAAGTGTAATTTTATTCTTTTTAATAAAGTATTTTGACCCTTAAAGAAAAGTGTTTTGACGAAAAGAGATAAGAGAATAGTAGAACGAATTAGCAATTTTAGCACTGCTTTTTTTGTAAGGGAATTAATTAGCATTGTTGCCCTAATTAATTGCCATGGATTTCCGAAAGTAAAATGTAGATTGTTGTTGACAGTTGACTCAATTCTATTGTAAACACATTCGTATTTCACGGCTTGGTCCACGTAATCATTCTTTTTGGGTTGATTAACTGAACATAACAACAATTGCTAACAGCTGATTTTTCATTCAAATATCAAAATAAAATAATGCATGAAAACGTAAACCCCATTACCAAGCTGAAAGAAAAAAGGCAAACATTTGCAGTTTCCGAGTTCCCACTATAAATAAAAAAACAAACACTTCGAACAAACTCTCCCTCCCTTTAATTCTATTTCATGTCTGTTTGGGTTTTCGAATTTACTGAAGTTATCGTGCAGACAAAGCACCTTACAAAACGCATCTCTGTTCTTATACTTACTGTGTCACCAAGAAGAGTCCTGTCTTTTAAATTTGTATTGTTAAGCAACTTCCGAGTATTGAGTTCTCCCTGTCTTTGCTTCACCAGGTATAATTTTCAGCCAAACATTTCAATCTCCAAGAAACTGCAAACTATTCAGATTCTTGGCTTTGGTGTGGATTTGCAGCCTCCGAATGTTACATTTTGTTTTCCTCTTCCTATTAGTACTTTGACTCGGGTTTAGATATTTGAAATTTGACTTTGTTGCATTTTACAAATTCCGATCAAGTTATGAGTTAGATAGTTCCTTATACACATTTTTTGATATTAAGATGTTTTTCAAGTTAAGGACTTTGATTTTTATTCTGGGTATAGATTAGACGATCTTATTTGATCTGTTAATTTCTGACTGAACTTGAAGGTTGGTATATTATTATTACAATCATATTTATCATTGTTACGTGCCAATAGCTGAATATTTTCGGAAGAGTGTTGCCCAATGTTTACGATTGACTATACACGAAACTGCTTTTATGTTGATGATGTTTAATAAGGAAACTGATGTGGCGTTTCTTGAAATTTTGATGTAATTGTTTCTGCTTACTAGACAGTCATCAGAGAAAAATAACACGCTGTATTTCATCGATTTAAAAGTAATTATATGTGCTTTGATAAATTTGCTATGTACGATCACATTGGTTATATTTGATCGAACAGTTAGCAAATCTTGAACGACAAGCCGCTCAAGCAAGTTTAACTATTTAAGAGTTATCATTATGTGTACATTTACATGGGAACATTCTTCTTTATATTGTAAAAAACGGTAAAGACTGAAATGAGTTGATTTGTTAGGAATGGAAAATGTGTGGAGATGTGTCCATTTCCATTTCAGTTGTTGATGAAAAAAATCAATCTTGGGTTCATTTGAGATGAGATGTTTTAATATTTTGGCACATCCAAGTGCCTATGCTCACTGCAAATCCTTCAATTGGTGATTTATTTGCTACTAGTTCCAGTAAGCATGTTTCTCCGGAGAAAGCATTCTCAGAATCCTCGGGAGATTAATTCTGAAGAACGGGACGCAAAGGTAACAAGAAGAGTAGATGCCATAAGTCAGAGAGCTTTGGTTATTATGTTCATTTCCCTGAATAATATGTTTGATTGCTCGTCTGTCATTTCAATAACCGAATAATAGAATTGCAATTTCACTTGAATACGTTTACAAATGTAATAAAAACAGACCCTGAATACTTGTTCTGGATGCAGATTAACGAACTCAGAGCTGCTATTGGACCTCTTTCTGGACGTAGTTTAAAATTTTGCACCGATGCTTGCCTGAGAAGATACTTGGAAGCTCGAAATTGGAATGTTGATAAGGCCAAGAAAATGTTGGAAGAGACACTCAAGTGGAGGGCAACTTATAAGCCTGAAGAAATTCGCTGGGTATGTCTATGTAAAATTAATTTTGCCAACTACTTAACATCAAAAAGTCACATATACACCGGTTTATTCCTCTGTTTTTCTCTTTTAGGTCATTCAAGTCTTTTTTTCTCCTGAACATTATCCACTATTTGCAATTAGAATAAATACCTATGCACACATATGAGGATGTGAGCTCCACTTTCCAATAACAATCTTTCATTCTGCATTATCCATTAAAGCCTAAACTAATACATCTGATAATTAAGCATGAGGTAGCCCATGAAGGTGAGACTGGGAAAGTATCGAGAGCAAATTTTCATGATTTACATGGAAGGACTGTGCTTATAATGAGGCCTGGCAAACAGGTTTGTACTAGAATTCTCTTTTCTATGCACATAAAAAGATTTTTGTAAAATCATCGGTTAAATTTCCTTTTGATTTTTGGCAGAATACATCATCAGGAGAAGGTAATGTTCGTCATCTGGTCTATCTCCTAGAAAATGCTATCCTTAACCTTGCCGAGGGTCAAGAACACATGACTTGGTTGATTGACTTCACTGGGTGGACGATGAATACCAACATTTCCGTCAAGACTATTCGTGAAATAATTTACGTTTTCCAGAATCACTACCCTGAGAGGCTCGCTATTGCCATTCTGTACAATCCGCCAAAGTTTTTCGAATCAATTTGGAAGGTTTGAATCTTTGTATCTATCTTGATTCATCTTGATGTGCATTAACTGAATGTTCACTGATTTTAGGCAGTTTTGGTTGACATGGCACAGGCATATGTAAATTGAATATCTATTGGGATGCTGAGGCTCGCATTGTTAATTTCTTTGTCATATTGAATTGTGGAGTTTAAATAGTATAATAAGAGTGGTTTGCTACGTAATTGGTATAGTTCAAACGATATGTTTCTCGTTGCAGTTCAAAGAATTAATCTTAAGGTTTATAAATCTTGATTTTTATACAAGTTCGTTTTGCTAGTGGCATGAATATAGATTGTTCTCATAGATTAACTAATTCTGTTTAGCATTTTCATCGGTTGAATTTCTTGCCATTTGTTTTTTTCTCAGGCAGTCAGGTACTTTTTGGACCCAAAAACATCGGAGAAAGTGAAGTTTATTTACACAAAAAACAAAGAGAGCATACAGTTCATGCAGTCGTTATTTGATGTCGAACATCTTCCGAAAGAGTTCGGAGGAAATGCCACGTTGGAATACGACCATGAGGAGTTCTCAAGATTGATGGCTCAGGATGATGTTAAAACTGCAAAATTCTGGGGGTTTGGTGAGGAGAAGCAATGTCCAATTACTAATGGGCGTTCAAAGGCTGAAATGGCACCAGTGCCGGCACTCTGAGAAATGTTTTCTAAGAAACTCTGAGAAATGTAAACACAGCCTATACTTGATTGACGGGCTGCTCTAAATTTTTGTAAGCAAATTTTACTGATGGTACTGCAAATGGCGTCCCGTTTCTTGCTCTGGTGAATAAACAGTTAGTTGTTCTGATTATTGAAAACAGCGAGGAAGAGACATATTCCTTAAAATAAATGTTTTTTTTTTTCTTTCTGATGTTTCCCATGTTACATATGGCGCAATCTTTTTAAGCCACAATTATTAAATATACTAACTTTCAGTTTTGTTATAACTCTCTGTTAATAGGTATAAAGAAAGGAAATGCCCAGAGAGTTTCTAAAACAATGGCCGGGAAAAACACTGATCTCTAGGAGTGGGGAAGCTTGAACAAACAGCTGCATAGTGTACATTGAAAATTTGAAATGCCTAAATAGACAAGCATCCAGTTTTTAAACTGCACAAACGCCTACTCAATTATTAGCAGTAAAAATTTATAATTGCGGAAAGACTGCAAGAACCTGTCACTGAACACTTTCATTTTAAGACAACTTTGACATTATAGACAAGTCCAAGAAGAAACCTCATTGACAATGGCTCAGTTGCAAATTTTCAATTAAAAGTTGTTTAGAATTCAAGTAAAATTCCTGATGATCTGATTCAATTGCCTCCTTCAAATAACTTTATTTTATATTAAGCCATTGTGCAATATTATTTTTGTTTCTAGCATCTATATAGGGATTTCATATATGCATCAGTGCAGCCAAGCAAAAATGCGGAGATACAGCAATTGTGAAGTACACATCGTCAAATCAAATCAAATTTATATTACACCTACATCATTTCTTATTGCAATCACCCAATTGTTTATGCTTTACACTGGTTTTGAGACAGCTGAATGAACTTGATCAAAGTTCATTGGAGTAGAGGCACTCATCAACTAGTTGGCGAAGATTTGGATTCTCTAAAGCAGCTGCAACTCTTTCTTTATCATTAAGTTGTTTGTTAACTGCAGATTTGATAAGTTGCACAACTTTAGAAATAAATCGGAGAAGCTTGAAGAGGAGAATGAGAGAAGAGATCAGCTGATGGCACCAAGATGGCAAATAATGTCTAACATACTAGATATATTAACTAAGAAATGACAATAGGTCTTCAAGACAACAACTGAAATGGTTAAATGAACTCTTTCTCCTCAAAATGAATAGAATAAATTAAAAAAATAAATCTTAATAGGCATTTACATTATTGATTTGTGCCTTCACTAGAAAATTTAGTGAAGAGGGAGAGAGTCGAAGAGAAGCCGAGCCTGTGGATCTATAAATCAATGAGAAGTAACTATGCTTTGAGAAAATTCATTTACTATTCCTAATATTCAATTCCAGTATAAAAAAGGAAAACCATCATCGTAATAAATGTTGAAGGGCATCATCATAGTAGTTGAACAATTTTACCTGATTCTTCATTAGCATGAGATCCAGGAGCGACTCTGATGTCAAGCTACAAAAGAAAAATAGTAAACATAGTAAGAAACTAGATGTATCAGTTACCAAATGCACTACGCAAATATCTCTAAAGTTAGTTTTAACATACAAGCAGAGGAGAAAATCCCACAACAATTAAGGAATAATTGGTAAGGAATATTGCTTCTGGCGAATCTGGAAAAAATGCAGATAATCCCACATGGCTGCAAGCCAAAAATGGGAAAGGTGCATGACCATATGCATGTTGGAAACCAGTTGGCTGTGGGTTCAATCTTAGCCCATGTGCCACAACATTTTAAATTGACGTATGAACCAACAACTTATAATTCAAATGAGGTTAACAAGTTTTGCATTCACAACAGTCAAACAATAATTGAACGATAAACAGACAACACAAATTGATATTAAATTAAGGAATTAAATTTCCCGATGATTAATGGACTTCCACTTAGCATCATCAGATAGAAGGACAAAAAACTTCAAACTTGTTTTGGCCTCCATTTCCATTGGTTTGGGAAAGCATGAAGAGAAATGCCAGTTAAGATGTGATTTCTTTCGGCCACAGCATTACATGCGATACATAATCAAGTAAATTCCTAAGAATTATAAGAAAACAAGCCTCAAACTTATTCTAGCATTTCAATTTTGAACATGTAGAAATCGTAGTAATATAAATAAAATCTACTCAAACATCAACAAAATGGGCTTAAAAGTGCAGAAACTGACCTTAAAATGTGGAGGGAAAAACTCTTTTAGTTTAACCCTCAGGCAGAGACCAATCACTGTTGCCATGCTACAGTGTTGGATTGTTGGAGTGAAAGTTATCCTACAATTTAAAATAAATAAATGTAAGATGCCCCGCAATTAGTTCAAACGAAACCAAAGACATGAAATTGTTATACCTCAAACTGAAACGCAATTCATATTATAACAGAAAAGTAAAAAGAAATTGAAGCTCAGCAACCCTTACAAAATACGCCCAAGCTTCTCATCAACAGTGATCGATTCCTCAGACAGAACACTGAGTTGCTCTAGTGAATAAGGATGCTCTGGATCTCTTATATCTCTCACATAATTTACCATTTCAAGTCAAAGATCACCATTTCTTCTTTTCTTTTTCTCGTCGTCAAATTTAAAACTCAAAAGGGGGAAAAACAAAAATAAAAACCCACAAAAATACTCCATTTTCAGTAAATTAAAATAATTCAGAAGAAACAAGTAAAAAGGATATCATATATTTCGAGGGGATCAACGGCGTCGTCACAGTGAGTCTCTTCGGTGCGGGCCACCCTTTGTTTCTTAGCGTGAACCACCGGATTCGCATTGATCAAGCCAAGAGTCATTTTCCTCGGTATTCAATTTTGTTTCTTATGTTTTAAATCTCTAAATGTTGTCGTTTTAGTTCACGGGACTGCACTTTTGTCTGCAAGAGTACTTAAATTACTTTGATGAATTTTCTTTGTTTTTCCAAACAACGAATAACGAACTGACACGTCCGTTTTACTTTTAATAAAGTCTGTGGGTGTTAATTATTTATAATAATTTAATTATTATTTAGGTAAAGGACCTCGAGTTTGGTGAAAAAAATATAAAAACTTTCGAAATTTTAAAAAAATTTATAAAAATCTTATTTGATGATAGAAAACGACTAAATTAATAATTAATTAGTTAAAAATGTGTAAAGTATTAAAATATTTTATAATTTTATAGTTAATTTATATGTAACACATATTAAAATATAATTAGTTTATATTTTAAAATAAAATAATAAATAAATATTTTAATTAATTACTCCATTATTATTAGAAAATGGTCAATGATTGCCACGCGTTCATTATTTTTGGGTGACGGTGAATTTATATCATTGAATTTTTTTTTTTTATAATTTACATAATGATAAGTCATTTTTAACCAAAAAAAATGAATAAGAAGATGACCAAAAATAGAGTTTATATCATTAAACTCTTTTTTTTTTTTAATAATAATTTGATCATTTTTTGCACCAAAAAATAGAATATAGCCAAAAATAATAGGAAGGGAGCGCAACCATTGCCGCTCCTTGTTAAATGAGTTACCACTCTCACCTATGGATAGATCGTCCTTCCCTCAATAATGATTGGGTCATTTTTTGCACACAAAAAAAATATATTAGAAGATGGCCAAAAATAATGGAAGAGAGCGCAGCCACCACCACTTCCCGTCAAATGAGTCACTGCCCCACCTATGGATAAATCGACCTCCCCCAACACTATTTTTGGTCATCTTCTTGTCCAATTTTTTGGTTAAAAATGACTTAGCATTATGTAAATCATAAAAAAGAAGAATCTAATAATGTAAATTTTAATCATCGAAACATTGTCGAAAAGTGACGACCAGTGGTCGGTCAGTTACCGCTTTCCAACAATGGTTGATAGTTTTGTTTTTACTTATTTATTTATTTAATATATTGTATATATAAAAGATGTTGACACCCAATAATAATAAAGTGTTGTATCATAATAGTTAAGGAGTTATCTTTTTACTCAAAACCTTGAATTTAAGACCCATCAAAGTTCATTATTTTTTTTTTCATTTAACAGAATTATTTTAGTATTTTTAACCCACTTGGTAGTAAAAAAAATAATTTTACCATTTTTACTATTAATTCAAATGAGCACGAGGCCCAGCCGAGTTGGCTGGAATTCTCAACTCACCCGCCCCATCCAATGGTCGAATCCCTCCTCCTACAATATGTGTTTGTATAAAAAAAAATATTAATTCAAATATTTTTTATTATTTGATAAAAATTTTTATAACCCTTATAAAATTTTTAAAATCTTTCAATTTCTTTCGTTAAACTTTAAAAATATATATGTACTTTTTTTTTTAATGTCTATATATTCTTTACCCTTATTATTATTATTGCTGTTTTATCAAACAAATATATTAGCATAACACAGACTGATAGTATCCTCCGTTACAAAGTGAAGAAGAGAAGGATGCACATCACATCCCACCAAACACAATCATTTGATACATTTAGGCTCAATTGAGCAATGCTATATGAGCATGATTAATAGAAATCTGTCAGAAATTTCTCATCAAATCACGGACATGAGTAACCTTTCCTCTGAAATATTCTTCTTCTTGGAATTGACATCTAAAGCCAGTTGAAGACAGTCGGATTTGACTATTACTTGAGGCAGCACACCCCCATCTGTAGAGATTCTGATAAGGATAATTTTATAATTTAATTATTAAATAGTGGAAAAGCGTAATTTTGTTAAGGTAGATAACTTTGTGTTACGCTAACAATGCTTTTGGCAGTTACTTATTAAAGAAAGAAAGAAAGAAAAAAAAAAACGAAGTTTTAGCAAATAAGTTGTATAATAGATCTTCGAATTTGAAAGTTTCCAAGCCATATAATTCTGGAAAGATGCAGGTGAAGTACCTTGTAAACTAATAACAATATTTTAATAGTAACTACTATTTAAATGTTTGATCTTCGAATTTTCGCTTCTTAAATTAATATTGAATCTACGTTGGCAAAGAAAAGGAAAATAACACCACCACTCTGAATAAATGTTAATTAATTTCTTGAAGAAATGTTGCGTGTTGGTCCCGTAGCTCAGTTGGTTAGAGCGTTGGTCTTATGAGCCGAAGGTCGCGGGTTCGAGCCCCGCCGGGACCAGGGGGCCCTTTTATTTATTACAAAATTATATTGTAATATTTTAAATACTTCATTGATCAAAATATATCCTTTTTTTTTTTATACTTCGTTGATCATCATTATAATATTAAAATTTTTGCTGAAACTGAAACATTAATTTTTTTTTTCAAATATGGTTCAGTGAAGTATTAAAGAAAATAATTATTTAAAAAAAATATTAATTTGGACAATATTTACTAATAAATTCTTGTATATTCTATATTGTGATACTTCATCTAATCTTACTTGATACCAAAAATCTATTTCTGGTTCCTGAAAAATATTAAAGAAAGTAATTTTTTTTATCAAGGATGATTAATTTTGACAACAATCGAAAATAGTTATATATATATATATATATTCTTTATCTAATCATAATTTTTTTATACCTACAAATTTCTTAGCTTCCTATCAAATTAAAATTCAATTCTAAAGTAAAAAGCCCAATTTGAAGCAGTGGTTTAGCAATCAAAAACAAATTCGTTTATATTGTGTTACTTCATCGAATCAAACTTGATACCCATAATTTATTTTTGGTTCCTACAAATTCCTTTACTTCTTGTCAAATTTAGAATTTATTTCTCAAGTAAAAGCCCAAATTGAAGCAGGTTTGGCATAGATGGAAAAAAAAATTGCACGCAAATAAAGAAGCAATTGTTGAGTTCGCAAGTATTAAGTTTTTTTATTCATAATTTTTTGGGTATAAAGGTCAATTCGGAGAGACAAAGCCAATGAGATTTTGATTAATCAAGGCATTGAGCTACTTAGTCTACAATGTTATTGTTACAAAGTATTACATGAAGCATAAGTTTGATTTAATTTACAATTAGAACAACTTGAAGTGTTAGACACAGATGTTTAGAAAATACACACACTACATTATTTTATACATATATATATATACATATAGATATATATATAAATTTTTGTGTATTCTCTAAGGAATTTATGACAAATGAAAATATATATTAAATTTTTTAGATTTAAAAAAAATTACAGATGAAAAATGTAAATTATATTAGTTTTTTTTTTTTTTACTGGAGAAACATACAAGTGGTATTTGGTTTCAATAATAAAAAAAAATGAAATGAAATTAAAGAGGGTATTATTTTTAATTTTGTTTGGTTTATGCATATAATCAAGCGGGAAAATGAATCAAACCATTTTTTGTTTGGATACAATTATCACTTTAAAAGTTAAAATAAGTTATATTTGTTATTTGATAAGATTGTTTAACATTTCACAAAAAATAAATTTGTTAAACAAAAATTCAACTTAAAAATATTATATAAATTAAATAATTTGAAAATTATTATTTAAAGAATAATAAAATTATAAAATCATTTCAATCCATGTAAAAAAAAAGAGTAAAAATATTGATATGAGCATAATTGAAAACCATTATTAAGGGTTATTTAAGGGCATAATTAATAAAGATAATTTTGTTGTGAGGCTGAAAGTAAATGAGTAAAGTTGTCTGTTTGTCTTTTGAAAAAGCCTTCATGTATTAGTTTATTTATAATAAGAGTAATACTATATTTCTTAATTTTATTTTAAATATTTTTTATTGTAAGTGATGTATTAAATAACAATTTAGTGGTGAAAAGTATAATAAATAATTTTTAATATAAAAATTTTATAATCCAACATCACTTGAAATTAAACATCACTTCCTTCGTTTATGAGCACAATACTCATATAATGAATATAAGTTAAAGGTGGAGTCTGAGGAAAAAATTGAAATGAGTTACGTGGTTTAATAATATTGTCTTGCTCATTTAAATGGGTTAGATATAAATAAAAAATTATCATTATTTTTTTATATACAAATTATACATATTATCAATCTTCGATAAGTATATTTTTTTGTACTGTAGCTACCTCTAAGGCCTCATTCGCCCATCCATCATCAGGTATGAGTCCTATATTTTTCATAAATATTGTTACATTCGTCATGTCATGTTTACTTCTACTATTATTGTTGTTGTTGTTATTATTATTATTAATCGAAAAAACTAATTTTATGTGTTAACGAGTTTTAAATTTATTTTTAAAAAAATGAATATGAACTTATTGAATTGGGTTATGCTAAATAGGAATTTTGAACTTGGTTATTCTTATTTTTTTATACAAAAGATGATTTCGTTACAGTCTCGTCAGTAAAAATTTTGATAAAGACTCTTTAATATTTAAATTAATAATATTTAAAAATAAGTTATTTGAAAGTTTTTTATCAGAAAAAATATAATTACTTTAGACAGGGTTAGACCCTCTCTTTTTAATCTCGAAAATTGTGAGTGAGGTATTAGGTTTTTTTCTTCGACTAAGTGGCATGCTCGGAGTGATTAGAATTCCGAGATTTTATCTACTTACCTTAAAGAACAGATATCTGGACCTAATTTCATATTTCTCAAATTTTATTAAATAGGGATCCTTGAATCGTAGAATCGATTTACTTATTTGTTTCGGGAACATTCTTGCTTGGGTGGGGGGTGGAAATGGGTTATGAAATTTGCCGAAGAGTTTTCACTCTGAACAACTTCTAAAAAGTGAGGCCTAGACACATCTTTTAGGCTGATTTCTGAGAAGGGGGCATGCACCTGTATTTGGATTGGCTTAAGCCCATTCTTTGGGCTGAATTTTAAGGAGGGAGAGCTTGGCCTGCATTCAAGCTAATTTCCTGGGAACCATTATAATTATCATTATCATTATTGTTTTTTTTCTTTTTTGGAAAAAAAAGAAAACTTGTATTTATTTGTTTTAAAACTAAATAGGGAATTAGAGTTGGGGAGACATGGACTGAAGTTACTGGAGAGAAGAAGCCCATCATCGTTCACGCCGTGGTTGGATGGACGGTACCTTTTATCGGGACCTGATAAGCATCTTAATCATTCCGAGATCTCCAAGTTCTGGAAACGAAACGCCGATGCTTATCCTAGGTGAGGTGATTTTTTTTTTTAATTTCCCGGGGGGTTGTACTCAATTTATAACAAACACAGCTCTTAGGATGTGTATTTTATGCGTTAGTTTTGTAGTGTACAACTTCCAAGAAATATTCATGGTGTTTGGTGTGGTACTACATGGAAAAATAGGTGACCTGGAAACTAACGTTTAAGTTGCCTGAAACGACACGATATCAAGCGATCATTGAAGCTGACTATCTTGACGATCGTTAAAGCTCACCTCTGGTTGCAATACAATTCACCTCGCTCGGTTATTGGGTTGTCATTGAGAATATTTTCTCCGCAAATTTCAAATCCACTTATGAAACACTGGAACATCATGCCGTACATTCTATTCAGTGAAGTTAATGGAGCTTATACAAATGCTGTTTTGTGTGGCATTTTTCCTTTTTTATGGGATGCTCTACCTTTGCCATGGGATTTATAATAAATCCTCAATGTGAAGTATGTATATGGACGTGTGTCAGTGTAAAAATAGTGTTCTCTAATGATTGTACTAATAATTCTTTATATAATATTAACACTTTAAAAATTAAATTAAATAAAGCCTATTTTCTTCAAACAATCCTCTTTTCACGGTCGCATATTTTGTTTACTGCAAGCTTAACATAATTCTGGTCAAACATCTAAAGTCGCACTCAGTGCATGGACAATCATAAAAGTAGCGGGTAGCTGATGGCCATCATTGATATCGCATTTTATATGAACTGTTCAGTTGCAAAAACCACTTCGTAACTTGCATTACATGTGGTAATTCATAGCACCGAACTCTTGCCACAAAGAGAAACTGGGCGCCTACATAATCTGTATATACAGATTTTTAAAAGTTGCTGCTTGACAGTACCAACCCTCAGAAGCAAAATAAGGTAGGCAAGTAGTTAGGCTTCCCCAGGTTAAGTCACCAATATCCTCCTTCATGTCAAGAGATAGGTAATCCAAATAGAAGGTGATAAATAATAAATTGTCATAAACAATGCTTCTTTCTTTGGTTAACACCGTAGCTTATCAATGAATCAACCAACAGAGTCTTTCAAAATCAAGCATCCAATTATATACCAATCAATACATTTAATGGAGCATCCTCTAAATAGTTACGTGCCAAGAATCACATACAAAGAACATAGTTGATTACCTTGTAGTTGGGAGAAAATTATTCAACCGAATTTATTTTCTGATATGAAACCTTCAACAGCCAAACTTTTCTGGTAACCACAAATTAAAACCTGTATTTTCTATATTGAAGCTTTTTTCTCAATGGAAAGCAACATTAAAACCAATTTCCAGTAGTCAAACAAGTCAAATCTTCTCCAATATAAAACTCTGATTCTTCACACAGTTCAATATCACACGTCACTCAGCTAGACACAATTAAAATTTGAAAGTGAGTGTAATAACATTTCAAATGTGTGACATTTACCATTTTTCATTTTAACAGTTCTCTTTGAAACATATGCTACCGACTTCGCCAACCAGAAACTGACTTGGGAACAAGTGCAATAGTATTTGAGGCTGATTCCAATCTGCATCACATAGAATTACCCATTAATTACATATACAAACATAACAAAACTGCCCCAGCCCTGGAAACACACACACAGAGGGAGAGAGTACTTTGATATTTCTTCAACAGCCTTAATAACTTCTGTAGAACTTGTTTCCAGCACTTGGCCTCCGAAAATAATCTCATCCAGGATAGTGTGCAACTGCAAATTAACAGAAAGGTAAGTTGTAAGAACTCAGCTATGAAACATAAAGGGTGTGTATTAGGCCTCCTCCACGGCAACCATTTACTAATCATGAAGATACCCATTATTTCTGGTTTAGAAGAAACTGACCCCACATAACCGCAACATCAGTAATCAGCAAGCATATTCAATGAAACCTCCAAAAGGCTCATTACCTTGGTTGAGAAAATTCAATCAGAAAATGTTGCTTCACAGAGTGACTCAATATTTAACCAAAATGCTCATATCTAAAAGAAGTCGAGTGGGAACAAAATCATCCAATTGATCTCTTGCAGAACAGTATGTTTCACCAGCTCACAACATGACAAAATATTTGAGCAATTTTTCAACCAAATCTCCCAAAATGCAATTAAAAAACAAATTTCCACATTTTGACAGTGTCCATTACAAAGCCGCAGGTACCATGCCTGTTAAATCCAAAATACAGATTCTGTATTTAAGCAAAGAATTTCACATTTCATGAGCCCCAAAAAAAAGAGAGTTTTCTACAAGAAGAAAATGAGAGGAATACACAACCTTGCTGTAATTGAATATAATGTCAAGCTCACATACATTTTTGAAGCATTTGTCTAATGTCTCCACAAAAACTGCAGTCACCAAAATATTAAGAGAACCAAATCATTCACCCACGTCAAAAATTTCAAAAGAAAAAAGTCTTAGAATATATAATTAGCCACCTATTTATTTCATAATCAGACAACTCCAAATACAAAAGACACTCGCTGTGGTTTGGATCATTTGACAATATCTTGATTCCATCATACTTTTAGGAAGATGATCATGAAGAATTAACTAGCTAAACTTATCATATCAAAACCTTGCAGCAAAAAAAAAAACCCTCTGAATGTACCTTGTATGAGGTCAAGCATAGCTAGCTCATTTTCAGAGCTATCAAATACGAAGACAAAGTAAAGAGTCGCAAAGTGCTTATATACAAGGCGGCTATCCTGCAAGCAATGACAAGAAGGGGAAAAAAATCCTAAATGAGTTAAGATTTTCATAGCTTATAACCTAATAAACACTAAATTAGATCAAGTGCTATTGCATATTGAGCATAACTTGAATTAAACATTAAAGATAGAAATATTGTGAAAATACCGGGCCAAAAATTGAATCAGCCTCGATGAAATTGCTGACATTCTCAGCTCTACTGCACAAGACTGTACAAATACCAAAATAAGTAAATAAAAGAATGGAAAGATCAATCACAGGAGTGAGAAAGAGAGAGAGAAATAGAAAGAGAGACGGACCTCCAAAAACGCTGCGTATAAGATCTTGTTGCTTCTCCAAGGGCTGAAATCAGGAAATTGATAATTCAATACACGTAATTGATTCGAATAGAATTATACAGAAAACGTAGAGGAAGAGAGGACCTGGAAGTCGTAGAATTTGGCTAGGCGAGGCTTGCCCTGCGTGTTCATCACCATCACGGCTTTTATCATTTTTGCTTGTTTTACAGTTTTTTTTTTTCAAATCTCTCTTCACTCTCCAGTCTTCACTCTGCAAGCAAGGCAGATCGACGTCTAATCCAATTTCGCCCCCATTAATTTTAAAAAATCAGAAGTGGATCGTTTGACGATTGAGCTTCGCGAGCCTTGTAATTGCTGTTGGGAGGGTCGGGCTGTGTCATGAATAAAATACGGGAAATTTCCGTATTTAATCGGGATATCCTCACTCTCAGGAATGCGCCTCAAACATAATTTTTTTTTTATTTTTTAATTTAATTTATTTTTAAAAATAAAATAATTAATAAAAAATATATTAAAAATAATTTTTTTTCATTTTTATTAAATTAATGATAATATAATATTTTAATTAAATAATATAAATTATTTAATTAAAATTTTATTTTTTAAAATTAATTAAAAATAACTAATTTAAAAATAAAATTTTAAAAATAAAAATATAAAATAAAAAAAAAATCTTGAGATGTATGAATAAGGTTAGCGCCTTAGGCCCAGCGCAAGCAAAGGCATGCGCTTTATTTATTTATAATAAATTTACAAAAATAAAATTTTACTTAAAAATAAAATAATTAGTAAAAACATAAATTAAAAAATATTTTTATTAAATTAATAAAAAATAATATAAATTATTTAATTAATTAATTTTTATTTTTATAAATTAATTTAAAAATAAAAAATTTAAAATAACTTTAAAATAAAATTTAAAATAAAAAAGTAAAGTATCTTGCATGCGCCCCAAGTATATGGGGCGCAAGACTTTGCTTTGAGCGTATGCCTGTGCTCCATGCATGCACCCTAAACAATCTTTACTTATTTATTTTTTTACAATAAAATTTTATTTAAATAGTTCATATATATTAATCAAATATACTAATTTTTTTTCATTTTACCCCTTACAAATAATACCCTTCAGCTCTTTTTTTTCATTCTGAAAACTCTTAAAAACTCTTAACGTAGCTCCCACCCAACTCTTACTCACCCATTACTATTTCTCAAAATTCTCTTAGATTGTTATAAATTTAGCATATTTTGAAGATTTTTGTGAATAGTGAAGTTAAAAATTATTAAGTTTATTTTGTGTTGCTTTTTATGTAATTATTAAAAATATATAGTTGTAGGGTAATAATGTATAAAATATATTAAAAATGAGTGTAATATGTGAAAAATAAATGATTAAAAATAATTAAAAATATCAAAAATTAAAATTTTCAAATTTTACATTGTAATACACGTGTGTGATATATATATTGTTTGGTGGCAGAATTTAAAAAAAAAAAGAAAAAAAAGAAATGAAATGAAGTGGTGATCGCCGTGTATATATATATATATATATATATATATATTTAATAGTTTAGTTTTTGCTTCATTGAGAAGAAGAAGCAAAACCGAAATTGAAAAAGAAAGAAAGGAAGCTGAGAGAAAGAGAAAAGAGAGAAAATGAAGGAAAGAAAGAGAAAGAAAAGAAAGCAAAAAGAAAGGGAGAAGAAAAAGAGACCGAGAAGAAAGAAGAAGAGAAAGAGAACGAGAAGAAAAAAATAAGGGAAAAAAGAGAAAAAAAATAAAAAATTTAGGAAATTAGTTTGGGTAGTTAGATTTATATCCAGTGATTTAGTGGGTAATAGTTTTACGATATTAGAATATTTATATTTTAATATTTATAATACATATCGGTACTAATGATATATTTTTACACCCTATGATATAGGAGGTGTGCCAATAACGGGTAAATTTTAAAATTCAAACCCAGCTCAGGATTAGCGCACTTTTGTAAGTGGATAACTATATATATCTTATATGTTTTTAATATATCCAGTTATAAATAAATTACACGTTATCAGATTTAATTATGATTTATTTTAAAAAGATAAATATTTATACTATTTAGTATATTTAAAATTATTTTAGAATTTATTATAGTATAATTTATTATTACGTTCAGTATAGAAATATTGATTTTAGAACAATTATACTCTCATGATATTATATAGTAGTAGTTTTTGAACAACTATATGCGTACCCTCCCATTTAGTATAATTGCTTTGCGCATGCGTTAGACCAGTTTAGTTTACTCTGCCCGAGCGATGCAGCATTCCGCTAGGTTAGACCAGCTCAGATCCCCCGCTCTGCCTGTGCGTGAGTTACTCCGTCAGGTTAGACCAGATTTTTCCCAGGTACAAGTTTGGTGTGGTTTTCAATATATATATAGTACATGTTTCTAGAGCTATGTTACATATATTCAGCTTGATAATAGATTTTATGATAATTTGCGCTTTCAGATTTTCAGATCCCCAGTATTATGTCATGATTTTAGTTTTAGCACAGATTTTATGACAATTTATATTTTCAGTACAAATTTATTGATTACTCAGTATACAGTTTCATAATTATTTTATCTTACAGATTTATACGTGTACAATACATATAAAGTATATAATATTTTCAGATTATGTTCACTCACTGAACCACAAGCTTACCATTTTTCTTATTTTTTCTTTTTTTTTTCAGGTTGTCACAGGAATTTGTGCAGTGTGATACAGTCATCACATTTTAAAGATGGCCCACAACATGCATAGCTGCATAAGTGTCTTAATCTGTGTATTTGTATATCTTTCCGTACATTGGAGTACACGTGTACACCTTTTGTTGAGGCAGGTAACCTTATTGTATCATATGTATAAGTAAATAGTATACTAGTCACATGTCATCGCAAGATTTGCCTCGATTCTCGAGGAGGGCTCCAGTCAGGTCCTGTCACACGTACCGTCAACTGTTACCACGTGCCGGTGTGTTGCAATTACGGACACGCCTCGCTGCATGCATGCACCAAGGTGCAACAAGGCGCTGGGGTGCCACCTGGTACGTAGATGCAGAGAGGCACACCTTGTTGCATGCCTTGGTGCGCACAACAAAGCGCATTCCAGCACTTTGTTGCACGGCCTATATGTCACGCCCCAAATTCAAAAGATCTGACACATGACATAACTTACATTCATTTAATAATGAGCACACATATAATCTTACTGTTTCTAGTATATTCCTAAATTCTTGTTTACGAGTTGGTCTCATTTTTAAAATATAAACATAAACATTTATTGATAATATTTAAACATTCATTTCAATTTTTTAGAATTATAACAATTGAATTATGACTGGGGCAATTAGTAAATCGAAGATACGCAGAGTTTTCTCATAGATTAACACTCTATTACGTCACTAGTAGCAACTTTATTACCGAAAACTCAGAATATATTCATTATAAATTCTTACTTAAAATTAACCCATGACCATACTTGGTAAAACATAAACCAAATACAATCACACCTAATAAAATAACACATAAATATTTATTTAATAAGGATAAATTAAATATCTTAAACCACGTGTCCTCAAATGAAATACTCAGCAACCTAATAACTTAGGAAAATTAAGGAACAGCAGAAGCCTTGCCAAATTCGCTAAGCACACATGTACCTTATTTATCTGAAATCATCATAAACTGTAATGAGTATAAAACTCAGTATGCATACTAATTTTTTATATATCAAAATACAAATATATATATATATATATATATATATATATGTACACAATGCATGTGTATAATATGCTGTGATAAATCAAAATCAAAATCTTATCAAATCACATGTCAAATAAACGCTTACACATTCTTTCAAAACATATAATAGGAATATCATCACTCTACTACTACTTAGTATGACTTTTATATTACATAATGAGCCAAATGTCACTCGTATGTGACATACCGTATGAGAGGAATAGTACAAATGAGATTTAAATTACACATATATAATGCTCATGCCCGAAGGTAAAAGCCAAACCCTCACCCTTATCATCGGTGAGTCCTCTCACATGCACCAATACGCCACCACATAAATGTGATGACTCAATCTTCCTTTAAGTACCAATAAGATCCTTCCTACATACGGAACACATAATATATACTAATCCCGAAGGAAAGGCCACACATAAAGGCTCCACAAATTACATAAGGTGCCTATTAAGTAAATAGTGAGTTCAAGCATCCTCAAAACACAAAACGTATCTCATGGACATTTTCTACTTCAAAAGCTTTCTTTGTTAAACACATTTTATTTTGAAAGCTTACTTTCATAAACATATGTATATCCATGCTCAATGTCAATGCACACATTCATAAACATATGTCTTTCACATTTCATATCAAATATACTTTAACATAACATAAACATATTTTTAAACACATTTACAAAATCATACATGGACAATTACTATGCTTATTGTGATTTCAGTAAAAGTCTAATATACTTACCTCTTAGCACTTTCGGGTACAAGACTTATTCTCCTTAATCTATCAATGGAAATTAATCCTTTCATAAGTCTCAACATTCACACAAAATACTTTAAATAGCTTACAAAATTACACTTATCACATCGAATTGGTTTAATTACTTAGTTTCTCAAAACCTGTCATTCTGACCACTTACACTTAACAAAATTTTCTTATACATCAAATGATGTTCAATTACTCCAAAATCAGAATATATCATTCTTGACTCATATATCCTTCTTATATATGAATATTATATCATAATTCATACACAATCCATTCCATAAACACTATCAAATCCAAACTATTAACCTGATAGGATCAAGATATTTACTGAACAGTATTCAATCTCTCAATTTTATAAAATCATATACTAATTCAAAAATTATAAAACTATCACAGAATTACTCTTGACACATATCTCAATCTATGATAAATATTTTACTTCAAAATCACTACCAAAAGTATTTTAAAACTATTTTATTCTATAACTTTAAAAATATGTTAATCAAATACTGCAATGAGTTGACACTCTTTAGAAAATCAGAACAATTTAACCACATTGATCTAAATTTTTAATTATGAGTATATCATATTAGACATATAAAATTATCATATTCCATAAATTTATAATTTTTTAAGATCATTCAGTAGATCAAAAATTGTTTGTCACTGTATCATACTATTAACGCAGAAAATTTTCATAATTTTAGGGTCATTTTGGTATATTCGCTAAAAATTCAATTTCTGAAATTTTTAATCGATTCAAAGTCTCAAATGATTTTAAATATGTCTAATTTCATATACTCAAAATCCAAAATCAGAATCAAAGCAAAACAATTTATAAAATTCCTAGATTAAGAGACTATCAAGTAGAAATTTTGTAATTCATCATGATTTATCAAGCTATTTACATAAATCATCATCAATTTTCACAATATCTTATGAAATCTACATCAAATCCTCATTTGTACATATTTTAGAAATCAAAACTTAAAGGAATTAACTAAATTAATACAAAAAAACTAAAAAATTATTATAATATACCTCTTAAAGCTTAAATTCAAACTTTCTTCTTGTTTTTTTTCTTCTTCTTCTCTTTCTCTCCCCTTTCTTTCTCTCTTTTCTCACTATAAAAGAAGTGGCTCGACCAAAATAAGTGAATTAGAGTTACAAATGTGTATTTTTATACTAAGAGACTAATTTCTAGTATTTACGAATTAGCCTCCAAAACTTTCAAAGTATTATAATTTGGTCTTTAAAATAAATCTAAAGTCTTGCAAATAAACCTAATATTAATAGTAGGTCTTTAATCTATACAAATACTACTAATAACAATACATAAATAAAGTATCACCTACATACAAATAAAATATGTATATTTATATATATATAAATATTTATTCTTACCGGTTGTGGATGACACGTAAGCATCGACCCTAACACATCCACGCAATACACAAACATCAAAATAAAAAATATGACATAAATGCATATAAAAAATATTATACTAAAAATTTATGAAGCAGATCTTGTAGCAGTCCATAAATCAACGGTTATTTTTTGTCTATAAAAGGTATCAATGTGAGGGAATGAATTAAATGACCGACCTAACATAAAATACTCAATATACATACAAACGAAAGCGCCACAATCCCCGCTTCCAACCTCTTGTTGCAACACATTTTTTCACAAACCAATCACTGGCCAAGAGAATAAATTTGGATCTCGTATGCCTTTCAAACTATAAATTTTATATTTTTGAAGGTACAAAGACATTACAATACGTCGAGGCTCCAAAAATTTCATGATGATTTCGTCAGAGTGACTATTCACGTGAAATTATAAAGACCAATTGCCATCTAAATAAGGTCGAGCTCTGCTACAAACTAATATTCCTGATTGATATTCAAAGAGATATATACCTACAAAAACTATTATAGTATTATTTTAAATTTAATGTTGTTATATGCATAATAAAAATTATTATTATTTTTAAAAGTACCTTATTAATCAATGCCCATAATTTAGCACTAAATAATTTGGGCTTTGTTCCAAGTGCATAAATAATATGACATAAAGGTTCGAGCCATTGATCATCATTTAGCGGATTAATGGTGACTGGTGAATGACGTTCACCACATTTGTCGAATGTACTCCTAAAGATAAATATAAGATACTCGTTAAACTCGTTAATAGTTATTATATACAGTGATATGATAATATTATATGCAAAATAGACAGGTAACAAAATAGCTCATGTATAAATATGCATCTACAGTTGTGCAATCCTATGAGTACATGTCAGAAAATATTCTTTGGCTCAAACTTAAAAACTTTAAGTACTCATTTATATGATGCAAAACAAAGAATATGTATAAGTTTTGATATTATTAGACAACTCACAAAAATATATACAAATACAAGTCATCATCGAATCGTCAAGCTAGTATTGTAGTAGGCCATTAAACCATGTATAGTTGGGATCGAGTCCGTCCAAATGAACCTATTGCGTTGGGTCATTATTTTTTATCCAATCCAGAATCTCAGTAAATTTAACATGATCAATAGGAATCAGTTACCCAATTACATTAATTGTAGGTGTTACTTGTAATTCTACAAGTTTATTATTCTTTACGAGCTTTTTCAATGGATTGGTATATAGAGTGACTTGGGCTGCTGCCTTCTTGCGAAGGCGCTTATACCTGCTCATGTTTTGATCCAACGGAGCAAGTATAATTTTTACACTTGCAAGGCTATCAGCTACATGCTGTATATTTATTGCCATAGGCTGATGTTGAGACTCGCTAACAATAGCAAATACCTAAAAGTTAGCAGTTATGAATTCGGTACCCTATAGAACCAAACAACACCAGTTAATGTATTGACTTGTTAAACTTCGTATCTAATAAAATTTAGGTTTAAAATGTACCATACACTGCCCTGCATCCTCAGAGATCTTAACTAGCTTAAACTGTCGCATCAAGAGAGGTATCTGATGCAAGATATCTTCTTCGGCCTTAGCCACCCTACTTATCACATCTAAACTAATACGATCAATTTTGACGGAAAGCTCTAAGTTAACCTTATCAATCCTAGTAAATAGCTTTATTTCAAGATCATCCATCATCTTCTCCAGGACATAATATTACGATGATGATGTGCCGGACTCAAACTATACATAAGTAATTATAATTCAAGGAAAAAAAAATCAATTATCATACCATTGATTCAGTTGCTGACGGGGCTTGAAATTCGTAGTCAGGCTGAACATCATCGGTGAATTTGGTGTCCGAAATCTCAACTTTCTCCAATTTAAGACTCCTTCTCTATTTTTCTGATGGAATGTGCAAGTTTGCTGCCACGTGATAGTTTACACTCTTCTCATGTTTGTGAGGCACCAACTTTCTATGAATCTCAAAAGCCTTAATAATATTTTAAATTTATTAATCATTATTAGAAAAAATAACAAAACTTATAAGAAAATTATATATATATTTTGTTGAACGTAAAAGTATATCTCAACACCATTGAAAAGGACATTTATGACACTTTTGTATAATGAGGTACTCGTATCAGACTAATTTAGAATACGCGAAAAATAGTTTCCATTTCTATAGGCAAACAGCTTCCTACATATCGGGATTGCCTCATAAATTCAAACTTGAGATGATAATAAATAAAAAAATTTATAATGTCAACAAAATAATTTTTTCTGTATCCCAATATGATAATAAATCAAAAAAATAGAATTACTCACCAAGAATGCTTGACTAAATAAGTATAGGTTGTATGATTCCCTATCCGGAGTGCCTACTTTTATGATCTTCACTAACTTTTTAATTGGAGCCGTGCATAAACTATTGTAAAATACAGTCCATGTAATCATACCCTAAAGATAGGCATTAAACTCATTAAGATTATCTACGATACGAAATATAAAATATTGTATGGCTCTATTCCGATCACGTGACATTAATACTTTATGAAATACATAAAATAGACACATTCTTACTGCATCTATATCACCATCATCGTCAAATATAACGCTCATGAACCATGGATCCAAATTCTTGTAAGTCAACTCACTTTTATCCGAAAAATATTTATGTCATAATCTATCACCTAACCCACTTACTACGGGATAATCTCTCGTCCTCAAATTAGTAATTATATAAAATTCTAAACGAGAGAATCTAATACATCTTTTGCCTATATAGAACTATAATTCTTCATATAAAATTTTGGTATGTACGCGTCTTAATAAAATCTCATATGTTAAAATACTTAAGAATAAAATATCTGATACATTCAAAAAATAACAAAAACATATGGTTTTAAATATTTTGACCTGCCTCGAAGTCAATTTGTCTTTTATATTTTGTATAACCTATAACTTCGAGTAAGCATATACAGTCGATTGGTAAAATTTATTTTCAACAATTATGAAGTCTTTTGAGACATTCTCTTTCCTAAAAAAATTAAAAAAATTATTAGCATATAGTATTAGAAAATATTATTATCAATATATAACCAACTATTACATAATTCAAACAATGATAAAAAAATTTACAACTAACCGAAATAATATATATAGTATTGATAAAACAATTTAAAATTAAATAATTATTAAATAATTTAAATTTATAAAAAGAAATAATTATTAATAAATTAATAATATATTTTTAAATTAATAAAAATAATAAAATTGCTACGTGGCATCCCACCTAACCATGGGCACAGACTGTGGGCACGCGCCACAATGTGTGCCCTACGCTGTGGTGACTTGCTTGGCGTGTGCTTTTACACTCCGGACGCGTGTCTCACAAAAGAGGTCGAAATCTGTCATTTTCGGCCTTTTTGAGCTTTTTTGATATTTTACACAAATTTTTAATTTATTTTTTACATTACTAACACTACATTTATACATTCTTACAATTAACTACAAAAACAACTCAAAATCATAAATAAAAAAAATTAAATTTAGAAGAAAACAAATTCACCAATTTTTATCTATTTTTAATTTTTTTTAACTTCACAATGAATTATTTTACCTTCAATCTTCAAAATATCTTATCTTTGTAACCGATCTATAATTTTTATGGAAAATATTTAGGTAAAAATTAGTAAGGACCGTGAGAAGGAGTGGTGATGTTAGAGAGAAAATGATTTTATGGGTAAGGATAAAGTAGGAACAAAAAGTGAGTTTTGGTTAATATAGTGGGTCTGACTTGAAATTAGTCAAAATAGAATTTTTATTACGAAAATTTTCCATAAAATTTTGCTTAGGTCATACTGGTCTAAGTTTCAAATTCCTCGACAAAAGTCAATAACGATAAATGTTAATGGTTGATTTGATCACTCCTAATTTTTTTTTTAAACATCGTCAAAATGTAATATGATATATTATATGGTATTCTTTTTTTATATAAAATCAAAAAATTATTAAATCGTTATACAAAAATAAGATTGATTTATTCTCATCTAAATTTATTACTCTAAAAGTAACATAAAAACTCATAATGGGGGATTAAGAATTATTACTATTAATTTTGTAAAAAATTTACATTGATTAAATTAATAATATTACATTATAAGGTTTCTGATATAAAATTAAAAAATTATCAAAAAATTATTATACAAAAATAATATAAATTTATTATAACTCACCCAAATTATATGTTATTTAAAATATAAATTTTGTATTTTAATTATATATATAACATTACTCATAGGACGGGTTCCACCATCATTGCTCAAAATCCTAAAAATTTTAAAAACTCTCTCAATCGTTTAAGCAAAGCCACCGCAGAATCCAAAACTAAATTACCACCGAAGAGGGGGCTTTGGCCCCTCTTCGGCGGCCAATAACTTTTTTTAACTTTTGCCTTTTCTTTTTTACATTTATTTCGTGTTTTGTCTTCTGTTTTTTATTCTTTTTCTATCTTTTCCCTTTTTGTGGTGTCGTCAACTTCTTTGATTTGGTTGGAGTCCTCTTTTGTTGGTGGTTGAGTGGTTGAGTTTGGCTAAGCACCTTGTTGTCGTCATGCTCCCGGGTGGTCAAGCGTTTCAAATGTTTCTGCCAGCAAGCTGAAGCCTACCACCACCGTGTGAAAAGCCTATGCCCCTGTGCGAGATCGTGTTTTTTTTGTCTTCGGTGCTTGCACTGATACGGCCAAAATGCACACTCTCTTTGCCATCACCCCCTCGAGCGGCAATACTACACACAAGAACCTAACATGGAGGTTGGTTCTTTCAGTTTCCTATTGCTCTGCAACCATCGTGGTCAAGCATCTCTATATCCTTAGCACACCGACTCACAGCAATCGCCGTCTGGCCTCTTTCAGTGTTCACCAATTTTCGGTGGCCTTTAATCTGCCGCACCACCATTCAAACAAAAACATCTACATGGCTTATGTGTTAAAATTATTTTGAGTTTGTTAATAATTCAAAGTTATGGCTGAGTTTGATGTAAAATGGTGATTTTGTATCTAGTAGTTGTAGGTATTTATGTATTTTTTTCATATTTATGTATTTTGTTTCATGCGTCCCTCATTTGAAAGGTATTTTTGTCCCTCAATTTAAAAGTTGTTTTACTTTCTCAATAAGGGTGTCAATTCTTCATTAGAAGGGTTAATGTGCTCATTTAGGACTTAATTTTAATTTCTAAGACCTAATTATTTCTCTTTTTTTAAGAAAAACTTATATTTAGACGTTTGTTAGTAAATATCATTTGAGTGGTCCGATAATTCTCTACTTTAAGAACAATAAATCTTGTAATATCAAAAAAAAAAAAATTACTCTTATATATATATATTATTAAAAAATTAAATCAAACTCCTCATTTTTAATATTTTCATGCCCTGAAAATAGTAAAACGAATAACAAATCTAACTAACATCAAATTCAAATAAAATGAAAATATTAATTTTATTTAAAAAGTATATTATTAATGATACGCAAAGCATATTCTCTCTCTCTATATATAATTTTTAAATTTTATTTAACTAAAATAAAAACTCATAATTGTTAACATTATGAACGTATGATTTAACTTCTAATTTTAATTTTGTAATAATTATAATTTATTACAGACGAATTTTAAAATTTTAGTCTTCATTTTTTTGTTTTATAAATGTCAATTACTTATTAATTTTTATATTTTAATTACATAAAATTAATAAATTGTATAAATTAAATAGTTTTTAAAAAAAGGAAACACCACAGTACACATTTCCGACTTACCTCATCACTACTCTCCCAGAAGTTGTTTTGTATTTATGATATAACAAATTCTAAAAAGTTTTCACAGAAAAACAAAAGATATCTATTTAAAAAAAACTATATGTAACAAATAAAAAAATATCATTGTTACACATTTGGGGTCTATACAAGCCCTAATGACACTAAGCAAGAAAGATGCTGGGTCTAGCGGCGGATCTTAGAATATGGCAACGCAGGAAGCCGATGAAGAGGACATAGATCCCGTAAAAATGCTGTTCCCCTTAGACGGAAAACACGGTGACGATACTTTGCCTATGCAAGCACATACCGGTACTTCACCCAAGGAACAGCTACAGCACCATTCCATCCGTTCGATCGAGTCAACGCTGGTGATACGCCAACTCCCGTCTCAAGGCCTTTCTTTCAAACTCTGGCCCGCAGCCACCACGCTCGTCACCCTCCTCGACAACTACCGCTGTCAACCTACCAACAGCCCCCTCGCCTCTGTCTTATCCAACGGTCCAGATCATCCCCAGCTTAGCGTTCTCGAGCTGGGTTCTGGCACTGGCCTTGTTGGAATAGCGGCAGCCGCAATTCTTGGAGCTAAAGTCACGGTCACTGACCTCCCTTACGTCATTCCCAACCTCCAATTCAATGTTGAGGCCAATGCCGGTTTGATATCCCTGCAAGGTGGGACTGTCGACGTGGCGCCGCTCAGGTGGGGAGAGGTTGATGACGTGGAGGTCGTTGGACGGGAGTTTGATGTTATACTGGCCTCTGATGTTGTGTACCACGATCACCTCTATGGCCCTCTGCTCGAAACGCTGCGTTTGTTTCTGCATTCAGGTGAGGAGACGAAGAAGATAAAGATGACTTTTGTCATGGCTCATTTACGGAGGTGGAAGAAGGAGTCGGCGTTTTTCAAGAAGGCAAAGAAGCTGTTTAACGTTGAGATTATACACGTGGATCCTCCGTGCAATGGGGCCAGAATTGGCGTGGCTGTTTATCGTATGAGATGGAAGGCAAAAACTTCCTAATCATCAATGCAGCGAAAATCAAAATCAAATTTCATGTCATTTCAATTAAAGCTTCGCCTTTTTAATCGCTCAAAGTAATTGAATCCGAAGTAACAAGACATTCAGATATTAGCAATCACTTTCAAAACAATAGTTTCATTACATGCAAAAAAAAATTACACAAAATGCAGATACTGACAGGAATACATTGCATTGCATTTCTCTTACAACATGCTCTACACGAATCAACTGAAGTCCGGAAAAGGACTTCAAGGTAAAAGAACTTTGACATTCGCGCACACCATCTACAAACCAATATAACATAATTCTCAACCTATCATGTATCGTCACTATGTTATGGGGACACCGTTGCAGTTTTCCAATCACCCGTAACAAAGGGCTTTGCAAGCATGGTATTGACAAGGGACGGGTTATCCCCGAGGGCTAAAAAAAAGCCTTCAAGAACTGTCTTATAATTTATATAGCTCAAATGCATGCACGACGATAGCATCTCACAATGCTGAAGTGGGAAAAAATTGCTTCTAACACCACTCCTGTATCATCAGCGCTTCCGAAGTGGTGAGCCTTTTGCCACAGCTTTCATCCTCTGTGAATCCCTAAAGCAAACAAAGTGCACTAGCGTCTTCCCATTCGGATAGACTGCAAAAACACTTGTTCCTACTTTCTTGTTGCAAAGGGAGCACATACTATCACTGGTGATTTTCACCACAGTTTTCCTCTGGTCATAGAGTTCATCCTTAACCTGTTTCATGCAATTCTTCATTTAGAACACAATGCTTCATTTGGAGAACAACAAATATTCAATGACACTAAAAAAGAATGAAAGCACAATTCACACTTCAGCTATCCAAGCAACAAGTATAACAGCTTCAGATGCAACTGGCTTTGAATTTAATCTATAATACCCACTCAACTGAAAATTTGTTAGATAAATTATTCGACAATAAAGGGTAAAACAGAAAATGGCATATCAGTATGCACGATGTAGATAAGGACAAACAAATGGAAGAAGTGAATAAAGCACTGCCATGATAAAGTGATCAGAGCAGTATCCACAGTAAGTTCTTATCTAGAACTTAATAGAAAACTGCTTGCTCTAGAAACTTGATCTATAATTTATTTTTGAAGCATTCATACAATGGAGATGATATTAAAGATATAGTCCAGAAATAAGACAGGCCTTATAGTAGAAGGTGCCTTAGGTGGAGCAAACTAGTGTGGCAGTTCTGCCATCCTCATGCATGCATGTATACTGATGTGAACAGGCAAGATCTTCTTACTATCAGCCATGTCATCCATAAAGCAACATATCATTTCTATTGACTCATTTTGCCAACTAAAATTTAATGTTTACCTGCAGGTTCTCACTCTGCCTCAGACTCTTGATCACTGAAAGGTTTCGGTTGGCTTCACTGGATTTTCTCAAAAGAGGTCCAAGAAACGGAAGCAGGTTCTGCACATAGAAACTTAGAAATGATTACATACAGCCAGCACAGTGATATGAGGATTAACAGAATTGGATGTAACAAGACACTATTTCCTTGCTATTTGCAAACCCTCATATACTATGGCTAACATGAACACAGCACATATAGAACAGTAAAATAAACAAAATGTCTAATTTCAGTAAAGAATCGTTGTACACAATTGGCGATTGGAAGTTCGGAGGTTCTTTAGCAACAAATTTGATACCTGTAATTTAGTTTCTTTAGGTAAGAGCTTGAGAGCCTGAGCTCCATTAATTCTATCCCACCTTTGGCTCAATAGATCAAGGACCTCATCAAGCATGATAGTAGAACCACCTTCCTCACTTGATTCTTCAGCATCACCATCACTTCTACCACTGTCAGTGCTGCTGGGACTCATTCGTATATCCTCTGCACCCTCTATCGCAGCAATTTTCTTGGTTGCACGTCCTCCTTTAGCCTTGGCTGAAGGAGCTGACCCAAGCTTGGGTATGCTTGTATTCTGAGATGATACCAGATTTGTAATTTGCTTCTCAAAGTTTTTTGTTATCCTCCGTGGATTCAGATATATTTGCAGAAGAGTGAGATATATATTGCCAGCAGATTTTGCAGATGGTTGATGAACTACAGACTCGTATACCCGGTCACAGTAAGCTAGTGCCAGTTCAGGTACATGAAGCTATAAAAGTTAAGAAACAACAATTAGAAAGTCTTATAAAAAACCTCTGATAATCAAGAGAAAAATAGAGAGTGAAAAAGATTCTGGCTGAAGTAAAACAAGTGAAGGACATAAACTGAATAAATATAACCAGAGTAGTCTTTTGGAACAATGTTTTTCGTGTTTCATTTCCTTCTTTTGGTAGGAGATTGTCGCAAACAAAGGACTGCTTCCATATGTGTTGCCTACCATTGCCATTGACCCAGAAAATGGTAAAAAGAATTTGCACTATGGGCCTGTTTGGAATTGAGGGGTTATAGCTTTCAATCCATAGCTATTGTGAAATGGAATCACTAGCTATGTAATATGGAAAGACAAACAAAAAGTTTTGGGAGTATAAAATGTGTTTACCAAAGACTTTAGCAAGCAGAGCAGTTACAAATACAGCCTATGGCGGTTAAGAACATCCTTTCAGTTTACTACAAAAACCCCATCTTCAATTCACGTTCCCTTACAAGTGGTTCTATATTCATTGACCATCCTCATTACAAAGAGGAAAACAGGTTGATGTCAATAAGAAAATACCTTATGAACATATAGAGATAACGCAAGCTCATGATGATTCATTTTACCCAACAGTATTGCACGCTCTTCATATAAAGCATCTGGTGGAAGACGTTTCAACAGAGTCTCAGAATTATATCCTGAGATATTCTCCAAAGCAGACAATAATTTCTTCCTTGTCGGTGAATAAACCTTCTCATCCCATTCCTTTTGAGCACTCAGGTCTGAATACCAATCAAGTACTTCTGAGAGATAGATTTGTACCTACAAATACAATTAATTAACAAGAGAAATTCATCTATTGCTAGAGAAATCAATGACATAATCACCATTGCCTACATCAAGTATGTTCACAGCCCAGTCAAGCTTCTCTCATGCAATAACTAATAGTTCTTTTAGAGTTAGAGAATAAAGAACTCTCACCATTTCATTTTGCAGGTTTCCAGAGATTGCATTTTCATTGATTGCGAGCATAAGCTCTAAGTATCTGCCCTGCATGCTAGGAGCATGCTGCTTCAAATAAGAGTTGACCAAGTCTGCTGGAATATTCCCAGATAAAAATAGCTCAATGGTTTGCATTGGACAGCTTTCTAGAATAAGCATTGAGAACTCCAGGACAAGCATGGGGTCAGTGCCGCAAAGTGGCTGCATAAGAAAACCCAATTCACCTAGTTCAGCATTCAACATACACTGGTTCTAGTCTCACTCATTATTCACTTTCTTCAGTTTTTAAAACAAAGATTCACCAAATTTAGAAGCACTCTCTATACTGCTTGCTAAAAAAATGAACATCATATGTGTATGGGCTACAGGTTTTTTTTTTTCAATATCACTAAGATATTATATTGCAATGAGAAAAAACCTTATCTCAAGAAAAGAGGATATTTACCTTGAGATATTCAATAATTGACTCCGGATTGAACTTTTGGGCAAGCTCGGCTTGTGATTGGTTCTCTTTTGACTCTTCTACTAATTGATGTAGAAGTTTAAGAGCTTCATGGTGCATCGAGTTGGCCTTGTAAAGCTCCAGCAATGCAGCGTAATGGTTCCTTTTCTGAAGAATCTCCTCACATATTTTTACATCACAGTAGTTAAGACCTTTCAGTAATTCTAAAGCCGCTGAAGACTGTCCAGTAAGAAGCAGAGCTTGGAGTAGCGCTGTATCCAGTATCGCTGCCATCTCTCGGGCACCAGAGTTAATGGGGATGGCACCACGCCCCTGAAGGACCAAAAGTAATATTTCATTGTAAATCAAAATTGTAATTTTTATCTATAGGCAAATCATACAAAATTACAATGAAATAGACATATTTGGAAAAGTGATTAACCATGACATATAATTTAACTATACAATGTAAATCCTTGTAATATTTGGCCATTATAGAGTGTCTTTTGTATTTGATCGAAAAATTAAGAATATAACACTTTTATTTCCAAATTTTCCAGTAAACAAAAATTAAGACAGTTTACGATCAATTTGGACAAAAGAATATGATGAAAATTAGAAGTATGTCAGACAAATTCCTTATTGAACAAGCAGGCAGCAGGTAAATTTTTTTTTTCTTTTTTTGCTTTTCTTTTCGTGAATAAGTCTATCAGAATGTATAAAGGTAACTTGTCAATACAAGTACTGCAGAATTTGGTTTGAGAACAGTCTTTATCAGTTGCATAATTCAAAGATAGTTACAGCACCATAGCTACAAATAAATTAGTGTATACAGCTTGGTTAATAATCAGCAGACATTTATTGCCTAAGTTTACCCAATCATGATGTTGTTTCTAAATGTTAAGACTATGAAATGTAAATATCTAGTGTAAATAAGTATCATTATTTATGCAATCACACGAGTGCATTTCTACATTGCTCTACCTCTTAAAACTAATTTATCAACTACCAAATAAAAACTGGCAAGATGAACATTCATCAAGTAAAGGAGTACAAACAAGACCACATTAAATGTAAAACATAGAACAAAAGACAATAATAAGGTATGACACAAGCACATGAAATCCAAAAATTCATACAAACGAGAGTAATTCACCTTGTTTGATTTCTTAAACCTGGTGGAATCATACGATGCAAAGTTATCTCCAACTGCATCTAAAACAACTTCTTCTGTTCCCTCAGCAGTGGCCTTTTCAATTATACCAGACCTCTTCTTCTGCAAGAACTTAATGAGAGCCATTAGTGTATTATGGCTCATTTTCTTGGATTCAATTGTTGCATTTTCGTCCAATTCTGATGGTTGTGTTGGAGAAGAGGATTCCATTTCATCTGACATACCAGAAGAACCTCTTGAGAGATATGAAGCATCAGAAGAAATGTCCATCAGCTTCTCTGGTTCAGGAACCACAGTTGTTTTTGGAAGAACAATATATGGATACAAGGAAAGCACATATGTAATATCCACTTGTGATGCCAAAAAATGTTCCACGGCCTCTTCATAGCTCCCGTTATCAAAAAGATAGTGAGCATATCTGTAAAAGGAGAAACAAACTAAATTAACTCTAGTATATGGTTGAACAATGTACAAGCATGTTGGATCTATAATCCATTACTCAGGACATTATCCGCAGATGGAGAAATACATAAATCATAGGAAGCATGAATAACGGTAAAGGATCAACCAGCTAATTATAGACCATACATAAATGGTGTGCAATGGACTCGATCTGTCACCACATTTATATAAATCCCCACAATAAAGCAAAGGTCATAATCTGCAATTTTATATTTTCTTTATGCAAGCACACTGCATCACTTGGACCGAATAAACTGTAGTTTCAGGAGACCAGCAAGGAACACGTCAGCCATTTGGCCACTGTCAAATTTAAGAACTCTGCTAAAATTTATTGGGCTCTAAACCCTAGCCATATGAAGCCAACATTATCCATCATTGACTACCCAAAGGGAAGATCAGGACACTTGGGCCATCATATCCCGCGGCCAACTCCTCTAGTTTTCTTATACACCAGGACCAGACTACTCCTATCCATATGCACTGACTTAAAAACTTTTAAATCAAGCTACCTTCTAGTCATGGAGGTCGTACATCATAAAAAATTCATGATAGTGTGATAAACACAGAACTTGATTTGTTCCTTTCACCTGTTCAGATGCTATATACAAAACTTTATAGCAACTTGATTTGATAAATTAGGTAACATCAGCTATTTTATTTTTCCTGAAAAAGGTGCAAAAATAATTGTTTAATGGAAATATCCACCTTATGTGAATTGACCCCTCTTTTGCCGCTCGAAGGCTTGAATCTTCTGGTGGAAGCATCTTACACAGGGCCAAGGCCTCCTCAAAATCCCCAGATGCTGTCAATTGCACAATCTGCAATGCATTAACAGACAAAATACATGATGTGATTCTTAAAGCATGATTTCATCATTTTATGAACAGAATTGCAACAGATTACACTAGAATTGCAAACAGAATTATGAACAGAATTATTTCATAAATTCATACGAAATCTTAAGAGCAGTCCAATATGCTTTTACATGTCCGATCATGCATCCACTTGGCATTTATTTTATCAAGAGTATTATGATACCTGAGCACCGAGAGGGACAGGGAAGAGCCCAAAAACACAATTTTCCAGTGCAACGATAACAGCATTGCTGCTTGGGTTAAGATGCCGGACATTTTGAAGAACAACTGTCTGTATCAAGGGATATGGAACTCGAAGAGACCGAATCTGCAGAAAACAAATAGCAGAAATTGCATAAATGCAACACTTCCTGCAAATTAAAGAATAAGAATTAGCATATAGTCAGACTACCTCAACACGTCTATGTAACAAAGCGATTGCATACGGCTTCTGAATGATGACAGTGGTAGGTGCCTCTGACCAACAAATCCTATCTGCTTGAAGAAGCTTACCATTTTGGTCAACAAAGACCCCAATGTTCTCCTAAAAGCCACAAGAACCATATATCTTACAACTCTCAAGCAAGAAATAGAAATTATATAAGCTGATATTAGAATTTAAATTTTTTTTAATACAATAGACTAGAAAGAGTCAATTTTCAAATTCAAAAGTGAACATTTTCACCATAATGTAAAATTATTAGAGTGTTCAAGGTCCCAAGCAAAATTTATACATTGATATGTTCAATCTACACACAAATAGTAAGAAGTATATACTGGAAATTTCAATATAAAGTAGTTGTTTCCTAAAAAGCCATTTCAGTAAATTTTAAAATACAACAAGAGAGGATCAGAATGCAGGACTTACTAAGTTCAAATCCAAATTTGACTAATGTCAAGGAGATAACTATGTCTACAAAAAGGAGAGGATTCATCGACATAGCAGACAAAGAAATGAAATGTTTACCTTTTTGCATGCAAACATTAACCATCTAATATAACAACTATTGAACATATATTCATGATGCAGCTCACAAGTTAAATACTCAGCAAGAATAAGTACCTTTCCAAGAAGAAGTTCCCCAGAAGGAAGTGAAACCACTAATGGTGGGGCAATTCTCCCAGAAGGAAACACCTCAGACAATGCACCATTTGTTGCATTTAGTATCATGTATTCTTTTCTAATCGCTATGCAAATATTTTCACCACACCAAGACATCGACTTCACTGTATCTGGTACTCCAAATTCTTTTACCTCCACAAATCCTCGCCCACCTAAACCAACAAATACAAACCACAAACACATTTTTCAACTACAATTTATTCATGAAATTTTCCACACCTAATCTGCATTCACTTTACTAGCAAATTATGATTATATTAGCAAATTCTGTTTTCAAGTCAATAATTTCACAGGCACAAAGCACATTTCATTACCTTGTTTAAAGACTACTTCTCTAAAAGCTAAAAGCCTAAAACCTACTGATTTCATATCAAAATACCTGCTCTTTAAACCTAACAGGTAAACTCACAAATTTCTAACATTTGAATTCTGTAAAACAATTATGTTTGAAATTTTAACAAAGTGTGATTCCATTAGCAAATTTCAAGTTTCAAATCCAAAGTTTTTAAAGTTTTTATCTAATTTTGCTCGCTACATTTCACAAATTATCAGCAACTACACCAAGCATTAAGCAAAAGATAAAATTCAAGTAATTACCATCGTGTCTGAAAATGCAGGCTCTCTTTTGCCTCGCGAAACACAAATAACCTCTCCGATCATCCCAAGAGTACACGTTAGCACCTTTGGCTTTCGTTAACACAGCGATTGTCTCCAAATTGGGGAGCCGATGAAACGCGATCGATTCGGAGAGTGATAAGAGAAGCTCTCTAGAAGCGAGGACCTCCATTGATAAAATAGGCTTCTTAGAGAAGCCGGAGACGGTTCGCTCAAGTTCGTATGGTTCCTTGCGCAGAGCCAGGGGATCGGACGGTGGAGATTGGTCGGATTCGGAGGATGCTGGCCCGTAGATTTTGAGAGAGCCATCAGAGCAGCCGAGGAGTAGCTTTGAGCCGTACGATGCAACGGCATCGATTTTGGGCGAGCAATTGCTCAGAAGCTCGAAGGAATCATAAGCACTGTGTACCATGATTGATTAATCTTTGATCTTTTCTCGTCTCTCTCCGGCATTTTATTATAGCAATTAGCAAGTTTTTGGGTCAAACGACATCATTTAATTTGGGCGCGCAATGAGACGAAACGACGCCGCTTACCATTTTGATCAACGATTGGGTGGTAAGTGGTAAATGAGACAAACGACGCCGTTTTATTCCACTGGGCTTTCGAAGCAGAAGCACCGCTGCTTTATAACGTAGGAGTGGGCAAACGGTGTTTCAATGAAATCTTACCACGTAATAATTAGGGAAAGATCCAATTTCTTTTTTTCTTTAAAAAAAAAACTTCTTATATTCCCGCAGCTTTAAGATTTAAAATCGTAATTGTTAAGACATAATTTAAAATTTTTTAGATAATATTTAAATACGATCTTTTAGAAAACAAATAACATTGGTCGTATATATAGCTTAGAATTAAAATGTCAAATTTATCTGTGAATCTAATTTAATCACCTATTTAGTGGATACAATTATCAATATGTGTTAAGAGAAAATCAGATTTAGTATTAATTTTTTAATAAGATTAATTTTATCGTTGATATTTTTTTAATAAGATTTTATTTAGCGTGCTCTTCAAATAAAATTATTGTGTATATAAAAGATATAACTCACAAATAATAAAAAATACATAAAATTAATATATTAATAAAGATAAATAAATAGGGATTATAAAATTTCTCACAGGATCAAATTTTTGTGGGAACCCGCCTCAAATGAGGCAAATTTTGAGTTGCATTTTTATTATTTTTTAAGGACGGAGTGGATATGAAAAATCAATTCACCCCTAAATTAAATTCGAGTTAGGGATGGGGATGATTTGGTTTCTCTAAATCCAACCTGAAAATTCGATTTAATAATACAATTTTTTAAAAAAATCTTAATAATAGCCTTTGTTCCTATTAAAAAAATTAAAAATTATTCTTTATTGTTGAAATGAAAAGAAATTTCCTTTTTTTAATGTTGATAAAATATAAACATTTCAATTTTTTTTTTTTTTATTAAATCTATTTATTTAGTATCATATATGAAATTAAAATAAATAATGGAGAAACTTATCTGGTAATATTTATCTCTTGCTAACCGTTTCACCAATTTATTTATTTATTAAAAACTAACTTATTATCACATAATGCTCTAAATCAAAAGATGAAAAGTCTTATAATGTTAATATTTATTTTTTATGAAAAATTTTAATTATCAAAATTTAAAGTTTGTGGAAAGAACTTCAAATTTTAAAATAATTTATTTTGGATAATATTTTAAAGTATTAATTAAAAAAATTAGGTATATGGTACCTATTGGGATCCTTATCCCCATTTGAGGATTCTTCACCCCAAACTCGAATTACATAAATTAGGCATCGGGCGGGTATGAGGAATCTCACCCCATGCAGGTATGGGTATGAGGATGGGGAATATGATTTTCACCCTAACTCACCCCATTGCCAGCCATAAAAACAAACCACACAATACAAAATATACGTGTTTCAGCTAAAACACTTATGTCTATGAGAGATCCATGATCTAACTTCTTTTATTGATAAGATCACTAAATATTTTCTTACATTACAATGATCATACAGGACTTCTCAGTATCTCATATTGCAAACCTTTAAGTATCTCTCTAAATCACTATGATTTTTACAAGACATCTCAAAATCTCCTATCCTATAAGAGATTTTACCCAAAGAATATAAGAATAGCTCGAGCTTATCTCAAAATGATTTATCGTGCTCATTTTTTTCATTCAAGAACAAATACACCTTCAAATATTACATCCTAGTACATCACGTACTTAGTGCCTACCTAACTCTTCTATTCTCTATTATATTTACATTTGATACTTTAGATACTTAACTATCTTTAAGGGTTTATAAGAGTTTATATAGTGCTTACAAAGTCTATGAAAATCTTAAACCTAATTGGAATAAAAGTATTTATTTGTATGAGTCATGATCCCACTTAAAGAGGTTAATTAAGCCAAAATAAAAAAAAATACTCATAAATTGCCACATGAATAGTACTACGTAAACAGTTCTCGCCACGTGAACAATCCCGTTCTTCTGGCTTTTCATTTTACTTTCTCTTCGCACAACATTATTGTACTAGACTTATTGCTGACTTTATATTTGGTATTCATCTCATTTTATGCTCATACATGATTGTTGAATCACTATTTCTAACAAACCTCTCATTGATTCAAATTCTCTCTCCATGAAGCTAACCAACATCATCTCCTCTTTAACTAATGCTCTATAACATTATCTACAATTAAGTCCCAAACTTAACTAAAGCTTCTGACTACAGTTTTCAAATATTATTGAACGTTGATTGTTTAAAGTAGCCCTCATGTTGTGATTTTTCATGTCTCTTAGACACCATGACCATAATCCATTAATGGTTAAAAACCTGTTTTTGTCATTTCTACTCTTTTCATACATTCTTTTTCGACTTCTGCCATAATGTGAGATAATTTAAAAGTTGCTTTATAGTCTGTATCATATCAACAACCTTTTTGTTAACCTATATAAACATTTTTTTCCACGCATATAGCCTCTGTCTATGCTTTTCACCTCCCAATCCTTTTACATCTATTTTTAGTATTCCTTATTTTGCATTCCATGAATATTCCTACTTGTTCTAGCAGTCTCGAGTCTACTATGTTTTTATAAGAATAGGATCAAATCTCATATCTAGTTACTCCTCTGTCTTTCTACTATACAGTCTTAATTTTATTCTATAAATCTCCTATGAACTAGTAAAAGTTATATCTTAAACTTTAATGAATCTATAATTAGTAAATAACGATTTTCTATGATTCATATAGATATAATACCCTAGAATTAAATAGTTTATTAATCAAACACGATTCCTCTAAAAGCTCTCATTCATCAAGGTTTTTACCCAGTCATGATACAGACTTGCAAATTCATTTTCCTTATATCTTGGTCTTTATCTCCTTATTATCCCTTATTAAATGCCTTGGGAACCTTTTTTGATATGTCATTCAATCTTAATTTTTTTTTTTTTATTCTTTATTTCATGTTCAATCTAAATCATTCTTTTGACTTGGATCTAAATGGTGTTATTTTCTTGGTAGTCTCTTTAAGAGTGGTTTATAACAAAAAAAATTTCAGTAAAGCCATCATATTTTCCTTTTACAAATAATCATTTTTTTTATTGTTCTTCTATTATATTTGTGAGTCATTATGATTGACAACTTTTGCTATGCAATATGACTCTATAGTCTATGCTCTGCAATTTAGACCTTAACCAAAGTTCTGATACTAGTTTGTTGAGGAGAAATTACCATTAGCACTAATCTCTCAATGAGACTAGCTTTACCACTAATACCCTTTTGATAGGATTTTCTTTGGAGTGCTCTCAAAATAAATCCCTTGCGCGTGCAAAATACATAACTCATAAATAATTAAAAACACACAAGATTAATACACTAATAAAGATAAATAAACAAACCATAAGACACAAAATATATGTGGTTCGGCTAAAACGTCTACGTCTACGTCTACAATAGATCTATGATCCAATTTCTTTTATTAGTTAGACCACTAAGTATCTCTTTTATATTATTATGTTCATACAATAGTTCTTAGTATCTGCCATTGTAGATTTCTAAGTATCTCTCTAAATCACTATAATCTTTGCAAAACTTCTTAGTATCTCTCACCATAAAAGAGTTTTTATCCAAGAAATACAATAATAACCCAAGTCTTTTTCAAAATGATTTATAGTGTTTCTTTTATTCAATACCCTCAAAGGTTATACACCAATGCATCCCACACTTAGTGTCTACCTAACTCCTATATTATATTTTATATTTACATCTTAATAATTTAAATGTTTGGCTATCTCTAAGATTTTATATAATGCTTACAAGCTCTCAATAACTCTAAACCTAAATAGAATAAGAGTATTTACTTTGTAAGAATATTAATCCCACTTAAAGAAGTGTCAAAATAAAAAATACTCATAAATTGTCATATAAACAGTATCAATTAAATAGTACTAAGTGAACAATATTTATTATTTTGACTTTTTATTTTACTCTCTTTTTGTACTAAATTTTTAATGACTTTCAATTTATATTTATATATAATTATTGAATCACCAATTTTAACGTACAAATAAAAGTTTATTATTCATCTCCATACAAAATTCATTATTCGTTTAATTAACAAATATAGGTACAAAACTCCAAAATTCATAAATTTTCAAGCAATCTAGGATCAATGTAGAATATTTAAATCCCAACATTTGCTAATAACTAAGCTATGACTACCTCAAACCACTTTTTCAAACTCTTTTACGTGGGTGACAGTAAGAGGTCCATCAGGTCCCTGCCAAAATAGTCCGAAACGCGTCTATTAGCATATATATCAAAACGAAGTGATCTTGAAATAAGCTTAATTAAGTGGAAACTTATGTGCATATTGCTTATGAAGTAAATAACAATAACGGTTCCAAACAATATATATACCGTGTCTTTTTCGCCTAAGGACAGGACGTGCCACAGAAAACTGATTTTCGCAGCTTATCCCTCAGGGCCTCAGCTGATCACGATGAGATAAATCTCCAGGCAGAGTTTCAGGTGGAGGAGAATCCAAGAGAAAATGCATGATTTTACAGAATTTATAAAGATGAATTTCAAATCTGTTAAGCATTAAAAAAAAAAAATTATAATTTGAAAGAGATTAATTAATTCTTTCGTAAATACTCAACACACAATGATGTTTCTTTTAATATGTGTGGACCCTTGGATAAGCATCGGCATCACGTTTTGAGAATTTGGAATTCTCTGAATGATTATGTTGATCATAGAAGTTACAAGAGAAGGTCTCGGCCATCAAGACGTGGTGTAATACGTCGTCGCTTTTGGCTTTACCAACTTCAAGCCATGCCTCTTTAACTCAATAGTTTCCTTCCAAATTAGCATTATATATGCATTGTCCATAACGAATACGATAATGCACATTAACATGAGCATGCAGAGGCAGAGTGGGAGCTTTTGAAGTGCGTACATGGAGTCAGCTAGTCAGGAAGTTGACGTGGGACCTACTTTCCGATAGTATTTATTCTTTTCTCTGAGTTTAATAAATATTTAACTTGAAAAGTTATCAACAACGGTCCCATGGTCTAGTGGTCAGGACATTGGACTCTGAATCCAGTAACCCGAGTTCAAATCTCGGTGGGACCTTTTTATTTTCATAATTTCAAAAAACTACTGTAGCATTTGGCAGATTTTATATCCAGAATTTTGGAGTCAAATCCAGCTGTCTTTTCTTTTTAAACAAAGAAATCCTGTTAAATATACTTTTTGTTTTTTTAAAATAGTTAAATATACTTAATATAACTTTTTTTAACGTTTTCTGCTTAATGATTGAATGAATGAGCTCAATAGTGGAATATGATTACTTTTTTTTTTTGTTTGCTTGTTTTTTTTTTTAATAAATAATTAAATAACTTTTTAAAAACTCCATATAACAAATTCTTCTGTAGCAATTAGCAAAATCTATGTCTTAAGTGGGACAAAATTGTAATTAAAAAGAGAACTTTTCTCAAATGTTTAGAAAAAAAAAAGGATTCACAATTGCTAAGATTTTTTAAGCGAAATCATAATTATATTTTCTAAATAAATATTTCATATGATGTATTCCCAGAAAGAATGAACATTTTATAACCCAGTAAAATTTTATTGGCAAAAAAATAAAGACAACGGAATGAAACATGTCAAATGACAACCACTGGGAAAAAATCATAGACTAATAGCTGCAAGCTTGCAAATTTACGATGGGCACAACTCTGGTTCATCCATAAAAGCGAGAATAAGTTTTTTATGTTAGGTAGGATTGTAATATCTTTTGTTAGAATTTTGTTTTCAATAAGAAATGGGGGATGACACTTGTAATAGTAGCTTAATGGTAAAAAGAATTTATAAGTAAAAATTTAAGTTCAAATTAGCTTCTCTCGTGTTATAAAAAAAACCGGGAGATGAAGTTGATGAGAAGTATACCTCTTAAATCTCTCATTTCCTTTATTGAAAAAAAAAAACATATTTAAAAATAAATAAATGAGAGAGAATTTTTTTTTTCAAAAACCTTGTGAATTAAAATCTCTCTTCCCTTTATTTTTTTTTCAAAGAAAGGCCCTATTTAGAAAACAGAAAAAAAAAAAATAAGGGATAAGAAAAAATTCAAAAACCTCTAAAATTGAAACCTCTCTTCCTCTGTTAATAAAAAAAACACAAAAAAATTTATTTATTTGAATATTTCCATGATAAAAAGCTTGCAGTGAGTTATTTATCTACCGAGGTAGAGATTTTGAGCTTGAATTTTTTCTCCTCCATATTAAAAAAAAAACACCAAAAAAACTCTATTCAAGAGAAAATAAATAAAAGAATAATAAAAAATAATGGAGAAGATAAATTTATTTTAAAAATAAATAAATAAATGGGGGACGGGGGCGAATAGACGGGGGATATTTAGCATCACCCATACATCGAATTTTCTTTTGGGCTTTTCCATAAAATTGGGCAAGATTCAGGGCTCATAGTCATTTAATTCGGGTTTTACACGTGAATGGGACAGTGCTCTATGATATCATTTGCAGGGGTATTAACATTGTCACCTATTAAGGTTTACATAATTACATTTTAATGGTAACTTTAGTTTTAATTATACTGCTACCCCTCTACTTAATTTAAAAGATAAGAATATTCTTAATTTTAAAGATATTTTAGTCATTTATGTCATAAAAAAATATAGTTTTCAAGGTATTTTTTTTCTTTCAAATTAAATAGAAGAAATAATAGTGTAATTAAAATCAATCAAAGTGTAATTTATATACACCTCAGGGGGTGACAATGTTAAAATCTCATATTGCATGTGATGCTTTTTGGTTATTTGTACTTAATTTTGCACAAGTAATTGAGCAAGTCACGAGCAACTTAATTAACGAAAAAAAGAGCTTAAGAAAATTCTCGCCCGGTTTAGTTATTGAGTTTTATCAGAGAAGGGGCTATTGGCCTTTTCTTTGGCGACCACCATTAGGTAGCCCGCTTTTGTTTCTTGAGCAGCCACAACTCAGTAGTAGATTAGTACAGTCCTTCTCGGTGATTGGCTATTGTCAGCAATGCTTATACTTTCTCGACTACTAATGTTGTACAGTATCCTCACCACATGCAATGTCTATGCTTGCACTGTTACACTTCTAGTTGTGGTGTTTATTCTGTAAAACTTTGTCTCGGTGGTTGTTTGACATATGTAAGGATTGATCTTTGTATTTAATAGAGGTTGTTTAGAATTTGTAGTGGTATTTTGTACTTTCCTCTTGCATGAATGTTGTTTTTTTTTTTGTTCCTTTTTACATAAAAATAAATTTACTCAAAGATAATTTTATCTCTCTTATTAATGTAGAATTCTCATTATTTAATAAGAGCAGAGATCTCGTTTATAGAGATCGTTCCTCGTAATAAAATTACTTATAATCTCTTTTAGTAAGAGATTTAAGTTTAAATATATCTTAATAGTTTTATCTTGTGTAATGTCTCATTATTAATGTTATATAAACAGTAATAAAATATAATATGTATGGTTTTAATTAGTGATATTACATAATAAAAAAAAATATATATATATATACACACGCGAGGAAAAAGGGCAGCTACGCCATGAAATTTTATTATCATACCCTCCTCTATTCATTCTTTAAAGTTGAGATTATGGCTCTCACATGCAATACTTACAATCAATTGCCAAAATAAAACGCCCCCATCACCACCACCAATCTTGATTCATAAAAGCTTAATCCATGCTCCATAAAAAAAAGTTTCAAATTTATTTTCAATCAACGATAGAAAGTGATCTAGCCCTATTTTGTCTATAAAGAAGATGGATTAACAATACAAGTCAATGATAAGGATGAAAGCGAACAACATTATCAATTTAGACGAAGGCAAATCTTTACATCTTAATCTCGTATCATATATCTTAGTAATTAGATCTTATGACATTATAAATTTCTCTTGATCCCGTATTTCAGGCTGATAGAGTTCAGCTCGTGGCTATTGATTCCTTATCCGTAAAACACTCTACTATGAAGATTTTTATTTTTGACCAAATTTAGCAATCATTAATTCTGCAATTTGTAAATAATATCTTGATTAATAACGAGTTGGCTAGTAGTACTTTCTAGGCATATTTAATTGACACCAGAGGCAGTATTATCACTAGGCAGTATTTTTAAACAACTGATTTTGAAATACTGTCTCTGCTCTCGCATCTATCATAATTAGATACGGAGGAATAGGCTGTAGAAAATTTTCAATTTTCTATTGGCAATTCTTATCTGTAACGACTAGTTAAAGCCTACTTGCCACTGTTGCTTGAGAAGCAGTAGCAGAAAATAAGGAATGAATTGATTTTATGAATGAACTGGGGAAAGTCAGGTATGTGGCAAGATTATATTCTCAATTGTTTCTGAACTTTTCATTGTTCATAGAGACAAGATAGCGAAGAAGAACTTGCTTTTAGTCGTATTTATCTAGGCCACCCCCGACGACGTAAAAGAGAGACTGATCAGTTCAAAGATGACAAATTAAGTATATGATATTGCCGGCATGATGCTAGTGGGTTCATTTCTTTCAAGAACCCCAAGTAATTTTTCTTTTTATATTTAGTAAACACCCATATGCATATAAACTATTTGAACAATATCGTACTTGCAATTGATAAATGAATTCATAAACGACTTGAAAAAGAGGCCATACATACTTTTAGCCAACTTGCACCAGCCCATAGTCCATTTTTCTGGTCTGGTCGCCGCCCGCATAGCAATTAGCAACTTCTCTTTTCCTTTTTATCTTGACTAAATTACAAGTGTTGCACCTTAATCTACTAGAATTTTCACATGCTTTATTTGATTGACTGTTTTCACAGTCTCTCATTCAATTGCTCTTTCCTCAAGTCTTTTATGACTTTGGGTTTTCCCTTTAATTCGATAACTTGATCATCCTCAATTAGTATACATGTTTACAAATTTTGATAACTTGCTTTTCTGTCAATTGTGTTCCTATTCTAAAGCTTGTCCCAATTCTCAGCCGGAGATATGGAATATTCCGGTCAGCATTCTTCTACCTATAATTCCAACTCAAATTGGACGGCAAAGAAAAATAAGTTGTTTGAAAATGCTCTGGCCATATACGATAAGGATACCCATGACCGATGGCAAAAAATAGCCAAGATCGTTGGGGAAACGAGCGCTGAGGAAGTAAAGAGACGATATGAGATCCTTGTTGATGACATCGAGAGCATTGAATCAGACAAAGTGCCCCTTCCTGATTATGGACGAGATAGCTGCAGCGACGGCCACAGTGGCAACATCATTATTAGCAATGCAGGGCAAAAGTACGTAGCAAAAATTTTATACCGACTGTAAGTGAAATTCTGAAAAACATTTTGTGACAGTTAAATATTCCTGCAGGCTTACTTTTTTTTTGTGCTTACTTTGGATTTTCCAGGCTGAAGCATCTAAAGCTGAATGGAGACTGAATCAAGCTGCGGAGAGAAGTATGAAGAAGCAATCACTGGTCACTGAATTCATCATTCAGTTTTTCTTTTCAATTTTCTGTGATTATATATACAAGCTCCATTATTCCTGTCTTCAACCCTTTTTCTCCAGTGTAGTCAAGTTTTCTGTCTGTTAAAAAAAGCAGCAATCAGTTCTTTGGGGCCCTTATAGTCGTTCAACTAAATGATTTGGAACACGTTTTTAACAAAAATGAAACTGAAATTACAAGGCTAGAAGCATTCATTTCCGGTAGTGTAACAAGTTCATTTCAGCAATTTGCGAGTGCAAAATCGTATTCAAATAATCATTATTATATATATCGTGTCTTAACATTGCGTTTAGCAGCACATAAATCTTAGTTTCCCATGTAAAATGCTCAAACCACCCGAAAGAATATCATCCAATGAGAAACCAAAAATAAAATAAAAGCTACACATAATATCTCTTTCTTTTTTCTTTTGTTTTTTGCGTATCAATTTCCATGAAGATGAAGATCACACTTGAGAATTATTTATTTTAGAACACCATTATAATTAATTTAGAACCTCATTTGTTAATAATAATAATAATAATAATAAAGTGAATAATATGTAAGCACGAGATTAAGGAGGTGGATTTAAACTAATTAAATTAAATTAAATCATATCCATGAATTTTCATATAAAACTACCAATCCACTCAAAGGAGTCTTGCTACTATGTGATAAATTAAAATATGTAGACAGCAGGTTTTTTTTTTTTATTCGGTTATCATCGTTAATACATTCAATGTATTGGCTAATATTATAAATGCTCAAGAATTTGAAAAATAATTTGTAAAACTCAACCGTTTAAAAAAATATACAGTATTACTCAATTGATAAGAAAATTTTCATTTAAATTAATAAATTATATATTAGAACGCATAAAATGACTAAATTGTTCTATACACATTAAAAGTAGCGAATATAATTATATCTTTCACAACTTATTAGGAGATCTATATCCTAAAAAATTGGCAATTCTACAACTTTTTTTTTATTTTCTTTAAATCATTAATATTAATAATTATTTAGTAATATATCAAAACAAAATCCATTGTTTGATAATATAGCAATTTTATCCAAAGATTCTAATAATAAATTTCAAAATTTCACTCAAAAATGATCACCACAAACCACAATGTCAACTACTAGAAAACGCAAACAGCTCACAGCCATGTCCACTTCCCCCAATCACCAAACGGCTGTATATTCTCCGACTTTGACGAGATTCGCCTCCTCAAAACTTTCTAAAATTTTGCCCAAAAACCCACCAACAAAATAATAGCTTTAAACTTTTAACATTTATTTTTAAAAATTTAAAAACTAAAAAATAAAAACAACCTCTGCCACCATCGACGGCCACCGCTGCTCATCAACAATGGTGGCAGAGATTTTTTTAATTACTTATTTTAATATAAAAATAATTAAAAATTTAAACTTATTAAAGCTTGTCATATATTTAAATTTCTTAATTTTATTTTTATATCATGTATCTTATCAAAATTGTATTATTTAAATTTTAATAAGGAAAAAAAATTATTATATAACAAAATAATTTTTTTTTTAAAATAAACAACAAGAAGTTAACGGATTAAAATAAAATTAAAATTTATGATATAATAAAGATAAAATTAAATATTATATTATATTTCAGAAAAAAAATATCCTATACCCATTAAAATATGTTAAAAGAAACAAATAAATAAGGATAATCAAGGAGTTATGTTTATTATTGTAGCTTTTTTTTTTCTTTGTAATTAGTGGATCGAAACTAATTTGAATGTATCAAAACTATGCTAGCGTGTGATATTCACTCTTTAGTATGTGAATATTTGTACTTTTATTTCATTTAAAATTTGATTTTTTTTATATTATATAATATATATAAAATTTTCTTACAAACTTAATTACTAATGTGACATAAAAATATATTTTTATTTTTTAAAAGGGTGAATACAAATATTAGTAGGATGGTATATAAAGTAGTTTATGTAGAGAGTTTGTATATTATAATTATTATTTACAAAATTATCTAGATATTGATAAAAAGAAATGATTGAAGAGTTTTTTTTTTATGATAAAGGATATTAAATTAATTTACATGAACTAATTTCTTTCAAAAAGAAAAAAATTTACATGAGCCAACATTAAATTGACGGGCTCAGGCCAGCCCGGCCTGCAAAGGCCACATAAATTTAAGCTAATTCGGCTCAGCCCAGCTCGAACCGTCCTCTAAATTAGCTTTAAGTAGGAGTATTTTTGTAATTTCGCAAAGAATTTTAAATTCTAGGCTTCGAAGCGAACAAACTTTTTAGAGGGTATAAAAATAATGGTGTTCTCGCAATTGGCAGCCACGTTTCTGATAGCTTCATCTACATTCTACACTACAGCATCTCTACGAAAGCGGAGTTTGAGATAAGAGAGATGTCTAGCCGCGAATCGTCGTCCTTTAAGGTTCGTTAATAGTTGTTCATACTGAACTTTCAATTTAGCTGCATTTATTTACCTTAGGCGGTTAGGCTGCTGCTTCTCTTTGTCCCAAGTCCAAACATAACAGATAACAATAATAAGGTGAGAGGAAGCATAGATTTCTGATTGTTAGATGTGATACTACATTTACATGACAGATAATTCTTGGTTCATCATCAAAGGCGCGGAGAGAAATTTTAGCAGAAATGGGATACGAATTTACTATTATAGTAAGCTATTTTGAGTAAGCATTCATTATATTTCTACCATATGTTACATAGATAGATATTAATAACAATATATATCCAGTTTCATAGCGGTTTATGATGTTAGAATGCAGACATAGATGAGAAATGTATTAGGGAAGATAAGCCAGAAGATTTGGTAATGGCTCTTGCTGAGGCAAAGGTATCACTTCTTTACTTGCTACCCTTCACTTTCATATTTGTAACAAATGCTTCACCAGTGATTAGTTTTGATATAATATTTTATTGAACCTTATATAATGGAACCTTGTGATAATTAACCTTTGGCATATTTGTATATACAAGGCTGTCTCTTTTTCATATCAATCTAAGGTCTTTGCTGGCTTATGAATTCTTGTTTGTTATTGGTAGTGTCTTACTGTGTTTTTTCCCTAGGCAGATGCTATCATATCAAGACTACAGAGTGCAGGTCAGCTAAAGGAGGAAGCTCATGCAACTCTGTTAATTACTGCTGACACAGTATGTTTTAATTCCCTTCCCGCTATTCTTACACTAAAATATTACTTAATTGGCAACAATTAGTGCCTGATTTGAAAAGAATCTGTCTTGTACATTAGGAAGATTAATTTCAAGTTCATTAATCTTCTTGGGTAATCACTGAAACACCAAGGCGCCTCTGTCATGAGGGTCATTAGTTGAAAGATCACATTGCTATCATTCTAGAATAGTTAATATATATAGCATTAATGTAGTAACTTCATTTTACATATTCTGGTATATCCTGTTCCTATTTTTTATTGGCCAACTGAGCTGTATCTTGTCAATTTTTGCTATGTATTATCTTCATTTCTCATATCCCTTTTCTGGGTGCTGGTTTGGTATATTGGTTGCATGCATTGTAGTTTTCACTTCATTAAATTTATATATGGCATATTATTTATAACACATGTTAGTAGTAAACATTAGGACACAACATTTCAATCTCGTGATTTTTTCTTTGTTGGAAAATAGGTCTTATTTGAGGTTATTTCTTAACGGTAAATCCAATGGATTTTGAGGTGGTGGTGTATAAAGGTACAATCAGAGAAAAACCAACTAGCAAGGAAGAAGCCCGAGAATTCATCAAAGGTTTGTACTTTGTATAATTGGTTGCACAATAGTCTCTTACCTTCAATAAGAAATAGCCGAGTTTAATGATCACAAGCCTATTGGTTGCAGGTTATTCAGGCAGTCATGCAGAAGTTGTAGGATCTGTGCTTGTAAGCAATCTTAAGACAGGAACAAGAAAAGGGGGATGGGATAGAGCAGAGGTACTACCTCCTCAAAAATGACCATATAATTTTGAAGTCCACATGATTAACTCAAAATTTAATTTTCATTGTTCTCCTTCATATACCATTTTTAGGTTTTTTAATTTGACTTCAGATAGAAACTTAATACCCAACTTTTCTCAGAGTTCTGTGTTTACAGTGCCTACAATGTTTATCATTTTCTTTGGCAGTTAAGTTATTGCTCTGTATAACTTGAGAACTTAAAAATTGAGCATCAATATTTACCTTGAACTGATGGCTAATATGTTTTAAGATCAATGTTGGTGTTATTGTTATACAGGTGTATTTCCATTACATACCTGATGAAGTGATTGATAACCTGGTAAAATTTTATACACACAACCCTTTTTAATACTTTTTCAAGAGCTATTCTTTTTGGTGAATGTTACAAATCCCTTTATCATTGGTGAGTTGTGCTCAGATTGACGAGGGAATTACATACAACGTTGCCGGGGGTCTGATGTTGGAACATCCATTGACTTTGCCCTTTGTTGAAGCTGTGGTTTGCTCTTCCCCCTCTCTGTCTCTGATGCAGTGATTCATCCAATTCTTTCTCTTCTGAGCAGCGGTTGCTATTTGGCAGGTTGGGGCAACTGATACCGTGATGGGACTTTCTAAGGCTCTCACAGAGAAACTCATATGCGAAGCTCTATAGCAATGAATTGAATCAAATCATCAACCATCAAACATCAAACATTTGGCATTCCAGAGTTCGAGGGATTGAACCCATTCCTATACTGTGATCATCTGCAAATTCATTCATTTTGCCTGTTGAGAACGCAACTGTTTATTGTTTGATTTTGTCTTCAGTAGTGCAATGAAGATGAACAAATAAACCACGATTCTTGCTTATGTAACCCAACAATAAACTGCATTTATGTTATGTTCCTGGCACCCAAAGGTGTTGTTTCTCCTTCAAATCCGAGATGATTGTTTGTATCTCTGTAACCATTGCAGTAAAAACTACATCTTTCAATTAATGTCCAGGTTTTGAATGACTCCTATTTTACCGGATTATTGATTTATGATGTACATCTCCATCGTTTAGGTAGCTAACTAGTTCTTAATATTGTGACATAATAATTTATTATTACACGGTTGAGTGACATTATAATACCTTATTTCTTCACAAAGAAACAAATGTCGTTTGTGTTTCTTTATTTTGTTAATTTAATTTAATTTTAATGAGATTTAATCTAATTATCAGCTGATTCATTGGACTTTCTTACTTTCTTTTTTATTAATTATAGATTTTCAGCTACTTTAAAATTAATTAGGTCAATAAATCTTTTCTCTTTTCCTATTCTGAGATTAAGAACACGAGAGGCCCAGCAACAAAACAAGCAACAAAGTGCTTAGTCGTCTACTACTACCCAGAAGTAAATTATATTCCGTGAGAAGAACACGAGAGTCCTAGCAGCCAAACAACAACAAAGTGTTACTCGACTACTAACAGTTCGCCTCGCTTTAATAGAAAAAAAAAAAAAAACTTTTGCTCCTCAGTCTCCCTCCATTTTCCATAACGACGGCGTATGAACGGAGCTCCGATCACTGGCAACGACGGCTGTTGAGGTACATTTTATATACCCTTGCTTTCTCTTGTTTATATCGTAACTTTATTTGCATGTGATTTTCATTTTTCATATAATGTTTCTGGTTCACCAAATATTCGACGAAAGGCCCGTTTATGTCGTTAATTATATGTTGTGATTTACTAGAGCTCTGGTCATTACGAACAGGTTCTAGTAATGAGTTATTTATATAGACAGAATTATAGTAATGTTATAGAAACGCTACGCGAATAATAGTTGCTGTTAGTTCATTGTTGAGATAGTACTTTGGTTTTTTTTTTTTTTTTGCATTATATCTAATTAAGTTTTCATAATACCAATTTCGGATGTCGGAAAATATGAAATTCTTAGTTCCAAGTTACAGGTAGATTTTAGGTTGAATGGGGATATAAAATTTAATTTTCCATTAAGCAAAAAGGTTTCAAATTACTAGGATTTGTCACACTCAGTTTGTAAATTTGCTAATGAAGAAAAATATCCACTGTGATGCCCCGTCTTGTTTAGTGCATGTGATTTCCATATTATCTTGATTTCAGTTTTATTAATAAATTAGTAGTATCAGTTTCTACTATTTGGAATATTGCTGATCTTGTTCTTGAGGTAACATAGTGCTTGAATTTAGTCGAATGGATGTTAATAAATTTTATGAATGTGATTAGAAACAGGAGCTGCTTCGTGGTTTTATTTGATTGCTGATGATTTTGCTAGTGACTTAGCCATGTGTGGTCTCAGGAAATTTAAGGGATAATTTTGCTTTATGAGTGATGGAAGCCAAATTTTTTCGGTTTCTGAAGATGGTGGGTGTTGGGTACAAAGCCAGGGCTGAAGCAGAGGGGCGTCTCTTATATCTAAAATTGGGATACAGTCACGAGGTTGAAATCACTGTTCCTCCAGCTGTCCGTGTTTTCTGCTTCAAAAACAATGTAATCTGCTGCAGCGGACTTGACAAACAGAGAACACATCAGTTTGCGGCTTCTGTTCGCAGTTGCAAGCCTCCTGAAGTTTACAAAGGCAAGGGTATACTGTACATGGATGAAGTCGTTAAGATTAAACCAGGAAAGAAGAAAACAAAATAATGGTGGAGTTGGCCACAACTCTTTGGCTATATGTTTTTGCATCTTTCTGCTGCTTTATGAGCAGCACCTCAGTTTTTGTGAAACCAAATTGATTCCCTGTTCAAGTTGTAGAATGTTTTAACTTATAAAGGATTTTGATAATCTTGTAAGCTTGCAATAAACTGAACAGATTTTTCTGTAGATCAGTCACAACTGTGCTGCTTTCCGAGGCCTTCTAATCAGAATTGTGTGCTGAAACCTGTCCATTGAGAATTTCTTTACACAAATTTGAAGCAGGTTTTGATTGACCATTTATCTGTGGATAAGCTATTTATCAACATAAACTTGGTTCACAACACTGTCAAATCCTTTCGCTTTCAACACTGGACATGGATCTCGTCACAACCTCATCGTTAGGATTCTTTATTACATAATATAATTTTTCTCAAGGTGTAACCGACGATGTTTTTTATTCCTCATCTCTCTTCTGGTGATTGAGACCAACCAAAACTAGACCTTCCTCACTGGATTTCCATCGCTAGCCTCAGCAGCAAAGTCTACCTTTAAGGTTCTTTCAGAGTTCAGATAATTGGTGGAGTTGGTACCATGATTATTCCAATGACAGACGATACGTATTGATAAGTCAAGCTCAAGCCAAAAAATCTCACAGAAGCAGGTTCGCATAATTGCCTTTATGAAAACAATAGCTCAAGAGGTCTTAGAAGTTAGAACTTTATCAAGCGGGTTTGACCACATTGACTGATGCTGGGGTTAGTAATTGTATTTGTGTTTGAGATTTCCGGAAATGATGGTATCAGATTTGATTTGCTTGGAGTAAATGTTGGTGAAGGTGACGCAAAAGTCACACGGGGAAATCTAACAGTGAAAAAAAAATGATCCAAGAGAAAAGGGCAATTTTCTTCAATTCAATTGTTAATAACAATCACGATCCTGTGGACAGCCATTTCGACTAACAAAAATCATGTGGCTCATGAGCCGGTCACTCACATGGGCATACATCTGCATAAGGTGGACGAGTTGCATCCCAGAAACCACACCCTGTTTTGGCTTTGACAAATACATTAAAAGAAAAACTGTCTTGCACAATGAACTAGTCAAGCATGTAGATCCGAGAGGCAACATCCTGAACCAACCAATCAAATCCCTCAAGCAACCCCTCACCCGTGTAGGCACTACAGCCCACGATTTTCCAGTGTCGAGTTTTGTCCATAGCTTCCAAGTTCAGCACCTGTAGAAAGTGTAATAGAGAGATTCAGAACCTAGAAAGTTGAAAGTTGTTCCAATGTAGAGATATTAAGAAAATAAATTGGAAAATCAATAAGAATAAAATCAGAAAAGATTTTTTTTAACAGAAAAATGAAAAGTAGTGCATCTAACTCCACCATCAATGACTCTGTTCAAATTTATGAAGTGTTAAGTTTCTTTTTCAAGGCTTCATTGCCTTAAGATAACAAGGCTCATTAAACACACTGATGAATGCAAACTAGCAAAGCCATCATTTATGTTAGCTCAAAATGTTTGGGCACCAACATGAGAAGCAAGACAAAGGATATCTTATACTACAAATTACATGACACGGCATTTCTACAAAAGCTTCTGCAATCGGTAGATGTCTATGTCACAAGTCAAAAACAAGAAAATAAAAATTGAGCTCGTAAGTCATTGAACATACTTTGGCAATCTCTGCGGGAGTAAGTGCACCTTTGATGTCCTGCTTATTTGCTAGAATCAGTAAGGATGCCCCTGATAGCCTCTGCCATTGAAACATGCTGGTCAGATTTCTTAAGAAAAATTCAAGCAGGAGACTCGGTACAAGCTGAAGAAAAAATCTTCAAAATGCTGCAAACAATCTAAATCAGCATCAAAGAGTCCAGTTACAATTATACAATATAAAACAACCTTTCTATGTTAGGAAACAGCTTATTGCTGCCAGACAGACAGACACTAGAAAGAAGACAACATTCTTATCTATGCTAAAGTTACAGCCATATGTCCGTATAAATTGTATTCCGGCCAATAAATACTTGCACCACATTTTTAAATTCCAGATGAGAAGTTTCTTGGATCATTTTTGCTCCACCAAGAAGTATCATAGATTTTTTCAAACATAAATCTGTTAAGCAACACTAACTAAATATACCTAGTAACTTTTTTTTGAATCAATAACCGAAATTTAACATGGCAAATACCTCTTCCTTCAAAAGATTGTCGAGCTCCATTTTGCAGTCATCTAACCTTCTAAGATCAGAACTATCAACCACCCACACCAAACCATCAGTTTGCTCAAAGTAGTTTCTCCAATATGATCGTATAGTCCTTTGGCCCCCAACATCCCATATATTTAGGGTATACCTGTCAAATTCATAAAATATGGAAATTAAACGATTCTCAATAGCAGTAAACATAATCCAAAGACTTCAAATTCTCCTTTAGGCAAAGTCTAATCACCATGTAATAAAACCAGTAAAGTTTTACCAGATACTGCTAGCAAATTCATTTCAGCTAAGTTCAAAAACATTAAGTTTGGTAAAACAAAAAAAAAAAGAGAGATCCTCATTAACTGAATGAAGAATTGCCACTTTGAAACAAAAATGAACAAATACAAAGCACCCACCAACACAAAAGATAATACTTCCGTTGAAGTGGATCTGAATAGGAATCTTACTTTTGGTAAGTGATGGTTTTAATGTTGAAGCCGAGCGTGGGACTAATAATGCTAGTATCTTCTCCATTAATCTTCAAAACAACCGTAGTCTTCCCAGAATTATCAAGACCCCTGAAGAACAAATAACAATTAAACAATTCCGCAGTTTTACGCACGAAAAAGAACAAAGTCTGGGGTTGGTAATTAATTGCATACACCATGAGAATACGCATTTCCTTCTCTTTCTTCTTGATCTTTCGTATGATGCTGAGAAGCCCCATTTCTAAACAAATAACACGGACAAGACAACTTTTACTTCAAATCTCAGGCCTAATTCCTGAAATTAACTGATCTAATACAAAAGCAGGAAAAAAAAAACTCTAAACATTCACAGAATTTAACTGCAATCCAAACATTTTGAACAAAGAATTTTAAGTAATCTAGTACAGAATCCGAGCTTTACCGTATCGTGATGCGCGCGCTTCCGACTTTTAAGGGTTCTTGGTCTTGTACTTGAGAACTTTGTTTTGTGCCGGTGCCTTCGTTTTTGTTGTTACAGAAAATAATTGGATATAGTAGACCACACCGTTAGTTTGCACTCCATCTTTTTTATTTAAACGACGTAGTCTCAACTCTCATGTGGAGCTGTCTGGATTCCATCCCAAATGAAAATGGTTCGCTTCTTTTCTTTTCTTTTCTTTTCTTTTTTAATTATTATTTTTTTGAACAAAAAATAATTTCAAATTTAATTAAGGTGATTTCTATTTTATGGAGAGAATTAAATTTGTACCTTCGCTGCTTAATTATTTGTTTTTGAAGTCCCTAAAAAGTTTCATATTAATTAAGAACGAGTTATATATATAATTTAAATTTTTTATCTAATTAAAAAATATATAATTTTTAAAAATTTTAAGGAGCAAGAAATCTCACCCACTATAATACTTAACCCTCGAATCTTACTCTAAGTATATGTTTGGTTAAGTTTCTTTACTGGTTAAAAAAAAATTTTTAATGCCAAAACTTCTTTTCAATTTTTTTAACGACTTTTAGTTATAATTAAAAAAAAAAATTTAGAGATTGAAAAAGTTATTTTATTTTTACTTATAAAAATTTAAAATTTTAATTTTTTAGAGTAGAAATTTTTAAACTTTTTTAATATTTATGTAATGTTACATATATTTTAATAATTTTTTTTTATTTTCATAGTGTATTCTTAATAAAAATAAATTTTATTCAACTAACTTATTTTTATTATTTTCTTTAAAGTATCATATCTCAAATTCTCCATATCACTACAACTATAATATTTTTATAAAATTTTACTAAAGTCTTTTGTTGATTATTTTATTTTTAATTTTTGTATCAAATACAATATTTTATATTTATTCATTGATTATTATATATTAATTTTACTTGATTCTTGTGTTTTAAAAAATTAAATTTAAAAAAATATATAATAAATTTAAATTTATATATAAAGTTATTAAATTATTTAAATTTTGAATATAAATTTTATTAAATATTTATTTTAATAATTTAATAACAAATAATCACTTTTAATAATATATAATCAAATAATTTAATATATTAAAAAAAATTAATTAACAATTAAATAATCAATAATTTTATTTTAAAATCTTTCTCTTTAAAAAATTCTATCTAAAAAACTCTTAAGTCCTAACCCACAATTTTTCACTCCCAAATTTTATACAAATATATGATTACAAGCGCGGTACACCTTGATGATTACTGGAGCTACGGTGTGCGGACGGAATATGTCATTAACTTGTCATGTTTTGTAGGAAAATTTAAAAACGAAAGACGGGGGCGAACACTTTAATTAATCGTAATACATATTATAATAATGAGAGAAAACTTAACACGTGCCATAATTTTATTAGATCACTCCATTTGACGTCTCATCTAGACACTTTGAAATCAATAATTCTTTTCCCCTAATAATCAAATGATCAACAGAATTATCCGTTGCGTTGCATTGCATTGCATTTCATTCACCAATAATCTAACACATATAACATTACACAAACTGTGGTGGAGGCACCGTTTAGAATTGGGGCCCTGAGCTTTTACTTCTATTATATATCAAAATGAGAAACAATGTTACAACACGGATTCGAGACCGTAGAGCCTCAAGAAAACAAAAACTTAATTCATTAGCCTTGGGGCCTTGAGAAAATAAACATCCCTCACAAACCCTTTCCCCAGTTCACCCAAAGCTTTTAGCACATCAATTGGATCTTTTTCCTCTTCAGATGCTTCATCTCGTCCGCGTTTCTGGAAAGATTTGAAGGAAGAGGAGATGCAATTAGCTAAAAATTGTTACTTTTATAAACATTAGAGAATATTCTCACTGGACATTTCAGTTATGCATAAAAATTATACCTTTGAACAGACTTTCTCCCACGTTAAGCCAACAGCATCACCTCCCAAAGAATCATACCACAACTTCAACTTCATTGAGTACTCTTTCTGTACATATTATAACAGAATGTCAGCCAGAAGCATAATGCTGATAATATCAAGAAAAATGCATTCCATATGCTTGCCTCTAGATCCTGCACAAAGCACCTCAATGGATCAAAGTCTACCATCAACTTATTTTTCACTTCCTCTGAACTTCCTTTCATATCCCCAGGCAACAAGAAGGGGTGGAAAGCCTTACTAGCTTTTCCATGAGCCACATGCCTCCCTGCGCAAAATTTTCACAATATCAGACTTGCCTTAACTGAAAAAAGAAAATTTTAACAAATTGGACTGCTGGGTTTGAGAAGGGATTGATATCATGGAACACGTCATAGCAAGTTAATATACAAAAAAGGAAGTGGTCAAGGTGCAAAATTCCAGGATCCCTGAGATATACCTTTGTTTACTTCAGATGGGAAGAGAAGACGACGGGGGTAAGGTAACCTGTCCCTATGGAGAAGAACTACTGCATCATAGTTGTTCAATGGAGTTCGGAAAAGGCACTGCAAGTGGAAAATTGCAGCTGTAATAATCGTAGTTATAGCAGCATACAATATCAGAAAACCAGGAGCACAAAAAATCTGAAAAATGTCTCACTCACCTCCCATCTGTAAGAATCAGTCTGATCCTCCAATACGAGTTTAGTCAATAAGTTGGCACTGCTTTGAGCATAAGCCACCAATCTTTTAAGCTCCTTTTTGCATTATGATAGCAAATGCCAACAAAGAACAGGCAGGGAACAATATCAGTAATAAGTAAACATTTGGGTTGTAATCTTTATTTGGCAAGCATTAAAGATACCACAATCAAATCAATTGGAAGCATTGACCAACCATTGAGGTTGGCGAACATCTGGTCCAAGCTTCAGATGCCTTGTCATAAGCTGTAGCCAAAAACATTGCTGGGCTTATATTTTGCATATTTTCTTCGGAGGCTTTTCTAATTGACATGAAGTTATCCTACACAACCATAATGTAATTAATGACTGTAATTATGACATAAAAACACCAATATGCATTATACATTCTAAAAATTGATTCTGAATTGCACAACTTACATTAATCTCTTTATGGTCGTCAGGGCCAAAATCATTATTTATGTCAACAACCAAAGCAGAAAAGGTCCAATCAAACTCTGCTAGAAGACGCAGAAACCTGGCAACATGGTCAGTTTTCCAAACAATAACATTGTTAGAATATAGTTCCTACATATGTTTTCCATAAATTTACAAAGTCACATAAGAGGCCAACAGGACTTGAAAATCCAACAAAATTGAGATTGACTGCTTAATCAACAAAGCAATTTGTTCCATTTGCCAAATGTCCCTAATGTTGCATAACGAATCCCTAATGTTGCATAACGAATCAAGTTTCTTCTTGTTTGTATGTCCATATGTGGTGTCTAATTTTTTTTTCTTTTGATAAGAACTTGATGTCTAATCTTAATATATACTAATTCAAAGAACTGCCAATAAAGGAGGAATCAAGTAATTCGATTTTCAGGATACTGAAAATAAAAAAAAATAGAGAACATTGTTGATTATTATATACACTCTTTTGGCCAAAGTGAAATGTATTCTCAACAAAATATAATTTCAAAGAGCAACAGGGAACATAACCTTAAAAAACCGGTGACCCGTGAGCATGGAACACTGAATGGTAAGGGCTTCAAAAAAAGATATGCAATCAACAATTCAATAGCCTCCTCCACCAAGCACGCAGAAAACAGATGTGAAGCAACCCATCTCTTGGCAAGCCTGAAGAATATAAAAAGAAAGTGAAGTTAATGTGAACCTTTTCTTGGCAATACAGACAAATTTTTAATTTTTTAGCATTGTCAAAACCGAAAACTGAAAAGCAACAAAATTTGAAACCAGAGATATTAGCTTAATACAAATTCCAAAAATTCTCACCTTACAACTGGGCCAAATACTGGGTAACGACCTTGTAATCCATTAATCATGCTTGCATGCTGACCACTAATAAAAAGCATCTTGTCTGTAGAATAAATCTGCTTTGCTTGATTTCCATCTAGAAATTCAAATGGTTTCAGGAAGTAAACATCAAAGAACCAGAGTAGCAAACATGTAAATAGGAAATCACATATCAAACCATTCTTACTTTCCCTTTTCACCAAATTCAACCCTCTCTCATGCAAAATTTTAAGACGGAATGCATATCCAGACATGAAAACATCAACATCATCCTCCGTAGCAGTACATGTCATCCCCCATCTATTCTGGAGACTGCGACAATACAATCATCAGATAGGACTTTCAGAATATGTGCAAGCGTGTGTGCAAGGTCTTGTACAAGTGTGTCAGTATGTGCGAGTGTGGAAAGTAAACAGAAAGAGCAAACCAACCTCTCCCCAATTTGAATAAGAAAGGCACTTTTAGTTTTCTCTATTGCTACATGATCCATTGGCCAATTCCCAGAGCCTTCCAACTAGATCAGAAAAATAAAAGATCTTCAGCAACAATCTGAAAAAAGAATAAATTTCATGCATGAAGTAAAGACTATTCGAAAACGAGCCATGCCTGAATCATTACATCCAGTGGCAGAATGCAAGATGGGGTGAGCTTATCTAGTCTTGAACGATGCTTTTCACCGGCCAGCGGGTGAGGTTCAGGAGGGAAGACAGATGTAAACCTGAAAGCTGCCAAGTATAACAAGCATACATGAATTTATTGGCCAACAAGGGTGAGGAATTAGGTAGGGTAAGATATATAAAGCCAAATAAAACTTCTACTTTAGTTAGACAACCCAATTTATTGATAAGATAAGCCAACCAACCATCTTTCTTTTCTTAAATAGTATAAAAGTTATGCTACTGAGTATGAATAATGATAAGCATACACCAATTTTGTTGGACAAATGAGAATTGGGAAGGCTAGGAAAGACCATTACATTTATATGGAACAAAACCACAGAAGTAAATGAAACAACTTAGAAATAACGTCTAACTTTTCTCCATCCCACAATTTCTAGAAAATGTTATTGTTTGTACAATACTTAACGAGAATTTCATAAAGGTGTCTATCAAGCAGTTGTTGCAGGTCAATTTAGATCACAACAACCATCAAGACACAATGATGGCAAAGCTAAATGATAGAAAAGCTACCATGGAAAACCACTAAAATAGAATAAAACAAAATAATTCCTTAATTGCTAAGAGATAATACCTGAGTCCAAAGGTTGCACGCTGGAGATCTTCAAGGGGATATCTTCAATAAGACGTAAGCGCTTTGATAAAACTTCAAATGCCTCAAGCAAACTTGCAGAGAACGATACAGGATCTGAGCAAGTAATAACATAGTTTATGTATAACTGTACGGTTCCCGGTAAAAAGGGAGGGAGTGTGAAGAAACAATGCACAAAGGAAAATCAGAAATACTAATAGCAGTTAATAGGCAATGGTATCACCTTTAACACCATGAAGCAAAGAGAAGTCAAGTTGATCAACTATTTGCACTATATTCTCTTTTAACAGAGAAAAATGACGCAGAAGAACGTATTCAACAATTTTTTTTAAAATGAGATGTCTTGACCATTGCTCGCTTTCCCAAACTGTAAAAAAATTGAGAAACAAAGTTGCCTTTTTATTCATCTTCCCCATACACATTCAACCAGCTGCAACTAATAGAGACATGATAAATGCATAACCTGTGCTTTCTGCAATTGTCCCATCTTTAAATCTCCGAAGCTCTGCCTTCTCCCCCCAAAACTTTTGGAACATGAGGGCCTAGTGCAAAAGTTCGTAAATTTAATAACTGAATCAGAAGAGAGTGAGGAAAAAAAAAAACCTTTCCCCATAGAGCTCAATGAAACATTAAACTCATATACCTCCTCTTTGTTTTCAGCATTTGGACCGATATCAACTACCCTAAAAGCTTTCTCCATAGAGCTCAATGAAATTCCAACAAGTAACGGCTCCCTATCAAGTACTGATAATCCCTGGAAGGATAGAAAAGAAAGAACAAGTTGACAGAAAATAGAACAAACAACATTAGATGTATTAAAGTTTATACTTGCTGCCATACATTTTCTACACTCCATTCTGAAGGAGAGTTTCTCCAAGTAACACGAAGAAACTTAGCTCTATCACCCAATCCTTGATTCAGCACACTATGCAGCTTCTGCTCATACAATCTCCAACATTCATCATCCAAGCAAAATCCAGGTGCATGAACCTCAGCATGTCCCTTCAAATTCAATCTAAAGGAAAAATAATGTAAAATAAATGCAAAATGTTACAATGAGGCGTAAAAATTGCAACTGGTTAAGAAATTAAAATCATAATGCAACGGCAATGAATATTTTAAAGCATAGATCTCACACATAGGAACCAAAAGCTGTTTTCTTTCACTGACCACTACGCATGAGTAAAAGGCAATGCAAGTAATTTTCATGCTAATGCTATTTGAAAGCAGCATGCAACTTCAAGCTGGTTCAAAAAGCAGTTGTTGATTGACCTTTACATTTGAAAAATGCACCGACCATATGCTTTATGGTTACATAGGTGGAGCTTATAAAAAAAAATATATATATATATATATATATATATATATATCGGTCCAGACTGAGAATGAACTTCTAAACCACAATTGAAGATCATTCTGATACAGGTATAAATACGATATTTAAAAGTATGATATTTAAATAAAGATTGTTGTCGACTATCAAATGTTTGATCTTGCCTGCCTACTAAATTAAACTGCAATACCTAACACAGTAGTCATATTTTGCAGGATAGTCGATCTTGGTCAAAAGTATCTCTTCAAATCCACCATCTCTGCATTTCTCCATGCACAGAAGTGAAGCAGCAGCCTCATCTTGAAGCTGAATGTTGGGCAAGAAAAAAAAGAAAAGAAAAAACAAATTAAGATGTCCAGGCACTTGCAATTGGTCCGACAAGATTAAAACTAACAAGAGATCCACTTTTGTGTACTCTGTTAATTGAGACAATAATATGCTGCTTAACAGTACCTCAAAGAAACCAACACTTGTCATCCGAAAAGCCAGATTTACTTGAGTGGATGGGTCAAATATAACAACAGGAAATGATTCTTTATATTGCACCTTTTCCTGCATTCCCAAAGTCATCAGAAATAGCAATAAGATAAACAATGAAATATCACAGATTTGAAGAAAATTAAAAATCAAGGAACACCATAAGCAGGAAAGCCATACAATAAGATGCCGCTAACTTTGATAAAGTTTTGCATTATCCCAATCAGTTAGACATAGACAAACCCCATTCCATCCCTCCAATTAGATTCTAAATTGGATCACAGACATAACAAAAATTTTACTCCCACATAAGAGATACATGATTCCATGGCCATCTTCAATCCCATGGACGGAAACTATATAGAGGATGTTCACACAATCACACCAAAAACATCTCTTTGAATTTTTTCTTTTTGCATGTGCAAGTGAGAGGAAATTTGTGCACCACATGTATGTGTCTTGGTGATGCAAAAAGGAGTTTTCACAAAAGGTTATAAGAAACTACAAAAAAAGAATAGTCAGAACATGCACCACAACCAATGAACACCAGAAAAAACTACATATCCATGGTATAATGAACTAGGAAGAAGCAGACCTCCTTTGAAACTCCTTTTTGGCCTTCTGGTGGAAAGTAAAGACCACGGTTCCACAACTTTGAAGTGGCTGCATAAATAATAGTGGTTATGCTAAAATACTCCTCTAAAAATTTGACCAATTACAGTAACTGTAACCCAGACCTTCTTTGCTCAATTGCAAAGAAAAGATTATTGGACTTCACACAAAGACTAATGAAAAGGAAAAATTAAAACTTAACATACCAATGAAGTCAAATGCAACACGCACTATCTGCACTACCTTCATAGCTTTGCTAATTTTATTGGAACTCACAAGATATGACAACAAAATAGAAATTAGATATCCATTTAAGCAATCGTGAACATATATCGAACTTCTTTGCCGAGCCCAAACCTGCAACAAACACAAAAAGTAATATTTTCAGGCTCATGTGAAAGGTAATTGCATCAATAATCAAAATTATTGACAAATGCAATATTATACCTTCAAGAAGATTAAAGCTTCTCCCAATTCCTTCCAACTACAAATACTTTTCTTGACATATTCTGCAGTATCTTCCAGAGACATGTCTTCCAATATACTACAATTGTACTTGGGCGTAGCCTGTGGAACACCGTCTACAAGATAATTCAAGAAACAGATAAATAACATAGGATTAACTTAACCATATGGCTCAAATGCAACAACATGCAGAACCAAAGACAACTACTACCTTGATTAAAGGCACGGACATTGTTCCGCTTCAAGTTCAACTTTGAAATGCTAAACAGGGATGATGTCGCCGTAGGGATAATCCTCACAAAAAAATTAGGAGCCTCAATAGGCTTCACAGCTACAATATCATTTTCCCATTTCCAACAGTGTGACAAGGGTTAGTGAGCATATAAATACTTGAATCTCAGAACTCAAATTATAGTAACATGATTGATCATCATATCGAAAATATGAAAGGAGAAATAAACCTGGATGGACAACTAATACAGGTTTTCGGGCCTCATTCTGCATAAATGACCATTCCACTTTATCAAATGATGGAGAGGACTCTAAATGCTTCTTCATTACACAGAGGTAAAGGCACCTTTTGGCATGATACCGGTAATTAAGATAATCTTTCTCATGGAAACACTCCTGTTATGAGAGAATAGCTTTCAGAAAATAAACTAATAACCAGACCTATGTGGCATATGAAACAAAGTACTTAAGCAGACGTAATAATAACGTAAATTCACCTTACTATGTCTTCTGCACTTCTAAATATGTTCTGTGCTAGCTACTCAGACCCTCAAACAACCACCAAACTCTATCAATTACAAATACCTTACATCCTAACTCTAGGAATTGCTGCCCCAACTTTTGCAAGTAAATTCAGTTCTAAATCCCTGAAACTAACCAGTTGTATAGCATACAATGCATGATGCTGTGTTTAAAATTTGATTAGTACCTAATAGATTTTAATTCACAATGTACACTTCATCATTTTATCACAAGTAAATCAAATACTCGAATCCCATGACTAGAAGATAAATATTTTTTACCTTAGGCAATCCAACAAAAAGATCCACATTCACATCCGGTTTCACTACACAATTTATTGAATAACTACCGCCAATTTTAAAAGATTTTGGCTTCTTAAACTTGAAGTCTACGTTGTCCGCACCAATGTCCCTCACAAAAGTCGGAGCTAAATCCCCAGTAACCTGCACAATTTTTTAACACCCAAAAAATTCCCGGTTAATTTATTAATAAAACATTGAGTAAGTATAAACTCTAACAACGTCACAACTACTATATTTAATTGAACTTCGCGGGGCATTACATAATTAGAAACTGAAAGAAAGAATATACGGGAATTAATTACCTGCAAGTCGTCGGGGATTTTACTGATGGCTTTCTTGATGGCCAAAACGGAGTCGTCGACGAGCTTGGTAATAGCAGGCGTTTGGTCGAGGTGGACCTCTTTTAAAAGCTCTTTTACTTTGAATTCCATTGGATCAGTTAACGTGACGATTGTATCAGCAACCATTGTTCTTCACCGTTTTTTTGCTCCGTCGATTAAACGCTTTGAAACGTAATTGACTGTTAGTTACCGACAACTGGTTATCACAGATTAGGGTTTAGTAGAGGTTTTAGCAGAGGTGGCGGGAGAGAGATCAGCGAGAAAGGACACGGAGTGCATAGTGACAAAAACTGGAAAGAGTAGTGATAAATGCACCCATTTTATGTCTAAATACATCCCACTGTGCTTTAATCAGGATAATATTTTCAATTGAGTGGGGGTAATTACACAGAAACTTGGGTGGATGTATTTTTACCCAACTGGAAATTATAAGAACTTGGGCCAACTTTGGACCAATAAATAGCCATGTTTAACTCTAAATACACACTACGCATATCATCATTTTTTAGCCGAACTCGGGCCCAATTTGTATTCCCTCAATTGAAACCCTGGGGGAACAGCCTTCCGGCCCAATACTTTTCTACTTTGAATAATACTAATCGTATCCAATGTGATTCTGAGTACAGGCACTTCGAGGATCCCCCAAATATATTTTTTCTTTCTGAGAGAAAATCATTCGCATTGCAAATGCATGCGTGGCAAGGTTAAGGGATAGTGAATCTTAGGTTACTCCAACTCCAAGGTCGTAAAGATTTGCCAAGTTGATTGAGACATTTGGCAAAGACCTCCTTGTCGTTTTATCTCGATTTTCGCTCGAGATTTAAGAAAAAATGCGAGAGACAAAATACAACATTACATCAACATGAAGCCACTGACCCAAAATCCTCTGGACTTTTCAAACCCATCTTAATCTTCTAATTCAATCTTCCATTATTGAATATCTTTTCAAATAATTTTTTTTTTTAAAGTAAGGAGTGAATTTATACGTATAAGCTAAACTATATAAATTTATTCATATTATCTAATATAACATGATATAAACGATAAATTTTTAATACATTATCTATTTTATTTATTATTTTTGTTGATTGAAAAAATTGATTCTTTAGACTAACAAATTTTAGATTTATTTGAAGAGGAAAAAAAGTTTGGGTTTACTCGAATGGGTTGTACTAAAAATGAGCTTGAACTCGGTGATCTAACTTCCCTACAACAAAAATATAACAACGTTAATTAATAACTTTAGAGAATAAAGAATTACTTCAAAGTCTTTTATGGGAAAATTTTTATTACCTCTGGTAGTTGTAGGGTTACTCTTTTATAATCAATCGTTGCCACCTTACCTTGAGAATTGTGGGTGAAAAATCTAGTTGTCTTTATTATGATTGGTGGCGAGTGATGAGATTGATCCAACTTAAAAAAATTTGCTCATTTATTGAATAGGGATTAATTTTGATTTCAGGATCCTCAAAGTTTACCTTATCTAGTAGTGATTTACTATGTCCTCAAAATTCTCGTGATTTACTATGATGATTAAATTCATGAGGCCTTATCTTATCTGGTAGAGGCTAACCTCGATCCCAAGATCTTCAGGCCTTGTTTGATTGTAATTGACAAGTTTCTCCTTATTTCAAAGCTTGCATTTGTTAGAAAATCGAGAGGTGATGTAGGGTCGTAGTTAAAACAAAATTAAAAAAATAATAAAATAAAAATAAGACAAAACACAAGAGCTTACGTGATTCAACTTTTAGCCTACGTCCACGAGCGAAGACAGAAGAATATTTTACTATTAAAAATGAAGAATACAAGTGTTTTAGTGTTTTAGCCTTACAACTCAAAATTCAAATACACCCAATTCTCTCAAATCACTCAAAAACTCTCTCAAAATTAAATATGGAATAAATTGCTAAGGGAGAGTTTAGCATAGTGGATAGCCAAGAAATGGTTGTCTACCATTGTGTAATTATTGCACTGTGTGCCAGCAATTATGTAGCTGGCACACGGTGCTAGCTACTAACAATTCTCCCACTTGAAGATTTGATTGAGAATCAATCAAGTCTCCACACTATTCTTTCTTCTTCGCTAAAGTCATATTGCTTACGTATCTGTTAGGCTATGTAAGGATCTGCACTATAAAAACTTGTTGGTATTGTTTGGCTTAGTCAACACATTTGCTAGGTTATCACCTGTATGATTTTTTTTTTTTCATATCCACACTTCCATCTTCTACCACTTCTCGAACAAAGTGATATTAAACACCTATGTGCTTCGTTCTTGAATGGAAAGCTAGATTCCTTACAATGTGCAAGTCATTCTGACTGTCACAAAATAATTGAACTTTCTCTTGCTTGTGCTCGAGCTCCTCCAGTAATCATTATATCCAAATTGCTTCCTTACAAGCTTGTGTAGCTGTCATGTATTCTACTTTTATAGTAGATAATGCCACAACAATTTACAATTTTGAAACCCAACTTACAGCTTCTCCTACAAGTTTAAACACATAACTAGTAGTGAATTTTCTTTTATCAAAGTCTCCTGCAAAATCTGAATCCACAGTCTTTAACAATAAAATTTAATTCTTCGTAGCATAAAGTAACATCTGATGTACCCCTAATGTATCTAAAGATCCTCCTGACACAACCCTAATGCTATCTACCAAGATTCATCATATATCTACTAATTACTCCCACCACTTGTGTAATGTCTGGTCTAGTACAAATCATAGTGAATATTAAACTTTTCACTATTGATGCATATGGTACTTGAGACATCTCCTTCCTCTCTACTTCTTTTCTAGGACACATCTTAGAGGATAATTTGAAATTAACAGGGAGTGGGGTCCTAATTGGTTTACAATCTTGCATGTTTAAGCACCACAATATTTTCTTTAGGTAGTTCTTCTGAGAAAGTCAAATCTTCCTGTTATTTATGGCTCGGTAAGTTTGCATCCCTAGAATCTTGTTTGTTGGTCTCAACTCCTTCATATCAAATTTCCTAACCAACTGTGTCTTTAATTCTTGGACTCGATCTTTGTTGGGGCCTACCACTAACATGTCATCCACGTACAACAGCAAAATAATGAAATCACTATCATCTTTAAACTTTTTGTAGTATGTACAATGGTCTGAACTAAGTCTGTGTATCCAAGGCTGATGATATAAGAATCAAATCTTTTGTACCAATACCTCGGCGCCTGTTTGAGACCGTACAGAAATTTATTCAACCTGCAAACCAAGTTATCTTTTCCTTATTCTTTAAAACCTTCTGGTTGGAGCATATAAATTTTTTCTTCAAGTTCTCCATGAAGAAAGGTCGTCTTCACATCTAGCTGCTCTAGATGTAAGTCAAATGTAGCACGCATTGCCAGGACTATTTTGACTATCGTGAGTCGAACCACAAGGGAAAATATCTCATTAAAGTCAATACCTTCTTTCTGAGTATAACATTTCACCACCAATCTCGCACGATACCGCTTCATTTAGTCATTACCATCCCGTTTGATCTTGTAGACCCATTTGTTATCAATGGCTTTTCTTTCACGTAGTAGTGCAATCAGCTCCTATGTTTTGTTCTTATGCAAGGCTTCAATTTCTTTTTGCATTGCTGTCATCCATAGATAAACATCTTAACTTTTAGAAGCCTCCTGAAAAGTTGTTGGCTCTCCATCCTCTGTTAGAAGGCAGTATGCAACATGAGCTTCCGTGACATATTTCGAGTGCCACACTGGTGGTCGTCTCTCATGAGTTGATTGACAATCATCTGTAGCCTCAGACTCTACTGGTTCTTGTTCTTCGTACTCTAGTGCTGCTTTAGAAGAATCTGAATCTTCTTGTACTTGATTATTTTTCATTTGTACCGTTGTAGTCTTTAGATTTTCCTTCACTATGCTATCATCTTTATCATTCCTTTGCAGTTTATCTTCTGCAAATATCACATCTCTGTTGATGACGACTTTGTGTGTAGTGGGATCTCACAGACGATACCCTTTGACTCCATCAGCATATCCCAAGAAAAAATATTTTTTGAATTTTGGATCGACCTTCGTTGTTTCTTGAGGATTGTACATCACAGACATAGAACTTTCAAATGTATAAAGGCGAGAATAATCAACTGGTTTGCTAGTCCACATCTCCATCGGTGCCTTTAACTCGATTGCTGTTGATGGTGACCTATTTACCACATAACAGGCAGTTTTGACTGCTTCTGCCGAAAATACCTTGGCTAAACCTACAATTCTCAACATAGCTCTTGTTCTCTCCAACAAGGTTCTGTTCATCCGCTCTGCTACTCCATTCTGCTGAGGCGTGTAAGCTGTGCTGAATTACTGCTTGATGCCTTCTTGTTGACAAAATGCAATAAAATCCTTACCAGTATATTCTCCTCCATTATCTGTCCTTAAACACTTGATCTTCTTTTCTTATTCAAGTTCTACACGCACTCTGAATATTCTGAAAGCTTTAAACACATATGACTTCTTCTTGATTGGATACACCCGACATCTCATGGAGTAATCATCTATGAATAATACAAAATATTTCGCTCCCCCTAAGGATATCACCGGTGCTTGCCAAACATCAGAGTGGATCAATTCTAGAATTTCTTTACTTCTAGAACTGGATGTGCTAAACTTTAATCTATGTTGCTTACTTGTGACACAGTGCTCACAGAAAGGTAAATGAATCGATTTAAGCCCATGAAGTAAATTTTGATAAGAGAGAATCTTTAAACCTCGTTCCGACATATGGCCCAATTTGTGATGCCACATTATCGTTGACTCTTCTGCTGAACTAGTTGATGCAACAAATGCATCTTCTTCCTGCAGTGTTTCTCCATTAAGCATGTACAAATTTGCAGCAACCTTTTCTGCCTTCATTATTACAAGCACGCCTTTGAGAATTTTCATTGTCCCATTTTTAAATTTGGTCTTACACCCATTGTTATCTAATTATCCCAATGACAAAAGATTATTCTTGAGGTCTTTCACATGTCGCACTTCCTGGATAATATGAACAGTACCATCGTATATCTTCATCTTGATGGATCCTATTCCAACGATTTTCAAAGCATGATCATTCCCCATATATACAGATCCTCCAGAGGTAGGTTCATATTGATGAAACCATTCTCTTTTAGAGGTCATGTGCCATGTAGCTCCAGAATCCATAAGTCATACATCAGAGAACCGTTTTCTGCTTTCAACAACTGTTGCTGCCTCGCTGTATAAAATTTCACCATTATCTGAAGTGCTTGCAATATTCCCTTGAGGTTTATCCTCTGCACTTTTCTTCAATCTCCAGCAATCCTTCTTTAGATGGTCTTTCTTGCCACAATGGTAGCACTTGACGTTCTTCTTACTTCTGAATTTTGGTATACCATGATTTTGACTCCCATTGGGGTCACGTTCTGTTGATCTACCTCTCATTATTGTCAAAGCTTCTACTTGCTGCGAACATTTCGGTTTGTCTTCTTTATTTTTTTGTATTTGTTCTTCTCCCAGTACAGCAGTTATAACATCATCAAAGACTAAGAAGTCTATTAGGATATTATTCGTCAAGTTGATGATGAGTTGATCATATGAATCTAGTAGGCTTTGAAGTAGAATCTCCTCACGTTCACCTGCCTCTATTTTATGCCCCAAGGAAGTGGGTTGGAAAAATAGAGTATTTAATGTGTTGATGTGCTCTGTCACTGAAGTGGATTCTGTAATTCGAAGAGTATACAATCTCCTTTTTAAGAAGATCTTGTTGTGCAAAGATTTGGCCTCATACGATTTTATAAGAGTATCCCAAATCTCTTTTGTTGTCGTTTTTTTTCGCCACACTGGATAGCACATTATCAGCAAGTGCTATATGCAGATCAGCAACTGTATTTTTTTCAATTTCATTCTACTTGATATCATTAGTGATACCAGCGGGCCTTTCATCAATTGCTTCTAAGCACTTATTTTTTCTTAAAATCGCATTTATTTTTGTTTTTCACAATATAAAATTATCTCCATTGAACTTTTCAACTTCGTATTTTGCCGCCATTGCTTTTCACTACGGACTGCTTTTTACTAGGATCGGCTCCCACCGTTTTATATAAATAGTAATCGTATGCATAAATAGTACCCCGTATACGTGAACAGTATTTGTATAGGTGAATAGTTGCCATACACGTAAATAATGACCTCCTTTAACCAAAAGCTCTGATACCACTTGTTAGAAATTTGAGGGGTAATGCAGGGTCACAGCTAAAGTAAAATTAAAAAAATAATAAAATAAAAATAAAATAAAATATAAGAGTTTACGTGGTTCGGCTTTTAGCCTACGTCCATTGGCGAAGACAGAAAAATCTTTTATTATTAGAAATAAAAAATACATGTATTATAGTGTTTTATCTTTACAATCCAAAACCCCAATATACTAAATTCTCTCAAATCACTCAAAAAATCTCTCAAAATTCAATATGAAATAAATTGTTAAACTCTCCCATTTAGCATAGTAGACAATCAAGAAATGACTGTCTACCATTGTATAATTACTAACACCGTGTACCAATAATTATATAACTAGCACACGATACCAACTACTATCAGTATTTTGAGCTCTCGAGATAAGACCTGCCTGGAGTTTTGCAGCCCGCATGTATCATGCCCCAAGTAGGCTATTTTTTGAAGTAGGTGGGCTGTGTTTTCCCTCGTGTGGCTTTAGGCTGATTGAGCTTTGGTTTTTTCAAGTTTGATAAATAAGGTAAATGGACCTGGTCGATGCAGTAACAAGGTCTTAAGTCTGAATCTAATTGCAATATATGGACTTAAACTTGGTGCTTGATTGCTAGACTGATTTCTGAGAGGGATGAACAATTTTAATTCTTTTATATTTATTCTTTAACTATGTTATACCACATCAAATAGTGTAAATGAATTTATATAATTAATCTATACATATAATACTATTAAAATTATATATATATCTAATGAAGAATTGCAACAACAATAATAAAAATTATTGCGTTATTGGGACAAAAATATAAAACATTTTTTTATATAAATTTTAAATTTTTTAACAGTATTACTTTTTCATAACATTTGACCACAAAAATTAAGTAAAACTCAATAAATAATAAGGTGATCATCAGCCTTTTTTTTTTCTTGTTAAAATATTAGGGCAAAATCATCTTAACATTTGAGTTTTGTTGAGCTTTATTAATGACCAATGTTTCAGCAATTTGCAGAAGCAGAATCTCCGGGATGTGATTTGTCATTGGCTGAACGCTTTATGTCATTGAAGAGAAAAATTTATTTCAATCAGAATTAATGAAAATTCATGTACCACAGGAAACAGGAAAATCTGCAACGTACGTGCCTACTGTAACTTAAAATCTGTGTTGATTGAATCAAAAGGAAAAGACGTTTTGTATATGTGAATTGTTTTGTCCCATTACTCTTAATTATTTCTCATATTATATACAGTAAACTTTTAATAAATTAATATATTTTGAATAAAAAACAAATTAATTTAAATATTAGTTAATAAATAAATAATTTATGAATATATCTTTTATTTTATTTAAATATTATATCTAATATTCTTTTATTGTAATAAAGCAAATTAAATACTTCTTCTACCAACAAACAATATTTCATGTATTTTATTTAAATAAGTATACTTTATCTACTTTTTCTAATTAAGTATTTAGTTTTTCCAAAGCATAATATTACATTGTTAAATGCACTACAACTGAACCTCGATTAATTAATACATTTGAAATTAAGAAGAATATATTAATTAAATGATTATAAATTAATCGATTACTTAACAAATTATTAGTTTATAAATATATTATTGATTAGTTTATAAAGACATTCTTTGTTTTTTAAAATATTGTATATAATTTTTTATTTTAATTAAGCAAGTTATTTTAAATATACTTTTCTTGATTACATATATAAAAGTAGATATATGATTTTTACTTATGAAAAAATGTTAGTTCTATTATAAAGTATGTCTCGTATAAAGAAGAATTCAAAGAGATGGTATTATTGAATAATTTATTATTGTAACATGAGAATGCTGTATTAACTTTTTTTTATGCATTATGAAAAGTTAGATATGAAATTCAAGTCAATATTAATTTCAAGGAGAAAGAATCAATACTAAATACATATTTTATAGGGATCTCCTAGACATATCATATGTATTTAGTTGTATATTAATTTTTATGCAATAAGGAGGTTCTATATGAAATTATAAAGATTTGCTATAATATATTATTTTATAAATTTATCAAATTATTAATTTAGTACATTAGTCCTAAGTTGGGACCGACTAAAAATATCATTTAATTGAAGTTATCAATTTATTCGATATTAATTTAATAAGATTCTATTGTATGTGAATTGTTTTAGTCCACAACGCTTAATTATTCGTTTATATTACTAGTATAAACTAACGGTCATCAATTTATTGGTTACGTTTTTTAAAAAATAAAAGAAAAGAAAAAGGAGATTGTGATGGAGTTGAAAGATTTTGTGTTTAGCTAAAGAAATATGTATATTTAAGTTCTTCCTTCATCCGCAAAAAGGTTTGAATAGATTCAAAGCGTTAAAGAAAAAGAAGTGGAAAAAAAAAATTAGAAGGGAGAAAATCAATAGTCACGTAAAGAACATGTACTGAATGTAGGGAGATTAGACCCAGTTCAATGATATTGATACCTCTCCCAAGATTGGGGCAATATTCTTCATTTGACATCTCAAATTCGATCAAAAGTAAACTTGGCTTTGATAATAATTAATTTAGTTAATCCCTCCACTAATCTTATGCTAAATTAGAATGTATTAGTGTCTTAAACCGGTTAAACAATCTTCTTCTTTTTTCTAGCAAAATTTAAAGAAAAATCCAATGAAATACAAAAACAAAATGTGTGATCTAATATTATATAAATAATGCATCCATGAATCCTTGTGTTAATGAATCGATCAAACGCACAGAATATCTGATTTACACTACTGATGATCTTAAGAATCTGCTAATTACAATCTGATATATATTTATTTCGGAACCAATTAATTATCTATCTGATTTTAATTCTCATGTCAAGACAATGATGCCATCGATATTGGGAAGCAATCCATATCTATACGTTAGAAAAGGATCCCATATTTTACGTCTTTATTCGATGATAAATAGTAGCATTATAATTGCCTGATATCAGACGGCCATTATCCTCACAGCAAAGCAGATACCGTACTGAACACTGGCATGGGGAATACTCTTCCTAATACTGTGGATGACGTCTAAATTCCGAGTACAATTTGATATGCTCCACATCACAATTATTTGAGAAGATAGAGCTCAGAATTAATATAAATATCCGTACTGAAAACGCTCACATTGAGCCTGAGGTTTTGGTGCAAATACTGTACACATTAATGTTTAAAAGGGGTCGGATAAAAGACAAAGAATGTTTCACAGTCAAAGCACACTATTGGAATAATCCTGTGCCAAGCTAATTGATTAAGGGATAATTAGTGAGTCTCAAAAGTTGTATAAGAATAGCAACACTTTACTTGTACAGCAGAGAAACCCAATGATAAGATGGGAAAATATTTATAGAACATTTGAAAGACATAAAGTAGATAGATTTGTTGAGGCTAAGAAGCTATAGTCTTTAGACTTCCTTAGAGGAGACAATTAGAGGTTACAGTGAACCATAGGTGTCATGATACTGACAGTAGCTTGTATCTTTTTTTGAGGACGGCTTATTAGATTAAGGGGGAGGGGGGTTTTCCCCTAGAAGCTCTCCTTTATGAATGTTGGTCCGTTGGGTCCTCTTCTCCATCGACCCCTCTTTTTCTTTTCCACTTCTCCTTTTAGTTTTAAATATTATTACTTTAGCCTTCCCCTGGCAAAGAATATCTCAATACGACTAGGAAGTAAGAACAATCACACAAGCCCTTTCACAGCAAAAAGATTTTCAAAACACTTCAGGAAAAGACACAGAGAATGCGAGACAGAAATTCCAGTTGTATCTTGTTGCTTTTGAGGAATGTAATTTTTATTGAAGCTGAATACTATTTCCAAAGCTCATAATTAAATTTGAAGTCTCTGCTATGTACTCTCTATAGTCTAGGGTTCGTTCAATTATTAATAAAAATAACAATTGATTATTTGCATGCATGCAAGCAAGCAAATTCATCCACGACGCCCAGAGGGGAAATGGTGTGCATAATCTAGATTACAAGTAAAAGGAAAAGGCACGAGTATATGATTAAATTTTTACAAGGCAGATCAGATACGGTCCTTGACCTTGGAAAAGTGGAAAAACCAAAATCTAAACTAACGGGTCCCACCAAATCCAACGAGTCACATAACATCATGATTAAGGAGCATGTTTTGTAAAACAACGTGTAAATGTGAGGCGGTGAACTAGAGCCACCTTTCAATTTTGTTATTTTATTTATTTTTTCGTCGGTTTTTAGATGGAGATGATTAAGCAAATCCCAGAGTTCCATTAAAAAGAGTATAAACAGATCCTCGTTAATTACTCGAATTTATAGGCATCAGAGCAAACCCTAATCTCCCACATTCTCGTCCATAGAGCGTGAGAAGCACTCGAATAAACTGCCAGCACAAGATCAAGACTGAGTGGGAGTAATAACCACGTAAAACGAGATCGCGTGAGAGGATAAACAATGCATGTGTAATCTCGAATGTAACACAGTGTCTTGGGCTGATCATAGTTTTATTGTTGGGTGGGTTTGATCTACAAAGTGAATAAATAGAGAAGAGCATCTTTTGGAAAGCGGTGGTCGTCCCGTTTGTCGAACTGATGAAAACTCACCAATCTCTAGACGATCTGATTCTCTCTCTCTCTTCATGTTTTTTTTTGAATCTTTTGATCAAATGGGGTCGATATTCCAGAGGAGTTTGTTCGGTTTTGGCTATCATGAATGTGGGGTTTTAGCTTTTAAGGACTTTGGGGGGTTTTATTTTATGTTTTTTAAATATAGTAATGTTTATTTTTTTCCGACCCTTTTCTTTATTGAGTCTCCATCTTTGACTGCTCAATCAAGATCTCTTATCTCTATCTCACTCATACATACATACACACAGTAAGCAACATATATATGTTGCTTTGATGATTGCACAGTATCTCATTTGGGGATACCTTTATATATCCGTCTTACTTTTCTTTTTTGGTCTCTCTGATCAATATCTCCGGATCTTCTACTAGTTCTCCGTTACTACTACTATTACGTTACTACACACCAAAAAGCTTTTTGGGTTGTGGGAATTTTTGGATTCGGAACTTGAGGTGATAATCATTACTAAATTGGCTTTGTTTGGTTCACGTGATTTCAGGGTACGGCTACTGTATTTACTGATATGATTATACTGCAATAATACTGTTACTGCTTGAAAATACAATCGGTTATTTTCCTAGGCCACATTATTTCTAGTAATATCAAATATTTAAAAGAATAAATATGTACAACAATTGGAATGCCTATATCGACCAACGAAGTGGGTGGACATGCCCTTGTTAAGATGGAGAAATGGTCAGTGACACACACTGTTCGTTTGTTGAAAGCCATGCAATTTCTCATACTTGCACAGTAATACGATAAGTATAAAAACAATACAACACCAAACCAAGCGCTGCAGAGTCCGAGAATTAAACCTGATTTGTATGATCTCTTCAAAAAAAGATTAATAATGGTAATATTAACAGCTAACACCTAGTGGCTTGAACTATTATTTTTGGCAGATTTTGATTGTTTTTACATATAATTTCAACTAAATTTTAGTAGATATTTAGTGTTGATAATTAAGCGAGCGTGAGGAGGATGGCAATGGTGAGGGCGCGTGGGAGAAGGGGGGAGGGGGGACTATTCCATTTTCCTTGGGAGGCTGGCAGTGACAGAGCAGAGAGAGGATACGGACAGAGGTTTTTGATGCAGTGGGTTCTTGAGATTATTAATAGTATTATTAGTAAATAGTAACAATAAGAATAGGAGCAGTATCAGTATGCATAGTGTGTGTGAGGGTCCTCGTGATCGGAGAAGGCAGATCCATGGAAGACTGTTCCCGCTAGTCACGTGGGCTCTTTTGACTCTCCAATGACCAACCCATCTGCCTCCCCCCTCAGCTTTGTTATGAGCGCCCCTTTCTGCTCTTTCAACCTTTACCCTTAGGCCTTACTCTACTAACAGGTAACAGGCACTACTGTTCCTCAATCAACACTTCAACTTCAAATTTGATCACATTATGTACAAATCTTTACAATTCCGAATTTTAGAGGGTGGTCAATGATATTTAATCTACCGTGCCTCCTGCGGCTGGCTATAAATTGAGCTGCTACACCATAACCCACAAGCACAAGCAAACACAATTTGAAAAGCAGTACTAGTAGGCACTACGAGTTACAGCGACAGTTGTATCTTGCATCGATTAATAAGTTTGTAATTCCAGTAGTGGTAGTAGGTTTTTTTTTTTTAATAATATATATAGTTGCAATTTACACTTGCCAATACCCTACCACTAGTAACACTGACTGAGTCACTGACTTTCTCTCTCTAATATAATACTTTAATCTCTCTTCTGTCTATTAACATGCAATCTGGGTCCATCTCTGTTTTCGTGTCTTTATATTTCTCTTAATACGCATGCATATATCTTCATTTGCATTTCACGACAACGTGGACTGCTGCAGGTGCTGACTGGTATTTCGCCATTTTATTAGCTTATAAAGCTACCAGACAACCAACTCTTCTTAGCCCCTCCACCCTCTCGTACAATTCACCCTCACCCTCAGCAGCTCTCTCTTCTAAGTTCTTTCTTAATTCAAACTCTATATTATTACATTTCACTCTCTATTTACTATTTGGCAAGTACACTCTGCTTCATCTCTTTAACTATAAACTCAACCAATATCACTCATTCTCTCGTTGGTAAACAAACCTTCTTCTTCTTTCTCGTATTCTTGCTTGGCTTTCTTTGTTTCGTTCGTTTGAATCAACCCATCTGATCTTTTGTCACATAATTTTGAATTGGAGGAGAAAAGGGGAGAGACTGTGTCCATTAACAGTAAAAAAGAGAGAGAGTAGAGAAATGATGCATAGGTGCAGTAGCTCTCAAGGAAACATGGTGGGGTCTTGTTCATGTTCTTGTGGTCCGTTTCAAAGCCAAAGCAATTCCTATTCCATGCTATTTTCAATGCCGAACCACAAACCTTTTGACGAAACAGACATGTATTCTTTCATGTCGCCTCCTTCTTCTTCTTCCGTTGATTGTACTCTCTCTTTGGGAACCCCTTCCACTCGTTTATCCGAAGACGATGAGAAGCAAATCCGCCATGATCAAAGACGCTCAGGTTCTTGCACGACCAACTTTTGTTGGGATTTCTTGCAGACGAAAAATTCACCTTACAATGCACCACAAAATCATAAAACCGGCCGTGGAGGAAATATTAACACCGTTAGCAGCAACTCCGGAAATGATCCTCTCCTCGCCCGCCGTTGTGCTAACTGTGACACAACTTCTACTCCACTTTGGAGAAATGGTCCTCGAGGCCCAAAGGTATTAACCAATATATTTCAACTCTCAATTCACATGAAAATACATTTTAAGTTTTTTTTCCCGGTTTTTTGTGCTTACGATTACTGATGTTGTAAGAATTTGCAGTCACTTTGCAATGCTTGTGGAATTCGGTTCAAGAAAGAAGAGAGAAGAGCCACGGCAGCAAATGCAAACAGCTCAAATGGTGCAAACGCATCGGGATCAACGGAGCAGCATCATGGTTATCACAATAATACATGGGTTCACCAAACACAGACTCAGAAAATGCCTTGTTATTCTCCAGCTAATGAATTTAGGTTCCTTGAAGACAGTGATCAAGCTTCTGATACGGGCATTCCCTTCCTTTCTTGGAGACTCAATGTCGCAGACAGACCTGGCCTTGTCCATGACTTTACAAGATAGAAAGAAAAAGTAAACGGTCAAGATCAATCAAAACTACCGACTGTAATGTGCATCACGATGATGATGTTGAAGATGTTTGTGATGGTGATGTTATGGTCAAGTCTCGAATCTCAAGCCTCGTCTCGTCAAATTCTTTTTCTTTTTGTTGGGTTTCCTCTTTTTTTCTTTTTTTTTTCCTCTCCATCTTACATAGATGGAGTGAAAATGAGGATAAATCTATTTTCTTAATTTGCTTTCCTTTTAAAAGCTCTCTCTTTAGCTTTTTCTCTTTCAGTTAATATAAAAAACCTTTCTGTGATTAGTTCGCTTTCTCATCATCGCCTGATGGAGATGATCATGATCATGATGGACGGCAATGATGAGTAGTGCAAACCCTTTTATTACCCTGTTGATGTTATATGATAATATTGTAGAACTTTAAGCTAAGTGAGATTATCACCATAGTGTTACATGAATGAACTGAAGTTTTATTTATTATTATTAACTGTTCTCCTGAAACTGAGAGTACTACTGTAACTATTTGTTATATGCTTTCTTTTTGTGTCGTACTGAATTTCATGAACTGAGAGTAGTTACTAGTTGCCGCTGCCGGTTCAATGCATATGATTCTGTTGATTAATCTGATGCCCCAATCACCATGTCTATCAACGTCTTTCTCTCTGAGCCGGAGGACACTGTGCAGTTCAGACAATATACAGAACAGTGATGAATACTACTTGTCCTTTTTTATTCTCTTGTCTTTCAAAAATCTGACCGGCCAATTGGCCTCATACACGCACTGGTCCTGAAACAATCTTGTACTTTTTAAATTATCTTTTTGGTTCTGTTTCCTCGTTAGCAAATTAAAAATTTTCAAAACAATTCTTCAATTCTGCAATAAGATTATGGGATTAGAAACCTTAAGATTAAATGATTTGGGCAAATTAGGTTTCATATGCTAGTAAGAGAGATTTAATTGATGTGATTTATATATATTTAAAGTGATCTGCCAGTCAAAAAATGTTGTCACCAGGGAAAGAGTAGACATCTTGTTGATAGCAGGAACATTAGTCACAACTTTTAAGTACTAATCAGTAAAGGCACAGTACTAGTTTATATTTTTCAGCGTTTGTCAGAAAGAATTGCTGTCAATTGATTTAGGATTTGGTAAACTATGCTTATAATGAAGGTGCTTTCCATTCAAAATTTTGGCAGAGAAAAAGTTTCTGGACTTTACATGACCCGAATGGGTTAACTTATTATATACCACTGAATTAATTAAAGAGTAAGAACAGGTGTAGAAGAGCAACTGGAACAAACCCTCCCTGTGAAAGATTTAAGATCCTATCCCAATTCAAGTTTTTGAACTTCTTTCGGCTGCAGGGTGTTTTGAGTTTCACTTTCGCATTTGTTTTGTTCAAAAAACTAAACCAGAGATGGAATTATCTTCATACACAAACAACAATGCTTTGAGGTGTTTTATTTATTTTTCCCTCGGAAAATATGGGGTCATGACTCATGAATATGAGAAGGTATAAAGGGATTAAATAGCACAAAAACAATTTCGAAGGAAGACAAAAGAAGAAGAGAGACCATATTTAGGAGATTAGGAATATTCCTTAATCAAATACATAAGAAGCTGCAGTAAAATGAATTTCTTTTCACTTCAGCTATATAATGTGACTTCATTAATCCCATGTGAATGAAGAACATCCAATCTCTTCAAGAATTTTTTTTTTGTGGAGAAAATACCAAATAAGAATCAGACTGGACCGTTGATTAAAAGTTCAATTTTTCTAAGCCACTATGCTCGAATGGGTCCACACCCTATATCCCCACGATGGTCAAATGTTTTCAGCAGATAGCATCCTGCATGATAAGTATTGAGAGCAATCTTAAATCCTTTTGACTAAATTACAATATTTATGAATTGAAATTTTAGTTTTGATTCTGAACTCCATCATAGTGACACTATTATCTATTATCCCTATGATTGCCTGGTCAGAGTATTTCTTTTACTTGTTATTATTAGTTAATGAAAATGCACAATTTTGCTGATGAATACTTAATGACCAAATTTGAGGTACCAAATGATTCTTAAACGTTCAAATCTTTCATTCGCATGTGGCCAATGTCTGGCTTGAAGAGGAAAAGTGGCAGAACTGAAACTGTTTGATGGATTGCAAAAAGCAGGCCCAGTTCTGTTTTGGATCGAAGTTGGTAGACCCGGTCAAGGCTTGACCAGACATTATTGTCATTTGTCAGTCGGCAAAAAAAGACATCCAGTGAAAGATTAGGCAGTGCTGTTGATCAAAATCAAACAACCTTGTACCTCAGTCCTATAAACTATTTCTAAGACTTCAGTAAACAAATCTAAACACGAGTCAAATTGTTACACAAAATATTAGCAAAAGATCTTAAAAAGATTTCGTGCAAGATAAAATAACGTTGTATATCTTAATATTTATATATAGTGTAAACTATTTCATAGTTTTTAAATAAACAAAGCTAAGCAGAAGGCTAATAGCTGAACAAATTTTAACCACGTAATATTAGCAAAAGATAATGAGATTTCGTGTAAGAATTATGTTGTATCTTCAAATCAGATTCGTTAGACCACGAGGACATATGGTGTGTGTCTCATTCAAATTTGCTTGCCATCATTAAACTTAAAAATATAATTTAAGAAATCAAGACTCAAGCAATGAAGCCGCAATAGAAATTTTAGATATGTTAGTGTTCAAATTTCGAGTAAATAAAAGCTCTCTTGTTACGACAACAGATAGCGACTCGGCACCAAATTAACCTGCCATCTTTGATACGTTATTTTAAAACCTAACCCTCTCTTTATAATTTAGAGTCAGAATCAGAGCTTGAGTTCAAGAAGAGAAGAAGCAAAGTGAGAGAAGTGAATTGCAAAGATGGTAAACTTTGTTGCAGCACAGAAGCCATTGTTGCATGGACTCATGAAAATGGCTGGAGTGAAACCCTACACGCAAGAGATAGAGACAGGCACAGTGATGAACTTCTGGGTTCCACGTGAAACCGTCAAGAAATCGAAAAAAGGTGAAAAAACGGCCCAAGAGTTGAACAAGCCAACCAAACCGGTAGTTGTTCTTGTTCATGGCTTTGCTGCTGAAGGTATTGTCACATGGCAATTCCAAGTCGGTGCCTTAACCAAAAAATACTCAGTTTATGTACCTGATCTTCTCTTCTTTGGCGGCTCCGTCACTGACAAAACCGACCGCTCACCAACTTTCCAAGCTGAGTGTTTGGCTAAGGGTTTAGCTAAACTTGGGGTGGATAAGTGTATTCTTGTGGGATTTAGCTACGGTGGAATAGTTGCATTTAAGATGGCTGAGCTGTATCCGAACTTGGTTCAAGCCATGGTGATTTCTGGTTCAATCCTTGCCATGACTGACTCTATAAGAACTGCCGCTTTAAGCAAGCTTGGATTCTCTTCTTCGTCAGAGCTGCTGTTGCCTAATTCTGTCAAGGGATTGAAAGCACTTCTGTCTGTTGCCGCTCACAAGAAACTCTGGTTCCCGAATCGGCTTCACAAAGACTTCCTTGAGGTCTGCACAATGTTAATTTCCATAAATATTTTTATGCATTTCAATACTAATTTCTGTTAAAAACAACATTTCTATTTGAGAATAATTGCTGTTTACAATTTCCATGATTTGTTATTATTAGAAACTTAGTTTTAATACTAATATTGAGCCTTCACCTATTAGTTTAATCTTTTGAGTTAAATAGTAAATTAATATGATATTAGAGCTAAGGTTTTGAGTTTAAACTCTATATTTTAGTTTTCAGTTAATTTTTTTGATTTTTTTAAATTTTTAATTTTTTAGAGATGAAGAATTCACTTAATTCAGATCTACTTGAATTTACGTTTTATATGAAAAAGATTATTAGAAATTTTTTTTTAATATTAATATTAAACTTTTACTTATAGGCTTAAAATTTTAAGTTGAATCGTAAACTAATAGTTATTACATGATTTTTTATGGCATTACTTATAAAAATGACATGACTAGCTGCACCGGTTAGGTAGAACTTGCACCGGTAGCGCTGAGTTGGTTTTATAATAGAAAGTTCATATGAACTTGCACAGTTGCACTGAGTTGGTTTTATAATAGAAAGTTCACATTAAAATTTTCTTATAATACTTAATCCAGGTTATCATTGTTTTTGGTCAATTTTGAGAACATCTTACACAATTTTTTGCCTTGTTTAACACTAACTCTCGCATTAGTTGCATAGTTAAATTTAAAAACATATCAGTGCATATACATGGACATATGTAGCTTCAACAGTACGCATAATAGAAATAGAACAAATTTACAGATGAACAAAAGCAATATATTTCTTCTAAACACAGCTAAAATGAGAACAAAACTAAGGGGTTGTGAAGTTACAGGTAGCCGAAGTTCTGAGTTAGGCATGATTCATTAGTCAACGACTGTACCAAATTTAGGTCAAAATTTTAATACATTTTGACATGCCCACTGTATTAAATTATGTGAAGAATGCCCTTTGTCTTTGGAAGAATGCGAAATGAAATCATAAAGAGTATCTCAAACTTAAAAGTCTTTGAAGTGTAAATGATTTTAAAACACTCGGATGTCTCTACTCTAGGAAGATATATATAGCTCTTTGTTAGAAATTGTATAAAACAATCCTCAAAAATCAAATTGTTATGATAAACACACACACACACACACACATATATATATATATATATATATATATATATATTGCTTTATTTTCTAAAATAATAGCTAATTTCTGGTTTAGATTCAGAGAAAGCAAGAAAGAAAGTGATTCAAATGTGAAAGGGCATTGAGACGTGTTGCCTAATTGGTGCTGCTTCTCATAACCCAAAACGAGAGTCCATTGTCATAAATATTCATAAATGTTTTGTGCTCAACTAACTATACCTAATGAGGCACAAAATTTGCAACCCCACACATATTTGGAAAGAAAATCAACGGTCACGAAATGAGGAATTGTCTAAAAGGACCACCTCATGATATAGTCAAGGACCCGTGGGGTTATGCACGCATCTATTAAAATGACTTCTATATTTTCAATTCTCTTTTCCTTTTTTGGATGCGAAAGATATTTTTTTTCGCTTTCTTTACATAAAAAGTATTAAAATTTAGTGATTTAAAATTAATATTAAATTTAATTTTAAATTATAAATTAATGATGAGTTGATACGATGATGAGTACGCGTTAAACATATAAAAAAAAGATAAAAACAAAGAGTTAAAAATATAAAAAGGGTGCAAAAGTATGAGTGGAGACACTCTTAAGTGAGAGTGCAACCAACGCCGTTGTGCCAATATGAGATCACACTAGTGCCGAGATACTAGATGTGTAGTACCATGATATCCAGTTTCGATATTTTTTTATTTTAAAATGACTTAATTAGTTTGAGTCAGTTTTAGACTTTTCTTTTGTATGGACTCTTATTCCAACTAAGCTTAGGATTTCTAGAGAGATTTTAAAGTCTATATAAACCCTTGCAACCCTTTAAAATAAATAAACATCAAAGAGGAAACATAAGAAATGATAGATCATTTGTGAGAGAAGCTTATCTATTTGTTGTATTCCTTGATTAATTTTTTATTATAAGATCTTTATGATTTAGTGAGTCTTTGTGACTTAGAGTTCTTTGTGAACCGTTAATAAAAGAAGTTAGATTTTTAATCCACTGTGAACATAGATGTTTGTCGTCGAACAATGTGTATATTGTGTCTTGTGAATATTATTTCTTTATCTTTATTATAGGTAATCTTTTACATTCTTGGTTACTTAAGTCTTTCGTAAAGTGCTTAGATGGTTTTAGGGTACTAAATATTAGTTTTAAATATATTAGGACAGGTAAAAATCTAACAACTAGTGTCAGTGATGTGGTTAAGTTTAATACCTAAGTAGTATTAGATTTGATGGCTTAAGTTGATTTTTTAACAAGTGGTGTCAGAGTTAAGGTTGAGATTTATACCAGATTACTGAGCATATGTGGAAGATCTAGTATACGCTCTGTAGGTTGTTTCAACCATGATGACTCACAAGTGCGAAGAAGTTCAATGGGTAAGATGATTATCTGAAAATAGGTGAAGGTGATGACTTTACTATTAAGTTTAAAGTTAGAGACAATCCTTAAAGAGACTCAAGTCACAATTAGTTATAAAAAAGCCTACATCATCGAAATCTAAGTCAGATTGAAGTGTCATTCAGATTGAACATAAAAGAATTTGTGAAAAGATTAGAACCTAGTAGTATAATGGTATTGACTACAAGAGGAAATGGTAAAAATAGAGATGGAAGAAAAAGTGCAATTAAGATTGAAGGACAAATCCAAGAAGAGCTTTGGTGATAAAAAAAATGGCACTTGGTAAAAGATTGTCTATATAGAAAGATCAATCTAAAAGAAAAGAAAAGTTGCAATAATCTATAATAATAACTAGAAAATTACAGAAAATTATGATAACTTTTGGCTTCTGTAGGAACGTATGCCTGTTGAGTGAATACTTAATTTTAAAGTGTAATTTTTATATGAGTTTAAGAAAGTATTTGCTTACCAATTACAAATCTATTAGGAGTGATAAAGTACTAATGGGTAGTTATTGGGTTGGTAATATAAAGTTGAGACTACATAGTAAAAAAATAAGAGAATTACTAGATATGAGATTTGTTTCTAATTTCATGAAGAACTTAGTATCCTTATGAATGCTATATCAAACGGGATATTCATTCGAGGTAAAAGAAGGAATACTAAAAGTGATGTTTAAATGGTCTATGAGGGAAAAACACAATTAAGGCTATGTGCTTGATGAGAATATTGTGTATGGCTAAACATGAGTTGTTGAGAGGATGCAAACCAATGACAACATTAAAGATTATCTTACATGTGTGGCGAGTTCGAAAGAGAATGTATAGTAATTAGGCTATTGGACGGGATTAGCTTCAACTACGAAGGTATTACGATGGTGTCTAGATGACACTAAGATCTCAATATAAAGGTTGCCTAAGAAGAAACGCATTCGTATCTTTAAAGATCAAAATCACGAGCCTTAAAAGAGTAAAGTCTTGACATGAAACTTAACTAGATTAGCGTTAGAGTAATTGAGCATTGGTTAAGAATAAGATAAATCTTAGAAGGCTTCTTGAAGATATTTTACATTAAAGAGGGGATTATTAAAATTTAGTGAAAGGGGATGAAAACGGAAAGTCAAAAGTTAAGGAAGGTGCAAAAAGTACAAGTGGAGACATTTTCAAGTGTAAGTGCAACGGTGCTGGCTTCTTAATGTGCGATGTCAAGGACAGAACCCTCAGCTCTATGGTGCTAGTAAGAGATCGCACGACAATGCGCGATAAAGGAATGATAGATTAATATGTGTTCCTCTCGGCATAATTGGTCTCTTCTTTTACCTATACTATCAACAATAAAATAAGAAATAGCCACCGATAAAGCTACATTTAATGGTGACAGAAAACAACCATGTCATTTCCTCTTTGACATTAATGGTCTTTTTATCCCACACAACATCACAATACCCCAGCACTGCCTTCTACATGCAGCTAGTGCTTATTATCTAGGAATTGCTCAATGGATCTCATAAAAAATGTTTAATGCTTCTTAGGGCTTCTTTTGCTACCGTGAAGTCATCGGATGAATTGCTAAGTAGATAGATTAGATTTGGATGCGGCTGTTGTTGCACGGCAATATAGACTCGACATCAATTGTACCTTCATGGAATCACATAACACTTTCTTTGTCCCACCAAGTGCCTCACTAAGAATCGGCATCACTTTTGTCAAGAAAGACAAGATGCACAGCACAACGAGGTCGTTAGTTCGAGATTGAAACTGGGCCTAAGAGAGACTAGACTTCTAGTAACAATAAGTGAGCCTTCAGTTGAGGAGAGCTATTCACAAGCAGTGGTTATGAGCTCTTTCTTTTTTCGGTTCAGAAGAGGTAATTCCTTCAGTTGCACTAATGGATTGGATAACCTTTTTTTTTACAACGTTGGAAGTGAAGCATCACGGTGCCTAATTTTGGTAGTTTCCTATTTTAAAACGACTTAGTTAGTTTGAGTCAATTGTTGACTTCTTTTTTTGTTTCAACTAGGTTTAGAGTTTCTAGAGAAGTTTTGAAACCTGTATAAAAACTTATAACCCTTTAGAATAATTAAGCATCAATAAGAGAGAATATATAACTTATGTTATACTTAAGTGTTTTGATTAAACAAAATAGTGTGATCTAAATCCTTGGGAGCTCTAAACTATTGATATTTCTTATAATTTTTTATGAGAAGTTTTTTGTAAACTGGTTAATACAAGAAGTTAAAATTCTAAGATCTACCGTAGACATAAATGATTATTGTCGAATTACTTATATTACTTGTGTTTTCTTTAATTTGTTGATTGTTTATCTTTTGATTATATGATTTTTTTTTTATTATTCTTATTTACTTGTGACTGAAAATTTTACATAAAATACTTGAAAAATTTTTAGATTGCACGTTAAAAAGCTCAACCAAAATTGTTGATAAATTCGAAGAAATTTTAAGATATTTTTGTTAGTTTTAAAGAAGGTAGAAATTTTTTTATTATAAAGGTTTTTAGTAATAGTAATAATTTCTACGAAATGTAAAACTAGCAGGTGCCGCAAAAGATACCAATTATGATAAGTAGAAGGCAGTTGTTTCCATTGACACACATAATAAATGTTTGACTGATTTAAATCATACTGGTTTCTGGTTTGCAATTACAGGTGATGTTCACTAACAGGAAGGAGAGAGCTGAACTCCTGGAGGGTTTAATAGTGAGCAACAAGGACCCCGCCATCCCCAATTTTCCACAGGTAACCCAATGACTTCCTCTCTCTATTCCGAGTTCTATCCAGAGTTTATTATCTGAAAATGACAGAGCCCGGTACAACTTGCAAAAATTGCAGAGGATACATCTCTTGTGGGGCGAGGATGATCAAATATTCAAGGTGGAACTGGCCCACAACATGAAAGAGTATGTCAAACTTCACACATATAGATGGAACTTACACTAATATCCTTTAATGAGCTGCTTAGGTGCATTAATAATCAATCTTATCGCTACAGTAACCAATCAAATGGTCCAAAATTGTCAGAAATGGAATCATTTATCAAAATCTAAAAGACGGGTTTGCTTGGCTAATTGCAGGCAACTAGGAGAGAATGCAACATTTCAGGGCATCAAGAAGGCAGGTCACTTGGTTCACCTGGAGCGGCCGTGTGTGTACAACAGGCGTCTCAAGAAATTCCTTGCTTCTCTGCATGCAGATGGATCCCAGAAGTGACATTTCACACCATCCTGATTAGATAAACCCTGCCCTTGTTTCTGTAATTCTACGTTCATTATCTGTATTCTGTAGCATATCTGTAAGTTGTGGAATACAATGAATAACACTACTTGTTTTGTATACCAGAGAAAATTGTTCACTATTACAAGAATTTTTAAGAAAAAAATTCCTTGTTCTTCCTTTCAATTCAGCCCCTTTTGACAACACAGCAATTTTCATAGACACACCCAAAAAATGATACAAATGAATTTTGGAGCAATGAACAAAGCAATTTGTATGAATACATAAAATGGGAGGCTTATTGATATAAACTCAGGCAGGATTAGTAAAACTATACGGGAGAGAAACACTTCACCAAAAGTGAAAAAACAATTCACCAAAAAGTGCAAGCAAACACTTTCATCTGAAGGAAGACTGAATTTCTTCCAGACTCCTCCCTTTTGTTTCAGGGACCCACAGAGACACAAACGCAACAGTAAAAGCAGCCACTATTGTGTAAAGCAAGAAGGTCCCTGTTTCAAGAAGCGGCATTTGTCAAAAATTCAATATTCATCCATCCATCCAAAACACATATAACACTCCTCCCGAAACACAGACAAACAGAGAGAGAATTACCTCCACTGCTCCAATCTAAAAGTAAATTTGCAGTCATTGTAATTATTGATGATGTCAGCCAGTTCGCCAATGTTGCAGTGCTGCCAGCAAGGCCCTTGATATTTACTGGAAGTATCTGAAATTTGCAAATATGAGAAATGAGGACCTCAAAAGAACTAACTCATCATTTTCATAGTTGCAAGAGAAGAATAAATGGCACCAACATATGGTTAAATAAAAGAACTTCGACTTCTAGGCCTAACTACATAATATATAGGAGCACATCCAGGAGTCCATAATCCTGATTTAGTAACTGTCAGTGAACAAACATGTTAACACATATAATGCTACTAAATCTTAGCGTTTGTTGAGGTAAATCCACGTTTCTGTCCCATCACGAAACTTCAAGTTATCCCTTGTCAGTTTTTTGTTTCCAAAACCTATTATGAAAGAAATAGCCTGCCCAACATTCCAGTTCTGTATTAAGCAGGTGGACACCCCCAAGGATATAGGGCAGAAGAGTTATTGAAACAGTTTCTATGCTCACTATAATGGTCACAGCAATTGGTTGGTGCTTAGTCTTAAAGGTCGGACAAAAACTACCGAAACCACTAGCAACATTTACCACTCACCACCATCATCCAATAAAACAAGCTAAATCTTCTGCCCATATAATACGGTACAAATCTCATGCCAAAAATGAGAAAAAGTATGATTTTAATTAAATTTTGAGTACCTCAGACATAATAACCCAAGGAATAGCTCCAACTCCCAAAGAGAAGGAAATCACAAAAGCCTAGATGGAGGAAAAAATATAGATGGTCAAACTGACAGAGAATTGATAAATTAGCATGACTAGGAAGAAAAAAAGAATTATAGAATAAATAATAATAATCTGTACACACGAGAAATCATACCACAAGCCCCACGAGTGACAGGATTCCGAATATGGTATATAAGTGAGAATCTTTTGATACAACATCCTGGTATCAGAGAACAAGAAGAACAGGAAGAAGAGGCATAAAAAACAAAACCTTATATTAATAGAGAAAAATTTGGAAAAAAATCTATCATGCAGGGTAATTAAGCTCTTGAAATTGATGATAAACAGATTTTACACATTCAAACTAATGATGAACAAATGGAACCTCTTCTCATTACCAACCTCCAAATAAAACGATAGTGAAACAAGGAACAAGCTAGCAGTCATCCCAGATGACGATATCTGCAAGAAGGTTTTCAGATAAAAATTATGCTTATTTTATCTAGTCTCTTCAGAATATATAGACTAGAAATAAATTAAAATGTGAAGAAGGTTTCCTTTTTAATGAAAAAACAAAAAAGTCAAGGAACAAAGAATTTGCTCAACGCACTAAAAGAAGAAGCCTGCGGCCAGCTTTGTCCATCAACCATGTATTGACCCCAGTGGCAAGAACCTACAAAAATGAGATCATCTGATTAGATTAATCTGATAAAATTCATTGCTGATGCTTGGTACCTGTATGAGGAATTGCAACAGTGCATGTGTGCAATGTTTTACCTGAACAGCCCCAAGTCCGCATGTGGCAGCATTACTCGATGAAATCCCTGTTTACAATTACATACATAATATAGTGAATCTAACATGGATAACTTGCTTTAAATTCCCAAAGTGCCACAGGACATTTCAATATACAGGATCTAGCCAAAAATAGAAAAAATATATATAATTTTTTTCTGCTTTTGACATTACATACTGGGTAGATGTTACACAAGTTTGTCCTATATATGTCTCATAACCAAAACCTTGTTGCATATCATTAAACGTGTGTTTTACACATTTTAGAGTCTCCACGTAACAAAGAAATCAGTATATCTACTCTCTGAAGCTTCAAAAAACAGTGAAACAACATTCAAGGAAATATTAATCTCACCAGCACTTGCAAAAATGTTACTGGAATAGAATAAAACACCATTGATGCCACTGAGTTGCTGAAGAACCAATAATCCAATTCCTATCTGCACAATATGAATTCTGATTAAAGCTGAAATTTTTATAAAGTTTAAAGGCAAAGCAAACAATATCCAGAAAAGCCAAAACAGAGCAGTTTACCATCAAAGGAAACCAATATCTTTTTCGCTTGAGATCAGCAATTCGTATTGTCGTTCTTCTGCTTGATGATGCTACAGACCTCTGCATATAGCACGTCCTTAAACATGGTAAGTTCACGAAAAATGCACAGGAATTGCATCCTTAAGCTTATGATCTGATTTTTCAAGTATACAACTCTTGGTAAGTTAAATCCAAGTGGCATAAATTTGATTCAGGTGTCAGAAATAAATTCATGACAGTCTAATTCAACACCTTGATTTCATTAACTTCAATGGAAATATCGGTTTCAAAACCGCGTAAAACTTGTAAAGAGGCTTCAAATTCTTCAGTCATTCCCATTTTGGCCTGTATTCCAAGAAGATAAATCAGCTAAGACAAAGGGATATCAAGATTTTAATCAATGGAAAGTTAATTAGATGAAGCATACCAGCCATCGAGGAGATTCTGGTATGAAAAATAAGCCAGGTATTAACACAGTACATGGCAGTATTCCTACAAATGAAGTGCAAAAGATTCATCGATTAAAACTATGCATTGAGCAACTCATTTGCATGACAAATAGTTTTCAATTGAATCTCATCTATATGATGCAAAGAGAAACTTAGACGTAAATGAACCATTCATAATAAGGGAGCAGCACTCAAAGAGCTTACAGTTACTACCATTTTGCAAGCAATTTCTTTTGCAGTGTTTGGTTTTTCAAGTTACATATATTTTGTCAGAGACAAGAACAAGAAGACAAAATTTACATACACCATCCAAACATTTATAACCCACACATGAAGTTTTAAAACTTTTTGTTTTTCATATTACTTAAAGTACTTTTAACAGGTTAAGTAATTTATCTCCCTAGAACTACTAAACACTCCTCTACCTCCAGATGAAAGACCCAAAAGTAAATTTTATGATCTTACCTAAAACTGCAAGCACTCTCCAATTGACAAATAGTCCCAAGAGATATGCCAGTAATATTCCAACCGTAACTGAGAGCTAGAGAAACAAAGGAATTGTTGCTAACTAGTCAATTATCATATCAGCAGTGGAAAGTATATAAATCAGACAAATTGCCTGATTTAAGTTTGAAAAATGTAACTCACCTGATTCACAGATCCAAGACTTCCTCTCATGTTTTGAGGGGCTATCTCAGCTATATACACAGGCACCTAGACAATATTTAATTACTTTCAACATTATATATTCCAAAAAATACAGTGAAAAGTAAAAGAGAACATTCGAGATACCGTGTAAGAGATTACACCAACGCCAAAGCCTTCCAACAACCTTCCCATAAACAAAAACGAATAATCCTGTAATACCACCTCAAAGTTATACACAACAAGAAAATAGCATAACATACACAATTGAAATTGCTGAATTATCAGTAATCACTCACTTGGGAGAAGGATATGATGAGCCATCCAATAATATTAGGAATTGCTGCAATCATTAGTGACTGCAAAAGATTGATGCAGAATTCAGCAATAAAACATTTGAAACAATTTTCAATCAATAAAACCAATACATCACATGATCACCGCGTAATAGCTCTAAACTAAGATGGCAAATATTCAATGTCATGTTTCCATATCCGCCCTCTTTTAGCACGAATTAAGTGATAGTATAGCATTTATTGTCCTCAAAATTGAAATATTTACACAACAAAATTAAATTGAATGAATTAATTATATACCCCTTTTCGGCCAATGTGCTCCGCTATTTGACCACTAGCTATTGCACCAACCATAGCACCAACGTTTGCTAAAGAGCCAAATATAGAGAACTGTTGGCAATAAAATTAAAATTAATTACAAAACATATGAACATAACCATCCAAATCTCGGGTCAGCGTCACAATGTCATACCTGTGAAATAGATAGTTTAAGATCACGGATGATATCTGCTTGCGTAGGTGAAGAGTAGCCACACTGCATAAAAAAAATCGCAACAAAATTAATAAATATATGTTAAACGCGCTTAAATTTGATGAGAAAAAGTTGGCGTGAATATGTTACAGTGAAACCGAATTGGACGGGGCCAAGGGCGACGATGAGGACGCAGAAGACGACGGAGATGGAGCCGTCACGGAGGATCTGAGCAGACGAGGACATGATACTGGACTGTCTTGAGCCCATTTTGTACCAACTGCCCGTGTGCAGAAACGGCTTTCGAAGATTACTCGCTTCTTCATTGTCATCTCTAAAACTCATTGTCTCTCGATATTCTAAGCTCAAGGGAACGGAGACTGAGAGTGTTTTTGGATCGGAGAGAAAAATTCGATTAGATTTTTTGAAAATAGAATTCAATGTATTCAATGAAATGATCCAAAGAGATGATGGAGTGGTCGGTGAAGGTGAGGCTGACAGGATTTTGAATTTTTTTTTCTAAAAATGGAACATAATTAAGTTTGCCGGGAGTGACACGTGTGAAGACGTGGCGGGTGTTCTCTAGTTTGGATAATTCATGTAAGCAACTTACGCCAGGTTGATCCCTTTCTTGTTGGCCTCATCCTCGTTTTCCGAATTGTCTCAACGAGAGTGGCTTAATGGTTAATTTTTACAACCTTTTCAGGTTTTACTAGCTAGAGCTAGTAAAAAGACAAGATCTTACGACGGAATTGGAAGTGGACTACCGACTACAGAACTAGATCCTGAAATGGCGGGTTTATTGTTGTGGAATCGTCTTACCACCAATTTTATTCTTACTTTTATTTCGGTCCTCCGATTGGAATTGAAACACCAAATCCTGATAAGATTTTTACTTTAATAATATATTATATACCCGTTGGATAGTCTGTAACATTTTAATAACGCCATTGGTATTTGTTCAGAGAAAACTTTGTTCTAGTGATCAATGAGGTCCATTATATGGTAAGTACTGAAATTTATGGTACAGAATAATAGCATATGGTAAATAATATAAAAATCATGAATTATTCATATCACATTATATGATATTGTTGTTAATCATATAATAAAATATATAATTTATTAAATTATTTATATATATATATAATTTTATTATAATAGGTAATGTAATTCATATGAACATTTAAATATTTAATATAATTTTATAACACATTATAAATAATATAAAAATTACAAATTAATTAAATAAAATTACTTGATGGCATTACTAATCATATAACAATTTATAACTACAACGTCATTTATGATGTACAAAATTATATATATTACTATAATACTCACAAACTCTTACACAAATTATATTTTAATACAAACTAATTTATTACAGTAAATAAAATTGAACGTATTTCTTAAAATCAATTTCATTTATTCATTACTTTCATACCACGCCAAATCATTTAATAAAAAATTGTATGAGTTTACATTAATAGTGATATTTATATATTTATTATTATCACGCCTTCAAAAAAGAAACATTATTCCCACCATTGAAAAAAAGGAAATGCATCACCATCACCATCCTCATCCTAAACTTATTTTATGTTCAATATTTCATCGTGTGTATTATAATATTGCGTTGATGGTTGCTTGATTGTATGTTTTAATAGTAATATATTAGAAAAGTCAAGAGTCGTTGATTTAGTCACTAAGATATAACATTTGAAATGATACGGCGTCGTTGTGGTCAAACCGAGAATCGTATAGGAACTGGCCAGTGGTCAGTGGTCACTGCCCTTTTATACGGCGGCAAATTGATCATCCAACAAAACCATAACAAACCACTCTTATCACATATGAAGAAGCCGCCATCTCAGGCCTTCACGGCAAACAATATTTCTCAAAACCCCTCGATCTCCTCTAAAATCCCATTCCGACCCCGTAAGATCCGAAAACTCGTCACCAACGCCCCCACCATCACCACGAACACCCCCACCGCCACTGTAGTCAACGACCACAATTCACCCAAAATTATCAGGCCATTAACGTTCAAAGGCGAAATCGATCTCGCTCTGCAACATCTCCGCAACAAGGACCCTCTCTTAGCAACCATAATAGACGCGCATCGCCCACCAACATACGAATCCTCTCTATCGCCGTTTCTCACGCTCTCAAAAAGCATTCTCTATCAGCAACTCTCTTTCAAGGCCGCGAAATCAATCTACACTCGGTTCATTTCTCTTTTGGGCGGCGAAGACAAAGTCCTCCCCGACGCCGTTTCGGCAATCTCAGCTCAACAGCTTCGCGGAATCGGGGTGTCATATCGAAAAGCGAGCTATCTTCACGACTTGGCAAAGAAATATATTAGTGGGGTTTTATCTGACGAGTCGATTCTTGAAATGGACGATGAGACGATATTCAAAATGCTGACCAGCGTGAAGGGTATTGGTGCGTGGTCTGTGCACATGTTCATGATATTTTCGCTGCACAAGCCGGATGTTTTGCCGGTGGGTGATCTTGCAGTGAGGAAAGGCGTGCAGGTTTTGTATGGGTTGAAGGAGCTGCCGGGGGCTTTGAAAATGGAAGAGGTTTGTGAGAAGTGGAGGCCTTACAGGTCTGTTGGGTCTTGGTATATGTGGCAGTTAATGGAAGCCAAAGGGGCTCTACCAAACGCGGCGAAAGTGGCAGCCGCTGCTGCAGTCACGAATGTCGAAGCTCCTTAAATTGACAATCATTGCTTTTAATTGGGATTGGAAAGCTCTGGCTATAATAAGAACTATCAATGCTTTTTCCTTATGATGTCTTATTTGCCCTGTACTCATTTACCGACTCCTCTCTGTGAAAACTACATTTCAATACCAAATTGGCAAATTGCGTTACCAAGTTTGATGAATGTATTGTTTGGTTCATCTTGCTTGTCTAAAAGCAAATTTTGCACTACTCTTCAAATGTTTTAAGCCAATAGACATGGCCATACAAGAATCCACACGTTGATACTCCATCCATTTTGCCCCGACTCTCTTTTTCTGTCTCCCCCAAACTTCAAATTGCGAAGAGAGTCAGTAATGACAAAATGAACAAGTGAAGTGAAATGTGCATCACCTTGTGCAGGGTCTTGTTACTGTTAAGGAGATTGATCATAGAGTTGCTGAGTCAGATGCTTAGGTGGCATTTTGTTAACAAGTCCGTTACTAGTTTGTTACTTTCCAGTTTCCATGCTGTGTTTCACCTACGATGCTCAGCAGTCAGCACATTCATGTGGTATCAAGCTGATTAATTGTTAGTAGATTCTTTCATTCTTTCGTATAAGTATCAGCAGAGAGTCATGAATGTTACCACAGAAATGTGTAGCAGTTGCTCAAGTTATCCATTTCAAGTTTTCAATATGACACAGTTGCTAGATATTTATCAGTTCATTACTTCATTATCAATGTTTAGTATTAGTATTTAGTTTTCTAAATTGTATTATAGAAAATTTTGTTTTCCAAGCACTTTATATTTAAGGTAAAGGACAACGGACACTTCAAAGTAATGTAAAAGAGACGGTTTAATCACTTTGTTTTGAAAAATATTTAAATACACTTTTTTATTATTTTTTCTATTAAATTAAATAGTAATTACTATAATTATTATAATACTCTTAATTATCATTGATTGATATTTGACCGACGTTAATCAAATATTGATTGAGATCAGATCGAGTCACCATAAATATCGTTGGACTCCAAATTTCGTGGTCTATACAATAAAAATATTATTTTTACCAATAAAATAACATAAGAGCTTGAAATTGGTAAAAAAAAAAAAAAAAGTAAAGGCCCACTATTTTTAAGCTAATTTTGGTACTCTTTCAATATTTTATTGGTGAAAATAACATCATCATAGTATAGACAATAAAATTTAAAATTCGACGATGTCTATAACAAATCAGTTTAGTGCCGTCAACAATCGTTCAATGCCGGTCAAATTGTGCCAAGTATTTTTTATAAGTAAAAAAATATGTTATTCTTATTATTATTTAAATTAACAGAAATTATGTATTTAGATGTTTTTTAAAATAAGATAATTAAATTGTCTTTTTCACTATACATTGGAGTTCAGATATTCTTTTCTCTCATTTTTATTTGAGAGCCTTTATTTGTACCTTAAATTTTTTTTATTAGCATCCTATTATTATTTTTATTTTTACGTGACTTCTAATTTTATTATTGAACAAATTTATTAAAAAAAAAGAGAAAATTCTAATTTCATTAAAGTATATAACTTTTTACAAATATATCATAAGTGTTACCATTTTTTCTACACATTCTTAAAAAAAAAACTCTTAATATTTTTTACAAAATCTAAAAACAACTCCCTCTTTTTCAATAAATGCACATTACTTTTGAAAATAATGAAAAAGAAATTATGCAAGTGAAGTGGTAATTTTTCAATTATTATTATGTCAATTTTTTTAGTTTGGATAACTAATATTTTTTATAACAAATAAAATAAATAATTTCATAAATAAAATAACTAAATTATAGAAAAAAATGATTTTTTCATCTTTTGCTGAGCAATGAATGGTGTTGAAAATATTGTAAGTGATCATAAGGATAAATAATGAATTAAATTGGGTATATTAAAAAATACAAGTTATGGACCCAACAGTAAGAACCACTGCGAAACACCCATTAGAGGATCGAAGTCCATTTGTATTATTTGTACTACCATTTCAAAAGCCTGTAAAATCGAGTTCAACTTAATGAACTCTAGACTTCTTACAATTTACACCCACGATCAAGCAAGATGAGTTAGGTTGGGTTGGCTTAATCTTATGGGATGTATCTTAAAGTTATAATGCCCATATGTATACATATATATATATATATATACATGCGAGAGCTGATCAGGTGAGCGGCGTTGCCCACCCCTCGGTGGGCAATGGACACTATTTAACGCTGTCTAATACTGTTGAACAGTGTTCCATCAAGTGGTGGGAGACGTCACTTATTTGATCAAATTCGTGTATATATATATATATATGTATAAGTTGTTAAATAAATATTTAATATTAATATTAAAAATAAATCTTAATATTTTTTATTACGTGAAATGTAAATTTGAGTTTAAATTTTAAAATAAAAAATATTAATATTAAAGATAAATTTTAATAATTTTTCTTATGTAAAATATAAATTCAAATTTAAAGTTGAAATGAAATAAATTTCTTAGAGATTGAAACAGAAATATCAAAACAAAAATAAATGAATCTAAATTTATGATCTAAAACATAATGAATTTCTTGGGGACTGAAACAGAGATATCAAAATGAAAATAAATCAAGAAACATGAAACGTTTAAGGTCCGAAAAATAATGACTTTTTCAAAGTCTGAAACCAAGATAAATAAAAAAAAGATTGAAACAGAATTAATCATCGGAAATAAAAATAGAGATAAATTAAAAAAAATTAATTGAAAATAAAAATATAATTTGAATTCAAAATTTTAATTTTAATATTATATTAATGTACTAAAAAATTTAAAATTTTAAGTTATTAGATAAAAATTTAATATTAATATTAAAGATAACTTTTAACTATTATTATTATTATTATTATTATTATTTACTCGGCGGAAGAGAAATTCAAATTCAAGAGAAGGAATAAACGAACTGCAAATTCTTACTCATTGAGCTAGTATCACTGATAATTTTTAGCACTCATTAATTTGACTCATCCGAGAGTTATCAACTCTTGTTCTTTGTTGATAATTGCTAAGATAGAAAGAGAGAAGAAGCGAAGGAAATAATCATATCAAGAGAGATAAAATTATGCGTACATTTGACGATTGCTTGCTCCACGTGTATCTGTCTATCACTTGCTTCCATATATACATTTCAAGAGACGTAAAATTATTCGGACATTTGAAAATTTTGTTGATACGATGACAAGAATATTGAACAAATTAAAGCTGCCTGAAATGGAGTTGTGCTTAAAATTTTTCTTAAAACCAGCAGTCATCAAAATATTTATATTTGTCTGGCAAAAGGGATGTTTTTTTTTATAAATGATATCATATTATTAATTTAAAATTAAGATATTTATTGATATGCAACAAGAAGATTATTAGAACAACATAACATATGCATATTATTAAAGGAAAAAATTAGGTTTAACACTAATCTCTCATTCAATTAGTCTTTTGTTCTAATACTCTGTTGTTGTAAAAATGTATAATCACAAGCAAATATAAGAGCAAAAAATTAGAACCAAATCAAATAAAAAACATATATAATTAATTTACGTAGTTCGATCAAAGTCTATGTTCATAGTGAATTAAGAGATCTTAATATCTCTTATTAATTCTTTTAGAGACTACAAAGAAACACATAATAAAAAAACTCTCAAATGAATTAATTTAGCTTACCTTTATTTCACACAAGAACAATAAATGCCTATAATTATGTTACTCTAATGTACACAAGTACTTAATGACTACCTAATTCTTTAATTACTTTTAGAGTCTCTCTTTAATGCTTGATAAATTCTAAAAGATTTACAAAGGTTTATATAATGTTTACAAAGTCCTTAAAAATCTAAATCAAATTAGAATAAAAGTGCATGCATGTAGGAGTTCGAAACCCCCTCAAAGGAGTTAAATTCGAGTAAAAAACATAAGTTTTCGAAGTCGCATCACTGCAATGAACTTGCGTTGTAGTGTTAGGGCTTCTATCTCCAATGTTGCGACGCTAAGTAGCCACGACACTTGAACTTGAAGCTTGTCTCCTCATATTTTTGTGCTCTTTTTTGCTTTCAACTCTCCGTCTTACTCTTTTCTCATATATCCATCGCGTACTCGACTTTATAATAATTCTTTATTGGTATCCATCTCAATTTATGCTTATATATGATTGTTGAATCACCATTTTCAATAAACCATTTTTTGATTCAAAATATCTCCAAAAGAAGGCTTTTGAATCCATCCACACTAATACTCTATCACATAGAGTTGATTCTAATTAAGTATTTGTTGTCTTGGATAACTTTGAAGATTTTGATGATTCCAAACAATAGAGAAAATTGTATTTATGGACTAAAGTTCAAAGTTTTGAAAGTTACAAAAAAAAATGGACCAAAATGCAAAAGTTCAAAACTTTAGTTACTGTAGCACATATTGTACCATGGTCTCGTAGCAACGACACTGTTCTGTAATGGTTAAATCACTGTGCAATAGCTATTTATTATGTTAATGGTTAAAACGACCAAGGCACTATAGTTGAATTGTAGCAATGAGCGAGATACTGTAGCAACGGCGAAAAACGGCTAGTTTCTCCATCTTTATAAATACAAGCCTCATTCAAGTTCAACAACAACAAGAAATGTATTCTATAATCTTCATATCATTTAAGAAGAAAAGAAATATTCATATTTGTGTTAAAAATATTGTATATACTCTTTAAGAGAGTTTAAATTGTAAGGGTTTAATTAAAACCAAAGTTAATATTTGTAAGGGTCTAGTTGGTATCCGGTAAAGTCAACATACTATAAAGGTTTGATTAGTACTTAAAAAACTAATCAGGGTATGATTGGTACCTAAAAAAATTCAATTTGTAAATGTTTGATTAACATTTGGAAAGTTAATCAAAGGGTTTTAAAAGATAGAACAAACTAGTAGAATCCTTAAGTGCGGTTAGTTTCAAGGCGTGGACGTAAGCCAGCATAAGAGCCGAACTACGTAAACATCCGGTATTACATTTCTCTTTCACTACTTTCTTATTTATTGTATTTACTTATACTTTAATTTATTTATATTATTAGTAAGTGTATTATTTTTTAAAATACTCAATTCACCCCCTCTTAGAGTGCCATTCTTAAGTCCTTCTAGACTTTCAGTATTCATCCAAATTTAACTCATCATGGGCTAATGGCTTTGGTCTCAAATGTACGAATGCTCCTTACATAGGGTATGGACGCGACACATTCCCTTTTAACTCTCATTACTTCAGTGAGTTTGTTTTAGATATTGCCTCGTAGTTTGCATTACTTTAACACCCGTCGCATACTCGACTTCATAATGACTTTTTATTGGTATCCATCTCAATTTCTGCTTATATATGACTGTTGAATCATCAATTTCAATAATCTATTTATTGATTCAAAATCTCTCCAAACGAAAGTTTTTGGATCCATCCACATTAATACTCTATCACCTAGAGCTGATTCTAATTAAGTATTCATCCAAATTTAACTCATCATGGGCTCATAAGTTTGGTTTCAACGGTATAAATGCTTTTTGTATAGGGTATGGAGGCGATGCATTCATTTTTAACCTTCATCACTTCAGTGAGTTTATTTCGGATATCACTTTGTGGTCTGCATTACCCTAACACTTACATTGGGCTACTTTTGACCATTCCTTTAAGCATATAGAGTTCCTCATTGTGCTCTCACCCACTATACTTATAGATCCTTGACTATTTTTAATTTTTCTTTTTTCGCTCTAACTGAATACCCTTTTTCATCTAGCTTTCCTAAAGATATTAAATTTCTCTTAAGTTTATGAACATACTTTACACCTTGTAAAGCCCTGCGTTTCTTATTTTGCATCCTCAACCTTATGTCGCCAACCCCTACGACATTATAAACCATGTCATTCTTCATTATTACTTTACCCTTAATAGCTTTATAGTTGATGAACAATGATCTGTCAAGACATATATGGATATTACACGTAACATTTAGTATCTATTTGTCATTGTACTTTTCTTCAAGGCTACCAAAGAGTCTATAGCTTCGATGTCATCCTCATGCCTTATTATTGCAGCATCTTTATCCCCTTTCTTTTACTTTAGAATAATCTTTCACAAAGTCTCATTCTTTGTTACACAAAAAAATACTTCTTAGATCCCTTTTTAGGTTGGTCCTTTTTTTTTTTTTTTTGTCAACCAAACATGTTGCATTGTCGATTTCAGATCTCTTTCCTAATTCTTTTAAATTTAATGATGCCTTGATATCATTCATTATAAAAGTCTCACTACTGTACATGAGCATATCCACAAAATACTCATAACTTAATCGTAACGAACTTATCACGATGATGGTCTTGTCTTCATATTTAATTTTGATGTCTAATGTCTTAAGATTTATGATAATCTTATTGAATGGGCTAATATGATCTCTTATTGAAGACCCCTCAGACATAGATAACTAGTACAACTTTTTCTTCGTATACAAATAATTTAGCAAGGACTTCGTCATGTATAAGGTGTCGAGCTTCTTCCATAAATCTAATACCGTCTTCTCTCCAGCCACCTCCTTTAATAATTTATTACTCAATGCTAATATTATAATATTGTGGGCTCTCTTCTAAATAATATTTCAATAATCTATCCCCCAGGTTCCATAAGTTTTTTCTCTTGACTTGTAGTTGCTTGGATTTTCTTCAAAATTGAGCCATATCCTTTTTTCACTAATAGAGCCATAATTTTTACCTTCCAAAAATTGAAATCATTTATTTTATTAAAATTCTCTATATTTTGCTTGGCACTTGTCATGGTTTAAATACCACATAAGTTCACAACATATTGATAAATGCCTAAATCTAATTTTTTTTTATAAAAACAAACTAGATCTCCAAACAGAAATTGAGCCTTAAACAAGAATATACAAATCTTTTAAAGTAAAGGACTAATTACTCTCAAACTAGCTGCGCAACAAGTCAAAGAGATGTTACAATTACAAAAGATACCTACATTGCCTTGAAACAAACAGAGCTTAGTTTCAATTTCCAATTTGTAAATTGAGTGTTTATTATTAGGATATCATCCAATCGGATTTAGATAAAGTGGTCAAATCGAAATCGGAATGGATTTGGGATGGGACCTGATCGATCCCATGTCTTGTTTACACACACAAATTTATCTCGAATTGAATAAATTTTTGAGAGGGAACTTATCCCGAGCTGAACCGGGACAAAATTAGGGACATGGGTTATTTTTTTTCTATGTCCCTAATTTGTTTCAAATTTATATTTTGGCCTAAAAATCTTGAGTCCTTGTCCATGTCCATGTCCCTAATTGCTCTAAAATTGTATTATTGACTAAAAAATTTAGTTTTAATTTTTTTAGACTTTAATAATTATTATTTCATTAATATAATTTTATTTTTAATTTTTAATTATGTTAAATGTTATAATTTTAACTTTAATTACGTTAAAAATTTTAATTTCATTAAAAGATATAATTTTGATTCTAATTCTAATTTTAATTTCAATTACGTTTAGTATTATAATTCCAAATTGTAAATCCAATTTCAATTATGTTAAATATTACAATTCTAATTCTAATTCTAATTTCAACTACGTTAAATGTTATAATTTCAAATGTAAATCTAATTTCAATTACGTTAAATATTATAATCTAAATCTAATTTTGATTTCAATTTCTATTATTTTAAATGTTATAATTTTAAATTCTAAATCTAATTTTATTTTTAATTACGTTAAATATTATAACTTTGATTCCAATCTAATTTCTATTACTTTAAATGCTATAATTCTAAATCATAAATTCAATTTCAATTTTAATTACGCTAAATATTATAATTCTAATTCTAATTATGTTAAATGTTATAATTATAAATTACAAATTTAATTTTAATTATATTAAATATTATAATTCTAATTGCAACTATATTAATGTTATAATTTTAAATTTAAATCTAATTTTAATTACGTTAAATGCTATAATTTCAAATCGTAAATCTAATTTTAATTTTAATTACATTAAATATTATAATTTTAATTCTAATTTTAATTACGTTAAATATTATAATTCAAAATTTATTTTAATTTTAACTAAATTGAATGTTTTAATTTCAATTGCAATTCTAATTTCAATTACATTAAATGTTATGATTTTAAATTAAATTTTAATTTTAATTTCATTAAATATAATTTTAAATTTTATTTCATTAAATATTATAATTTTAAATTTAATTTAATATTGATAATTTAATTAGTCTTTAATATTAATTCGTTTAAATAAAATCATGAATATAAATTTAGAGAAATATTTTTTTAAAAAAAAATTTACAATTAATTAATAAAATTTAATCTTTAATTATTTTTTTAATTCAAATTTTAAAAAAAATCGAAATCCAAATGAGACTCAGTTCGGGATGAAATTTTTTTGAAACGGAACGAAGACATTCAAATTCTTTATTTTTCTTCTCAAAAAAAAATTCGACCCTTCGCCCTATTCCGTCCCGTCCTAAAATTTTTAAGACGCGACAAAAAGAAACGAGTTAAGTCGGGTCGGAATTTTTACCCAGTCCTAGATAAAAGCGTGACCAATAAATTGAGCCCTCGTTTCAATTTCGTGAAAAGATAAAACTATTTTCTTTTAATAATCACCCGCCGTATATTCACAAATCACAGCCACAATCATTCCAATTACAAAGAGACAAGAGCCAATTAATCAGACGTCAGACGTATCATTAAGTTTGATAAGACGTTGTTTGTTAATGGCGTAAAGAATATGAATTTATCATCATTTGTCTTCCGTTATACAAAAGAGTGTTAGGGTTTGTTTGCTATTATCATACTCGGCTGAATTTGTAATCTTGCTTTTAAATTAAATTGATTTTTATCTCACAGCTAGTTTTGTCAAATTCTATATTACTAAATAGAATAGAATCTCAATAAATTAATAATATATTAATTTATAAAGATATTCTATTTTATTAAAAAAATATTATATCTATTTTATAATTAATATATAAAGTAGATTCCCAAAATTTTACTTTGTTGAAGATGATAATTTTATTATAAAATCTATATTAAATAAAGAGTATCACATGTTGATAATCCATCCATTTTGCCCCAACTCTCTTTTAATTTTCTATCTCTTCAAACTTCAAATTGTGAAGAGAGAGTCGGCAATGACAAAAATAACAAGTGAAGTGAGATGTGCATCACCTTATGCAGGCAGGGTCTTGTTATTGTTAAGGAGATTGATGACAGAGTTGCTGAGTCAGATGCTTAGGTGGCATTTTGTTAACAAGTCCTTAAATAGTTTGCTACTTTCCAGTTTCCATGCTGTGTGTTTCAGCAGTCAGCGCATTCATGTGATATCAAGCTGATTAATTGTCAGTAGATTCTTCCATTCTTTCGTATAAAAATAAGCAGAGTCGTGAATGTTACCGCAGAAATGAGTAGCAGTTGCTCAAGTTATCAATATGACACAGTTGCTAGATATTTATCAGTTCATTACTTCGTTATCAATGCTTAGTATTCAGTTTTCTAAATTGTATTTTATAATTTTTTTTTTCCAAGCACTTTTATTTTTATTTGAGAGCCGTTATTTGTACCCCCAATTTTTTTTTCTCATTAGCATCCTATTATTATTTTTATGTGACTTCTAATTTTATTCTTGAACAAATTTATACATAAAAAAAATGAAATTTCTAATTTCACTAGCGTACATAACTTTTTACAAATATATCGTAAGTGTTACCATTTTTACTACACATTTCTTTTAAAAAAAATAATTTTACTACATATTAAACTCTTTAACTTTTTTTACTAAATGTAAAAACAACTCCCTCTTTTTCAATAAATGCACGTTACTTTTGAAATAATGGAAAATAAATTATGCAGCAATAGATATCTAATGATGAAGTGGTAATATTTAAATTATTATTATGACTTTTTTTTTTTAAATTGATCTTAACTAATAATTTTTTTTAATAAAAAAGAAAATAAGTTATTCCATAAATAAAACAACTAAATTGTAGATTAAAAAAAAGTGATTTGTTCATTTTTTGTGAGGGCGTTGAAATTATTATAAGTGATAATAAAGATAAATAATGAATTAAATTGGGTACTATTAAAAAATATTTATATAAGTTAATAGACCCAACATTAAGAACTACTCCAAAACACCCATCGGAGGATCGAAGTCCACTTTGTATTATTTGGACTACCATTTCAAAAGCCTGTAAAATCGAGTTCTACTTAATGAACTCCAGACTTTTTACAACTAACACCCACAATCAAGCAAGATGAGTTGGGTTGCCTTGGCTCTTTCTGTTTCTGATCGGATGTGTCTTTAACATTTTGATAATTGTTTGGGTATATATATAATCACTTAACTTAAAAGTTTAAGTTATTAAATAAAATTTTAATTTAATATTTAAGATAAATTTTAATAATTTTTATCATATGAAACATAGTTTTAAATTTAAATTTTAAAAAGTAAAATATTATTATTAAAAATAAATCTTAATAATTTTCTTCACGTAAAATGTGAATCCGAATTAAATATTTGAAATAGATTGAATCTCTCAAAAACTAAAATAAATATATTAAAATAGAGATAAATCAAAAAAAGAATTTAAGGTCTGTAATATAGTAGATCTTTTTAAGATTGAAATAGAGATACTGAGACGGAAATAAATCAATAAATAATCAATAAACATAAGTTTGAAACAAAATAGATCTCCAAAAAATTGAAACAAAGATAAATCAACAAAGGTTGAAACATAATGAATCTCTCAAAAATCGAAACAAAGATAAACTAAAAAATTAATTAAAAATAAATTTATGAAAGTTCGAATTCAATAACTTGACTTTGATATTATTTTAGTTTATTATTCAACTTATAATTTTAAATTATTAAATAAATACTAAATATAAATTTTAATAGTTATTATTATTATTTACACAATAAAAGAGAAATTCAACTCAAAGAAAAATAATAAATGAAACTCTTATCTATTAAGCTAGTATCACTAGTTCTTCTAATTATTACTTTAGTATGATAGTCTTTTAGCACTCATTAATTTTACTCATCCGAGAGTTACCAACTCCTGTTCTTTTGTTGATAATTGCTGAGAGAGAAAGATAGAAGAAGGGAAGGAAATAATCATTTCGAGAGAGAGAAAATTATGCGTACCTTTAACAATTACATGCTCCGCATGTATCTGCCCATCACTTGCTTCCATATATACATTTCAAGAGACATAAAATTATTCGGACATTTGAAAATTTTGTTGTTACGATGACAAGAATATTGAACAAATTATAGCTACCTGATATGGAATCGTATTATATTTTGCTAAATATTTTTCTTAAAGCCAGCAGTTATCAAAAGTATATATATGTGTCCGGCAAAAGAGATTTTTTTAAAAAAAAAAAACGATATGTAATAAAAGATTTATTAAAATAATATAATATATGTACACCGATGAACATTTAAATTTAATTCTTTTTATGAAAAAAAAAAATTAAACTTCCAAACAAAGATCAGATTTAGATAAGGGCACAACAATTTTTTCAAGTAAGGAACTAATTACTTTCATATGAGTGGTAATGGGACGGGTTAGAGCGAGGATTATAATTTTCATCTCATACTTTTTATATATAATTAGAGTTTGGGGTAGGAAAATCTCTAAATAAGGATTGGGATCTTCATGAGTACTCTATATTTATTTTTTTATATTTTTTAAATAATATTTTATTTTTATTAATTTAATTTGTAAAATAATCTTTTTACCCCGTACAATCATATTATATAAAAAAAAATTATAAATATCACATGAAAATATAAATTGAATCGAATCTTTAAGTCTTTAACTATTATTTTAAAAAATTAATAACACGAATTAAAATTTAAAAATTATAAAAATTAATGATTTCTTAAACTATGACATCTAAAATATAAAATAAAATAATTTTTGAGTTAAATGAGTGATGACTAAGAAATTAAGAATGATAATAAAATTATTTATCTATTTTGTTTGTTCTTCTTCATATTTTTTTTTAACAAATGAGTTCAGTCTAATTTAAAAACAAGTATTTAATATTAAATATAATTAAATAAATAAAAAATAAATAAAAAATAAAAAATTTTAAAAATATAATGTAAGTAAATTTATACATTTTAATTTAGCACGTAATTAATTTTAATTTATATAAATAAGTAATTTTAATTATTATTTTTTATTTTTTCAAATCAAATATTTATAATAAATTTAAAGAAATTAATTTATTTCTAAATTCAACTTAAATTTAATTAGAGTTAAAAAATTTATATCCAAACTCGCATCATTTAAAAAAATAATATTTTAAATTACTCGCTACTTTGAGTCCATAAAATTTCAACCCGTATAAAATTCTGACACCCCTATACTCTCACGAGAGATAAATTAATCCTCGACCAGGAGTGAAGGCAAAAGAGATGTTACAATTACAAAAGATACATACAAAACTTGGTTTCAATTTCCAGTTTGCAATTGAGTGTTAAATCACTTGGCTATCATCCAACTGGATTTAGATAAAAGCGTGACCAATAAATTGAGCCCTCGTTTCATTTTCGTGAAAAGATAAAACTATCTTCTTTTAATAATTACCCGGTGTATATTCACAAATCACAACCATAATAATTCCAATTACAAAGAGACAAGAGTGATAAGACGGTTTTTTGCTATTATCATACTTGGCTGAATTTGTAATCTTTTTTTTTTATGTCACAGCTGTTTTTTTTTTTGTTGTCAAATTCTATATTAAATACGACAGAATCTCAAAAAATTAATTTATAAAGATAGTTTTTATAAAAAAATATTATATCTATTTTATAAATATAAAGCAGATTCGTAAAATTTACTTTATTAAAGATTATAATATTATATCAGGATTTTTTTAAAAAAAAAATGTTAAGTCAACATCAATTTAAAATTAAAACAAACAATATTAAATACATATTTTACAAATGCCTTAAAATATAACTTAGGAATTTAATTCTTATTATAAGAATTTTTTTTATAATAAATTATCTTATAAATTTATTAAATTATTAATTTAACACATTGCTCTCAAACTTTTAAATTAGGACTGACAAAAAAAATATTATTTAATTAATGATTAATTTAGCAAAGGTCTACTCTACTAAATTTCAAAAATTAGATTTGTTAAATATTTATATATTTTTTATAATTAATGTACTGTACTCCATCATAGATTGACAGTTGTGGCTTCAAAAAGCCGCAAAAAAAATAATACCAAGCAAAATCTTTATTTCTCAGAGTTTGCCTTAGTATCGTGTACCTACTATTGCATTGAATAATGTTCTTTTTAACTCTTTATTTATTTATTTGCATTTCACAACAACAGCAATTAGTTCATCAGTTGGTGGGTGTAAAAACTTCTCACCTCGTAGACTTTAATTTGGTGTCCGACTCCGAAGGACCCAATAATTAATGGTCATATGACAAGTTTTGGTTAATTTCAACAATATTAGGACAAACATTTGACTTCAAGAGTCACGAATGATACATACCATGTGGAAATGGACTCACCCACCGTAAGTGATCAATAAAAAATAGAAGCGTAACAATCGGATGAAAAAGAAACTAAAGCAAATCAGCAATTACCGACGGTACCCAAATCCTAGCCAGGGAATCATAATCAAGCATGCATTGCATTGCATTGGCCATTGTGATTATTAAATTTAGTAAACCATCTGGGACTGAGATGGGATGGTTGCAGACTTACAGTGAACCATTTTCATTTGCTTACACTTTCTGTTTTGCCGACTGGCATTGGACATTACATAATAGTCCAAAACGAGGACACGACAAAAGGGTGACGCTGACTGACATGACAACCAATTGATCTTAACCTTTTAATAGAATCATTCATTCTTACAATATATATATATATATATATATAATTAGTGTTTTCTAACACTTTTCATTTCATTTTCTTTACGAGATTATCTCAAATTCAAATGTAATCTGTCAAATTATATATATATATATATTAAATTATAATAGTTGAATGACATAAATCCAATTGATCTTTCTTAAGTATATAAATTTATTTCAATGAGTCATTCTAAAGTATGGATACAAATTTGAGTGATACAATATTATATATTTTTATATAATATAATTATTTTTTTTTCTTCTTTTAACTCGAGAGAGGAAGAATTTGAATTTGTGACTTCGGATAAAAGAAATTTAAATTTGGAATTTAAAATTTTGGCATTGTAGTTGACGATGTATAATTTCTACTAAATTCATTATAAATAAACTAGGTTAGTTTCACATATTTAATTAAAGGTCTATTCTATTTATAATACTATTTATATATAATTAATATATTTGAGGGCTTATTTTAATGACAAATTTTGTGTACTTATTTGGTTGAGGTTAGGGGTTTAAGTCTTGGTGGATGCGAAGGTGATTGATTTATTTCTCCTTTTTTATGAGAGTCTCTTAGTTCGAGTGAAATGTAATTAAAGTTGTACGTATTATTTTCGATGATCTTAGTTTCGTAGTTTGGGTGAGAGTCTTATAATTTGGGTAGAATGTGTTTAAAGTTGTACGTGTTACTCTCGATGATCTCGATAGCATAATTTAAGTGAAGTGTGTTTATAAAATGTGTTCAAATTTATACGCATTACTCTCGATGATTCCGATAGCATAATTCATATAAGATATGCCTCAAAGATGTATATGTTGCTTCCACAAAAATTTTGATCTTATAATCTGATACAATATTAATAATATAGTTTAAGGTAATCTCAACGATATAATGATTTATGTAATCTTAACAACAAAGAAAATTCTCTCAACAATGTAATGATTGATGTAATTTTAAAAAAATTTTGATATAATCAATAATTAGAATTTATGTAACTATACAATAATCTCACCATGTATAATATAAAAATAAGTTAAAAATATTTTTAAATACCACTAAAAAAGTAAGTTAAAAATATTCTCATTTCAAAATCTTTAACTGATCAAGTTAATCTGTTCTTCTAAAAATTCTAATTCATGTAACACTCCTTAATAGCCCTTATAAATAGTTATGCGGATTAAGTATTGGGTGAAATATCCCAACAACATATGAGTTGTGACAAAAAATAAATAAAAGTAAAAAAAGAAAAAGAAAAAGAAAAGGTGCTTGCTAACTAGGAAATTCGGGGACAGCCACAATCACAAACCCAAGAGGTCCAACATCTCTATCATCCATGGGCATGAGTGCGAGTGACGTTTTGTTGGATTCCCGAGCAGTAAGTAATGCGGAACAGCACTACTATTCCATTACACACTGACTGACTTGTCCGCGTGCAGGTAATGATGTGACCGAATGAGACTGAGACTGAGACCGATACGATGGAAAAGCCCATGGTAAATCCAAAGCTAGATTTGCTTTTTCTGATTCTGATCTTGGAAAAAGGCCAGCTCTCATGTTAAGAGTTAAAGACTCCGTACTGTTGTTAATTGTTTATGTGGGGACTGCGGCCGAGTTCAATAGTCTACTCTATTAGTATTACTGTATTAGGATTAGGGGTGCCCAATTGCCTCGACCGAATGACAAGATTTTGTGTATTTGTTAACTTTGAAATTAGAGATTTGAATTTTGGTAGCAATTTAGAATATTATAAGTTTTTTTTCTAAATTACATGAATTGAGATTTTTTTAAAAATATTATTGAAATTATTAAAAATAATACTTATAATTTTAAGCATATTTTATTTGTATTTTAAAATAATAGCAATTCAGAGTATTATAAATATTTTTTAAATTATAATAATAAAATTTTTTTTGAGAATAATATATATATTTTTTAAGTACACTTCATTTAAACTACGTTATTAAAATTATAAAAAATAACATGTACAATTTTAAATAAAATTTACCTGAATTAAAAGGCTTTCATAAGACTTAATCATCTTGACATCTGTCAAAATTTGAATTTAGTGGCAAACTCTCAAATACAGAGCATTATAAATGTTAAATAATGTATAGTCTTGGTTGATGTATATGCTAAGTAATGTATAATTTTAATAAATGTATATATATCATATAATAAATATATTATGTAATATTAATATTAAAAAATTATATAATATCAGTGTTAAAATAAATATTAGTATTAAGGAACTTCTTGCGCCTATTAACAAATCTTATCGTACCATCTTGTTCTCAAAATGTGATGCAACTGCTGTTAAACTAAGCTTAGTTTTCCTTTATAATTAATTCCCCATTTATCTTAAGAAAAGGCTAATAAATTTCTTATTTTATGATTTACGCCATGGAATTCATTTACGGCCGATTTTCTTTAAATGATATAAAAACTTAGTCCAAAACTTGAAAGGACAAGAACTATTAAAAAAACAAATGATTTTGTTTAAATACTGAGTCCTTATACATAGAATTTTTTTTAAAATTATTTCTTCTTCTTTTGTTAATTTCTAATAAAGAAAATGATTGACTCGATATTAATATTAAAAATAAAATTTAATAAGCCTTTCATATAAAATGTGAATTTAATTTTAAGGTTAAGTAAATTTTAAGAGACAAAAAAAAAATCTAATATAATTATTAAAAATATATCCGCCTCATATGAAATATAAATCTAATTTTAAAAACGCACGGATCTCAAAATATTGAAACAAAGACAAGAGATCATAAATCAATAAATTAAAAAGTTTTAATAAGCCCCTCCACATAAAATGTGAATCTATAAAGTTAGATAAGATAAATTTCAAGAGATCAAAATAAATATAAAGTCTTAATATTAATATTAAAGACAAATCTTAATAACAAATTTCTTCCACATAAAATGTGTTTTTAATTTTAAAGTTGGATAAATCTCAAAATACGAAAACGAAGGTATGATATCATAAATCAAAATATTAATAGAAAGCAAAAGTTTAGTTTTGATGCTATATGAGAGAAATGTTTAAATTGTTTAGTCAATACTTAATATTAATATTAAAGATAATTCTTAATAATTTAGAAGATTCTATAATTTATGTTAAAAAAAATTTAATTGGTGGATGTTTCATTTTTTTAATAGACCGCACACACTTCAATTGATAAGTTAAGGCATTCAAAGATACATTGTAATTGAGGATAATAATTTTTGCCTTTTAAAGTCATTGTCTTAGTGCAAACCAACTCTTGCGTCTACCTTCTAACATTAAGGGAAGAACATAACCCTAAAATAATTACATCACTCTCTTTCTATTATGGTAAAATGTGGCCTTTATTTATAGATAATAAGTATATTTTTATTTAACACAAAATTCTCTATATGCATCTTCCTATTTATTGTCAGATCAAATTTTAAATTTGATCAATAGTTCAAAATAAATCACTATCTTTTTAAATAAAGGGGATTATAAATGATTATACCCATTATCATATAAATCAAAAAGAAACAACTCATTTTGAAAGTTTATTGAATAAGTGCCATCTAAATTTAATAATTATAATTAAATGTTGTGTAATTTAAAATATCAATACAAAATTTACAACAATTTTTTTTTATAAAAAAGGTACAGTAATTTATAAGGGTATGTTTGGAATTGAGGATTGTGGAATAGAATCATTATTTTATAAATATAAATGAGCGAGTAATTAGTAAATTGTTAATTATTTAGAAATAAATAAATATTTATTGAATATTTTATGAATAAAGAGAAGCACAACAATCACAAACATACCTTAAATCTCAAATATTATATTTTTGTTATTAGTTTTGTATACAAAGAATGATAATTTGTAAGGTAAAAGGAAAGGAGTAGCTCTAATCGCTAATGACCGATAGTCTTAGGACTCGCAGTGGTTTTTCTACATATGACGTCTTATATATATATCCCCTAGATATATGACTGAATTAGTAATAGCTGTCAGCTGACATGGGCTGTGTGATTCAGACCCTGGTAATGGTAATATATATGAATTTTGTATTTCTACTCTGTAATAACTTGATTCTCTAACGTGTTTTTTCCCCTAAATAATAAAGAAATTACATCTTAAATAATGTAGATATAAGTTTTTGTAATTATTTTATACCCAAGACAAGACAGGACGTGAAAATGAAGAATAGGAGCAATGACTATTAACACAAAATTATCATGGCAGTTAATAAAAGAAATATCGTAGGTAATTTAAAATTATATTTAAATATAATTTTAAATTAAAGATTAATAAAAAGTTAATACGTGATTGAAGGTGTGTTAGACGAACAAAAAAAGAAGTGAAACGAAAAAGAAAAAAGGGCCCAAAATGTGTAAATAGTATTTTTACAGGCTTGAGTACCACGACATCAAACCTATAGCTCTAATGTCACGGCACCTAATTTCAACAATTTTTTATTTTAAATTATTTTAATTAATTTGAGTTGATTTTGTATTTTTTAAATATATGCACTCTTATTATAATTAAAAATAAATTTTTTATGGACGTTTTAAAATTTATATAAACACTTGTAACCCTTAGCATAATCAAGTATCAAAAATGTAAATATAAATGTTGAAAAATTGATGATTCAACAATCTTGGTTGGACAAGAATTGAGATGAATACCAAAGTGGAGAGTTACAAGAATTTTAGAACGTGTGGGACACGTATGAAAAAGTCTAGGACGTGTGGGACACGAAAGGGAAGTGAAACGGGACTCAAAGACGCAAAGGAAAAGAAGGAATCGCAGGGAGCTAACCAGCGCTGCGGCGCCAAGGGATGAGCGCCGCGGTGCTCAACATAGAAGACCAGCTCCGCAGCGCTGGGTCATCAGCGCCGCAGCGCTGGATGCGAGAAGGGCCAGCGCCGAGGCGCCCAGGGAAGAGCGCCGCAGCGCCAAAACACTTGGAAAAGTCCGTTTTGGCTCGAAATTTCAAGTTTTGGGAAGTTTTGGACTTCCAAAATAAGTGGACTCTTACTCCAATAAAGAATAGGGTTTGTAGGCACGAAATACACCCTATATAAACACTTGTAAACCATTGTTTAAGATCAAGCATCTAAGGTTTCAAGATGTAATCATAAGAGAGAATAGAGGAGCTAGGTAGGCACTAAGTGCATGGTGCACTAGGGTGTAACCTTTGGGGGTGTTTTTTTCTTTAGGTTCTTTGAGTGAATAAAAGAGAAACACTATAGATCTTTTTGACTTAGATGCTCAAGCTATTCTTGTGTTTCTTGTAAAAATCTTTTATGAGGAGATATGAAGAGGTCTTAGGGAGTCATAATGATCAATGGTAGATGTTTAGAGGTCTCTATGGGAGATACTAAGGGGTCTTGTGAGATCATTGATGATGTAAGAAGATACTTTGTGATCTATTTTAACGGGAAGAAGCTGGATCATGGATCCTCCGTGGATGTAGGCAATTTGGGCCGAATCACGTATATCTTGTGTCTTGTGATTGGTTTGTTTTCTTTATCTTTATTGGTGTGTTAATCTTATGTGTTCTTGTTTATGGTGTGAGTTATGGGTTTCCGCTGAGCAAAAAGTATCAAGGTTGTGACTTAGTTGATGCCATAAGGGTGTCAAATTGAAGTGCATAGCTTGATATCCTCAACAATAAAAAAAAATAGAGAATTAAGAAGACACTAAAGTACGAGTGCACAAAAGAGTGGTATCATGGGATTCCTTGAATACTAAACGCGCAAGAGAGTGATGATAGATCGTTTAAAAAAAAGCTCTAATTATTCGTTGTATTACTTAATTAATTTCTTATTATAAAATTTGAGTGATCAAAAAATTATTTATGAACTATTAATAAAAGAAGTTGATATATGATTCGTTATAAACATAAATGTTTGTCGCTAAATTACGTATATTTTGTGTATTATGATAATTATTTTTTATTTTTATTATGTGTGATATTTTATATTCTTAATTATTTGTCAATAAATTTTTTAAAAAAAATATTTAAATTTTTTTAAAGTAAACACTAAAAATTTCAACAAATTCAATTAATCCATTGGATCTCCATTTGATTTTTCATTACTTTGGATACCATTTTTGTTTCCTTTAAGACACTTGCACGGTTTCGCGATTAAAGCTAAGAGATCTAAACGAGAATAGAAAGACGCAAAAAATTTAAACACCTGGCGAGGCTTTTGCCACATATGCAAATCCCGGCAATTAGTGCTTAAAAACACATTAATTTATGAAGATTAAGAAACACCACCTTGTCCGATTAGTTTAATCATGGGTCTTCGTTCGTCTAATTTAATGATTACCAAACTCGGAACTTGTTCCTTAATTAAATACAAATAAAGATGTGCCCCGATCTCGTGAAAGTTTAAAGAACTGATTTAGAAAGACCAAGTAGCTTACAATATTCTTCCATCGAACCCCAACCATTAATTTCCCAATCAAAATAATTAATAAAATAACAAGCAATACACAGAGCATACGTGACAGTTTTGTTTCCCAATTGACGATACAAAACAACCATTGTGTCAGGAGAGAGACCAAAAATGTACATGCAACTTGACCCACATACATCATCTTGGTTAGATGCTTGAATGATCGATATAACGAGTGAGTGAGGTACTTTGAATTTTATTCGAGTCAAATTTATGTTTATTATTTTATTCAAGCAATGGATGTTGAACCACGTATAAGAATTCTTTGACAAATGCCAATAGAATCTTAGAAGGCAGGAGGTTCCGTAATCAAATTGTGGATGTAAATACATAGATCGTAAATTAGAAAATGTTAGGGTGCATTTATAAGGTTGAGTTGATGTTCTTTTCATTTACCATTCAACTCAATATTCCGATCCCATCACTTGGATTAAGTTCCAATCCCTTTGAAATAGGTTCATATAATCCATAGAGATTTGATTCTTAGGAGAGTTAGGATTTGCTTACTTTAATTTAATTATGGGATATGATCACGAAATGATTATGCTACAATTGGAGTTGATTATAGTTTGATTGCTAGACCAAATTCATTGAAAGGTTTGTCATGCATGCGGATGATATACAGTAACAGCATGTGAAAGATACTAAATGTACAGTGGACGGATTTGGTTGTCTAGTCCGACAATAATTTATGCTACATTGATGCAAAATGGATCGTTCATTACACTTAATTCACGGCGTTCGCTGGATGCGATCCCTAACATTTATAGCAACACGTTCTACTTTATTAGCCTCCTAATAGAAACAAGTTTGACCCAACTTAAGCTTCTAGTGGTTGGTTATCCCACGTTAGTTGATACTTGAGTTTAAGTAAAATGGTCCGTTCATCCTTTAGGCTTTCTTTTTGGTTGGATATTTGAATTTGAATTTTTTTTTATAAACTCAATACCTCCCAATAAGTGGTATTAGGATCAAACCCTAATAGTCAGAATGTAGATGGATTCATTGTTGAACGAAATGAATGGTGTTGAGCCACCACCGACAGATTTTGTTCGAGGGGAGATTGTTAAGTAGGATGATCCCTCCACCCTCTTGATTAGTCTTTTGGATTGGACTTCTAGATTTTAGATTTTTTTATAAACCCAAAACTCCCCTAACAAATAATATCAGAGCTAGACTTTGATAGTTAAAATGTTGATGGACTCACCATTAAACAAAAAAGACCGATGTTGAGCTATAGCTAGCGAAAGATTCGTTCAAAAGTAATTGTTGAATGAGTTGATTCTCCTACATTAGTTAAAAAATGAGATATAGCCAGTGAAAGATTCGTTTAAAGGAGATTGTTAAGTGGGTTATTTCTTTTTTAATAATTAAAAAATAATTGATATTTAAATTTATAAGTAGAATGATTCTTCCACCTCCTATGCTAATTTTTTTAAGTTGGACACTTAAATCATAAACTTTCATTTATAAACTTAAAACCCTCTACACCAATCTTAAAGTATTAGGCTATTGGCTAAAAGATCATATTAGTTATATAAAAAAGTAGATATTTAGCAAACACTAATCATTCAGCAAAAAATCTTTAAAAAAAATCTAAGTAATGATAGATTTTGAATATAAAAACTTAAATTTAAAAGTATAATGATAAGTATTTGTCAAATATTTTAATTTTTAAAATTATGAAATTAAAAAGATGCACACCAATGTGTCACATTCCACATCGAATAGAAATTGAGTGGATTTTGAATATATAAAGGTGGGTATGCAACATTACCCAATAGGCTAATTTTCTAGGTCAATGACAAGCGTCTGATCAGTGACAAGTGACATCAAAGCAAACATAAATTCTCATTCGTATGTGGGCCCTCAAAATTATCTTAATAGAGATTATCACATGAGATGTGAGTCTCTCATACAATCAAGGGAATAGGCAATACCAACTAAGTAGGCCCTAAAAATCACGTATCTTGAGCTATAATAGAGATTATCACATGGATAATGGGTCCTCTAACTTTTAAGGGGATGGACAATACAAGCCAGGTTGGTCCTTGAGTTTAGGCTATACCTTGACGAGAGAGTCACGTGATTGGGTGAGAAAAAATGTCACGTCCCATATCAAATAAAAATTAGGTAGATCTTGGGTATATAAGAGTAAGTATGCGACATTACTTAATAGACTAGTATTTTTAGTTAATAATAAGCGCCCGACCCATTACAAATGACACAAATTAATAATATATTTATGTGTAATGTTATACTTCTCAGATCATATACAAAATTTTAGATTACAAATAAAAGGTCAAATAACCATTTGTAAAATTTTAAAAATTATAAAAAATAACCACTTAATAGTTACTTAATATTTTATTTGAAATCCAAAATTCGAGATTAAATTTAAAATATGTAAATATATTGTATATTTATACTTCCTCTTTAGAGAAAGAAGGGAAGATTGTGAAATTAACTTGACCTAAAGAGCAGCTAATGCAGAGTTGATGGACCAAGAAAAAGAGAAAGCATAATCTAAAAATTAGAGAAAGAGAAAAGGGTGAATCAGAATAATGAAGTAAAGGCATCTCTTGTCTCATGGTATTGGCTAACGTCACACTTTAACCACAAAGCAAACGATGAAATGAAACGATAAAAGATAAGTGTGATTAAAGGAGAAGAAGATGCCAACAATAGTACAACAGTCAACACAGCACAGCATCAATTGCAACGGCTAAAGCAAATCAATTTTTCTTTTTTCCTTTTAATATAAATAAATAAAATTAGAAACGGAGAAGAGAGAGCTAATAAAGAAAGTGATTGGCTAGGGAAATTGAAGAGTGGAGTTGCAGAGACATGGCTGCAGGCAGGCGCACAAACTCGAAACAGCCTCGAGTAGTGAGAGAGAGAGAGAGAGAGAGAATCTGACACACTCTAAAAAGGACAAGTGCTGTGTTGTGTTGTTGTGGACCAGCATTCTAACACTTTAATTCTCTCAACCCACGAAAGGAAATTAGTTCTTTTGCCTCTTCAAATAAAATCAATCTGTGTGTCTCTCATTCTCACTCACTCTGATTATATTAGGCTAAATTCTGAATTTTAAGTACACCAAAGTCCTTCAAGAGACTTCCTTAATTGGGTTCTATGTCTTATTAAGATATGCTGATATACATATCTTAATTCTGTTTTAATAATCTATGAATTTGAGATTGCAGGTAGATTCAAGGCAAAGATAGTAACGTCGAGTCGAGACACATTTTCTTTGTACTTAATACTGATTGCTTTTTTTTTTTTTAGTAGGATCTCTTATTATTTAGGTTATGGGTTTAGGAATGCAGTGAGATTGCAGTGAGTGAGTGAGTGGGGGAGCGGCAATAATTAAAGAGCTGGACCAGTGTGCAGGCTATGTAAGAGAACTAACATGAGCTTGTCGGCTGTTCTGCAAGAACAACTCTACTTTCCGAGTGTCATTAGCCTCTCTAATACTCATCACTGTTTCTTTATTGGGATTGGAATTTATGGAGTTGGATGGATGCTAGGAAACACAATTCTCTTATCCATCTTTGCCCTCTTCTTGTTTCTCTCTCTTTTTCTCACTCATGATCTTAGATTTCAAATTTGTCATTGTAAGAATCAGCTTTGTTAATTATCTTTGTTCTTATTTAAACCTTCAAGGTCCTGCTATTTTGATGATGCATCCAGTGCCGTCTGTCATCAAATCTACTGTGTACTTCATTAAGGTAAGTTCTTTTAGTTAACGAATTAGCTAAAGTAGAGTCATTAGGGGCCCATACATCTAAGTTCATTTCCTGTTTCAGTTTCTTAAGCTTCTTTTCTTTCGTTTTTTCTTTTGATTTAAGTGCTTTTAAGCCTTCTAATTATCCACTGCTCATTCACTTGCTTACGACTGAGAATAGGGTTGCAATTAACGAAAAATGGGTTGGTGGGTTTAGCACCAAGGCAAGCACGTCAAAATCAAAATAAGGGGGGAAGCAATTATCTTCACTAGATTGATAATTTGGTTGATTAAGTGCCTCCTTTGGATAGTAGTTGAGGTAGATTAGGGTTTGAAAAATAACGAGCACACTGCACATCAATAGTTAAAAGGAAAATCATGTAGCTGCTGTTGGTACTGGTGACAATGGTTGGAACATTTATTATTTAATAAAGAGGAGCTAAAATCAAGACCTTGATCAAGTTATTAAATCAGATTTAATGGAACTGGGAGGCCAAGATAACAAAATAGGGATGACAAGCTCTTTGGGTTATAATACAAACTCTTCGTCAAAAGTCTCGTCAACACCCTTAAATTCAGCTTTGGGAGAAACGAGAAGAGATCAAACTACTGTTCATGGTGACATAATCTTTGATCCACCTCAAACCCTAGATCAGCATCCTCTTTATCATTCTCAACAATTGAGTCCCCACCTAAACATACCCAACAAGCCCGTAGGAAATCCAGATTCAATCCCAGATCCAGTTCCAGCTTCGGTTCTCCTAACAAGCGCAACAGGCGCAAAAGCAGCTAATAGATCAAGGCAAAGATCGCCATCTACAGCTCAAAGACGAGCACAAGCAACGGCAACTGCAACGCCAATATCAACAACGATCACCACTGTGCCTTTGATTAGGTACCGAGAATGCCTAAAGAATCACGCCGCCAGCATGGGAGGCCACGTTGTCGATGGCTGCGGAGAATTCATGCCAAGCGGCGAAGAAGGCACAGTAGAAGCCTTAATATGTGCAGCTTGTGAGTGTCACAGAAATTTTCATCGGAAAGAAATTGCTGGGGAGTCACAGTATGCAGTAAATTCTCATTATACTTATAACACCCCCAACAGAAACAGCAGCCAAAGAAACACAGCACCCCATCATCATCAACAACAGTCCTCGCTTCATCAGCAGCATCATAGAATCTCTTATACTGGTCCTTTGACAGCCCCGATTGCACCGGTGATGATGACCTTTGGCGGTGGGGGCAGTAGCGGAGGCGTGGACGAGTCGTCGAGCGAAGATCTCAACATATTTCAGTCTAGTGCAGGAGGGCAAATGTCTGTGCAGCCGAGGAGAAAGAGGTTTAGGACCAAGTTTAGTCAAGAACAGAAAGATAAAATGCTAGAGTTTGCTGAGAAATTGGGATGGAGGATCCAGAAGCAAGATGAGCAAGAAGTGCAGCAGTTCTGCGCTGAAGTGGGTGTGAAGAGACAAGTCTTCAAGGTTTGGATGCATAATAACAAACAAGCTTTGAAGAAGAAGGAAGAGTAAAAGTAAGAGTGGATTTCTCGTATGTTTCATATTTTTATTGGAAAGGTAGATGGAGCTAGTGGATGATTTTGATAACTAGATGTGAATAACCAAATAGCTAGAGAGGAAAATTAGACATTAGAGCACTGAATATTTCTTGATTTTCCTCAATCTGGGTATTGTTAATGTATTAACATTAAACTTGTTATAATGTAATCGACTTCTTCATATTATTCTGAGTTATTACAATCCTCAGAGACATTATGAATGCTATATCATTGTATTAGTTTCGTATCTAAACATGTCTGGATCTTACCTTTTCCTTTTCCGATCAATGGCTCAAGATCTTTCAGTAGGAAAAATTAGAAAACAAACAAATGAAAGAAAAAGAAAGAGAAAAAATTATAAAAAGGAAAAAAAAAACTTAGTGATGAACGAGGGTATGTTTCATTGTGTTTGTGTCAGTGGCTTTTGTTTGTCTTTTCCTTCAAATTCTATTTTTGTTGATGGATATTTTATGTAGCATATGTTTTGTGCAACACCCCATTTGGCCCCTTAAATCATAGAGGCTTTGGTTCCATGGAGCCCTACCACACAATTCTGATGCACATTTCTGTCAAGAACTAAAGCCATATTAAACGGATCTTGGGATTTTTATGACAATGACAATTCATCCATTTCTCATTTTGCATGGTTTATTTTCTCTCTACTTTTTCTCTCTTAAGTTCTTATGAGTTGTAAATTGATGTTAGTTAGCTTAGCATCCACACACTAGTTGATCTTAATGTATTGCTACACATTCATGCATAACTCCACAATAAAGTTACACTAAATCGCCAATACTACACTTAAAATCTCGAACTTTATATCTTATATCAAGTGATTAATAGTCGGCTTAACGGTTTAAAGATTGTAAGATAATTTATCACATTAAATCCATCATCTCTGCGATAAGAATGTCACAACAAATACCAAATTGAGACCCTAAATTATAATTGCGGCATCACTTATCTTAAGAGATCAAGTTTCACATGGTGAACACTCGAGTAAATTGTGTGAAAAAGTTGACTTTCACAGTTTTTGCAATATTTGCCTGGCCCAGCAACACATGGATTATGGAAGGAGAAATATCCCATAAGAATAGATTCTTTAAAGGGTAAAGAAACTACCCTTGGTAAGATGGGAAAAACGATTATTTCACAAGAGAATATATTCCTTCACATTGTTGTAAAAAATATGGGTAATATGTGAGGTTTTATTAGAGATTTAGTAATTTAATAATTTTATTAGAGAAAGAATTAAGATAAATATTAAAGAGGAGAGTCACAAGACGTTTAAAATGTATGAGATACATATGGAGAAGCTTAGGACATGTGGGATACGAAAGGGAAGGAAAATGAGACTCGAAGACCTGAAGAAAAAAGTACGAAGTTGGTAACAAGGGCCAGGGCCACAGCCCCAGGGTCCTAGTGTCGCAGCGCTGGATGCGGCATGCTTAGGGTTGCGGCGCCAGGACCTCAGCGCCGCAGTGTCAAAGTGGAGAGAGTTCGTATTTGATTTGGATTTGAGTTTTGAAAAGTTTTGGACTTTCAAATCAAGTGGACTTTAATTCCAATAAAGAATAGGGTTAGTAGAAATGAAATAACCTAAATAATTATAAACAATTTAGGTTGAAATTAAGTATTAAGAGAGACACTAAGAGAGGGAAGAACTGTGAAGACGTTAAGTACTTGTGTACGCTAGGGTAGAACCATCGTTTGGGTATTCATTACTCGTGATAGAGTAAGGGTACAAAAAACTTTAGGTCCTTTTTAAGAGTTCTTCATTGGGTTTTCTTTGTAAAATCTCTAGGGAGTTAATAAAAGAAGCTAAAATCTTTGGATCCACCGTGGATGTAGGCAATTGGCTGAACCACGTAAGTAATTGTGTTGTGCTCTTTATTTTTTTTTTTGAATTCTTGCTATTTTTGCTCGATATACAGGTTATTTCGCTGTGTAAAGAGGTTAGAGTTTAAGATTGAACTTGGTTAGGTTTTTTTTTCTTTAACCTAATTTCACGGGGAGAGTGGTGATTTCTCAAACAAACTAGTATTAGAGTCAAGTTCGATAATACACACTTGGGGTATTTAAACCATGGCTCCAATCAAGCAAGAAATAGAGAAGTTCAATGAGATAAATGACTTCAATCTTTGGAGGAAGAATGTTAAGGCTCTACTAGTGAAGGAAAGGATAAACTCAGCCTTAGAGGAGGCTAATTCTTCAACTAGCGAACAGACGACAACCTTAAAGTCTGAGTAAAAAGATTGGGACACGATTCAAAAAAAGGTTCACAGCACCATAATTCTAGCATTGAGCGACGAAGTATTAAGAGAAGTTGGTGATGAAAAAACTATTTTGGGGCTATGAAAGAGATTCGAGGCATTATACATGAAGACGTTTCTTACAAATAGATTTTTTGTGAAGAAGAAACTGCATCAGTTAACAATGCACGAGGGATCTTCATTGAGAGCCACATTGACGATTTCAACAAGACCATCATAAGTTTTGAGCAATTAGGCGTCAAGACTAAGGATGAAGACAAGACCATAATCTTGTTAAGTTCGTTGCTAAAAAGCTATGAGAGTTTTATAGATACACTGTTATATGGTAAGGATTCTTTAACGATGAATGACGTTAAGGCATTATTAAACTCAAAAGAATTGAAAAAAAAATTAGAGTCCATGAGTGGAGCAGTATTACTTGCATAAAGAATGAAGAGTAACCAATATTGAAGGAGATCCAAGAAGTGTTTCCTTTATAATAAGGAAGGGCACTTTGTGAAAGATTGTCAAAAAATAAAAGGCCAAGGAGGGTGTGCTGCAATCGGTACTTTTAGGGAAGATACTGAAGTTGTGGACATGTTAGTAGCCTTAAGGGTAAAGTACGCTAGCAAATGGATACTATATTCGGGGTATAACGTCCATATGTGTCTTGACAGATCGATGTTTATCAACTATAAAGTCAAAAGAGGTAAAGCTCTAATGGGGAATGACATAACGTGTGAGATCATTGGAGTTGGTGACAAAAGGCTGAGGATACAAGGTGGAGAAACTAGGAATTTACATGGTGTATGACATGTTCCTAATTTGAGGAGGAACTTGATATCCTTAGGCAAGCTCGATGAGGAAGGGTATTTAGTTAGAGCGAAAAAAGAAAAGTTAAGGGTAAGGAAATAATCTATAAGGTTTGAGAGTGAGAAGCATAATGAAGGGCTCTTTGTGCTTAAGAGGATGGCCATAAGTGGCCTAACACGGGGTGTTGGGGTAATGCAGACCACTAAACAACATCTAAACTGTGCTCACTAAGGTGATGAGGTTCGGAAAGAAGTGCAACACATCCATACCATATGCAAGGTGCACAAATGTCTTTGGAGACCAAAGTCATTAACTTGGAGAAAGTTAAGTCTTGGTGGAGATTTAACTGGACTCAACTCTAGGTGATAGAGTATTGGTGTGGATCGGATCCAAAAGCCTGCTTATTTGGAAGATTTTGAATCAATGAAAAGTTTATTGGAGATTTGGTGGTTCAACAATCTTGTTTGGATAAGAATTGAAATGAATATCAAAGAGGAGAGTAATAAGAACTCTAAAACGTGTGAGACATGTATGAGAAAGTCTAAGACTTTTGGGACACAAATGGGGAAGTAAAACAGGACTCAAAGATGCAAAGGAAAAAGCACGGAGCTGGTAACAAGGGCCAACATCGTGGTTCCCAGGGCTGAGCGTCGTGGTGCCTAGATCAGTACTTCAGCGCTGTGGCGCTAGGTTCCCAGCGCTGCAGCACTGGACGTAGCATACTCACAGCTGCAGCGCCAGGACCTCAACACTGCAGTGCCAGAGCAGGGAAAGTTCCTATTTGATCTGAATTTCTGAGTTTTGGGAAGTTTTAGACTTTCAAATCAAGTGGACTCTTATTTCAATAAGGAATAGGGTTAGTAAGCACGAAATAACCCATATATAAACACTTGTAAATCCTTTAAGTTAAAATCAAGCATTAAGAGAGACTCTAAGAGATGGAAGAATTAGGAAGACACTAAGTGTTTGTGTACGGTAGGATGGAACCATCGTTTAGGTGTTCATTGCTTATGGTAGAGTAAGGATACACTAAACGTTAGGTCTTTTTGAGGGTTCTTCATTGAATTTTTCTTATAAAATTTCTAATGAATTAATAAAAGAGGTTAGAATTCTCGAATCTATCATAGACGTAAATAATTAGTCGAATCATGTAAGTGATTGTGTTGTACTTTTTATTTTTTATTTTAAATTCTTGTTATTTTTACTTAATATACAAATTACTTTATTATACAAAAAAATTAAGATTTAAAATTAAACTTAATTAAATTTTTTCATTTTAATTTAATTTAATAAAAAGAATGATGATTTCTCCAACAGACTTCAACACATAATACGAGTTATTCCAAAAGTGTGGGTTTGGGGTTTAATTATAAGCTTCGGTATTAAACTAGTTGAATATAGACAAAGCAAATAAAGGAGTTGCTTTGGATCGGAGTGTATTGCTAGTTCAAGAATTGGGTAAATGATGTGGTCAGAAGAAAAAAAAAAGTGAATGCCTAAATATTAGGTATTCTATAAGATGACAAGATAGGCACGTGACGTTCAAATTTGCCACAACAATCGAGGAATTACATATGTGCATGAGCGTGAAATATGAACATGGAGATATATTAACAGAAGGAAAATTTAGGAAAGCTTGTTCAGCTACAAGTGTTGGAGGAGATGAACTTAAAAGAGGTAATCGACTTGAGTGTGAAATAAGAAAACAAAAGGAAGAGGAAAAAAGAAAAAAGGAAATAGCTGGAATTCATATCCGTGCAACTCCAATTTCCCTGAAGTACTCGATGAAATGGGAAGCATTTATAATGTTTCTGTTCTTGTTCTTGTAAGCCTGTGCATGTACAAATATTATTTAAGATTACTTTTTACCCATAGAATTTTGATCTCCATATTTCTAGCCTAAATAAATTTCCATTTCTAGAATTGAAATCATCTATAACACTTGTCATTTGGGTAGTTCTCAAGCTCAATGCAAAATTTTTTAAGAAGATTTTTCTGGTCAAATTACTATTTCTTCTTCTTAACAGAGGAGCTTGATACATTTAGTATTTTATTAACTTGCTCTCATACCATAAAATTGTTGGCTTTTAATTTATTATCTCACAAGGGTTGTCTTGGATACACGAAAATAGACTTCCTACTATTTAAGAAGTCATTCTATATATAGAGATAAGCGGGTGCGTACATGAATATAATTTAGTGCCCTCTTGTACCCTACCTTTATAACCTTGACCATCTTTTTGACCACTCTAATTTCTAAGGCCTAAAAAATCTTGTTTCTCTTGAATCTTACATATTACATTTCTGTTTATTTACAACAACTCATACCTAGTATTACAAAATAATCAATTTTCTGCTTGCCTTTCAAGGTAAAAGAGTTTATATATAGACCTACATATGTATTATGTATTATATGAATAATGCTATATGAATACATAATTGTATCTTTGTATTTTAAATGATGTGACATTCAATGTGTGAACTATTAATTAATATTATGTAATTACTTTATTAATTAAAAGAAAAAAACCAACTAAATGAATGATAACACATCATTTAAGATACAAACCTTATATTGTGTAACATTACTTGTATTATATACGTTATTTGGTCACCTAGAAATTGTACCTCACTCGATAATTTCAATATAAAACATATGAATGGTGGGCTTCTTGGATCATTTCTAGATCTGTATCAATTGCTCTAAATTAGCCAGGCATCATCATTCATGAACTCATTCAGCCCGTTTCAAGTGTGTGAAGCCCCATTTAGCCTACTTGCAGATACACGGTAGCAATTTAGAATTACAATGCCCAAACAATTAAGAAAATAAATAAATATTCAAAAAGAACAGTCTCATAGGAGGCTAAATATTTTGCACCCGGATTCTCATTTTAGAAGAGAAAAAATGCGCAAAACATGAAGGTCTTTGAATAGGTTCAAATCCTAAACAAGAAACTATATATAGATATGTATATATACTAACAATAGTAACTAACTCACAATGAGGGTCAGCATCCAGCAGGCGTAATTGAACTCACATAGATGAGGGGCCATCCGTTCTCATCTTGCTGCCAAGATCACCGGCAACTTGTGATGCCTTCTCTTTGGCAGCCTCATAGGTAGTCTTGGCCTGGTCTGACATTGTGTTTTTGGCTGAAGTATATGCCTTCCCCGCCTTATTTTTAGCTTCATCATAGGCATTGGCTGCTTTGTCACTTCCATACTCCATTGTCTCTTTAGCCTTATTTTTAGCTTCATCATATGCATTGGCTGCTTTGTCACTTCCATATTCCATTGCTCCTACCATTTTCTCTTTAGCATCTTGAGTATAATCCGTGGCCATTTTTGAAGCGGTTTCCAGTTTTACTTTAGCATCATCGTAAGCATTAGCTGTTTTGTCTCTTCCATACTCCATTGCTCCTCCCCACTTCTCTTTTGCTTCGTTAACCCTATCAGCAGCTGCACCTGTCGCCATGTTCGTGTTGTCTTTAATTTGATCATTTACAGATGACGTTGCTCCTCCCATTGTCTTTTTGGCATCACCAACCTTATTGGAAGCTATTCTAAAAGCTTGATCTCCCTTCTCATTGGCAAAGTTGGCTGCCTCACCAGCCTTATCCGAAGCATACTTTGCTGCTTCTGAGAAAATGAAAATACAATTTTGTAAACAAGCTGCGAAGAATATAGCATGAATAGAGTTCTCAATAACTATAAGAATGAAGTATTACCAGATGCAGCTGAGTTCATTTTATCAGTAGCCTTTGAAGCAACAGACCCAACATTATCCATCAATTTCCGAGACACTTCTTGGGGCTCCTTATCTGATTCCCTGGGAGCACCACTGCAACATATGAACTCAATATGGAACGTTCCCTAAAACTTATAAGTGAAAGCCTGTCTGATGTTGTAGTAATTAACAGTTTTTAATCACAGTAGCAGAGGGAGATGCAATCCCCATCAAAACAGTGTAGGTAGAAGATTGAAGGACAAAAGGTGATCAGAAATAGGATGAATGCCGGGCATCAGCGGCCTACCAATGCTATTAGAGAAAATAATTTCAAACATTATCAGTACAATTGGAAGTTGCAATTTTTTTCTTAATGGAGACCCCTGTGATTCCCTTGGCAAAGTATGTACAGAGCTGGATCACTTACTAAACAAATATGAATGTTTGATCTATGTTATAAATGAAAAATCCAAAATGGAAGATAAGAATATAACAGAACCAATCAATTATTGAAAAAAAAAAAATATGAATGACCCAGATAAAAGAATTAAGAGCCAAATTAGAAGAAAGTAAAATTTCAGCCCCATCGTTAAATACAAAATTAATAGCTTAATATCACAAACAGACTTCAGGAGCATACCCAAAAATTCAGGCACTATGCATAGAAACGATACAAGCCCATCTGGTTAACACTTTCCAGCCCCGTCCAATTTTTTTAATACTTCCAGTGAGACAATACTGTTATAATTGGGTAACCTAAAAACTTATAAGCGAACAACAATACTCTAAATGGTAAAAGAAAACCATTGTTTCAAGTTGATTTATAGATATTAAATGGAGTTAGGCATCGAAGTTGCCTACATAATAGCAACAGTGATTATATCCTCATGCTAAGCTTTTGCTGAAGTAAATTACTGATTAGTGATCGGGTTGTCAATAATTTTAAAGAAAAAGAATTAACCATTCATTTGTAATAACGTAGACATGTAAACTTGGATCATGAGAGAGAGTTCAGATCAGGAGAGGATGAGTAGGACCATCAAATAAAACAATGGACAAGATATGGAGAAGCAATATGAAAATGGCATATGTGATATGTGTGTACAAGTGCATGATGCGGTTTCTACATATAAAAGTATGGCGAATGCGAAGGAGAAGAGAAGAGGGTTTTTGCGACTCCTCACCCAGAGAACTTCGAGGAAATCCACTCAGTCCATGACTTGGCCTTATCCTTGCCATCTTTCATGGCTTCACTTGCCTTCTCCATCGCATCACCTGCTTTCTCTTTCGCATCCCCTGCCGCTTCCTTCAACGTCTCCCCCATTTCGTTCATTGAGTCTGCCACGGCAGCCGCCGCCGTCAACAACACCAACATCAACAACACCAGTCTCTTCCCCATCTCTAATTTTTTTTTTGTTTTTGTTTTTGTTTTTTTAACGAGATTCAAGATTAAACACGTTAAAACTCAAGAAGGAATCAACATGCTACATATTTGTGCACTGTGCTTTATATACTGGAGAAACTGTTGCGGAAAGCCTGAAATAACGTGGCACCACAAAGGATAACGTAGCGATGTAGAGGGGCCATTTGTAATAAGCACAGTGCTAGGTTTTTGCCACCCGTGTAGTATTGCAGGGTCACTGTTGGTCGCATCTTACGCATGTTTTTAAGTTGCTTTTTTTAAAACCATTCTATTTTTATGCTTATTTGCTTATTTCTCTTACGGGTCTCGCTCCTCCAGAGATGGTTCGGGGTCTCCTCGCTGCCAATAGTATCGAGCAAACTACTGGAGTTTCGCCATATCAGCAGATTGGTTGCAATTCTTTTTACCATGCAGCTGACTGCTCAGACATTGCTTGATAATGATATATATGAACTGCCGAAAGATTGCTGTTTGTATTTGCAATTGAATAATAAACAACAAATATTCATAAAAACTTTGGTTTACTATATTTTCATTTTTTCAAATATCAATCTGTCTGCATGTACAATATCATGGCGCATGGGAAGCAAACTGAGTATGGAGAGTAAAAATGCACTTTCCATTTAATATCCATCCGAACGAAGTCCTAAGTAATAAATCGAGGTACAAATGTTTGAGTAGTCACAGTTCATAGTTGTAAGCTTTTGGGTTGTTTAAGAGTTGCCAGATTCCTTTAAACGCTAATTTTTGCATTTGACAAGAGAGTGCAGTAAAAAGCTCGATTTAGAAATTTTTATAAAACTCTATTTACCACAATGATCAGAAAATTATCAACGCTAGAGATTATCCAAAATCTCCCAATGTCAAAGTTCAAATGGGCCATAGTCAGAATACTCCACTTCCCATTCCCATAGCAAGAAGGCAGCATCGGCCGCCCATTCCCATTGATCACAGTCACAGCACCATTACACCCTTAATGACATCCTTGAACCGTCTGCAATTTACGGAAGGGGTTCTTTTATTAAAAAAAATATACTAAATTTACTTCACACCAGGAAGATTAATACAATAAATTAAACCCTGATTTCACTTACAAAAAAAACTAACAAAAATAATAAACGAGAACAACTATCTTCGCTACGTAGGATATGAATGAGAAGCCGCCTTGTTCCAATGAGCAAAAACTTGGGCAAATTCCCCACAAACCAGTGCTCAACTGGAAGTATTATAATAAATTGAATCAACAAGAGAACTAGGTAACTTCACTGCTTATCATTGTGAAGTGTCATCTCATATATGTTATATATAAAATTCCTTTTTTTTCTATTTTTCCAATAAATTCCCTAATTTCTGGCATGGGGAATGCTTTCACTCAGTATAATGAGTTTTAAGACTTGTTTTTGGGCTGCTGATGACTACCTTCGGCTGCCAATTTTATTCGCTGGTGATGCTCTGCAACTTTGTAATCTACAACCTCCCTGAACAGCTGGGAATCCAATACACAATCAGGGCGGGAATATACAGCTGCTTGAACACTAGCCATGAGTTTTGCAATCTCACGGCCAGAGAATCCTTCTGTCTTCTTGGCAGCCTCTCGAATAACATCTTCAGGAAAATCTTTTATAGTTATCTTCTGCCGCTGTTTCTTAAACAGACGACCCCATTTTGATGAACTGTCACCTTCATCAGAAGAGAGGTACTTATGCAGATAGACTTTCAGCAGTCTGAAACGCTCCTCCTCTCTAGGAAGAGGAAATTCAATGACTTCATCAATTCGGTCAGTGATAGCGCTGTCAAGATCTGCTGGCCTATTGGTAGCAAGGACAAGAACTATATCTCTTGACTGATCACCAGTTCGAAATAGCAATGCATTTAAAGCACTCCGCTGTGCTTCACTCATATGTATGCTGTTACGCCTGCATTAGATAAATAGTATAATTATTATCTAGGTTGGCAGAAGAAACTCAACCATAATTTAGGCAAATGTCTACCTTGCAACCTATATCAATATTCAGAAATATTTTGCTTAATTACCATAGATATTTAATCAAAAGCTATAATTTGGCTTCAGTTGAAATATGTGGTATTGGACAAAAATTAAGACGTAGATTTCCAAGTCAAAAGAAACCAGTGGATTATTGGTTTATAGAAAACAACACGGCAATTTGAAGCCATTGTTGCCACAAAAGTACAAGCCACCCAATAGCTTTGCTGAAATGAAGGTACTTCAACATTTTCATGAGAGAATTTAAAAGAACATGTAATCAAGATGGTAACTTACTCGCATAAAAATGCATCAGCTTCGTCAATGAAAAGCAACAAGCCTTTCTTTGACTTCTTAGCCCAATCAAATATCTCATGGATCTTGGTAACAGCCTGTGCCCCAAGAGGTGCAACATCTCCTCCTGTCATCATGGCATAATCCAATCCCTGCAGTATAAGACTTAAGGCTCAAGAGTAATTCTACAAAGCCATATAATTCTATACAACCCCTAAAATTCATTTCTTCACTCAAAGCAAACTGCAAAGGGCTGTTATGCAGAACACAGAAATTCAGAACAAGTTGTTACAAATAAAATCTTGATGAAGAGTTGCCGTATATCACAGAGAATAATTAAGAAGACATGTGCAAGTCCACTGGTGTTGAATATCTTGACATGTTACCATAAAAAGCTCAAATATACTTCAATATTTTTCTATTTATTATTTTGATGCTCAGAATAATATATAAACGAAATGATTTCTCTCGAAAAAAAAAAAAAGCTATGACAGTCAACATCCTTATATCCATAGATAACAGTTTTTCCCGACTGTTAACATTAGCTCACATGTCCTTTTTTGTGAAAATTTTGGTTATTTGCAAAAATTTCTCTTTTTTTTTTTTTTATATGCACAATGTATCCTATAAAAATTTGTGCCATCACCCGAAAAGTAAAAAGGACCAGAAAACATTCAAGTGAAAATGGCACAAAAAATTAGCATCAAGAAGAAGCGCAAAGTTAAAGCATTAGCAACACTATACCGATTTTCTGGCTATCTCCCTTGCAACCATAGTTTTACCAGTACCAGGGGGCCCATAGAACATCATGTTGCGGAAGGGTGCCTGGTGAACCTTGGTGTTTGCAGTAGCTTTAGCAAGATGCTCTATCCTCCTTTGCAGTGAAGGATGGAGAACAATATCTCCATTATGTTTTATATCTCGGATGGACCCCCCTGCCCTAGCGGGTGTCTTATGCCCAGAAGCTTTGTTCCTTGATTGAGACAATAATCCTGACCATGAAAATTTACCAAGGGATGATTCTCGAATTAGTGATGGCTGTCCTAATATCCGGTTAATATAACCCCATGTGACCCTAGCACCTTCTCTGTAAACACAAGGAAAATCAAAGAGAGTTCAGAACGGAGAATTCAACTACAATTGATAATCAGTAAGAAAATTTAAATGGGTTTGGAACTCCATGAGCCCAATCTTAATGGAGTTATGCACCAAAAGAATATCTGTTCTGAGCCAAAGTTAAAGGCCCTGTGAAATTACTAAACATCAGAGCTACTGGAACAATCATTTGCCGCACAATTAATTATTTCACCTTCTCCACAAATTAATCCATGGGCTACCCTCAGTGAGTGTATACAGCTTTATGTAGCAGTGCAGTAATCACTAATTCATAAATGATGGCGGTGCCGGTGTTACTGGTGCAATGATGTCAGCAGAGGGCATGGCTATGTAATGGTACAATGGATGGTCAAAATGCTGTCAGAGTCTCAGTCTAACATGCCTCTGCATGACCATCATGTGCCTGGCATGTCCTATTTATACTCATTTCTTAAAAGTATTGGAATCAAGCATAATAGAACTTTTCTTGTCAATATGTTGTGCTAAATCACATATGCATATTACAAGATCCTAACAAAGACAAATAAATGTTCCACACAAAATATATTGTCTCAAAGCAATGAAAAACTGAGTTAATGACAGAGACGAAAAAAGCACCGTACCTAGTTGTATAAATTCCTGCAGCCAATGCAGTAGCTCCTCCAACAGTCATAACCAACTTATTCCTATCAGTCAATAAAGTCCTAAAACCCTCTGCAAATTTTATGAAAAAAGAAAGTTACGCCAGATGCAACAGTTAATTAATAACTGAAAAACTAAAGATGCAAAATGTATGATGCTAGTGCAAGAGCTTAAGTTTTATGAGCCAAAGTTATATATTATGCTTCAGACTCAACTTGTGTATCATTTCACAGATATCCATATATGTGTGCTAGGCATCAGATTTTATAAAGCAGAGAGTATTACAAAACATTCATCAGCCTCTCAAAGTAATTGAGAAAATCATAACTTATATGTGAGGAAAAATAAAAGTAAGTCGTAAACATCAAGTCAGCCAAACAAAGTTCTCTGATGAGCAACATTTACAGATACCACTTAACGTTCACCACCAGGTAAACAAACCAACTGAGGTATGGTCGTCATGGATAGCATGTTATTCAGTCATATACCTTCAATGTGACTAAAAGCTGCATTAATTGCAGCAAGCCATTTGTCTGTTTCACCATTAATTCGTTCTATAAGCATTCTCCTGTTATGATCCTCAGTCAATTTTGCTTCATGGGCTCGGCCTTCAGCCTCAGCCATGGCTTTAACCCTGATGGTTTCCCTTTCTATTTCAGCCCTTTCTTTCTCCGTCTGGCGCTGTTGAGCCTGGATTTGCTCTTCTGTAGATTGTCTTGCTTGTTCTTTTCGTATAGAAGAGTCTTCCTGCATTTTAACCAGTTCAACATTGTGCCGCCTCTGAGCTTCATGATCTGTCTGCAAAATTGGCAATAATATACCACGTAAACTTTGGTGAGTAAAAAAAGATTTAAAATAACATAAAATAATAACGCTGAGTCAACTTGCTCTTGCCTTCATTTTATTTTTGCATTCTAGTTTTAATCATTCCAAGGTTCCAATGAACCCAAAACTGAAGTAGCTTCAATTAGGCTATGATGTAGCTATTTGATGAATTATTCCAAAAGGAAAGAAGATTTTTCCAATCAACCAACTAATCCCGAAGACTTTTGCAATAAGCTTATAAATAAGGCTAGTGCATGCACCTGCAATCTTTTTCTGGCCAACTCATCTTCATATCGCAGCATTTGTGCCTTTGCCTGTGCTTGTTGCTGAACTAGATTTCTTTGTTCTTCAGCCAATTTTTTCTGCCTTTCCTGCCAATGCAAAGGGTCACATTATGAGTTAAAATAGAGAGGGGCCTGACTAACATTGGTACAACAGGATACATCCTATGTTCTGGAGTACATAAGGAAATTCAGCAGATGCTAATGCTAAAAGTCCTATGCATAAAGAAGTAGTATATGCAACATGCAGATCAACCTTCGTATTAGCATAAAATGCCAATTGCAACACTCTGCATATGTAAACTACCAAATATTCCCATCCACCCCCCACCTGGAAAATAACCAAATTCCTATAGCTGTAATTGGGGTATCACAGAAGATTATGGGCAAGGAACCAAATTTTTTTACAAATTGTACAAGCTGAGATTGAAGGTCCATAGTAACCACAACTAAGGATACAAACATAAAGCTAATATGACAAGAACCACGGTCTTCGCATGCAATTCCCTAATACACAAACCAAACTAAAATCTGTCAGCATCTGGATAGAAGTAAGCTTTATCACCCACAATATCCATCTGAGCTTGAATAGCTTCATAATGAACTTTCTCAGCAGATAACTCCTCCAGCCGAGTTTGTTCCTGATTTCTCATAACAGCAAAAACCTGTAGACAGAAAACAAATTGCAATTATTTTTACTTCATGTAACAATTAAACCAAATTAATAAAAATACACTTGATAGTTCAGAAAATAACTTTTACACTTTAAATTTTCATTTTCACAACAACAAACTAAATATGACCTCTTTGGCGTGACGCGAGCTATTAATTTCGCGAAGAGCTTTGGCGGCTCTCTCCAACGCCTCGGGATCGAACCCCGATCCTCTCGGCTCTTCAGCCTCTCCCGATTTCTTCGCATTTACCGATTGATCCACCTGATTATCGCTACTCGACGGAGGCTGAGCTACCGAAGAGAAGAATGGAAATCGGGACGGCGCGTCGGCAAGCGCGCGGTTTGAGGCCGTGGACAGGGACGCCGCCGCGGCAGCCACAGCTATGCATGAAGATAATCTTGAAGCAGCCATTGGTAATAATTTACAAGAGATCAAAGTAATTAATTGTTGTTATTAATTAAAATTAGGGTTTAAATTCGGGTCATGGGTATTGAGGAATTTTAGGGTTTAGAGTATAAACCCTAGTTGTCAGGGTTTAAACGGAAACCACTTGCAATTGCTTGGGGGAAAATCCAATTTCGAGAGAATGGCGTCGTATCGGAGCAGCGTTACGTGGCTTGGTCAAATTGTTTGGTTGCTTAGAATTCGGTATTCTAGTTGTGGGTATTAGATTATTCCTGAACTAGTTACGGATTGTGCCAAACAATGGAAGATTATCTTATTTTTCACAAATTATGGAAGTATTTTTAGATAGTATTTCATTCAAAATTAGGATCCTACTAAACTTTTCAAATAGAATTAAAATATTTTTATTTCAAAAGTCTAGTAATATTATAAAATAGTATAATAAATAATTTTAAAAATTATAAAAATTAATTAACACATCACTTAAAATTTTTATTAATAAATTATTCAAACAAATGCAACTAAAGTTAACTTAAATCCTTAGCATCGTACAATAATTAACTAAAATTATAAAATTAACCAACGTTAACCCCAAATCTTCATTTTCTTTCTCTTCAGATGAATATATATATATATATATATATATATATATATATATATATATAAGCCTTCGACCAAGAAAAATACAAGAATTGATCTTTTTTTTTCTTCCTAATTTAATCCACTCTTCATTTTCTTTTCTTAATTTATCATAATTAGTGTTGAGCCAACTATTTAACTGTTTAATTTGTCTACAAGACACTGCAATTTTTTTAAAAGAAGGCCCATATTAGAAAAATATCCGATCTCATAAAATAAAAAATTTCAGCATAAATTTTAGACCTAACATATCAATTAGTGAAATTATGAATTCATGAATCTCACAAACAGATCTTAAGAGCCACAAGAAGATAGAAACGAATTAAACTTCTAATTATAGTCAAAATTTAATTGATTAATGGTTGCTTTTAATAAATTTTTTTTCACAAATAAATAAACCCCATATAAATCTTTTACTTTAATTGACGACTTATTATAAATTTAAACTCTTTAAAATCGAGAATAATTAAAAATATAGATGCTAATATGTACTTTGAAAAAGATAAAAATTCATACACTAAATAGAAGACTTTTTTATTCATCAACAATTGATTCACTAGCAAATTTTATTTGTCTTTATTATATAGCACTTTATTTTTAAATAAATATTAATTTGAGTATCAAATTTTTTTTTTTTATAATTTGTCTTTACGAACACTCTTTCACACGTAGCATCACTTTCTTTAAATAAATACTAATTTAAGTATTGAAATATTTTTTTTTTACAAAAAAATGACGTCGTAAATTTTTTTTTTTTACAAAATACCATTCATTATTTTAAAGAATACAGAAGAATAAGATAATAATGATGTAGAGATTTCAAATTCAAAAACTTTAATTAAAAAAACTATTATTATGTAACACCAAAATTAAGTTGAGAACTAGAAAAACGATAATAAAAAAAATTTGCTTTTTTTTAAAAATTATAGTTGTACCTTTTTTTTGGTTCCATTACTTCTATTTATTATCAAAGTTTATGGTGTGTAAATAATGAAAAAAAAAAAAAAAGACACAAGAAGTATAATTGAATAGAATAGAGTTTACGATATCTCAGAACATAAAAAAGTAGATTAAGAAGTTGTAATTGAGAGAAAATAATATATAGTTGTAGTTAACGATGTTAGTTGTACAATTTGAAATTTAGCCACCAAAAATAAATAATTAGATAGGAATCGAATTGAGGAATCGGAATGAGGCTACGTTGTTTATTTATATTTTAGGAATCGAAATCTACATTATTATTAATGTTATTGATGTGTGTGTTTACTTACACTTAAAATTAGAATGAATTCTCGCAAAATTTTAAATATGCCATTTTAAAAATCAATTTGTATATTAAATCTTTAAAAATTAATAAAAAATTAAAGTTTAACAAATAAATATTTAGTATTAAAATTATATGAATTAATTTTTTTTAAAAAAATTGAATAAATGACAAACAAGCCAATTTACCTCATTCCATCGATCACAAGGAAAGGGGAATTGACTTCTAATTTTTTTAAAGTTTGTATGGTTGGATTTTTTTATTTGTCAAAAAAATTTTTTTAATGTCAATTTTTTTTGGATAACATTTGGTTATAATTAAGAAAAAATTGAATATTAAAAAATTTATTTTGTCTATTCTTTCAAAAGCTCAAAATTTGAGAGTAAGGTTTTTTGAGTTTTTTTTTTAATATTTGTGTAATGTCATATATACCATAATAATATTTTCTTATTTTTATATTGTACTCGCAATAAAAATAAATCATATTTAAATAACATATTTTAATATATATTTTAAATTATTATACTTCTAATTCTCTACAACTATTATATTTTTATTATAATCTACTAAAATTTATTATTGATTATTTTATTTTTAAAATAAAAAGAAGTATTATTTTATTTTTAATTTTTGTACAAAATACAAAAATTCATATTGATTCATTGATTACTATATATTGATTTTACTTAATTATTATTTTTTAATAAATTGAACTTAAAAAAATACATGACAAATTTAACATTGTAAAAAATATCAAATTATTTAAATTTGAATATAAGTTTTATTAAGTATTTTTTTTGGTAATTTAATAATAGATAAACATTTTTAATAATGTATAACTAAATGATCTAATACTTCAAAAGAATTTTTTTAATTGACAATCAAACGACCAATGACTTTTTAAAAAAAAATTATACTTCTAAACGTTCTACTTTAAAAAACTCTACCTTTAAAAGTTTTATTTAAAAAGTTCAACCAAACAAATTTATTAAGTTCAAATTGTTGTACTCGGATTTTTTTTGGGTCTGAGTTGAAGTCATGGTTGGGTTTCGGCAATCAAATTCTTTTTTTAATTTTTTTTAAAAGTAAAATTTAGTCTTTTGGAATGTTTATTTCATTAAGCAACTGTTATATTGTATTACATAATTAATATTCAAAATTTAATATATTTAAAATTTTAATAAATTTTTTTTCTCTTATAATTTGTATTCACCAGTTTACTTGATTTCATGAATCTATCTGGAGGAATCAATATTGTGTTATCCCTTTTCATATATATTCTGCAAATTATTGGATAAATTTTGGTTACTTTTGATTTGCAGAAGGATTGAATCAAATTAAAGGATTACGAGTGGAATTGGATGCAGTGGAGTGGAGACCTGTTGTTCTTACAAAAGTTCAAAACCGCGACAAGTTGCTAATTACCCGCGTTTTTGGGCTGGATTTTTTTTTAATTAAAAAAATAATAATAAATTTGGTCTATATTAAAAGATAATAAAAAAATAAAATTTGGATTTAGAAAAAAATATTTCAAAAATTTCCGAATTCAAGTTTTTTTTTTTTTAATTTTTAATTTATCATCCCTAATCATCAATTTTGTAATTATATAGTAATGTCACAGTCACACTACATCACCACCATAAACGTCCCACCAAGTCATTTCCGTTGTCACCAAATTCAAGCATTTACTAATACCACAGTATTACCGTTGACATTGTAACGATAATATCTTGCATATGTTTCTTCATAAATCAAAGAATTAGATTTGAGATTGAAATTTTGTCTCTACTTGCGTTCATCTTACTTCTTCTCCAGTTCTCATTCTCATGCAATCATATAATAATAATAATAATTATTATTATTATTATTATTATTATTACTTTGTTTAGACAGAGAAAATTTTTGTTAATTTTTATGTTTTTAAAATTTATTTTTAATATTAATATTAAACTTTCATTTATCAAATTTAAAATTAAATATTTTAATCAATATAATATTAAAATAAGAGCGTGTGTACTTACAAAGTCCAACATATTAAGTTTCTAATTTATAATTTGTTGTCTTTTTCTATTTTGGTTTTTTAAAATCTATTTGATCATGAATTTTAAATTTTATTTTACGTTTTATCTAAATGCTTATAAAGTTTGTCTTAAATATTTATGTTGGGCTTTCACCTATTAATTTAAAATTTAAAATTAAGTATTTTTTTACTAATAAATGTTTATTTATTTTTAATACTAATATTATATTCTTATTTATTATTTTAAATTTTTGTGTTATGCAATTTCACTAATAGATGTATTGCCTCTTTTTTGTATTTATGATTTTTTGACTTATTTGTTTTAGTTTCTTGGATCCACATTTTAAGTGAGGTGTCTATTAAAACTTTTTTTTTTTTTAAATACAAATACAGAGTCTTCATTTATTAATTTAAATTTTTGTGTTGAATGGTTTTACTAATAATTGTATTGTAAACCACTTGATAATAGACCTTAAAATCAAATCCATATTTCATGTAAAAGCTATTAAGATTTAATTTTAATATTAATATTACACTTTTTACTTATTAACCGTAAGTTTTTGAGTTGAAAATTTTCACTAATAGGTCTCTTGAGTTTCTTTATTTCAATTTTTTCAAATTCATTTAATTTTATTGTTGAAATTTAGTAATTCAAAATCGTATTTGAATATGATTTTGAATCAGAGACTAATGAGGAGTCAATAAGAAGTTAAGAATGCGTTGGACGGACGAGAATTTAAGAGAAATAAAAAGCTTGAAGCAAGAAGGGGCTCAAAGTAGTGTAAGCCACCAAGTCGTGGTAAGGCTTGTGCCCCGAGTTGATTTCGTGGTGAGGCCTCAACCCCAATTCTGGATTCTACTTGTTTATGTTGTTTTCTTCTTTTTTTAGTTGTATTTATTCATATATGCGTGGATTTCTATTCTAAGTAGATATAGGGTTTCTAGGGACATTTTAGAATTTATATAAATTATTGTAAAACCAATAGGGTGGCAAGCATCAAAAAAATATCAAGAGAGAGAATAGATAGTTTAGGGAGCATTTGAGTGTCGAGTGCGCAAGAGAGTGTTGTATAAACCATTAGAGAGCTTGTTTGATGTTGTATTCATTAGTAATCTCTTAGAAGAGATCATTATGATCATTAAATGGTTCACTAATAATCATTGGTAATAATAAAAGAAGTTAGAATGCCGTGATCTATTATAGATGTAAGCAATTTATCAAACCACATAAATTATTATATGCAATTTATGTGATTGATTATTATCTTTATTTGTGAGTGTAATCATTTACAGTTTTTGAATACTTATAGGTGAAGTCTTTCCCACGAAAAAATCTAACACTTGCGCTTTTAAACCAAACTCACATTTTACTTAAAAAGCTCATTAAAACTTAATTTTAATACTAACAACAAATTTTCACTTATTAGCTTAAGTTTTGAAATGATTTCACCAAAATATGTATTGCTCATTTTCTGTTAGAATTTATTATGTGTATTTTTTAATCAATTATGAAAAAGTTTATATAGACATAATATTAATTTAACGAGCAAGGAGCAGTTAAGACTCTCTTAGTTGGATGATTCTCATACTCCAACATTAATAATGGTTAATGCTATGTGGAAAATTATAATTTAGCAGGATCTTATATTATAAGCTTTAGATACTTTTACCTGTCTTTCGTGAAGGTTTTATGGGAATTTACAGAATTTATCAGGTAAAGTATAGATATTCATTGGTCATCATATGTATAGACACACATATATTGGCTTTTGATCTTACATATAGAAAAAAGAAATGATATTCATATAATCTCAAACATTAAATTTCATTGCAAGCAACTTTGATACAACACACTGCATGAAGCTAATTGTACAGTAAAGAGAACAGCAGAGAGATACTAAGAAAGCACTTGCAACAATAACTTCATAGTGGACAGCAGTCATTCTCAACACTTAACTTGCTATGTCACAAATCTGCTGAGGAGGTACATAGTTCAATCACGTAATACATGAAGTGGTGGCGCTTTCATCACCTCATCAAGAGCCTGCAAGGCAGAAAGTTCAAAGTTATGATCAGGTCAGGAGGAAGCGGTTTTAATTTGGTCCACAGAGATAAAAGAACTTCAAAACTTTCCCAAAAGGTTACAAACATTAATTTAAGCTAAATAGTCCCAAGTGCCAAGAAGATTATCAGTTTTTAGTAATAAAGTAGCCAAAAGTTCCAGATAAGTTGGGAAAGTTTTGGTCCTAAATGAAGACAAGGTGATGAATGATATAAATTTAAGTTGGGCTTACAAGAGCATCCTCATGGAAATCAAAAGTGAGGGGCAGTGTTTAGTATCTCACATGGGAATTTAATTATTTGAACTTGTAAACAATGAGATGTCTTTGGCTTTGTTATCTGAAAAAAGTAAGATTAGATCTCATGTGGGCTTTCTATTGGCTTAGGGACAGGATAAGAAGTTGGAAAGAGTGGTCAGCAAATGCCTTTTTCTCTATTTAATATGTAAATAAATAAATGATAAGCAGTTTGGTGAATAGCAAGCTTGGTCTAATGATCAGTTTGAAGGACCACTTTATTAGAAGAAGTGCTTTTGGAGTTCCCCATCTCCACTTTCATGGATTATATATTCCAAGGCCCCGCTGCAATTTGGTTTCTTTACGGAAGAGAAGATTATGGTTCCCTTCCCATTCTGACTCAAGAGTAACTAAGATTTTATTAAGCCCGAGGACAAGACATTTATCACATTTTGATTTAACACAAATTAGCAGGATTCTGCTACTAATCTCACAAGCATGATCGTCACATCATTTGATTAGGATGGCCTTAAGCAAATAAACCATTGTCATTGCTGCTTAATTATTTAAGACAATTGTAGGTTACTGATGCAAATATCATATGGAACTGAGGCTACATGCAGAAAATGAGCTGATGATAATGAAATTACCTTATGCTCTTCAATTGCAGCCGTTTCCAGTAGTTGAACGATAATTGGGATGGGGGTACTTTCCAGCTTCAATGTCATTTATATCCTTAACAAGGATCTCATAATGCTTCTTAACATCCTCGACAGATTTCCCAGCCACAGCCCTGGCAACATTTTGCCAGCGATCAGGCGTGTCCTTATCATATATGGCGAGAGCCACTTCGAATTGTTTGTTCTGTCTGGCAGTCCAAGTGGAGCTCGAGCTGCGAGTAGCAGTGAGAGAGTTTGAAGCCATTGGCGAAAATATTAGTCAAGAGAATAGAATAATTAGAAGGGGGCAATGGAAGGGTGACTTGAATCAAAGAAAAGGAAAAGATTGAGAGAGAGAGATAAAGGAAGTTGCAGTTGAGGAAGATGACTTGAAGTCAAGGGAGAAGTGATCAGCAGATCGGAGCTTCTTATAATCAGGAGAAAAGGTGAGGTGGGGTTGAGCCAGTTGGGGGAATATATCCTCTCAAAGAGCAGAATAAAAAGGTGACTCGTCACCTTAACAACCACGAAATGAAGTTGTAGGGAGGAACAAACAACAAAGAGTTTGAGGGAAATTCGGTTCTGATTAAACATTATTATGCCTTGATTATATATACATAGCAAGTGGCATTTTCTCTGTTTGTAACTAGACATAATCAATTGTAATTAAGATCATTTGTACCATAAGAATAGCTAGAGCAGACTAGTAATTTGATGGTTTAGGATCACGATAACACTAAAGATTTATTTGCAGCACCTAAACCCATAATTCGTCAGCATTTTGTCACATGGAGTTTTTTTATTAATCAAATTTTGAGACATGTACTTTATGAACGAAGCTTTGTTGCCTCTGCTCTTAAATTTGATATTACTTAAGTATTAACTTTGATTTGATATTATTTTAAATTTTTTTTTATGCATTTTAATTCCTCTTGTATGGTATTTAGTACCATAAAACTTTAAGTGAGAATACTTTGTTTTTAAATAAAACAAGAATAAAAAATATTCAAACACATAATAAAAAAACAATTAAACACAAGCTACAAAAAATTTAAGTGGTTTGACAACAAATACTTATAACTACGATAGATTATGGAATCTCAATTTATTTTATTACTCAGTTTACAAAAGCTCTCAAATTATAAATATCTCAAAATCACAAATTTTTTAAACAAGAGATTACCAAGGAATATAATAATAGACAAATTTTCTAAAGAGTCTATTAATATTCTCTTACGCATTCAACATTTAAACACTCTTATGACATTCTTTTATGCACTCAGCACCCTAAAATTGTTTCAGCTCTCTATTATATCTTTTGTTGATGCATGCATATGCACAATTAATTTAATATATTTATAAGGGTTTATATAAATTTTAAAACATTTCTAAATTTTTTATTTATTGTTAAAATAGGAGTCCATGTGTAAGAAAGTCTAAAACCACCTTAAACTCATTAAATCAGCTTAAAACGGAATTTTCTTGAAAGTGGGCACTACAATGCCATTGCTGCAATAGACTGGTGCTGTGAAGCCAAGGCCTGGAAACAAGCCTCCTCTTGTGCTTTCTTACCTCTCTTCACTTTCGGCTTTTCGTTTTATTTCATTTCTCATAGTCCAATGCTTACTTGATCTTGTGTCGATTTTTCATTGGTCTCTAACTCAAAACCAAGCTTAAACTCAATTTTAAATCACCAAATTTCAGCAAAACCCTCATTGATTCAAAATCTTTTTAAAAAGCTTCCAATGACCTATCCTTTTCCCAATCAACACTCAATTACTCTAGCGTTGATTTTGTTAAGTCATTGTGTCGACCTAACTCCACTAAGATTCATGATTTCGGACTTCAAAGATTCTAAATTCATATCATCTTAGGTATCCTTCATAATGTGATTCTAGAGTCACTCTTGACTCTACTGCAATATATCGATGGCTAAATCTTATTCCTGCCAGTAGCACCTTTACCATATATTCTTTTTCGACCCTTGTCACTCTGATGAGATAATCTTCAATGTTGCCTTTTGGTTTGCATTCCCTCAACAACCTATGTTGAGCCCTTCACAGCATTCCATCAAACATGTAGCTTCTATTATGCTTTTCACCTATAGGTCTTTTAATCACATTCAGTATTCTTTTGAAGTTACCAATAATTTTGCAACTTTAAGTTCTCCTCACAGATTATTATAGTGTCTCTATCATTCTTTGTCTTTCTCTTTTGAATAATTGCTCTTCTTATCTATATTATGAGTCTTTCTTCTTGCAGTTTATAGCCATTCCTCAATCAAGATTGCTGCATAATTATGCTTTGATCTTTTCCTTAATTCCTTAGTCTTTATACTTGTGAGTTACTAGATTGAATAACTTATGTTATGATATATCATTAAGGTATTAACCTGACTCTGATACTAGTTTGTTGAGGATCAGTCTTGCCCCTTAAATCTAATATCACTTAAGTATCAACCTTGGCCTTAGCACTAATATCATTTGTTTGAATTTTTTTACACTCTAATACCTCATAGGTTGGTATTTAGCACCCTAAAACTCTAAGCACATGCAAAAAACTTAGCCCACAAGTAAAATAAGAATAGAAAATATTTAAATACATAATAAAAATAAACAATCAAGCACACACAACACAAAAAAAATTACGTGGTTTGATCACAAATGCCTATGTTTATGGTGGATCACGAAATTTTAACTTCTTTTATTACTCAGTTCTCAAAGAATTTTCAGATTACAAAGATCTTAAACAAAAGATTACTAAAGAATACAATAATAAACGAGCTCTCCAAATGGCCTATCAGTACTCTCTTGCATACTCTATACTCAAGCATTCTCATGACACTCTCTCGCACATTCATTACCCTAAACCCGCCTCAGCTCTTTATTCCCTCTCTTATTGATGCATGCAAATGCACAATTAATCTAATAGGTTTCAAGAGTTTATATAAACTCTAAAAAGTTTCTAAAAACCTTAATTCTTGTTGGAATAAAAGTTCACGTATAAGAAAAATTCAAAATGGACCCGAACTCATTAAATTAGCTTAACACGAGATTTTTTTAGAAAGTAGGTGCCGCAGCTCGAAGGCCTGAAAATAAGCCTCATCTTGTGCTTTCTAACATTTTTTTACTTTTAGCTCTTTGTTTTCGTCATTTTCTTATATGTCCAACGCATATTCGATCTTATATTATTTTTTATTAATCTTCGACTTAAAATCAAACTCAATATCAAATTCGATTTTGAATTATCAAATTTCAACAAGGTTCTAATTGATAGTGGAGATTATTGCTTTTATTATCTAACTAACTCATATCAAGTGGAAAATACAAAGTAGTTGTAGAATTTTGTTACCATTGGCTTAGCGTTGGAATCTGAATTTGAGATCCTAAACAGCTAAACAGATATTACCTGGTCATCTTCAACTTTGATCTTAGCTATTAGCTGGCTTGTTGAACATTCAAACTCACTCTGATTGCATGCAGAGGAGAGAAGCCAAATAACTTTCCTCTTTCCGTACGAGGACTCGGCCTTACTTCAGTATCTGCAGAAAAAGAAACTTCTAACAGCTAATAATTTTTGACATTATCTGGGTAGAAGCTGTAGATGTCGACAAGATTATTCGAGACATTTGACCCCCACTAAAAGAAGAGTGAATCAGGACAGTTTTTAATAGGGCTAGTACTAAGCAAGGGCGCTTTCGGATAAGGGCAATTGGCCCCGACTCTACCGCCGAGGGGGACTCCCTACTAAAGTCGTTTTACACTGCTGTGTCAACAATTTTGTTTTACCCTCCAATGATAATTTCATAGTCTGATCTTCCCTATTGCTGACAAAAATTGAAAGGCTTTGTTCAATTTTAGGCCATTTATTGGAAATTTTCGGAAAGGCATTAAGATAATGACAAAGGCTTGATGAAAGTAATTTGTCATGTTACTTGATCGGAGTTATGTTCTGAATTTTGATCGGGAAGGGGTAGGTGATGGATGTTTTCTCCACCTATCCTAGTGCCTCTTTAAGTCAATTGAAATACTGACTAGATTTTTTTTTTTCTTTTAACATCGGTATGTTTCAATTAGATAATTTTTTAGATTCATTTTTTTTTAATTTAATGATTGCAGGCAAACTGAAAGCTAGGGACTGTAATGTATTCAATAATTATGGTCCAATTTTATTATAGATTTGTAAAATATGCGTGGTCAAAATTAATTATTATTATTATTATTTTTTTATTAATTGCCAATCACATCGTATATGCTTATACCTTCTCATACAATTCTAATCTATATTTACAAATTGGATACATATAATTGATAATATCTTTTACGAACAGATTTTTAATAAGATATCTTTTAAAATTCTATCTTGTATGTTATTTAACCTTGTATCCTTGAATTGATAACTATTTTTTGGTTAATCTAATATCTTTTATCCTTCAAGACCAATAACTACCTGCTGTCGATCAACTGGCCTGATTATAGTCCCGTAATCTGAAGATATTCATCCGTATTTTAGAGTGACATTTAAATCTTTAGTACAAGAGGAGTCTTTTCCTGCTCGTAAAAGGACTCGAACTCAAATCTTCAAATTGAAGAGACAAAATAACTTCTATCCAGCTCTCAAGTAACTATAGATTTGATATACGTGCATTTTGCACTGATTGCTTTGTAGTTTCTTAATCTCTCTATACTTTTGAGATAAAAGTGGTAAAGCATTATGCTGATGCAAGGGCCTCGAGGGGACAACCTTGGATCATGGAATCAACAAATTCCATTATGGCCTAAAAGTAATAATGGGCTAAATGACTTGTCTACGCTGATGTAGTTCAACGAGTGTCTCACTTGAATTACTACAGACACCAAAAACATATTTCTCAGGAAATTCATAGCCGCCCCCAGAAGTTTCTGATTTTCAGAACATCTTCAGGATATTAGTGGGCAACCAATGGGACCATTTTGACCTTAGATAATGTATCTAGTCAAGGCATCCATAAGAACAACTTTGTTGCTTATCGTTTGCCCTTCTCTTGTATCATAATTTATGCTCTCACATCATTGAAAACTTTGGGCGACCTTGGTGGGAAGATAATTCAAAACTTCAAGTGATGGATTTAAACACGTCAAAGTTATATATCATGGGGCGTTATCCATTCCATCCTAAATCTGCTTTGCAGCACTGACTCAAATATCAGTATAACAGGATGGTAATGAGTACATTTTCTGTATATTGATTCAACGCAAAGTCACCCTCTCGCTGTATATTCCTTTTGATCTGGGACATTCTTATGGGGTGCTCCTAGCATAAGGGCTAATATTGAGAAGCCTCCACATTGCGATATTTTTCACATGTTCAGATATAAAAAGCTAGCAAATTTTTTTTACTTACTATTAATTTGTTCTCCCAATTTAGGCTGATAGCTCCTGCCCAGTAGAGTTGCAATGAATTTGAGAGGTAAATTCTGCGCAATTCATTTTGGCATTCCACGTTATTTATCAATGAGCATCAAGAGGACCACTACCAAATCTTAGAAGATCTTGCAGATGAATCTTATCATGTTGGCTCTTTCCGCAATTTTTGTTGTGTCTATTTTACTTTCTTGGCACTTATTGTTTCTTCCACTTGCTGACATTCTAACCAAGATTACATTATATGGAATGAAATTTTTTGTTGGAAAAAGATAAATAGTTTCTTGCAATATTTGTGAGGTATATTCTCAACTCAAGATAATATCTTGGCAAATACCCAGAACCTCATTTGCCTAACCAGCAAGTTGGTAGCAGAGACTGAGCTTTCACTAGTGGAATTTCATGTCTATGTTTCAATAATGGAATCTGGAAGTTGCTTTCTGGCTTAAAAGGAATAACTCGTACGGAAAGTTAAATATCTACTCCATCTCGGTGTATTGCTTTTGTTTCTATCTGCTGTCACATATCAACTTCTATCTTACCAAATATTAATGGGCTTGTTTCATTATTATCCCCCTTTGACCAGTTAACATTAGTAGTGCCCAAAACTACTTTAAAAACAATGGACTCATTTCGTCACCAATCTGGATTTATGAGAAAACTGAGTTTCACACGATTGTCTCTGGATTGCTTTTGCTTATTAGCTTGGAATTGGGTTGTGGAGATGGTGGAGTCTAATCATTGAACGAGAAAGACTTTGTTGCTATGTGAAGGGAATCTCTGCAAGAGATAGTAGTGTTTCTCTGGTCCTCAATAGTATCTCATCCTGCTAATGTTTGGAATCCTTATCATCTGTGATAAAGCAATGGCCCTGGATTCCTGATTTTTTTTTTCCTTTTCTCAACTTTCTAACTCCATTGTTAAGTTAATTTCTTGCTAGCTACATACAACTTTTTTGTCAAAGGGTGGTAACAACTAAGAGCAATAGGGCATGACTGTGAATGGAAGATGTGTATATAGAAATTCAAAGAGCAAAAGTTTCGATGAATCGAATTTTGATTATTCCCCTTGCTTTGATCACTCACTTGTCAGTTGCCTGGAAAATTACTGTTAGGAAATCGGCATAGACTCTCTAATTCAATAGCATATCAATTTTAGCTATAGCATTGATACTATTTATTTAAGTGTTTTTACATGTCTTAATATCTTTATTATTAATATTTAACATTCTAAAATAACTTAAAATATTTTGTGAAAGATTTCACTTATAAATAATTAAAAATATAAAAGATTACAAATAATAAAAATAAAAAAATAATGGCTACAAGCACGAGATATATTTAATTTCAACGACAAACGATTACATTTATGATGGATTAAAAATTAATTTTTTTTAATTTTTAATTCATAAATAATTCTAAATCATAAATATATAATAAAATAAATTAATTAAGGAATATAAAGAATAGTCAAAACTCTCTCTCAAAAGATTTAGAACTCTCTTTCAAATACTTATTATCACTCTCTCACACACTTAATACTTAAGTGATTTCATGAGCACTCTCTCGCACAAACAATACTTTTAGTTGGTCTATATATCATTGATTCTAACCGTGTTTGATAGTTAAGTTAAGATTATAGGTAAAATAAATAGAAGTATTTACCGATTAGGCATCAAATAAAATGTTTATGCGCATGATATAGAACACGCATAGTTGTTTTCAGATTCACGGTCTTTGTTATGTGAAAAGTAGCGAGCACTAGCAAATACCCAAAAGAATTTTGAAGAGATAACTGGCTTGTGGTTTGAACTCTGAATCACAAGGATAAGACATGGTATAGAGCATCATTGTGATGGGATTGAGAGACGGATTCTTCCCTGTTTCCATCATCATCAATATTCATTATCAACCATGACTTCTACATTGGTGTAAACTCTAACCCAGAGTTAACTTATTCAGGTTTAGGTTTCTTCTCTGTTATAAATTGGACCAATGTCGTATATATTGAATTTGAATTTGCTAGTTGAAGCTAGCAGCTTCTTGAAACATATTAAATATTTATTTTATCTCACCAAACCTCGTGTTTAATTACAAGCCATTAAAAATTTATAAAATTAATTTTATTTATATTTTAAATAAACCTTGTTTATATTGAAATTTTCTCGTCTCTCTCTTATCCTTAAAATTAAAGTTCCTATAATGATGAAAAAAAGAGAGTAATTTCTTGTAAAATTACTATATTAATATTGCATTGCATATTTGCAGGGTCGACGAGATAATTTCTTGTAAAATTCGAACCGGGAAACTTCAATATTGCATTACATATTTACCTGGCATAATTTTAGAATCTGAATTCAATATGTACTGAATTTTCTTTCATAATAATTATGGGAAATTTATCCTTCTTGAGAAGAGAGGGAATATGAATACTCAACTCTTCAATTTGTAGTGTATTGGGCTTTCTGGGCTTATTTGTAATGGACTTCAACTTTAAGCTCAAGGTAATGGCTTGTTAGCTTCAACTTTGATTGGTATTGGATACGGATAATCTATAATATAAATATATAAATTTTACCTACAAAAATTAATTTGTTTAATGTTTAATAAACTATTTTAATTTAATTTATAAAGTCTTACACTGATATTTATAAATACAATATTCTCCGAATATTTGAAAGCAAATTTAACCCCCTTTTGAGACCAAATATCCATGTTGTGCTTGTCCTATAATAAATCTAATTTGAGTAATAGTCATATATTTCTGCATAAATACTGTAAGATTTATATCAACTTTTAAATGTCTAACTTGTAACATAGTTTTTTTTTGGGTGAACCTCATAAATTAATAACTCAAACTTTATAATATAAATCATGAAACTTACAATTGGTTGATGAAGTTTATTTTTCCAAGTATAAATCTTGTAATTAATTAAACCCTCTCTCTCTCTCTTTTAATCGTGTATTATGTTGGTAAAACACCCCAAAATTTGATCAAGAAACTAATATAAAGTTGATATATGGAAATAGAGCAGACACACATGATGATTCGAGTATATGATTTTGCTCAGTTACTGTGTTGATTAGTCAATTAACCTGAAAAATTGTGAGTTATTACGCAGGATTCTGACATTAATATTTAAAGAATTTTAATACGGATGGATACCAAAAAACAATTCAACGACTAGCTCGATTTCTTGCCAAAAATATTGTTTTAAAAAATTATCACTTTAATTTCTACATTTTTATTGAATTATTCATTAAGTCTTTAATGTTAAGAAAAATTATTAATTATATTTTTTAAAAACGAAAATAGTTATGTTTTAAAAATAAAAATGATAATAAAAAGTAGTTAAAACATTTTTAAAGAATATAATTGATAAATTTTAAAATATTAAGGACTATGTAAATAATTTAACAAAAAGTAAGGACTGAACTGTTAATTTTCCTATTGTTTTAGATAAGAATTTCACCTGTGTTAAGGAAAAGAATCTACAAGTTTCTTTTGTTAAATTGATTTCAAGCTTTCATTCAAATCCAACGTAATTTATGGAGTTATAGAATTAATGACTATTCACTATAGTATTTAAAGCAATAATAATGTTATGTATATACAGATGGAGTATAAAATTTATATTTTAAATAATGCGGCATCTTATGTATTAATTATTAATAGGTATTATATAATTATCATATTAATATAAAATAAAAAAATTACTTAACAAGTAATAATTATTAATTGATGATGCATTATTTAAAATATAAAATTTAATTTCTCAACTATATACATGTAGAATTACTCTTAAGTTAATGGTAGTAGACACAATTACAATTGTGTGACTCACTTTTTAATATGAATAATATTTTATATATTTGAGTTCTCTTAAGCTTTTTTTTAATATATATATATATATGACTAACATATACTTTCAAGCTATATATAATGATAAGAGATTTTTTTTTAAAATGACTATATTTTTAAGCTTTTTCTTTTTTTAATTATAAATGAATGAACTAATTTTTTGTAGTTAAAAAAAGATAATTAGATAATTATACTTTTAACTTATTTTTTTTTCACCAAATTTTTTGAATTTTCTAAAAAAACACTCTAAATTACAATGTAAAAATAATTAGATTATAAGTAAAATAAGTAAAAAATAGGTAAATTGTGTTGTAGTGAAATTGTAGAAAAAAATAAAATGAATAAGATTAAAAATAAAAAAATCTAAGAAATTTAAAAATTAGCGGATTGAAGAAAATTTTGTGCAAAATGGCTATGTTACATTTTTTTTTAAAAAAAAAATCTTAGATTTACCAATACTCAAATTTTTTAGATTTTTTAAAGTTTTTATTTCCATTCATCTTTTTTTTTTTTACAATATACTCATTTTTCACTTATTTTATTAATAATCTAATAATTTTTAAAATCTAATTTTCAGTGTATTTTAGAGAGAGAGTTTGAAAGATTTTATAGAAAAAAATATAAATCAAGGATATAATTATTTAATTGTCCATTTTTTTTACTATAAACGATTAATTCATTTATCTGTGACTGAAAAAAAATAATTTAAAAATAAGGGCTATCTTAGAAAAATTCCCAAAGAAATACGTTTAGTTACAAACTTGTCAGCTGGGTTGGTTAATTGCCAAAAGCTTTCGTAAAGTCGGCGGGATTCATGTGTCATGACAAGCAAAATCAAAGCAACTCGTAGAAAATTAGAAAGTGACAGAACCGAGCATAATCATGTGAGCAGAGACAATCTCGGCTTTAATTCATGCATGACGATGATGATGGTTTCTGATTAATTTGCTGCTTAATTAAAGCCCAATTGTCGTCTGCCCTCTTGCCTTGTGAATGCTAAGGCCCCAATTTTCGTGATATGCATATACTTTCTTTGTCCGACCAAATCAATTTCGCCGTTCTTTCAAGTTCTACTTCTGGAGAAAAACGGTGCGTTTGAACTTCAACCGGTTAAGAGGTATCACCATAACGATAACATCTAACATGTCAAATAAATGATTGTGACCTATGCATTGTATTTTCTTTTTCTTTCTTCTTAAGAAACCACCTACCATTTTCTTTATCTAATGTGACATCCTTGCCAACGGGGGACATTGGTTCCATCTTATCACTCATTCAATTCATCATTCTACATACTAATAGTAATTTACAAAGTACTATGCCTTATATTATCCCCCCAATAAAAAAATTTATTTCTATATTGTGGCAATACTTCTAACCGGTTATGAGTTTAGTAGGTTTAACTAGTAAACGAAAATTCAAGATATCTAAAGGGTTCTTCAATTCAAAGAAGGGTCCCTATATGAGAAATACCTTGGTCTTCCTTTGATAGTGAAAAAAAATAAGAGGCAATTCTTCAATGATTTAAAGTTAGAGGTTGGGAAGAAAAAACATTTTCAAATAGAGAGAAAGAAATTCTCATTAAAGTTGTAGCACAGGCGGTTCCCTCATATGCAATATTTGTATTTAGAATACCAGGAGGCCTATGTGATGATTTCAAAAAGATTCTATCCAACTTTTGGTGGGGCGAGTCTGACAGTCAAGGAAAAAAATTTCATTGGACAAATTGGAAGAGGCTATGCACCAATAAAAGTAGAGGTAGGCTGGATTTTAGAGACTTTTTATGTTTTAATCAAGCTTTACTAGTAAAACAAGCATGAAGAATCATCCAATTCCCTAAGTTATTGACTGCCGGTGTTAAAAACAAGATATTTTAGGCATAGCGAGTTTATGGATACCACATTTAGTCAAAATCTATCTTATATTTGGAGAAACTTAGTTTAGGGGTAGACAGCTTCTAAATAAAAAGCTTAAATGGATTGTGGGTAATGGTAAGGTGAAAATCTATAAAAGTAATTGGATTCCTAAAGAGTCCACTTTCAAGCCAATATCCCCCGTAGCCTTCCTAATAATTGTAAGGTGGAGTTCCTTATCACAAATGATGGTTGCTGGAATGAGGAGATTTTGGAGCAGCATTTTAAAGATACAGACATTGCTCAAATTAGGAAGATCAAGCTTCCATCTAGTAAGGCTGAGGATAAGGTTTTCTGGCACTTTGACAAGATGGGTGAATACTCTATTAAAAATTATTAATGTTGAAGCGGAAGCACACAAACAAGTAAAATCTCCAAAGCAAATAATAATGCAAAATAAGCTATTAAGAAACAAAGAGATAAAGGGGTAGAAGAAGAACACAAAAAGAATTACGTGGTTCGGCAACTTGCCTACTTCCATGGAGGATCAAGATCACACTCTTCTCTTATTATGAATCACAAGGCACTCATAAAGTATGCCTATTACAAGAAAGACCACAAAGAAAACTCTCTTTTATACTCTAGGAATTTTCTCTCACAAAGAATCAAAAAGATTATCACTAAGATTATAAAGATGTGTTTACAAGCCAATTGATAGCCTTTATATAGGCTTTAGGACGACCTAGGTTTACCCTATATGTGTGGGAGTTATAATAGGGAATCCTGAAGTAAGTGGGAGACGAAATAAGAAAGTTTCCTTATTTCAAGATACTGTTCCCATCTCCAGTGCCACGGTGCTGGCGCGCCCGTCTGAGCGCTACGGTGTTGATCTCTTGGCGCCGCGGCGCTCAGGTTCTGGAATGAGCACTGCAGCCCTCACGCTTGGTCGTCGCGGCGTTGGCGCCTAGTGAGCCCTTCTTCATTTTCTGCCTCCTTTCGCGTCCGTCTTTGGTCCGTGCGCACCTTACCCACTTGGCTTGCTCTCCAAATTATATCTCGATGGTTTTCAATCAATATTCTCACAAAATCCCCTCCTTGATTCAAAATTATCCACAAAGCAACTCGATCTCTCATTTTCGCATCTTCGGTCACTCTCACAAAGTAGTGACTTCGGTTAAGTCCTTACATAGGACGAACTTAACCGAGGGCAGTGGCTTAGTCAATATATCAGCAGGGTTTTCAGATGACACTATCTTTGTTAGACTAACTTTACCACTTTGGACAATCTCACGAATGTAATGGAGCTTCACATCAATGTGTTTCGACCTCTCGTGGAATACTTGATGCTTGCTTAGGTGTATGGCACTCTGGCTATCACAATACACACCGGTGTTCACATCTTCACTAGCCAATACCTCAGCCTCCTTGATAGCTTTTAACCACACGGCCTCCTTGATAGCTTCACCAACAGTTATGTACTCTGTCTCTATGGTAGAGAGTGCAACCACATGTTATAGAACTGATCTCCAACACACACTACACCCAAACACTGTGAATATGTAGCCTGTCAACAATCTTCTCTTGTCAAGATCACCTGCATAATTTGAGTCTACATACCATTTTACTATTTTATTGCAGTCCTCATCCCTCTTATATATTAACCCGTGATTTGACGTCTCCTTGAGATATCTCAGAATCCACTTTACTGTAAGCCAGTGATCTTTTCTTGAATTCGCTATGTATCTACTTACCACACTCATAGCCTGTGTTATATCTGGTTTTGTACAAACCATTGCATACATGATGCTCCATACAGTGCTTATATACGGTACTTTGCTCATCTGCAGTTTCTCCTCATCGGATGTCAGCGACTGTGCTGCTGAAAGTCTGAAATGCATGGCCAAAGGAGTAGAGATAGCCTTCGTGTTGGACATACCAAACTTCTCTAGAATTTTGACTATATATCGCTGTTGGGACAAGAAGATAACATCTCTTCTTTCCCTCACAATATCCATACCTAAAATTCTCTTTGCTGCTCCCAAATTCTTCATTTCAAACTCGTCATTTAACTGCTTCTTGAGCTTCTGTATTTCTTCCATATTCTTGCATGCAATCAACATATCATCGACGTATAGAAGAAAATACATTATCTCATAACTTATGTTCTTAAAGTACACGCATCCGTCATACTTGCTCCTACTAAAACCACAAGCCATCATAAACTCATCAAATCTCCTATACCACTGTTTAGGTGATTGCTTTAACCCGTATAATGACTTCTTTAGCAAACAAGTATGATCTTCTTTTTCGGGCTCCTCGAATCCTTGCGGCTGTGCCATGTATATCGTTTCTTCAAGCTCTCCATGTAAAAAAGCTGTCTTTACATCCATATGATCTAGATGTAAATCAAGGTTTGCACACATGGCTAACAAAATCCTAATAGATGTGTGCTTGATAACTGGAGAGAATATCTCACGAAAATTGACTCACTCTCTCTGAATAAAACCTTATGCTACTAACCTAGCCTTGAATCTTGTAGGCTCAATCCCTGGTATCCCCTCCTTCACCTTATACACCTACTTGCACTCGACTAGCTTCTTTTGAGGTCTCTCTACCAACTTCCAGGTATTGTTCTTCCTAAGAGAACTAATTTATTCTTCTATGACCTGCTACTATTCTTTCTTGTTTTCACTCTTCATAACCTCACCATATGTCCTAGGTTCATCATACTCAAGAGTGTGAGCAGAATTAAAAGCATGAGCAACTAAGTCTGCTTGTGCATACTTGACTGGTGGGTTAATCGTTCTCCTTCGCCTATCTCTGGCTAACTGGTACTCTTCAAGTTCCATCTCAGGAGTCCTAATCTTTCTTTGGGTGGACTTAGAGAAACTCGTCGGTGTTCTTGGTTCATCTTCAAGGATCTTTTCGTTGAAGTGTTGATCTGGGGGCATATCAGATCCATGTTCAGGCTCTACTTCAACTTCTATTGACTTGGGTGCTGAGTCTTCCTTGGGCACAAGTTCTTCTTTTTCATTTTCTTGGGAGGTTTTCAGCATCGTCATCTTATCGAACATTACGTTACGGCTTATGATACTCCTTGGTGGTGTCAAGTCTTTACACCACATCTTGTATCCTTTTACTCCTTCGGGATATCCTATGAATACCCTTTTGATAGCTCTAGGTTCCAACTTCTCATCCTTAACATGTACAAAGGTAGGGCAACTAAATATTCTGAGGTGGTCATACTTCGGAGGATTGCCAGACCATTTTTCTTTTAGCGTCTTGAAGTCAATTGCTGAGGAGAGACTTCTATTAATCAAATAAGCTGTAGTCACCACAAATTCTCCCCAGAATGTCTTGGACATCTTCGCATTGGTAAACATGCATTTAACCCTTTCAAGTAGGGTCTTATTCTTACTGTTCTATGCCTTGCAATCCCATGCTTGGCACAAAACCCATCAAACTCTCTGTTGCAAAATTCGAGGCCGTTGTCAGTTCTTAGCCTTTTTACCCTTTTGCCAGTCTGATTCTCAACAAGAACCTTCCAAGTCTTGAATACTTCAAAGGCTTGATCCTTGCTCTTTAACACATAGACCCACAGCTTCCTCGAATAGTCATCAATCAAGCTGAGAAGATACTTGGCACCACCACGAGTAGCTGTCTGAGCTGGTCCCCAAAGATCCGAGTGTATGTAGTCAAGAGTCCCCTTAGTCTTGTGCTCGCCAGTACTGAACCTCACTTTATGTGTTTTTCCAAGCACACAATGCTTACAAAACTCTAAGGGCTGGAGCTTATCTTCTCCAAACGCCTTTTGACTGAATAACTTCTTTAGGTTTCTCTCGCCTAGGTGTGCCAGTCTAAGATGCCATAACTTAATTTACATACTCTCATCATTTACAGAGAATAGTGCAGAACCACTTATGACTTCACCCTTAAGCACATAAACCCCTTTGCGCTTCTCTCTTCTTATCACCACCATAGAACCTTTCAAAACTCTTAAAATTCCTCCGTCGATCCTGATGGAACACTCATTCTGGTCTAGAGTCCCTAGTGAGATCAAGTTTCTCTTTAAGTCAGGAACATATCTAACATCTGTCAACTCTCTCACTCGCCCATCATATAGCCTAAGTTTAATACTACTAAATTTCATTATCTGACATGCAATGTCATTACCCATTAAGACCTTACCACCACTAATAAGCTGAAAATTTATAAACTAGGACTTGTGTGGGCACATGTGAAAAGTGCAACCAGAATCAAGAACCCATTGTTGAGAGTTCTTACCATCAGTAGCGACGAGCATCTCTACGCTGTCATAGCTATCATCATAAGCAAGCGCAGCATCCGCTTTCTTCTTGTCTTGTGCTCTATTCTCAGGATAGTTCTTTATGAAGTGCTCCTCTTTCTTACAACAATAGCACTTCCTAAGAGTCTTAGACTTCGACCTTGAGCCTTTTTTCTTCCCATCTCTATATGAGGGCCTTCCTCTTACAGATAAGCTTTCTGCATTGCTCTCAGTCTGCTTTCCTAATAACTTTGAGTTTAATGATGATTTCACATCACTCATCGTTAAACTCTCTCTGCCGTAGAGTAGCGTATCAACAAAACTCCCATAGCTCTTAGGGAGTGAACTCAGCAGGATAATTGCTCTATCTTCATCTTTTATCTTGATGTTGATAGACTCAAGATTAAGGATGATCTTATTGAAGGCGTCTATATGATCTTTCATCGGCGTCCCCTCTGATATGGACAGCTAATACAACTTCTTCTTTATATGTAATCTGTTGGCTAACGATTTCCTTATATAAAGAAAGTCAAGCTTCTTCCAAAGACCTATTGCCGTCGACTCACCTGCTACTTCCCTTAGTACTTCATCGCTCAATGACAGAACGATTATGCTATGAGCTCTTTCTTGAATGTCCCTTCTTTCTGCTTCAGCTCTAGATGACTCTGGCATCTTCTCTTCATCATTAGATGGAGCTGCAGTCTCCTCTAATGCCGAGCTAAGCCTTTGGCTCACCAATAACGCCTTAACTTTCATCTTTCATAGATTGAAGTCATTCGTATCGTTGAATTTCTCTACCACGTACTTAGGTGTGGCCATGTCTGCTTAAAACCAAGCTCTAATACCAGTTTATTGATGCGGAAGCACATAAACAAGCAAAATCTCCCAAGCAAATAATAATGCAGAACAAGTTATTAAGAAATAAAGAGAGAAATGGGTAGAAGAAGAACACACAAAGAATTATGTGGTTTGACAACTTGCCTACGTCCACGGTGGATCAAGATCACACTCTTCTCTTATTATGAATTACAATGCACTTACAAAGTATGCCTATTACAAGAAAGATCACAAAGAAAACTCTCTCTTATACTTTAGGGATTTTCTCTCACAAAGAACCACAAAGATTATCACTAAGATCATAAAGATCAATTGATGATCACAAATATGTGTTTACAAGCCAATTGATAGCCTTTATATAGGCTTTGGGACGACCTAGGTTTACCTTATACGTGTGGGAGTTGTAATAGGGAGTCCTGAAGTAAGTGAGAGACGAAATAAGGAAGTTTCCTCATTTCGCGATACTGTTTCCATCTCCAGCGCCGCAGCGCTCAGGTTCTGAAATGAGCGCTGCGGCGCTCACGCCTGGTCACCACAGCACTAGCCCCTAGTGTGCCCTTTTTCATTTTCCGCCTCCTTTCCCGTCCATCTTTGGTCTATGCGCACCCTACGCACTTGACTTGCTCTCCAAATCATATCCTGATAATTTTTCATCAATATTCTCACAATTAACAGTTGACCTGTAATCTGAAATTTCCTAAGCAATAGTTCCAAACAATTTTGGAAGTTCATATGGTCTTGTTCTGTTTTCCAGAAGGTGAGAATCCTCTTGTGGAAGGCCATGGACAATATTCTTCCCGTAAGAGAGACCTTTCTTAATAAGAAAGTTATTGATACTTTAACCTGCTCTAGATGTAACTAAGAGCCCGAACCCATTTTCTATGCTTTGTTTACTTGCAAAAAGGAAAAAAAGGTATGGAGCCTAACCAGTTTTTCTCAGTTTGTGGATGGCTTGCCAGTAAAAGAACTTTGGTATGCTATCAATTACTCTGGGAATATTCTATCAAGTGAGGAAGCAGCAAGATTTGTAATTTAGTTTGGGCAATCAATTACTCTGGAGTGGCAGGAACAATAAGGTGATGAATGGGAAAGATGACCAACTTCAAACCTTAGTGGCCAGAGCTGAAGCATGTATGACGCATTCAACTCATTCAACCAGATATCTAAAGACTCCAGCAACACTGTTGGAATGAAGGAGGTTATCACAGATGACAGTGCTAAGCCATTACCAGGGGGATGGTTTAGATTAAATGTTGATGCATCATTTGACCAAGAAAGAAATAAGGTTGGGCTGGGAATGGTGGTTAGAGATGATACAGAGAATCCTGTCTTGATGGCGGCTGGTCCTAGTAGCCCTGGTGAGGATGCAGAAGTTGCAGAAGCCTTGAGGTTTGGCCTTCAGCTGGGGTCAAGAGGAAACTATTAAAAGCTTAGCCTAGAATCGAATGCCATAAATGTTGTAAATTTTGTAAAAGATTAAATATCATCTCTAAAGGAGATCAATTGGATAATACAAGATATTAGACACCTTATGCTTAGATTTGAACAAATTCAGATCTTCCATGTTCCTAGATCTAAAAATATGTTGGCTCACCAGTTAAGCAAGTTAGCTTTAAAGCTTTTTGATGTTAGGATTTGGCATGACCAATTTTCTGTTAGCTACTGTTGATAATACAAAGTCTTCTTTTTTTAAAAAAAAAAAACTAGTTAAAAAAATTGATGCAGCTCCACGGTTAGTCTCCCCTTATCTCTCGTTAGAAAAAAAGTCTTGAAGAAAATCTTGCATAGAATAAGCAGGATGACCACATCATTTGTGCGCCCAGTCAATTGAGTTTTGCCACAAATGATAGATTTGTTGATAAGTTGCAGTATCGTTTGGGCATAAATTAGGTTATCTAAGTTAATTTTATAATTTTTTGCGTTGTTCTATTTTAAATATTTTCTTTGTTATTTTCCTTTGTTCTATTTAAAATTTTTAATTTTAATTCTAAATAAATATTAAGTGATAAAATAATATAACTTTAAAAATTACCATTATATTTTTTTTATTTAATAATTATTTAACATATAATTGAAAATGAAAAAATTTAAAATATTATTTACGAAATATAATATTATTCTCAAACAAAAGTAAAGAATGAGCATTTGAGAAATTTTCAACTAAAACTTTTAGGAGGATCCAAATCAGAAGATAAGTTTCAACTAAAACTCTAAAACATTAACATAGGTCCAACATTAATCGTGTCACCCTCAAGATTGGCATCTATCTTAATTCTCATCCTCCCACATTAAGCTGCCGAAAAGTGACACCAAGGAATTCAATCACTGACCAACTGAAAGGATTGGGAATAGATACTAAAGAGAGAGATTTTTTTTTTAATTCTTGTTTCCAAAAGAAAGAAAGAAAAGCTGATAATGCTATATATGCCTATTGAATATTGATCATGATCGAGACTTGAGAGTCATGATGCAAGTCTCACTTGTCCAAATAGAAATGTCCGACATGCATTCACGGACTGTGAGCCTGTCCTCATTTTGTCAATTGGTTCCACTTCAAAAAGCGCATGCATTCACGGCTAATTTTACGATTATATATGAGCATTTTCACTGTAATATCACCTGCACCAAGTGAAGTGAATCTGCCTGGCCTGAAAATTCTGACTATAAACTTCAAATATTAACGATTATGAACATGGTAGTGTTGATGGCTGTCAAACGGGAAGCTCAATGTCCCGTTCGCCTGTATTCCCATTTGTGTTAATGGGATTCTATTACATATTCCTATAAAAGAAGAGGTTGAAGGGTTAGTAAAGATTTTTTTTTTTTTTTCTGAGTTTTGAACTTTTGAGTCCTTGGCAAAATCAGTAATTCTCTCGACCACCCGCCAAGAAGAATATAATTTTACAAGTCGCATTTGCGCAAAAATCCCTCTAAAACTTTCTTTTAATTATTTTCTTTCTATTTTTTTTTTTCATAAGATGCTTTATCAACTTTAAGTATCGAAAAGCCATCAAGCAAGGTCGTTGCACTGGTGCGAGCCCTCTCCCTGTCTTGCTCTTGGTGGTCGAAAAATTCATCGTACAAATGCCAACCTTCTTCGATTCCGTGACTTCTCTTCCACTGCCGTAATTGTATCAATGAATTTGGAGCTAAAGGAGAGGGGTGCAATAAAAGCAGAATCTTCACGGTGACTTGTCAACAGCACTATCCCATTAAAGATCTGTTGCTAGCATCTCTGGGAGTGATTCTTTACAACTGTGTGTTTGATTATTGGGTGCTATTGTTGGTTAAATTTTTGGATATATTTGATTGTGTTGTTACGTGGGGGTATTATATATATGTGGGAATATACAATGAAAAATGTTATTTTACACAAAAAAAAAATTATTTTACAAAGTGAAATTATATATTTTTCTTGTTTAAGGGTCGAATTTTTTTTATTTCTAATAAAAATAAATATTTATTTAAAAATAGGGTTTGTTTCGAGACTTTGTTCTATTTTTATTATTAAAAAAATAAATTCTGACGAATCACATTATCTTATTTTATAATTATCTAACAGTATATAAACATCAACAGACTTATTTATATAATGTTGTAAAATTTTTTTATAATATTATATTTAAATTTTTAAATAAAAATTTAAGTATCCAAAAGTTACTATCGAGAAAAATTTCAACATAACTTAATGTTATTTATTATTACAAGAAACATAATTTAATGTGTATTCAAAGTGGTCGTCTCAATCTAGCACTCTAGCTTCGGTCCTATCTATCAAGAGATCCAATAGTTATTTCTTCGTAAGAAACAAATCCATCTCGTTGCCATAGAGGTGTGCCGAAATTCCGAGGTCAGCATAAAGAATTATGAAATGGCCCTGAATAAAAGCTCCATAAAAACATGTACCTTCGCGCCAACTACCAACTATATATAATACAAGTATTGTGACTAGTAGATATGTTTAATAATAATCATAATAAGAAATTTTGCCATTTTTATTTCTGCTTTAATTTTAATTTACTTATTAGGTCTTTCATATTTTTAAAATATCATATTACGTCTCTTTTATTACCATCTTCATGTCTAAAAAAATGACCACTTATATTTTTAAAAAGATGTAATTTATTATTTTGATAAAAAAAATCAAGGTTTAATAGATAAATTAAGATAAAAAAATTTGGATGAAATTGACAATTTTTTATATTGTAATTAGTAAAAACTATTCTAATTAATAACATTAAATGTATATTAAAAAAAAAGAAAATTAACTGATTGAAATGATACAAGAGATTTAAAATTTAATTTTTACTCACACTAAAATTGGGGAGGAGTTTATTTTATATAATAAATAATAAATAAATAAAAACCATACAAATTAATAATAAAAATAGACAATGTTAGGTAGAGAAGGATAAATTTAAGAGAAATGCTATATTTCTTTGTTCCGTTTTTTTTTTATAAAAAAATAATGTTATACTTTTTAAATGATATTTTAAATTTTATATCTCAAATTGAGGTGTCAAATAATTATTAGGTAATGAAATAATATAAATTTTAAAATTACTCATTATATTATTTTATTACTCAATGATTGATTAATACATTATTTAAAATAAAATAAAATAAAATTTGAGATACTATTTAAGAAGTATAGCATTATTAACTTAAATGTAAAGAGGTTAATCTTAAATTCTATTCAATTTAAATAAAAATTTATAATGGTTGACCATATGGAATCATTTATTTTTTGTTTTTTTTTCATATATGCACCATACGTAACAATTTGACCATTCTTCATTATGTGGTGGTGGCTATTTAAAATTTTAAATGGTAAATAAATATATTTTCTAAAATGAAAGGAAATGATCAAATTTCATCTCCAATTAGTTTACCCATTATTATAATAATAATTTTACATGCAACTTGATGGAAAGAGTTAAAATAAATTTCCCTTTCACAAAAGTTATAGTGATAGCATTATTGTATTTGTGTGACTGAAATTTGGGTCGACACTTTTTGCCTTTAATTGGTAATTTCGTTATGAGTTTCGTGACTATGGCCCTGATGTGATGACGCCTGCGCCCAGTGAGTGTTGGTTCAATAAAGACTGCACCGTTATGGCATGGAAAATGTCGAGCCATATCCTTTTTTTTGGGTCATCGCCATAACGTCACATGTGTTCTCTCCCTCACAGTCATCGGTAACCCACTTATTATCCGTGGGATTCGATTAAAAAGCCAAAGTAGGACCCATGCATCCTACAATCCACGGCTAATAATGATCACGACCATCACGGGCTGTAACGAAGTTGAGATGACTGTTAAAATGTTTTTTCAACCAAGTTGATACCTTCACTCCCCACTTCCGCAAGTTGAAAAGACGACCGGCCAATAAAAACCTGAAAGTGTCGTTTTATTTCACTAGAAAAAATGACAAAAGCTACTTGACGAAATAAATTAATTGTAGCGGCTAGAAGTTCACTTTAATTTTTTTTTTTTTTGTTTTTCTTCATCTTCCATGTAAAGACTTCATTTTTGTGCTGACAGAATCAAACTTACAAAGATCCCGTTAGTATTTCTTCTTTGCTCCGTTTCTTTTGTGTATAATAAGCTTGTATATCTGAGTTAAGAAGATTAGAACTTCATCTTGTCTTTGCTCAGCTAAATTCTGCTCGGAATTGAATTTATTTTTGAAGATATTTGTGCTGGTTTAAAAGCTGGCTGTGGCTTGTTGCCATTTTGTATGGTCACAGGCTATTGTTGGTTCAAAATAAATCGTGGGGATTCATCTTTTTCGAAATTGATAAATATATGAGCGGAATTCTCAGGTTTGAGAACTGGGTTTTAGAGAAACTAGCTTCTTACCATTGGTGTCGTTTCCACTATACTGGGTAAGTGAATTTCTTTTTTCTAATTTTATTATAGTAGTGATTAAGTTTATTGTAATTCCTTTGATCATAATTTTAACTCCTGTTGAACCAAAATTGAGACTTTACGATGAGTAACGGCTGGTTGGTTGTACTATTTTTTAACTTGTGAATTTATGTTTAGTACTTGATCAATTTCGATAAATTCGGAGTGTTTGGTTGACTGCTATTGTGTTTCTTAATGATTAGTTGGTTTGTTTGCTTCAAATACTTAGTTTAATAGTAAACCATAATTCATTATTTGGTGGATGATATGGACATTCCTTGTGCAATAATTGTGTGTTTGTGACCCTTTTATTGGGAATTGAATGCAGGGGTCCAAGAGACTCACTTCTGAATGGGGACTGATGTTTCTGAGGCAGTTGAGACTCTGCCATCTCCTTTCTTCAAGGTATAAATTTAACCTGGAGCAATTTTTTTTAATAGTGTCTGCACCGTCAAAATTTTACAGACAAGTTTCCATGAACAAGAGATTTAATTTTATGCTATTCATAATTTAATATTCTTAGCCATAACATATATATGTGTAATGAATTATATACATCACATATATTTATTGATTAGGTGAAGCTATGCACCTTTGAGTTTGATTCTTTTGAAGAGAAGTGATGCTTTGTTTTTTCTGTGAAATCATTATTATTTTTTTTTGGAAAATATGAAGTTAGGACTGAGAACAGAATGGTAAGGCTTCTAATTGTTTTCAGTTAACAAAATAGAATGACGTCCTATTGCTCTCTTTCAAAATTGCTATTAAGTCATTGAAATGAGAAGGGAGGCAAAGTGATCTAGTTTATCGAAGGAACAATGGATAGCTAAATAGCATGATAAGTTCATGGGATAGGGTAACCTTGTTTTTGCTTGTTTCAATCTTTGAATTTCTCAATGCTTTTATTTCACATAATGTATCCTGCTAGACCAGAATTTCTCATGAATTATAGTTCATAACTGCAGGTGCATCATGGTATGTGCACAGAACTTATGAAATTTGTGGAAAGAACTACAAAAATATTTCCAGAAATAGAAGCAGCTCAACCTCGATGCACGTCAGGGGTTCAGGCACTATGTTTGTTGAACAATGCGATTGAAAAAGCCAAATCACTTCTTCAGTATTGCAGCGAGTCTAGTAAACTTTATCTGGTGTGTGTTTGCTTTGATTTAGTGAATGTCTGTTAAATAAGAGCAGTTTCTGCTAAATGTCATCAAAGTGATAAATTTTACTCAAGCAGATGTGAAAAAGAAAAATGATAAGTGAACATGTCTCTCAATTTGTTCTAAGGAACAGCAAGGAAAATATTTACAGAAACCATTGTAAGGTTTCTACATGGTAGGAGTTCTGCATGTACTTGTTTCAGGAGTTTGATTCTAGTTTTCCAGGTTTAATTCCTCATAGACTGCAGCATTACAGAGATTTTTTTATGAAACTCGTCTATAGAGATTGCTCCTTGTGTGACATTCTATTGTGTAGGAACTGTTCAATACTCAATGTGGTTGTTCTATCTTATTTTGACTACTTATCTGATAATTTATGATTTTCATATTTCAGGCAATCACTGGGGATGTGATAGCCTTGAGGTGCAAGAGATCAAGAAACTTGCTGGAGCAAAGTTTAAGCCAAATCCAAAACATGGTTCCAGTAATGTTGGCTGTCAAGGTTGGTTAACCCTGTATGCTTTAAAGATTTGCTTTTCTGTTTACCATATGTAGATGTCGTGGTGGATGGGGGACATATGCTGGTTGATGGGAGTAGGGTCCTTGATTAGTTTACTGGGATATGGTCCTAACTCTATTATTGCTGCTTAAGTGTCTGCTCTCAAGACAAAACTGTGACTTGTGCTTAGCGGCCCAAATCTACTATCTGGTGCTCAAGTCAAAGGTCCTTATGGATGTACATTTATAATAGAACAACATAATTTGTTGTTACTATAGATAAGTTTGGAACAATTGCTTATCTATACTTCAAAATGTCCTGAGATACTACTTACAGAACAAACTTGGTACCACCTCTTTTTAGTCCTTCACCTTTTCCCATTTGAGCTGTTTACTTGTTTTGTTTCATTTTGAACGGTTGTTCATAACTTGAGCAAGTGGCAATCTAGTTGTGTTAATGAGTTAGTTATTTCCCTGAAATACTTAACCCTGTCATTGACAATACAAAGAGGTCTGCTATGATTGGTCACTAGCATAAAAAAATGGAAACCATCCAATCCTGCTTTACTCCTACTACTGATTGTAGATGTCCGGGTCAGGCAAAAATATCAGAGAGTCCTGCTTATTTCTTGCATTTTTCTGCATTCTTGTTCTGGTTTGTAGTTTTTGTTGCTCAAAAACAATTTTTTTCATCAATTTGTCTTAGGTCACCTCATTTTTCTTATGTATATTTTCTTTTTAAGTATTTTTCTAATCCCTGGACTACAGAACTGTGGTAGAATTGATATTATAACTTCTCTTGCAGATCTCTCAAATTGTTGATGATCTCAAGGATGCAAATTTTATCCTGGACCCATCTGAACAAGAGGCTGGGAAGGTTGTGCGAGAATTGCTCCAGCAGAGTGCTTCTGCAACAGATTCACTGGAGTGCTCAGAAATCAAAGCTTTACAACTTGCAGCTTCAAGGCTTTGTATTACTTCGCCGAAGGCCATCTTAATAGAGAAAAGATCTATTAAGAAGCTGCTGGATAAAGTTGGTGAGAGTGATCTATCCAGAAAGAAGATCTTAGAATACCTTTTGTATCTGTTGAAGAGGCACGGAAATTCAATTATGAGAGAGCAGAAAGATGATGCCCATGTTCAGGATGAGGGATCATTTACTGTTTGTAGTCAGCCTTCTGAAGTGGAATCTCATATAGAATATAGGAAGTATGAAGTGGAAACTAACATCTTAAGTAGAGTCGCGACCCCTGCGTTGTTTAAGTGTCCCATATCTTTGAGGTTGATGCATGATCCTGTTATCATTGAGTCTGGACAAACATTTGAAAAGATGTGGATACAAAAATGGTTTGACGAGGGTAATGATACATGTCCAAAAACTAAAATGAAACTGGTCCATCAGTCACTAACTCCAAACATGGTCTTGAAGGATCTAATATCAAAGTGGTGTAGGAAGTATGGAATCACCATTCCTGACCCAAGCATGCAAACAGAAGCTTATCAGTCATGGGATACTTCCTCTACTTCTATTTCTAGTTTTGCCAGTTCTATGAATGATCTACACCTTCCAGTGGATGTCAGCAACATATCACTTGGATCTTTAGATTCTATTTATAGTTCAGATACCTCATCCAATAAGATTGCAGTTGGCTTAATTTTGATGTCAAAGCAAACTAATGATGATTTTCGCAAATGCCAATCTTTCACAAATATAAATGAGATAGATTTATCTAGACTTGCTGAACTTAACTGGGAATGTCAATGCAAGGTAGTTGAAGATACTGAAAGCTGTTTGAAACAATATAATCAAGCTTGTCATTCTCTGTCAACCATAAATTTTGTTGAACCTCTCATTAGATTTCTGAAGGATGCACAAGATTCACATGACATAAGAGCCCAGAGAAGTGGATCTCAACTGTTACTGGTATTTGTGAGCAAAAAGAGGTAATTAGGTCTCTGCTGGCAGTGCTAGTTATATTGGTATTTCTTCTTATACAATTAAAATCTTACTATTTTTATGAAGTCCCTTGTTAATGCCCATCTATTAGATACTTAGATTGTCATTTCAGCTGCTAAGTTACGAAACTTTTAACAGTTTGGAGCATATGATGGTGATGTGAGTTATGATCCTTGTTTTGTGTTGTGTTTTGGTAATATTTTCACATGATGTTTACTCATGTTTTATGCTGCTTCTTGCAGAAAGGAAATGCTGTACTTGCAAGAGGATGTGTTTTGTCTCCTGGCGTCTTTTCTTGATTCAGAAGTGATTGAAGAGGCCCTTGCAATCTTGGAGGTGTTGTCTAGCTATAATTATTGTAGAGCTGAAATTGTAGCATGTGGTGCTCTCGCTTCCATTTCAAAGATCCTCAGTTCTCAGAACAAAAAATTCCGAGAACATGCCATTAAAATTCTGCAGAATTTTTCATCAGACAATGAAATTCGTCCCTTTATTTCGGCTGCAGAGTGCATCCCAGAACTAGTTCCAATGTTGAAAGATACGATTCATGCAGGAGATTGTTTAGGAATACTGAAAAACATGTGTGATACTGAAGATGCTAGGATTTGTGTTGCTGAAACCACAGGGTGCCTACCTTCTGTAGCTCAGCTGCTTGAAATTGGCAGCCTTGAGGACCAAGAACATGCAGCAGCCATTCTCCTTTCTTTATGCTCGCAGCGAGTTCAATATTGCCACTTGGTCATGAATGAAGGTGTTATCCCTTCTCTTGTCAATATATCAATCAATGGGAATGACAAAGGAAAGGTATTTGCATTGGAATTGCTCCGGCTCTTAAGAGATATCCACTATAGTGATGAGCAAGAATGTTTTGGATCTCAGATGGACACCTCTAGAGATGCTAGCAACCACCCTAAAGAAAAAAAATCTTCTTCAAAGACTTCAGGGATTTTTGGAAGGAAATTTCCTATGTTCTCAAAATCCCAGTTCTCTCGTTCCAGGAAAGAAGAAACGAAACTTGGATATTAGCTCTTTTCTTTTTGCTTTATATGATCATCGTTGTAGATTTAGGATGTATATACAAGGCAGATAACAAAGAATCTAAACGTTTCCTGTTGATGAACGGTGGAAGATTCAGTTTTCACCCAGGGTGGAGGCTTAATTTTCTTCTGGGTGGATTAGTGCACCTCATACTGTACTCAAATGTAGTTTGTTTTTGAATGGTATTGTTCTAATGCTAATTCTCGACATGTAGTTTTTAGTAGCTTTGATCGTCTTCTGTGATACATCTGCCACTAATTTTCAGCTGTTTACTTAATCAGAATGCGCATACTGTTTGATGAGCTTATTAACATGCTGCCAAGTCCATTTTGTTATCCTGCGAGATCAAAACTGCACGCGGCTGCTTCAAACTTAATTGGAAGGGGAACCTTGGTGTAAATTTTTGCATCTGGAAGGAAATTTTCTGTTACTAAAGTTATAGATATGGAAATTTAATCGCACCAGATAGAACACTTACATGCACAATGTCTGTCTAGTGACACACTCTGAGTGCTCTTAAGCATTTCTTCAAATATTTGGTGTGCCACTAGATCTATCAGAGGCTATTTAAGGTATGGAGCGCTACGTAGATCGGAGTTTCTAGAAGGTCCGTTGATTGGGATGAAGATACAGGCTTAGTCTACAACTTATTAAGATCGTAAACTCTTATTTGCAAGGGGAAATATTCCGTAACATATTTTTTCATTTTGTATGTACATTGTTAGATCGTTGTATAGTATATTAGATCCTAGTCGTTGATTGTGTAGAGCTAATAGTATAAAAGGGGGACACCTTCAATTGTACAAATCATCTTATAGCTTGTAATTTCTTTAGCAATATAGAGAGCATTTTTTAAACACTTTGGAAGTGTGTTTCTTCCATCTTTTCTTTATATGATATTTTCTAGACTGTTTAGCTCACAATGCGTCTAAAACTGCATGGTTCCAAATGATTCATGACATTTGGTATCAGAGCGAGTTCAAAGAAGATGGAGAAATATGTTACAACATAATCGAAGATGACTGAAGAGAGGGGTAGGGACCCCCCAAAGTTAAGAGGCACAACAATGTAACTCTTGACAAGTCCGTTAATCCAGGCTATGATTTGGGGAGCATGGTGAAAACACTTAGTGGCGTTGTGGAAAAGGCGACGGATCGCCTTGGGGAGTTGGAGTAGCAAGTAGAAAAGCTTGAGGTAGGACTCGACATTTAAGGAGATGAGTTGTGCTCCCTCATTGACACATCCATCGAGACTTACGCTAATAAGCAGCGAGACTGGATCAAAGATTTTCTGGAGAAGGTCTATACCACGATGGACAAGATTCAAACCCAAGCAGAAGAGTTGTGTCGAGGGTTAGAAACTGTTAAAGAGGACGTGGTGCTTTGCAAGCAAACGGTAGCAAACGGTAGCAAACGGGTCTGTTGTTGCTTAATTTATATTGGCAGCACCGAGGGTTGATGCTCCGAAGCCCAAGGAGTTCAGCGAAAAAAGGAATGCCAAAGAGCTTGATAACTACTTTTGGCAAATAGAGAGATACTTTGACGCTCTAGGTGTACGAGATAAAGACAAGGTAAATACCGAAACTCTATATCTATTCGATCATGTAATTCTGCGGTGGTATAAGAAAAGTAAGGAGATTCACAAGGGAACTTGCACCATCACTACCTGAACGGAGTTGCAACAAGAGTTGAAGTGTTAATTCTATTTGGAGAATGTGGCGCTCAACATTAGAAAACTGCTAAAGGAATTGGAACAGACCAAGTCTATTAATGAGTATGTCGTGGAGTACTCTCTATTGATGATGCAGATCCCTAATATGAGTGAAGAAGACTTATTGTTCAATTTCTTTGACGGATTGTAAATATGGGCGTCTAATGAGCTAAAGTAGCATGGAGTGCAGAGTATATTCGACGCCCTCACATTGGCGGAAACGCTCACAGATTACTGCAAATGTAATATGGGAAAGTTCAAGAATTTAAATCCTAATCACAACAAATGTGAGGGAGTCAAGGAGTCTCACCTTCACAAGATAAGGAAGGAAAATGTAAACCACCCACTGGGAGAAAGCAGAAGCGCAATGATAGGAGAAAGCCACGATCTAGCTCATTCCTTTGCGATGGAGATCATTAGGTGAATGACTGTTCAAAGAAGAAGGCTATTAACGCGATGTCAAAGACTCAACAAGCAGGTGAATAAAGATAATTAAGATGTCTGTGCTGATGTATGTTGAAGCCTACATTAACGATAAGAAGATGCAAGCGTTGGTAGATATTGGAGTTATACACAACTTCATCAAGCGTACAAAAACAGAGCGCTTGGGTCTTAAAGTGGAGAAAGGGATTGGTTACCTCAAGATCGTGAATGTTGCAATCAAACCACAAGACGGGGTCATACACGAAGTCAAAATGCGCCTTAGAAAATAAAGTGGTCAAGTAAACTTTTTGGTAACACCTCTTGATGATTTTGATGTTGTTCTTGGTAAGAATTTCTTGTGATAGTTTAATATGGTACCGCTTCCTCAACAGAACTACGTGTGTATACTGGAGGGAGGACCATGCATGGTGCTAACAGTAGACAAGCCCAAAGGTGGGCAATTTAAGCCAAATGCCCATATCGATCTCCTTTTTGCCATGCAACTAAAGAAATGGGTTAAGCGGAGAGAAGAGATATACCTCACCACAATATGGTAGGCATATAATGAGGTAAATTGGGGTGAGGAAGAGCTGCCAGTAGAGATTACGAAAGTGCTCGAGCAATATAAAAATGTAATGCCAACAGCGCTACTGCTAAAATTACCACCGAGATGGGCAATCGATCAAGAGATCGAGTTGGCGTTAAGAACTAAGCCTTCAGCCAAAGCTTTCTACCAAAGGTCTCCATCGGAGTTAGTGAACGAAAACAACTTAAGGAGTTTTTGGTTGTGAGATTCATCCAACCATCCAAGGCGCCCTATGGTACGCTCATTTTTTTTTTCAGTGCAAGCATGACAAATCACTGCCGCTAAGACTACCGGGCGCTGAACAAAGTCACCGTTAAGAATAGGTATCCTAATTGCTGAGTTTTTTGATCAATTGAAGAAGGCAAAGTAATTTTCCAAGCTGGATTTGAGATCAAGTTACCATCAAGTGCGAAGAGCCGAAGGTGATGAGCCAAACATTACATGTGTGATGCGCTACAGTGCATTCAAGTTTCTTGTCATGCCATTTGGTCTCACCAATGCACCAACTATATTCTGTATATTGATGAATAATATATTCTAGCCATTCCTCGACAAATTCATTGTCGTATACTTAGACAACATCGTTATCTATAGCAATACTCTCGAGGATCATGTGGAGCACTTGCGAATTATCTTGAAGATGCTCCTCAAGAATGAACTATATGTGAAGAGGGAGAAGTGCTCATTTGCCAAGACGAATGTGTACTTTTTGGATCAAGAGATCAAAGACAGCCAGTTTATGATAGATAAAGTGAAGATTCGCACTATAATAGATTGAGAGGCACCCACAAGAGTTACCGAGCTACGGTCTTTTTTTGGGTTAGTAAACTATTATAAGAGATTCATCAAAAGCTCCTCCACCATTGTCACACCCCTTTACCGACCTGTTAAAGAAGATTAAAGCATGAGAGTGTACAAAGGAGTGCCAAAGGGCTTTTAATCGATTAAAGAAAGTGGTGATTGAGGAGCCAGTGCTAGCATTACCAATATTTTACCGTATGAGGTACATACTGATGCATTTAATTTTTTTCATTGGTAGTGTTTTGATGCAATAAGGCTATCTAATTACGTATGAGAGCCAGAAACTCAATGAAACAAATAGGCATTATAGGTGTAAGAGAAGGAGATGACGGTGGTCATCTACTGTTTGCGCACTTAGCAACATTATTTGTTTGGGTTAAAGTTTGTAGTAATGATGGATAACATAATGACGAGTTATTTTCAAAGCTAAAAGAAACTCAGCCCAAAGCAAGCTAGATGGCAAGATTTTCTGGCGGAGTTCAATGACTTGGTTAATTCTCCTTAACCTATTAATAGATATTAATCCTTTCATAAGCATCACCATTCACATAAAACACTTTAAATAGCTCATAAAAATATACATATTGTATTTACCACATCAAATTGGTCCAATAACTTGGTTTCTCAAAACCTATTATTCTGATTACTTATACTTAACAAAATTTTCTTATAAATCAAATGATGTCCAATTACTCCAAAATCAGAATATGTCATTCTTGACTCATATATAGATATTATATCATAATTACAACGCAATCCATTTCATAAACACTATCAAATCTAAACCATTATCACGACAAGATCAAGATATTTACTGAACAATATTCAGTCTCCTAATTTTATAAAATCACATACAAATTCAAAAATTATAAAAATATAAAATAATTACTCTTGACACATATCTCAATCAATGATAAATATTTTACTCTAAAATCCGTGACAAAAGTATTTAAAACTATTTTATTTCATAGCCTTAAAAATCTATTGATCAAACAATGTAATGAGCTGATACCTTTTAAAAAATCATAACAATTTGACTACATTAATCTAAATGCTCAATTTTGAATTTCATATTAGACATGTAAAATTATCATATTCCTAAAATTCGTAAGTTTTTAAGATCATTTGATAGATCAAAATTTGTTCATCACTTGAGTATATTGTTAACACATGAAATTTTTAGAATTTCAAGATCATTTTAGTAAATTTACTAAAAATTTAATTTGTAAATTTTTTAACCGATTCAAAGTCTCAGATTATACTAACCACGTCTAGTTTCATATTCTAAAAAATTAAAATTAGAATCAAAGTACAAAAATTTATAAAATTCTCGGATCAAAATACTATCAAGTAGAAATTCTACAAATATATCATGATTCATCAAGTTATCCATATAATCATTATCAATTCTCAACATATTTCATAAAATCCACATCAAATCCCCAACTTTGCATATTTTAAGAAACCAAAACTTAAAAAAATTAACTTAATTAACACCAAGAAATTGAGAAAGAATTATGATATACCTCTTAAAGTTTAAAATTCTAATTTCTTCTTCTTCTTCTCTTTCTCTTCCCTCTATTTCTCTCTCTAAAAAGGGTGGCCTTACCAAAATGAGTGAATTAGGGTTACATAATGTGTATTTTTATACTAAGAGGCTAATTTTTAATATTTATGAATTAACCCTTAAAACTTTCAAAGTATTATAATTTGGTTACTAAAATAAATCTAAAGTCTTACAAATAAACCCAATACTAATAATAGGTCCTTAAACCAATACAAACAATACTAATAACAATACATAAATCAAGTATCACCCACATATAAATAAAATATAAATATTATATATATAAATATTTATTCATACCGGTTATCGATAAACGGCTACTACAAGCAGGATTGGGTGAAGCTACTCGACGTGGTACAATTTTCATACAACTTACAATAGAGTGAGTCGACGAACCAAAGCCTATTCCAGCTAGCTACTTGCCAACAACCTCTTACACCATATGCACTCGTATCTAGTGATACGGGAAGGAGTCCCACGACATACAAAACTACAAAGTCCTGGTAAAAGCAGTTGGACAAAGCATGAGTGTATCTCGACAAGGCGACAAAGCGGATGAAGAAATGGGCTGATGAAAAGTGGAGGCATGTCAAATACAATGTGGGTGACTTGGTGATGGTAAAAATCTTTCCGATGCAGTACAAGTCTACCCCCCTAACATCACAAGGGTTTTGTTCGGAAGTATGAGGGGTCATTTCCTATTGCCAAGAAGCCGACAATGTCTCTTATAAGGTAAAGTTACCTTTGAGACTTCAGCTACATCCGGTGTTTCACGTGAGCTGCCTAAAGTCATATCATGATGATGTGGAGGACACAGAGCATGGGCCATAAACCCGAGCACCATGTTGGGTGTTGATTAATTATGAGTGCGTATATGTGTTATGTGTTCATCATCAAATATACGCATTACATACATATATATTTACACAACGGAAGTCTAAAAAATGTTAATAAACACAGTTATTACATATTAATCAAATTAATATACAAGATTAATAATTTAAACCACGAAACCTTTAGATTAAAATTGCTTGAAGTTCACTTGAAATGTAAACTTTGCCAATTCTAACAATCAACAATAGGAGGATTGATTGTCTAGAATAACAATATATTAATCTAGCAACCAATTTAGCACTTAAACATAATTCAAGCAATTAATCAAATTGCTTGAATTATGTAATAAACACAATTATTATATATTAATCAAATTAATATACAAGATTAATAATTTAAACCACAAAACCTTTAGATTAAAATTGCTTGAAGTTCACTTGAAATGTAAACTTTGTCAATTCTAGCAATCAACAATAGGAGAATTGATTGTCTAGAATAGCAATATATTAATCTAGCAACCAGTTTAGCACTTAAACATAATTCAAAGTTAAATTCTTTAACTTAATTAAATTTGTTATTTATTTATTCAACTCTTGAACAAAAATAAATTTAATTGTGTTTTTAAGGCTAACTTTAATTAGAGAAGATGATGAATAGAATATGTTTTTAATTCTTGGAAACATTACAAATTTTCTTTCTCAATTTCTCTTTAAATTGGCTGGCCATCCTAAAACACCTTAACAAAACAGTTTTGTTTCAATTTACTATTATTAACCAAATGTATTTAATTAACTCTTAATTTAATATGCATTTTATTTTAATTTCACTTGAATTTATATATTTAACTTAACTAAAGTTAACTTTTAACTTAGTTGAGTTAGAATTAACTTAACTTTAGTTAACAAATATCTAACTAACCTAATCCTAATTAATTAACTTAATTGTAATTAAGTTAACCATTAAATAAGGTTAATATCTAATTAACTTAACCATGTAATTAACTTTTATCATGGCATGTGATATTATTTATATAATTTGCATTACAATACATAACCAATGTCTTACCATTATATATTACCACCAATATGTTTTGTTAAAGGCAAACACAATTTAAACACATTATGTACACTTGACCTATGTCATGAATATATATATCCCATCTAATATTTAATTAATTATTCAAAACAATTTGAATAATTATTTTTACCTCACTTATTTTTACTAGTAATGTTAAATGATAAATTTATGGTAAAAATAATTCATGAACCAAATTGTGCCACTTGTTAACATCATATTGGTTAACAACTCTTGTCAACTAATTGTAGTCGGAGATCTAAGACATATGAGTGTATGCATGTGTAAGTGTGTCTATTGCCTAAACACGTATCACATACGAATTTTAACGTGGCGGAAGCGTAAAACATGCAATAAACACAATAAATAAATATATTAATCACAATAATATATAAATAAGGTAGAGAACTCACCTCAACGTGTAATGTTATACATGTATTTTTTCTAGAGTCCACATGGAGAATAACTCGTGGGCAGTTCTAGTCATCAACATGGTGGGCTTGGTGAGTTAGAACAGTAGCCCTATACGCAGCACTAGGTTTAACTCTTAAACCCCAAAATGACCGAGTGTGTTTTCATCATTTTCTCCAAAAGGATAAGAAATAGAGAGTTTGAAGCAATCCACCATTACTTCAATTGGAACCATAGAAAAAATGAAACAATATCATTTTTCCCTCCTTTTTTTTTTCTTTTCTTCTTCTTCTCTTCTTTCCTTCTTTCCTTCTCCATTTCTTCTCTCTCTCGGCAAAAATTGTGCCACTTTCCCGTAACACCCCAAAATGCACACACTTCTCACTATTATATATATATATATCTAATATATAATATAATAATAATATAATATATTATAAAATTATAAATAATAATATAAAAATATACTAATGGTTGCCAAATAGTTGGCACCTAAAATATAATATTATTATATATATAATATCTTATAATAAAATATAATATATTATATAATATAATAATGAGATATTTTGATTATTTAACAATTAAATAATTAAAGTGTGAAATGACTATTTTGTCCCTCATAAATAATTATCAAGTATACCCCTTAGTGGGTCCCACCAAATCTCACACTTGGATAAACTCAACCGAGGGTCCACAATGTGCCACATGTCCTTATACAATTAATAAATAATAATTATTGACTAATTGTTGTATTTAACACTTAAATATAGACACACACGTATTCCCGTGGTATTGCTGAATATTGCTAGATTAAACACTTTAATCTAGCACGCTGTCTCAGTGTACAACGAGTACACTTCATATCGCTAGACTCCCTAGGTCCTACGCCCAATTCGTCAAATGAAACTATTTTATGAGTCTGTGAGCAATGCTCCACGCACATGTCACGGATATACAAATCAGCGCGTTGAACCATGCAAGTTGAGGTTACAACGCATACGTATAGTCCTTCCGTCATGATATCCTGGATGTGCGGGGATATAGATTATCATCGTCAAATCCCCTAGTGCTCATCCATGTCCTATCTCCAGACTTGTATCTTACTAAATAATATGTGCAAACTCTTTTGCCATATTGTTCTACCCTGACGGAACTCTTTCCCGGGATTAATACTTGTGGCCACAAGACTTTCTGAGATACAGTCTCGAAGCATCTGGATATCTAACACCCTATGCAAGCTGACGAATCCCATATATGTACATACTGGACTCCATAAGCATCGAACCATACCCAGCGGTCACACCATGAAAGGTCTGTGACATGCGTGGAATCAAAGTATGGTGGATCACTTATAAGCCCACCATGGCACTCAGGTCAAAAGACCACGTATACTACTCAACTCGAGAGGACCCTCCGTTGATGGCTTACATAGGGTGTCTATCAGAAGCTCTCGTGAGTCTGTCTCATATCCAGTCCTAACTGGATACCCATATGGCAATACGAGCTCCAAGCTCACAGTCGGCTAAGAACGACCATTTATACCCTATAGGTACGACATATGCTGATCTATATATAAAAGGTATCCATCGACAGACCCACATCGGCAGAAATAGATCAGAGACAATTATTCGAGAACATACTTGCGTAATTAGCATTTTCTAACACCCGATTGCAACTATGCAGTTACTGGTATATTCCCAGGTCTATGTCCCATTACAGATAAGGCTCTAACTCTTAGATCTGCTGAGTATTATAATCAGCTCACACTTAACTATGCTAACATTTAACATTTATATTTCTCAGCATGGCTAACTATGAGCCCTTATCTAAACTCCTTTATATCTGATCTGAAATCCTTCAGATCTACAATGTCTGTAACGTTACATTGCATAATACTATATAAATGGGTATTAGCAATTTAATAGGAATGTACACTTGTATAAATACACAAGTATATGTACATTCAGGGATGGTACGTAAGCACTGACCCTAACACTAATTATATGATATACTTAACATTTAAGTCTCGCCAAGTATACACCTTAAGGAACTTGAAACAATTTTTTGGTTTACTGAAATTTCTTGGACCGAACTGTTCAATCCAATATGCTACCCTAATGAACAACAATTACACTTCATATTGTGAGACTTTTTAGGTCCACGCCTATTTTGTCATATGGAACTTCTACATATGTTTGTGAACAATGTCCTTTACGGATATTACCAAGTGACTCGTTAGACCATACAAGTTAAGGTTATAACATATCTGTATAATCCCTCTATCATGTATATCCTAGTAGAGCAGAGACAGATCAACACTGTCAAGTCTCTATATGTTCGATCATAAACTTATCTCTAGATTCGTATTTCAATAAATAATATCCACAAATACTTTTGCGATATTATTTATCCTTATAATAAAACTCTTTTTCTAGGTATTATTGTTTATGGTTATAAGACTTTCTGAAACACAATCTTTGAGCATTATGATATATTACTCACCCAAATAAGTCGATGGATCCCATATTTACATACACCAAACTCCATAAGTATTGGACCATACTCAATGAAACCCAGAGGTCAAACCATGAAAGGTTTCTGACATATGTGGAGTCAAAGTATGGTGGATTACTCACAAGCCTACCATGATGCTTAGGTCAAAAGATCACTGACGGCTTTATGGGATGTCTATTGAAGGTTCTTGTGAGTCTATTCAGTACCCAGTCCTTACTAAATACATGTATCTCTAAACGAGTTTTCACTAAACTCACGGTCTACTAAGACTAACCATCTGGACCATTCAAATATAAACATATATTGATCTGTATATAATAAGGTCTTCACATACAAACTCGCATCAGTGAAGATTAATCAGGAACATAATATTTAAGAATATATTTACATAATGAAATTTTCTAGTACCATTTACAACTCTTTACAACTATGTCATTACTAATATATTCTTAGGTCTTTGTCCCATTTCAAATAAGGCTCTAACTCTTTAGATTTCGCTGACTCTTATAACCTGTTAATTCTTAGCATTTATAACTCTTAACGTTGTTAACTCTTAGCACTGATTTAAACTCATTTAGATCATATCTCAACTTATTCAAATCATACAATGTTTGAAACATTACATACATTTTACTATATATTAAATACAATAAGTGATTTTAGTGTAATGATGATAATGTAAATACAAAAAATAAATATTTATACATCAAAGGGAATAACACGTTAGCACAAATCTCAACACATTAAACACAAGTGGAGACTAATCATGATAGTCACTGATAGTATTTATAGGATGCACAAAAGTTGGCATTGTTGGAGTTGTGCAATCTATTGCTGACATTATTGGAGTTATATATGGTGGTTGATTCTGAATGAGCATCTGTGGATTTTCTTCATATACATGAGCTTTGGGTTTTAATATTACACATATAAGACATAACGATCTTATATTCAAAAATAACAAATTTTAAGGGGGTCTTTAACTTTTTTAACCACCATTTCAAGTTTTTAATTTATTTAACCAAATAAATTACTTTTGGACAAATATACCATTTTACTGTTTGTACAGTACCACTACAGTGTACAGTATTTTTACTACAGTTATTAATTAAATCAAAATTAAATATTTTTTATTTATTTAATATTAGTTATTTATTTATTTTAATCATATTACTACAAAATTTACATAAATAATAAAATTATTTAATATAGTTAAATTAAACTAAATAAATATAATAAATAAAAATAATTTTCACAAATAAATACAAACTTAATGGTATTTTTTTGTTAAAATTATATTTATTAATAATTAAATTAAATAAATAAAATTAATTATGTATGAATAATAAAAAATTAAATAAATATAATGGTTACAAAGGTCATCTCCGCCAACAAAGGTCGAGATTAACAAAGGTCATCTCGACCATTGCATCTCGAGGTCATCTCAGATGGCCACCATCGCATCTCGATACCATCTCGGGCTCGAGATGCGATGGCGAGATGGCCACCATCGCATGTCGAGGGAATCTCCGGGCTATCTCAAGTCCGAGATGCGATGACTGAGATGACCTTTATTGATCTCGACCTTTGTGACCATTATATTTATTTAATTTTTTATTATTCATAAATAATTAACTATATTTATTTAATTTACTTATTAATAAATATAATTTCAATAAAAAATACAATTAAGTTTGTATTTATTTATAAAAATTATTTTTATTTATTGTATTTATTTAGTTTAATTTAACTACATTAAATAATTTTATTATTTATGTAAATTTTGTAGTAATATGATTAAAATAAATAATTAATTAATATAAAATAATATAATTTAAATAAATAAAAAATATTTAATTTTGATTTAATTAATAATTGTAGCAAAAATAGTGTACACTGTAACGAGTACTTTACAAACAGTGAAAGGATATACTTGTCCAAAAGTAATTTATTTGGCTAAACAAATTAAAAACTTAAAATAGTGGCTAAAAAAGTTAAAGACCCCTTAAATTTTGCTATTTTTGAAAAAAAATTTAGAAAATTTCATTGACACCCTATGCTTCGCATTATCAACTCCTAGTACAAAACATACCTTATTTAATAACTCTTTATAATTGACATTTTTTAGAACTACAATACCCAAGTTATCAAATCCAGTATATCTCTCTTCCACATCACTAGAGCTTTCTCATCTTCCTCCGAAAAGTACATAGATTGACTTATACTCCATATCACTTGTAACCAAAAAAATTATTAAAATAATATTTAATTAATTAAAAAAAATTATGTAAATTCACAAGGCGCACGCGAGGCGGGAAATAACATTACCCGCCTAGCGCACGAGTATCAGTCGCGCGACCCTGTCTTGCGTGTTCTTATGCGAGGCGCAGAATAAAGTCGCACGCAATGCCCAATGCGATCAGCCATGGATGTAGTTGGGTCGCCCAGTGACCTTGCAGCACAGGACCACCCGTGAGGTTCTCCATTGCGCCTCCCAAGGATTTATGGTTTCCTCGTCATTCTTTTGTCGAATTTAACAATTTTTTTGCCTTTTTTTTAAAATTGTTTATGGCCGTTTTCAATCAAATCTACTTATTCTCAACTCATAGTACCCAAATCTACTTTTATTTTCTTATTTCTTACGAAAATACCAATATAAAAAAAAAAGTTTAAAAAGTACTTTTCTCTAAATTTTAAATCTTAAATATTATTTTTGGGTGTCAAATTTTTTAAAATTACAACACAAACACTTGATTTATTATTTTTGAAGATAAAATTTGAATAATTTAAAAAAAAAATAGTGATTTAAAAGTGTCGAGAGAATTTGAAGGAAATATAGTCTAAAAATATTTTTTATGGTTAATAAAATTTAAGTTTTAATTTGTTAACTATAAAAATGTTGGTAGTTGGCACCGTGTGCCAGCAATGGTGGACAGCCATTTCTTGGCTGTCCACCATGCTAAACTCTCCCCATAAATGGGAGAGTTTAGTAATTTATTTTCCAATGCAAATTAGAGAGAGTTTCAAAAGCTTTGAGAAAGTTTTTGAGTGATTTGAGAGAATTGAGTGTATTGGGATTTTGGGTTGTAAGGTTAAAATACTATAATACTTGTATTCTCCATTTCATATAGTAAGAGATTCTTCTGTCTTCGCCCGTGGACGTAGGCTAAAAATCTAACCACGTAAATGTTGGGATTTGTGCTTACATGCTATCCCTTTTATGTATAAATATTTGCTTTATGTTTATACATTTATGATTTCAATATATCACTAATTATTTTATTTATAAATATGGTAAGATGCTTGTAACGTTTTAGACATTGTATGATCTGAACGAGTTCAGATCTGATCTAAAGGAGTTTAGATCAGAACTAAGAGTTAGTAAAATCTAAAGAGTTAGAGCCTTGTCTGAAATAGGACAAAGACCTAAGAATATATTAATAATGACATAGTTGCAATGGGTTGCAAATGGTGCTAAGAAATGTTGTTATGCAAATATGTTCTTAAATTTAATATTCCTGATCTACCTTCATTAATGCGGGTCTGCTAATGAAGATCTTAATATATATATATAGATCAGTGTATGTCTATATCTGGATAGTCCAGATGGTTAGTCTTAGCAGACCATGAGTTTAGTGGAAACTCGTATAGAGATACAAGTATTCAGTAAGGACTGAATATTGAACAGACTCACAAAGATCTCCAATAGACATCCCATAAAGCCGTCAATGGAGGATCTTTCGAGTTGAGTAGTATTCGTGGTCCTTAGACCTGAGTGTCACGGTGGACTTGTTAGTGATCCATCATACTTTGGTTCCACACATGTTAGATACCTTTCATGGTCTGACCGCTGGGTGTCGCTGGGTATGGTCCGATGCTAATGGAGTCCGGTGTGTACAGATATGGGATCCATCAACTTAATTGGGTGAGTAAAATATCCTGCAACTCCAAGATTGTATTTCAGAAAGTCTTATGGCCATAAGCAGACATCCAAGAATTTCTTAGGAAAATAATATCGTGAAAGTGTTTACGGATATTATTTATTGAAATACAAATCTAGAGATAAGTTTATGGTTGAGCACATGGAGACTTGACGGTGTTGATCTATATCTCCGCTCTTCTAGGATATTTATGATGGAAGGATTATACGAATATGTTATAACCTCAACTTGTATGGTTTAATGCGCCGTTTTGTAATATCTGTAACATGTGTGTGGGACATTGTTCACAGACGTGTGAAATAGTTTCATATGACAAATCGGGCATGGACCTAGAGAGTCTCACAATATGAAGTGTACTCGTTGTACACTGGGGCGGCGAATTGGATTGAATAATTAATCCAACAATTTCCAGCAAAATGAAAAATGTTTCTAGGTTCCTTTTATTATTCACTTGTCAATAATTGAAGGTAAAACACATTATTGGTTTACAAGAGTTGTTAACCAATAAGAAATTGACAAGTGACATAATCTTGCTCCATAAATAATTTACCATGTATTTACCTATTTACCTTACTTGGTAAATACATATATGGTAAATGTAAATATTCAAAATAGTTTTGAATTATTAATATTTTATATATTAATCAAATTATTATTATTAATTGAAATAAGTGGCAAACACCATTTACTAATGGAGAATGCACTTGTTATTAATAATAAGGAAAGTTTACCACTTTATAATTCTTAAATGATGCACTAAGGAAGTGGTAAAACCACTTAACATTGATTAAATGCCATTTACTCTCTAGAAATTGATTCAATTGGTTGAATCAAATTGGTGAGTGAAAAATATGATAGATTAATGTTTGTAATGGCAAACATGGTTAAGTGGTGGTGGAGCACTAAGAGAAATCATTCTTTGCACTTAAGAAAGAATTGAAAGAGTTCAATGTGTGCAAGATAGAGTGAAATTCGTTCTAGGAGAAAGGAGAGAGAATTGAGAGCTTTTCCTAAGTGTTTTTCTCAAAGTGTTAAGAGAAAATGCAAAGGCTTACCAAGCTACAACATATAGAGTTGTAAAGAACTATAGAAAACATCTAATTCTTCTCATCTCTTGGTAGTAATCATAAGGACAAATTGTTTTAAGTGTTAAAACAATCATTTGCTGGAAATTCAAGGCTGCCATTCTAGCTTCACAATCCCACCGGATTTATTTGTGAACTAGAATTGTGCAAGGGAACACTTCAAGGTGAGCTCAACAAATTGAAGCTTGGAGTTCTTGAAGAATTGTAAAGCTACCTTCATATCCGGGTAGGTTATTTATTTGTTATTCATTTTATATCATGCATGAAATATATATATGAGATATATATGTACTTGAATGATCATACATGCTTGAATATGTTACATATTATTTAATATGTATGAATACTTCCGTTGCGTATTTAATTTTTGAAATTATATACATCTATACACATTACACACCATATCACACAACAGTAAACTCTTGTGTTTGGTCTTATTTTTATTTTTATTATTTTTTTTCAATTTCGCTTTAGCTGTGACCCTGCACCACCCCTCAATTTCCTAACAAGTGGTATCAAAACTTCTGGTTGAAGGAGGTCACTATTCACATATACAATTACTATTTATGTATACAGTCACTATTTATACGTACGGGTACTGTTTATACGTATAATTACTATTCACATAAAATAGTGAGAGCCGATCCTAGCAGAAAGTAATCCATGGTGAAAAGCAATGGCGGCAAAATACGAAGTTGAGAAGTTCAATGGAGGTAATTTTACATTGTGGAAAATGAAAATAAAGGCGATTTTAAGGAAAAACAAGTGCTTAAAATCAATTGATGAAAGACCCGCTGGTATCACTGATGATATCAAGTGGAATGAGATTGACAGTAATGCAATTGCTGATTTGCATCTAGTACTTGCTGATAATGTGTTATCCAGTGTGGCGGAAAAGAAGACAGCAAATGAGATCTGGGATACTCTCATAAAATTGTATGAGGTCAAATCTTTGCATAACAAGATCTTCTTAAAAAGGAGATTGTATACTCTTCGAATGGTAGAATCCACTTCAGTGATAGAGCACATCAACACGTTAAATACTCTATTTTTCCAACTCACTTCCTTGGGGTATAAAATAGAGGTAGGTGAATGTGCGGAGATTTTACTTCAAAGCCTACCAGATTCGTATGATCAACTCATCATCAATTTAACGAATAATATCCTAACGGACTTCTTAGTCTTCGATGATGTTACAGCTGCTGTGCTGGGAGAAGAACGAAGACGGAAAAATAAAGAAGACAAACAGGAATGTTCGCAGCAAATAGAAGCTTTGACAATGATGAGAGGTAGATCAACAGAACGTGGCCCCAGTGGGAGTCAAAATCATGGTAGACCAAAATCAAGAAATAAGAAGAACGTCAAGTGCTACCATTGTGGCAAGAAAGACCATTTGAAGAAGGATTGCTGGGGATTGAAGAAAAATGTAGAGGACAAACCGCAAGGGAATATTGCAAGCACCTCAGATGATGGTGAAATTTTATACAGCGAGGCAGCAACAGTTGTTGAAAGCAGAAAACGGTTCTCTGATGTATGGCTCATAGATTCTGGAGCTACATAGCACATGACCTCTAAGAGAGAATGATTCCATCAATATGAACCTACCTCTGGATGATCTGTATATATGGGAATGATCATGCTTTGGAAATCGCTAGAATAAGATCCATCAAGATAAAGATGTACGATGGTACTATTCGTATTATCCAGGAGGTGCGACATGTGAAAGGCCTCAAGAAGAATCTTTTGTCATTGGAGCAATTAGATAACACTTGGTGTAAGACCCAAATTGAAAATGGGACAATGAAAATTCTCAAAGGCGCGCTTGTAGTAATGAAGGCAGAAAAGGTTGCTGCAAATTTGTACATGCTTAATAAAGAAACACTGCAGGAAGGAGATGCATCTGTTGTATCAACTAGTTTAGCAGAAGAGTCAACAATAATGTGGCATCGCAAACTGGGCCATATGTCAGAACGAGGTTTGAAAATTCTCTCTGATCAACCTGGGCTCAAATTGGTTTATTTACCTTTCTGTGAGCACTGTGTCACAAGTAAGCAGCACGGATTAAAGTTCAACACATCCAGTTCTAGAAGTAAAGAAATTCTAGAATTGGTCCACTCTGATGTTTGGCAAACACCGGTGATGTCCTTAGGGGGAGCGAGATATTTTGTATCATTCATAGATGATTACTCCAGGAGATGTTGGGTGTATCCAATCAAGAAGAAGTCATATGTGTTTGAAGCTTTCAGAATATTTAGAGCGCGGGTAGAACTTGAATCAAAAAAGAAGATCAAGTGTTTAAGGACATATAATGGTAAGGATTTTATTGCATTCTGTCAACAAGAAGGCATTAAGTAGCAATTCAGCACAGATTACACGCCTCAGTAGAATGGAGTAGCAGAGCGGATGAACTGAACCTTGTTGGATAGAACAAGAGCTATGTTAAGAATTGCAGGTTTAGCCAAGACATTTTGGGCTGAAGCAGTCAAAATCGCTTGTTATGTGGTAAATCGGTCACCATCAACAGCAATCGAGTTGAAGATACCGATGGAGATGTGGATTGGGAAATCATTTGATTATTCTCGCCTTCATACATGTAGAAGTCCTGTATACGTGATGTATAATCCCCAATAAACAACGAAACTGGATCCAAAATCCAGAAAATGCCTTTTCTTGGGATATGCTGATGGAGTCAAGGGGTATTGTATGTGCGATCCCACTACCCATAAGGTCGTCATCAGCAGAGATGTGATATTTGCAGAAGATAAACTGTAAAGGAATGATAAAGATGATAGCACAGTGAAGGAAAATTTAGAGACTACAACGGTACAAATGGAAAATAATCAAGTACAAGAAGATTCAGATTCTTCTGAAGTAGCACCAGAGCATAAAGAACAAGAACTAGTAGAGTCTGAGGCTACAGATGATCGTCGATCAACTCGTGAGAGACGACCACCATCATGGAACTCGGAGTATGTTATGGAGGCTCATTGCATACTGCCTTCTAACAGAGGATGGAGAGCCAACAAATTTCCAAGAGGCTTCTAAAAGTCAAGATGTTTCTCTATGGATGACAGCAATGCAAGAAGAGATTGAAGCCTTGCATAAGAATAAAACATGGGAGCTGATTGCACTACCACATGGAATAAAAGTCATTGGAAACAAATGGGTCTATAAGATCAAACGAGATGACAATGACCAAGTGGAGTGGTATCATGCGAGATTGGTGGTGAAAGGTTATGCTCAGAAAGAAAGTATTGACTTTAATGAGATATTTTCTCCTGTGGTTCGACTCACGAAAGTCAGAATAGTCTTGGCAATATGTGCTACATTTGACTTACATCTAGAGCAGCTAGATGTAAAGACAGCTTTTTTTCATGGAGAACTTGAAGAAAAAATTTATATGCTCCAACCAGAAGGTTTTAAAGAAGAAGGAAAAGAGAACTTGATTTGTAGGTTGAACAAATCTCTGTACGGTCTCAAACAGGCGCTGAGGTATTGGTACAAGAGATTTGATTCTTATATCATCAGCCTTGGATACAACAGACTTAGTTCAGACTATTGTACATACTACAAAAGGTTTGAAGATGATAATAATTTCATTATTTTACTGTTGTACGTAGATGACATGTTGATGACAGGCCCCAACAAAGATCGAGTCCAAGAATTGAAGGCACAGTTGGCTAGGGAATTTAATATGAAGGACTTGGGACCAGCAAACAAGATTCTAGGGATACAAATTCACCGAGACAGATATAACATGAAGATTTGGCTTTATCAGAAGAATTACTTAAAGAAAATCTTGTGGCGCTTCAACATGTAAGATTGTAAGCCAATTAGTACTCACTCCCTGTTAATTTCAAGTTATCCTCTGTAATACACGTGTTGTATATATATAAAGTTTAGTGGCAAAAAAAAAAAAAAAAAAAAAAGAAAAGAGGAGAAATTAAAGCGGTGGGTTTGTTGTATATATATATATATGTTCTGTTTTGCTTCGTTGAAAAGAAGCAACCGAAACCGAGAAAAGAAGAAGCAAAAGCCGGAAGGGAAAAGAGAAAAAAGAGAGAAAAGAAAGAAAAGAAAGAAAGGAAAAAGAAAAAGAAAGGGAAAGGAAGAAAAAAAAAATAAAAAAGAAGAGAGAAACTGAGAAGAAAAAAGAAGAAAAAGAGAAAGAAAAAGAAAAAGAAAAAGAAGGAAAAGAAAAGAAAAAGAAAGAAAATAGGAAATTTTAGGAAATTAGTTGGGTAGTCAGAATTATACCCAGTGGTTTAGCGAGTAATAGTTTTACGATATTAGAATATTTAGATTTTAATATTTATAATACATATCGGTACTAATGATGTATTTTTACACCCTATGATATAGGTGGTGTGCCGATAGTGAGTAGATCTCATAATCCAGACCCAGTTCAGGATTAGCGCACTTTTGTGAGTGGATAACTATATATATTTTATATATTTTTAATACAGCCAATTATGATTTAATTACGCGTTATCAGATTTAGTTATGATTTATTTTAGACAGAAAAATATTTATACTATTTAGTATATTTAGAAATGTTTTAGAATTTATTATAATACAGTTTATAATTATGTTCAGTACAGAAATAATTATTTCAGAATAATTATGGTCACAATATTATATTATAGTAGTTTTTGAACCACCATATGCGTACCCTCCCCTTTAATGTAGTTGCTCTGCGCATGCGTTAAACCAGTTTAGTTTGCTCTGCCCAAACGATGCACCATTCCGCCGGGTTAGACCAGCTTAGATCCCCCGCTCTGCCTGTGCGTGAGTTACTCCGCCAGGTTAGACCAGATTTTCCCCGGGTACAAGTTTGGTGTGGTTTTCAGTATATATATATATATAGTACATGTTTCCAGAGCTATGTTACGTATATTCAGCACAGATTTTATGACAGTTCATACTTTCAGTACAAGTTTATTGATTACTCAGTATACAGTTTTATGATTATTTTATCATACAGATTTATACGTGTACAATACATATAAAGTTTATGATATTTTCAGATTATGTTCACTCACTGAGCCACAAGCTCACCATTTTTCCTATTTTTCCTATTTTTCCCAGGTTGTCACAGGAATTTGTGCGGTGTGATACAGTCATCACATTTTGAGGTTAGCCAACGTGCATAGCTACATAAGAGTTTTAGTCTGTGTATTTGTATATGTTTTGTATAGTGGAGTATATGTGTACACTTTTTGTTGAGGCAGGTAGCCTCATTGTATTATATGTATGAGTAAAGAGTATGTTAGTCACATGTCATCTCAGGATCTGCCTCGATTCTCGAAGAGGGCTCGGGTTGGGTCCTGTCAGTTTGGTATCAGAGCATGGTTGTTAGATTCTGTAGACTAGTACATGATACATGCATATTAGAGATGTCATTAATGAATTGTTGCATTTTATAGATTTTCATTATGCGTTCACGTGGCCGACCTCGCACGAAACTTGTGGCTGAACTGGGAGCTCCTTTAGTATCAGATAGAAGGGAGGAATCTATTAGAGAGGAAGTAGCTGAGTCAGTTCCCCCTGTACCCATACCTCAAACTTAGCCTGATCCTATTGTAGAGGAGATGCACCCTCAGCCAATACCACAACCTGTGACACAGCCTACACAGGGACAGCCTGATAGACCTGCTTTAGAGCAATCCATAGATAGACTGGCTCAATTAGTTACAGTTGCAGTAGAGAGACAAACACAGGGACCACCCAAGAGAGAGAATACAATAGAGCGTGTTCGTAGTTTGGGGGCAGAGAATTTTTCAGGCACTACAGAGCCAGCTGATGCAGAGTCATGGTTGACTAGAGTAGAACGGATATTTGATGTTATGAGATGTACTGATGACGAGAGGGTTTCCTTTGCTACATTTTTACTTGAAGGTGGGGCATACCACTGGTGGAGATCAGTATCACGTAGATATGGAGGGGTGATTAGTTGGGCTGATTTTTGTAAAGAATTTAATGTCAAATTCTTTCCTATGGTTTACCAAGACATCCAAGCTAGTAAGTTCTTTGAGCTAGAACAGGGATTGATGACAGTAGAGGAGTACGAGAACCGTTTTATAGAGTTATCAAGGTTCGCTTCTTATGCAATACAGAATGAGAGGGATAAATGTAAGAGGTTTGAACAGGGCCTTAGAGGCAATATCAGGACAACAATTACAGCTATGGGGCACATTGATTTCAGTGAGTTGGTAGGGGCTGCAATGAGAGTTGAGAGAAGCCTAGTAGAGGCACATAGAGCCCAGTCATTCAAGCAGAGACCAGGCCATAGTTGGTCAGTTGGTGGATCAAGTAGCAGTAGAGCATCTGGAGGAGAGATATCCCATGCAAGGTATTCTGGTAGACAACAGTATGGTCAGAGCCCTATGCTATCAGGAGGACAGAGACAGAGTTCTAGTCAGAGTATATTGCCTCTATCTGTTGGAAGCAACATAGGGAGTCAGAGGCCCCAAGGTGGTAGCCAGTTAAGTAGTAGTGCAAGCATAAGAAGGTACCCTCAGTGTTCCATGTGTGGGAGGAGTCATGAGGGACAGTGTCTGAGAGGTTTTAGAGGTTGCTACCATTGCGGACAAGCTGGACATTTGAGGAGAGATTGCCCTCATCTTCTTCAGAGTAGCAACTTAGTACAGAGTACAGCTTCTCAGGGTTTTCAAGGTGGCAGTGGCAATATTCAGAGACCTGGAGGATCTCAGACAGGAGAGCCTATCTCTAGTACTGATGTACAACCTGGAGCTTTAGGAGTTAGTAGAGATCCACAGAGGGGTCAACCAGGTCGACCTCGTAGCCAGGCACGTGTATTTGCTTTAACTCAGTAAGAGGCACAAGCTACCCCAGATGTTGTTACAGGTATGCTGACTATTTTTGGCTGAGAGGCCTATATTTTAATTGATCCGGGCTCTACGCATTCTTTTATTTCCCTTATCTTTGCTGTGCATGCGGATGAAATGTTAAAACCCCTAGATTGTAATTTGGTGGTAGCCACACCGGTTAGAGAATCATTATTGGTTGAGAATGTATTTCGGGGTTGTGTTATCAAAGTGGGTAGTAGTGAGATGGTAGCAGATTTAATTCCTCTTGCTATACATGATTTTGATGCAATACTTGGGATGGATTAGTTAGCTAATCACCATGCTACTATAGACTGTTTCCGAAAAAAGGTTATATTCAGAAGACATAGAGAGCCTGATATTATTTTTTGTGGAGAGCGACGAGTTCTTCCATCCTGTGTTATATCTGCTATAACGGTTAAACGGTTGCTCAGAAAACAATGTCCAGCTTATTTGGCACATGTTATTGATACCAGAGTCAGTGGGGCTAAATTAGAAGATATTTCGGTGGTCAGAGATTTTTCAGATGTATTTCCTGAAGATCTTCCAGGCTTACCACCAGATAGAGAGATTGATTTTGGTATTGATTTGGTTCCAGACACAACTCCTATCTCCAAAGCACCATACAGAATGGCCCCCTCAGAGTTAAAAGAATGAAGACTCAGTTACAAGAATTGGTAGATAAGGGTTTCATCAGACCTAGTGTATCACCATGGGGAGCACCAATATTGTTTGTTAAAAAGAAGGATGGAACTTTGAGACTATGTATTGATTATCGGGAGTTTAATAAAGTCACTATACGCAACAAGTATCCACTCCCTCACATTGATGATTTATTTGATCAGTTACAGGGTGCAAAGATTTTCTCAAAGATCGATCTACGATCAAGGTATCATCAGTTAAAGATCAGAGATACTGATGTGGCTAAGACTGCTTTCAGAACTCGATATGGGCATTATGAGTTTTTAGTAATGCCATTTGGGTTAACTAATGCTCCAGCTGCATTCATGGACCTTATGAATAGGGTATTCGTCCCTATCTTGATCGATTTGTTATAGTTTTTATTGATGATATTCTTGTGTATTCACGGAGTACAGAGAAGCATGTAGAGCATTTGAAGATAGTGCTACAGATTTTGAGAAATAAACAGTTATATGCCAAGTTCAGCAAATGTCAGTTTTGGCTAGATAAAGTTGCATTTCTCGGCCATGTGATCTCAGCAGATGGAATTTATATGGATCCTCAGAAAATTGAAGCTGTAGTAAATTGGGAGCAACCAGCTAGTGTGACAGAAATTAAAAGTTTTCTCGGTCTAGCAGGTTATTATCGAAGATTTGTTAAAGACTTTTCTAAAATTGCTGCACCAATTACAAAGTTGACCAGAAAAAATGTAAAGTTTGTGTGGACTGATGAATGTGAAGATAGCTTCCAAGAGCTTAAAAAGAGATTGACTTCAACTCCTGTTCTCACTCTTCCATCTGGAACTGAAGGATTTATAATTTACAGTGATGCTTCTAGACAGGGGTTAGGTTGTGTGTTGATACAGCATGGTAAGGTGATAGCTTATGCTTCTAGGCAGCTTAAGAAGCATGAGTTGAATTATCCAACTCATGATTTAGAATTAGCAGCAGTAGTATTCGCCTTGAAGATTTGGAAACATTATCTATATGGTGTTACATGTCAAATCTTCACTGATCACAAAAGTTTGAAGTATTTGTTCACACAGAAAGATTTGAATCTGAGACAATGGAGATGGTTAGAGTTAATAAAAAATTATGACTGTACGATTGACTATCATCCAGGTAAGGCGAATGTGGTAGCAGATGCACTCAGCAGGAAGTCTTCTAGCTCTATTGCTTATTTGAGAGTGACTTATCTTCCATTGTTAGTTGAATTAAGATCTATGGGGGTTGAATTATCTGTAGCCAAATCTGGAGTCCTTCTAGCACATTTTCAAGTTAGGCCTATGTTGATTGATCAGATTCGAGAGATACAAGATCAGGATCCTAATTTAGTTAAACTTAAGCAAGAAGTAAAGAATGGAATGCGAACTGATTTAACATTGAAAGCTGATGGGACATTAGTTATGGGTAACAGGCTTTGTGTTCCGAATAACTCAGAGTTAAAGAAGCAGATTTTAGAAGAGGCTCACAGCTCAGCTTATGCTATGCATCCTGGTAGCACTAAAATGTATCGTACTCTGAGAGAACATTACTGGTGGCAAGGTATGAAAAGAGAGATTGTAGAGTTTGTATCTCACTGCCTGATTTGTCAGCAGGTTAAGGCAGAACATCAGAGGCCAGCAGGATTATCTCAACCACTTCCAGTTCCTGAATGGAAGTGGGAACATATCACCATGGACTTTGTTGTTGGGCTTCCTCGAACTCAAAGGGGTCATGATAGTGTTTGGGTGATTGTTGATCGACTCACAAAGTCTGCTCATTTCCTGCCTTATAAGATTTCATACTCATTAGATAGGCTAGCTAATTTGTATGTGAGTGAGATTGTACGGTTACATGGGGCTCCAGTGTCCATCATATCAGATAGACACCCTCGATTCACTTCTAGATTCTGGCATAGCTTACAGAAGGCCTTAGGCACTAAGCTAAACTTTAGTACAGCTTTTCATCCTCAGACAGATGGGCAGTCGGAGAGAACTATACAGATTTTAGAGGATATGCTCAGAGCTTGTATGTTGCAGCTTAAGGGTAATTGGGATGATTATTTACCATTGATGGAGTTTGCATATAATAATAGTTATCAGTCTAGCATTCAGATGGCGCCGTATGAGGCTTTATACGGAAGAAAATGCAGAACTCTGATTTGTTGGGATGAAGTTGGAGAAAGAAAATTGTTGGGTCCAGAGATTATTCAAGCCACTAGTGAGAAGATCAGTATTATCAGAGACAGACTCAAGGCAGCTCAAGATAGACAGAAGAGTTATGCAGATAAACGCTGTAGACAGCTAGAGTTTGCAGTAGGAGACAGAGTCTTTTTACGGATCTCACCATGGAAGGGTGTGCTTCGTTTTGGGAAACAGGGAAAACTAAGTCCTAGATATATTGGGCCATATGAGATTCTAGAAAGGGTTGGTGTGGTTGCGTACCGCTTAGCATTACCACCTGAGTTGTCACGCATTCATGATGTATTTCATGTTTCTATGTTGCGGAAGTATATACCTGACCCTTCTCACATTCTAGATACTCGGCCAGTTCAGTTGAGGACAGACTTGACTTATGATGAGGAACCTGTTCAGATAATGGATTATCGCCAACAAGTACTACGTAATAAGACTATACCACTAATTAAAGTCCTATGGAGGAATCATGCAGTGGAAGAGGCTACATGGGAGCGAGAGGATCATATGAGAGTTCAGTATCCTCATTTGTTTCAGAGAGATATACGAATTTCGAGGACGAAATTTTTATAAGGGGGGAGGAATTGTAATACACGTGTTGTATATATATAAAGTTTAGTGGCAAAAAAAAAAAAAAAAAAAAGAGGAGAAATTGAAGCGGTGGGTTTGTTGTATATATATATATATGTTCTGTTTTGCTTCGTTGAAAAGAAGCAACCGAAACCGAGAGAAGAAGAAGCAAAAGCCGGAAGGGAAAAGAGAAAAAAGAGAGAAAAGAAAGAAAGGGAAAAGAAAAAGAAAGGGAAAGGAAGAAAAAAAAATAGAAAATAAGAGAGAAACCAAGAAGAAAGAAGAAGAAAAAGAGAAAGAGAAAGAAAAAGAAAAAGAAGGAAAAGAAAAGAAAAAGAAAGAAAATAGGAAATTTTAGGAAATTAGTTGGGTAGTCAGAATTATACCCAGTAGTTTAGCGAGTAATAGTTTTACGATATTAGAATATTTAGATTTTAATATTTATAATACATATCGGTACTAATGATGTATTTTTACACCCTATGATATAGGAGGTGTGCCGATAGCGAGTAGATCTCAGAATCCAGACCCAGCTTAGGATTAGCGCACTTTTGTGAGTGGATAACTATATATATTTTATATGTTTTTAATACAGCCAATTATGATTTAATTACGCGTTATCAGATTTAGTTATTGTTTACGCTCAAAATATAACGCGGCTATCGCAGTATAGATTGAGGTGTCGATCCCACGAGGAAGCTCTTGGCAAAATAGGTTAGTGAAGTAAAATATTAAAGCAGTAGCAAAGGGTTAATTGATTTAAACGGATGAGATAGAATTGTCTATGAATTGAGGAAAATGTCTTATGATGATTTAAGCAAGGCTTTGAGAATCACAATTATGCTTTATAAATCTACTCTATACTTTGATTCGATATTTATAACTCAACTGAAAGTTTCACATCCCAAACAATCAATCGGAAGGTATGTAATATATAGCACATTTGATAACACATGTATTTGATTTAGTTAAACTCTTTGCAAGCATTAACACACATCATGTTATTTATACAAGTTATCTAAGATCGACAATATATCATTTTGACAATATTGCAGTAAAAGATTAACTTGAATATCAAACATTTATTGCCCTTACATGTTATCTAAGATCGACAATATATCAAATTGACAATACTGCAGTAAAAGATTAACATATAAAACAATGTAACCAGTAACAATTATAAATCAACATGAATCACATAAGAAAAGCATGACTGAACATATATGAGACATGAGAATTATAACCTCTGGATTATAGAAAATAAAATAGATAAGAGTTTAATCAAAACCAAACTTACAACATTTATAGCTTTTGACACCGAATCAAAGCATGGAAGTAGATTTACTACACATAAAAGTTCATCTCTTAGCCTTGCTAGGAACTCTAGCCTAAATTACAATACATATTAATGAGAATAAAAGAAGAGAGAAATTTTTCTATTAAAAACGTCCTAAGGGTCTCCTTATATAGGCAATGAATGGACATATGTCATGGATGACATCAATCTTCAATAATTTTAAGCCAATAACTCGTGTATCCACTTGCAGCACATTTTTGATAATGTAAATGATCAATTCAGCTTCTGCAGCCGACATGAAAGTTGTAGAATTTTGACTCTTCTTTCCATAGGCACTGATTTCATGCAAATTGGATGAGTATCCAATGAGATATGAGCAAAATTCCAAAGATACATCAGAATTCGGCCAACAACCATTTTACCCACTTGCAATGCGATTTGGTCCATGATAACGGCTGATTTGGACTTTACCATAAACATACGAGTTGTTGATAGTAAAGTCAGTAATTCACAGCTTCAAGAATTATACCAATTGAGTACGTATTTTGTGAGATACGATCCAAATACGTGAATTGGGTCAAGCTGGGCAAGAGTTGTAGTCCGATTCTGTTGTATCTCAATTTTTGGCCCATAACATGTTGGATTTGAATTTTCCACTATTCTTCAAATTTGTGTAAGATTGAGTCATGTTGCACCAGGTTCAAGAATTTCTTCATTTCGATTTCTACATTGAGAGTTATGTCCAGTTTACCTAAACCTGTCCAAATAACATTCATTAATCACAATTTAAGGAGAACACTTTATTTCAAGCTAAAAATACAGAAAACACTAAAATTAGTGACATTAAATGGTGATTGAATCTCTTAACAACATGCATTTTCATGTGTTCATCACAGCCCCCAACCAGCTTATTGCTAGTCTCTAGCAATTCAAGCGTAAATAGAATATGCAAAACTACCTAAGCATTTCAATCAAAACGTTAGTTCGAGATCACTGTTGCTATCATGGTTTTTTCAATTACAACTTCCGTAATTTGTATGTGTGTGAACTAAGCCATAACCATCTAACCACAAACCACAATAGATATAGCCTTGAGAATTTCTCCAAGTAAAAGCCTCAACTCCATATCCTCACAGGTGTATGACTGTTTAAAAGGTTAGGACTTCTCTTATGGAGTTGGAAAACAGTTAAGCACTCAAGAAAAAGTCAATTTTAAGGACAGACATATAAACTAACATTGATCCGAAGATAGGAAAATTATTTGTTTAAAAATCAATTATTCATATCATACGCCAACTTTAGAACTTTAATTGGCTTGTAAGAATAATACAATTATAACTTGGTGAGAAAACTGTTTTACAAGGTATTTGTCTTCTAAAATTGAATGAAGACTTTATTAAACTGAATTGCTTCTTTTTTTTTTTTTCTTGTTTTTGGTACTTTTATGTGTATTTTTTTTTTTTTTTTGAAGAATACAAGGAAGCATTATAAAGGTTTCTCACCAAATTATATTATGCATAAATGTAACCAACTTATCCCTTAATTCAAATAATATCATTCTAAACAAAAATTAACCAATTCAAAGGATCAATGAAGGTTCATAAGCTGTTTTCTCAACCTTTCCACTTACTCACAAAAGATATGCGAGATTAGAAAAATATATACTTAAACATGAGAATTCTCTTGGCTATATAAATTGAATCATCCATCTTACCACAAGGCTTAGCATTGTGCTCAAAAATATTTTGGAAGTCATTCTTTAGTAACCTAGATAGAAACAGTGACTCAACCTAAACAATTCTGAAATCATACTTAGGCAGAAAAGCAAATTCCTTTATACAAGAATTACCAAAACTACAAGCAGTAAACGACAATGTATGAAATATAAAACAAAATAACAAAAAGTTAGTTAAAATGCATTTCAAAAGTTAGTACTAAAACTCCTTACTCTGCCATTCTAATTTGACCTAGAATGCGTCTCAAGAGTTCAAGAATGAACTCTTTACTCTGCCATTTTAATCAAATGTCGGACCACAATTTTTTTTTTTTTTTGCAAAATGCAACGTATGTCTACTATCCTCCCCCCAAACCAGATGAAACATTGTCCTCAATGTTTAAATAGAAAGAGATAAAGTATAGGAGACATTACCTGAAACGCCAGTTATTTGAAAGAAACAAACCTGAGAGACACTTAAGCAAATATAAACTAAAATGATGGTACTGATAAATAAATAAATAAAAAGAAAAATTTACAAACGGAGTGTCAGATCCAATTTTCGCTTGTTAAGGCCCACTGACCAATCGATCCGAGTTATTGCTGGGTCAGGTTCATAGGTAACTGTCTGTAATTTGTTAATCAATTCATCCGCCTCAGTAGCAGAAACCAGGATCTGTCGCGCCGAATGTGAAATAAAATTCTGTTCCACAGCTTGATCAAGAAAACAAAGTAAGCAATCAAAATAGTTATTAACATTCAACAAACCTATGGGTTTTCGGTGGATATTCAGTTGGGCCCAAGAGACAATTTGAAAAATTTCTTCCAAGGTACCAAAACCACCTGGTAAAGCAATAAAAGCGTCTGCATTGCAAAGCATTCTGGCTATACGTTCATGGATGGATGAGACTTGTAATTCTTCCCCTATTGTTTTCCCGGTCAGGTTTCCCACGGCCAAAGCTGTAGGAATAATACCTAAAACTTGACTTCCTCCTAAATGTGCAGCTGTTGACACACACCCCATTAGCCCAAGGCTATCTCCTCCATAAATCAAATGAATTTTTCTTGCAGCTAATGTTTTTCCTAGATTGTTTGCTGCTTCTACGAACACTTTACTCTCCCCAGGACTAGATCCACAAAATACACATATATTTCGAAATTGTCGAACTTGGGTTTCCTCCATATCTACTCTCACCTTTATCTCAATATATGAAAATGAAGAAACTGAGGTGCTGTATTTATAGAGTGCCAAATGATAACAATGATTATGGTAACCCGACAGTTTGTCAAAAGAGAGTTAAAAATAAAACACAAAAATTTAAACATAATGACCCACATGCATTATTGAACAAAAAGATTTGAATTTAAGACATCTACATGAGTAGCCCTACTATTCATAAAATAAAGGTTGAAATTAAAACACATGTATTTACAAGTAGTTGTGATTGTGGCTCACATCTTCCTCTGGTTTTACGTCCAGTAACGGCTTAAACGCCCTCTATGGGTCGGGGATAGGCTTCCCATCTAATTTTTTTATAAATTGGCAAACAGGGTCTTTTAGAGTCAGATTCCCGAGACTATACCGTTGATGTTCATTTTTGAATTTGTTCCATAAATCGAGAAGTTCACGTTGCACGAGCCCACAGGGATGCGTCTCAAGAGTCAATAGGATATCATCCAAAGACTCCTTACTCAGTCCATCCTTAATGAACTGAATTTTGTCTTCTCGATTTCTAGATACGAATCCTAAAGAATGACAACTCCGATTACAATTCTATCGAGCACATTTATGACAGACTTGTAACCTTTTTGCTCGTCGCCTTTTGGCATAAGAGCTTCTTCCAAGACCAGGCATATGAGAAACAAAATCATTTTCAAACTCACCAAATAACCGAACCTTGGCTTCAATTAACCAACGAAGGTCCACAGGGATATTACCCAACATCAATAGCCTTAGTCTTTCACACCGTGCTTTGTAAATCTTAAGTAGAGCATTTTGAGGAAATGAAGGAAAACGTTTTTTAAGGTTGGCAAGAATGCGATCCATTTTGAAAGAAAGAAAAGAGATGAATGCACAGTTTGAGGGACAGTTTTTAGGGAACTGAGAAACCGACTTTAATAGTCACGGAGTACCGTATCCGCCACTTGACCGGGAAATAAAATCACACTGAAGAAAAAAATAAAAAGAAGAAAATAAAGTAAAATAAAATTTGCAGGAAAATAAAAGCAAAAATAGAAAGTCAAAAGATAAAATATAGACAAAATATAAAATATGGTACAGATAGATTGAACTTGATCAATCACAATAGACAGGATCCACAAGAGGGATCTCGCCTAGGTACATAGAGTCGTTTACCTTTTCCACGTAGCTTTTTAGCCGCTGTCCATTCACTTTGAAAGTCCGTCCATCAGTGGGGTCTTCTATTTCAACAGCACCATTAGGAAAAACATGTCTTACCATAAATGGACCAGTCCATCGAGATCTCAACTTTCCAGGGTGTAAATGCAATCGAGAATCATAAAGATAGACCCGTTGATTTGGCTCAAAGTGTTTCCTTGAGATCTGTTTATCATGAGCTACTTTCATTTTAGCTTTGTAAATTTTGGAGTTGTCATATGCGTCATTTCGTAGCTCTTCTATTTCTGACAATTGTAACTTTCTCTGGAGACTTGCAGCACTCAAAGTTGTAAAAGAACAGTTAGAGAAATGTGTTCCTTGGTCACTAATGATGACACGTGGTGTCTCGAGTTTTGATGACTTTGGTTTCTCCTTCTCTCGTGGCAACTTTTCAATGCCTGGTTTCCAAAATCGAATCCCTTTATCCTGTGAGTCAAAAATACTAAACATATCAGTTGTTTCATTAGGATAATACAATTCTTCAATATCAAAATCAAAGAGATTTTCTAAAGAATTAAAGCCATGATTTTTATAAGCTTCCTCCGTTCCAAGTGTGTCTATCATATATGAATGATAGCATTCGTCTTCTTCTCGTGATTGCTTATCAATTTGAAAAATGTTCACCTCAAGAGTCATATTCCCAAAAGATAATTTCATTAGACCATTTCTGCAATCAATAAGAGCATTAGCAGTGGCAAGAAAAGGTCTCCCCAAAATAAGAGGGATTTTTGACTCCATGTTAACAACAGAATGAGTATCTAAAACAAGAAAATCAACAGGGTAGTAAAATTTATCAATTTGTAACAAAACATCTTCTACTATTCCCCGTGGTTTCTTGATTGATCGGTCAGCTAATTGTAGGACTACAGATGTTGGTTTAATCTCACCAAGTCCCAACTGCAAGTAAATAGAATAAGGCATTAAATTTACACTTGCTCCTAAGTCCAATAAAGCTTGACCAAACTCATGTGTCCCAATTTGGCAGGATATTGTGGGACATCCTGGGTCTTTATACTTGGGCGGTGTCTTTTGTTCAATCACTGCACTTACCTGTTCTGCCAAAAATGCAGTTTTCTTCACATGGTGTTTTCTTTTGATAGTGCATAAATCCTTGATGACTTTGGCATAAGTTGGAACCTGCTTAATCAAATGTAACAAGGGAAGATTAATTTTAACTTGTTTCAAATGTTCCAAAATCTCACCTTGAATTTCTGAATTTTTCCCAACCGGTCGAAGAGCTTGAGGAAAAGGCACTGGGATTGAAAACTTACTTTCGGGCTCTTTTTCCATTGTGGCCTCTTTTTCAAGGGGGGCATCTTTACTACTTGTAGATGTGTTAATTTCAGGAGTAGGCTCACTTACAATCTTACCACTTCGAGTAGTAATGGCATTGACTTCTTTGAGATTTTGAACATCAGAAGTAGAAGCTTGTGCCATGAATTGTCCTTTTGGATTGGATTGAGGTTGAGATGGAAACTTACCTCGCTCTTGTACAGTTAAGGCACTGGTCAATTTTGTGATTTGACTCTTGATTTCTTTGTTTTCGTCCACCACCTGTGCAAGAATTGTTTCAAATTTTTTATTAGTCTTACTTTGTGCCTCCATAAATGCTTGTAATGTATCCTCTAAAGAACTCCTAGTTGGTCGTGCATTATATTGAGGTGCAACATAAGACTTGGGTGCTTGTTGTTCTTGTTTCCATTGGTTGTTGGCTTGTTGGTCAGATTTCCAACTGAAATTTGGGTGGTTTCTCCAGCTAGGATTATATGTTTCAAAGTAGGGTGAATAAGGCTTCTTGTACATCCCTAGGGCATTACATTGTTCCTCATATATCCCTCTCATCTCACTATACGTGGGACAATCCTGAGCTAAGTGTTCCGCTCCTCCACAAACAAAACAGACATCGTGTGACTCAACTCTAGCAACCGTGTGGGTGACCCTTCTATCTTTGGATTTCAAGGCCTCTAACTCCCTAGTTAAGACCTCTAATTGGGCTTTGAGGTTATCCTCTTCCCTAAGATGGAAAACTCCATTGGGTCGTGACCTATTTGTGCTTTCAGCAATGCTAGGTCCAGTCCATGTATGGGCTTTTTCGGCTAAGTCATTAAGGAATTCTATGGCTTCCTTAGGATCTTTGTGAAGAAACTCCCCATTACACATCATCTCAACAAATTGGCGCTCTCTAATTGTGAGTCCCTCATAGAAATAACTAACCAAGCGCCAATTTTCATATCCATGGTGAGGGCACAGATTTAGCAATTCTTTAAACCTTTCCCATGCTTGATATAAGGTTTCACTGTCTTTTTGGGAGAATGAAGAAATTTGTCTTTTCAGGCCATTAGTTTTGTGTTGTGGGAAGTATTTATTGAAAAATGCTTGGGTCATTTCTGCCCAAGTTCCTATAGACCTCGGCCTCAAAGAGTATAGCCAACTCTTTGCTTTGTCTTTCAAAGAAAAAGGGAAAAATTTAAGCCTAACAGTGTCTATAGCTTCAGGTTGGCTATGGAAGGTGGCAATTACCTCTTCAAATTCCCTAACATGTACATAAGGATTTTCACTATCTAGACCATGAAAAGTGGGAAGAAGTTGTATCATTCCAGGTTTAAAATCCGAATGTGGTATGTTAGGTGAAAATATAATGCATGATGGTGTGGCTGTGCGAGTAGGATGCAAGTAATCTTTTAGAGTTCTAACGGGATTTTCTTCGTGTTGACTCATTGTGTTAGAATTACAAGATGAACTAGAAGGTGAATTCTCTTCACTTACAAATTGTGGGAGTGGTTCTAGTTCTAGTTCTAGTTCTCTCACAAATCTTCCTCGTTTGTCTCTAGGTCGATGCATACATCCTAATTTTTTTTTCTTTTTTTTTTTTTAAGGAAAGAAATGCTTAAGGAAAATTAAGAAGTGGAATAAACACAACAAGAAATAGAAATAAGTTAGGTGGTAAGACCAACCATGAAATATAAATACAATAACTAAACAAAAGACTATAAAATACGAAAAAAGTACAATAAATAAATAATAAAAAGAAAATACAATAAGTAAATAAATAAAAAGTTAGGCGATAGAACCGGCCATAAAAAGAAAATACAACATATTAACTAAAGAAAATAAATTACAATAAATACGTAAAAGAAAATGAAAATAAAGTACAATAAAAAAAAGTGCAATAAATAAATAGAGTACAATACGAAATAAAGAAACTAAGTTAGGCGGTAGAACCAGCCACAAAATAAAAAGAAAATACAATAAATTAACTAAAGAAATAAAGTACAATAAATAAATAAAAGAAAGTGAACAAAGTTAGGCGGTAAAACCAGCCATTAAAAAAAAAGTGCAATAAATAGATAAAAAAAAATAAACTAATTAGGCGGCAAAACCAACCATTAAGATAATATAAAATATAACAAATTAACTAAAGAAAACAAAATAAATTAGGTGGTAGAACCAACCATGAATAATAAATAAATTACAACAAAGGAAATAAACTAAAAGTTTACAAAGAAAAGAAAATATACAAAGTTACCACTTTAGTATTTATAATCGCAACCGACTTTCGCTTAGTGTGCTTCCCCGGCAACGGCGCCAAATTTTTGTTTACGCTCAAAATATAACGCGACTATCGCAGTATAGATTGAGGTGTCGATCCCACGAGGAAGCTCTTGGCAAAATAGGTTAGTGAAGTAAAATATTAAAGCAGTAGCAAAGGGTTAATTGATTTAAACGGATGAGATAGAATTGTCTATGAATTGAGGAAAATGTCTTATGATGATTTAAGCAAGGCTTTGAGAATCACAATTATGCTTTATAAATCTACTCTATACTTTGATTCGATATTTATAACTCAACTGAAAGTTTCACATCCCAAACAATCAATCGGAAGGTATGTAATATATAGCACATTTGATAACACATGTATTTGATTTAGTTAAACTCTTTGCAAGCATTAACACACATCATGTTATTTATACAAGTTATCTAAGATCGACAATATATCATTTTGACAATATTGCAGTAAAAGATTAACTTGAATATCAAACATTTATTGCCCTTACATGTTATCTAAGATCGACAATATATCAAATTGACAATACTGCAGTAAAAGATTAACATATAAAACAATGTAACCAGTAACAATTATAAATCAACATGAATCACATAAGAAAAGCATGACTGAACATATATGAGACATGAGAATTATAACCTCTGGATTATAGAAAATAAAATAGATAAGAGTTTAATCAAAACCAAACTTACAACATTTATAGCTTTTGACACCGAATCAAAGCATGGAAGTAGATTTACTACACATAAAAGTTCATCTCTTAGCCTTGCTAGGAACTCTAGCCTAAATTACAATACATATTAATGAGAATAAAAGAAGAGAGAAATTTTTCTATTAAAAACGTCCTAAGGGTCTCCTTATATAGGCAATGAATGGACATATGTCATGGATGACATCAATCTTCAATAATTTTAAGCCAATAACTCGTGTATCCACTTGCAGCACATTTTTGATAATGTAAATGATCAATTCAGCTTCTGCAGCCGACATGAAAGTTGTAGAATTTTGACTCTTCTTTCCATAGGCACTGATTTCATGCAAATTGGATGAGTATCCAATGAGATATGAGCAAAATTCCAAAGATACATCAGAATTCGGCCAACAACCATTTTACCCACTTGCAATGCGATTTGGTCCATGATAACGGCTGATTTGGACTTTACCATAAACATACGAGTTGTTGATAGTAAAGTCAGTAATTCACAGCTTCAAGAATTATACCAATTGAGTACGTATTTTGTGAGATACGGTCCAAATACGTGAATTGGGTCAAGCTGGGCAAGAGTTGTAGTCCGATTCTGTTGTATCTCAATTTTTGGCCCATAACATGTTGGATTTGAATTTTCCACTATTCTTCAAATTTGTGTAAGATTGAGTCATGTTGCACCAGGTTCAAGAATTTCTTCATTTCGATTTCTACATTGAGAGTTATGTCCAGTTTACCTAAACCTGTCCAAATAACATTCATTAATCACAATTTAAGGAGAACACTTTATTTCAAGCTAAAAATACAGAAAACACTAAAATTAGTGACATTAAATGGTGATTGAATCTCTTAACAACATGCATTTTCATGTGTTCATCAGTTATGATTTATTTTAGACAGAAAAATATTTATACTATTTAGTATATTTAGAAATGTTTTAGAATTTATTATAGTACAGTTTATAATTATGTTCAGTACAGAAATAATTATTTCAGAATAATTATGGTCACAATATTATATTGTAGTAGTTTTTGAACCACCATATGCGTACCCTCCCCTTTAATGTAGTTACTCTGCGCATGCGTTAGACCAGTTTAGTTTGCTCTGCCCGAGCGATGCACCATTCTGCCGGGTTAGACCAGCTTAGATCCCCCGCTCTGCCTGTGCGTGAGTTACTCCGTCAGGTTAGACCAGATTTTCCCCGGGTACAAGTTTGGTGTGGTTTTCAGTATATATATATATATAGTACATGTTTCCAGAGCTATGTTACGTATATTCAGCACAGATTTTATGACAGTTCATACTTTCAGTACAAGTTTATTGATTACTCAGTATACAGTTTTATGATTATTTTATTATACAGATTTATACGTGTACAATACATATAAAGTATATGATATTTTCAAATTATGTCCACTCACTGAGCCACAAGCTCACCCTTTTTCCTATTTTTTCTATTTTTCCCAGGTTGTCACAGAAATTTGTGCGGTGTGATACAGTCATCACATTTTGAGGTTGACCAACGTGCATAGCTACATAAGTGTTTTAGTCTGTGTATTTGTATATGTTTTGTATAGTGGAGCATATGTGTACACTTTTTGTTGAGGCAGGTAGCCTCATTGTATTATATGTATGAGTAAAGAGTATGTTAGTCACATGTCATCTCAGGATCTGCCTCGATTCTCGAGGAGGGCTCGGGTTGGGTCCTGTCATCCTCTAAGATGTGTCTTAGCAAAGAAGCAGAGAGGAAGGAGATGTCTCGAGTACCGTATGCATTAGCAGTGGAAAGTTTAATGTTCGCTATGATTTGTACCAGACCAAACATTGCACAAGCAATCGGAGCAGTTAGTAGATACATGGCGAATCCTAGTAGAGAGCATTGGGGTTGTGTCAGGAGGATCCTTAGATATATTAAGGGTACCTCAGATGTTACTTTATGTTACAGAGGATCAGATTTTATTGTTAAAGGCTATGTAGATTCAGATTTTGCAGGAGACCTTGATAAAAGAAAATTCACTACTGGCTATGTGTTTAAACTTGCAGAAGGAGCTATAAGCTGGGTTTCGAAACTATAAACTGTTGTTGCATTATCTACTATAGAAGCAGAATATATGGCAGCTATACAAGCTTGCAAGGAAGTAATTTGGATACAAAGATTACTGGAAGAGCTCGGGCGCAAGCAAGAGAAAGTTGAATTGTTTTGTACACTCAGAGTGCCTTGCACACTGTAAGGAATCCAGCTTTTCATTCAAGAACGAAGCACATAAGTGTTCAATATCACTTTGTTCGTGAAGTTGTAGAAGATGAAAGTGTGGATATGAAAAAAATTTATACAGATGATAACCTAGCAGATGTGTTGACCAAGCCCACCAATACCAACAAGTTGGTATGGTGCAAATCTTTGCATGGCCTAACAGACACGTAGGCAACATGACTTTAGCGAAGAAGAAAGAATGGTGTAGAGACTTGATTGATTCTCAATCAAATCTCCAAGTGGGAGAAATGCTAGTAGCTAGCACCGTGTGCCAGCTACATAATTGTTGGCACACGGTGCTAGCAATGGTGGACAGCCATTTCTTGGCTGTCCACCATGCTAAACTCTCTCTATAAATGGGAGAGTTTAACAATTTATTTTCCAATGCAAATTAGAGAGAGTTTTAAAAGTTTTAAGAAAATTTTTAAGTAATTTGAGAGAATTGAATGTATTAGAGTTTTAGGTTGTAAGACTAAAATATACAATATTTGTATTCTCCATTTCTAATAATAAGAGATTCTTCTGTTTTCGTCCACATAAATTCTTGTATTTGATTTTATTTTTATTTTTATTATTTTTTTTAATTTTATTTTAATTGTGATCCTGAATCACTACTAAAATTTTTAATAAAAAATATACTATTATGAGACAGTTCTCAACTCAGTCCGCTCTCTCTTTACGTAAGATATTGTCCCCAAAGAGCGGCTATTGTGCATTTGCCGCTGTCCCTAAACTTGGCCTCCTCGCAAATTGTGCATTTGCTATTGATTGCAAATAGCATTAGCCTGTCATGCAGCTGGCTTTTACTAATAGCTTTTACCAATAGGTTGAATTTTGAAAGCTTAAAGTATTTTTCCCTTTGCATATATTCCGAGTCTTCTCCTTCAACCATGCTTTGACTAGTCTTCATCTTTGCAATTTCAAAGCGTTTTCTATTAAGCTTAAATAAATTTGACATTCAGGTAACGCAATTGTTCCAGTAGTTGCATGCGTACTAGTGTAAAACTGGAAGTGAAATTGCATTTTTATGAAGTCCGTCCTAGTTGATGCTGTTTGTAACACCTTTACAGTTATTTTTTTTTCAGAATAATTAAATCTATCAAAAATAAAGTAATAAAAATTATAATTTGTAAAGCTTTTGATCAACTCGATTGGAGAATTACAGGATCAAAATATAATATTGGACAATTACAGGATCAAAATCAAAAAAATAATTATAATAATAAAGAATAAAAAAAAAGCTCGCATAGGAGGATAATTATATACACTATTCTAATTAACAAACAAAATTAAAAAAAATTATAATAATAAAGAGTTAAAAAAAAGCTCGCATAGGAGGATAATTATATACACTATTCTAATTAACAAACAAAATAGAGTGCACAAAATAACCTTTACAGCTGTTGGCATTTGTTCAATTATTTTCAAGAAATAATTAATCATAGTGTACACATATCCACGCAATTGAGCCCATGAACTGATCTTTCATTTCAATCTTAATAGTGGGGAGAGAAGAGACAGCCGAACAGCTAGTCAGAAATTCACTGCTCATTGGTATTTCTTCAGAATAGAAGAATTGCTTTAGCGTAACCATAACAGAAACAAGAGAAACCAAGCTAACTTGACGAGATGAACTGAAGTTGCAAAAGTTTGTTATGTTGAAGTCCAAACTTGGATTAGAAAACATATGTAAATGATGCATGAAAGGGAGATCAAAACAATTTGGTTGCCAATGTTAAAACAAGGATCTGTAGACAGTAGATTGTACTGGGCTTCAAGATCTTTGATGCTAATAAATCTTCTGTATCGATAATAACGTATCTTGTCTCCTTTTACAATATTTTAATGTTGTAAAGAAGTTCTTGTTTAATTGATAGTTCAATTCCCAACTTCATTGACAGGGAAAAGCCTGTGTACCAAAAAGTCTTATCAAATCAATCCAATTTTACAAGCAAAGTATACCTAAACTGTACTGACTACAGTAACAAGCATGGAATGGCATGGAGTGGCAGTGGTCTAAACTCTGATATATGATTAAATCTCTATAACTCACTGCCTTGGATGGCTAACTCTTGTACTTGGCAAAATTATATGACTTTACATGAGCTTGCTCCAAGATTGGGTTTTTGGCTTTGAGGTTAGGAGTTTGGCATGCTGAGGCTCGAGGATCGTTGGAAGTGGGATTTTTGTGTGTGTATTTTTATTTTAGAAAAAGGTAGCAATTTTATATAGAATCTTGGACTGGAAATAAGTCCAGCCAGAGAGACCATTGCAAACACATTTAATAGCAAAATTTGCTAAGTTGTGGGCTGTGGTATTACAGACTTAGAGATATACTGAATGCCATTTAATGGATTCAACTTTAGTTATCCTTCGATATCAGCAATCACCCATCTAATCTCTTTTAGGGAAATCAATGAGCCCTTACCAACTCTATCCCATTTGTGCATATGAGGCAGTGAACACAGGAGCCAATTGGAGATCCGAAGCCACTTGCAAGTGTGTTTTTTTTTAAAAAAAAAATAGCAGAGGAGTGTGTCGAAATACAAACATTTTTTTATCTCTTTACATTTTTAAGATCTAACTTGAATGACAACATAACAGCAGAACTTAATAACCACTGGACTATACCCCTAAGAATATGAGTTTATGTTTATTTTAATGTTCTATTTTTTTTTCTTTCTTTCTTCTTTTGTTGACCAAATTGGCACACACGTGGAAATTGGAATGTGAGTCCAAGGTAAAATCCCTCAATATTATCTGGGCATATGTGTCTTCTAGTAAAAATCTGGGTTTAGCAAACTTTTCAGGGTTTTTGAAATTCGGGTGCACTCGAGTGTTTTTTTTAGTGCGGATCAGTTCGGATTTAACTTGAGCCAGGTCCAGGTTGTTTGGAATCCAAATTTTAACCCATAAATAAAAAACTTCAATTATAGCCGTAATTACAAATGAAATCCCAATTACAACCGAAACTATAAATACGTGGCTTGTCAAAATCAAGAATAGTTATGTAGAAGAATCTACTCAGAAGTTATTTTTTTAACTTGTGTGACTTGTCAAACTCCTTGAACTTACTGAATCATCGAGTTAAGAAAATAATGAATTCTTATGCCCTAGGCTTAGTTGGTAACCGCAGACGTAAAGATTTTGATGAAGAGTCCAATGAACAGAAGGCTTATTTTGTTTAAAAAGTACCTGTATTTCTTTCTTTGGATGAGAAAGACTACAAGTTTGAACAAGATTAGAGAAAGAAATTGAACAAGTGATTCAAAAAATCGAGATTTCAGATTGAATTAATCTTAGTTCAAAAAAACTCAAACTCAAGAAACAATAAAATAAAACCCGTACTAAAGAGAGAAACTGAATTTTTAAAAAAATTTCCGAGTTTGAGTTTTCTTCAGATTTCTAAATTTTTTTCAATCCGGTTCGGACGGTTTTTTCTGCAATCCCTACTCATGGCACCGGCAGCTGACCTTTTTACATTGCAGAAGAGCACCCAAGACGACATGATTTGGGTCAGTAAAAATCTCATCGCCATTTTCGACTATAGGACACCCATTGCCACGTTATAGCTCTGCCTTTCACAGTGAAGTGGGGGAATAGGCCATATGTCTTTAAAAAAAAAGTAGGGTTATTATTGGCATTTCGATAAATTTTCTGTCAATCAATTCTTATATGATCACACTTCCATTCATACTAGTATTTTCCACTAAATCTAATTAAATTGTAACTAAAATTCAATTTGATTTACTTTTTAACTGAGTCGTTAAATTTATTCATCAGTTTGCGTAAGTGTAAATTCCTAACTAAATAAATTAGATAAATCTTACTTTGTTCATTCTTAGAATAATTTAATCGGCTAGAATGTACGGCTGTTAACCACAAAATTGAAGGTTCATGCCCTTCTTCTAGGCCCTAAATTTTTTTAGCCATCTGCTCTTGGTCCTTTTGCGAACATATTCTTAGTGCTCAGGAATTAAAAGTTACCAACCTACGCCTAGGAACCAATACTCGTACAAACGTAAATACATTTCCTGTAGAAGCTAAAGCTACATTTTCACATGACCGTCATGTCACTTCTTGCTGTGAAGTGGGCCTTTTGCTCACAGCACCTCATTAATGGCTTCCGGTTCCTTTATGACCCTGTTCCATCTTTTCATCCAAATTCCTCTTTCTATATATATACTTTTACAGTTAAGTATCTGAGGCAATAGCTCACTCTCTTTTTCAAAACCCCTTTGTCTTACTATTTTCTCTTCAATTTTAGATCAATCAATCTATTCCATCATCAACATAACCAAGGCCAAAAGAACCAAACACCCTACTTTTCCAGTAATTTGATGCATTGTAACTGTCTTAAGAAAAGGCTTTTGATCCCGTTGATGGGTACATAGCCTATTGATTCAAATTTCATTTTTATTTTCCCCATCTTGTCTAAATTTAAAAATGAGAAACAACAACAGACTTTTAGGAAGCGTCGTGCGCGGAGCTCACGCTCCAGCGAGCTTCAATGCTAACATTCACGAAGCTGCGGACATGTACGTGCTGGCGGGACAGCTTGAGCACACAAGGCTGAACTGGCTTCGTCAGCAACAAAACGCTAACGTGGTCCAAAACGACTACACTCAGTCATTAGGCCGTCTGCCGGAGCTTGTGGGTCTGTTTGACATCAGCTCGTCAGCTGATGCTGATGTGTTTGGTTGGCAGGGTAAGCCTGACAGTTATCTGGATGATGATGGCATCAACTTTAGCGAAATTTTTCGACCTGAAACTGAGTTTGGTGCTGAGAAGTTGGCGGGTATTAATAATGGTGGTTCTGAGATGGATCAGGGTTTCCGCGATACTTGTAGAGGCCAAGCCACGGAGAAAGAGTCTGATGCGGATGAGGAAGGGGTGGTGCTGATTATAGATTCCGATTCTGAGAGTAATAATGACGACGACGATGATATGGTGATGCTGGATGGTATATCATCCATCATAACTGAGAGAAACAACTTCAGCTTGTTGGATAAACGAAAAGCAGAGGTGTGTTTCTTTGTTTTTAGTCTGATCATTCTTTGTACCTTCAGCTTCAGTCTATATAAATAGTCTTAAGTTTCATTATAAATTGAATGTGTGGTCTTGCTACAAATTTTTTAACTATATATGTAGGTGCTGTAGAATCTTATTTTTTATTCTGAAAACTTCTTGTTTATATATGTAAGCAATATGCATGTGACTTATTTTTTTGCAGGTTAGAAGAAATTACATTTTAATAATAGAAAAGGATTTTATTCTGTAAAAGGGCTTGGTTACTGAAAATTTTGGTTTGACGAAGTGTATATGAAGCGTTTTAAGTTGATGGTTTTCAGTTTGCGGTGGAAGAGAGTAATTATCATCATGAGAAAAGGACAAAAGTCGATGCTGCCTTAATATCTGATGGAGCTATGGGAACCAAAGCAAAGGCTTCAAGAGCCGATGCTTCGAAAGCGTCAGTGGGGAGACAGAAGCCAGGCTATAAAAGTGGGAGGGCGACCTACCCCAGCCGAAACCCTGAGATTAACAGCTTAGCCGAAAAAGTTAGTTTCAAAATTTTTCTTTCTAGTAGGAATATTCTTTTTCTTTTCATCAAAACTATAGCTGGCCTTAACAACAAATGTAAATAGCGTTGCACTGATCATATCTGTCAACTGTTTACAGATGACGAGTCAGAAAATTAATGACGAGGTTCAATGCTTGCTAGAAACAATCCCTGGGAGTAACAAGGAGAACAATAGCAGGCTTGAGAAGCTCGATGATATTATCATTTATACCAAATTTCTTCAAAATCAATGCATGGTAACAATAATTTATATTATAACAGTATATTTGTCATATCAGACCTTTGATATATATTATCATTCTTTATTTATATTAACTTGTTTTACAGCAGTATTTTCAGCTCTTGTCTGAGAAATATAAGCATCAAAATCCGACTCCAGAAAAAAATATTAATAAATTTGCTGTAATAACGGTAAGAATGCAGCTTATTCGGATTTATAAATCACTTTATGTACATTTTTAGTACCAGTAGCCAGAAGAAACAAATAGATTGTATTTGCTAATAATTTTTTTTTAATAACTAACTTGTGCCTTAACTCTTTATATGCAATAGAAGTCTCCTGGTTACATGGGCAACTTCGCAGCTAATGTGTCACTGTCAGCTGTAAATACTAATTTTGCATATCTAACGCAACAAACGACGGCTAATTATGTGCCAAATTATTGGCAGCAGCAGGCATTTGCCCCGCAAATTGCACCTCGGATACCTTCAACCTCTGCAATTCCCATCCAGCGACAACACTTCTATTATGGCCCACCCTTAGTTGCTGTAACTGCTTGAACATAAATCATTTTACCAGTTTATGCCATGTCCTGTTTTATATCACGCCGATATTATTGATGTTAATCATTAACATTGTTATATTGCAGCAAGGACAGCCCATTGTTTGGGATCCCGAGTCACTGAGCCTTCTCTACGAGAAGCTTTATTGTTCCTGATGAAGATCAGCTCTCCGTTTATGGGATGAAGCTATCCTGGTCCGAAGTGTTCCGTGAAGTTGGCGAAGAGCTCTCTTATATGTTCCTCGTTTGTTTACTTTATGTGAGCTAAGTTTGCCTTGGCCAATATGCAATTCTGGCTCGTTATTTGTTAAGACTCTTTTAAAAGTCGTTCTCCATTTACTTGGGTGTTTTATGATCTGGACAAGTTCCAGATTCCAGCTTTAACCCAATCACTCCATCCACCGAGACTTATATTCGCATGTGTAATAATCCTATTACCTTTTCGAAGATGCGTTTTCTGTACTCATAATTTGCATTACTGTCATGGGCATGTATTGGTTTGATTATCAAACGGGAAAAAATGGCTGTGTATTGACTGCAGATTTGTTTATTGTCTATATGTTCGCAATATGCGTGATCACAAAAGATAAAATCAATATCTGCGAACTAAGGCAATGTGAGGTGGGGATAGTTGGAGATGTGAGTTAAAAGGACCAGGTACTGTAGATCACATGTGCCAATTCGTAGATCTTTGGGATGAAATTACAGGAAAAAACTTTTGGACAGTGCTATGTGGCTGAGATTCTTAACGGGTTTCAAAGGATTCTTGTTTCCGTGGATTCTCAGTTAACGGGCAATTCTGCATGTAAAATTATGAGGTTGGGCCCGGCAATGCTTTTCGTTTTTTCCACTTAATTCGTAAACGTTTACAATGTCAAAAATTTTGTGGTACTTTTTCAAACAAACAAAAAAAATATACAAAAAAGAGTTTTGCGAGTGCTATTTCGGTAATGATGCACCAGGGAATATCGTTGAATTTATGAAGGCATGCGTGATTCATATACCAAGGGAACAGGCAAGTGGAGCTTAGAAAAAATTGTGTTCCCGTGAAAATTGTGACAGTTTCAACACCACCTTTTCAGATATATATGCTGGTTGACTGTAATTCCAATGGTCAGATGCAAAAAAAATGTTTTGCTCCGAACCAAGGTAGCTGAAGCAATTCTAAGTTGGTTGAATTTGTAAAAACGGATATTTTAGATACCTCCATTTAAGGGATCTGTAAACGAAGATTTGGAACATAAATTCAAAGGATATATATATAAAAGTTAGTAGGCTACGGAGTTCTTCATATAAAAGCTCCTAGACCCGTATTAAAATTTAATAGTGCATTATAAATTGTACAAAAAATTTAAAATAATTAGATAATATTACATAATAATATTGCTCATGATACTTGTTATATAATTTCTCTTTCTCTATATATATATATGATTGGTTCTCTCTCTCTCCATATATATATATATATATATATATATATATATGATTGGTGGAACATTTTTGTGTCCAAAATTCTTCATCAACTCTAAACATCAAAATCTTGAATGCAATGGTGATTCGTTCTTTCACCAATTTTTTCAATCATTTCTGTTGTTATATTTCAAATAATACTATCCATACATTGATTGTGAAATTTGAGCTTTCAAACAAATTTGAAGTTCTTGAGAGATAAATTTATATCTCTATAAAAATAATTGAAGTGTAGAGATGAGTTGTTATTTGTCCTAAACTTTCCTAATGGTTTGTACTCGATTGCTGCAACCATAAAGTCAGTTAAGCCTGCGCCGATAATTGTTTTCAATAATGATTCTCTAATGCTTGAGTTAATATTCAAGTAAAATATAAAGAGAAAGTAATTCATAAACAATATAACTATCTAGAATTTACTTATCATCGCACACGAGTCATGGTTCCTCATTATATAGGTGCCTCGGGTGGTTATCCCACATTGTGGGTACCTCATTATTCAAAGGTCAAGTGCATGATTTGACATAATGAGAGTTATTGGTTAATCGTCTCATACTCTACATTTTTCAAAGGAATATGGATGGCATGCTTGCCTAGTCTGAATTCTTCAGTATTGTGGGATATGTGGCATAACTTTTCCACCCACAGTACTCTATAAATGAGGATAGTTCTCGATCATTAGGAAGCACAAGTACTCTTTAAGTAAAAGAGCCTCAATATTCGTAGTATTGTTAGTTCTTGAATGATATTAAAAGAGCTTTGATAACAGTTTTTAGCTCATTATGGATAGAGTTCCTCAGTCACGACATCCTCAGTTGTGTAGTAAGCAAGGACTAGTTTGATATAGGTTTGGTGACTAGCATGAGTCGGCCTTAGATTGGGTCGATCGCTTTAGGCTAGTTGATTAGACCTAAGATATGAACTGTTAGCATGTTTTAAGGTGTATGCTTGTGATTATGTACATATTGAAAAAATTAAATACATATATCATATACACGATTCGCATTGGAATTAAGCATATAATCAACATATATATATATATAAATTAAATCATTAACAACTTAAGATTACATAAATATATATTTGAAGAATTTCGGTAAAGATTTTAATTCTAGAGCTTACCTTGAAGTGAATCCTTGTACAATACTAGTTCACAACAATTCGGTGGGATTGTGAATCTAGTATAGCAGCTATCAAATTTCCAACAATAAGTATTTAACCTTTAAACACTTTTGTTACTTAAGAAAAGAATAGATGAATTACTTTGTTTTTTCTTTTATTTTTCTTACAACCCTTAGTTTAGAAAACAAAACTCTCATTCAAATCTTTCTTTCTTTCTTAATCTGTATTTCACACCCTTTGAATGAATTGATAAAATGTTTTTAGTGGTTGTTACAACACCTCACATGTTCACCATCCATCATCTCACTAAGTGGCCAACATCTAAAAACATGTTACGGTGACTACCTAAAATGATCAAATTAATGCACCATTATTTAATAAATGGTGCTCCATAAAATTAGGTATATATTTTCAAAAAATAGTGAAAACATGACATGACCTCCTTCATTATATATGTCTCTCACTAATAAATTAATATTTCATTTATTTATCAAATTAATATTAATTCAATTATTCAAAAACTATTTGAATAATTAATATTATATGATTTAATTTTACTAACATGATTAATAGGTGAATTTATGGTAAAACAATTCATGGACCAAAATTGTGCGACTTGTCACCATCTAATTAGTTAACAACTCTTATAAACTAATTAAGTGATGCACTTAATATTAAAGTCTAGACAAGTGTACAACCTGAGAAACCTTGAAATATATTTTTAATTTGTTGAAATTTTTAAGATAGAACTATTCGATCTAAAATGCTGCCTTGGTGCACAATAAATACACTTTATATTGTGAGACTCTCTAGGTCCACGCCCGATTTGTCATGTGGAACTCCTCCATATGTCCGTAAATCATACCCCCCACACACATTACATATATTACAAAATGACACGTTAGACCATATAAGTTGAGATTATAACATATCTGTATAATCCCTCCATCATTTATATCCGGGTAGAGTGGAGATATAGATCAATGCTGTCAAATCTCCATATGCCTGACCGAAAGCTGATCTCTAGAATTGTATTTTAATAAATAATATTCGCAAATACTTTTGTGATATTATTTATCCCTAAGGTTAAACTCTTTTTTCGAGAATTACTACTTATGGCCATAAGACTTTTTGAAATACAATCTTAGAGCATTAAGATATATTACTCACCCAAATAAGCTGATAGATCTCATATCTATACACACCAAACTCCATGAGTATCAGACCATACCCAGCAACACCCAACGGTTAGACCATAAAAGATTTATGACTTGTGTGGAACTAAAGTATAATTGATCACTCACAAGTCCATCGTGGCACTTAAGTTAAAAGACCACGAATACTTTTCAACTCGAAAGGCCCTCCATTGATGGCTTTTATGGGATGTTTATTGGAGATTTTAGTGAGTTTATCAGTACTCAGCCCTTATGGAATACTTGTATTTTTATACGAGCTTCCACTACACTCATGGTTTATTAAGATTAATCATTTAGACCATTTAGGTATAGACATACACTGATATATATATATATATATATATATATATATATATATATTATAAATTCTTCACTAAAAAACTCGCATTAGTGAAAATAGATCAGGAACATATTATTTGAGAACATATTTACATAATAACATTTTTCTAACTCCATTTGTAATTCTTTGCAACTATGTCATTACTAATATATTCTCAGGTCTTTGTCCCATTTCAGACAATGCTCTAACTTTTTAGATTTTACTGACTCTTATAACCTGATGACTCTTATCAGAGCCAACTCTTAGTGTTACTAATTCTTAGCACTAATCTAAACTTCTTTAGACTAGATCTAAATTCTTTCAGATCATAAAATGTCTGAAATGTTGCAAGCATCTTACCATATATAAAATATAATTAACGATTTAATAAAATAATAATACTAGTATAAATATTAAACAAATATTCATACATAAAAGGATGGCTTTTAAGCGATTTAATTCGCTAATTATATTTTATATGTGGTAAGATGATTGTAATATTTCAGATATTGTATAATCTGAAAGAGTTCAGATCTAGTCTAAAGGAGTTTAGATCAGTGTTAAAAATTAGCAACGCTAAGAGTTATAAATACTAAGAGTTAGCACTAATAAGAGTTACCAGGTTATAAGAGTTAGCAAAATTTAAAGAGTTAGAGACTTGTCTGAAATGGAACAAAGGTCTGAGAATATATTAGTAATGACATAATTGTAAAGAGTTGCAAATGGTGTTAGAAAATATTGTTATACAAGTATTCTCTCAAACACTGTATTTTTTATTTATCTTCGCTGATGCAGGTCTGTTAGTAAAGATCTTATTATATATAAATAAGTGTATATCTATATTTGGATGGTTCAGATGGGTAATCTTAGCAGACCATAAGTTTAGTGAAAGCTCATATAGAGATACATGTATTCAGTTAGGACTGAGAGACTCACGAGGACCTCCAATAAACATCTCATATAGCCGTCAATTGAGAGTCTTCTCAAGTTGAGTAGTATTCGTGGTCCTTTGACCTGAGCGCCACGGTGGGCTTGTGAGTGATCCATCATACTTTGGTTCTACACATGTTAGAAACCTTTCATGGTCTGACCGCTGGATGTCGCTAGGTTTGGTCCGATGCTCATAGAGTCCGGTGTGCGTAGATATAAGATCTATCAGCTCATTTGAGTGAGTAATATATATCATGATGCTCCAAGATTATGTTTCAGAAAGTCTTATGGCTATAAACAATTATATCCAAGAAAAGAGTTTTATCCTATGGATAAATAATATCGCAAAAGTGTTTACGGATATTATTTATTGAAATACAAATCTAGAGATAAGTTTATGGTTGAGCACATGGAGACTTGACAGTGTTGATCTATATCTCCGCTCTTTTAGAATATCTATGATAGAAGGATTATACAAATATATTATAACCTCAACTTGTATGGTCTAACATGCCACTTTGTAAGGTCCATAACATGTGTGTGGGATATTATTTATGAACGTATGGACAAGTTTCATATGATAAACCAGGTGTGGACCTAGAGAGTCTCACAATATAAAGTGTACTCATTGTGCACATGGGAAGCGTATTGGATTAAACAGTTTGGTCCGATAAATTTTAATAAACCAAAAATATATTTCAGGATTCCTTAGATTGTTCATTTGTCTAGAGTCAAATGTTAAGTACATCACTTAATTTGTTGATAAAAGTTATTAAATAATAAGATGTTGACAAGTGACACAATTTTAGTCTATTAATTGATTTACCATGAATTCACCCATCAACTTTGCAAGTAAATACTAATAAGGTAAATATAATTATACAAAAATAGTTTTGAATAATTAATAAGTTAATTGATAAATAAATATTTATTATTAATTAAAATAAGTGGTCAATCATTATCTGTAATGGACTAAGCACTTCAAATAGGTAATTAATATTGTTTGCCACTTTGAGATGTTGACTAGTACACTTGAAAAGTGGTGAAACCACTTAATATTATTTAATTCATTTCCATTGATTCATACGGGTGAAACAAATTTTAAGTGGCCAATACTCAAATGCTTGGATATTTTATTTGAATAAAATTGTCAACAATTGTGAGTGGTGGTAGAGCACTTTAAATAAAGGGTTGAGAGAATTTTGCTAACTCCTTTCTAAGTTCTAAACAAGGGGTTGTGAGGTAACAAAGACTATAAACATTAAATTCCTCTCATCTCTCATAAAAAATAAGATATAAGAACCAAAAATTATTTTAAGAGTCAAAACATCAATTGCTAGAAACTTGAAGTTGCTATTCTAGCTTTATAATCCCACCATTTTTAGTTGTGAACTAGAATTGTGCAACAACACACTTCAAGATAAGCTCAAGACTTGAAGTTTGGAGTTCTTGAAGAATTGGAAAGCTACCTTCAATTCGGGTAGGTTTACTTGCTTGTTATTAAGTTTAATTAATATATGATCATTTATGAGATATATATGCATGATTGTGTAATATTGAGTGTATATTATATGTGATACTTCCGTTACGTGTATAAATTTTTTAAAATCATACATACACTTTACATATTATACACCCACTTAAAAAGTTTAGGCTCTTGGTTTGTTAAGCCTTCTTTTGTTCTTAATCTGCCCTGAACTCGTCCAATTATCTGTTCCTGACTAGCTGATCCACCTTTTATATAAAGATATAGCAGGTTTTGGTCGTGTAGTCGTGGTCCTTATAGAACGCGCGCTTTTTATTCTTGTTTTCCTTAGTCCTTAGCTTTTGGATATCGTCTAGCTTACTGAACAGCCCATCCTTGATTACCTAAAAAGATTATATCCAAAAGAAATTTAAGGGGGAGATAGGAATTTTCATTATGGATCTTAGCCATTATGGGCGAAGACCTCCTCGATATAAACATTGCACCCATCCTCCATAGGCTTTTATTCTCAAGAATACCTACTCGATTTGGGTCGAGACCACTCTATTCTCACCTCTAAACCGCCTCCTTTTTGGAGACCTTTATGAGAATCTTCTAAAATCTCTTTCCTAAGCTCTCATTTAGGAATCTAGTGCTACCAATATCTTCGTCTCCCATTTTTCTTCTATCCTAATATAGCTTAAGGCTTTCTCAAATATAGCCGAGTAAGTTTGAATATAGTTCTCAGTGATGTGGTATCAAAACTTGTTTAACTATAACTCGTCTTTAAGTGTTTCTAGGATGATAAGTAAGTTGAACACCCTAAGTTGTATCACTTCTCTGTGGAATTTTCTATAAAAAATTTTGAAACTCTCATATTACCCTTGTTTGATATTTCTTAGTTGTTGTGGGTCATTAACTTGTTCATAGGCTCCTCAAAAATGCTTCATGAACCTGACAGTCAATTAGCTATATAAAGAAATGCTCTTGTGCTTGAGCCCTCAGTACCATAAGAGAGTTTGTCCCTATAATTTTATGCAAAATAGCCTACACATTTAATTTACCTAAGTTCAGCAATAGATGGGAGATTAATTACCTAGTCTACATAGTGGTTAAGGTCCAAAGTCTCATTATAAGGCGATATAATAGGCATTCTGAATGTGGTGGATAACTTCATATCTCTAAAGTTATCTATGAGTGATGACCCTCTCTCCTTCTTGATCTCAAATTGCAAAGTTGATTCTCGCTGCTCTGTCACTTCTACGAGCTTTGCAATTCTTTGTTCTATCCTTTTAACCTTATTTTCTAAGGTTTTTTTTTTCACAATTTACCTTTGACTGTGCTTTTTTCCCTACTTTTCTACTTCGCCTTTAGGATTTGTTAGGTGTCATGTTTTATAGTGTGTGTGTACATCATGCAACGGGTGAATGTGTACAAGATTGAACAATTTAATAATAACATATCATGTATACAATGCAGTAGAAATACACAATTTAATTTTATAACACTTATGAAATTAGGAGACTCACCCTTGAAGCGTGTCTATGAACAAATTTAGTTGGGGATATAATGGGCTTCCTCAAGCTAGATTAATAGCTTTCTTTTTTTTTTCTTCGAAACTATTTGAAATAACTCTTACTTCTGTTTTTTATTTTTTTCTCTCGGATTCTTTTAGTGTATATGTTAACTTTTAACCTCTTTAAAATAAAGCGATTCACTTCAATGCAAAATGTAACTCTTGGCCATCACACACACACACCCATATATATATAGGCAATTCTTGCTTGTTATTTGACCAATAGAAGAATACCACTTTGACAAGTGGTTTATAATGACTCGGCAGCAAAATAATCAGAAGCTGCTCCAAATTTTGCTGAATGTTAAGCTATTTTGGTGGCCAAATTATTAAGCAATTGGTAGTAAAATCGTTGCCACTTATTACTAAATAAATTGAATCAAATTCAATTTGATATCTATCATTTACTTTTGGCCAATAATTATGCAACAACTTACATTTAATTTTAATTCATCTAATCAAAATAGAACATATGGCAACGTATTGAATATTCAAATAAAACAAATTCATTTGATTAAATTTGATGGCTAATTGACATATGTAATGAAATAATAATTGCTTAATTGGTATATTTATTAATGCCTAATTTAGTATCCTAATAAATTATAGGTACAATTTGAAGCATACACTAGGTAGATAAAAGTTTTTAAGCTCCACTTGACATAATGTTAGGTTTAACATTCAAACCTTAGTTATTTTCCGAGAGACTCTGAAATAAATAAATGGTTGAATAGTTTAATTTAAATCAAACAATAATTATTTTATTTAAAGTTAGTTATGTCCACCAATGCCAAATTTAGTACCCATACAAATTATTAACACAATTTAAAACATACATTAGGTAGATAAAAGTGTTAAATCTCTCTTGGCACAATTTTAGGTTAAACATTTAAAATTTAACTACTCCCCAAGAGGCGTTGAAATAAATTCATATTTTTTAAAAAACTTTGATGATTGAACAATTTGATTCGATGAGCTACTTACGTGCTCAACGAGTACACTTCATATAGTGAGACTCCCTAGGTTCACACTCATTTTGTCTCACGGAACATTTCGTAAGCCTATAACTGATGTCCTACACACACGTTATGGATAACACAAAATGTTGAGTTGAACAATACAAGTTGAGGTTAATCCATATATGTACAATCATTCTGTCATTAATATCCTAGAAGAACGGAGACATAGATCAACATCGTCAAGTCCCCTATTGTTCAACCATAAACTTATCTCCTCAATTTGTATTTCGATAAACAATATCCACAAATTTCTTTGCGATATTGTTTATACCACGGGAAACTCTTTTCCAGGTTTAATGCTATGGACATAAGACTTCATGGAATACAACTTTAGAGCATTTGGGTATTTGACTCACCCATATGAGCTGATAAATCCCATGTTTACACACACCGAACTCTATAAACATCGGACTACACCCAACGACACCCAGCAGTCAGACCATGAAAGGTCTCTAACATGTGTGGAACCTAAGTATGGTGGATCACTCACAAGCCCATCGTGGTGTTCAGGTTAAAGGACCACGAACACTACTCAATTCAAGAAGATCCTCATTTGATGGTTTTATAAGAGATCTATTAGAGGTCTTCATTTATTCTTGTTCAGTATTCAGTCCTCACTTAATACCTATATATCTATACCAGCTTCCACTAAGCTCATAGTCTGCTAAGATTAACCATCTAGACAATCCAGATATAGATATACACTGATCTATATTAATCGGTTCCACTCGATAGACCTTGCTTTGGTAAAAATAGATTAGGAACTTATAATTCAAAAACATACTTACACAATGACATTTTCTAGCAACGGTTGTAACTCTTTGCAACTATGTCATTGTTAGTATATTCCTAGGTCTTTATCCCATTTTAGATAAAGTTCTAACTTTTTAGACCTGATTTGAACTCATTTAGATCAATATAATGTCCAAAATGTTATAAGCATATTACCTTATTAGAAATAATTAGCGATTTAATGAAATATTTATTTATTACATAAGTATGAAAGTATAATATTCATATAAATTTGGGATTGTACATAAGCACAAAACCCAACATCATGATCATTCAAATCATTGTCCTTTTCCTTTTTTAAGATGCATCTCTTTGCCCTATTTAATCACCCAAGTATGACCAGGTTAATGGTGGGTACTCTTGTCTCTCACTTCGAGGCCTAAGCTTTTGTACTTCATGGGATTCCCCATTTGCACCCATTTTTGCTTCTTTTGTGAGTGAACCACTAGTTGGTTCCATCTATGTCAGTTAGTAAAGTGACCATGTGGTTGCTAATTAACCTTGCCGATCGGTCATTCATTTCTCAAGGTTCTTAACTCTCATTCGACATTCGCTGAGAATTCAAAACATGTATTTTTTTATGGTCTCTCTTTCTTCTAGAACTATTTCTAGCTCATTTAACAAACATTACCTCCAGGCAATGCCGCCTTGGGATCTCCATTGATGGCTAGACTTCTCTTCTTGTTAACCTCACTCTTCCATGTCATGACTCTCAAAGTTAGAGTTTCATCGTACTCTAATCTAGATCTCGATCCCTCACCACCTTCTCCCAAATGACTTTCTTACTCAACTTAGGTGTTGATTTCCATGATTTTTTTGTATTATTTCCCATAAATGGCATCAATCTATTGTGGATTTTGGACTTTCGGTCAAACTCAGAGTCCTCAATCAATAGATAAATTTTTATCTTTGTGAAAATGATTGAAACATATAACAGAGCTGTTGTTTTTTGTCCTAAGCTCACCTAATGGTTTGGACCTAATTTTGGATTCTCGGTCAAACTTGGAGTCTTCGATCAAGAGATAAATTTTTTATCTCTGTGAAAATAATTGAAGTATATAATAGAATTGTTGTTGTTGTTGTTCACCCTAAGCTCACCTAATGGTCTAGACCTGATTATTGCAACCACAAAGTCGATTATGTCTGCGCATGTGGTTGTTTTTTACAATGATATTCTAATGCTTTAAGTCAATATTTTGGTGAAAGATATAGAAAAAGTAGTTTGAAAACAATGTAGCTATCTAAATTCACTTAATTGTCTCCGTGCATGAGTCATGGTTCTTCATTAAATAGGTACCTTGACGGTTATCCCACGTTGTGGGTTCCTCATTATTCGACGATAATGTGCATAGTTTAGAATTATTATAGTTATTGGTTAGTCACCTCATACTCTGCATTTCTGACGGGAACATAGGCAGTGTGCTAAACTTAGCCCAAATTTTTTAGTGTCGTGGGATAGGTGGTATAACTTCTCCATCTATAATGCTCTTTGGATGAGAATAGTCCTCCATCATTTGGAGGCATGAGTCTCTCCTTAGTTTAAGTTGAGAAGCCTCAATATTCGTGATGTTAGTTCTCGATCAATATTAAAAGAGTCCTAGGAGTAGTACTTAGCCCATTAGAGATAAAGCTCCTTAGTTACGGGTTGAGGACTCCTTAGTTGTAGAATAAACATGGACTGATTTGATGTATGCTCACTAACGAGCCTGGGTCGCCCTTAAATTGGGTACGACCACTTTAGGCTAGTTGACTGGACCTAAAATTGACATTATACTAAGCTCGACCATTTTGAACTCTAGTGAACCAGGTCCAAAATCTTGGGGCGACACATATGAAGCATGGGATATGTACACTTTTCAAGTAATATGGCTCTATAATGTCGGTTACTTGTGTGTGTATAAATCCAATAAACGTAACATATCAATAAAATCGATAATTACCTTGGGCGCTTTTTTACTGATGGTTATAATTTATTTTTGCGCGAGAAATATCTAGTTCGGGCTTGATATACTTAGGTGGAATAAATAAAACTCGAGACGGAAATATATATGCCTAGTAATGATCAACTTAGTGCAGGGGGATTTTTTTTTATTTGGCCACACTTTTGTCATCTACATAATTGTAATTCTTTTTGGTGGGAGAGGTCCGGGTCTTGCATATCCATTCTCTTCTGCACTTTTAACAAACATTGAGACTCGGTTATCATAAATTCCTTTCTTACTGTTTTTACATTTACTTATTCGATTCTTGTGATAACTTTTGCGACATGTGGAAACTCATATATATGGTGTCTCATTGATTATGCAACTCTTCACAAATTTTATTTTTATGAACTGAAGTTATCCAATATGAACTCTATAAAAAATATATTACAAAAAGACTGTTTATCTTCTTAAAAGAAAAGGCATTTTAATATTTAAATCAGTAATGATAAAATTTTAAAAAAATGTGTGTGTGAGGGAATAAATTGTAATATAAGAATAAGTAAAATTGATAGTTTTTTTTTTATGAAATATCAAGTATTTTTTAAAATCCAAAAATTTTCCGTCAAATAAGATAATTTTTTATTTTTTATATTAGTTGAGATCCATTGACTTGTCGTTAAATAACTTATGATAAAAATTTAATAGATCTCAATTATGAATGTTATTAAATTGGATCTTAACTGTAAATGGAACAAGTAAAGTAGATTTTAATGAATAATCCGATGAATTTATATTGTTGAAATTTAATTTTTTATTAATTATATATTCTATCAATTTTGAATAAATTTAATGCATAATAATAAAATTAAAATTAAAATTCATTTTTTGTTTATGCATTTTTATAGTGTTTATAACTTGTTTGTGATAATCATAGTTAGGTGGGTTTGGATTAACTATCCAATCCAAATTTTAAATGGTTAAATTAAATATATTTTTAAAATTTTTAAATAAAATACTAAAATATTTTTAATTAGAATATTTTTAAAATTAATAGGTTTTAGATTCGATAAAATATTTTCTATATCCATATTTTATAATATGATGTTGGATTATTTTAAAAAAATTATATAAAAAGGCCCTAAAATAACATTTACTTAAAAATATATATATGAGTAATTTTATATTTTTAATAATATTTTAAATTGAGATATCAAATAATTATTGATTGATAAAAATAATATAAAATATAAAATTATTTATTTTATTATTTAATAATTACTTAAAAAATTATTAAAATTAAAAAAAATTGGGATGATCGGCGAATTTTTCACTATGTTTTTATTTAATTAAAAATATTTTGTATTTTTCCCATCGACATATTGGTTTTGTTTCGATTTCCTCGAACACTTTTTGGATTATAAAAATGTGTAAAATAAAATCAAAATGTTTAAAATATTTAGTAATGGATGACATTTGTGAAAAATACAAAATATTTTTGGTGGGTTAGGTTAGAAAAATCTCAAAATCAATTCGTCTTTACCTTGGAAGAGACGTACATACAAATTGAAGTGGCTCCTCAATTTCTCTTCAATTACCGCTTCCCTCAATTTGCTTCAGCCGATGCCTGATAGTCCATTAATTCACTTCAATTAAAGTCAATTGAACTAGTAAAGTTAGGTTTTTTTTTTTTTGTAGTACTTGTTTACACTGGTGAGAGCTTCCTGACATTGCATTTGCTACCATAGTGAGAGAATAAAAACAGAAAGGAAAAAGCAAAGATCATGGCAACAGAGTCGTCAGAATCGGAAGAAGAAGGGAAGATCAGAGAACAACAGTTAACAATAGATGATGATCTCAGAGAAATGGGCAAGAAAGCTGCTTGGAGTGTCAGCTCGTGCAAGCCTGGCAATGGCGTCTCTGCTCTTCGCGACGATAATATCGACACCTATTGGCAGTAACTTCTCATTTACTTATCTCCCTCTTTAATCTCTTTATATATATATATATATGCTCTGAATTATTTTTCTGTATTTTTAAAAAAAAAAATTATATTTGTGGATCTTAGATCGGATGGTGCGCAGCCACATTTGGTTAATGTTCAGTTCCAGAAGAAAGTTAAGTTGCAAGTATGTACTGGGTATTTTTCATTTTTATGATTTAATTTTTGGACTTTTTAGTATTGTTGGTTGATAATGAATTCTGTGATGTGTTTTGTTTTGAAGTTAGTTGTGCTGTATGTGGATTTTAAGCTTGACGAGAGCTATACACCTAGTAAAATCGCTGTTCGAGCTGGTGATGGTTTCCACAACTTGAAGGTATTTTCTTAAATCTTAGATAAGAACACTCGTTGACGAATGAATCAACTTGTTTAGCAATGCAAGATTTGTTTTCTTTTCTTTTCTTCTAAATCTATTTTTTTAAGAGTCAGTTTGTTTGATATGAGTCTGCTATTGAAAATGGTTTTAGGAGATAAAAACTGTGGAAATTGTCAAGCCAACTGGGTGGGTCTATATATCATTATCTGGAAATGATCCGAGGTAAATGCTGAATACATTATTTTTTGTTCTGTTTATGCTGGTGCTGTGTGTGTAGTTCAGTATCAATCTTGCTCCGCATTATTTCCTGCTATGCTCATGGTGTTGCTCTTAGTGAGTAGTTCAATATCAATCTTGCTATCTTGTTAGGTTCTTTCACGTTAATTTTACAGTAGTAATATATTTAATTCCAATGTGCTTCCTTGTGTTGTTGCCTTTGTACTAAGAAATTTGATACTTGACTAACTGGGAAACCCATGAACAGACAGGAGTTTATACTTGGATGGTGGATAAATTTACCATTATATATCATTTAGCTACTCTCCATGTCAACCATTTTCAGGAACGCAATCAGAACTTTTTTTCAAAGACTAATGTTATTTGTTATTTATTCCATCAGAACTGATAGTTACTAGTTACTAGCTCTAGGTAATCATTACTTATAGGAGTGTAATCAGCGATAGGTTTGGCACAAAAACCTCTGAATCTGAGGATAGTTTTCTCCCATCTTGTGATCAAACTTAGGATTTTCAAAATCCAACTGCAACTTCTCCCATATATCCTTATATCCAGAAGGAAATGACACCACTGCTTGTATTTCAACAAACTTTTGGCACAATCTGGTCTGCTGTGTGATTTGTTTCAGGTGGGAAGATGTTATCTGCACTATGTATCTGGCAGGTCTCTACTTCAAGCATACTCCACAATAAACACAATGGAATACATATTATAGATATATAGAAATAAAATCATGTTCCATTTCTGTTTGGAATTCCTTTTCTATACAGTTTGTTGACCATAATGCTTGTATTTGTAATGCTAACGAGTTGCCAAGTGAAATTGACTAGCTTGCAATTGAATCATGAGATATCTGAGATTTCCAGTTTTCTACTATCTTGTTTGACTTCATACGTTCTCTGGCCCTTGAATTTTAAGTTTTCAGCTCTTTTAACCTGAAATGGTAGGGAAACTTTTGTCAATACTTTCATGTTGCAAATTGCTGTGCTGTCAAATCACCTTAATGGGAGGGATACTCACGTGCGCCAGATCAAAATATATGGGCCTCGACCGTACGTCTGCTTCCTTATTTCTTTATCTCCTTTTACTGATTCCCACTGAGTAGTGCTCTAACTTCAATTTTATTTTAATGCTCTTTTGCAGGAACCCTATTCCGCATCAACAATTTCAGTTTACTTCAAGGGAATTTATCACTTATTCTACAGTGAGGTGAGAAATGTACCCTTGTGGAAGAAAGAAATGAGACATTTTGGACTTTGTGGAAAACTGGAAAAAAAAAAAACAAAGCTTGAAGCTCCAAGTAATCAGATAATTCAAGAATTGCATGGTGTTCTCCGAGGCACGGAAAACTGTAGCATTTTGATGTTAAAATGGGTTGAGAATATGTTGCTTTATTTATCCATTGGGTGTTTCATATTTCGTTGTTTTTGCTAGAAATTCATGTAAACCAGCTTAAAATAGAGGTCATCTGGTGGTGTTCAATTCTCCGAGTCCTTGCTACAAAATTTCTTGTCCATTAAAAAACATTATAGAAGTTAAACCCACAACATTATGTGCTCATCTGATTTCAATTTGTTTATACTTAGCTGTCAGGTAAATCATGAATCCAGTCGTCACTTTTTTTGAAGTGATAATTATTTATTATTGAATTCAGTAGCGTTTAGGTCATATAATCATGACTTAGGAGAATAATAAGTTAGCTTTTGCATCAAATCCTGATTAATAAATTTAAAAACATTTCTTCGGGTTGTTTTGACTAATGTAAACTTCAACAGCATTGGTGCTGATTCATAAGCCAAGCTTAGGGTGATCTTTACATTCCTTAGCCTTGAGTAAAACATTGGAATGTTCTTATGCGCTTGGGTTTTGAACTAGGTTGATAACTCTGGGTTAATCCTCCAAAAGTTTTGCAATTTGCTCCAGTATTCTGTTTACCTCCAGTGAAGTAGATAGTGCAATTGTAAGGTTTAAAAGAGTCTACTTTTGAGCTGGTTGTAGGGTTTCAAATTTGTGAAATGCAGGTCAGTAAGTATCAGATTTAGCAGAAGATTTGCTGTTTATTCTAGCCAAGAGCCTTGTATGATCATGACCTGATCACAAAAATGTGGTTTCTGATGTAACATCACAAATAAAGGCAAAGCTTGCTGCTTGACCAAATTGCATTTGCCTGCCTTTTATTCTCCAATAAGGTAGAACATCCTGATGAGAACCAATATTTGATCATAAAAGCATTCAGATGCTCAACAAGCTTAATAAGGAAGAATCCAAATTGTTTTCCTCGGACGAAGATTTGCACCACTTAAAAGGGAACCAACATTTGTTAATTTCAAACGCAAAAAGCCAATATTTTTATCTCAGTTCATTTGTCTCGCACACTAACATTAACTAGATTCTCAGCCCTAAATCTTTTCAAGATAAGATAATTTACTAGCAAATATCAGAAGAGATTTGTTACTTGCATCTTTACGCGTGCAATGATGCATCAGCATTTCCTCGCGCCCAAGACTCTAGAACAGCCATCTCCAAAGTTTTTCAACTTGCCAAGTAATCCTATGACCGAAAAATCACTCAGCAAATAATTCTTGGGTAACTGAATTCGAATGAAGCAACCTACCAGGAAAATGCATTTAGAAGCCATCATCATACAGTCACCTGCCATGCAAAAAAATTCACGCGGAAAGAGGAAGAAACACGTCTTGGAAAGTGTTACGTTGGGCTTTGAGGGAGTACAGTATTGGAAGCCAAGGACGAGAATGCAATTGCTGGTTATTACTTGGAAAAGATATCTTCAGCATTTTCAAAGGGAAATATACTGGCAGAAATTATAATCAAGGGCAGCGTTCATAAACCAGAAAAAGGGTAAGGTAATATCAGGCATTAACGAAAGGGTGCATAGCACTTCAAGTTTTTTCGACATAAAAGGTGCGTGCATGAATTAAGTTCCAAAATACGTACAAAAATGTTATAAATCCATACAGTGAAGAAAGCTAAGCCTGATCTCTTTGGGGGGGGGGGGAGAATAGTGTATCGGAGGGGGTATGAAATTTGTAATTTCAGTAATGCCACTATGATATATAAGAAATACAAGTTAAATTTTGTGATCAGAAAAACCGACCACAATGCCAAAATGGACCTGTAAATTATCGAGCATGAACAGCTTCCCCGCAGGAGATAGACAAACTAACAAAATTTAGGAAGCAATTCAGTGAACAATGACATCAAATGCCACCCTTCACGATTATCATCATTCACAGGCTGGTTTGGTGTCAAAGCTGCTTAGGCATATTGCAAAGGCTTGGAAGGCAGAAAGTGGGTAGCTATAGTCCATAGTGAAGATATCTTTTCCAATTTTCCCAAATTGTAGAATTACCTTTTCCTGGTCTGCTAGTGGCACATTGTTAAAAGGTGCAACAGCTGCCACAAGCTGGAAATTCTTAACAGAAGCCACTGTGACACGCCCTTTGAAGTTTAGGCACCAACACTGTAGCTGCTCATGCCATCTAGGAGCCTTGTTTTTAAGAATCAGAGGCCCCGGCGAGGCTGGTTTCCATGGTGGTGATGGTGAGGGGCTTGGAGAGCTGCTATATGTGACTGGTTCCTTTCCTTTCAAACTTGGAGGGGAACATAGGTGCTCATCAAATGATTGTGGGAAAGATGTTGGCGTTGGGGCGGTGCCCCCCTCCTCAACAGAGGAGACAGGAATAGAGTCCATGATGCAATTCATTCTTCTTGGCCCTCTAGTGCGGAGAACATTGAGCTCATAGAAGATGGAGCCTATTCTGTAGTTATATGCAGGTACTCTTGGGGACACCTGCTTAGAATGGAATCTGCGACTCATCCCACTAGATGGCTGAATTGCCACATGGCATGGAGGTTGGCTGTCATATATTGTGAACTTGGTGCCCAGAAAGTTAGACCTGGCAAAAATGTTTCAATAAGTTGTTGGGATGTGAAAGGGAGAAAGAAAAGTGAAGAATGCAAGTAATAAATTGTAATGGCCACAACATACCTCAATTTACCAACATAGGTATTGCTAGCCCGAGAATAATCATCAGCAACTAAAGATATCACAAAATCTGTGCATGTTGCCCTTCTGACCTTTTTGGCCACTAACAACAATTTATCATTCCCATCTTCGGCTGTCAATTTCACATCACACCAATGAAAATCTATTATTAATGAAATTTCAATCTCAACAATGCATATAGTCAAGCTGCATAATCAACCATTCTTTTAGAGAGAAACAAATAATAAGCAAGGAGCAATGTAACTTGAAAATTAGGTTTTCTTTGCTGTATATTTCACACCTTATTGAAAGCAATGCAAAATTAAGTTCTCCAAAACTGAATCACAAAAGAAGGCGTGGTTGTTATAATTAATTCAACAACAATACAGAGTGGGGTGGCGTATAATCACTCGGATTGTTGATAAAGAAATTGCAAGGAATCTGAATACAAGTAGAGTTAAAAGAAAAGATATTCTTAAGCAAAAATGTCACGGTATATATGTATACAAGTCTAGATTTGCCACAAATAGATTTAAGAGATCAGGACAACTTACAAGGCACCAGACCAAAGCACAAATAATATGTAGAAGTTGCTCTATCCCTTCTAATAAAGCATTGTAAAGGAGACTTGCGAGGACCCGGCTGTTTGAAATTCGGATGAGAAACAATAAAACCAACTCAAACAACAAGCAATTTGGTTAAATGAACACATCACAAAAGGCACACATAAAGGCTCTACCTGCTTTAGTGAGATTGGAAATGTGAGCCTTCCACATTGCTCAGGAGTTTTAACAATCTCCTTGGTAACTTCCCTCCATGACCTACAAACTGAAGCACAAAAAACAACAGCAGCACGAGCAGGCCATGAGGTCTCACTCTCTTCTACCCTCTTAACAATGTCTAAGAGCAATTCAGGTGGTAGATTTGCCCAGAGACTCTGTTGACTTGAATCAAATGGGAGCAATGCATGGTCAGGAGCTATATAAGACTGTTTACAACTCCGTGAATGCTTCCCTTCCCCCCCTCTCCTTGACATACTCCCAATTCCGTCTTTCATTTCCTTGAGCTCACGAACAATGCTTTTAAAGGACATCTTTACAGAAGCATATCAAGCCCTCCCCTTAATATTCAACTGCAAACACATCCAATACATAACTTAACAACTACATACAAGGACAAATCCCGTCAAAACAAAACCCACTTGAATTTATCCCAAACAGAGACTTTTGTTTGGATCTTTTTAAGATGTGATCTTTTGCTCTTGAATGTGCCCAAGTTTTATCTTTAAGCTCACAAAAGAACCAAAAAAACAAAAACCAAAAAAAAAAAAAACAAACTTTAACATCGAACCACTCTCAAAATAAAATATTCAAATTAAAAAAAAAGAAAGCAATACCATCAGAATACATTTAGAGCATGATCAACAATGAACGCAAATATTTTTAACACATGATTCAGCAATCAAATTGACCAAAAAGAGCCAATCCATAATCATAATGCAGAACAACAACAACAACAACAATATAACAGAATAGACTCACCTGAAGCACCTTCACAAGAACTTCTCCAATTTCGAATCCAAGAAACTAAGCACGTGTTCCGTTCCACAACTGGGTCTCAGCTTCAGTATAAAAATGCCCTCATCACAGTCCCTTTTTTTGCTTCTGCGACATCGTTTTTCTCCTCCTCTAACACCACCACCCACCACCACCACCAGCAAAGCTTCATCCACACAGCCCCTTACCAGTTACTCCAATGAACTTTCTCCACTTTTCTCTCTCCCTCAAAACGGATCCAAACCCACTTTCCCATTTTTATTCTCATCATCATATTTTATATTATATTATTATAATTAGTATTATTATATTAATATTTGCTGCGTCAAATAAGTACAAATATATAACTATGATCTTGGAAGCAAAAAAAAAGATACTATATATATAATTATAAATGGATTAAATTTCACCAGGCTGGTAGTGGTGGTGGTGGCATCTACTATTCTACTGTACTCAGCGTGATTTTAGTCCACGTGGCAAAGCTTTTCATGGATTTTATGGGGGCTAAGGGTAGCTGTTTATGAAGACTTGTGGACCGCCGGTTCAGTGACCATTTTATGTGACATAGCTGCGTGTGGTTTCTTTTTGCAGTAATGAAAATGATGCAACGACAACGACAACGGCGACTAAAGTTCAAAGGGAAATTTACATAAAATAGCTACTAAATTTAAAGGCCATGTCTTTTATATCTAAAAATTATTTGATTAATTTTTATTAATAAATAAATAAAATTATTTTTATTAATAACAAAATTATAAAATTTATTATTTTATAATGTATTTTGTAAAAATATAAATATGAAAATATAGTAGTACCATATTAGGGTGAAATAAAAGAAAAAAGTATATTGATAAAAAAATACGATGAATTAAAAAAAATAAAAAATAAATACAGAATTTCTTGTGCCGCAAGACCCCTTCATGAGATGTCAAAAATTTTAATTTTTTTCTTTTTCATTTATTTTTTAAATTTTCACATTTCAATTGGTCTTTTTAATTTTTAATATTAAAAATATTAGTGTCTAAATATCCAAGGTCTTTTCACTTATTATTTAGCTTAAAATTTTTAAAGTATTGTTTGAGTGAATTTTGAAAAAAAATGATGTGAGATATTACAATGTGCTTTAGAGGTAAATTAGTTTGAATTTGAACTTTGTGATTATTAAAAATTATATTTTAATTTTATGACTATAAAAATATATAAATTTAAAATAAGGGTTATTTGTGTACATCTCCCTTAAAGTTTTGAGTCAAATGAGCCGTACCTGTAATGGATCGTGCCTATTTTTTTAAAATTTTATTTTTTAAATAATTAATTTTTTAATTTTTAATTTTTTTAATATTTTTAATAAATTTTCTTATAATATTTTAATTACAGATATAAATATTATAATAACAATTAAACTTATATTTGATTGGAATTGTATTATAATCATAAATTTATAATCAAAATAGCAATTCCACTAAAGATAAAATTTATTAATATTATTCTAAATATAAAATTATTAGATACAAATACAAAAGTAAATGATCAAATTTATATCACTATAATTATAATACGTTTCAATTAGGTAGACACCTATTGAACTATCTATCATTTGTAAATTCAATCCCTTTTTTAATAAATTACAATGTTCTATTTCAAATTCTAACGATCAATCTCAAAATTCTATAAATCTTTAATCATATCTTCTTGCTAATTTTATTTTTGGTCTTCTACATCTTTTAAAATACATACTAAAGCATCCAAAGTTTTTTTATGCCAATCTTGATCACTTTTAATCTAATATCTTGCCCTGTACACTAAAAGTACATTCTCATGCTATAGTGGATACACAGAAGTGTTAATAGATCTCAAGTCATAATGGATAAATACAATATAAATACTTGTGTTTGATTTTTATCATAAAAAATATCAAATTCTCTTTACTATTATGTACTTAACGTAAAAGAGTAGTCAGTATTAATAAATTTTTTCATTCAAAAGTAGTAGAAATACTAAAATTAAAAATAATATTTCTTTTACCTTTTAACAAAATAGTCAAACAACTCAATCATAAACAGACTACTCATTTGTTTCTTCAATAGATACGCTGATCCAAATTATCTTCATAAAAATTAAACAATAGTGTGATAAAATCATAAATTTAGTTAAAATCATAAGAAAGTCTAGAGTTTTAATTTTATAAAATTTTAACAATTAAAATTTTTACACCAGACCAATTAATTTTGGGTTCCATTATGACTGTATAAATAGATAACTTAGAAATTTTTCTCTAATATCTTTTAAATTTAATTTCTATAACAGTGCAATTATAAAAAAAATAGGATTATCTCTATATTTAATAAAAATATAACTAATATTATATGAATCAAAGCACTATAAGATAAATGCTAATAAACATGAACATTCTAATGTGGCATCATTAAATACTTTTAAAATTTTTATATAGTAAAATACAATTTTCTAATAATTAGTAGTTAGTATAAATTCTTTTAATTTATCATTATAATAATATGTTATATAATCACTAAAATTTACACAAGATTTCACTATCATATATATAATATTCAAATGAATTTTCACGTCAAGTTTAAACTTGTTATTATCCATTCCACAATTATTCAATACAATTTTAAATTTTTATTGTCTAGAAGATGAGGAGGCAATATATTTTTTTGTTTCTCTAATTTTTTCAATCTGAGAATTAATTATATTCAAACCATCTTCAAAAATTAAATTAAGAATAGGGATAAGAACGTTTTTGTCCCACGAGTTTGACTTAATTCTTAATTTTATCCTACAAATTTCAGAAAACTCAATTTTATCCTAGTCCGTTAATGAGATTCTATTAAATTTAATTGAAAATCTCTTTTTATTATACATTGACAAATTTGCCCTCAATTATTATATTAATTCAAAATTGTGATGTGAGTATATTATACAATGTACACGTGTTAGTTATTAATAAGCTATTAAAAATAAAAAGACACGTGGCACGTTTTAATAGGTTCAATATTTAATATTTAATAAAATTTTATTTTATATTAAAAAATAATTAAAATAAATAAAACTGAACTATTAAAATCGGCGACTGCTGTCGCCGGCCACCACTTGTTAACGGATTTCGATAACGAAAATAGGTAAAATTTATGTCATTGAATTTTTTTTTTTATATCTACACAATGGTGGAATCATTTTTATCAAAAAAAAATAAGAAGGTGACAAAAAAATAGATTAAAAATAAGGGAAGGGTGGCGGCCATCGCGTGCCACTGTGGAACGCCACAGCCCCACCGTTCGATGACGAATGGTGGTGTCGCCGGCAACACCACCCACTGCTCCACCACCTCCCACAGTATTTTTTTCTCACTTTTGGCACATCTACAGTACTCCGTTGACCAAAAAAATTCTACCATTGCGTAGATCACAAAAATTTAAGTCTAATGATGTCAATTTTGAGTCGAATCGCAATTGGTCACGAGCAACCGGACGACGGCGACGACTGCTCTCTTTTTATTTATTTTATTATTTAAGTGACAAATCAGTGGTTAACACGTTGATATATTGTGTTAGGCCATTTGAAATTTTTGTGTAGAGTGACTATTTTGTCCCTACAGTGTTAAAATTAACGAAATCTGACTTACGAACTAGGACAAAATTGAATTTTCTAAAATTTGTGGGATAAAATTGAAAATTAAGTCAAACTCATGAGACAAAAAATGTCTTTATCCCTTAAGAATATGGCAAAAATATCTCAAATGAAAAAACTTGAACCACACAAGGTGTCAAATGAATTGAAAACAAATCTATAGTAGCAATATGTCTCGGGTCAGGTGTTTGCCATTGACCTAAAAGACTAGCTTGTTAAATAATGCTACATACCCACCATTATTTATCCAAGATCTACCATATTTTTATTTGATACGGGACATGACATTCTTCCCCACCCAATTACGTTGCTCCCTCATCACAGTGTGATCTAAACTTAGTGACTAACCTAGCTCGTATTGCCCATCCCTTCGGAGGCTAGGGGACTCATTACCTATATGGCAATCTCTATTAGAGTTCAAGACACAGAATTTTTAGGGTCCACTTTATCGGGATCTAATATACGTGGGTATATGCATGTGCAATAGTATTTATTGCATAAAATACGTATTTCATACATATTTAACGCTGCAGAATAATTAAATTATACAACAAATATAATAAATAATATATTAATCATATTAATATATTTGAAGGGTTGAGAAATTATCATAACGTGTAACGTTATACACGTGTATTTTGGGAGTCTGCCTGGAGATCAATTTGTTGGCAGCTCTAGTCACCAACTCAGTGGGCTTAGTAAGTTAGAACAGTAGCTCTAAATCCAGCACTGAATTAAATACTTAAACCCTTTAAATTTATTTTTTTTTCCTTGATCAACTCTTTGATCAATAAAATAAATGTCTATGTTATTGTAACTGGTAGCCAATAAATGCAGACAATAAAAATAATTTCAACACTTGAAATTAATCCTTAATAGATCTATAACCTTTATATTTTCTCAACATTTATTAGCCACCAATTTGCTAAAAAAAAAAGAATTTTGCTTCTTCAAGTACAACAACACTTGAAATGAAAAAAAAAAATTTCATTCTTCCATTCTTTTCTCTTGTTCTCTCGACACAAGAAGAAAAAATGAAATAATTTTATTCTTTTCATCCAATCCACCAAAATTCACACATCTCAAATATATTTACATATATATATAAAATAATAATATTATATATTATAAAATACTACACATGGCAACTATTTAGGAAAACTAATATTATTATAATAAATAATAATATAATATAAAATTAATGATTGACAACTATATAGCATTATAATATAATAATATTATATAATAATGAGATATTTATGATTATTTAATAATTAAATAATTATTATGTGAAATAACTATTTTGCCCCTCATGAATGTTATAAAGTCTACCTCTTAATGGGTTCCACCAAATTTTACACTTGGATAAACTCAACCGATGATCCATAATGCGCAACATATTATTATACAATTAGAAAATAACAATTACTGACTAATTGTTATATTTAATGCTTAAATACAGACACGTACGTATTCTCATGGTAGTGCTAGATATTACTAGATTAAATAATTTAATCTAGTACACTGCCCCGGCGCACAACGAGTACACTCCATATCGTGGGACTTCCTAGGTCTACACTTGATTCGTTAAATGGAACTATTCCATGAGTCCGTGAACCTTGTCCCACGCACACGTCACGAATATACAAATCAGCACGTCGACCATCCAAGCTGAGGTCACAACGCATATATATAATCTTTTCGTCATGATATCCTGGATGTGCGGGGATATAGATTATCACCGTCAAATTCTCATATGCTCATCCATATCATATCCATAGACTTGTATCTCACTAAACAATATGTGCAAACTCATTTGCCATATTGTTACACCCTGGTGGAAACTCTTTCTCGGAATTAATGCTTGTGGCCATAAAACTTTATGAGATACAATCTCGAAGTATCTGGATATCTAACTCCCTATGCGAGCTGATGGATCCTATATCTGTACACACAAGACTTTATAAGTATTGGACTATACCCAGTGACAACCAGTGATCACACCATAAAAGGTCCGTGACATACGTGGAACCAAAGTACGTGGATCACTTACAAGCCCACCGTGGCACTCAGGTCAAAGGACCACGTATACTGCTCAACTCGAGAGGACCCTCCATTGAAGACTTACATAGAGTGTCTATTAGAGGCCTTTATAAGTCTGTCTCATATCCAGTCCTAACTGGATACCCATATGTCAATACGAGTTCCAAGCTCAAAGTCGGCTAGGAATGACCATCTATACCCTATAGGTATGACATATGCTGATCTATATAAAAATATCCACCGACAGACCCGCATCGGCAAAAATAGATCAGGGACAATATTTGAGAACATATTTGTGCAACTAACATTTCCTGGCACCTGATTGTAACTCTTGTAACTATACAGTTACTAGTATATTCTCAGGTCTATGTCTCATTACAGATAAGACTCCAACTGTTGAATCTTCGTTGAGTATTATAACCAGCTAACTATTAACTGTGCTAACATTTAACATTTATATCTCTTAATGTGGCTAACTGTGGGCCCTTATCTAAACTCTTTTAGATCAAATATGAACTCATTCAGATCATACAATGTCTGTATTACATTGCATAATACCATTTAAAAAAGTATTAGCGATTTAATAGAAATATACATATGTATAAATACATAAATATATGTACATTCAGGGATGGTACATAAGCACCAACCCTAACACACTTGACCCGTATTGCTTATCCCTTTGGACATAGGAGACCCACATCCCATGTGGCAATCTCTATTGGGGCAATTTTGGTGGCTCACATACGAATGAGAATTTGGGTCTGCTCTAATACCACTTATCAAGGGCCGGACGCTTGCCATTGACCCAAAAGACTAGCCTGTTAGGTAATGCTGTATACCTACCTTTATATACCCAAAATCCACCCAATTTCTATTCGATATAGGACGTGACAAATATTTGCACTTACATTATCAAAAGTAGTACTAATAAGTTTGTCAACAATTTAAATTTTCCTAAAAATATTCATTAAATAATTAAAAATAAACTTAATTGTGTGTGAATGTTCTAATTCACGGAAAGTAATATTATTTTTTGCAAAAACATATTCATTATCAATATAATGCAATGTAATATAAATATACCATATATCATTGGCATCGGTCCAATAATCAAAAGTAACAACAAATACTCTTTTAAATTGTGAGATTTCATCAATTAATTTTTGTTTAGTTTGATGATATGCAATAAAAATATCATTTTAAATAGTATTTATTAGAACACGAGATAAGTTAGGTTGAACTTACATTTTCATAAATTTCTTATACTTTTCATCTTCGATGAATGAAAAGGTTGTTTATTAGTTACAACGTATTTAGGCAATCTAGGACGCATCCACTGCTGATTATAATAGAATGCAAACAGATTTTCTTTAGGAGCACTTTAAGCAAGTTCAGTTTGAGTTAACTCCTTTTAATTATATTTCTATAAACATGCATTGGCATGTCAATTCAAATGCAAAGTGTTGCCTACAATTTTGCCTTTTAAAGTTTTACCACAAAACTTACAAATAATTTTTTCTTTAATTTCTTCAATTAAGTCGAAAGAGTTGAGAGCAATTTGACATTTAAAGGGAATTGTAGGTGCCATTTTATAGGCACTCATGACCATAAAATTCTAACTGTTGATCAAATGATTATTTTTAATAAATTAATTTTTTTAATGTAAAAACTATAGGCCTACAACGAGGTTGTAGGAAGCTTTTAAATTTTTTTTTATTTTAAAAAATAAAAAGGCCCATGGGCGCAATGTGACATGGCAAAGGATTGTGTTGAGCAACAATTTAGGTTGTCGTGCCTAAGCCGATACGACATGATAGCCTTTCATGTTGTGCCGACTCAAGCACAATGGCTCACCTGAGTCAAAATTTAGTAGGTCGTACTGACACAACACGACCTATCTACCATATCTAATTATTCTAAAGTTTTCATCTTAATTTAATGTTTCAAGTAATTATTAAAGGGATATTATTATGAATACCCTTAAGGTATCGCCTAATTTTTTTAAATACTCATTAATTTAAGAAATAGACAATAATGCATAGTCGTTAGAGATCTTCTGTTAGAGTTAACTTAGAAAATGGTAATATCATCATTTTAATATTGTATTGTCTAAACACCCTTATCTCTGTGTCCAAACACCTATATCCCTATATTCAAACAACCTTATTTTCGTATCAAAATAATCCATTTGAAATTATCTCATTTTAAATATGTATTTGACTTGCCTGGGGCGCTTGCCAAAATGGCAAACGCCCCTGTATGAGCGCACCCCTGACCTAATGGTCGGGGATTTGATCCCCTATTCCCCTTTAGTTGTAGTATATTTAAAAATATTATGTATTTGACTTTATGTAATATATTAAAATATTAAATTAAAACAAGTGTGTGTATGGTTATTAAATCATTTAATCCCTTTGTAACTTTCAACCATAAGTAGCGGCGACCATAACATTTCTCATTATAAATCGCCGCTGCATTTACTGAGCCATTAAATACTAGATGAAATGATGACCATTAAACTCCCTGAGCTTTTTCGTTGACCATCGGCCATCGAACTCTTTGAGCTTTTTGTCGATGCTCTACTCGCTGCACTGCTCGGCCCCTAGGTAGAGCCATAATTTTGAGTGTTTTTGAACTATACGTTCATAGCGTGGTGAACTCGGGGATGCCGCAAAATGCTTCAAGTGGACAACGTCTACTAGCTGCTTCAGGTTCCTCATTATGAGGTCCAGCAAATGCAATGGCGATGAATTTTCATTTTGTTGGTGGGTTTGTTTTGAGTTTTGAACAACCTTAAACTATTATAGTGTAATTTTATTTTTCCATTTTATTAGTGGATTTTCATTTTTTATTGGTGTAATTCTAGGCTAATTCTTGCATTTTTCTTTTGGCTCTTGGGTTTTTATTTTTGTAAGTTTTTGGAGATAACTAGATGAAAAAATGGTAATCAATGTGTGTAATTAGAGGATAATTTTAAAGCCCGAATGAGAATTTAGAATAGGAATTCGTTAAGTTTTTATTTTCATCATAGTTATTTGTGGGGTTTATGTGTGTGTGTGTGTGTGCGAGAGAGAGAGAGAGAGAGAGAGTAAGTTTTTGGAGATACCCAAATAAAAAAATAGTAGTCAAAGTGTGTAATTAGAGGACAATTTTAAAGCCCGGAGAATTTTTAATAAGAATTTATGTATGTGTGTGTGTGTGAGAGAGAGAGTAAGTTTTTGGAGATACCCAAATTAAAAAATAGTAATCAAAGTGTGTAATTAGATGACAATTTTAAAGCCCAAATGAGAATTTAGAATAAGAATTCGTTAAGTTTTGATTTTCATCATAGTTATTTGTGTGTGTGTGTGAGAGAGAGAGAGAATAATTTAGGGTTGTTTCTGGTGGTGGTTGTTGCTTGTCGGCAGATTGTGGTTGTTGTTACTGGCCAATGGATTAGGGTTGTTTATGGGTGGTTGATTTTTTTTTATAATTAAAATTATGTATTTTTCATTTTTTAACTTTGTAATTTGATTGTGAATTTTTTATTTTAATTTTTCTGCAATTAAAATTATGTATTTTTTTTGTTTAACTTCATAATTTGATATCATGATTAAATTATATTTTTGTTAATAATACATAAATAATAATTTTATGATGATTTAGGAAGTAATATTTATTCCATATTAAATATTTATTTTACATAAATATAATAATTTAAAGAATACAAAATTAATTTTTTATTATTAAAAAGTCACTTTTTATGGAGAAATGGTGTCTCGAGTTTGTTGGTATGGTTAAATTAGTCATTTTATTATTATTTTCAAATTTAAAAAGTAATTTAGACTTTTTATGTAATTTTATTAATTTTAACAAAATATTATTTAATAATTAGTATTATTATTTATTTTTTAAATTAATGAGTATTAATAAAATTAGGCAATATACTAAAAGTATTTATGATAATATATTAATTATTAAATAATAAAATAATACAACTTTTATACGATTCATTATATTAATTTGTTATGTAATAATTACTTAACATATTATTTAAAATAAAAAATTTAAAATAACGATTAAAAAGTGTATTATTATTTTTTATTAATAACATCTTCTCTTTAAAAGGTGTTTTAAGTGTTTCTTTTGAAAATAATGTTAAACATGTATCTTAAATTATATTTAAAATTTAATTTAAAACATCATTGTTTTTGTTTTAATGGAGGTGGTTTCGAACAGTGAGATTGGGGGAATAGGAATACGAACCACACGATTAAAATTGGTGGTGGGGTCGTCTTGGTGAATGAAATAATGTCGTGGGTTTGGAGTTTGAAGGAAGAAGGCAAACGTTAGGATCAAAGCGAAGCCACGTGAGGAGATTGAAATTAAACAATATCCAAATTGAAGTGGCGTCGAGGATTCCCGTGTCAAATCAGTTGCTGATTTTTGACGGCATAGACAGAGAGAAAGAGAGAGAGGTAATTAATCAACGAATCGCAGCATAAATTTCTTTCATTTTAACATCTGGACCGCAATTGCACGCATGGCAACAACATTCTCTCCTTACAAGGTTCTTGAACTTGATTCTCGCAAGATTTGCCCATTAATTATTAATACATTTGGATCTAATTGGTGTTAGTGTCACCTAAATCTACATCATTTTTCAATTTTACTTTTTTCCATGTAATTTTAAAGTGAAATACAAAGTTTGTCGATTAGGTGAAAGAACTAAGATATATACACTATTATAAAATTGATTAGTTAGAATAGAATAGTGTCATTGGAAGCAAAGGTATAGTAACAGTACAAACTACAACAAAATTGGTTAGTTAGTTAAAATAAAAATGTGTCAATGGAAGCAAAGGAATAATTATAGTGCAAATTATAAGCACTTAGATATTGGTTCAAATGATAAATTCTACGTATTTTTTAATTTTGATTAGGGTTTGAGTCTCTTTTTAACTTTGATAAAAAATTTGAATTTTTTTTTAAATTTAATCAAGAATTTAAATTTTTTTTTAACTTGAGTTAGAGGTTTGAATCCTAATTAATATAATTTTATTTTTTTAAGAGCTTTTGTCTCTTTTAAGTAAGGTATATATATTTTTATTATTAAAGTGTGTGTTCAAACTTACATAAATATATAATTCTAATTGATGTAGCGTTATATAATTAATATATGATGTAATGTATAAGTGTGTAAATAATATATAATTTTAATTAATATATTATTATATAATTAGTATATGTAAATTCGGTGTTTAAAAAGAAAATAATACAAACCACGAAGGCCGGTAGATAGGCTCGTTGCTTGCTGGCTAAGAGTGGAACCCATGTCTAGCTTTTATGGTCTTTCGAGTCTCGGACTTCATAAAATTAGAATAATTAGTATTAGTTGGATGATGGGGACGGCTCAAAAAGATTCCTCATTTTACGTGTACAATTTGGTTGGCATTATCGATAACCTTGATTGATCTCTAAGGTATTTTTCATCCCTCGCCTTGCTGTGCTAGCTGAAATTTGATAGGAAATGCCACTGCCATTTCCATTTGCCAACCCTACTATTTCTATTTGTCCTCAGTCTCAAGACTTGAGACTTGAGAAAGACATTTTTATAATTAATATTTCCATACGATACATGCACGCCATACACATATTGCGATGTCAATTTTATAGGCCATAATTTGATGACTTCAAAAGGTTGTGTTGGCATAGTATGTCATTATCCAATTCGTATAAATTTTTTGTGTATGTTCGATGTGACACCCCATATGTGTGTATCTATACATATATATATATATATTAATTGGGAATTGACATTGCATATTGTTGAAAACACATATAGCATTTGATATAGATGGATATATGATACGATTTTTGAGTCATGCTAAGTTATCATATTTTGAGCATATTGAAACAAGAAAACAACACAGATACGTTCAATTTACAATTACATGGGGGTAAAACTTGGAATCCACAGCCCTAACTGCAATAAATAAGACTTGGTTTCAAATTATTTTTCCTCTCTTTTAATAATTTCGATCAATGAACATTCTGCAACGTAACATCTTATTTTATGTTCACTCATGGCGTTTCTTCTGTTTTGTGTTGATTTATAACTTTGAAGAGGTGTAATTACAGCTCTGTCTCCCCCTTTGTTAAAAGAAAAAAAAAAACAGTTGTCTCGACTTGTTTGAAGTTTTGTTGTTATTGATTTATACTGATCATCTTTGTACGTACCTACACCTTTGGTTCATATTTTTTGACAGATTCTAGCAATAAGCTTACAAGAATAAATGCTTCATGACAAAATCAATAAAAAGATTATCCTTATTCCTAGATTAGATTTAGAAGAATCAAAGGTCGCATTCTCTTAATGTCTTCAAATGAAAACCATAAGATATATGTCTCCAATTTCTTTTATTTGGTTTTGAAATCATTTGATTTCTCTTTTTGTCATACCTTTTTATTTTCCCTACAGAAAATTGATTTTGTTTTGTAGATGATCATAATTGAGCCATAAGAAGAGTTTTTTTTTTTCTTAATTTTTGTAGATAATCATAATTAAATGTGTACATCACAAGGAAAAAACGATTATTACCTCTGTGATATCAACTAATGTTCACTTAATTCATGAAATTTTAAAAAGGACCACAACTTTTCTATTGTTAGAAATATTTCGTTATCATTTAACTTTTTAAGTAATTTGACAATTTTATCTAAATCCCTATAATATCAACTAATCATTAGCTGATAATGTTCACTTATCCCATGTGATTTCAAAAAAGATCAAAATTCTCTTAATATTATAAATATTTTATTATCTTTTAACTTTTTAAGTGATTTGATAATACATTGTTTAATAATTTTGTCCTTAAAAAATTGAGAACAAAAGAAAAAGAAAGACTTTGAAGGGATTTGAATTATTGACCTCAAAGATAAAACCATCCATCTTATGAAAACTAATATATATACACCCTATAAACAAATTAAATAAATTATTAATTATAAATTAAATAAATTTTGGTACTCAAAAATCATAAACGATATTAAGTGTAAAATATTTTAATAAACAATAAATTTAATTAAGTATGTAGAATAAAAGACTTAAAGATTAAGTTTTAAAAACTTATTATAAAAATAAATTATTTTATAATTTTTCAAAATGAATCTAAAATAGATAAAAAGATATTAAAACATAATACATACTAAAAATAAAGTTATTTTCAAGCTCATACAAGTGACGAAGAATTCTAAATTTAAATGATAACTTATGAGAATTCACAAAAAAATTAATTTGTAAACAATATATATTGAGAATTATATTGAACTCATAAGAAATTAATTTTCATAAAATTTTAAATTAAAAGAAATTACCACAAATAATGTCAAATTCTTCTATGCTCTCAAATGAGTTTTAATTAATACAGCTTTTAATAAAGAAAATATATTATGTTATATTAAAAAAATATTTTAAAATAATAATTGATGGCTAAATATGTAAAATAATTTTTGACTTTGTTGGAAAACTATTTTTTATAATTAACAAAATTATCAATACCTTTTTATTTATTTTCAATTAACTTAAGAATAGTTAGAATTGAGAAGATGTTTATAGATTTTTTTAAGAAAACTCATTTTTTGTAAGCTTATTTGAATTAAATATTATTTAAAATACTTTTCGACTTATTATTTATGATTTTGAGTTCTAAAATTTATTTAATTTATAACTAATAGTTCGTCTAATTTATTTATAGGCTATATATATACATATTAGTTTTCTTAAAATGTTAATTAAATTTAAGCTTATCCAAGTAGTGAAGATTTATAACTTGTATCTTTAAGGTCAATGGTTCAAATTCCGTTAAACTCATTTTTTTGTCTCAATTTATTATAAGGGTAAAATTATAAAATTATATAAAAAGTTAAAAGATAACAAAAAAAAGTTATTAAAAGTAAAATTGTAAAATTATGTAAAAAGTTAAAAGATAATAGAAAAAAAGTTATTAAAGGTAAAATTATAAAATTATGTAAAAAGTTAAAATATAACAAAAAATTCTTAACGACAGGGGAGAATTTGATCATTTTTGAAACTATATAGGGTTAAGTGGACATTAGTCGATACCATAAGGGGGTAATAGTCATTTTCTCCATCAGCAAGTGTTTTGTGAGTGAAAAAAATATAAATATATATATAGAAATATATGCATAATAACTTTCATAATTTGATTTATTATTAAGAGTAAAACTATAAAATTATGTAAAAAATTATTAAGGGTAAAATTATAAAATTATGTTAAAAGTTAAAAGATAATATAAAATTCTTAATTCATGGAGTTTTAATTCTTTTTAAAACCATAAAAGGTAAATAAATATCAGTGGATATTATAAGAGGGTAATGATTGTTTTTCCCTTAGCAAGTATTTTGTGACTGAAAAATATATATAGAAAGATATGTTTTCATAATTTAATTTATTATTAAAGATAAAATTATAAAATCATGTAAAAAGATAAAAGATAACAAAAAATTACTAACATCAAGGGGGAGGGTTGATTATTTTTAAAATCACAGAGGGTAAATAAATATTAACTGATACCATAGTGATAATAGTTATTTTTTCATCAGCAAGTGTTTTGTGAATGAAAAAAATATAAATATATAGAAAGATTATGTATAATAACTTTCATAATTTGATTTATTATTAAACATAAAATTATAAAATTATTTAAAAAGTTAAAAGAAAAGATAAAATTTCTAATGACACTAGAGTTTTAATCATCTTTGAAACCACGGGGGTAAGTAGATGTTAGTCTATACCATAGGGGAGCAATGTTTTTTTTTTTTTCCATAAGCAAGATATGCATAATAATTTTCATATTTGATGTAGTATTAAGGATAAAATTGTAAAATCATATAAAAAATTAAAAGATAATAAAAAATTATTAACAGTAGAGAAATGTTGATCATTTTTAAAATCATGTAGAGAAATAATGATCATTTTTAAAATCACGATAGAGAAATGTTGATCATTTTTAAAATTATAGAAGAGTAAATGGACATTAATCAATATCATAAAAGGGTAATGATTGTTCTCTTCATCACCAAGTGTTTTGTTAGTGAAAAAAAATTATATATATAGAACAAAATGCATAATAACTTTCACAATTTGATAAATATTTAGATATGATTATTTGTGTTTAGCAATTAAAATAGAGAGAGAGAAATAATTTGTTCAAAAAATTGAAAAGGCCTATGATAATTTGAGAGTATTTTTTTATTCATTGTGTCATATTTAAATTATTTTTATGTATTTTTTTAAGTATTTAGTTTGAAACAAAATTTCTTATAAATTACGTGAGTCAAAGCTTTTAAAAAATTTATTGACTTAAGTGAAGATTCGAGTTAAGTTCACGACTTATAAGAGACATACACATTTACTTAAAAAGAGAATATTTTATAAAATATATGATGATATTTTAAAATATTTTTTGACATATTTTTTTATTTTATATATACACTATTAAATTGTTTAAATTATAATCTTGTAAATAGCATTTAGTATAAGGGGGTGATCCTCGATTATAAAAATTATCTTAAATTATATTATCTTTGTTTCTATTACAATAAAAAAAATTTATAATGTACGCGTCTCTCATCTCTTCTTTATATAATATTTTTTAAGCGTCTAAAACTGCGTAACTCTAAAAAGGTCATGACAGTTGACTGACATGCAATTAGCTGACATTGTGTGTTTGCCAACCAATTAAGAGAAGCTACTGAACACATGACAACTAATACATGAATGGAACATGGTGCTCTTGAATTGGCACAGGCTTTCTCCCACTTTAGGGGCACTTATAGTACAATTAGAAAATTTTTGCCTATAAAGGAGGCGAAGCTGGTAGGGTGGCAAAATGAATAAAGGAATTCAAGTAAGATAAAACAAAATTTTATACGATTTGATTTGTATTCAAATTTAAAATTTAAAATTATATTTGATTCATTTAAAAAATTTAAATTCACATTTGATTCGTTTTCTAAATAAATTAGGTAAATAGACTTGTCTAATTTGTATTTAATGCAAATGCCCAAAATTAACCCAAATTTGATTTGATTTTTATTTTATAAAAAATTAACTTAAATTAAAAAATATTAACAATAGAATTCATTTTTATTTGTTTGTTAAGTTTTATTTTATAATTGTTTGTGATTTTTTACATTTTAGTTACAAAATTAATAAATTGTATATTTTCTGAATTCCAATCTTAAACAAATTGGTGTTCAAATCCTAATTCGACTTATTTAATTAGTCATAAACCTATATTTGATTCACTTATTATTTGAATCATTTCTCTTAATCCACATTCCTTAAATGCATATCGAATAAATGAATCGTGATCTAAATTGCCTCTCTTAGAAGCTAGACATGTTTTAAGGAGGGTAAAAAACCTTATAATATAATAAGGGAACAAATGGGCAAAAATTTAAAAGGTCGTCCCATTTGATAAAACTTTGTATAGGAGAGACGTATCTGCTGCAATACATCTTCCTAATAAATTATAAAACTTTGTATATATAAGGCAGCAATACATCTTCCTAATAAATTATAGAACTTTGTATAAGAGAGACTTATATTCTAATAAATTGTAGCCATACAATAACTTTGTATATATAGGGCAGCAATACATCTTCCTAATAAATTATAGAACTTTGTATTGGAGAGACTTATATTCTAATAAATTATAGTCATACAATATAATATTATCTGTTTTAGGATTAGGTCAGCTTTATTTTTTGGCCTCACCAAAAATTGTATATTATGTAAAAAAATTGATTAAAAATTATCGAGATATGATTTGGAGAGTAAGTCAAGTGTGTTGAGTGCACAAGGATAAAAAATGAACGCAAAAAGAAGCGAAAACGTAAGTGACAGTGCCCAGTTGTGGGCACCACGGCGCCAGGTGTTCAACACCGCGGTGCCCAACGCGAGGAAGTATTTTTTAAATTTGGTTTCAACTTCCACTTATTTTAGAACTTTTTAAAATGACTCTCACACGATTAGAGTTAACCTAAGTCATCCTAAAATCTATATAAAAACTCTTTATTAGATTGTAAACACATTTTAGTGATCAAATACAAATCTTTGTGATTCTTAGTAAGAAAAACTCTTTGTTTACAAGAGATGGTGAATTATTTGGGAGTCTTTCTTATAAAAGACATATTTTGTGAGTGACTTGAAATTTAATAATAAGAGAGTATGATCATAATCCGTCGTGAATGTAAGCAAGTTACAGAACTACATAAATTTTATATGTTATTCTTCTATTTTTTTCTCTCTAAATTCTTGATTGCTTATTTTTATATTATATTATTTGAGATAATTGTTTGTTTGATTGCTTCCGCTTTAACATATTCTTTGAAAAGAAATTCTATATATAATTTAAAACTTTTATTTAACTAAGTGATACGAGATTTTGTAACCTAACTATCATTTTCTTTATCGTAATTTTACTATCTATTCAGAAATTTTGAATCTCAAATATTACAGTCATGTGCACCGTTGCAATGTAGACAAAGTCTAAAATAGAATGGTTTTAGCAAGCAGTCGTGTTAGCAACACATAGACATACACTAAGACCAAAGTCGGACGACGGATAATTGTTGAGAAAACATAAATTATAGACCAATGTTCTAACGTATGTAAATATATATGCCAAAGCTTATCGAATGGATGTGTAATAATATTTTATATGGGTGTAATGTAACGCCACCTAACTACGAATACAGAAAGAATTAGTAGCAACCTCTTGAAAAACAAGTTACAGATATACTCCTGGAATTGAACAACAACAATTCTTTATTCTCTTGTTTCTTTAAGATTGGTGTTTGTGTCCAAAATGTGTATGGTAAAAAGCAATTGGAAGTTTTATCAGCAAGGCATCTTAACAAGGATATGAGCCTGAGCTCCGAATGAGCAAAACGTACCCAAAAAAAAATGCCAGACAATCTTAGAAGTAAGCTCTTCTGATTTAGTTTTATAAGTTGCATAACCTTGGCAAAAAGTTGGATTCTGATCTTGCCAAAATTTTCAGCAGGCAGAGAAAAGAAAACCATTTGAGAATGACATATGACCAACACCACAGCAGTAACCAAAACAACATTTTTCATTGGGCAGGCACCATGCAATTAGATGACTTCATCATCTTGGACGCTATAGAGATTTAATTCTTGCATTAACCAGAACCCTGAAGCTGATTCTTTTCCTTAACGGTAAAGTTTAATAGTGTATTTTGATGTAAGGTTGGTCTTATGTAGCTTTCATGCGGCCCAAATTCTTTCAATTTCAAGCATACAGAATGAAAATAAAAATCAAAAAGAAAAAAAAAGACAGAGCGAAGCTGATGTTTTATGAACGCTTCATTTACGATGGCAATCCCAGCCTCTACGTCAGTCATAGACAGCTTGAGGTCTCTGTCTGTATTTTGCTTACAAGCTTTCACCATTCTCACCTAATTCTCTACAACGTCTTTCTCCTGTAACAAACTGATAACCCTTTACTCTACACATTCATATAAATTCTCCATGTCTCGTCCACAGCAACTCAACACAAGAAGTTTTTCCTATCAGAGAAAATGGCTAGCCGAGGCAATTTCTTTTCTGGTTTATCCTTCTTTGTCTTTGTGTTCCTTGGGATTGTTTCTTTTCCAGCTGAAGCCGCCATAAAGAAGTACCAGTTCGATGTGAGTACTTAAACGCATTACATATAATTGGCGTGCACTTGCGCCATTGGTTCTTTTGAATATTATTCTACTTGGTGATATATACCTTAACATTGCGTTTAATTTCCTCAGATCCAAGTGAAGAATGTTAGTAGACTGTGCCATGCAAAACCAATTGTAACTGTAAATGGGAGGTATCCAGGGCCTACTATCTACGTAAGAGAGGGAGATAGAGTTCTTGTCAACGTCACAAACCATGCACAATATAACATGTCAATTCATTGGTATGATCTGGAGTACATATACGGATAAAAGCATAATATTTTGGGCTCTTATTATACTGAATATTTGATTCTTATATATAGGCATGGATTGAAGCAATATCGCAATGGTTGGGCTGATGGACCGGCTTATATAACACAATGTCCGATCAAAACTGGCAGTAGCTACACTTATGATTTCAATGTAACTGGACAAAGAGGAACATTGTGGTGGCATGCACACATTCTTTGGCTGAGGTCCACCGTCTACGGTGCAATTGTCATCATGCCAAAACCAGGGACCCCATTTCCTTTCCCACAGCCTAACAGAGAAGAGGTTATTCTACTAGGTAAAAAATTATCTTGTTTAATGCAATATGGCCTTGGAACTTCGAAAGTTCTATTTATTTCATCAGTTAAACTAGGTTGCCTTGATTACATTTATATGTTTTGTAGGAGAATGGTGGCACAGTGATGTTGAAGAGATCGAAAAGCAAGGGAACAAAATGGGCTTGCCACCAAATATGTCAGATGCACACACAATCAACGGAAAGCCGGGACCTCTCTTTCCTTGTTCTGAAAAACGTAAGAAAAAATCAGCTGGTGAAAACTTCAAGTCTCGTCATAGTTTTCTTTCTTAGTTCCTTTTACTGAAAAAGTAAAATATTGAGTTAACTGAATAGAAAAAACAAAATTATGATACAACAAGCTAAATACTAAAAAAAGGGGATAAAGATTAAAAAGAAAAATGAAAAGCAAAAGAGTGGATTGAGCGACCAAATATTTCAAGTCATGTTTTCCCAGGCTTTAAGAAATTGCGTGAACAAATTGAGAAAGATATGCAAGATGTACTTGGTAGTATAGAAAACTAGTCGTAAATGTGAATGCAGTTGTATTCACTTATCCAATTTGCTCCTTTCAGATACTTTTGCCATGGAGGTTGAATCAGGGAAGACATATCTCTTGAGGATAATCAACGCGGCTCTTAACGACGAGCTTTTCTTTGCCATAGCTGGCCACAACTTGACAGTTGTGGAAGTTGATTCTGTCTATACAAAGCCATTCACTACTCAATCTATCCTAATTGCACCAGGGCAAACCACAAACGTTCTCGTTCAAGCCAACCAAAAACCAGGCAGATACTTCATGGCTGCTAGGCCTTTCATGGATGCTCCACTTCCAGTAGATAACAAAACAGCCACAGGAATCCTCCAATACAAAGGCATCCCTAACACTGTTCTCCCAACACTTCCCCAAATGCCCGCACCAAATGACACAGAATCTGCATTGAGCTACAACAAGAAACTTAGAAGCCTCAACACTCCACAATATCCAGCTAATGTTCCACAGAAAGTCGATCGAAAACTCTTTTACACTATCGGATTTGGAAAAGATTCTTGCCCTACCTGCGTAAATGGAACCAGACTTCTAGCAACTTTGAACAATATCTCTTTTGTGATGCCAGAAACTGCCCTTCTCCAAGCTCACTACTTCAACCTCAAAGGAGTTTTCAAGACTGATTTTCCTGACAAGCCTCCTAGACCTTTCAACTACACTGGCGCACCGCTGACAGCAAATCTTGGAACATCCCGGGGCACAAGGCTTAGCAAGATTCCCTTTAATTCAACTGTTGAATTAGTGTTGCAAGACACTAATCTGTTAACTGTTGAGTCACATCCATTCCATCTCCATGGCTATAACTTCTTCGTTGTCGGAACTGGCATTGGAAACTTTGATCCTGTCAAAGACCCGGCTAAGTATAATTTGGTTGATCCTGTTGAGAGAAACACAGTCGGTGTTCCCACTGGTGGTTGGACCGCCATTCGATTTAGAGCTGATAATCCAGGTACACTAATTAATACTCAGCAGAACCTATGATTATGTAATGAGTCAAAATATAACTAATGTTGTTGTTTGTGATCATCGCGTAGGGGTTTGGTTTATGCATTGTCATTTGGAGCTGCACACAGGCTGGGGATTGAAAACCGCTTTCGTGGTAGAAGATGGGCCGGGACCGGATCAATCTATTCTGCCTCCGCCGAAGGATCTTCCACCATGCTAGATTTCTTCAAGTTTGTGAAGATACAAACAACAAAAGGGATTTGTATTTTTAAAATGATGTTGCAAGAGTTTGCTTGAGGATATACAAAACTGTTTGAGAATCAAATTGTAGTTGTTTCATAAATTGATGTCTCTATTCTTTATTTCAATTGTCAATAAAAACTGGAAATCTACCTCAATGATATTCCTCCTTTCTACCATGCATCTTTTAAGATATTGCCAGTTCAACTAGACGATTTAAATGACACATGAAGAGTCACGCCCATATGTAAGCTTTCTCATGTCAACAGGAGTCTTGCGTTAAAATCAATTATTTCAAGTGAACTAGGTCCATTCAAGTTCACAATGGCACATAATACGCCTTTTTTTTTTTGAAATGACATTCAAGGCCTGTTCAAACTTATAAAAAAAAAAAGATAAAATTTCAGAAATAACCCTTATTTTTAAGCTATTATTTTAAACCAAATGAACTAATTTTTTGTAATTAAAAAATTGACAATTAGACAATTATATACATTAATTATTTTTTATTAAAAATTTCAAACTCACTTTAAGAAACGATTCAAAATTGAATTGTAAAGATGATTAAATTGTGAGTAAAATAAGTGAAAGACGATTATATTGTTTATAGTGAAGTTGCGGAGAAAAATAAGATGAATATGAGTAAAATTCTAAATTTTTTTAAAAATTTTAAAAAATATAAAAACTAATAAATTGAAAGAAAAAAATTACGCAAAGCTTTCTCATCTTGTGAAATGGCTCCTTTCTTTGTTTTTAAAAAAATTATTTTATTTTATTTAATCATAACAATTTATTTACAATTTTTAGTTTCCTTATTTTTAATTTATAAATATGGAAAGAATCTTACTAGTTAAACTATATAACAAAATCTTACCGTTATTTATAAATGCACTTCTTCAATTATGATTAACAAATACATTTTTAAAACAGTCCATTATATTAATTTTAATTTATAAACTTTGGTGATGAACACGAATGTGATATGTTTGAGGTTGACTTGTATTAAAAAAAATTATTTTTACGTTCGAGTTTTGCATGGATGTTTCGTGCAACTTAGCAGAAACATGATTCAACTCCAATTTTTTTTGTATGTATAAATTATGGTCATCATTGCAATGATTAAATATGTTGCCTGGAAATCTCAAAAAGTCTAAGGGCTTAAATATCAAGCCCACAACATATTTTGTACGAATGGGCTAGCCCAAAGGTCGAGCACCGGGGCTAATTGCACCAAAGGTCCAAAACCTATTCAGACAATCACCTAATTAATCCGACTAGCTCAGGTTTTACATAAGCAAGATATAAAGTCAAGTAGTCCGGTACTCAACAACAAACTTAAATGACCCCAAATCAAAGCGATATAAGTACTATGAGAGGATCGATGCGGTATGTGTACCGAACGGCTTGCATGCAGAAGCTCCCAGGGTGGCGTAGGTCGGGCAAACTAAAATGCCGAGTAGCTGTCAAGAAACTTAATATGGAAATATAAAATCAAAACGACTTAAATAAGGCAAACCCATTAAGAAAGGCAATTAGCACTATTTTTGAATAAAATTGTTTAATTTTAAAAAATTATCTTCTAAATCATGCCAAACAGTTAAGGGATAATATAAAACAGCTTTAAATTTGATAAAAATAAGTATAAAGCTTATAAAATCTTCAAAAGCTTAATATTATATAAAAGAGAGAAACGATTCAAAATAGGTTCTAATTTTCTGCACTTATATAAAAAATTCTCTCAATATTCTTCTTTTTTATATTTCTTTAGATAAATACAAACATCAGTGAATTTTCATAAAAATCACTATCGGTGAAGTCTTAACAATAGTCTTTATTGTGTTTGCAGATATTACAGAAACTAAAAGCATAAACAAGCCCGCAATCTCAACTTACCCAAGTAAAGCTCAAATTTTTGATTTCTAATAGAAATAAATTTAAAATTCATTAATTTGAAGAAGTTATTTTTTTTGTCAACAAAATAAAATAAAAATTTTAAAAAAACAAGAGCCATTTCGTCCAAAGTTTTCTCATGGGCGTGTAAGTTTTACGTGAAATTTTTCTTTGATCTATTAGTCATCATATTTTTTAGATTTTTTTTTTAAATTTTCACTTTCATTCATCTTATTTCTCTTCACAATTTCACCACAACAATATATTATTTTTATTTATTTTACTCACAAATTAATCAATTTTACAATTCAATTTTAGAGTATTTTAGAGAAAATTTAAAAATTTTAGTTGGGAAAAATTATATGTTGAGATATAATTATTCAATTGTATGTTTTTAATTATAAAAGTTAGTTCATTCATTTGTGATTAAAAAAATTATTAAAAAATAAGAGTCATTTCTATAAAAAAAAAAATTCCCTGAAAAAAAAATCAAAAGAATATTTCGATCAACCATAACGACTATAACCGAGAACTTAGCCGATCGTTAAGTTTACGCGCCACTGCGAATCTAAGTTCACAATGGCCCATTGTCAATGGGGACGGTTTCAATGTCCCTTTCGTTCCCCGCCCTAAACTCACGAACTTTACGACGAGTCAACCGGTGAGACTCTCATTTGAATTCCCCTCAATTGATGCAGCTTCATTTCTGTTTTTCGAAAACACATTTTTTTAATTGACACTTCAAAAATTCGAAATCTTTTGGTTGTAGAAAGCCAGGTGTGGCCGTTGCGACAATGAACACAGAAGCTGCAGCTTTAGGCGTGCGGGTGACTGAAAGTGAAGGCAATTTGCCGATTGGCGGTAGGTAAGTCAATGCAGCAATTTTGAACTTCATTTGGTGTTTGATAATCAGTTGTTCTTATTGAATTGAATCTGGTGTGGTGGCAGTGAAGCTGAGATATATCTATTTGGAGGTTGCGTTACATCGTGGAAAGCTTCTAATGGGAAAGATCTCCTTTTTGTTAAGATGCTGTTTTTAACAAGAAAAAGCCTATAAGGTTCTTTATTTCTTTATTTTTTTCAATATACTTCATCTATGAGTACATTTATTTTTATTTTGCTTCATTTTTTTTTTGTTTTAATTCGGTAATTAATAAAATTCTGTGCTTTTAAAAATAATTACAAATTTCATTTAATCAGTGTTGTATGGATTTGAGGTTTATACTGTTTCCTGTATTATTCTGAAAATAAGGAATTTTGTTTTTAATTGTCTTCAATATACTTTGTACGTTGAGATTTGTTAGGAGTGCTGACAATATATGATATATCTCTATTCCGATAGTGGAGGAATTCCACATTGCTTCCCGCAATTTGGACCAGGCCCAATGCAGCAGATACTTATTACTATTGTTTATCATTTATGCAGTCTTCATCAGTAATGTCCTATTTATCTGTTGATTCTCAAAATATAGTAGCTGCATGATGCCAAAAAAGGTCCCAACCAAGGACTATTTATCTATAGATTTAATCAAACCTGAGTTACTTGCAATGTAACATCATGTGGTGCTAAATAAATGTATCGGTTAATAAATTAATGCAGTATGCTAGTGGGGTTGTGGCCACCAGTAAGAAGTTCTAAACCAGGGGCACAGCTGTTTGCAAGTCTTGCAACTGGTAGACTCTGTGTTCTAACTAAAAGCGGAAGGTTTAGTCTTCCCCTCGTAGTATATACCTGTGCACGAGACTAACACTTAGATAATAACTACTACATGTTTTGTCTTTGTTCTGATATGTAATTGTTTTAGCTTCTTAGTATTTGTTGTAGCGGAAGTACACAAACAAGTAATATCACCTAAATAAATAGTGTTAGGGGTGGGCAATTTCGGGTTCGGGAATTCCCGACCTCTACCCGAACTCGATCGGGACGCCGAAATGTGTCCCGATCTAGACACATTTTGGGTCGAGATGGGTCGGGTCAAGAAATCCCCATTTTTTTTATAAAAAAATTTGTTTTGAAATGATGTAGTTTTGATTCAGATTTGGGACCGGTCGGGACAATTCTGGACATAACGGTTTGGATCAAGTTCGGGATAATTCGGGACGGTTCGGGTCCGGTTTGGGACGAGTCGGGAATTTCCCGAACCCGACCCATCCCGTTCGGGACAGAAAATTCTGTCCCGAACGAGTTCTGAACCCATTCCCGTCCCGACACAAAATTTCGGGACGAGACAAGTCGGATTCGAGAATAATGCCCACCCCTAAATAATGCAGAACAAGAAATTACAGAATTAAAGAGAGAAAAGTAAAAGAAAAACACACAAAATTTTATGTGGTTCGGCAACTTGCCTACATCCACGGTGGATCAAGATCACTCCTTTTATTATTGAATCACAAAGACACTCACAAAGCACGCCTTTTACAAGAAAGACTCACAAAAAACATTCTCTCTTATAATCTAGGGATTTTCTCACACTAAGAATCACAAAGATTTCTTCAATGATCACTCAGATATGTTTACAAGCCAATAGAGAGCCTTTATATAGCCTTCAGGACATCCTAAGTTTATCCTAAACGTGTGAGAGTTATATTAGGGAGTCTTGAAACAAGAAAGAGACGAAATAAGTCGAACTAAAACGGGAAACCTGTCATTGCGCTCAGCGCCGCGGCGCTCATCCCTCACCGCCACAGCGTTTATCCCTCACCGCCACGGCGTTTGTGCTCCCACCTGGGCGTTGGTCACCTGGCGCCGCGGCGCTCAGGTTCTGTTCTGGGCACCGCACCTTCATCTTTTGCCTCTTTTTGAGTCCGTATTCGATCCTCGCGTACTCTACACACTTGGCTTGGTCTCCAAATCATATTTCAATGATTTTCAATCAATATTCTCACAGTATTAAATTGAAACTCTGAGATGTTTATGTAATTGACAGCATGGCTTTGCAAGGAATATGGATTGGTCCATTATTAGAAAATGTGGAAGGAAATCCTATTGTAACTCTTGAGCTAACAGTCGTGCCATGTGGGATTTCAGTTTTTGAGCTTTATACAAGGTCATTTAAATCACTTTCCAGACATTAACAATATTCTGTTTAGTGGCACTCAAGAAAATAGTTAGCTTGATCTTTACCAGTCACTAATCGCTCTCTGCATTGAGAGTTTGTGGCTTTTCTTTTTCTTGGTTCCTAATTGCATGGCTAATCTTCTAGCTAATAGTTTACTCAGTCAGATTGCTGTTGGTGTTATATTTGCCTATAGTTCAAGCTTATATTTCAATTAATTGTTTTCAGGTCATTCTAAATGCCAAGAGTATCTCCACAGGGTTGACCATCACAAATACAGATATAAGCCATTTTCATTTAGCAATGATCTGCATACATACTTCAGCATGGGTTAAAAAATTGTGGTTGGCGACTTTTATTATTATCTCCTTGAATGAATTTATTTAATTACCATAATTATGTGCATAATGTCCGCATATTTTTACTTGCTATGGATATAATAATATTCATCACACTGATACATGGGGGTTCTCTAGGAGTAGGGTCCAACCCTGCTTTTAGCTTGGTCTAAGAAAGTTTTCTTTACCTATGAAGAAAAAATGTGTGATTGAAGCATCATCACTATTTAATTTCAAAAGACAAATTATAAACAGGACAAGAACTAGAGACTTTTGCTTTCTGAGGTTTGAATGGAAAATATCAATGATATTTGAGGAAGAACTGAATCATTTTAAAATGCAATGCTAGTCAAAGAAAAAGCTTAGGGGCCACTCTTTAGTTGGAACCGTGTGGAGCTTCGATATACATGTATATCTGAACCATCACACATTCTGTAGTTACCTGGTTTATGAAAACAAGCTTTTTTTTTCAGGCATCAGTGACTCGGGCATCTGTCAAAGGTTTGAAAGATTGCAAGACTTTGAATAAAGATCCAGATCCTAAGAACTCAGCGAAGGGAAACGAGGAAAGGTCTGTAGTATTTTTAATACTAACTGTGAAGAAAAATGCTTATCTAATTTTTATCCATCAGAAAAAATGTGAATGATGGTATCTTTGCAGATATCCTATCCTTTTCTAGAGAAGCATAATAGGGACTTTGAATCTTTGTGAATTATTTGGAAATTTTCTTTTGGGTACCAACTGTTCTGTTAACAATTCAGGGATGTGGTCACCTTTCCTGGATTTGTTGATTGCATTTACCTTGATGCTCCCAGTGAGTTGCACCTTGATAATGGCTTGGGTCCTGCAATATCTATCCACAATACGAAGAATGTGGTTGGAACATCATTTTTTTATATGATTTGGCTAAGATTTCCTACAGTTAGTTTTCCTTTTAAATTTTTCTTGATCTTATATTTATGGATTTGCAGTTGGTCAGATGCTGTTTTGTGGAACCCATACCTTCAGATGGAAGCATGCTACAAAGATTTTGTTTGCGTTGAAAATGCTAAGGTATACATGCTTGCTATCTCCACAGGTAACTTCTTATTTTCCTCTCTTTTCCCTCTGAAAAAGTTGGTTGTGTATTCTCTATGGCTACTCCAGATTGGAACAGTACAACTACAGCCTGAACAATCTTAGACAGCTAAGCAGCATCTCGGCGTCACCTGAAAGATTGCTGTGTGCAATTTTCAGAATTTGTTGAAGGAAGCCTTCTTTTTTATTTTTTATTTTTTACCATTTTCTTTTTCCAGTTTTCAACAACTTGAATAAGAATTTGGACTTATTCAAAGGAGCTTATAATATGACTTCCAAGTTATTGTATCTTTAATGTCAGCATGTCATATCCATATCCATATCCATGTCAAGTGAATTGTATTCTTCACCAGTAATCTCCACATGTACATCTTCCATCCTTGAAAAGGTGGAATCGAGTTCTATCTCGCATGACTATTTCCCTCGCATAGATCTTGGAGATGAGCTTCATCACTGTGTGGCAGTCCTCACAGACCCGGAGATTCTTAATGATTCGAATTTTCTCACCAGGTTCAGTTCTGATTAACCCAAATGTGATTGCAAGTTTCTCACTGTGCTGATTGATGGCTGTTTCTTTCTCATCATCTTCAAGATCTAACAGTAAGTTCTCTATTGCTGGTTTATATCCTTCGCGTTTTAATCCCTCTGCAATTTGATTCCACATGTGATTAATATTTTCCATATCTGGGTGGTACTTATCCCCAGCTAAAAATTCATGGACAATGCCGTTCAAACTAATTGAACTACACCCTGGAAGTTTTGAAACTCCCTGGTGTTTCATCTGCCTTCTTACTTTAACTGCTTGGTCCCATTCCCTTGCGACAGCATAAATACCTGCTAGGTGAATGTAGCGGCCACCATGATCAGGGTCACTTTCAATCAGGATTTTTCCTATCTCTTTGCCTAACTCGATGTTTCTATGGATCTGGCATGCCTTGAGTAGTGCCCCCCAAATGACAGAATTTGGTCTTACAGGCATGGTGTCAATCAACTCTTTTGCTTCCTTCAGCAACCCAGCTCGGCCTAGTAGATCTACCATGCACCCATAATGCTCTATCGTTGGTTTCAAGTTATATTTTCTCTCCATGCTCTCAAATAAAGATTTTCCCTCAGCTACTAGTCCTGCATAACTACATGCTGTCAAAATCGCTGTGAAAGTAATCAGGTTTGGCTTGATTCCAACCTTCTGCATTTCTAAAAACCAATTTAAAGCTTCTCGTCCATGCCCATGAATTGCTAAACCAAAAATTATTGCTGTCCAGGCAGATACACCTTTCTTCTCCATTCTCCTAAATATCTTTAGAGCTTCTTCCATGTCACCACACTTAGCATACATATCTATAATAGCACAACCCAAAATTGGGTCAATCTTGGTACCTATTTTCTTAATATAAGTGTGAATCCATCTACCTTGATCCAGAGCTCCCATATGTGCACATGCTGAAATAGCACTTACAAGGGCTACGTTATCAGGTTTAACACAAGCTATCTGCATTTGATGAAATAAGTTCAAGGCTTCCTTGTTCATGCCTGCCCCAACATACCCAGAAATCATTGTTGTCCATGAGATGACATTCTTTGCTGTCATAGCTTTAAAAATTTCATAGGCAGTTTCCATTTCTCCAAATTTTGTGTAGCCATCAATCATTGAGTTCCAAGAAACAGTGTCACGCTGGGGAATGTGGTCAAAGAGAACACGAGTAGATTTGATGCATCCAGATACTGCATAAACGTGAAGCAGAGAATTCAAGGTGAAAATGTCTGAGCCAAATCCGAATTTTATAATTTGAGCGTGGATTTGTTGGGTCTCCTTTAAAGCTAAAAGACCGGAACAAGCTTTGAGCAGGAAAGGGAAGGTGTAAGCATTGTGCTGAACTGAATGACAGAGCATCTGTTGATACAAAAGCAAGGCTTGTTCTGGTTGATTGCTGTCCGCGTATCCTCTGACCATAGTGTTCCACATAAAAGTATTGGGACTTCTAATCCTGTCAAACACCATTTGAGCATAGGCTAAGCTGCCGGAATTCGAAGAGGTGCAGAAAGCTAGTAGCCTACTTACAGGAACGGTGTCAGCAGCATGACCTGTTTTGAACATTTGGGCATGAATCTGCTTTAGTTCCTCCATGTTTGAACATCTATTAAGTGCAGAAAGGATCTGTGTAGTATTCGATTTGAAAGAGAGTTGGTTCGTTGCGGCTGGTAAGATGGGTGCCATTTATTTGTCGACAGGGTGATAGCTTTTAGAGCTCTAATGATGCACTTCTTCTTGGCTTCGTAGCAATTTGGATAGATAAGGTTCTCTTTTATATTACGGTGAGGATATTTTTGGCTGCTCCCGATTTATGAATGACACATGGCGTGCATCAACATATTGTCATTGCAACAATGAGATTTTTAGGTTCCGATAAAGCCAACAAATAATTACAATTCGAATTTTCCAATCAACTGAATTCTGAATACAAGAAAATTTCTTCTGTAGCCTCGAGTCTTGCTTCTGACTATCTGAGAACCAAAATTTACAGTATAAAATCGCGTTTGTCATAATGCACGGAAGCACAATCAAAATGATCCGTGCAGAAGTTTTTTCAACTTGGCTTACAACAAGTCAACAATATTATATGGACCTTAAACCATCCGACAAATGATGGCACCCATCTTACCAGCCATGACACCAAAATGATCCGTGCAGGAGAACACCATAGACCACTGACAACACAAAGAAGACTAGTGCAGCTTAAAGTTAAAAGATAATGCTAGTGTATTTCTTTTTTTCTCAAAATAACCTTTCCTTTGTTTCTCAAAATAGCCTCTAAACCCAAAGAAATTGATTGAGAAGTTCAAAACCATCAAACCCAATACTAGTTTAGAGTCACATAAATGGAGTCATTGGAGAGGAAGGATCAATGGCATAGAAGCCAGACCCTAATGAAGATTAGTAGCAATAGAATACTGAAAGAGGCACAAATCTCATATTGAAATACTCAAAATCTAATTTTGTTTATCACTGGTGTCAGATAAGACTAACAGTACTTTTAAGTGTCATTGATGCACTCATCAAAATGACAGAACAATATATTCAACTACCCAAGACACCCATCAGACACAACAAAAAAACCCCTCTAAATTAGCTCAAAAAAATCAAATAGCCATGAGAATATATACAGACTTTAGACCCCTCAGCAATATTAAACAAGCCAATTTACAGTTTCGAGAAGATTGTGTTGACTGAACATTTTCATCTCAAGAAGTCAGCAGTGAAATGAGGCAAACCAACAGTATAATCAACCCCACAGCCCAAACCCAGAGCACCCATGTCCTCTTCTTCTTCCTCATCTGATTGGCATAGTAAAGACTGTTAGTTCCACCACTGACAAAATTACCTGCATTCACCACATTCTCTTCAATGTCATCCACTTTTTCTCCTTGTGTCTCCACAAGAACAGCCATATCAAGAAAAACCTGGTGCAGCTTTGTCAAACTTCTCTGTATATCCATCACAGCCTCATGCCTCTCTTTACTCTTCAAATCCATTTCTGTTTTCCCTTCAAATATTCCGACTTTCCCACTTCCTGAAATCACCTTTTCAATAACCTCTTCACTTGGTTGCTCACCAGTTGCATTGTAGTACCTTCTCTTAAGATCTTCCTTGTAATCTGACAAAATCTTTTCTCTTAAAGACTGGAAATCATTCATCAAGTCTCTCAGCTTGACTCTCAAGCCATTAGTGACCGAAATCCTTGTACGATCAACACAACCCCCTTCTTTAAAGGCTTGTGACAATCTGCGATTGTTCATATTGGATTTATCAAGTGATTCTAGCCTTGCTTTGACAATCTTGGCTTTGCGAAGAACAGAAACTATGTCTGACTCCATTCTGTCTCTTAGGCCTCGAAGAACTTTGGCGCTGTGAGTGGACTTAGTTCCTTCGTTAAGATTCTGAAGGTCAAGCAAGAGATTGGCGATCTCATCCATTTCATCCTTGATTGTTGCGACTTCTTGAAAGAACTGAGAGAGGTTCTCTTCATCTTTGGGTTTGAGTTGGCCTCTTTCGATGTCAAGATCGGCTTCAAGGTCTTTCTGGGCCTGTTTCTTTAGTTCCACATAACTTAAGAACGATTTTGTCATCAGATCATTCATCTTTGCAAGAACTTTCCCAAAACCAACCTGCAAGCAAATTGAGAAAATAAAAAATGCAAATTAAAAATCATTAAAATAAGAAGCAAGAAACATAACAACCCACAAGATATTGAAAACAAAAGTAAACAAATTGAATGTACCGGAAAAAAAAAGATTCAATATGTGCATAAAACTTCTCTCAAGATTCAGGGTTTTCTTTTAAACTACTTCCTCAAGTTATCTGATCCAAAGAAGCAACCACCAAAAAAATTAGAGACTCAGTGTTTACAATGTGCAGTAAAAGAACACAAGAAAACCCATCAAGAAATGTATACACAAAAGGGAATGGCAAGCATCTAATTATAAAGAAAAAGAAAGGATGGAAATCATGACATATAAAAAACTTTTAAACAGATAATTCGAAAAACCCATGCGATTTCAAAGTTCTAAAACATACAAACAGAAAATGGGTCTCAGGAAAACCCTGTGTTGAGCAATATCCTTGCTTTGTCAAGTGACAATGCTTCAAAAGTGCCAACAACCTCTCTCTCTCTCGTGTGTGTGGTTTTTGGTGATTGATTGATTGTGAAATGGCAGTGGTTGGGCTATGATTTATGAATGATCAAAGCAAATGAGATAAAGAGATGATCTTCACTGGGGTTTTATAAGAAGAATGAGGGATCACAATTATTCGGTTACGAAATATGAAATGGAATTCAAATTTTCGTTGCTCAGAATATTAGCCGTTATATTTTAGAGAAGTTTTTGTACTCCGCCAAAATAGGTCGGTTACGTTTGGCTGAAAACGGAAGCGTTTTTTCCCATTGGACTTCCTAAATGAATTATTTCTTTATTTTGAAAACTTTTATTTAATTCTTTCTCCACGTGTTTAAATCAGATTTTTATCATTGTTTTACAGCAATGACAATATTTGCTATTAAGAAGGAAAAAAATGTTTTGTTAGGCATATGAACAAAAAAATTAGTAGAAATTTTCTATTGAACATGGATCATCTTTACGATTGAATATTAATTATTAAAATTTTTTACAATACATTGTATTAATAGACACATGCAAATAAAATTCAAATTAGAAGATAATTTACATTTCATTTAAAATAACAATCAATAGTCTTTATATATTTATTGGAGCAGGCAGAGTAGCTCTATGATAAACTTTCTATAGTAAACATATAACATTAGGAAGAAGAAAAAACGGAAAAGAAAACCTTGATAATAGATGTTTCCGAATCTAGAAATGTAAATTGAAGCACAAAGAAGATGGAAATCCTATTTTCAGATACAATCAGCGTTCTCCATTGTAGATGCCGCCGGTCACAGTGTTTACAGTGTGGAAAAGATGGCACTTTCAGTAAAAGAGTGAACTCTCTTAAGTTGAGTGTCAAGCATTCAAATAAAGACTTGCCAAGGCTTTCCAATCAAATGATCTACAGAGCATGTTATGCCTCAATGTATGCTTCGGCTTAAGCCTTCAGTATAGACGATATATTTTATTATCATGAAAAAATGTGTGATGTCTTGTGTACAGAATTGTATTAGCATTCAGAAAGAAGAAACAGCGATGGTATATAGACGGTGACAACGGTACATGGTTACAATGACAATTTCTTCCAGATTCTGCTTTATGTTTCAAGCATATCCACCCGTTTAGTTGTAACGTCCGGACCTTCGCCTTGAGAACTCGGCTTATCTCCATCAAATCATTCAGTGAATAAAGTGTTATCAAGAGGTTGTTGTTCTTTGGCCTTCTCAGCCTCAAGCCTCCTTAACATTGTTGAACTTAGCTTTTCTCCACTTGATTCTTCAGAAACTAGATCCACAACTTCAATCTGCATGATTAACAATATCATGCCCTTATCTTTCAAAATGTTTCCAAGAAATTAGAAGGAAATGTACTTCAATTCAGATGGCAAATAAGAAACTAGAAAACCATACCTTTAGCTGTGAAAGGCCCCTGTCAGCTCGCTTCTTATTCACTGAGAGGCCACCAGGTAATGTCTCCTTGCTACCAGAAAAAGGGAACGGATACGCCCAATACGTTATAAAGTCATTGCCCATGGATAGCGACATCAAACAAGAAAATTACTGGTATAGTGGATTTGTAATTGTATAACTTTCCATTGCTCTATCTCCGATAGCATGCAGCCGCAAATAGAGACAGATATATAGAAAGTGTGCAGTGGGAGAGCAAATCAAAATAATCAAGGTCAGTTGTGATATAGCTTTTTTCATGGGTATAATTACTTATTTTAAGTTCCTTCCACATTATTGCATTCATGTCAAAAGCTCAAGAGAATTCAAGAAAATCAAGCAATTGAGCTTGATACAAGTGAACACAACATAGAATTAGATATTGAGAACATACGAAAATAAGACGATATAAGGAGAGATATTAAACAAGAATACCTGACAACAATAGCCTCCAAATTTTCATCAATGATTGAAGGGCCATAGGGATCTGTAATAGGTTCAACTTGCACTACAAGCTCTGGTTTAACAGACTGCAAGTGTTCACAGGAAATAGAAATCATCAATAAATATCATATGAGATGAAAAAGTTTCATATATACACCACGTCCAATTACAAAAATAAAAAAAAGAAAAAGAAAACCATTTACATTTTACAGCACATTCCATATAACATAGAAAAGCAGGCGTTATGTGTGGTTTGCCACCAAGTCATAATCACAAGGCAAGTTTCATATAATAATTTTTTTCCAGAGTAGACAATTCTTGAAAATCATTGACGCACAATTAAGAAAGGTTCACAGGAGCTAACAGAACCCAGTGCATGCTTTGCTAATTGAAAATAAGAACCAGAGTAAAGAACATACTTTCTTTTACTAAGTACCTTGATGTAGTTTTCAACATTATGCATCCTTTTCTCGATGGGTTGTATTAGCTCGGAGAACTGCAGATGTGGCAACAAAGAGAATTCAAGAAATCGAAATGCAATACAATAAACTTGCAGCGGAAATCTGTTTCAGCCACATACGTTAAGATAAACAAATTTGAATTTTAATGCTCATAGTAAGAGTTCAAATCTCACATTATCAATTAAATAAAGTTCCGATGGCAAAACACTTCACCTTTTCCTTCTACCTTCTTTTCAAGCCCAAAATTTAAAAATAAATAAATAAAGCAAAGGTTTTCTCTTATTAATTTGAGAGGATGAGATTAAGAGCATAATAGAAAATGGGACATTGGCAATCACTCTCCTTGCAACCAAAAGTAACTGATTTAGACAACTTCAAAAAAATAAAATAATGACATTACACTTACATAGCTACAAAACCAATCAAATGATCCCAAGAGATACTTGCAAATTCACACATTATCTCTCTTCAATGCTATGAATTTTCAGACTAAAAGATAAGGATTAAAATATAATCTCTAAGTGATCCATGCAATCCACAAGTATTGAATTCTGGCACAATTTTTTCCCTTAAGATGACTTGCCAGTTCAACAAAAATCAGATTTTTGTAAACTCTACAAAAAATAAAAAGAGTTCCTAAACGCTTTTCGACGTACATGTAAAAGCATCAAATTAAGCAAATCTAATACTAGAAATTTCAGTCAATGAATAAACTTAATTTGTTCTTTCTTAAAGGAAAAAAAAATATTAAAAGAAAAAAGGCTACCTGTTTATTAGTCAACATAGGACCGTCACAAACTCCAATGACAATTCGATCGTGCGCCAGCTCCGCCGACGCCTGATTTTTTTTTAATATAATATTAACCAAAATTAAGAAATGTTAACCAAACAGAGTAGTATTGATAACGATAAACACGGATTAACTTGTAAAGAGAGAAAGAGAGAGAGGTACCTTGAGAAAAAGGCGATGGCCGTCGTGTAATCGGTCAAAGGTACCGCCAAGAACAACGGCCGCGTATGAATTGGGCGGAGATATGTTGGTATTAACCACTGAATCCTCCAATATGGCCATTCGAATTGAATTTTTTTTAAAAGAGAAAAAAAAAAGTCAAAGAGAGAAGTGATTATGAACCAAGTGTTTCTTATCGTGATTAATAAACGGATTTGATTTTTTGGGGTGCGGGCGGGCGAAGATTACCACATACAGTTTATGTGTTACGGTTCCTCATTGGTTTGGTTTGATTAGGGATCAGGACTCAGAAGTCAGGAAAGTGGTTGTTGTGGATTTTGGTGGTTGCCAAGTTAGTGAGTTTGGAGCGGCAACAAAACAGGCCGGGTCCCATAATTATGATTATTGATGCTGATGGATCATCCGTTAAAGAATATTCTATATTTTCTACGTTTTAATTTCCCTCCTACTTGACAATTTCACACAAACATATTATATTCCTCGTATATTTTGAATGCGGAATCTTTTAATAAAAATAAGGGATCTCAAATTCAAACATCGTTCACATTAAATTAGAATAAAATTTAATTTATACTCCTTTTAATAATAATAAAAAGAAAAAAAAAAAAAGGAAGATATCAATTTTTTTTTTTTTTTGCCTTTGAAGGGATGAGACATTAGAACAAATAACTTCTTCAAAGGTGACTGTCAAGCAACAGCCACAAGGCAAAAATCGATATCCCCTGCCATACAAAACCCCACTACTAACACATAAATTTGCCCAAATCCGATCCCCGTGAACCACCATTTCACATACATATAATTACTTTGCATTTTGAGAAACACCTCATAATTCAAACATCGTTGTCTCTCTCAACACACTCTCTGATTATTTTGACAGAATCGTTGTATCTCATGACTACTAAATGAAAACCTTACAAATTAAAGAACAGCCACATTGTTTACATGTTGATTCAATCGTTGAAATCACGAGTTACACGATCCCTCTAATACATTGCTCATGTCTAGTCCACTGGGACTCTTTATTACAAGCATTAGAAACAGATCATATGCACGTTTGCTGATAGTCAAATTAAAAATGGACAATGAGCCAATTGAACCAGCACGGGGCACCAAGATATATATTTGCCTTTTTCAAATGAAAAGCAGATTATAAGTTTTGCAGATACTCAAATTTACTTTCCTGTGATATATCTGCTGACTGGACAATGTAGTTCCTATTGATGATGCTCATTACCCTTCCACTAGAGCAACACTAGCCGGCGAAGATACCAAATTGAAATCTCAACTAGAATTCACCGTCTGCTTTACAGTGGCAAAACACTCTTTCAAGAAACTATCTAGCTCTGATAAATATCTGGTGGGGAAAATCCGGAAGTGTTCCACATGGGAAGATGACCCAAAATTAACAGAAAATACCTTTCTACCCATCTTCCTCTGCTCCTCAATAAGCCGTTCTACTGACTGATATGGAATCACCTTATCAGCCGTGCTATAGAGGTAAAGCTGAGGGCAAGATGGCGGGTTCTTTGTAACAGCTGATACAATTTTTGTTAATCTCCTGTAGAACGAGGATAATAGTTGTTATTTTCAATCAAATCTTGATGGTGCACATATGGTTCTGATCATATGGAAAAGACAATTACTTATCATCCAGGGAGATAAAACTTACTGATTTACATCAGGCAAATTCAAAACATATGAGAAAAACTTCTCCAATAATGATAATAGCATCGTTTCAATCATATCTGGTTCCTTGTCTTGCACTTTTGGTACACTCACTTCGCCTTCTGACCCATTTATTTTTCTAGTTTCAGCCATAGGGTACACTGAAGAGCTACGTTTCTTCAGAATAGCAGCACCAAATCCAGCTGCCCAGACCTGTCAAAAATTGAAAAGGATTCATCATACAGTATCCTCGATTATTTATAGTTAATAAACACCAAAAAACAATAACATCTCAAGAGATTGCAGATTAATCTACGAAAAAAGAACTCAGAGTCCATAAGAAGAACCGATAAACATGGCTGCCTTCTAGTCCTTGTGTGTGCACATGTCTGCGTCTCCACCAGATTTTGGTGAGTAAAGAGTACCAATCAAATATGTAAATCTCAGAGTGTAGATGTATGAGAAAGAACTTAAGAGTGAAGGATGTGTGTGAGCAACCTTTAAGGTCTTAGAAATACTTGTAACGAAAAACAAACAGAAGAAAGTAAGTCTTAAGTCTCAGGAGTTTCCCATATATTGTAATGGTCCCACTCAAAAAACCAGATTTCTCACCAATTCATAACCTAGCAGATAGGATTCTCTTGTCACAATCCACAGTTCTGTCACACAGGACTTTAAAATTACTTGGGAATTGGAAAAGTTTAGCAATCAAGAATTCAGAAAATTTTCATTACTGTTTCATGAAAATCTGATCTGACTGACTCTCGAAAAGACAAGCACTTCTTTGTTAGCTCACACCCATAGGACCCCGAAACTTGTTACTGTACTGGATTCAAGTCCATGCCTCAACTTCAGAAAAGCTCCATGATACCAGTTGGAGGGAAATGTGGGTTAATGTGAAAAAGTGGAGGGCATGGCACAGTTCACAACTTCAATACAGTCTATGTAGTAATGCAATGTTGATAGTGGCAAAAAAGAGTCATGTTTGTCAATGGAGCAGTGTCAAAACTTTAGCTTAAGCTACAGAATGTATCTCAGAAATCTTACATAAGAATCAACTAGTTCATGCACGGGATCAAATTTGGAATCCATAGGCTATTAGAAAGAGTCTCTCTAGAAGGTGACTTCTCATTTTGATTTCCTTTCTGAATCCTCCCAATGTACTTATTCTAAACTCCTGGCACATAATTGCAGTGCCAAATAATATAAATGCATAAGAACCCAACTTCGGTAAAAGTATCAAACACAAAGCCCAGTTAAGTAACCAATTTCAGTGATCATGTACATCTACAAATTAATAGTCATAAGCTGCTGACAACTAAACATCACGAAATGAGATAGAAAACATTGAAAAGTATATATTTTACCTCAGGAGTAAACGGTTCTACTCCCCCGGAATCAAAAATAATCCCCTTAACCTTCTCCATCAAATCCTGCCTACCCTGTATACTGTCAAGAATAGAACCACAGCTGCCCAAGACAAATAAATAAACAATTAATTAATTAAGTAATCAATTAACATCTTACAGAAAATAATATGTAGCTTATAGAGGATAAAAGTGAAGCAATGAATGAACGTACACAAACCAACCGGTGTTGCTAAAATTGTGAAAAATCAAGCTCCGTTCTCTACCATCTTCTTCTTTCTGCGAGACCCACGAAACGACCTCGTTTCTCAACTCAGATATCCGCTCTTCAACCCTTCGGCCCAGGTCGAACCATAACAACTCTTTGGGATCAACAACGAACGTAATTGCGTTAATGCCTCTCGCATTGTACCACTCAACGTATCTCCGCAAGTGCTTCCTCTTCGCTCCAAGCCAACCTAATAAAACCACCGTCACAGCCTTTTCTTTTTCCCCGAAAATGCACGCATTTTCTCCGTCGATTATCTTGTTCGGAGCTCGGCTCCATGCGAATCCGGCGTCGGATGGATCGGAGCGAAATGGGGTGAAATGGTTGACTGGTAGTTGGGAGTGAACGTGATTAAATGATTGGCAAGAAGAGAGAGAAACGAAGAAGTTGATGGGGTTCGAATTAATGGGGGAAGACGACGCGCATATGCGAGTGTGAGAGAACGTGGGTCGAGGGACGGCGTCCTTTGGAGGGTATTTGAGAAAGTGGGTTGTTGCTGCGGTTGCAGTGGTGGTCGTTGTTTTGGGGAAGAGATGGCGGTTAAGAGTGGAGGAGGCACTGAATAGTCCCACAGGAGCTTCCATTAGCATGGAAAATCTGATTTGAGAAATTGAGAGTGATACTTGTGAAGTGACTATGGATGCTGAGCCCAAGTCAAAAACTGCCACCTCAATAAAATATTTTTTTCTTTTTTTTTTCATAAAGTTTTCTTTTTAACGGGGTATACCTACCGCATGCTCTAACGTAATTAATATAGCCAAGCCAAGTTTTCTTTTCTCCTTCTCCCTTTTTTTTTTTTTTCCAATTATATAAAAAAAAAAATTAAAGAAATTAGCATAATCAGAGTCTTATCTTCACATACCTGCGCGCTGATTAAATTTCGACCATGAATCTCTACCAATTACATAACCAAAAGCAAAGTGTGGTGTAAGATTTACAATTCCACAATTAAGAAATCTAATCATGACAATAATATTTTTTATAATAATTTTATATTTTATTTTAGTAAACACGTTTTAGCATTCACACATTATATTTAATTTAATATTTATTTTAAATTTTAAATTTTTATAAGTTATATTACTCATGTTTAAATTTAAGTGAATTTTTATTTATTTTAGTCATTCTTAAAGTTATTGTATTTTTATTTTAAAATATGTGTTTACTTTATAGTAAGATAGAATAAATTCACTTAATTTTTATTTTATTATAATAATCAATTATTTGTGTTGTAATTCTCTACAATTTAGTGTTGTAATCTTAGAAAGAGTCTAAAATAAAGTATTTAAAATATATGCATATATATGTATTCATGTGCTTGTCCCAAAGGCAAAATTTGTACATCTCTTAACTTAGGTCAAAAGTTCAAACTTTTGATAAAATTTAAAATAACGATTTAATTTTTTAAGTGAGATATCAATCTTAATCCTACTTTTAATTATTGGGAGGTCAATTTTAATCCTTCTAATTGTCAAGAGGATTGTATAGTTTATTATATTTGTAATTAATTAATATTTGAATTGTAATGGTGCAATTTAATCCCTCCGGTTATAGGATTGTTTAGTTGATTATATTTGTAATTGATTGATACTTAAGCTATTATGGTATAATCATTTGAGATTTTAGATTGTAATTTGAGATGTAATACTTATATTAAAAATATATATATATATATATATGTGAATGATATTTTTTGTTGTGTATCATTAAAATAAAATTGTTGGCTTCAATTATAATAAAAACAGTAATTATAGTTAAAAATATATTAATTTTTTATTAATTTATTCTATTAATAAAAATATTTGTCAAAAAAAACATAATTAATATACACCTAACACCGTAAAAAATATATAATTAATATATATATATATATATATATATGACAAAAGAAATTTTGATCTCATATCAATGAATACTGATACCAGTCACATAACACATATGTGACGGTTAACAACCACCGAATTAATTGGTATTGTTTTAATAAATTATAAATTTTATTTAATAGCCCACATCAATTAAAATATTAACACTTTAATTTTTTTCACAATATTATAAAAGGTGTTTCTAATTTTAATTATATATTTATTTTTCATCGTTCAAGGTCTTACAATAATTAATATACAAAGTTTTTTTTGTTTGAGTTTAAAAGCGAAAGTAATTAGATTAAGTTCATTGGATTATATATCTCGAATTGTTTAACAACTTTAATTAGCATTGTATCTCGCTCTAATTAAATCAGAGTTAATTTTAATTAATATTTATTAAAATGATTTTCTCTATAATTATGTAGAAGTGTTCATTTTTTATGAGAAAATATTTTTTTATATCATTTTATAACTATATTCATAAATAATAAATAAGGAATATTTATTTATTTTTCATGTATAAAATGTTTCTATTCATCAATAATTAATCATCATGATCCCATGTAAGATGAAATGTAACAGTCTTAATAGGGTAGTGCTACAACCTAGCTAATAGTAGGATTGATACAGCAGATTTAACAAAGAAAAAAATAGTTATATCGATCCTATAAATATAAGGTCATTCTATGATACTGAAATTAAAGTCCAGTAGTATAATATTAAAATTAATTTTAATTATTAAATCTAACGAATTTTAATTATTGAATCAAATTAAATCTAACGAATTTTAAATATTAAATTTAATTTCTATCGAATACAAATAATTCCAATATAATACCTTTCCAATATTATAGAATAATCCACAAATATAATCATTATGAATTTTGCATGCATGCATAAATATATACGTGTTGGTTTAAGTTTAAAGCCCATGATTTTTCTATTATACTTGTTTTTATTAGCTATGAATCATGCACAAGTCATGCTCCTTCGGGCATCTATTTCAAGTGATGCGCGTTTTTCAGATCTCCTATTCTCGTTTGTGTGTGTTTAAGGGCCGCTGTGAACAGTAAAAATGAGTTTGTAATCAATTTTTTTTAAATGTTAAGTAGTTAATTTTTGTAATACTATATTTATTTCCTCTTTATTGATGTAGTTCTTCGTTTTATAAACAATACTTATAAATAATAATTGTAAATAGTACATGTAAACAGTATTTATAAACCTATCACCGTCTTAATTATTCATTATTCTTGTCCATTCTTTCTTAATTATAAATGTAAAAAATAATCAAATTATTCTTTACAATATACAAAAAAAATTATCATCTTTAACACTAATAATTCTTTAAAAAAAAACATAAGAGCCACAATACTAAAACACAAAATTGCAACACTTGAACCATCGCTTTACGACAGTCTCTTCTCTCTCTCCATATCTATAGATTATTTCAATTATATAATAGGATTAAATTTCAATAAATTATTTTTTTCTATTTCATTTCTAATGAATTTTTATTTTATTTTATTTAAGTGTTAATTTATTTTCATTATCAAATGAGATTTTTCCTTTATTTTAAGAGTTTATTGACTTTCATTTTCATTATCTCTCTCTATGGGTTATTTCAATTATAGAATAAGATTAAACTCTAATAAATTATCTCTTTTTTATTTTATTTTTAAATGAATCTTTTATTTTTACTTTATTTAAGGGTTAATTCATTTTCATTACCAAATGAGATTTTTATTTTTTTTTACTTTATTTTAAGAGTTTACTGACTTTCATTTTCGTTACCAAACTTTATTTTAAGAGTCTTTTATTTTTGCCTTATTTTAAAGGTTGCAGCCTTTCTATTCTTAACCAATTTTTATTTTAAAAAAACTTCTCTTTAATTTTCAATAAGTTTTTTTTTTCTTTCAATTACTTACTTCTTCTTCTTATAATTTTCAAATCTTTCAATCTCAACAACTTAAACTAGTCTTTGAGTTTCTTTCTCATCTTCAATTTTCTCTCTATATATTTCTCTCACGCTTTGTGATTGTTCTTTTGCTTTTGATATTATTTCTAATAAAAAAATCACGATACAAAACTCTTGTTTATCTTTTTTTAATTATTTATTGTCCATTGGGTAAAATCAACAATAGCTACCTGCTCGTCCAATAGCAAGTGATTTAACTTTTCTAAGCAATCTCCATCATAGTTAGCGCAAATGCTACTACAACACTTTTTCTCTACATCACATTTATTGCATCACTATCCTCTCTAGTCGTCACGTAACTCTCACCAATATTTTTTCGCACACTCAATTTATTCTCTTGAAGAATAAAATTGAACTCTTATTCTGAAACTCCATCTTACGAGTACGGAATTAAGATAAATTAATATTTTAATTTTGTTATTTAGTTTAAATCGACTTATTCCTATTTAGTTATTTATTTTAAATTGAATTTTTTTTTCAAATAAAATTTTATTTTAGTAGTGTTTGATTTCTTTAAACTCTATTAATTTTATTTTAAAGAATAAGATTAAATTCTTTTCGCGGAACTTCATCTTACAGGACATGGTAAGGAATCAACATAAACCAAGATTTAATTTAGTTATTTAGTTTAAATTAATTTATTTACATTTTTAGTAAATCGAAAAGCAACGGCTCAGATACACTATTAAGTTTTTTTTTTTTTAAATTTTAAATGTTTTTACGCAGAAACACAGCCACGGCCACTAATTATATCAGCAGAAACCGTTGATGATATTAATAAGAATAAATACATATTGGTCCTACTTTCTGAAATTGCTTGTATATGAACCTTTCATAATTGCTTGTCTCGGAGTTATAAACACAGAGAAACGCCGGCCGGTGATAATATTGGTCCTCTGATAAAGAAGAAAGAGAGTTAAGAGTGAAATTTGCTTCTCAATTCTCATATTGCCGAGCATTGTTGAGATGTCTTGGAGGGAAAGGCATTTGAAAAGGGACAACGAATGACTGATGATTCACTAAATATCAGTGGCTGAAGCAAAACCAGTAAGAGAACAACAGCAGATGAGACACCGGGCCCTTTATAGCTAAGGATCAAAGGCATGTTGATTTTTAAGAGCGTAGAGTGATTTTCCTAGAATGTTGAGATTTTCCAGGAAAGAAAAGCCAAACAATCTTTAAAAGGCTGAAGTAACAACCTCTTTATACTAGAACAAAATACAGAGGAAGAATCTGGAATGATGAAAGAGTGGGGTTGTTACAATTGGGAGGGAAAATTAGAAGTTCATGTAGGATTAGCTGATTACCTCTGTTTTTCTTCCACATCATCAATGGACTGTGAGTCCATGTCGATCGGCATAGTAATGCATGCTTTCAAAATTCAAAATTAAATCAACAATAACAGTTGATTTCTTTTAATTTCATTCTTTAAACGATTAATACAATCACATACACCAATTACAATTCATTATTTAGAATAAATTTAAAACGATAAAATACATCACAGTCAACAGAAATAACTTTAATATGTATATATAGGTCTAACATTGCCCCATCGGGCTTCGACCATCGTCACACTGGCAACATAATAAATTAAGCAAAGATTTAAGCCGAGGAATAATCTGCTTTTTCAGGAATCACTTTGTGCTTTTACGGTGGCAAAACACTCATTCAAGAAGTTATTTAGCTGCCATGAATATAAGCTGGGGAAAGGCCGGTAATGATCCATATGTGGGGATGACCCAAAGTTGAAAGAGAACACTTTAATCCCCATTTTCTTTTGCTCCTCAATAAATAATTCTATTGACTGAAATGAAATCACTTCATCGGCGGTACTGTAAAGGTAAAGCCGAAGGCGTGGTGGCTGGGTTCTTTGTGAGCATGGCCACCGATCTTGTCAGTCTCCTGCAAAACAAGAAACAACGATCGATGGCGCTATATATTTGTTTCATTCACACACTATATATATGTGTGTGTGTGTGTGTGAAGGTCGTTAAAGTATAATTAATAAAGTGAAAATTCTTACTGATTTAAATTGGGCAAATTGAGAAGGAAAGATGAGAACTTCTTCAACAATGATAACATAAGAGTTTCAATGATCCCGCGGGGTTCCTTCTCTTGCATTTTGGGCGCACTGATCACTTCTAATTCATTTATTTTGCTGGGGTGTGTTATACGTTTTTTTAGAAGAGCCGCAGCACATCCAGTTGCCCACACCTGCGTCAAAATTGTGATGACGGTACAAAATTTATTGTTTGATTGCACATCATTGGTATTGTTTAGTAAAAAGTTTTAATGACTTCGTCAAATTTAGAGAATGTCCATGTTATTTCATAGTGAGAAGTATCTTATATTTGTAAAAAAAATTCTAAGTAAATTTTTATTTAATAAAATTTGAAGAATTATATTTTGTGCCTCCATTTATTGTATATGATACGAGCAAAATCAAGTGGTGTTTTAAAATAAATTTATTAATATATTTTGATATATTAAAGATATTGTATAGATTAAATGTTTGAGTGTATTAAATGGTGAGAAAAATATTGTAACAAGTTGGTGAAACTTGATTCTTGTTTTTTTTTTAATTTTTTTTGGTTTTTTGTGTTATTGGCTTTGTATTTATTTGTATTTCATTAGATTTAGTAATAAAAATTCTCTTTATTTGTTTAACAAAAAAAAAAATTGAGACCTCTTATTAGGGGTGGGCAAAAAATCAGAGAACTGAACCGATCGGTTTAGTTCTCAATTTTTTAATTAAAAAATTTTTAAAATTAAAATTTTAAAAAATAATAATAAATCAAAAAAACATTTAAAATAATAAAAAATTAAACTAAATCGAAATAATTTTAAATTAAATTCATTTGAATCAAATAAAAAATCAAATTGAACTATAAATTTGATTCAATTTTTTATTTTAATTTTTAAACCCAAACCAAATTTGCTCACCCTTGCCTTTAAATTCCTATATGGGTTATTAAAAATCGGAAGCTCGGTCACATGGTGAGATACATATGATTCTCCTTGCTTTGATCTCTTGTATATTTCTTTTGCTTTAATTTTTTTGACCTGTCGTATCACATATCACTTTGCTCTTCTAACTCTTACCAAGTTATAATTACCATATGGATATTTAAGAAAATAAAAAGAATATGTATATAGATATGAGGATTAAGACTCGTATATAAATATATATCCTCCTAATTCATTAGGTGTATAATTGTTTTCCCATTTGGCTCGAAAGAAACAAGTACCTAATTTTTTGGTCATACAATTGAGGAAAGATGTAAACGTGTGACCTAAACAAAATTAACCTTAGGATTGACAGATCCCCTCCCCCATAATCAACGACACATCCTTTTATCTTCTCCATTATTAACTCCTGCCTACCTTTCAAACCGTCGAGAATGGAACCATCGCTGCAAGAGATTATAAGAAAAACCAAAAATTCTAAGACGTATGCAATTAAATGAATGGCCAAAAAACAATATTATATATGTGCGATATTCAAAAGAATCAAACGTACATAATCCAACCAGTATTGCTGAAAGAGTGAAAAAAACAAACACCGTTCTCTATATTCTTCCTTCTCTGAATCCGAAACCCACGAAACGACCTCGTTTTCCAGTTTAGAGATCCACTTTGTCAATCTCCTACCTTGATTGAACATTAACAGATCATTGGTTGTTGAGGGAGGAAATGTCCCTCTTGAGGTTATGTTGAAGCGAAGAATTTAAGATTCAACTTAAAACCCTAACTTTTTTACAACACGGAATAATATATTAATTAAGTAAAATAGTAAGAATTTAAAGCAAAAAATAAAAGAGCATAACACAATTTTACGTGGTTTAACCAATTGCTTAATGAATCCAAGGATCCTAACCTATTTTATTAACTTCCTAAAAATTTTATAAGAAAAATTTAATCTGAAGAACCCTAAAAAAAATTTAATATTTAGTGAACTCTTACTCTACCACGAGTAATGATCATCCAAACAACGGTTTTACCCTAGCGCACACAAGCACTTAGTGTCTACCTAATTTCTCCCCTCTCTTAGAGTCTCTCTTAATGCTTAATCTCAATTAAATGATTTATGGTGTATTTCATGCCTACTAATCTTATTCATTGTTGGAGTAAGAATTCACTTATTTTAAAAGTTTAAAATTTTTCAAAACTCGAAATCCCGAATCAAAACGGATATCCTGACGCGTCTGGGCGCTGCGGCGCTAGGGTACTGTCCTGGGCAGCACGGCGCTCAGCCCTGACAGCACCTATCCCGTATTTTCTTTGCATCTTTGAGTCCCGTTTTGTTTCTCCTTTTATGTCCTACATATCCTACACTTCTCCATACGTATCTCACACATTCTAGATTTCTTATAACTCTCTATTTTAGTATTCATCTTAATTTTTGTCCAACCAAAATTATTGAATGATCAATTTTTTAACATTAACCTTCGCTACAAACGTAATCATGTTAATGCCCCTCAAACTGTACCACTCCAGGTATCATTTTAAGTGCTTCGTCTTAGCTCCCAACCAACCTAATAAAACGACCCTCTCTTTGTCCCCATTAGCATTGATGTTTTCTTGGATGTGAGTGTGAGAGTCGAAGGTGGGTAGTCCTGGTCCACCCACGACGTCGTTTTTGGCGGAGACATGATGGCCATGGCCTTCGGGAGTGTAAGCACTGAATAACCTAGCAAGATGATTAGTCATAGTGTGGCTGGCGAATGTGATTAATTAGTTTTTGAGTGTTTGAAAATGGAGAAGCTCGTCGCATGGTTATAAGTATTGGTATCTTTTTCTTAAGGTTTCAGCTAATATTTAGTCAGCAAATCAATATAACGTACAAACAATGAATGATTCTGATTCAGATTCTGATCACTTGATTCATTTGTAAGATATTATTAGGTGTTAAAAAGATTATAAAGGAAGTTTAATATTGATCAGTGGATTGTTTTGAAATTCGACATTAACACAAGTGAAAAAATATTAAAATTAAAGTTTATTCAAATAAATAAATTATTTATTAATTAAAGTTTATAAACGGAATAAATTAGAATAATATTAAAATAAAGTCCATCCAAATAAATTGTATGAAGAATTTGTGAGAAAATTCATTTACGTCTTTCAGTTCGGTTTAGTTTATTTTTTAAAGTAAAACCAAACCAAATCTAATTTATTTGAAGACCGAAATAACCAAAAAAGTTCAGTTAATTCATTTTTTCAATTTATGTACTTTTTTACTCATCCTATTTTTGCAGTTAAAAAAAAAAACTATAAGCGTTTCTTAAAAAGAGGAATTTATACTAAGATGCTTTTATTTTTTAAATAACAGATGAAATTAAAAGTAATTATTTGCTTAATTCTTAAAAGATTTTGAAATCGTTTTTTAAATTAATAATTATTTTAGATCCTTTTACCATAATTAGAAAATTTCTTAAACATTTTTTTCCCATACTCAGACTTAGGCCATGGGGATTTGGCACCTTGACCCCTGACCTAACCTAACAACTTATAATTTGATCTAATAGATTTGAAACCTAAAGCTAAAACACGATCCCTTCAACAAAGAGCGGAAGGGCCTTGCCCTCCAAAACCCAATTTAAAAAACCCAAAGACTTGATTTAATAGACTTAAAAACTTGACGTTAAGACTTGAGACCTTAAAATCAGGGTAAGGGTGTCCTTGCCCCTCTTAAATCACAACCTCACCTTAAAAACTCATAACTTAATCTCCTAAATTTTGGAACTCAATGTTAAGATCTAAAACTTGCACATGGAGACCTAGAGGGCCTTTGTCTCCCTAAACCTTGAACTAACCGCAAGAACTAGGATAATCCCTTAAGCTTGGAATACGATAACAATTTCTAATAATTCTCCAACACCATGAATTGGAAGGGTCCTACACTCCCACCCCTTTCTAAAACCAAAATTAAGCATTAAAAAAATATTTTATATTATTTAATAGTTAAAATTAATAATTTTTATACACTTTTTATAATATTTATTAAAATATTTTTATCATCATTATTTAAATATTTTTAATGAGAAAAAAGTGTTTTTTAGTTACACAATCAAATACTCTATAAATTATAAAAGCATTCTAAACTGATTTTATAATGTATTGTCAAACATTAATTTTTTTTTTCCTAAACACTATAAAAAAAAAAAATTATGGCATGCATCTAACATGTTATTTATTCTAGGTGTTACATAATTTTGTATCAATGTCAAAAAACAAATTTAATAATTATTTTTAAATGTTATGACAATTAATGATAGGTAACACACATTAACATAGATATAAATTTTATACTACGAATTATGTAAATAATATTTCTTTTTCATTTGACGAAATATAAATAATCTTATTATTAATCTAAAACTCGGATTAAAACCATGGTAAAACATGCCAAACCCAACAAATTTTCAAAGTAATGAAAGAAAATGATAGCTTATATTATACCAAATGAAGTGACTTAAAAACTATGTAAGTTTTTTTTAAGCAAAAGAAATTTATGTAAGTTTGTAATTAGTTATATAGCCAAATCCTTCTCAAATTCTCTCTCTTTTTTTTTTAAAGATAAGAAAATTCTTGAAGGAATGTCAATGATTGGAATTTTTCTTTTTTAATTTAGAGGTGAAAAGATTAAGATTTGACTATATATATATATATTTATAATTTAAATTAGTCCTATTATAATGCTTACAATTTAAGATTTTTAATATCACAAATAATAATGTTAAAAATAAATGAGGTGAGAGTCAAGTGTCAAATCTGGTTAAATAAATTTTTTTGATTATATAAGTAGAATTTTTTTTAATCAATATGAGATATTTTAAAGAAATTCAAAATAAAATCATAAAAATTTAAACTCAAAACATATAATATTATACTGTATAGAAATGAATTGTTACACCAACAATCATCAATGATTAAAATTGTTAAAATAAATATTTCTAACACTTTTTTATTGTGTAATTTTTTATTGTGTGAGGGTGATCATTACACCAACTATCGTCAATGATTGAAATTGTTAAGATGAATATTTCTCACACTTTTTTTTTCGTTTACGTATTAATACGTTTGAAAGTCGGCAATATATTCATTTCATTTGCTTTTCTATTCCAATTAATTAATATATTTAACCACCGAATGTGAATTATAATATTTTTTTAATTAAGTCGACTAACAAAGCAAGGTATCAATTATGATACAACGTGATACAGCTTATCTTTTAAATTAATATTTAATTGCATGACATCTTATCTTTTAGAAAAATTAATAATTTAATTGCTAAAATTTAACTGAACTACTCGATCAGTCCTTATATTTTTTTTAAATATTTTGCTCAGTTTCTATTATTGCAAAAAAAAAATTAAAGTGCACGTTATTAGTATAATAAAGTATATTGTTATGTTTAATTATAATAAATTTAATTTTTTTTAACAATACAAACTAGTAAAAGTTTTTTTTTTTAATATAAAGACTATCGGAATAATTTAATAAAATGTTAGAAACAAAATTGGGAAATTTTTTATTTTTTAATTCAAAATTAAAATTTGAAATAGAGTTTATCTAACTAAGCATACGGATAAGACTATGAAATATTTATTAATTAATGGGTAGTCATGTACTTATAAATTATCTTTGAATACGTCTCTACAAATATAATACTAGATATTTTCAAATTTTATTTTAAAATTATATTTCAAATAACGTGTCATTTGTCATGTTGATCATGAAATAATATAATAAATTACATCTTTAAAAACTGTTATCCATTTCATAAGCCACATGTTATACGCCATTTCATCTGAATCCATGTTTAAGGACAAATTTTGATATTTTTAAATTATTAGTTTATTGTTCAATTGAAGTATTCCTAACATGTGAATTTTAATCTAAATTCATATTTAAGGATAAATTTTAATATCTTTAAATTATTAATTTATCATTCAACTTAAATTATTCTCATATGAAACATGAATTTTAATAAGTTTGAATTAAGTGAATTTATTTTTTTTGTAAATAAAAAATTAAAAAATTATATATGAGAGTTCAAACTCAAAACGTGACTTTGATATTATATTAATTTATCTCTTAATTTAAAAGTTAAAATTAATAAGTAAATATTTAAAATAAAATTTTGACATAATTTTTTTTTTAAAGAGTTATAAAAGAAAATTGACTATCATTACCCTAACTTTTTTTTTTTCTGTCATTATGTGACACTGGAATAAAAATTAAATTAAATCAAAAAATAAATGTGATAATGTTTAGCTATTAATTCAACAGATACCAATAATTTTATTATCAAAACCATTCTAACCTTATAAAAATTTCCATCTATATATATATTAGTTGACTTTTTTTAAAATTGCCTGAAACTCTTCTATTATTAATGAAATTATGTTAAATAATTATTACTTTTATACTTTGATAATCTTACAATTATTTAATATATAATAAAATAATTAAAATAAATATTTTGATATATTAAAATAATAAATCAAACTTGGGACAACAATAAATAAATTAATGTGATCGTACATATTGAAAGTAGTGACACCATTTTTGAGGTAATATATATTTATTATATTATATAATTTATACAATTATAATATTCAAAATTTTAAATTTGCAAGTTTTTTAAGTTTGTAATGTTTAGTTTAAAATATCAGTTAATACAAGAGTTTGATATTTCTTACAAAGAAAGTTCATATCAAGCGATAAATTAGAATTGCTAAAATATTTTGATGAAGAAATGCTAGACAAGAGATAAAATTATTATTTTTTTGGGAAAAGTTTTTTATTATAATAGTTTTAGAAATTAATTTACTTGTAAAATAATCATTAAAATAATTTGAAAATTGATAACTATTTATTTTCCTTTTTTTTTTTCTAATGCAATCATCTTTGAATAAAATTTAAACTAAGTTGCTAATCTGATTGAGAATTATAGACGTAGTCATGCGAATGTTTATTTGAACATTAAGGTATCGATGTTAAATTCTAATACAATTTTTTTGCAGTCTTTTAACAATTTATATTTCGGAAGGTTCGAAATTTCCCAAGAAAAACGAACAAATTCTTGGAATCTCTCACTGCCTGGCTAAGAGCCCGCCACAACTCCCAAACACCAACCACATAAAATGAACAAATTATATATCAACAACTACTTCCAAGAAAAAATAGAAAAGGGAAAAAATCTGTGCAAAATTTCAGTTTTTTTTTTTTAACAGTCCCCAGTATTTTGAAATCACTTCGCTTGTGGGTGTTTTGTATGTTACGATATAAAAAATGTCTTGTTCATTCGCTGTATCACCTTCAGTTGGAAGAGAATTCTTTGACCCAATTTCTAGTTGCAGGTTCATTTCACCTGCAAGAATTTATCAGCCCAGTAAGCTATTAGTTCATTTTCTTTTGTTGTGTTCCATTTGTGTTTGCTGTTTTGTTGACCTTATGTATCTTTCTCTCTGATCTTAAAAGGAAGCAAATGTGAAATGAGCAGGAGGAGTTTTGCTTTCAAAGGAATTGTAGCTTCTGGTGTTTCGGTTGCGGCCTCTTCTTTGGTCACTGAACCCGCTCAAGGTCCTCTTTTTCTCACTATCTTATAATGGTTCTAGAATTAAAACAGTTATTTGAGGGACAATCTAGCGTTTTTTTTTAACAGAATTCATATTCAATCTTAGTGAAAATGAATTTTTTTTACTAGAAATGCTATATCTTTATTATTTATATGGCGCAGTTAAGACACTAGAATGGTAAATATTTTGGATTTGATGAATAAGGAGATTCCCATTCTTTGGACAACTTGCCCGTCGTTTCGTTTTTTTGCAATTAAGGTTAAGTTGAATACTTGTGTAGGAGTGGAGAGATTACCATTCAAGCCAGATGGCTACAATTTTTGGACATGGAGGGGTCACAAAATACATTACGTAGTTCAAGGAGAAGGGTTTCCCATCATTCTTATTCACGGGTTTGGTGCTTCTGCTTTTCATTGGAGGTTTGCTTCCTTATACCCATCTTCCATATTCAATAAAATTTCATATTTCCTCATGTGGTTTTGGAAACTATTATTATGGTGCAATGTCAAAAGCTATGTGAATACAGTTATCTTGGTAGTTTAGTTAAGATAGGTAGTTTTGTACTTGCTGCAAGTTTCAAGAAATTAGGGGACTTAAGTTGTTGCAGCATGAATGTTTTTTTCCTCCCCTTCTGTGGCCATGTCCAATTTTTCTTTCATTGTGGCTGAACTTGACACAATTGAAATTTGAAGTGACAAACACTGTCTAACATCATGTGGGAGTTGTTTTTAGTTTGGTTAGTATCTAAATGTTAATATTTTGGTTTACTTTTTATAAATTTGTTATGAGAAAAGTCTTATTTTTCTTGGAGTGAAGATGAAGTTTTTCCTTCTTCATGTTTGTGCAGGTACAACATACCTGAGTTGGCAAAAAGGTACAAGGTTTATGCCATAGACTTGCTAGGTTTTGGGTGGAGTGACAAAGCACTTATCGAGTATGATGCCATGGTTTGGAGGGATCAAGTTGTGGACTTCATGAAGGAAATAGTAAAAGAGCCAGCAGTTTTGATTGGAAACAGGTAATGACCAACAATAAGCAGCTATTGCTTTTTTAACCTTCTTTTGTCTTTCTGTAATCAAATTTATCATATGTCAAAGTTTACAAGTTTTGTGACTTTTGGTGCTTCCAACTTCCGAAAATTTGAGTTCTGTTTGTAACATTTTCAACATTCAAATAGCTATATTTCACATTTATTGAATTCCTTCTGTTGGATAATTGGTGATTCAACAATCTTGGTTGGACAAAAATTGAGATGAATACCAAAGTGAAGAGTTACAAGAAGTCTAGAACGTGTGAGATACGTATGGAGAAGTCTAGGACGTGTGGGACACGAAGGGGGAAGCGAAACGGGACTCAAAGACGCGAAGGGAGCAAGAAAATGCGAATAGCTACAAGGCTCAGCGCCGCGGCCCCCAGGACAGTAACCTAGCGCTGCAGCGCCCAAGGACGAGCGCCGCAGCGCCAGAACGCGTGGAAAAGTCCGTTTTGATTCGGGATTTCGAGTTTTGAGAAGTTTTGGACTTCCAAAACAAGTGAACTCTTATTCCAACTAGGAATAGGGTTAATAGGCACAAAATGTACTCTATATAAACACTTGTAAACCCTTGATTTCATATCAAGCATTGAGAGAGACTCTAAGAGAGGGGAAGAACTGGGTAGACACTAAGTGCTTGTGTGCGCTAGGGTGGAACCGTTGTTTGGGTGATCATTGTTCGTGGTAGAGTAAGGGTTCACTAAACGTTTAGGTCCTTTTGAGGGTTCTTTATATTGTGTTTCCTTGTAAAATCTCTAGGGAATTATAATAAGAGAGGCTAGGATCCTTGGATCCACCGTGGACGTAGGCGATTGGCTGAACCACGTAGATTGTGATGTGCTATTCTGTTTTCTGCTTTGAATTCTTGTTGGTTTTGCTTGATTGACAGGTTATTCCGCTGCACAAGGAGGTTAGAGTTCTATACTGAATCTTGAATTCTCCGCTTCAACATAACCTCAAGAGGGAGAAGGGCGTTACCTCTCTCAACACCTTCAAACTAATACTTTCTCTAAATTCTCTTCCTTATCTAAGTGTGAATTATTTGTGAAATGATTTTGTCTATTTTAATAGAGCATATTGATGTCAACAGGAAGAGATTGGCCAGTGATGGTGGTTGCTGCCTCTTATGTTGAAGGGTTGATAAATAATTTGAGTTTCTCATATAAGGAAATATAGTCTGATATTTTTAGATGAAGTGTTCATTAATTCTCCTCTGTTTTCAGAATTCAGATTTCTCTTGGAGACCTGATTTGTCTAACATATAACTGACTCACAAAAATTGACATTAGAGACTGCAATCTTCCTCTTCCAAAACAAGGCTTGTGTCCCCTTCAATTAGGTTTAAAATTGAGCCTTATATTCTTTATGATCAGGTGTATGTTGTTCAAGCTGTTGTATGGCGCAAAAACACACTTGGCTGTATGTATCCCCATGTAATGCCTCCTCATGTAAGCTATGACTTAAGACTTCTTTTCTAATTGCCTTTAAATACACTTACCAGCTTGTATTTTCTGTCTGAGTTCTGTAAACAATTATATTCGGATTTCTATATAATTGTGTCTTAACTGTGATATAGGTTATTCTAAGTGCATTTTTTCGGCATTACAAATTTGGCAGCTAGATTCACCCTTTTTTTTTTTTCCTTTTTTGCTATGAACTTCTCTTTTATTCTTTTTCTTCTCTTCACTGGAAACCGAATGAAGTTTTGTATATAGAGAGATATCAGTTGCTGCATCTTATAATATGGTGGTGATACAAAATTCTCTCATTTTCTATGTTGTTGACTTCCTACCATCTAGAGTGTGGTTTCAGTAAACTTTTCTTTACAGTTAGCATATAGAGTAATGGTTATGTGATTCATGGTAATATTTCAGCCTTGGGGGGTTTACTGCTTTGGCTGCGGCAGAAGGGTTTCCTGAACAAGTTGCCGGTGTTGTCCTTCTAAATTCTGCCGGACAGTTTGGAGATGCAAGAAAAGAAAATAATGAGTCAGAAGAAACAACCTTACAGAAATTTTTCCTAAAGCCTCTTAAGGAAATTTTTCAGCGTGTAGTTCTTGGATTTTTGTTCTGGCAAGCAAAGCAACCAGCTCGCATTGTTTCTGTCTTAAAGAGTGTAAGTCACTTGCTATGCTTTTGAAGCATAATACGGACCTAAACTTAAGAATTATTTTTGTAACTGGTATCTGTCATATACTTGGGATGTGTCCACCTTCTTTGTTATGTGTAGCATGGCTTGTGAAATGCACACATCATTATGAAATGCGTTAATTGGTTATTTTTACTTAACACCTCCCTAGAACCTTTGTATCATCACCTCATCATCTCATTCAAAAAATCAATATATGTGGTTTAATTTAGTATAACTCATCCTGATTGGATATTTTGAAGATTCTTTCATTTTACGTGCAATATTTTTGCTGTTTTCTGCTTTTCTTTGCAGTACCAAATTCGTGAATGCAATAAAGCTGATGTGAGATTATTCTAGTTAGTTTCTAGATTACTTTAGAATATCAACCAAAGGAATAAAACATTGTTCATATATGACTTTGGTTAGTGACACAAGAAAGAGCTGCATTTTAGCTACAAGTTAATCACTCTGTTAAGAAATTTAAAGCCATAATATTTTCCATGTATTTATGATGAAATCTTGTGATTTTTGTGCACATTATAAATACTTCTTCCCCTTGGCTTACACAGGTGTATATAAATGCCTCTAATGTGGATGACTATTTAGTGGAATCAATAACCAGGCCAGCAGCTGATCCAAATGCTGGAGAAGTTTACTACAGGTATGTATGTTAGTTCCCCGACTAGGAGACCCCCACATTTGCTTCAGGATCAATCTCAATAATTCTTAAACTATCATCTAGACCGTGCTCCATTTTCTTCACGTCGGAGCTCTGTGTATTACTAGTTACAGCAATATGAATTAAAACACCGTAATTAGCATTTAACATCTACATGAAGTGTTCTTTTTCTTTTTGAGTCTTTCTCAACGTTGTCTTCATTTGTATGTTTTGGACAGATTGATGACAAGATTCATGCTGAACCAAAGCAAGTACACTCTAGATAGTGTCTTAAGCAAGTTGTCATGCCCGTTGTTGTTGCTTTGGGGTGACTTAGACCCATGGGTAGGTCCTGCCAAGGCCGTCCGAATCAAAGAATTTTATCCGAATACATCTCTTGTAAACTTGCAAGCTGGACACTGCCCGCATGACGAAGTTCCAGATCTTGTGAACAAGGCTTTAATGGATTGGTTATCAACTCTAACACCACAAGCATCTCTTCAAACACTGTAAACTATTCAGTTTATATAGCTTTACTGCTCCAATTTGCCTAGAGATTTTGAATTTTACTTGTGACATAGCTCAGAGCTGTATATTCATTGACTGCACATATCTCTTATTCTTCCCCAGCTCAACCTTTTAACATTCTTGTTCTTAGGATAATCAATATAATTAACATGGCATATATTCCTATCTTCATGAAGGCATTGAAACACAATTTAGGAAGAAATGTTATCATTTTAGTCCTCTTTTTGGGGTCCTAAAGAGTTTTAATTAGGCTATCTAACTCCCTTATAATTATTAATTGAGTTGAAAACTTTAATCCTAACCTGCATCTTCTATGCTGAATTCACGTCAGGTGAAAAATCCTAAACTTTACTCAAGTTTCACTTGAATTTGGATTTTTTTTTTCCTTTTTGCCCATTATAATAAACGAAACTGATTGATTAAACTCCACCGTAAATCAAAAGTCACTAATAAATATAATTATCCTTTTCAATTATTCTTCATTTTTCAAGTGTTGATCTTCACCTCTTATCTACTTTTGGTTTTTTTTTTTTTTTTTAACTTGTATCTCTAATTATCTCTCCTAATAAAAGAGCAATAGTTATCAAGAGAAAAAAGGGACATTTCATCAAAACAAATATCATGGTTAAAAAATATACATATACATATCATGATTTTTTTTTTTTAATTTTAAATTTATTATTTATTTTTGGCTTTAATTAATGATCAAATATTATATTGTGACTCAAGTGGAATTTTGATAAATACATTAACTTCACACCCAAGTTGTTACAAACTTATTGTTTTATTGTGGAAGCTATGCCTTTTATTTTGTATTAAAAAAGAGATGAGAGTTTTTTTTTAAAGAAAGTTAGTTAGAAAAGAGTTTGAATTTTTGTAAATTTCACTTAGATTATGTGAGTTTAATGATAATTAGTTTGTTAAAATAAAATTTTAGCCGTACAATTTGTACAAATATCGACAAGAAAAAAGATAGAAGAGAATGGAGATCCTTAGTCTGTATAAATAATACACTAGATAGTAATGAAGGAGATTTCATATATTTGAGAGACACTTTTGACAAACTTGTGTTGTAGGGGTGCATAAAATGCAAATATGACGAGATAATAATTCTAAGAAGCTACATTAAGATATTTAATTATTTTTACAAGAAGAGTTATGTCATGGCAATCCAAAATTGAGTACATTGAAATTACTAAAATTTATTGAAAAAATTTGTAGACGAAGAAGTTTTTACATAAATTTAATGTGAAGCAAAAGAACTATGCCATCAATTTTATTAGTTAAAGTGCCATTTACTTGTTAAAAAATCAAAATTTTCACTCAATGTTTAAGTATATTAATGTCAAATATTATTAAATATATATTGTGTTAGAATTGAAGTTGTTATAATTTAAAAAGATTATACAATTAAAAATGGATAGAACTTGATAATTAAGCTATTATTTAAGAAAAAACTTTAAGTTTATAAAAAAAAAAGGGGGTTTAGCTCCGCACATAAAGTGGATGGAGAGTTTGTTAGGTGAAGTTTTTACATATCTATGGATGGGCTTTGACCCAAAATAAAATAAAATAAAGTTAAAAAAAATTAAAATTAAAATAAAATACAAAAAGATGGTGGAATTTTTATAAAATTGTGATTAAAATGAAAATTTTTATTAAATAATAAATATAAAGAGATGGAAACAGATTTGTATTGAAAAAAGTTTGGTCCCATGATTTTTTCTGATTTAGGATATAAACAGAAATGAAGCATTCTCCAGGATATAAATCCGTGGATAGCCCAGAATTAAAATCCTCTCAATTCAAAGCTTCTTAAACGTATATACTCGTGGTTTCTACGATGGCCATCGACAAAATGGTTCAAGTCACCAACTTCAACTCGGATTCGTGTATACAGGTGATCACACTGAAAATCTGCATTAACCAATTAGCAAGAATAAAGTGACAACAAAATTAACACGATATGTCGTGTATTTATGGGCGACATGTCGTCCTTCTAATTACAAACAATTATGAGACCCCTCGTGTGCCATGTACATATATGTGTGTGAAGTTATGCCATGCAGACAGTGCCATGCCGGAGACTCAAGATTCGTTGTCAGTGAAGCAACTTGAGGAACAATGTAGAGACAAATTTAAGGATAAGCAAAAGACAAAACACCCTCGATGTTGAGCTTAGATATTACAGGAAATAGTAAAAACAACGCGGATATAGTGGTGGTTGTTGTTAAGTTGTAAATTTGCTGGATAAAACCATCGTCTTCACCAATGAATCTACTTTGTAATTATCGCATCCATAAATTTGAAGCATCTTCTTCCGTCTCTAAATTTCTTCAGATACCTCATTCCTCTTGATTCTTCAGATGTTTACTAAGCGCAAAATGGAGCTGTAATCTTCAATTCTTGATTCTATATAGCGCTGTTTGTTTTCTTTGCTTGAGAAAAAGAATGGAGAATTCATCAAGATATAGCAGGGCTTATCACCTTCAGCCTCATTCATCGACCTCAATGAAGCATAAAAAGAGCGGATATGAACCGTCGGATACTGAGACAGAGTGGCACGAAAGTCCCTGGCGTGATCACAATGCAAAGAAAGAAGAATTGGCTTATGACGATCATGATCAAGCGCCAAAAGTGGATTTGGATTTACCTAGAAGCAACAGCACTATCAATCCTATGAGACACACCCGAAGACAAGCTCCAAAAATTGAGAATGATAGCGTGTTAAGTTCTTCTAAATTTATCCCAGCTACAAGAAGACACAGCAGTAAATCACCTTTCAAACCAAGACTAGAAGACGATAATAATCTCTCTCCTTTGCGTAGAAATAATATTAGTCCCTTCTCAAAGTCTGTGCGTCAGAGACATCTCTCTCCTTATAAACCTGTTGGGACAGAGGAGAACAATTTGGATAATAACTTGGGTGATGATCCTGAGATTGTTGGTGCTAATAGTCGAAAACAAAGTCAGAGAACGCCAACCAGAGATGAAAGAGGAGCTAATTCTCATTTTCCTCTAGTTAACAGAGTGAATGAGAAACCAAATTATATTCGAAGATCAATGACTGCACCGAGACCAAGACCCAGAGATACTACAAACCATGAAAACAATCATGGTCTTACAGAGCAAATGAGAGAGCGGCCAACGTTACCGTTGTCGAGGAATATGATTCGGAAGCAAAGAGAAGCTGCAGTGTTCCAAGTCAAAGCACCATCAGTTGGTGAGCTCAATGAAATGGTTGCAAGTAAGAAGGTTTCTCAAGCTGGTCCTATTAATACTACTGCTCTAAATTTTGAGAGCATAGACTCTACTGGGGATATCTTCTTTTCTCGCGATGTCTTTGCAAAGAATGGAGACGTTAAAGGGGATTTATTATACCCAAGGCCAGTGATATTTCCGGGAACAGATTCTTCTTCTCATCACCAACAAAATGGTAGATCAATTAATAGTATTGATCAAACCTCTCAAAAACCTTCAAGGGTGATGACTGTGACAACCAACTCTGCCGTCAGCAGACATAGTGGTGGCAAGTTTAGCTCCCAAGTTAGTAAGACAAGTGATTCGAGCAGTAAAACAAGCACAAGCGCAAAAATCTTTGCCAGTAACAGGCGGAAGAGCCAATCGGATGCTTGGTTTTCTTGTATGAGAAAAGGGTCGTGTGGAAAATCAAAATCATCACCTGAGAAGAGGACATTTGATGAAGCTGTGTACATTGAGAGGGCATTTGTTGTTGAAAAGTTGAGACAATTTTGGGCTGATAAGCATCAACCTAGCTGGCTGAATGGATTCATATGCCACAAACATGAAGCTCAGCTTCTCAAGGAACTTGTAGGTTATTCTTGAAGGCAAATTTTTCATTTAAAATTTGTAATCTTTCTCTCTGATGTCTAACTCATATATAATCAATTGTGTTTTCAGGTTTCCCTTGACAGTTCTCCTCACATCTTGTTCAAGGGACCATCTGGTTCTGGGAAAAGAGCACTGGCCATGGCTTTTCTACGCGAAATATATGGTGACCCATGTTGGAATGTATGTACTCTTCATCAGATGCAGAGAAATTGAATTGTGACTCTTAATGCCTAAGTTGACGACTTGACCCTGTCATTTTCTTAATTTTCTTTGCAGATATCTCATGATTTAAGATACTTCCCAGTTCAGGTATATTTTGTACAATCATTATGAGATTCTTGTTCCTTTGATGTCAAATTATCAACAACCTGCTTAATAATCCTTGCATATCGCCCCAAATTGTGCATATAATCATAGTTCTCCAAAAAATTATCTTTTAAATAGTTCTTTGAAAAATTATCTTTTAAATTTTAAGAACCAAATTGTAAATAATTAAATATGTAATAAATTAAGGAACTGGACTAAATCCTCATAACACTATATAAGATTTGGCTATTGGAATCCTATATTGTCATCTTTTCTATCTAAAACCTGAAGATATCTTAAACTTTCAAGTACTGAAAAGTTGGATATATCAGTATAATTTCAAGTCTAATACAAGGAAGGTGGAATATAGAGAGCTCGGGAATTTTCATATGTAAAACAGGGTATGCAATTTAATCAAAACATATTATCTTTTACAGGATCATAAAATGAAAACACAATTATTTTGATCTTGACAGGAGAAAAGGCCAATCCAGGTGTTAGTTCCATTAGCATCCAGTGCTCACCACGTGGAGCTCAATGTTAACTCGCAAGCCAATGCCAAATATGCATTAATGGGTTTAGTCAAAGAAATTAGGGACAACTATGTAATCACCCCTGAAGTCAGCAATGTAAATTTCAAAACAGATTATAAAGGTCTGAATTTTTTCACCGCATTCTGAATTACTTAAAACGGTATAATTCATCCACCTAGAACTAAAACATTTCCATCTTAATTTCAGTGATGGTTCTTTATGAAGTGGACCAAGCAGCAGAGAACATTCAGCACTTGATAAAATGGATTATGGACTGTTATACAGATGCTTGCAAACTCATACTTTGCTGTGAAGAAGATGCAAATATCCTGGATTCAGTGAAAAACCGGTGCAAAGTTATCAAGGTTGATGCTCCTGTAACCCATGAAGTAAGTATCATATTGATTTTAGAACTCTAGTATTAACTTCGATAAGTAGAAAATTATGCCATATTAATGAGAATATATTTTTTTTTAATTCTCCGTACATCATAGAAAATGAACAAATACAACTGGAAATTATTATCTACTCAATAGCTGGCCGAATGAGGTTTGCTGATCAGCAAGTGTTGCTTCAATTTGCATCCAACAGGAATCTTGAACTACAATGTTTTATGGTGTCCAAATTGGAAATCTGATCTCCATGTTATGTTGCTAAGTTTTGATGTTGTCACAATTTGCAGATAATGGAGGTTCTAATTCAGATAGCAAGAAAAGAGGACTTTGAGCTATCCATGAGCTTTGCTGCTAAGATCGCTGCCAAATCAAAGCAGAACCTGAGAAAAGCAATCATGGCTCTTGAAGCATGCAAAGCTCACAAGTAAGAAGTTCAATTTTCAATAAATATGCACAACCCTCTCTCAAGCCCCCACCCCAACCCCAACCCCAACCCATCAAAAATAACTTGAGGCCTTTTTGAGATTGTTGGAATAGTTGGAACTTACAAGTCATCTTAAACATCTATAAATGAAAAAAAAAATTCAAAATGGGTCACCCCTCTCATAGCAATTTTCAAACTGTACAGCAGTCACCTTTACAATCTAATTTTGAGAATTGATTATTTTTTCATTCAATTAACTTTAAAAAATATCTTGACATATATCTCTCAAAATTCTAAACTATTCTTAAATAAATTATTCTCATATAATATAAACAAAGTCATGGTTTATATATATATAATGCTTCTTTTTTAAAAGCATAATACAAGTCACAACAGCATCAAATATATATACTCTCAATTTAAATACACAATACTTTTTTAAAGCATTATTTAAAATAATAAAATAAAAAATACATTTTCTTTACAATTGATTATTCTCTCAATACAAACAACAATAATAAATATAATAAGTCACAACAATATTAAATTAGCCCCAATAAATATTAGTAAAATATGTAAAGTTGTAATTGTATTGACATAAAGTGTTGTGACCATGAAGCTATCCATTTGCTGATGACCAACCAATTCCACTTGGATGGGAGGAGGTGTTAATAGAACTGGCTCTTGAAATCCTGGTTGATCCATCACCTAAGAGGTAGGTGCCAAATACCAATCTAAGCAATATACTTTTTTACAAATTAACATCTGAAAAAATATAACATAATAGAAATTTACATTGTTTTATATCAGAATCTTATGATTTTTGTAAGGATTATATTACATAATTGCATATAACTGAAATTAAGTACATGTGATATGTTTACATCTACGAATTTTTCTCAGGTTATTTCTCGTTCGGGGAAAAATTCAAAAACTTCTTGTGGATTATGTTCACCCCAAACTGATTCTCTCGGTGACGCTTTGAAATGTTTTAAGTTCAATCAATTCAGTGAATTATTTGAGAAAAAAAAAATCAAGTTTACTAAATTAAATTATGATACAGACTATTTGTAACATGCAGAAACTTGTAGAAGAGTTCCTAAAGGGTGTTGAGACCAGTTTAAAGAGAGAAATCTATTACTGGCATGCTTATTATGTAAGTTCTGTCCTAGCATGCTTTGCAATTTATTTCGGTCTTCCGGAAAAAGTGAAAATAACGCTATATTATCGTTAACAGGATAAGAGGCTTCCAATGGGAACAAGTGCTTTACTGAAACTAGAAGGTAATTCTACATTAGCCACGAGAATTTTACAAGATCAAAGTCTTTATTTAAATTACCGGCTAATCAAGGGCATCTTTTTTGCAGAATTTGTGGCCAAATTCATGAGCGTATACAGAAGGAGTTCAGCTAATCGTCAGTTGGATTAATTTCCATGGCGATTGATTAAAGGTTGTTTACATCCTACATATCTATAGACCGCAGAATTTTTGGTCAATTTGATGTCACTATATTTCAACTCTTGGGTCCCAAAAGTTTTCAGAATTTATAAATTTACCTCTCTTTTATCTCTCTGTTAAAAGAAAAGGGTAAAATGCACATAATGTATATGTGCACTAGTTATCAATATGTCCAGACTCATAAGAGGGGTTCAATTTCCAAGGCTCTGAGAAACTTGTATAAAGAAGGATTGCTTGTGAAAATGTCCAGCATTGCAAGTTTGTATCTATGATATATGAAACCATCTGGGGACCATGGATGGTCCTAATAAAACAGCACGTGCACATGTCCTTTGATTTGCATATGGCTTTCTTTCAAGACACTATTTCATAGTCAAAAAGTTCCTCAAGGCTCCTTTATTGGAACTAATTGGGGTTTAAGAGAAGCCTGCACTTTTGGATAAAATTTGCTCAATTATAGCATTATGGCATCAAGATATCATATTCATTCTGTAAATATCCTGGTCTCAACTCTCAGATATCAATGACTTACACTTCCCAGCAGATACCAAACATTTCTCCTGACACCTCACATGCTTCAGAAGAACTTGTTTTTGCATCTATCATTGTGTTACACAGCAAAATTCTTTGGCTGTCAAAATTTCAATTCTTGCCCATATTTTCTGCAGTTGTTACATATAACAGGCTTACTTTCCTTTTACTTTCAACATACCTTTGTCCAAATTTCTCAGCCTTGACACATAATAACAAATAGTATCAACATTAACTCATCAATTTTTCATACAACATCGAACTAGAATCTTCATCCAGTTCACATACAAAGGATGAAGTAGCATCTATAAAGGTCAGAGGATCAGTAATTTTTGCTTTGCATACAAGATAAGGGCATAAGGCCAGTTCGAAAGTAATATCCCGAGTGAAGTTCTCTTATTTTTTAATATGCAACATGCTTTAAAATCTATGGATTTCCATATGGGAAAAGTACAAACACTTGACAAATACACATGCAAAGACTTTTTTCCCCATTTTTTGTAAGTGATATGTAGCCTTCAGTCTCTTCGTATAGGGCCACTACTTTCAGAAGACTTCTTACCATACCTCTGTCAAAATCAACAACCATGTTAGAGGGAAGAGAAAAATTTCCCTAGCTGAATGACCAACAAACATTACAGCAGTAGAAATTTAGTAGATTGTTAAAGAACTCACAGGCTTTCCAATATTGAAAGGAATGTATTTGTATTTGATCATGTGTAAAATTTGGCGTTTCATTGTGAGGACAAATAAAAATAACCAGTAGCATAATAGTATTGGCCAGAAAACAGGTACATCCAACACTGAGAAGAAGGTCAGGATAAATGCTACAGAAAAAGCCTTTGTGATGGAATACCTGAAGCAGTCATGATAACAGATTCTAAATTAGTAAACTAGAAGAATTATCTCAAACAATTACGTCAACAGAGATACATAAGAAGCGCAATGTAGATATCTCCAAATGAAAGTTGGAATACCATCTCAAGTTGACAAGAAGATTTGGGTCACCTAATGAAAAAATACCAGAATAACAGTGATGGCATCCTGTTAACACTACAGTTAATTTACAAAAGTCAAGCTAGTCTTTCAAGACTTGAGCTTAGGCATATGACTAAAGGATCTCACTCTCACTCAAAAGTTTAAAAGAGATGGCACATCTATTGCAATACAACCATCCAAAGACACCATGACATCTGTACATTCATTTAACCACTACTATGATTGGTAATTTTCAAAATAAATGTACACATAATAATTGGCATCTTTTTCTCAATAGTGAAAGTAAAACACGTAATAATTGGCAGACAAATGCAAGAAAGATAACATATGTTTCTCAATCTATGAAAGTAAAAGACGCAATAATTGACAGACACACATTGCTTCAGGGTCGAAGCAACAAAATTATCTTAATTTGAGTCCAACCCTAGTGTGGTACGAATTAAATTGATAAGAGAAAAAACCTCCATAACGGACTCCTTCATTCACTGCATCAGGACAAGAAGCCAAAATTAATTGTATGAACTACAGCCTTCCCTGACATAATGTGCTATTAGAGTCCACGTGGATAGTGGATCAAATATTGCGTATTGCACTAGAAATACAAAACAACAATAGTCACATAGATAGTGAAACCAATTCTATGAAGCAAACATCTCTATCTCTCTTAGCACCTAAGAAAAAAGCAATAGTATTCACATAATAGTGAAACCAAATATATCAAACAAACTTCTCTCTGTCTCTCTAACAGAAATAAATAAATAAACCATAGAACTAAACCAAGTTAATCTCATATTAAGTCCTGTACTTAAAGAAAATATCAACAGGGAATATTAAGCCCTATACTCTGGAAAATTGAACAAAATCGATTAATGAAACACTGTCATACAACAGCAACCGAGAATATAAGGAAGTACCAAAACTTGAATTCAGGGAGGCGGCGAACGAAAGGCTTGAATTCATCAGAACCCTTTGTAGGCAATGAAGCTGTATTCAAAGCTTCAAGCTCTGGATCAACACTTGGTGACAGAAACCCAATCAATAGATTCAAGATGTATATCCCAAGACCATAGGAAACAACATAAAACCCTTGAACACAGTATACGCGCAAAACATAGATCAATGCCACTGCCAATGTCCCTAACCACCTCTCCAGTGTATGAGGGGTAGATCTATCCAAGTAATACTGAAATGTTCTTGAAAAGTCACTCCTCCATTTTGCAAGTGGCACGGACATGCCACTTTCTGGTCCCTCCATGATACTAAAGATTGATGCTTGTTTTTTCTTTTGCTATGTGAAGCTACATAAACCCAAAATGAGAAATTAAAATTGGCAGTAACAAAATCTAGGGCAAGAAAAACATAACAAATACAACTCTTTTGAATCCTTAATCTAATTGAAATCGGATTGATTATTGATATTGAATTTATGGGAAAGTTCATGATAAACTTGAGATTATAGTATACTTCAAATTCAAGTGACTGATATTATTATTGCTAATCAGTAAATATTATATTATAGCAAAAAGAGGACATAGTGTTTCGTTTAATGGTAAATAAACCATCCATCTCATTTTCTTTTTTTTCTTCAAGAAAAGGAAAATCATGAATTTGAATATGTTAGTGTTGGATTTGACTTCAAGTCTTTAACCTAACCAAAGCAAGTCAATATAATTTCTCACCAACCAAACAGATAATTACTCTAATTCACAGAACAACAAATTGAATCACGCGTCTTCAAGGACAAAATAATATATTTAAGGGCTAACAAGATGCAATTCTTGAAATCGAGTAAATTTTAAACCAAATAAGTTAAGTAGGCTTTAAAATGAAAGTAGAAATTTACCAGATGAATAAATCTGGGTTTCGACAAAGAAGGTGAATTTACAACTTGTGCCATCAACCAGCGACCTCTATTGTTTTATAAGTAGGAAGAAATGAACTACCGCGTTCGAGGGATTTCTTTGTACGGACAACTTATTCATGTAAAACGAGTGAAAATAAATAAATAAATAAAAGTAATAAAAAATAATATTCCTTTCCAAAAAGAATGAAAAAGAGAGGAAAACAAATTGAATAGCTGAAATTTAAAAGGAAAATTGAAGCAATAATAGTTGTTGATGGCAACAATTTGCCTCAAAAGTCAAAACTTGGAAGAGAGCATACGTAAAGGATAATGCTAGTAAATTCAAATTCAAATTGTATTTTAATTTATATCTCAAATAATAAAATATATAAAATTTAAATTTATTTATATAATATTTTATTATTTAATAATTAATTGACATATTATTATTTAAAATGTATAGTATTACTTAAATATAAATATATATAGCTTTACTCGGTTGTAATTTGGAAATGTATTAGTCTTTGTAGCATTTATCGTGCTTCATCTAAGAAATGAGAAAAGAAAGGGAAAAAAAAAAGGTTATCTATTACTTTGAATTGAGTCCAAGGCTTATTTTTGGAAAGGGTTAAAAATCTTGCCTGCTTGAACACCAAATCCCTTTATCGAAGCTATTTCTTATCGTATACACAGATCATCAAGTAATTCACGAAAAGATTATATATGTGTATAACAGTCAAAACTTTAATTTTTTTTTCTTTTATATGGTTGTGTTGATTGGATAATAAGGGTTCTAAAAGCACTAATCTCGACTTCAAAAAATAATAACAATTGGTTAATTTTTTAATTGTTGGATGCATTTTTAGCAAGTTCAATCAGTCTCGCGCCAACAATTTAAGTTTTATTATTTAATTGAAGCAATTCATGTAAGTAAAGTCCAATAACTTAAGTTAGAAAGTTCGACTTGGCTTCAGATCAATCTTTAAGTGGGCAATTCGTTTTTATTGACCCGCTATTTTCATAAATGAATTTTGGAGATCGTAAAAAGATAAAAGTAAATTAAATTACAAATTTTAGTTTAATTTTAATTGATAAATTATAGTTTAATATGAAAAAAAAAATTACAAAAAAGTGGACAATTCTTACCCTTTTAAAATAATTTAAAGCATGACCAAAACAAGCACCTAACAATTGAGAATATAAGATGACCAAAAAATTAAAGAATAAAAATACATTCTTACCCTTTTAACAACATAATTTACAAACATCAAGGGAGAGGAATATTCACAATTAAATTAAGAGTGAGATTATTTGAACACTTTTTTTTAAAATCTAAACTTAATAAATTACTTATTTGTAAAAATTAAAAATATAAAATTTTTCAAAAAAAAAATGTCTAAGTACCCAATATAATTTATTAAATTTTAATTTTAATTTTTTTTATTATTTTTACTTGATCAACCCACTAACTAAATTCTTAATTTCCTTTTTCCTTTTACTTCCTTCAAATTCACAAGAGGCCAAATCATTGAAACATATATTTTTAATTTAAAATATTTAAAAAAATATTAAAAAATTATTAATAAATAAATTTTTAAAACAAACAAAAACTTTTGCTCTTTAAAGGAAACTTGAAAATAATAAATATATGTTAAAAAATTAATAATTCAACAATTTTGGTTGAAGAAGAATTGAGATGAATACCACAATGCAGAGTCATAAGAAGTTTAAAATGTATGAGACACGTATGGAGAAGTTTAGGACGTGTGGGACACGAAGGAGAAAGTGAAACAGAACTCAAAGATGCGAAGGAAACAAAAAAATCGTGAGGAGCTGACCAGCGCCGCAGCACTCAACACAGAAGCACAGTGCCGTAGCGCTGGGTTATCAGCACCGTGGTGATGGGTGCAAGAAGAGCCAGCACTGCAGCACCCAGGGACGAGCGTCGCGGCTTCAGAACACTTGAAAAAGTCCATTTTGATTCGAGATTTCAAGTTTTGGGAAGTTTTGGACTTTCAAAACAAGTGGACTCTTACTCCAACAAGGAATAGGGTTAGTAGGCACGAAATACACCCTATATAAATACTTGTAAACCCTTGTTTAAGATTAAGCATTTAAGGTTTCAAGATGTAACCATAAGAGATAATAGATGAGTTAGGTAAGCACTAAGTGCGTGGTGCACTAGGGTGTAACATTTGTGGGTGTTTTCTTCTTTAGGTTCTTTGAGTGAATAAAAGAGAAACACCATAGATTCTTTTGGTTTAGATGCTCGAACTATTCTTATGTTCCTTGTAAAAATCTTTTATGAGGAGATACTAAAAGGTTTTAGGGAGTCATGGTGATCAAGGGTAGATACTTAGAGGTCTCTATGGGAGATACTAAGGGGTCTTGTGGGATCATTAATGATGTAAGAAGATACTTAGTGATCTATTTCAATAGTAAGAAGCTGGATCATGAATCCTCCGTGGACGTAGGCAATTTGGGCCGAACCACGTATATCTTGTGTTTTGTGATTGATTTATTTTTTTTTTATCTTTATTGGTGTGTTAATCTTATGTGTTATTACTTATGGTGTGAGTTATGATTTTTCGCTGCGCATAAGGTGCAAGGGGTATCAAGGTTGTGACTTAATTGATACCATTGGGGTGTCAAATTGAAGTGCATGGCGTGATATCCGCAACAAACTGGTATCAGAGCTAAGTTAAAGCTACAAACTGGTATCAGAGCTAGGTTGAACTACAAACTGATATCAGAGCTTAGGGTGAAGTACAAATTGATGTCAAAGCTTGAGTTTAAGTCTAAACTGATATTAGAGCCATGGGTTGAAGTCAGATTGCAGAGCAAAGGTTGTCAACCATGGAGACTCACAAATATAAGAGATGAACAATAGGGAAGATAATTATCTGAAAGATGAAAAAATGATGGCCTTACTGGAAAGTTTTGAAGTAGAGATCACTCTTGAAGAAAACTACCAAGAAGATTGCATCATCTAAATCCTAGTTAGAAGAATCATTCAGATTTGACACAAAATAAAGATGGCAAAAGAAGAACAATCAAGATTGAAGGGCAGATCCAAAAGATGTCTAGGGCACTCAAGGGGATAGTCCTAAGAGGAATACAAAGATAGAAGAAAGGTGGATTTGCAAGTCTGTTGGATGACTAGGCAAAGACCTTGATTGCATGAGAGCTTCTGGAGGAATCAGTGTCTAATGAACGAACTATTTTTGGGATATAGGGTAGTGTTTTCATATGAGTCATAGAGAATCATTATTTACCAATTAGAGTAATATGGCTTATGGTAAGTCATAGGGGATTGGTAAAATAAGATTGAGACTTAATAGTAAAAAATACAAGGGAGAGACTAGGTATGAGATTTCATTCCTCATCTCATGAAGACGTAGAGGACTCGGGACTGCTAGATCGAAATAAGGAGATTCATGGAAGGCATACAGAAGGAACACTAAATGGGGAAGCAAAAGGATCGAGGGAGTGATAAAAGCACAGAGGAAGGCTATGTGCTTATAGAAAAGTGCTTAGAATAGGATCAACATAGGGTTGATTTGAAACAGACCATAAAATAGCTTTTGATATATCACTTTGTGGCAGGGGTCGAAAGAGAATGTGTGAGAAGAGTAGCAATGGCAAAAATATATTTTCCACCATTAAGGGTTGTGGTTATGGTGTCGTCGGGACATAGAATATCACAACATTGAACTACTTTAGACATCAGCATTCAGGAATCTTTGGAGACCATAGTCGTAAGAGCCTTAGTTAAGTCGGGGACTTGACTTATAAACCATGCTAGTGAGCATTGGTCAATGAGGGGTGACGGTGATTAGTTTTATGAGGAGAGATTTTGAATCAATGAGGGGATTTGTTGGAAAATTGGTGATTCAACAATTTTGGTTGGACAAGAATTGAGATGAATACCAAAGTAGAGAGTCACAAGAAGTCTGGAACATGTGGGACACGTATGGAGAAGTCTAGGACGTGTAGGACACGAAATGGGAAGAGAAACGGGACTCGAAGACGCGAAGGAAACGAAGAAATCGCGAGGAGCTGACCAGCGCCGCGGCGCTCAACACAGAATCACAGCGCCATAGCGCTGGGTCATCAGCACCGCGGCGATGGGTGCAAGAAGGGCCAGCGCTGCAGCGCCCAGGGACGAGCGCCGCGACGTCAAAACGCTTGGAAAAGTCCGTTTTAGTTTGGGATTTTAAATTTTGGAAAGTTTTGGACTTTCAAAACAAGTGGACTCTTACTCCAACAAGGAATAGGGTTAGTAGGCACGAAATACACCCTATATAAATACTTGTAAACCCTTGTTTAAGATTAAGCATTTAAGGTTTCAAAATGTAACCATAAGAGATAATAGATGAGCTAGGTAGGCACTAAGTGCGTTGTGCACTAGGGTATAACCTTTGAGGGTGTTTTCTTCTTTAGGTTCTTTGAGTGAATAAAAGAGAAACACCATAGATTCTTTTGGTTTAGATGCTCGAACTATTCTTGTGTTCCTTGTAAAAATCTCTTATGAGGAGATACTAAAAGGTCTTAGGGAGTCATGGTGATCAATAGTAGATACTTAGATGTCTCTATGGGAGATACTAAGGAGTCTTGTGGGATCATTGATGATGTAAGAAGATACTTAGTGATCTATTTCAATAGTAAGAAGCTGGATCATGAATCCTCCGTGGACGTAGGCAATTTGGGCCGAACCACGTATATCTTGTGTTTTGTGATTGATTTGTTTTTTTTATCTTTATTGGTGTGTTAATCTTATATGTTATTACTTATGGTGTGGGTTATGATTTTTCGCTGCGCATAGAGTACAAAGGGTATCAAAGTTGTGGCTTAATTAATACCATTGTAGTGTCAAATTAAAGTACATGGCGTGATATCCGCAACAATATATATATATATATAATAAAATATAAAAGTAAGATCAATATTTGAGATTAAGAGTGTTAAAAATATAATAAAATTTAGATAAATAATTACTACTATATATATTTTATAATTATTATGTTTATTCTCTTTATAATATATATGTATTTATGATTTTTTTTATGTTAAAGCCTATGCAAAAATTTATTTTATAGCATTTATAAAATATAGAAATATAGTAAAAATGTAGTTTTTATAATTTTCTTATTTCTCATAATTTTTTTATTTCTCTTTATTTTTTTAATTTTTTTTGTCTCTCTTTATTTTTTATCTGCTTTATTTTTTCTCATATGATATAAAATCATTTTCTTATCTTTTATTACATAATATCAAAACCTTTCGATTCCCACGAGAGTTAGTTTTTATTATTTTCTTTATCTTTTTTAATATGGTGTATCTTAACACACTTATATTTGTAACGATTAATTTTTTATTTCTCAATCAACGTATTTGTACTCATAATGGTTAACAACGCACTTATGCTTGAAATGGTTAATTTTTTGTTTCTCTATTAACGTGTTTGCACTCATAGTGGTTGACAACGTACTTGCACTCGCGACGATTATTTTCAAGTTTCTCTCAACGCGTTTGTACTCGTAAGTGGTTGACTTTTCTCAACGTGTTTGTCACTTCAACAATATTGACACTCGCCAACAACATTGTCATTCGCCGATAATATTGTCACTCACTCGACAATATTGTCTCTCTTAACAATAGTTGTTTTTATTTGACAATGGTTGTCTCTATCCGATAAAGGTTGTCATTCGTCGATAATGGTTGCATATCAAATTATACCATTACAATTAAAAATATTCATTTTCAAATTCAAACTTTTATTATTTTGAGTTGGAGGATGTTAACGGTATAATAAAATCTAGACAACTAATCCCTACCATATATATATATTATAATTACTATGTTATATTTTATTTTTTTATATCTTTATTTATATTAATCTAAAGTTTATAAAAAATTATTTATAACATTTGTAATATACATAAATACAATAAAAATATAATTTTTGTAATTTTCTTGTCTCTCTTTATTTTTTTTTTACTTTATCTTTTATCACATAGTATCAAAGTATTTTTTTTTTATTTTTTATTACAAAGAGGTTAATCCACTTCAATCTTTATTTCATAATAAAAAAATCTAATTTTGATTTATCCTTTTATAAATTTATATATGACGAATATTTCATCTGAATATGTTTTATATTAAATAAAAAAAGTAGGATTTAAGAAAAATGATAAATTGAATATGTTTGGACATATATTTAAATATCAATACATAGAGTAAAGTTCTTACACCTAATTATATTATTTTATCCAAAACAGTAATTTACTTGATGGGCATTTTAGTAATAGACATCTTATTAAAAAGTTGATTTGAAAAGTATTTTCGGGGTAGCTCCCCCTTAAATTAAACACTATTAATATCATAAACATCAACGCTAAACATACAAACTAATGTAGTATATAAATATTCGTCCACATGATTTATTTTAATAACTTTCATATTTTATCCATCTAACACTTGTATGCTACATCAATTTGTATAGAAAAAGGTTTATATAAAGAGTTTGAATACCTAATATTACTTTATTAGAAATGGATAATTATCTTAACATTTATGACAATTAGCACATTAACTTTTAGGGTTAAATATTATATTGTTTCATTCCATATAACAAGTAAAATATGCACTTTATAAATAATTTTATATAGTTGATAGTTATAAGAATTTTAATAACAATAAGGTAAATATTTTTTATTAAAAATATATTACTTAAGGAAGCTTATTAAAAAAAATGTTATGATTTTAAATTTTGCTACTCCTCAAAGAAACCCTATAATTTAATACACTTTTAAATTTAACAAAACATTATTCTGTAAAAACACCTAGTGTAAATCAATTATTAATCTTGATTTATAATGTTTGCCAAGATTTCAACTCTTTAGAGAAAGAGGAGTCATTTTAAAGTGATGCTATGTGTATATAGTTGAGATACAAAATTTATATTTTAAGTAATGTAATATTTGATATGTAAATTATTGATTGGTATATATATAATTACTATATTAATAACATGTAAAAATTCAATAATTACGTGACAAGTGATAATCATCAATTGATTACACGTTATTTGAGATATAAACTTTGTACCGAACCATATGTTTATAGTACTACTCATCCTTTCATATTGGTAGATAAATATTAGGGGCATTCATTAAAGATTAATCTTTAATCTTTTTAATGGGATAGATGAATTTAAAACTTAACCTTAAGTCATCCACCATACCACTCATAATATAAATTAGATAAGTCAGATCATAACATAATGAGTTTAATTTATTTTATGCTTGAATAGATTAACATAGTTGACACTTTTAAATAAAATTATTATTATTATTTATTATAATTTTAGATCAAATTAGATTGGATATAGATTTATAATTTATTTTAATAAATTTTATATTTTGGTAAAAAAAATCACTGACCTACTTAATAGTGAATTAAATGGATTATTGATCAAATCCATTGAATTTAATCAACAAGCTAATGAATACATCTAGATTGAGGCAATAATTGTTATTTATGGCACGAGCTATTGTCCCCAATAATGTATCATAGTTGATGTAATAGTATTTGTAGCAATCTTGAACAAGGAAAAAGGTTTTCATTTACTTTCAATGTGGGCAAAAACTATTTTTGGAAACTCGACGAACCTCCTCTTCCCATTGTTGCCACAAATAATCGCTCTACACAGCATTAATGCATCATAACACCAAACCCATTTAGTTAAATGTCCAAAATCACAAACAAATTTATGAATTTCCCTTGAGAAGAGTCACAACCCCAATTAGTAGTTCTTCATAATCACCTCCTTTTCTTTTGTTCTTCGTTGATTAGTTCATGGGAGGTTATTGATGAAGAGTGTGGGTGGGTGGTGTCTTTGTGTTTATAAGCATATTCTTGGAGATAATTTCACATGGAATGGAATTACTTTTGCAATATATAAAAAAAGGGTACAAAGTTAGTTATTAGATGGGTGGAGTGATTCTCAAATGAATAACGCTAAATATTTTAAATAATATCTCAAACGATAAATTAAATATTTATTAAATAATAAAATAGTATAATAAATAATTTTAAAATTTAATAATTATTTGACATTTTATTTTACAATACAAATTTTAAATATAATTAAAAAATTATATCTCAAAATTTTACAAAAGGAATCACTACTTATGTTATGACTTGTTGAGGTCACATGTCTCATAATTGGTTGTTTGAAAGACAAAGATGGATGAATAGGCCGAATGAATTGATATTTTTTATTTTTTATCTCCGCTTAATTCAGCCCACAATATTTCATACCATTATCAACTCATCTGCAAAATAAGGCATATTACTATTTTTTTTTAGAATTATGCTAGCCATTCGTAATGCAATTTGAATCAAAACCCAATCTCATTGCCGTGAGTGGAAAGCTAACGGGTGGTCTTAGAGGCAACAACATTATAAGCAAAACAAAACAATATGCTGAAGTTTATCCTTTCCATGAGCAATTTACACTTAAATTGCAAGTGTTTTAAGATTGGTTTGCTAGAATATTATCATGTTTGAATGATTTTTTGTTTTGAATTTTATATATTCTATTTATAAAAAAATGAAATGCTATTTGGTTTTGGTGTTCTTTAAAACATTAATAACGTTAATTGGTAACTTCATTTTTAAATATTTAAAATAACTATCATATTCGTATCATTTCATTACGTTATCATTAGAATAATAATAAACTTCTTACTTTTCAAATAATAATAATAAATAATAAAAAAAATTTCTTTGTAGATTGCTATTACATCACAAATCAAGTAGTTTCTTTTAACACCGAGATTATATTAGATACTTATTATATAATATATAGATTTATCGAAATTATACCTCTATCTATTGAAACTATATATTACTTTACACTTTTAATGATAAATTTATTGCTTTCATAATAATAATAATAATAAATAATAGAAAAAAAATTTCGTAGACCACTCAATACAAATCAAGTAGCTTTTTTAACAATAATATTATATCAAATATCTATTATATAATGCATATATTTACTGAAATTATAAATCACTTAACACTTAAATATATTTGAATTCAAACATACTTAACATTTAAGTTGAATGTTAAGTACGCTCGAACTTACATATTTATAGTAAAAGATCAACTATTTTATTAAAAAAAATATATTATAAGTTTGTCAAAGTTCAAACTCAAAATTTAAATTAAAAAATATATAAACATTATCATCCAAATATGATAATTAAGTACAAATCGAGTATTTAAATAACATTAAAAAAAGTTTTAATTGCATTAAATAATATTAAAAAATAAAAATTATAAAATGAAAACCAATGAGCTTTGCGTACTTGTAAAGATTAGTACTTTTCATTCTATATTGACCAATCAAGCAATGTTAAATAATAAATAAGTGTAAAACATCATCTTACTTTCAAATATTTAAAAAATATAATATTACTTTTATATCAAATAAAAAATATTATCCTTTTTAAAATTTATTTTATAACACTATTAACTTTTAAAACTATTATTATACTATTTCACCGTCTAACCATCGACACATTCCATTCCTCGTATCAAACAGCAAACCACGTCATCGATTTACTACAAACCTCCTTCGCAAAGAAATCATGTTTCATATTTGATATTCCCAAGAGAATCAAGCTCCGAGACACAATCCCACATCATCATCCGTTGGATCAGCTTCATTGGAATCCAACGGCCCAGATTCAGCGTAGACTGGCCGCTGATGGATAAAGGCGAGTGTCCCCCCACCTTTTTCCCCTAAATAACCAGAACAGCATATAGCTCCCTGCTTCACTCTCTTTCTCCGTTTCTGTTTATTGACTCGCACGAGAGCCTTTGCCGACGACTTTCCCCGTCTATATAACAACCGCAGCTGTTGTTCCTGCTGCTGCTGCTACTGCTATCACTGTGAGTTTTTTTTTTTTCTTCTGTTTCTTAACTGAGTTTCATTTCATTTCACTTCACTCGAATTTCATCACTCTCTATCATAATGTCCACTGAGGCATGCATTGTGTTTCAATCCTTTCTCCTGAGTTTCCTCTTGTTCGCAGCTGCCCTTGTGTAAGACTTCATTTTATGGCTACCCAGTTGTGCATGTTTTCATTTTCTACTCATTTTTTCTTTCCAGGTGGTTTTGCCTTTTATTTTCTTTCTGTTTTTTTTATTTTTTGTTTTCTTGGTTTTCTTTGGTGATGTACAGATTGTATGTATGCGTGTATGTTTTCTTGGTATTATGCTTATGGTTTCTGTTTAGTCTTTTCAATTGATTACTGGTGAGTTTTAACTATTTTACGTTTCTTTATACCAATCATGTTTTAGTTTTTACGTTACTCTAAAAACTTGTGTAGTTTTGGATTTGTTTGTGTTCCCTGTATTTAGAAAGTGATAATATTGTCTCTAAAATTCGGGATAAATTATAAGTAAGAAAGTAATGCTAAATTTTAATTTTAAAAGGATTTTATAATTAAACTCCACAACACCTATAAAAGGCTAAGCAACGAAGGGAGACATCCAAGAGATCCAACATCTCTCCTCTTGGGCAAGACATTCTTATATTTCTTCTTTTTTAATTTATTTTCTCTGTAATATCTATAATTTTTGCTACCTATATTATAATAATATTATTTAATAGTATCATATTAATGAATTTATCAAATTCAATAAAGTGGACATAGACTCACGTTTTGAGTTGAACCGCTATAATTTTATTTTACTATTTTTTTTTAAAGATCTTTTGTATTAATCTTGATCTCGTTTTTAAGAATTAATAAATCTGAATCATTGGCTTTGGAAGAGCTCAAATTTTAGGATTAATAATTTGGTGTTGTCTATGGGGATAACACAAAAAGTTATAGAGATTAACAATTTGAAGAGTTGGATTTTTTTTTGCACTGAGAAAAAAAAATGAATTTCTAAAGAATGATTGTTTTTTGGCGAGATTGGCAATGGCGCATGGTGGACGTGTGGGACTTAGGCAGCTTCCAGCCAATTCAGCAAGCCAACACCTCAATCTCTAGTGGCAGATAGCACATTCCACACATGAACGACTTGCTAGAGTATTGAGAGGCTTGTGGCTGATAATGGCGAGGAGTGGTGCAAATTGGACGTGAGGTGACCAGCATCCTTCGAGTGGCAGGCAATCTCCTCGTGGTGGGCAACTGTGGCTGAAAGGTTAGGCAAAAGAGAAGGGTGACAGTGCAAGAGAAAAAAGATTAAACTAAGGCTCCATCTAGATTTTTTTCATTCAGTCCCTTATAGTTTTAAGAAATTCGATTTTGACCAAAATATTTTCAAAATTTTACAAATTAGCCCCAAACAGAATGTATGTTTTGGGTAATTTGTTATGGCTTCTATGAAACCAAGGACCAAGGACTTCAGGATCAAAGTCATCGCATAAGCCTTCATCATTGAGGCTACGTAAGACCTTATCACCAAAGCCGCATAAGCCCTCATCATCGAGGCCGAACACAATAACTCCTTGTTGATGCCATGTAAGATCTCATCGCTGAGGTTGTATAAGACCTCATTGCCGAGGCCGTATAAGCCCTTAGCACAGAGGGAAAGCTCATCATTGGGGCCACATAAGATCTCATCATTGAAGCCAACCACAAAAGCTTATCATTAAGGCCATGTATGACCTCATCACTAAGGCAATCTAAGCCTTCATCACTAAGGCCAAGCACGATAACTCATCATTGAGGCTATGTAAGCCTTTATCATTAAGGCCACATAAGCCCTAAATAAGGATAAGCGAGGAAGCCCGCAATCGCAAGCGAGAAAGATCGTCATGAAATGCTTGAAATAGTTTTTGTTGCTGACATAAAAGTTCAAATACATTTGAACACTCCTAGAAAGCTTAGTGGGCATTGAAAATTACCAAATAATACTCTAAACTAATTACTTCATTGTTCTCAATGTACAATATAATTATACTCAAACTTTCCTACATAGATTATACAATGACAACTATTTTCTTTTAAGAATTTCGACACTTCAACCATAAGTTTCTTGAAGTCAAAGAGTCGGAGAGTACGGGGCAAGCCCCTTATGACCTCTTCAGTCAAATGATGAGCCAGAGGGTATGAAGCAAGGCCCTTATGATCCCTTCAGTCCAATGAAGAGCCAGAGAGTATAAGGCAAAACCCTTATTACTTTTTCAGTCAACTAAAGAGTCTATGTGTACGGGGCAAGACCCCTATAACCCTTTTAGTCGTCGAAAAAGTCGCAAGGTAGGGGGCAAGGCCCGTATGACGCCCTCGGTTAAGTAAAGAACCGAAGGGTATGGGACAAGGCCCTTATAACCCTCTCAGTTAAGTGAAGAATCGAAGGGTATAAGGCAATGCCCTTATGACATTTTTGGTTGACAGAAGAGCTGAGGGATAGAAGTAAGGTCTCTATGACCCCTTCGGTTAAGCAAAAAGTTGAAAGATACGAGGTAAGGCCTTATGACCTCTTTGGTTGATGAAAGAGTAAAGGGGTACGGGGCAAGACCTCTTTGGTTGAGTAAACATCTGAATGGTACAGGGCAAGACCCTTACGTTCCCTTTGGTCAAACATAGAACCGAAGGGTATAGGGCAAGGCCTTTATAACCCTTTCGGTCGAGTAAAGAAATGAAGGATATGGGGCAAAGTTTCTACGACCCCTTCAATCGAATAAAGAACCGAGGAGAAACAGGGCACGACCCCTTTTGCTCGCATAAAGAACTGAGGGGATACGGGTTAAGGCTCTTGCAACCCTCTTGGTCCCATAAAGAACCAAAGGGATTCAAGGTACAACCTATTTTACTCGCATAAAAAACTGAGGGGATACAGTTCATAGCCCTTACAACCCCTTCGGTCTCAAAAAGAACCAAATAGATACAGGGCACGACCCCTATAACCCTTTTTGTTTGCATAAAGAACCAAGGGGATGTGAGTCAAGGCCCTTACTCCCCTCTTGGTCGCATAGAAAATCGAAATGGTATAGGAAAAGACCCTCAATAACCATCTTGATTGAATGCCTACAAAACTGAGGAAATACAGGGTAAGGACCCAATGACCTCTTCGATTAATTGTCAGACGCGTCAATTTCAAACATCAGTTTTCATCACTGGTGCGATGAGGCAACTATAAAGAGAACCATGTCACATAGATCTAAAGGCACATAACTACTACTCTGCTTCTGTCGAGGACCTAACTTTGGACCCCGATAACTAAATTGGGACATTAAGCCGAAGAACTACTATAAATTTTTTAGTAAAGTTGATACTAAGATTGAGGGACCTATGTCATCCCCTAGATTTAGGAAAATGATAATATTCTAAAGGGAATCTTATCCCTAAAATCTCATGATAAATTCTAATTAAGAAAGTAATGTTGAATTCATTCAAAAAAAACAAAGTAATGTTGAATTCCAATCGAAAAGGACTCTAAAGTTAAACCCGAGAACACTTATAAAAAGGGGGGCTAAGCAATGAAGGGGACATCCAAGAAATCCAACATCTCTCCTCTTTGGGCATGGCATTCTTATATTTCTTCTTCACTAATTTATTTTCTTTGTAATGACTATAATTTCTTGAACCTGTATTGTAAAAATATTATTCAATCGTATCATATGAGTGAGCTCATTAAGCTCAGTAAAGTTAACATAGGCTCATGTTGAACTGAACCACTATAGTTATGTGCCGTGCTGCATTTTTTATGATCTTTTATGTTAATCTCGATTTCGTTCCCAAGAACTAACAAATCTAACTCATTGGTTTTGGGATTGCCCAAAGTTTAGGATCGCCAGTTTGTATGTTTGTTTTGGTTAGACATTATAGCTATCTATCTTAATCTAATTTATGCTTATTATCTTTGACAATTCATCGGAAAACTCTGTCAATTAAGTAGGTGGATACAATGTTTTAATGAACTTATAAAATGTGTTGTCTCCTTGGATAATATACCTACTAGAGGTTTTCCTTTATTACTTCTAGTGTGTGTGATCATGTATTTTTTTTCTTGTTTTTTGTTGTTTATTTTTCAGCTGTGTTTTCATTGTTCCTAAACTGCTTTGCCTCTTGTTTCGTATAATCAAACTAGGGATGATTCTCATGTTATATTTATGTTTTCTTTGTCAAGCATTTACGACTTAGTGGATATGGCTAATCAAGTTGGAGCAAGTGTGAAGAGCTACGGATGCCCTCTAGTGTCTCTTAATGAAAGGATCCTTTCTTCGATGTCACACAGATCTGTAGCTGCTCATCCATGGCATGACTTGGAAATTGGTACATTTTTATTTTACATGAATAAAACGCCTCTCAACAATTTGTTTTCCGATTGCGCAATTCTAATCTTTCTACTAAGCCTTTTAATGCCTCCAAGTCATATCAAGATCTTGCTTGAACTGTCAAACATTTCTCATGTTGCATAGATCTTTTGGCAACCATGCTTTATGCTCTCATTTTTGCAGGACCAGGAGCACCAGCCGTTTGCAACTGTGTAAGTGCTTTTTTTTTTCCTTTAATGCATGTTGCCATGAACTTTAGAATGTTTATGTTAATAGATTAATCATATATTGCTCTAGGGCCTATGAGCCATCTGCTGGCTTTTGTAGATATAGTTATTTTCATCAATCTTCATTAAAGTCAGTTGTATATGCATGCTAGAATCTTCTTCCAGGAGAACAAAGTGAAACTTTAGAGCCTTTATTTATGTATAAATTTGGTGGAAGGAAAAGTAGATCAATTGTTACAAGATTGCGTTATCTGTGGAAAAAGGAGATATTGTGACATCTATGGAATAATAACCTCCAGATTCACCTAAAGAGGATGCTGATTGTTAACTTTGGCGTTGTTTCATAATTTGATCTTGCTAGAGATTTATATGTTCTTCCCCAAAATCACTAAATTTGATCTTGCTAGAGATTTATATGTTTTCCCCCAAAATCACTATTGCTTATATCTTAATGTAAATCTCTGTGGCAGGTTGTGGAAATCAGCAAGGGTAGCAAGGTGAAGTATGAGCTTGACAAGGCCAGTGGTCTTATAAAAGTGAGATTTATCTTCTTCTTCCTGTCTTAAACCTACCTTGAACCTTTTTTAAATTAGTTCAATATGTTGCCGTTGAAAATTCAAATGCATTCTTTCTGATAACAAGCTTGCTTAGTTTTTTTTTTTTTTTTTGAAAGTAGCTTGCTTAGTTTCTCTAATCATCTTGAGACTTAGAAATATTAAGAAGTGGTTATGAATAATAGGCACTGCATATCTAATAACTGACTCGGCAAAGCTCCTAGTTCTATATTATCTTAACAAATTTTGGACACCACGGAAGTGTAACCAAATGTTTGTGTATATCATACAAAATATTTTTCTTTTTACAAATAACCAATTTATCACTTTTTTATGTAGATCTCTTTCACAAGGTTATGAATTTAAATCTTTACTTTTGCAAGTATTACAGTGGTCATGTTGAGGTCTTTGTTGTTCACAATTAATAAGTGAAATGACAACTACTCAGACCCATTGAATTTTTTCATATTGCGATAATTATGACAGATTGATTGTCTCATATAAGATTGTTTTGTCCTGGATTGGCGATAAGATGCTTACGGTCCATGTTAAATTTACATATTTTTTTTCATGAAGAAGGTGATAAATCATTGAAGTTCTGAATAATAGGTTGATCGTGTTCTCTACTCATCTGTTGTTTACCCACACAACTATGGTTTCATCCCAAGGACTATTTGTGAGGACAGTGATCCAATGGATGTTCTGATACTGATGCAGGTAACAATTACTTACTCCTGATTTTGGTCTAATGAAGATATCAACAGATATTCAAAATTTCAGGCAAACTATAATTTCTATGGTAATTTTCCTTTGCAGGAGCCTGTTCTCCCTGGGTCCTTCCTTCGTTGTCGTGCTATTGGATTAATGCCCATGATCGATCAGGTAGAAGGGTTTTCTTCCCCTCTAAGCTTTTGAATTCTTGAGTTATTATCTTGCATTAAAGATCAATACCCCACGAATTGAATGGTGAATTAACAAAGGAATTGGATATCCAGGGATGTAAGCATAGTTCTCTGCCTGGGATCATTTATTTTAAGTCTGAAATACGAATGATTTGTTTCTCTTTATCTGCCTCGCGTTGAAATCTGAAAAGATGTCATTATAAACAACAGAAAGATATAGATTAAGCAAACGAAACTAGCTCTCCTTTTCTGCTGAGTGTCAAGAACTCCATTGCAGGGAGAGAAGGACGACAAGATTATTGCAGTATGCGCTGATGACCCTGAGTTTCGCCATTACACAGACATCAAGGAGCTTCCTCCACATCGCCTGGCTGAGATTCGCCGCTTCTTTGAGGACTGTATCCACTCGCATTTATTTGTCACTTATTCTTTCATGTTGTGTTATTAATTAGTAGACTCTAGATGGTAGGCATTGTGTGATTAATTTTACACACAATAGTTGGTGCTCCTTCCTTCAGTTACCTTGCATATTGCATTAATATCAACTGATAACGTCATACCTCAAATCATATGAACCTGCTTATCTCATCTAAAGTACATACTCTGTATGATGTGATATCCTTAAGTCATCATGAATGACAGACAAGAAGAATGAGAACAAGAAAGTTGATGTGGAGGACTTCCTGCCAGCCGAAGCTGCAATTGAAGCAATCAAGTACTCCATGTGAGTTTTTCAATTCTATTAAACAGCTAAACTCAGTTAGTTCTTCTGCCATTTCCCACTACCTACGCTTTTTCCGGGTTGTTTCTCTTACACAGGCATTGCATGTTTTCTGCTGCAGGGACCTGTATGCATCCTACATTGTCGAAAGTCTGAGGCAGTGACTTGTACGACAATTCAGCAGTGACTCCAAGGGACGCTCGTTACTAATCACGTATATTATATTAACAAGGCTAGACTGTGGCCATTGTGGATGTGTGGAAAAACTTCCTAGTTGAGGAACTTAATTACAAGGGTGCTCATGTTGTACTGTTAACATAATTTCTAATGGTTCTAACAACATGGAGGTGGTGTGTGTGTTTGCAGCTGCGGGTAAAGAACTTTCGCAATCTTATTTACAGCTTTGGTGATTGCCATAATGTCCTCCAATAAGATGAAATTGAAGAGGCATTTGGAGAAGTTACACTATCATATGAAAATTTTCCATTTATCTTCTTAATATCCTTTTTCTGTATCTTCTTGTTTAAATCCCATATTAATGAAATGACTTGGGCCGAGTCGATCTCAGCACCTAACAATTATTGGACTACGGAGATGGTTGGCAGAATCCAACTTATCTTCTAATGCGACTTCATCAACTTTTTAAATTGAATTTTATCTTTATAACTAATTAATTTTTGACATCATATACATTAAAATAGAATATTTTATAAGGAAAATTATTTAAAATGTATATGTTTTTAAAAATTTGGTAAGTAATTGTTTAATTAACATTAAATAAGTTTTTAAATTTTAAAATAATATACTATAGCTTAATTAATAATTACTTATCAAATTTTTAAGTCAAATTTGAAAACTTATTTGTCAATGGCATAGCGAATATATTAAAGTAGTGGTATTTGTCCGATTGGAGCTGATACATTTAATCAATAATTTATTCAATCTTTTATTAAGCGAATAAATGATTTTTCAATCCAATTAAATACATCAAAATTTAAAATTCAATTTGATCTAATCTACTAAAAAAATTATTAAATTCAATCCAAAATTATGATTAAAAAATACTAATTCTATTTAAAGGTGTCAAATTAGTACGATCACCTGAACCAAAAATGATTCTAGTTTATTATGCTATAAATTTGACTTATCTAATTCATAATGACTTTGAGAGTAAGGCCCTAACAACCTATCAAGTAATATATTATGGATGGATTTGACTTTTAGTTTTTTGCATATTAAACTCATCGAAAGATTAAAAAGATGGTTTGAATGGACACTAAGTATTACAGTTAAGTTTTTGTATTAATAATTTAATAATAAAGAGTTGATAATATATTTATTTTTACTTTAATTAAAATTTAGAGTTTAAATTCCTTCTCTTTCATAAAAAAAAAAAGTTGTAATATTTAAAAGCAACTAAATTAAAAAAGAATAAAAATATATAATTTGTCAGTGATAATCAGTTAAACAAAAGAGACAATAGCATTTTTTTTCAAAATTATTTATTTATATATGTATTGGTATTATTTTATTCGAATTAAATGAAATTTTTAGCATATTATAAAAAAAATTTCATGAATCAATCTACAACGAATTTCAAATTTTTTAATAAAATCTAGTATATTAATTTATTAAATTTGATATAAAAAAAAAATAGATCCGTTTAAATAGAATCACACCAATTAAGTGAATTAGACTGAATTTTGAACACCCCTAATTTTAGGACTTTTTTATATAAAAACAAAAAAATTTAATTTTACAAGAGTTATTACATAATTACTATATTAATAAAAAATAATGATCAACTATGCATAGCACTACTCTATTCTTATTACAAGTTATACTGGCAAATAGGGATACGACACGTGTCAAAAATCTGATAGTAAAATTTACAAACTGTAGGAAGAGTCGCCGTAGAGAAGAGGTCCCTACTCCCTATTCGCCTGCAATAGAGATAGTCCTGCGCTCGGGAAACACAGTAACCTTTATTTCCTCCTTTTAAATCTAAGAAGCTTCATTTCTGAGCTCAGTAAGCAACCCAAATAATGGGAACTTTGGGGAAGGCAGTTTACTCCGTCGGATTTTGGATCCGAGAAACCGGCCAAGCTCTTGATCGCCTCGGCTGCCGCCTCCAAGGCAACCACTACTTCCAAGAACAATGTGCGTCTCTAATTTTTATTATAATTGTTTTATGGTTTTCGTATCTTTTGCTCATTTCCTTTTCTTTTTTGGGGTTATTCGTTGACCTAGAACTTTAATTTTTTTGTGCATTTTCAATTTGCTTACTGATCCCTCAATAAACATTGAACCGATTTCCGATTCGTGCTGTTAGGTATAGCTAATTTCAGGTTCTTTTGCGGTGCTTAAGTAATGTAACTGTACTGTAATTGTTGTCGCTGCTTGTGATTTTAGATTCGTATGGATGATCATACACAACTATTATTGGCAATTTGGTTTCTTGTTTTGATCAATGGTAGAATTTAGTTATAAGACAATAATATAATGCAGCATTTCAGTTAGTGTTGGGCATGGTTTGTAATCAGAAATACAGGAGATTGTAGTGAAATGGATTAGGGGTTTTATGCCAGACAGATGTTTGTTGCATCGTATGCAGTGCTGAATTTTCTGGAAAACTGTTGTAATGTTAATGCAAAGTAAAATTTTATGGCAAACTGCATCTGCTTGCACGATGCATGGGTTAGTTTTATTATTTTCTAGATTAACTATGTTTAGTGAGTAGATTTTTCTTTGGGACATTCTTAAAATATTTTTCTGGGTCAGAAGTTATTGAGTATAGTCTGTCACTTTTTATGAAGGAATCTTGCATATGTTATTCATTCTTTATTGACGAATTGTCTACTAGATGAATCAAATTCTTCTTTTTATTTAAACTGGTGTCGTATCTAAGCTGTTACCTTGTTCCTTTTGTCAAACTCTTTTCTCATGCTACATGTTTTTTATTCCCTCTGTTTGGTCGTACAAATTCTTGAATAGCTGTTTTGTTAAATGTCTTAAATTAAAATCACACATGTTCATATGTATGTTGAAGCACCACATTTCTTTCTTCATTAGAAGTCTTTCTCATTTATGTTATTGCTGTATAATTTTACTGATGTACTCTGAATTTATTTTGTGATATATTATTTGTTTCACTGATTCTCACCTTCGGTTATGAAGTGTCTAGGCATCGTACACTCATGAACATATTTAATAAAGCTCCTCTTGTTGATAAGGATGCATTTGTAGCCCCTAGTGCGTCTATCATTGGTGATGTTCATGTGGGCAAAGGCTCTTCCATTTGGTATGGATGTGTTTTGAGAGGTAAGCTAATATTTAATCCCCAGAAGATTGGCAATTCTGAAATTTCTTTTTCTCCTTTTGAGATTTCAATATGTGGTGTACAGTACAGTAATTACTGAGCTACGAGCCGTAATATTTGAATAGTAGCAATGCTATCTTAACTAAAATGGGGGCTTAACATTAGAAGACATATGAATTAAAAAAATAATTGATCTTAGTTGATTTTAAAATTTTGATTCCCCAAAAAAGTTGCTGGATATTTTTACTTTGTGGGTATTAAGCCTCTAACATAATTAAGTAATTTAAACTTTAAGATATAATGGCGAAGCCAAGCATCCATTCTCTGTGATTTCAGTTGGGGAACTGATTTTGATGATTTCTTTGAAGATGTGTAACATTGTGGTTTATCACAATTACAAATGCATAACAAATGTGTAATACTCCATAATGGATATTGTGTAGAATGGTGTTGATTCTTAAAGATAGGACTTTCTTTTTCTCAAGAGACCATTTGAGGTGCATTTTCATGCTGAAAAATGCTACTACAGAAAGTTGCCTTGGTGACTTTGTTCTCAATTTCATGATGGAATTTAGTAGGAATTTAATTGCATATATAAAATGCTCTCAAAAAGAAAAATGATTTCACTTTTCTTTTAATTCTCAACAATCGATACAATATGAGAAAATACTATCATGTTAAAACAATTGTGTTGTAATGATGTTGTTAATATAATTGTAAAATGAACTTTATTTACTTATTTATTATGTCAATGTGGTTTGACTTGGTCTGAATTTAAGTCGGCAGTCCTCCTCTCTCATTGTTAGTGTGTGAGCAGAAGCACATAGTAGATGTTGGTGGTTCTTATTTGATGGGACTGCCCGTCTGCAGGTGATGTTAACAGCATCAGCATTGGGTCTGGAACTAATATACAAGACAATTCCCTTGTCCATGTAGCAAAATCAAACTTAGCTGGGAAGGTTTTGCCAACTATAATTGGAGATAATGTTACTATCGGTGAGTGTTATACAGCCATATTTGGAATGCCAATGTAGCCCTCAAGTCAGTTTTATTGAAATGTCTTGAATTATGATTATCATTTTAAATGAACAGGTCACAGTGCTGTGTTACATGGATGTACTGTTGAGGATGAAGCATTTGTTGGCATGGGTGCTACTTTGCTGGATGGGGTTTATGTTGAGAAACATGCCATGGTTGCTGCTGGAGCTCTTGTAAGACAGAACACAAAGATTCCTTGTGGAGAGGTCTGTGAACACTTATCTAGAGAGCTTTTGATATTTGTATGGATGGAATGTGTGAATGTTTTTAAAGATTTGAAAATTTTTGGTATAAGAACTATCAGAATGTTCTGCACCTACTGCAGTGGCTATTTTGAGTTGTTTATCCTTTAGGTTATTTGGTCAATGTACCTTGGGATTTTGGGTATGCCATTTAATGCTGCATTATTTAGTGAATCTTAAAAATAAGCACTTCATTGGTGAAGACAGTATTTGAGTCCGAGGTATATCAGATTGATAATAGGATGCTCAATACTAGAGACTGCAGTAGTTCAGTGGTGCCTTCTTGGTGGTGTATATGTCCTGGTGTGTTGTTGGCTTTGTTTCTCTCTGTTTTCCAATTGTGCTTTTCCATGTACTATTTTTGGCTTTTGGTCTTGTGTGGGATAAAGGTAACCAGCCACCCTCCCCCCCACCCAAATGAATTTTGGGGGGCAGATATGGGCTAGACTTGAAGAACTAGCCTTTAGCACTTTCCTCTTGCATCACATGCCTGTGGCTGTAGTAATTGTTCTTAGGTTCTCTTGGCTGATCCGTGAGTGTTGAGCCTCCAAATCTTAGACAGTTGCATCCTCCAGATAGTCTGTGGCCAGGCTGAATATTGGCATATAAATTTGGATTTTTTTGGCATATATAAATTTGGATTTTTTTGGCATATTGAAATTTATGATGACAGCAAGTTCCCAATATGCCTTAGCAGGGCCTGGCTGATTTTAGTAGTTTGCTTTGTTTGATTATATAATAATCTAAAGGTTAAAGTTGACACAGTAGGATTCAGCTGAGTGGGATGGGTCTAGCAGGATTTGAGTACAATAATTCCTTGCCAAACTTTGCTTTTATTGTCTGATATGACATGTATTAAAGATATTGAAAGGCATTATGTACTGATTACAGGTTTGGGGAGGTAATCCTGCAAGGCTCCTGAGAAAGCTCACTGAAGAAGAGATGGCCTTTATCTCCAAGTCAGCAATTAATTACTCCAACTTAGCACAGGTTCATGCAGCTGAAAATGCAAAGAGCTTTGACGAAATTGAGGTTGAGAAGGTGCTTCGCAAGAAATTTGCTCATCGTGATGAGGAGTATGATTCAATGCTTGGTGTTGTTCGTGAAACTCCCGCTAGGCTTATCCTTCCCGATAATATTATGCCAGATAAAGTGCCCAAAGCTGCTTAAACATTACCACTCCGGGGTAGGTTTCTCCTCTTGAGATTCAATGTCTCTAGATAATAAACATTTTGTTTGTGCGGAATTCATAGGAAATGAATGATTTTCAATTCCAATAACTTCTGGGGACCAGGCCGAAATGCTGAGATCAAATCATGGTGCACATTTCAGGCATGTGTCTGTGCTCATCCACTTTGGTTTTAGAAACTTTCACTTGTGGCATTTTAAGAAAATCCTTGACAATGGAAGATATGTTCGGATGATGTTTTAATCATCCAGGATAATGCATAATGTATTTGTAGTTTGGGAGCACAAGACAATTACTGATGCATTTATTCACCAGAAATAAAGAATGTGGGATTCAGATTCAGATTCAGGCATTTTGAGTTGGAGGCAGCGTGATATAGACTGCAGAGATTTCTGTGGTTATGCTATTACGGACGTTGTCGATTTGTTATTTCTTTTTCTGGACATCTCTATCGATAAAATGATACAGCACTTGAGATGAGACACGGTTTTTTATAAGTTAAAAAATTTACAAATTTTTTAATTCTATTGGGGCCCCATTCGCATTGTCTTTCTAGAACCCATTTCTCAATAAACCCCACCATTCCAAAGAAAGCTCCATGGCTTTCTCGTTCCTCTGCCTTCTCATCCAGAATTTAGCCCAATAACTCCATCGACTGGACCTGCTGACCTGTGCCTATTGGTTTGGTTTGGTTTGGTTTGGTTTGGTATGCTTTTCTTTTTATTTTTCTCTCTCTTTTTATTTTATTTTATGGTTTTGACTTCTAAAAGTTTACAATAATTTGCATCACCGTCAACCCTGAACAGGCTTGCAAGTCATTATTCATTACCAGCTGAATGATTTAGCATCATTGTTTTTATTTTCTTTTAATAATTTATGGACTAGATCGCAGCAAGTTTAATAATTGTCGATTCATGATAATGTCAAAAGTTGAATACTTAAAATTAACGTTAAATGAATGAAATGAAGCTAATCTACACCCAATAATTTGTAACTTATCAATCTACGATCCGCTGACAAGTGTTCGCCCCATGGACCCCACTTATTTTCTTCTGAAATAAAAGATTTCGATATATATAAATTTTTTTATCTTGTATAATTTAAATAAATGAAAAATGTAGATTCACTAATTGAAATTTTGTTTTTATTTTCCGGGATTCTAATCGTCAAAAAGGCTCATTGCAATACATTGGAAGATTCATTATACGAGCATTTGAGGTGTTGACCCACAAATATAATATCTTAAGCTAAAAAAAATTTTAATCAAGTAAGTCGTCTAATAGGTTAGTCACACACATTTTTTAAGAGGCCAACTATATAAATATTTTAAGAGATCGATTAACTTTTAGAGGCAAATAAGAATATGTTTATCTATCATTAATCAAAAACTCATACTATACTTATTTTTAAAGACTTTAAAATCAAGTATATCACAATTTTAATAGAATTCTTTAATAAATAAAACTCTATTTGGCATGGTTTTAAAAAGATTTTGCGTATCTTAAATTTAACTCTCTAATGATTCTACAACTAAAGATTTTTCAAAATAATAAATATCGCAAAAATCCCATCTCATGGACCTTTGACTTTTTATTGTTCAATTATCTCTATGATCAAAAAAGAAAAAATAGCTTCTAAGACTCTATTACAACTCTCGAGGTTACATTAAAGTTATCGAGGCTTGTTATTGAAGAATATATAATTGTAATTATTTCAATTCTTAATAATTTAATTATAAAAATATTATTTAATAATACATTTGAGTGAATTGAAAATATTCGATCAATTTGATGTAAGTTCACATCAAACTAAATCATTATAATTTTATATATTGTTTATACTTATCTTGTTTTATTTGATTAATTTGAAACTACGAAAGCCAACAAAAAATTTAAAAGAAGTATCATTTTAATCCAGTTAATCAAGAGACTCGTTTGTTATTTTTAAAAATAAACAAACTTAATTTATCAACCTAAAATAACTCAAAATCTGAAATCAAGTGTTTTTTTTTTTGTAACAATTTGATACCAAGCTTACTATATTACATAAGAAAATAACTCATGACATCAATGATTCATGAATGAAAATTATTAAAACTTAAAATCATAGTCAAAATGAAATAGAGAATAGAATTTATTATGGAGTTAATAAAAAGTAAAAAAAAACATTATTTTGGTATACAAGTTATAATCAATGGATTAGAACCAAAAGTAATCGATGGGTTATAACCAAAACTGACTTTTAACAAAGCAGACATATATTGACTTTTTTCAAACAGGTAAAATATTAATTTTCACCCATGGGACAGCAGATTTTACCACCGAGGTCATGGTGAAAATTATTGTTCCGTACTTAAAGAGTAATGTCCTTAGCCAGCCTGTATTATCCCAGTACTCAAGCTGCCTGTGAATAAGAATATGCTCTCCCACTCAACCACTGGGATTTCTGGGGCCCCCAGTACTATTTTTATTTTTTCAGCAAGCAATTGCGTATGTGTTTTATTGTGAAAGATCAATTACTACAGAGACTTTTTAGTACAGTTCAGTTTGTACAATTATTGAAATTCTGATAATATAATTAGTCTTCCCTGTCATATGTGTAATCTGGTGCATGCCAACCAAAATATAATAAAAATAATCCTGAATAATTAAGGATCATTTTTGAGGTATTCTCATTCTTTCCAATCACCTGCTCTCTAATTAAATAGTTATCAAATGCTATTTTTTTTTCCAATTAATACTTTCACTTTACAATAAGTACAATAATTTCCCTGAATTGTATTGCATCTATACCAACTTTATCAAAAGGACTCTTAAACAGTTTCCTTGAATTCTAGCAAACTACATGTATATGAATTCAAAAATCAAATCAAATTTGTGTTTAAATGGAAGGGCTGTAATTTTAAGTTGTCTTTTAGAAACAATGAGAAGGGTCTTCTTAGCATGTCACCTACAATTGGGGATAGGGATGGGGGTGGCCATGACCACACAGACAAGTCACAAGGCTAGGCTGCTATCTATAATCTATGAAATATGACAATACAGATACAATACAGATTACAATACTGCAAGGGAGAAACTAGAGAGGCAAAAGCAAAGGCACCTAGTAATAGTAGGTGCTTTTGTTACGGCGCATGGGGGTGCTTGCTAAAATGGCGCGCGCCCCGCCGTCATAATGTCGCGGGTTGGAACCCCCCTCCTCTTTAGTTGTAAAATGTTTTAAAAAAAAATAGTATTACTGTTACTGTGATTATTACTATTAAGATCTACACTATCATCAGTTATGATAGCTAAGATGACTTTTTGATTTAACAAGTGACCTACCCAGTACCACACCCCCACCAATCAATCCCCTTTCACACATGTATCTGAACATATCTGATATCCTTATCCATCACCCCTTCTCCCATTTATAATTTATATATACTATAACACTACTTCATTATTAATGTATGTGCTGTAACAATACATACCAATGCGTATTCGTGATTATGGAGGAGGAGGAGAGAAAACAGAACAGAAAATTAATAAGTGCAAAAAAATTGAATGATGGGTTTTTAACTTTTTAAGAGGTCTACCTCCTCTGCAAGTCAGTCAAGAAGGCAGAAGCCTATAAGTCAAGCTACTGGCATAAATAATAAAAAGTGGGAAAACATAGGGGTCCCAGGATTCCAGGGGGAGGATCATCTTTTCTTTGTTGTATAATACATATTGGGATTTGGTTGTGTGAGATTGTGATAAAAAAAAAGGGCCCAATTGAGATTTCAATAATTTCAACTTTCTTTGGAAAATCTCCCGGAATCACAGAAAGCAAACATGGGGAAAACGCTGATCTTTGTGAAAACACTGTGATTTGTCACATTGGATGCAGTTTCACAAAAAAAGAAGAATTGCTCTGAAAAAAAGTTTGCAAACATTTTGAATCTTTGGCTTTAATATGTAAGATAGCTAATTAGGTTTCTTTGAATCTTTTGCACCAGAGAAAGGAAGATTTGCTATATTTATCATTATAATACCGGAAAGAAAAAAACTCTATTGTAGTTTATATTTGGCTTATTTCTGGGGACAAACGCTAAAGCAATCAAAAGAAGATACAAGAGTTGTACTGTTTCTTCATTGTTTGCCTAAAATTATAAGTATATCAGATTCCAAGAACCTTGTTTTTATACTTTTTATTGTTTTGTCTGTCTACTCTGTCCTTAGTAGAGAGGAGAGGCTGAGACACAAACACAACACACATTTATTTTACTAATTATTTGTTAAACAAAAGGACAGATAGTGGATTAAGCAAATCTTGTAAATGATGCAATAACAAACTGACTGTGTTCTCTGGTTCATGATGGAGGTGAATGTTTGGTCAAATATTCTGCCATAGTTAATTTGTTTAGTTTATTTCAATTAGTATATAGTACATAGTGTATACCTCTTTGGAAAAAAAAAAAAAGAGAGAGAATCTTTGAGCTGGCATTTTGAAGGAGAAGTTTCTTACAAATAAGATAATCAAAAGTGATCCATAACAGTATAACTAATCTAATCCATCGAGTTGTGTACATATCCATTACTTGTTTACTTAACATATGTTTTTAGCCTTTTTTTTTTTCAAATAGTCATAAATGCCCTCTATTTAGACATCAATAATTAATTTTTTTCAAGGCAATGCTCCATTTTTATTATGTTAATATTATGCATATTTTTCAGCTAATTTGGGGATCAACTAATACTCTCTCCTTATTAGAGACAGAGATAGAAGATTATAAAATTTTGTTCTCTTATAATAAAATTATTGCATGGAGAAGGTGAATAAGAAATCAAGTAATGTTATACATATATGTTAAGATATAAAATTTATATTTTAAGTGGTATGTTATCAATAGATGAATATTACTGATCAAGTAATTTTTTATTTTTTACTCTTATTAATTTAATAATAATATAATATTACTCAATAATTGACGCAATACATTATTTAAAATATAAAATTTATATCTTAAATATATACATGTAATATTTCTAGTAAAAAGTCAAATAATCTCACAAATAATTGGACCGCTAAAAAAATTTGGCTGGCCTAAGGAGCCCTTTACAATTACATTGCATGCAAGCGAAGCAAGTTGCTTAATTGCCACCATTCAGGGTAAGCTTTGCTGCAACTTTATGCAGCAATCTCATGTCCTTATCAGTATCACTTATCACCCACATTCACAGACTCACAGTCCCCTCTTCTTAATTTCTCCATTTGAAGTCAAAATTTGGCTATATATGTATACATTTTATGTATGCATGCTACCCACGTTGTCCAATTTCCATGTAACCAAATTTCTTACAATATCTCAAGTGGGTCTTCGTTTTGTTTAAATGATCTGCTCATTGTCTTTTGCTGGCTGCAACTACTACTTTCTTCTTCGTGGATAGATATTGTATTTTGAGTTTAAAATTTACTTGGCAACTCAGACATGGCCACCACCACCACCGCCGCCCACCCCCCACCACTGCCTTGTTATTTCGGTTTTTAGTTCAAATACAAATCCCATGCAGATGCAGTCACTATCATTATCTCGTAGCTTAAACTTGTTTTTCAACGCTATCAAAATGCAACACCTACCATGTATTATATATGCTAATTTAATATTTACTATTTAATATTTTTACCTCATTTTAACTTTTTTTTTATCACTTGAGATTATATACTACTTATACACTTACGACACTCAACTCGTTATTCTACAACAATAAAATAACATATTTTTATAATGAAAAGATAATATTATATATTATATTAATTGAGATCATACATTACTCACGTATTTATACACATTTAAATTTTTATTTTCACAATAAAAAAAACAACAAACCCTTATTAAAAAAGAAAAATATTTATAACATAAACATTATCCTAGACTTTAGTTAGAGGTGCGCAATCTTTGTCATTCCAACAAAACAGTCGGGTGTAATTAGAAAGGATCTTGAATTTATAGATGTAGACCACAACTTTAATGGGTGGCTTGTATCTGCATATAGTAATTCAATGTATTTAAAGGGAAAAATTATATAATCAATATTGTTTTTTCTTTTTAATAAAAAAGGAAAATTTTTGTTTGAAACAAGAGTTGGAATTAATTAATTCAAATAAAAATAAACGTGCCATCAGCCTCAATCTTTGAACGTCTTATGAAAAATATATAAATTAATGTAACAAAGCAGAATTGGGAAGTGCAATGGGTGGGGATTTAGACTTAGAACATTAATTAATTAATTAATTTGCTATAAATTGATAGAAATGGAATGGCGTGTAGGACATGAATAATTAATGGGAAAGCAAAATAATAACACCCTAACATTCTCCCACGTCAATTAACATCAACATTGAATGTCGAATAGCAAGCTAATCTAATGATGAATGCCAGTTAGCTGAAACGTCTTTGTATGTAAAAGCGTACACCACACACTATCAAAAGTATTTTAGCAAAAATTATTAGAAAACAAATAAATAAATACATAAATCTCGATTTCTTTCCTATCCCAAGATTTCAATTTAAGAACTTCCTTATAAAAGCTAATTATAGATAATTGATTCTAAGTATATATATATATTGTCTGTTTGTTTTGATCACATGTGAATTTTGTCAAATTGTTTGAAAAATTAGACCAAAAAAGTCATTGCCATTCAATCTTGAAAAAAAATTAGAGAAAAATATCAGTTTTGTCGTTAATTTAATTAATATATACTAATGAAGTTTTTACTCATTTAAAAAAAATAAATACTCAGTTAATCTGTTTAGAGACATTTTTAGCCACATTTTTTAATAATTTTTTATTTATAAATTATGATTATATTTGTTTTATAAAGAATAATTAAATATTTATTAAAAAAATAAAAATAAAATATATTAATTAAATTAGGGATGAAGTTGATATTTTTCCTAAAAACAAACAGTGAGCACCTACCTCCAAATGTAAGACCTTTGGACTTATAGGCTAAGGGTAAGGCTGAGGGTGAGGGTAATGTTGTCCTTATCAGCATCAGATTCTTCCATTCTCTACCCTCCATTCCAAAACCAAATTAAAAGAGAGAACGAGGTTTTTTGAACTTTCGGTTATTCTTTTAACATCTTCTATCCAATTTCAGACATTTTTGCTTGTGACATGGCAATTTGTCATTTCGCAAGCAACTAACTCCTCCCATTTGCAAAATCTCTAAATCCCCATTTTGTCCCCCCACCGCCGCCCCCACCATCGCCGATTCACCTTTCACCAACCACACTCCTTCTCCACCTGTCATTCCATTTTCCATTTCGGGGTATTAACACTGTCCTCCCTCGAGCACGAGGGCTCAACCTAATTGGCTGAGCTCCTCCAAAATTCACATTTTTACTTAGATTTAAATTCTTTTTTTTTTAAATGATGTAAAAAATAAAAATATATTATAATTCTCTTTAAAAAAAACATTATCCTCCCCTCAATCAACACAAATTATATTTTGACGGTTATTTTAATTTTAATTATATTATTATTATTTATTTAATTATAAAAATAAAATATTCTTATAATTTTATTATATAAATAGTTAAAATATTTAAAAATAATAATATAATTAAAATTAAAATTATCGTCAAAATATAATTTATGCTAATTTTAGAGGTGATAGTATTTACATCTCAAAAAAATATAATTTTTTTTCTAACATTTTGAAACACATGTTAATACCCATTAGAAATTACGAATAAAAGCTAACCGCAAGAGTTAATTGTATTATAAATTTGACAATGATTTATAACAGGTTTAATATAAATTTTAATTTGTTAGCGATTTCAAGAGAATTAATCTATATTATGAGTTTAATAATAATTTTTAATGAATTCAATTTGTTAATGAGCTGTCATAAATTTAGTACGAGTTTGATTTGTATTATGGATTTGAGTATTGACACGAATAAATAATTGTACAATAAAAAAAATTATAAACTGTAGAAAAAAGAATTTCAAGTCACACTTATTGAATTTGAACTATGAAATAAAGATCTATTTTCTAATAATAATTTGTTTTCAAAAATAATTTTAAGTGAAAGAAAATAAATAAAAAGCAAAAGTATTTGATAATGAAAGTAAAAAAATATGCAAATATTTTGAAGAATAAAATGTGTGAAACAGACTCTTCTTTTGCTTTTATAAAGCATTGAATATTGAAACTAGTAGACAAAGTTTATTATAAATAAAATATATATTTTTAAAACCCAAAATATATTCTCCCAACTTGAAATTTTTTGCAGTTTGATCCCAACTGGCCCTCAGTCCTTTGCCACAATAATGCAAGTCCTATTTTGTCATTTCCACATTTTTGTTTTTCCGTTGTTTTTTTTTTTAAATTTCTTTTTTGGTCTTCGCTTTTTCGTCGTCCTGCTTCTGATTCAGCAGGGACTCTGCAGAAGCGAAGAGAGAGGAGAGAGAGAGTGAGGGAGTAGAAAACATAAAACAGAGCTTAAAGAGCAAAAACCGCAAACGCAAAAAACAAACCCTAGAATCTCTCACTTCTCATGGAAAATCTCTCACATCTTCGGCAGCCAAGCAAGTCCGCTGCTTCATTCTCCAAAAAGGCATGCAATGGCGGCAGTTTCATACCCAAAACTACCTACGACGATGTCTTTGGCGGGCAGCCGAAGTTCGGGGCTCCCACGCTGGCGCCGCGCGTGGAGGACTACACCGAGATTTTCGGCGGCTTTCACGCTCCGCGCGTCTCCTCCATTCCGGTGCTCGATCTTCCGGTGGCCGACGAGGAGGATGTGTTCTTTGATGTTCGGAGCTCCGGCTTTGACTATGATGACGTGTTTGGTGGTTTTGATGGTCTTGATGGCGCTGTTTCTGTTGAGGAGTTGATGGTGGAACAATCCAACGGTGTGAATACTGATGTTGACTCGTGTGAAGAAACTTGGTAAGTTTTTCTTTTTTAATGAAAAAAATAGAGAATTTTTTAGCTTTGTCTTTTGTTTTTATTATATATATATATATATATTTGTTTTTGAAGTGATATAAAGAATGTGGTTCATGTTGTTTGTTTGTTAGTTAGCTCGTTTCATTTTCGTTTTTATTTTTGTTGGTTTGTCAGATTAATGGCTAGTGTACAGTGAGCTGCTAGAAATATGAACTTGAAGAGGAGCATTTTATTTTAAGCTTGTATTTTTCTTTCCTTGAATTTTTATTTTTCACGGCTAAGAAGCAAGACGGGACTTTTCATTTACTTAAAATTTTGAGCTCCTCTAAAACATGGAATGCATCACAATCAGGTTTATGATTTATGTTTTATTATGCTGCTGTTGCAAGTTGTTTATATTGGCTGTATACAGAATTTTTTTCTTTTACTAGGAAGCAAGACAAGACTTTTAATTTCCTTGGTGTCTGTATTAGTTGTGTGAATGCTGCCGTTGTTAAATATCAAACGAGAAAGACAGCATACTTCTAGGTTTTGAAGCTCATGGGGCTGTAAAATTTGATGTTATTAAGTGTTTGTTTTGTGTCCTCATTTGTAGGACCCCAGCGGAAACTGAATCTCTATCAGGAGAGTCAAATCATTCTGGAAAGAATCAAAACTTGTCCAATGGAGATCCTTACGAGTCAATTGATGGCAGTACTGAGTTCAACATATCCTATCATAAGGCTAATCAAAGAAGTGATGCAGATATGTCAAATGGCATTACCCATGTAGCTCAATTACACTCTGTTCCTGGATTTACTTTTCTAATTGACAAAAGCACTCCCTTGGAAAAGGCATATTATGAGAATCCGCCTTTGGAGGTAACTGATGATAGCAATTTTCATATGGATTTTGGTGCAGGAGTGACGAGGGAAAGGAACCTCAAGAAAACGCTATCACAACCCTCTAACTTTAGTTCTGGTGAACAGACATTCTCAATTGGCCTTAAACCTCAAAGAGAATATGGTAGAAATAATTCTCTTCCCAATGAGATGTTTGTAACTGTTTCTGAAATAAGCCTTAGAACTCATCCCACTGAGGTGCCACCTCCCTGTAGACCAGCACCTTTATTAGATGTCAAAAAGGGTGATTCTGCTAAATTAGCTAAAAACAGTGAAGTTACTGCATCTGAAGGGATTGTGGGTGATACTTCTCCACCTTTCTATGATGTGGAGGTTGATGCAAGTTCTTCTGCTGCAGCCTCTGCTGCAGCTATGAAAGAAGTGATGGAGAAAGCTCAAGCAAAGCTGAAGACAGCAAAAGCATTGCTAGAGAGGAAGAGGGAGGGTGTTGAAAGCCGCAAGCATGATAGGAAGGATAAGGAAAGAAAGGCGTACAGGATTGTTGATAGTTCCAATACTTTAAAAGAGGAGCACGTGCAAGAGAATGGACTGGAATCTTCTGTCACGGAGGAGAGGCAGAATGTTAACATAACAATGAAAGCAGTTCCGGATTCTCTGGAAGAACAACAATCATTCAACATGGATAAACTGTTGGCACAGAAGCATGGCCGATCTGATAAAATTGATGGAGTTGGTCAGTGGAAAGAAGAAACACAATTTTTTGAATTGGTAAAAACAGATAGATCCACTTTTGAGCAGACAAAATATGATGAGGTTTTGGTACCAGATACAAAACAGCTTGAGTGCAGACAGAAGATAAAAAAGGGAGCCATGGAAGCGGTAGAGCACCAACAAAGAAAAGTGAAAGAAACTTGCAGAGATCCTGAGCTGGGAGAAAATGAGAAGTATTTAAAGGTTGCAACAGAAGATAGTGACTGGCAGGGAAGCAATGGGAGATCTGGAGCATCTAAAGCAACAAGCAAGCATAAAGGTGAGAAGCGGGTAAAATTGGCTCAAGAAATAACTGAACAGGTAAAGGATGAGAAGAAATTAAGAATGCGTCAAGTTTCCGTGGAAATTGAGAAGAAACCAACCGGAGCTGATGAACCAGAAATGCATGAGAACCTGGTAAAAGTTCAACATAAGGAAAGCAGATGTGAAGGTGAGAAAGCTAGGAAGCGCAAGGAAAATGAGCAGCCACTGAAAGAGACCAATGGAAGTATGGAAAGTGAGTCAAGATTCAAGGGGTCTTGCGAGAGGGCAGTCCAAGGAAGAAAAGAAAGGGATGCTTTTGAACAGGAAGAAAATGAGAAAAAGATTAAAGCAGATCTTGAACAAGTAGAGAATGAGAAGAAGGTAAAGGACACTCTTGAGCACAAAGACAAAGATAGGAGGCTAAGGAAGGTTCCTAAACAGGAAGACAATGAGCAGAAATTGGATGAGGTTCATGAAAGAGAAAAAAGTGAGAAAAGCATAAAAGAGGTGCTTGAGCAGATGGGGAATGAGAAGAAGCAAAGAGAGGCTTTTGAGCGGGAAGATAATGAGAGAAGACTAAAACAGGCTTTTGAACTGGAAGAGAATGAGAAGCGGAAAACAGAGGCGCGTGAAACAGAAGAAAACCAGAAGAGAGTTGACAAGGCTCTTGAGAAGGAAGAACATGAAAGAAGAGAAAAGGAGGGTTCCAACGGAGAGGAAACTGCAAAGAGACTTAAAGAGGCTTGTGAAATAGAAAAGATGGAGAAGAGAATTAAAGAGGCTCATGAAAAAGAAGAGACCGGGAGAGCTCTTGGGCAGGTATGTGAGAAGGAAGATAGGGGGAACATGCCAAAAGAGAAATGGGTAGAGACTGAGAATTGGCTTAAAGATTCTGGGGAGGCTGAAGATCTAAAGGAGCTAAACAAAGCACATGAACAAACTCGATGGGATGAATATGGCAAGAAGCTGAAACAGGCCGAAGGACCTCACATGTTCAAGGAGGGGGAGGATCTTACAATGTCCGACAAGGCATTTAAGTTGGATGAGGATGATAATGAGAACTCTAAAGTGAATCGATTTGCTGGTCAACATGAGGACAATGGTAAAAGGGGACCGGTAACCCAAGGGACCTTTCTTTATGAAGAAAATAGAAAGGTAGAGACTGAACACAGAGATGATGAAATGGTAGCAGAAGCAGTTGAAACCACAAAAGTGCCAGTTGACAGAAAATTTGAAGTATCCGGTATGGCCCCAGGAAACTTGGAATGTGAAGACTACAGAACTTTTGCAGAGCCTCTTTGCAATGACCACAACGTGAAAAGGACAGGTGAATCTGGAAGAGGTATTGAACAGGTGAAAACTAAGAGTGCCCTCCAAATGGACTCCGATGCTAAAAACCAAGGGAAGAAATATGCTGATGAATGGGGAGAGGGAGAAAATAAAATCAAGCCTACCCAGGTTGGCTTGAATCAGGAAGATAGTAAGGATAAATTCATCCCAACTCAACTGTTGAAAGAATCTATTCCACATGGCAGGTATGCGGAAGCTGCTCAGCCATCGGTATTGGAAGGGAAACGAAACATCCAACAAACTGCTCAGTCAGTGAATGCAAGTCAGAGCTCAGACAAAAAAGAGAGTAATATTGGTGAGATGCGTACATCAGAAGAGAAAGAAGCTGAAAGGATGAAAAGGGAAAGAGAGTTGGAAAATGAACGTCTTATGAGGTTAGAAGAAGAGAGGGAGAGGGAAAGGGAACGAGAAAAGGATAGGATGGCTGTCGACATAACAACTCTTGAAGCTCGTGAAAAGACATATGCTGAAGTCCGTGAGAGGGCAGAAAGATCTGCTGTAGAGAGAGCAACTGCTGAAGCCCGACAAAGAGCATTGGCAGAGGCCCGGGAAAGATTGGAGAAGGCTTGTGCCGAGGCTAAGGAAAAGTCATTAGCTGAGAAAGCATCTATGGAGGCCAGACTCAGGGCAGAGCGTGCTGCTGTAGAGAGAGCAACTGCAGAGGCTCGAGAGCGTGCTGTGGAAAAGGCAATGGCTGAAAAGGCTGCTTTTGAAACAAGAGAACGGGTAGACAGAACTTTTTCAGAAAAATTCTCTGCTTCTTCCAGAAATTCAACAATGAGACCAAGCTCTTCATCATCTGTGAGTATACACTTACTGTTTATATGATTTTCATGGTCACGGCAGCCTTTTTAACCTGATGGTAAATTGCAGGATCTCCAGGATCAGAAATTCCAGAGTGCTAGCTCCTTAAGTGGTCTAAGATATCCATATTCCTCAGGTTATAGTGGTATGTAAATTTGAAGCACTAGGTGGTGCTTTTTGTGTAGACTGGGTATTTTAAGGGGTTCTATTTTTTTCTCCAATTTTCGACAGCCTTCTGGCTTGTGATCTAAACCATTTATCTTTTCTGCCTGAAGCTTCATATAATACTGAGAGATATGAAGGAGTTGAAGGTGAATCAGCTCAGAGGTGTAAAGCTAGATTAGAGAGGCATCAACGCACAGCTGAACGTGCGGTAGGAGTTATATCCTTTTTTATCTCCTGGAAATCATTTCTTCACATCTATCTAAATAACAAAGTACTTCTGGTGTTGTTGCAGGCAAAAGCTCTTGCAGAGAAGAATATGCGTGATCTTCTTGCTCAAAGAGAGCAAGCTGAAAGAAATGTAAAAGCTTATCCCCTGTTGACAAATATTTCAGACCTTCGAATGTATTTATCTTTCTGCTTATTGTCTTGGATTTTTTTTTTCTGTTGGCAGAGATTAGCAGAGACACTGGATGCTGATGTCAAGAGGTGGTCGAGTGGAAAAGAAGGCAACCTACGTGCTTTGCTTTCAACATTGCAATATGTATGTGTTATGATCCTACAACTGTTAATGCTGAAAAGTTTGTATTCTAGTTTCCTTTGCTGCTACTATGATATGATATGCCTGTTAAAATTGCCAAATATTTGTTGGTGGTATGTGCTTGGTTCAACTATGAGTTTTATTTTTTATTGAAAAACTCTCTAGATTGTAATGACTTGTATACGGATTTTGTGTGGGCAGATGGGTGAATTTGCCTGTACTCTATTAATCTGGATGTTGGATGAGGATTTATTGATCATTATTGGTTTTCTGTACATTTAACTTCTACATTTGCTTCTCTATGGACAAGTTTGTTTAATTTGCTTAATGCTTGGGCTAGAAATCAACAATTAAAAATGAAAGCAACACGTTCTATTTTTGTGGTGTGTTTGTAGCCTAAAATAGAGAGAATAATCCGGGACCTCTATTTCTAATCTTTAGGTTTTGTCAAATAAATGAGCGTATTCTAACTGAATCTTATCTGTTTTTTCATGAACTCAAATCTATGCTAGCATTTACCATAAATATGTCTAATTCATTGGCAGATACTTGGACCTGATAGTGGTTGGCATCCAATTCCTCTAACGGAAGTTATAACTTCCGCTGCTGTAAAGAAAGCTTATAGGAAAGCCACTCTCTGTGTTCATCCCGACAAATTACAACAAAGAGGTGCAAGTATCCAACAGAAGTACATATGTGAGAAAGTGTTCGATCTTCTTAAGGTCTGTCATTGGCCTCCTTAACTTATGATGTGTTACTTACAGTAATGCTTGGACATGATGAGATTCACATGTGCATGTAATGTTTATAACTATTTTCTGCGTCACTGGTTGATCTCCTCTGCAATGCCTGTGTTTTTGGTAAGCAATATTGAAAATTTAGTGAAGAGATAGATGTCTGACAAATATGTTTCAGTACATTTTGGGAGGCAATATCTATACAGCGCCCGACACACAGCTACAAGATCTCCTTCTCTAAACCAATCCTGTGTTCATTGTTTGGTGAAACATTATGTTCTTTCCTGTCCTTAAGGGTATACATTCACCTCTTTATGATAATAAAATGGTCAAAATTTCAAGTCTCTTAAAAATATTTAGTCCTCAAGGAATCATCAAACATGGCTCAGTACATACTTATATTATCTACTTGGTAGGACTTTCCTATTCCTCAAGCTTTATGTTCACTTCTAGGGACTGTTGTTTGTTAATGCTTTTTAGTGCACAATTGCATTTAATAGATAAGCACCCTGTAATTATCTAAAGTTCTTGTTAATTGTTGTTTCAGGAAGCTTGGAACAAATTCAACTCAGAAGAGCGATAACCCAACCAAGTATGCTTTCTTAATTCATATTTATATCGTTTGGTAAGTCGTGCTGCTTGTAAGTAATTATATTTCAAGTTCATTTTATAGTTTAGTCATCTATGTAGCTCCAAGATCTAATCTTTCTGCCAGAGAAGTAGGTATCATACAAATATTAGCAAAAGATATGAAAACCCCAGTATTTGTTCTGCTGTCTAGTATGGATGAAGTGCAGCTATTAGTTATAAAATTCAGCTCATTTCATTCATATTTATATTTTGGTGCTAGAAATCTCTAGTAAGGAATAAAGGCCAGATACCGTTTTGCTTTGTCCCTTCCAAATTACTAAAGAGGAAAGTAAAAGCTGGAATTTTGAAACTTTGTCCACCAAGAGACAACCTTCTGTGAACAAACTTTTAGAGCTATAAAATATATCAACTCATGTAAACAGGTTGCATAGATAATCAAAGTACCATATTTGATTTTCTTTGTAATTAACCAACTTTTCCTGCTTTATTATTATCATTATTTTTTCTTATCATTTTTGGAGAAAAAAAAAAGATATAAAGGTAGTAAATGAAGATATATAGTGATGCGACCGCAATGTTGGAAAAACTTTAATAAGTGATCAACGAATGTGCAGTAGCAGGTCTGTTGTGGGGATAGCCCAAACCACCCAAAGAAATTTGGGTTGGTGAAAATTAACTGTAGTCAACACAAGTAATTGGACAATCTGAACCAAGCTACACCATTTAAATTTTTGGTTTGGGCCTTAGTTTCACAACCCATCCTTTTTTCTTTACCCTTTTATTTTTCATAAAAAATTTGCTGATATAATTTAATGTACAATTGAATAAAAATTAAGATGCAGAGAATTTATACAAAGAATTAGGTTTAGACTATGACTGACATAGTGACAAGTAATTTTTATTTTTTAAATTTTTAAATAATCTCACGGATTGGTTTGGGTTAGATTAACTGAGTTGAAGAAATTGAACCCCATTGAACTTGTAATTAAGGGTTAAATTTTTTTAACAAACATAAATAATCTCAAAACACCTAATGCACACAGTTTGATTTGGGATTTGATTTCAATTTTTGACCTGTGAGGTTTTTTCTACTGTTACTTGGCAGTGATGGCTTTATTAATGGAGAATTGACGACAAGAGTTGATAGGACAATGTTGATAAAATTAGGGGCAGTTTACATCCATGTTTAATAAAAATTGAAACACACTAGAAGTTTGTCAAATCTATTAATTAGTCTATTTTTTGAATATCTGTAATTGTTACTAGCATTTGATATCAGAGGAAAATTGATATTATTATATTATTTTTTTTGATTGAAAATATGACATGTTTGTTTAGTTAATTTAATGAATTGAAGTTAACTTGAACCTAATTTTTGTTCTAGTTTTAATTTATTAACTTCGAATTTATCAATTCATTCACTAATGGTAGCCTTGGGCGATAAACATAGATATTGGAGGTGTAGAAAGGAGAATGAAGCTTTTATACACGGTTCGTACATCAGCATGGGACCGCTAATCCCACCCTTCAAGATCTGCGTAAACACCACATGATTAGATGTACCGATGTTTGATTTTGACACAAATATGTTTTTTTTTTTAAAACAAAGTCACTATGAAAAGATGTCATAAACATTTGCATTAAGAGCTTGGGTTCAAGGTTGTGGGCTAATATTATGAGTTTAATAGTAGGTGAAGTGTTATATAACGTTTACCTGAGTGGTCAGGTGTTTCTTTATGGCCTACAAACATTATAAGTAACAAAGTTATACTGCAACTTTAAGAATTTCCAATCTAAGTTGGAAGGTTTATATACTATAGTGTGTTGTGTGTTAATCTTTCTTCATTTTTCGAGAATTATGCAACATTTTTGATGTAATGGAGCTTCTTAGTTGCAATGTGGATTATAAGACTTGTTCTAGAAATTGAATGTAGGAGATTACTACGTGGAATTTAAACTGTTAGCTTTTTCTGTTTCAATCTTTGACTTTGTTACGTTTAAAATTTATGGGCTAACAAAATTCTTGACCACTCAAGTGAATAGATAATGTTCAGTCCACCATTAAACTTAGAGAATCAGTCCACATTGAACTCAAAGCTTCTGTCCATGAAGCCAAACTAAATTGCTGAATGCAACCATTTTAAGATATTTTTCCTGTAATGGCTTTTTTTATTGTTTTTTTACAAAAATATTATTGTGTTAAAATCGAACATTGCCAAAACTTGTTCATGCGGTGTTGACCGCATGAACATGTCTTGAATAATGTGATTGGTGAACCCATGTTGTTGTATTTTCTGCATGTAGAAGCTTTATTTTTCTAGTCACAGTCCAAATCCTCTCTTGTTTTAATCCACCCATGAACTTAAAAGAGTTACAATGTGTAGGTTGTTTGGAATTGATTGATGTATGTAAAAAATTCTAGAATCTTGATAGAAATCTAAGAGATCTTCTTTGCTTCACAAATTCTGCTTTTATTGTTGGGGGGAATATTTTCTTCTTTCTTGCCCTTAACAGTGTCATTCACCTCTTTATGCTAATAAAATAGTCTAATCTTTTTAGTTTATTGTATTTTGAAAATCTTTTAGCAGTCAAGGATCCATTAAACATGCATTAGTACATTCTAATATTATCTATTCTGTAGTATTTTTCCCATTCCCCAACACCTGTATGTTATTTTCTTGGGATTTCCTTTTATGCTTTATTAATGCTCTTTGATGCACAATTGCATTTTAAAGAAGCATTCTGTAACCATCTAAAGTTTTTGTTAATTGTTTTTTCAGGAAGGTTGGACAAATTCATCTCAGAAGAGCGGTATCCAAACTAAGTATGTATTCCGAATGCATGCTTATACACATTTTGTAAATCATGCTGCTTGTAAGTAATTATCTTTCACGACCATTTGATAGTTTAGTCATCTATGTAGTTACTAGATCTAATCTTTATCTCAAAGAAGTAGGTATTAAACAAATATGAGCCAATGAATATGTAACCCCCAGTATTTATTCTGCCACATTTATTGTATGGATGAAGTGCAATTAATAGTTATAAAAAGCACGCCATTTAATTCATATTTAATTATTTATATTTGGGTGCTAGAATTGCTAATAAGGGATGAAGGCCAGATAACCCTTTTGCTCTGTCCATTCCAACTAACTGAAAAGGAGAAAGTAAATGACAGTATATGGAAACTTTGTGGGCGAAGAGATTACACTTACTGAAAACTTTTAGCTATAGAAAATATCAACTCGTGCAAACAGCTTGCATGGATGATCAAAGTGCCAGATTAGGATTGCTTTATGATTAAGTAACCAGCTTTCTCTGATTTATTTTTTCAAAGGAAAAAGATTAGAACTTAGGACTAGGGAATGATGGTGTTGTTTTCTTCTGCCCGGGGGGACAAGATGATGGGTTAACATTCGGAAACCTCTTTATTTAATTTTTTATTCTTTTTGGTATTGATTAGGAAAATCTATTAACAGTGATCAATAGTGCAGTAGCAGGCGTGGGTAGGGCGTAATTTGGGTTGGATTAGAGCTAACTTGAACCATTCAAAGAAATTTGGGTTTTCGTAAAATTAATTCTAACAAGCCAAATTATAATTGGGCAATTCAAACCAAACTAAACCATTTGAAATTGGTTTGGATCGGTTTGGGCTTAGGTTTAAAATTTATTCTTTGTTCTCTATCTACAATTTATACCAAAAAAACCTATGCAAAAATTCAATTCAAAATAGCGTTTAACTAAAAAAAAATTGGATAACTATTCAAAATAGGACAAATAATTTAAATAAATATTTAGTCAGTAGCATTACATGCACAAACTAATCATGTAAATTCGCTTATATAATTTGATACGACGTAACATAATTAGAATGATGAATATTAAAAAAAAAAAAAAAAAGATTAAACAAATTTTAACTAATTTTATCATGTCATACCATGTTTAAGTAGTGTTTGTACAATTTAATTTATACATATAGTATTCTTCGTACTCAATACAAAGAAATAGGTTTAGTTTTATGATTCATATTGGTTAATTGGGTTGAAGAAATTTAGACCAACTTAATCCGTGAATTAATTGGGTTGGAAAAATTGTACCCAGCTTAAGCCAACTTAACCTACTTTTGGCACTGATGGCTTCATGAATGGAGGACTTACAACTGGAGAGCTCCTCCGTAATTTCAAAAATCTAGTTGAAGACCCTTTAACTATCTTTGATTGCTGCTAGTATTTGATATTGTGGGGGCAAATTAATATTATCATTAGATTAAGATTTTAATTTATTAAAAAGATGACAGGTCATCATGGTTAATGTAGCAAACTCGAGTCATTTTGAATTCAATTTCAGTTACTGCTCTGATTTATAAACTTTGGTTTAACTATTCATTCATTGTCTGTGACCTTGGGGTGAATAAAAAAATAAGAAACAGATAATAGGGGGTGTGAAAAGGGAAAAGAAAGCTTTCATAATTAGAGTACATTACCATGGGTCTGTCGATCCCCTCATTTAATTACCCTTTAAACATCTGTCATTCAAATTTAGTGATGTTTGATTCTTGCACAAATGTTTATATCCTAAAAAGGGTGCATTTAGGGAATTTGGTTCGACTTCAAGGTTTTTTTTTTTGAGTTAAATGGTGGGTTGATAACGGAAGGTCTAATCACTCAAAGCCACATTAGATAACATTTCGCCCATAACTAGGTAGGTAGTTTTTGCCTACCAAAAAAGAATAGGAAGAGCCTGAAAAATGCATAGGAAGGGGAAAGTTTAGCTCACCACCTTGTTTCCATGCCAAAACCCCTAATACAACCATTTTAGGATGTTTCTCGTAATAGCTTCTCTTAATACCTTTCTTTTCATAAAAGCATATTTATGTAAACAAAATTCAACAATGGGATCGACGAGCCTACGGTGGAGTTGCTTTTATGCATGGAGGTTTTGTCTTTTCTGTACACAATCTCAATTTTAGTGAAGTCATTATAAGATGTTTGAATTGAAAACACCAAATGATCAAATCTAGTATTGTTTGATTCTCATGTGATTGTATTTGTAATGAAACGAGGTTTTTAGGAGAAGATATCCTAAGAGGGGTGCATGAGGGGGATTTAGTTTGAGTCTTTGGCTATGGACTAATTTTTCTGAGTTCAGTTGTAGGGGTAACTGAAGGTCTTACTCATATGGTATTAGATAACATTTCGCCCAATCATTTAAAAATAAATAAAATAGTTCATGACCTTGAGCTCATACTCAATCCCTCAACATAACCCTTTTAGAATGTTTCTTGTAATAAAGCTTTCTTTTTCACAAAAGCATAATTGTGTCAAAATCATATATTTTGATCATATGATCTTCAAATATATTTTGAAGGATGGAATCAGTGAGCCATGCTAGCGTATTACGTATGTAGTAGAGAAGCTTTGCTTTCTTTCTCACAAATTTAGTATGTGTTTTCATTCTAATTCACTCCATGACTATCATCTACATAGAAGTGAAACTGAACTAAAAATGTATCAAAGTGATATAAAGGTAAATGAAAGACGATGGATTTAACAGTAACCAATTCGGTGTATAATTGACCCCGTTTGTTGGCGGTTAGAATGAAGCAATTGGATTAAGAACCCGTTTGTTATATTTTTTAAATAGAGATTTTGAAAGTGAAACTTGTAAAATTTTTAAAAGTAAAATTTTTAAAAAGAAATTATTAATCGTTTAGTTGTTAATTAAATTTTTTTTTGAAAAATATCAGAGTATTTAGTTATACATTGTTAAAAATTTTTATTTGTTATTAAATTATAAAAAATAACACTTAATAAAATTTATATTTATATTTAAATTCTAAATAATTTAATATTTTGTATATATAAATTTAAATTTATCATGTATTTTATCAAAATCAATTTTTTAAATCACAATAATCTAGTAAAAATAGTAATCAATGAATTAATATAAATTATTATATTTGACACAATAATTAAAAATAATTTTTTTAAAAAAAAATAAAATAATCAAAAATAAATTTTAGTTGATTTTTATAAAAATATAATGATTATAAAGATATGCAGAATTAGAAATATGATAATTTTTAAGAGAATATTAAAAATATATTAATTGAATAAAGTTTATTTTTATTAAAAGTATATTATAAAAATAAAAAATATTATTAAAGTATATGTGATATTATATAAATATTAAAAAAACTTAAAAAATTTTATTTTTAAAAATTCAAAATTTAAATTTTTACAAAAAAAATAAAATAATTATTTAAATTTTTAAATTTTTTTATAAATTATAATCGAACATTAACAAAAATTTTAAAGAGAAATTTTGACAATTAAAAAAACTTTTTTAACCAATAAAAAAAAAAAAAACAATCCGCCCCTCCAACTTCTTAAATCAGCTACTTGTTTCCCCGTAACATTTTCTCGTCGGTTTCTGGTTGACTACATCTCCCGATAACTTTTTTGTTTCTACTACCTTTCTAACACTACAAAGCACGTTGGCTGGCGGTGAATTGAGTGGGCGGGGCGGCGAATTTGGATTGAATTTTAATATTCTTTCGCGGCTGATCGGCGGGAAAATTTGGTGGGTTTTGATGGGCGGCGTATAAGGTGTCGACTGTGGTCTCGATGGACGTCAAAGACTGCCGGGGCGGCGGGAGAGATGGGTTGCAGCGGTGGGCTAGGGTTTGGTTTTTGGATTCATTTATTGCCATTACGAAGTAGGCCTTAACCCTTAAGCATGTAACAGAGGAATTAATAAGCCGCCAAACCGAACGTTTCAATGTACCATTCGATTCGTTACATAAAAAAACAAGCGCAAAATCTATAATCCAATGAAATTCCATAAAAGCAATGTATACACACCATTTGTTTGACGAATTCCTCTGACAGACATTTGCTCGCTTAACTCTCAACTCGCCTTATATGTCCGCAGCCGCAATTTTCCTACCACATGGGCTCTCTTTTGTCACATGCTTTGCGCGCGCCTCAACCTTAACTCTGGCACTTTCACGCCAGTTCTGGGCGCCTGCTCTGCTTTGCCTGCCCTAGAACGTGGCAAACAAGTCCATGCGTTAATGATCAAAACTGGTTCCGATGCGGGAACCATAACCAAAACGGCGTTAATGAACATGTATTCCAAGAATGGACACTTAGATGAGTCGGTTAAAGTTTTTAAAGAGATGGAGTTTTAAGGATATTGTTCCTTGGAATGCCTTGCTGTGAAGCTTTTTAAGACATGGGCTTGTCAAGGAGCCTTTGATGTTTTGGGGGCAATGAGGAGAGAAAGAGTTGACTTTAGCGAATTTACTTGCTTAAAGCTTGTGCCTCTTTGAAGGCATTTTAACAAGGGAAGCAAGTGCATGGTTTGGTTGTCGTTTTGGGTCGTGATTTGGTTATTTGTACTGCCGTTATTGATTTTTACTCAGTTATGAGGTGCATTGGTAAAGCCATCAAAGTGTTTAATGGTTTGAATGGCGGAGTTGATGAAGTTATGAAAAATGCTTTAACTTCCGGTTGTGTTCAGAACAAGAAGTATAAAGAGCCTTTTTTTATTACGAGTACAATGAGACCCAACGCTGTTGCGCTTACTAGTGCTCTAGCTGCCTGTTCTGAGAATTCAAATTTATGGATTGGAAAACAGATTCATTGTGTGGCAATATGTTTTGGACTTATTTTCGATACCCAGTTCTGCACTGTACTGCTAGACATGTATGCCAAATGCGGTAAAATTTCAAATGCTTGAATTTTGTTTGATGCCATTTGGCAGAAAGATGTAGTTTCTTGGACAAGTATGATAGATGCATATGGAACTCATGGACGTGGAGTTGAAGTTCTTGAGCTGTTCAAGAAGATGGGATATAAAGGAAGTGGTGTCCGGCCCAATTTTGTGACATTTCTCGCCGTTTTATCCGCTTGTGCATATTCAGGGCTGGTGGAAGAAGGTCGATAATGTTTTAATTCGATGAGAAAAAAGGGATGGTTTGGATCCAGTGCCTGAACATTATGCCTGCTTTATAGATGCCTTTGGCCGAGCAGGCGTGATAGAATAAGTGTGAGTGTGTTTAATGATATAATTAAGAATGGTACCAGGGCTACAACTGCTGTATTGAGAGCGCTTATAAATGCTTGTAGTCTTAATCTAGATGTCAAAATGGGTGAGTCTGTTGCAAAGGAACTCTTAGAATTAGAGCCAGATAACCCCGCGAATTACGTGCTGCTCTCAAATTTCTACCCAGCCATTGAAAAGTGGGAGTCTGTAGACAACTTGAGAAACATTATGGGGGAGAAAGGACTAGCTAAGGAGATGGGGAGCAGCTGAGTCTCTGTTGCAAACAGCATATAAACTCAATTTTAAAAAATTCAATTAATAAGTGGACAATTCTATGAATTTCTATTGAGTAATATAGTTCTATCTTCAAGTTATAAGAATATGCTCATTTTGGTCAAGCACAATTATTGGGCAAAAGTTAGATACCTTAAATAACTGACTCTTGCCCCCATTTCTTACTCGAACTTGGGTAGCCGTGGTATAGTACACCTTGACAACCGCTCAAGTATTGCCCTAGGGACAGGTTATTTAAAGACTGTGATTACCGATCAGCTGGAGTACCAATTAAGACTCACAAATAAAGCAATACGATTCAGAAACATATTTATGCAGTGATCTGTGGATACTAGAGCTAAAGATAAGTCAAAATAGTTGGCTGTCAATCTGAACTACTTGACTTGATGTTCATGTTCAATTTAGGGGCGGCTGTTGAAGAGCATGTGAATTTTGCAGTGTTATTGTTTGTTGTAATTATTCTTTCATTGCTTTTGGTTACTGAATTTTCTGGTAACCGTAGAAAAGTAAATGTTGTATAAATTCTCTGCTATTATCTACTACCATTCTTTTTTAACTTTTCCTTAAGAACTATTGTGTATTCAATGTAAGAACAGTAAAACTTGATTCAGAACCATGTCAAATCTTTAGTTTAAAAAAAAGGAAAAAAAAAGTTGAGAAAGATGAGAGACCTGATTACAAATAATAATATAATGTCTGCAATTTTCATCACAGGGCCGAAGGGGGTTGAGTGACTGGTCAACAATGCAGAATGCACCACATAAACTGAAATTTATATTGTGACGGCTTTCAACTTTCAAGGATGAAGAGGGTACTTGTTATCCAAGTACTTACGAATGGATCATCTTGAATTGATTTCTTTTCTAGTTATTGCTTTTATTTAATTCTTAATCCTTTATCTTTTTTTTTTTTAATGTTATAAATGTTGAATCAACCTCACGTTTTTATGACAATTATATTGTTTAATGAAAAATAGAATTGCCAAGGAAGTAGGTTAACTCTGAGCAAACAACAAAAAGTCATGTTGTTATCGTCACCCAGAATTCTTTATGTAGGCTTGAAAGCAATATTAATTTTCTTTGGTAGTTGGGATTGTGCTAAAAGTCAAAAATAGCAACCCATTGGTTGGAAATTTGAAGGTGAAGAGTTCAAACCTACGCAAACAACAACATGCCTGCCAGAGCATGCATTGAAATATGCAATAAAAACAACAGCAATTAGCAAACCAAATACGACCAAGGCCAATTTAATCAAACAATGTTTCCTTGCCTTGTTGGCAAATTCTTCTCATTTAAAAATCCCTCTCCATTACATAAGAGATGTAATTGTAAATTCAAACATTATCTTGCAGGGTATTACTACTACTACTATTTTCTTCATTGACAAGAACAAAGCCATGCTTAGAGCTTTGAGTACTCGGAGGAGCACTAGCGGCTACGAACGTTTGGGTGATGAGTCCGGCCCAGCTCTTTTGGAGGCCAAATTGAAGAGGGTTGCGAGCGTTCCAGCTAACGTATTTACCCCATCAATAAAATCGACCCCGGAATTTACCCGTTGGGAGAAGGAGAATCCTCAGCCTCAGGCACAGGCTCAGGTGAAGCAATCCAAAAAGGTAAACAAGATTCACCCACTCTTCAGTCTCTTTGATGGCCGCAGCCGTAAGAAGAAAACAACAGCTAAACCAGAGTTCGCCAGGTACTTAGAATATGTAAAGGAAGGAGGCATGTGGGATGGTAAATCAAATACGCCTGTGATTCATTACAAATAAATTGTTACTTGTTTTGGCTTGTTCTTGGTTCCTGTAATATTGTGTTATGTGAAGGTGAACTTATTTTACCTCTTAGGAAGAAAACTCTTTTTTTTTTTTTTTTAAAATACATATTTACAAGGCACGCACATAAATCTGTACTCAAATAATGAGAGAATCGAACTCTCAACCTAATGATCAGGGGAGCTTTGAAATGCTAGCCGACCCTAAGCTCTTCTTTGGAAGAAGACTTGGTTGGCTAAAAGCCAAAGATGACTCATTCATATTACAACCACTACCTTTTTTTTGGTTTATTATATTTCCATTTCTTTTCACTCTCTTTGTAATGATAGCAATCTGATTCCACACGAGAGAGAGTTGTTTTGTATTAAATTCGATTCCATTGTTGCTTTATTTATTAAAAATTTATTATCCTCTAAACAATTAATTACAAATTTATTATCATGACTCCTCTACATCTCACTATCTCTCCTCCCCTTTTGTATCGATACTTTCAACCTTCCAAGGGTAAAATTAAAATGTACATAAACAACGCAGCATCATAATTTAGCTTTAAAAACTACTTATTCTTAGTGACTTTAAAGTTAAAAATAAAAAATAATAATAATAAACAAGGAGATAAAAAAATTATATGAGGTCGTAATTTTAGTGTATTAGTTATTGTATTAAGTACCAAATCAAATTTCAAATTTAGTTTAGAGCAAACAGGTATAATTCATATAATGATAAAGCAACAAGTAGAATTCAAATAAAGAAAATGGATAGTTTAATTTATGTGTTGTTAACTTTAGATTTTGGGCTATTTTGAGCTAATGGGTTGTATTTATTTCTTATGGGAATAGTGATTGGGTATGGCGAGAATCTCAAAAGAGATCGAAGTCCGTTAGTTTCTAGTATTGTTAGAAACTTTGTTGCAATTTACAGTATGGTGATGTGATGAAAGTGTTATTCATCATTTGTATGCTTTTTATTGGAGGGTTTGGCACAGTCATCTTATCATGATTGCGAGGAGGATTGGTGTTTGAAACGGGCGCCAAAAGTATATTTAATGTTAGGTGATATTTTGAAAAATGTATGCTAATAGACATTTAAATGAACGATTACATTTTTAAAAAAAAAATTAATAATGTGAATATATCTTAGACCGTTAATACCAATCAAATAATTAACGCAACTTTTTGGACGTTAAGAATTAATCGAGATATTTATAAAAAAAATTAGAGATTTAATGAATAATTTAACAAAAATATACTGTTAATTTCCCTTTAAATAATGTTAAAATTGTATAATATTACGATAAAGTCGATAATTACAGTAACTCTTATCATAACAAATATATATATATATATAGTGTTAGAAAGTCAAACATAGAACTTTACAATTATACCTTATAAGATATGGGGGCAGCATGAACAATACCATATAATAATTATTATTATTACTCCTTCAGTTACCAGTAAAATTTCTCTTTGTAAGTGTCATTAATAGCAATCTTGTTGGTTTACGATCCTTCAAAGGTACAAAAATAGATCTATATTTATTTTAATCTGAAATTGTAGCCAAAGTCTAACTTGAATTGTATCTAAATCTGCATACTACCATTTTTATTAGTTTTTAAATTTCAAACTTACTTGATTATCCATTGTTTCAACATATATCCGTTGATGGCTCGTCTAAGTCAAATTGATAGAAAATTTTCATGTGAAATTTCTTTTGGGCATTTGATGGGTGAATGCTTAGAATTAAAGGGGTTAAAATTGGAAGTAGTTGTGATAACTAAAGTCGAAGATGAATTGTATTATCTTTTTCACACGTAAGATTGATGAAAAAGTGTTCGAATGGATCAAGTTAAGGGTAATTTTCGGTTTGCCCCCAAACTTTTCCTACTTTGCAAGTTTCAGTCAAAAGATGGAGAAATCGTCAGCAAATACCCTTATTTCTTAACTGCTTTTTGCAACTTTGACAGAATAAAAGGCAAGTACGAAAATGCTCTCCATGAACATAGCTTGGACTTGGCGGGAAAAAAGATGTTAAAAAAACATCATTGCTGCGGAACATATTTTATGCAACAAATTAAGGTGACAAAATCAGTTCCTTTGGCTTCATTCACTTGTTCCCAACAATTACATGCTTGGATTCCGTCTATTACTCACTTACATCCATAATATTTGGGATTAGCTATGCTAGCTGATCTTTCTTTCCCCCCCCCCCCCCCCCCCCCAAAAAGCTATTTAGGGTGTTCATCTATGTTGGGAAAGATCACAAAATACTACACAACGAAAATAATTCTTTCTCCCACGTTGTGTTATTAAAATGGGCAATATATCACTAATGTAAGCACAACAATATTACCACAAACATTAACCATCAATCAATCACAATGAACACCAAACTTTTACGTGAAAAACCCAATTTGGTAAAAACTACGGGACCGTAGTCCGATATCAACACTTCCACTATGCAATAATAATGGGATTACAACAATGTTCTCTCTAGAATCACCACTAGAGGCTCACCACAACATCAAGAACATTAATCTTGGCTCAACAACAATAAATCTAACAAATTCTCCTTAAATGTAAATTTGCTAGATAATGCTAAATCAGAGGCTAAATCGAAAATCAAATCCGATAGAAATGTAGAGCAAGATGTTGGGAACTCACCTTCAAAATTTGAGCAAAATCGGAGCTCAAATTGACATCCAATCATCAAAGAGAAAACTAAAACCCTAAGTTTTCTCTTTTCTTTTTCTTTCGTTTCCTTTCTGTTTTTGTTTCTGCATTCTGCATTCTGCTTCTCGGCCAAAATCAACAAAACTCACCATGGTGCACTGTGCACTTATGGCAAATTTCACTCAGCTCACTTCATGGCTAATTACATAAAAACCCTGGACCCACATGATGTGGATCCCACCAACAAATCTCCCCCTCCACGTCATGTGAAAGGATCCACTAGACCCGCTTTCCCTTTACAAACTTAAAGCTTTTCCTTGGACAATGATTTAGTCATCATATCCGATCCATTCTCACTTGTATGTATCTTTTCAAGTTGTAACAGTTTTGATTCTAATACGTCACGTACCCAATGATACCTAACATCAATGTGCTTGGATCTTGAGTGAAATGTTGGGTTCTTTGCCAAGTGAATGGCACTCTGGCTGTCACAGTAAACTATGTAGCTCTCTTGCTTCACACTCAACTCTTGTAGGAATTTCTTCATCCACAAGGTTTCCTTACAAGCTTCAGTAACTGCAATATACTCAGCCTCTGTGGTAGACAAAGCAACACATTTCTGAAGTCTGGATTGCCATGACACAGCTCCCCCTGCAAAAGTAATCAGGTATCCTGATGTAGACTTCCTAGAATCCACATCTCCTGCCATGTCTGCATCTGTGTACCCATACAACACAGATTTATCACCACCAAAACACAAACATGTCTTAGAGGTGCCTCTAAGGTATCTGAAAATCCACTTCACTGCTGTCCAATGCTCTTTGCCAGGATTAGAGAGAAACCGACTAACAACACCAACTGCATGAGCAATATCTAGCCTAGTACAAACCATAGCATACATCAAACTACCAACAGCTGATGCATAAGGCACTGCACCCATTTCTTTCTTTTCTTTCTCACTTGTAGGACATTGCTTGGAACTAAGCTTGAAGTGACCTGCAAGTGGTGAACTAACTGGTTTTGCCTTACTCATGTTGAATCTTTCAAGAACCCTTTCAATGTAGTTTTCTTGAGATAACCATAACTTCTCATTTTTCCTGTCACGGGAGATCTTCATGCCAAGGATTTGTTTAGCCTGTCCTAAATCCTTCATAGCAAATGACTTACCAAGTTCTCTCTTCAATCCTTCAATTTTACTACCATCATGACCAATAATTAACATATCATCCACATAAAGCAAGAGAATAATAAAGTCATTATCAGCAAACCTCTTCATAAAAACACAATGGTCTGATGTAGTCCTGCTAAAACCATGATTCTCCATAAAAGAATCAAATTTCTTGTACCACTGTCTCGGTGCTTGTTTCAGCCCATACAAGCTTTTCTTCAACTTGCACACTAAATCTTCCTTGCCTTTGACTCTGAATCCCTCAGGCTGTTCCATGTAGATTTCCTCCTCTAAATCACCATGAAGGAAAGCTGTCTTTACATCAAGCTGCTCAATCTCCAAGTTTAAACTTGCTGCTAAACCAAGGACAACTCGGATAGAAGACATCTTCACTACAGGAGAAAAAATTTCTTCAAAATCAATTCCTTTCTTCTGACCAAACCCTTTCACAACTAACCTAGCCTTGTACCTTAGTTGTGAGTTGTTTTCAGTCTTCAGCCTGTAAACCCATTTGTTCTTCAAAGCTCTCTTACCTTTAGGCAGTTTTGATAACTCATAAGTGTGGTTCTCATGCAAGGATTTTATCTCCTCTTGCATAGTTTTAAACCACTCATTCTTGTGCTGGTGAGACATAACTTCATGAAAGTTTTCAGGTTCTCCCCCATCTGTAAGCATCACATACTCATGTGGTGGATATTTGGAGGAGTGGTGGCGCTCTCTCATAGATCTTCTTAACTGAGGCTCAACAAGTGGATCAAATGATTCTTGAGTGCTTGCTCAACCTGTTCTACTGGACCATCATCATCAACTCTATCATCAAAATCTTCTTGTGCGTCTCCCCTATAATCATCATAAACTACAGGTGGAAGAACTGATCTGGAAGTATCAGGAATAGGAATTTCATCACATTCTTGAGGCTTCTCATCTTTCTCTACCCCATCAACTATCTGATCTTCAAGAAATGTAACGTCTCTGCTTCTGATGATTTTCTGACTCATTGGATCCCATAATCTGTACCCAAAGTCTTCATGTGCATAACCCAAAAAGATACACTCCTTAGCCTTATTGTCAAGCTTCGACCTTTCATCTTTTGGAATGTGAACAAATGCCCTGCAACCAAACACTCTTAAGTGCTTATATGAAACATCTTTCCCGGTCCAAACTTTTTCAGGTACATCATCATCCAAAGGAGCTGAAGGAGAAAGGTTAATTAAATCAACTGCAGTACGCATTGCTTCACCCCAAAAGTATTTAGGTAGCTTTGCATCAGAGAGCATACACCTGATTCTTTCTTGAATCGTTCTGTTCATTCTCTCTACCACACCATTTTGCTGAGGAGTTTTTGGCACGGTCTTCTCAAGTCTGATACCATGGGATCTACAATACTGCTCAAATGGTCCTCTGTACTCACCACCATTGTCTGTCCTTACACATTTCAACTGTCTCCCTATTCCTCTCTCAACCTTAACATGAAAATCTTTAAAGACATCAAGTACCTGGTCTTTAGATTTCAGAGCAAAAATCCACACTTTTCTAGAACAATCATCAATAAAAGTTACAAAGTAAAGTGCACCTCCACGTGTTCTAGTTTGCATAGTACATACATCAGTGTGTATCAAATCAAGTAAGTTTGCTCTTCTAGATGGATAAGAATTATGAAATGCAACTCTATGTGCCTTTCCTGCTAAACAATGATCACAAGGTTTGAGAGACTTACCTGTGAAGCTGGGCAGAAAATTCTTCTTGACTAGAACTTGAAGCCCTTTCTCACTTATGTGGCCAAGCCTTTTATGCCACAATTCAATGTCAGATTCTTTTGCTGCTACATTGACATCTTCTTTTATGAGCTTAGCTTCCATAACATAGAGAGTGTTTATCTTCCTTCCTTTGGCTAGAATTATAGAACCTTTGGTGAGCTTCCATTTACCTTCACCAAAGTAGTTGCAATAACCATCATCATCAAGCTTGCCGGTGGAGATCAAATTCAGACACATTTCTGGAACATGTCTGACATCCTTGAGTAGTAATCTACTACCAATACTGGACTCCAAGTAAATATCTCCTATGCCCACAATCTTGGATGCACCATCATTTCCCATCCTGACATAGCCAAAATCACCACTAGTGTAGGATGTGAAGAAATCACCATTTGAAGTAACATGAAATGAAGCACCCGAATCAATTACCCAATCACTTGTATGACATGTGAGATTTATGGAGTTTTCATCATAAACAATAGTCATATCCCCATCAGCAACTACTGTATTGCTTACTTGTTCATTTTTCTGTGATTCACCTCTTTCCATAGCCTGTTCCCTTTTCCATATTCTACACTCTCTCTTTATATGCCCAATTTTGTTGCAATGGTAACACTTGACATTTTTCCGTTGAGACTTGGATCTTCCTCTGTAGTTGTTATTACCAGAACTTCTACTTTGGCTTTTTCCACGTCTTTCATGCTTTTCTGTAACAAGTGTTTCTGTCTCAGAAGAACTCATACCTGCATTCTTTCTTCTGGCTTCTTCATTTTGCATTCTATCCTTAACCATTTTCACGGTTAGTTTTCCATTTGGCGCTGAATTATTTACTGACACCACCAATGTCTCCCAACTATCCGGTAAGGAACTAAGCAATAACAATGCTTGTAATTCATCATCTAGTGAAATATTCATAGTTGTCAACTGGTTCACTAGGCCTTGAAACTCACTGGTGTGCTCAGCTATACTGCGCCCTTCCTTGTATTTTAGATTCACAAGCCTCTTCATTAAATTGGCTTTATTTTGTGGTGTAGGCTACTCATAAATGGACTCCAATTTTCTCCACATAACATCAGCCTTGGTCTCTTTTGCCACATGGTGAAATACACTCTGATCTATCCATTGCCTAATGGTGCCAACACATTTTCTATGTAATTGGATCCACTCTTTATCACTCATTTTCTCGGGTTTTACAGCATCCCCTTCAATGGGTTCATATAGGTCTTTTACAAAAAGTAAATCCTCCATTCTAGACTTCCATATAGCATAATTCCATGCCTTCAGTTTAATCATGCATGCAGAATTTTCATCCATTTTAATCAACACAAATCAAGCACTGCACAACCTGGCTAGCTCTGATACCACTTTGTTGGGAAAGATCACAAAATACTACACAGCGGAAACAATTCTTTCTCCCACGTTGTGTTATTAAAATGGGCAATATATCACCAATGTAAGCACAACAATATTACCACAAACATTAACCATCAATCAATCACAATGAACACCAAACTTTTACGTGGAAAACCTAATTTGGGAAAAACCACGGGACCGTAGTCCGATATCAACACTTCCACTATGCAATAATAATGGGATTACAACAATGTTCTCTCTAGAATCACCACTAGAGGCTCACCACAACATCAAGAACATTAATCTTGGCTCAACAACAATAAATTTAACAAATTCTCCTTAAATGTAAATTTGCTGGATAATGCTAAATCAGAGGCTAAATCGAAAATCAAATCTGATAGAAATGTAGAGCAAGATGTTGGGAACTCACCTTCAAAATTTGAGCAAAATCGGAGCTCAAATTGACATCCAATCATCAAAGAGAAAACTAAAACCCTAAATTTTCTCTTTTCTTTTTCTCTCGTTTCTTCTCTGTTTTTATTTTTGCACATTCTGCTTCTCGGCCAAAATCAACAAAACTCACAATAATACACTGTGCACTTATAGCAAATTTCACTCAGCTCCCTTCATAGCTAATTACATAAAAACCTTAGACCCACGTGATGTGGATCCCACCGACAATCCCTTGAATTCAGTCATCATATGTATTCATGAAAAGGTTACAGCGCCATCATCTGTAATTTATATTTAACACTCGGTAATCATCATAGCTAAGTACTTGACACATTTACATAAGTTGATTCTTTAGATATGACCCATATTTTGTAAAAATAAACTACAAGCTGGTCAAGGAGCTTTAAGGCTGCAATTGAACCGCTATCTGGACGTAGTTTGCAGTGCTGATGCATGCTTTAAGAGATATCTTGAAGCTCGGAATTGGAATGTATTCAAAGCAAAGAAAATGTTGGAAGAGACACTCAAATGGAGGTCAACCTATCGGCCTGAGGAATTCCGTCGGGTTAGTTGGTTTCTACTGTCCTGCATGTGTGTTGATGCTTACACAAACCAGATATGTTGTCATATTGAGGCCTGCATTGCGGGTATTTTATTCAGATAATTTTCATGTTCCGTATAAGTTTAATTTCATCAGTTGTATAATCGATTGTCCCATTGCTTCTCCAACCAGTTTTATTGGTGTGTTTTGTTTTTCAAAAGAAATATGTTGTTATGAAACTAAAATATTGCTAAAGATAGATAAACAAACATGCTGTGAAATGAATGAAATGCAGAGATTATTCTATTTGTAGACGTTTCTGATTTGACGAAGAAAAGCCCTTTGAAGTTCAAACATTTTAATAATATGAAATGGCACCAAAACAGCACATCACCAACTGTGACTTGTGAATCGCCTTTCACTCTTTAACTAATTCTTATCTTCACGATTCAAAATGTCAATTTTTTTTTTTATCTTTCTGATTTTTGTCATTAACTAATTCTAACCTCAGGCTGACGAATTCCATGAGGTTGTTTGTATATTTTCAATTGGAATTTTTTTTTTTAAATCTAATATTTGACAAAAAAATAAATTATTATTATTATTTTTTAATAATATTATACATCATAAATTGTATCTTAAATAATAATATGTTAAATAATTATTAAATAATAAAATAATATAAAATATAAAATTATTCATAATATTATTTCATTACTCTAAATATAATTAATATAATTAACAGTCACTAGTTTACGAAATATACAATAATATTCGGTTGTTAAAATCTTTTTTTTGTTAAATTTAATGTAAAGGTGGACAATTAGGTATTTTTCAAATTCTTTTAACTGAACACCGGATATCTCATATTCAAACAGGCTCACTCTTAAGTATAAATTAAAAAATTTTAATTTATTTAAAAAAAAAAACCCATTAATGACAACACCTCGTCTTAACAACCAGCTGAAAGCAAAGCTTTCCATTTCATTTTCCAAATTCTTCACTTTGAAATTCTCATCCCACCATTGCTGCTAACAGTCCTTGACCACCACTGCCACTGTTGAAGTCGTCGTCCTAGCTGCCGCTGTCGCTGTCGTCAACCAAGATTCTCATCGGAATCAAAAGACATCATCCAATTTATTCTCGCCAGTATCGTCGTCGCTCCTTTCAAGTTAGAAAATTCAGGTCAGAATTCGCCATTTCTCCTTGCAAACATAAAGACAAGACATTATTGAGGGATTTGTTGTATTTTTAGATTTTGAGTGCTTTTGAAGGAGTTTATCGAGAATATTATGGGCTCGTGAATAAATGTATCGAGAATATTATGTTATTTGATGAGTATACGAAGCTAGGATTGTTGAATAAGGCTTCTAATTTTGTTTTTTTTGGTGTGACAATAAGGGTTTTGAGTTTGTACCTAATTTGATAAGATGGGGGTTTTGAATAAAGGATTTGATGAATGAGATGAGATATTTCATGATAGTCATACTTTTATTTGATGCTTGCTTACGAGTTTTGAGATGAAAGATTCGATGGTTGATCCTGCTTTTGTATTAATTATGGTTATAAAACGAGTTCTGAAATGGCATCATTTGGATAATGAACTACCTAGATCGAACGTTCTGTTTGTAATAGGAACTATATGAAGAATCATGGAGGATCGAGTAACAATCCGATGAGAAGACGAAAGCAGAAGCCATGAATGTGCTCAGAAAATTGTTTGATTTGATCCATTTTTTTTTGTTTGATTTGTTTTTTGGTTGCCCAAAAAATCTAATGGAAACTTGAATTTCGATTCTTGAAATTGTATTTTTATTTTTATGTTAATTGAATTTGATGGTAAAATCAAATTTGTTTATTCATTGTATTATTTATTTATTTAATAAAATTATGTATTATTTGTTTATTGTATAAACATAATAATTTATAGAATATGACGTTAATTTTTTAATTATTAAAAATTAAATTTTTATGAAAAATTGTGTATTTTTATTTATTGTGTAAGGGTAAAATAATTATTACCTTTTCAAATATAAAAAGAGAATTTAGATTTTTTACCTACTCTAACACAAATTCTGTTAACTCTTATAAAATATTTACTTCTTATTTTACAAATTAGTAAGTATTAGTTCTTATTTTTAAGATATTCATAATAATATCCTGGTTATTAACATTGTCACTCCTTAAAGCTGGCACAAATTATATTTTGATGATAACTTTAATTTTAATTATATTGTCATCCTTTTACTTAATTAAAAAGATAAAAATATCCTCATAATTTTGTAATATAAACGATCAAAATATTTTTAAAAATATAAGGATATTTTTTATTACGCCCCAAACTTAAAAAATTTGACACATGACATAACTTACACTCATTTAATAATATTTAAACATTTATTTTAGTTTTTTTCAGAATTATAACAATTGAATTATGACTAAGACAATTAGTGAACCGGAGATACGCAGAGTTTTATCATAAATTAACACTCTACTACGTCACTAGTAGCAACTTTATTAGCGGAAGCCCATAATATATTCATTGCACATTCTTACTTAAAATCAATCAATAATCACACTTGGTGAAACTTAAACCAAATTCAACCACATATAATAAAATAATACATAAGTATTTATTCAATAGGGACAAATCAAATATTTTATCTCACGTGTCCTCAAATGAAACACTCAGCAACCTAGCAACTTAAGAAACTCAAGGAACAGCAGAAGCCTTGCCAAATTCGCTAAGCACACATGTACCTTATTTACTTGAAATCACCATAAGCTATAATGAGTATAAAACTCAGTAAGCTGCATATGTATGTACACAATGCATATGTATGATATGCTGTGATAAATCAAAATCATAATCTTATTAAATCATATGTCATGTAAGCGCTTACATATTCTTTCAAAACATATAATAGGAATACTATCACTTAACTACTACTTAGTAGGACTTTCATATCACGTATCATATAATGAGTCAAATGTCACTCGTAGGTGACATACCGTATAAGAGGAATAATACAAGTGAGATTTAAATTACACATATATAATGCTCATGCTTGAAGGTAAGAGCCAAACCCTCATCCTGATCAACGGTGAGTTCTCTCGCATGCACCAATATGCCACCACACGAATGTGATGACTCAAACTTCCTTTAGGTACCAATAGGATCCTCCCTACATACGGAACACATAACATATACCAATCTCGAAGGAAATGCCACACATAAAGGCTCCACAAATCACATAAAGTGCCTACTAAGTCAACAGTGAGTTCAAGTATCCTTAAAACATAAAATATTTCTCATGGACATATTACACTTCAAAAGCTTTGTTTGTTGAACACATTTAATTTTGAAAGCTCACTTTAAAAAACACATATATGTCATGTATGTCCATGCTCACATTCATAAACACGTATTTCACATTTTATATCAAAATATACTTTGACATAACATAAACATATTTATAAGCACATTTACAAAATCATACATAACAATTACTATATTTATTGTGATTTCAGTAAAAGTCTAGTATACTTACCTCTTAACACTTTTAGCTATAAGGCTTAAATCTCCTTGACCTATCAATGGAGATTAATCCTTTCATAAGTCTCAACATTCACACAAAACACTTTAAATAGCTTATAAAATTATACATATTGCACTTATCACATCGAATTGGTCTAATTACTTAGTTTTTTAAAACCTGTCATTCTGATCACTTACACTTAACAAAATTTTCTAATATATCAAATGATGTCCAATTACTCCAAAATCAGAATATATCTTTCTTCACTCATATATCCTTCTTATATATAAATATTATATCATAATTCCTACACAATCTATTTCATAAACACCATCGAATCTAAACTCCTAACCTGACAGGATCAAGATACTTACTGAACAGTATTCAATCTCCTAATTTTATAAAATCATATTCTAACTCAAAAATTATAAAAATACCACAAAAATACTTTTGACACATATCTCAATTCATGATAAATATTTCACTTCAAAATCACTGTCAAAAGTATTTTAAAACTATTTTAAAACTATTTTATTCTATAACTTTAAAAATCTGTTAATCAAATACTGCAATGAGCTGACACTCTTTAGAAAATCATAACAATTTAATCATATTGATCTAAATTCTCAATTCTGAGTATATTATATTAGACATATAAAATTATCATATTCCATAAATTCGTAATTTTTGAAGATCATTAAGCAGATCAGAAATTGTTTGTCACTGTATCATACTGTTCACACAGGAAATTTTTAGAATTTTAAGGTCATTTTGGTAAATTCACTAAAAATTCAATTTATAAAAATTTCAATTGATTTAAAGTCTCAGATGATTCTAAACATATCTAATTTTATATACTCAAAATTCAAAACCAGAATCGAATCACAACAATTTATAAAATTCTTGGATCAATAGACTATCAAGTAAAAATTCTACAATTCATCATGATTTATCAAGCTATCTACATAGATCATCATCAATTTTCACAATACCTTGTGAAATACACATCAAATCCTTAATTGTACATATTTTCAGAAATCAAAATTTAAAGGAATTAACTTAATTAACACCAATAAATTAAGAAATAGTTGTGATATACCTCTTACAATCCAAAATTTCAATTTCTTCTTCTTCTTCTCTTTTTCTTCCCTCTATTTCTCTCTTTTCTTTCTCTAAAGGGGGTAACTCGACCAAAAAAGAGTGAATTAAGGTTTCAAAAGTGTATTTTATATTAAGAGGCTACTTTTTAATATTTATAAATTTACTTCCAAAACTTTTGAAATATTATAATTTGGTCCTTAAAATAAATATAAAGTCTTGCAAATAAACCTAATACTAATAATTTATCCTTAACTTATACAAACGCTACTAATAACAATAAATAAATCAAGTATCACTCACATATAAATAAAATATGTATATTATATATATATATAAATACTTATTCTTACTGGTTGTGAATACTAGTTACTACATTTTTATCTTTTTAATTAAATAAAGAGTAATAGTATAATTAAAACCAAATTTGTTATCAAAAATGTAATTTATGCCAACCTCAAGGGGGATATATTGTTAAATCCCTGAGAGTTTGCTTGAAATTACCGCTGCATCTACAACAATGCGCCAACTCAGTCCCGTCACCTCACTTGCAACCTGGAACATTTAAAAATAAGTTTATTTTTCTCCGTACTCTTTGAGGTATAAACAAGTTTTATTAATACTTACAAATTTAAAAATTAAAAATTAATATAAATATTAAAATATTTTAAATAAAATATATACAAATATTTAATTATTTAAAATATTTTATCAAAATTAAAAAATTTCATGTCAATTAATATTAAATAATCAAATTACTCGTTACACACAAAAAGAAACTGATATAACAATGACACTTGCATGAGTTTTAAAAAATTTTATTTTTTAATTTAAAATTTAAAATTTTAATCTTAAAATATAAAATAAAATCTTTAAAAAATAAAATAAAAAAAATAAAAAATTCAATTTTCAAATATGTATGGCCATATTTGGTCTCTACACCAACGACCATTTTTTACTGTAAGCAATGGCCATTGCTCCAACGTTCTTTTTGCCTTGGTCCAATGGTCAATTTATGCTGCGGGTTCGGTGACCCTTTTTGTTATTTTTTTTTTGTCACTATTTTTATAATAATTTATTTATTATTATTATTTTTAAAAAAATTTAAATATTTAAAATGTAAAATTATTTTATTACCTGAAATCTGTTAATTTTAAACACATATTCTTAATGATCGTGTATATTTTACAAAAAAAAAAATTTAAATACTAATATTAATTTTTTAAAATTATATATATAATAAAATTAAATCATATCAGTATTGATAATAATATCTCTAAAATTATCACCCAGCAAAATATTCTACAAGCAGCGTCGTTTTATCCACCCGTACCAAATATCTCCCAAACATAACCAGTTCCATGAAAATTGAAATTTTAAAAAAACGCTCAAATTAAACATGTCAAAAAAACGTGCCCCAAACAAACAATATTATTACTAACACGGAATATTAGCAAAATACTTTTTTATTTTTCAGATTGGAAAACATAGCAAAATTTTAATATTTTATTTTTAACATAAATTTACGTATATGGAAGAGGGAAACAGCGAGTGAATTTTGAAAATTTATATATATATATGCTTTTCACAATATTGAGACATTATTTTAATTTTGTACTTTTTCTTAATATTTAATTAAATATCTCCTTAATTTCGATTTTGAAGAGAGATAATTGTTTTTTAAATAACAAATTGCAATTAAGGCTCAGTTTCTAGAAAGTAATTTTTATTTATTTATTTCTTCATTTAGTTTATTTGTTTACATGCAAAAAAGAAAAAAAGTAAAAAAGATCAGCTATGCTTAATTTGACCGCTGCATTTGCCAACTCAAGACACGTGCATGACCTCACGTCAGGATTCCATCTGTCAAATTAAAAAATCACCGGTAAGAAGGAGATTCCTAAACCGGCGTCGTATCATCATGACCAAAGCAAATATCCCCCAACAGCAAAAATGGGACATGTCAAAAAGAAAGTGAGCGTTTCAAACAAGGCACCCACCACCACTCTCACATTCACATCACACGCAGAATCTTAATTTAGCAAAAATAGATTATAAAAATAAAAATAGAAATAAAAACAACAAAGCAGAGCAGCTCACAAAACAAAACACCCAAATATTTGCGGAGAGAGAGAGGGGCGGCCGTTGCGATAAAAGCTTGGTCGAGTCCTTTCCCTCTCTTTTGAAGGTCAGAGTTTCAATACCCCGTCCCCCATTCCCATATGAAACGACATCATTATCCGAAGAGTCGCCTGCTTATTACCATGTCGTTTTTACGTCACCTCTCACCATCTCTTCACCGACTCATCTCTGATCCTTCCATTTGATTTCGTTTTTATTATTATTATTATTATCTGTAAACCGCTCCTAGGGTTTCTTTCTCCTTCGTATTCAAGGTAGCCTTTCTTTCGCCGCAGATTTACGTTTTCCTTTTGTTCTTTATTATGTTGTGGTCATTTAAAAAAAAAAAATACATTTTTAGCTAAAAAATTTGAACTTTTGAATTCTAGGCGCTGTTTGGTTGAGGAGTGTATTTAAAGGAATGTCAAGAAGATTTTAATTTGTTCTGTTTTTGATAGCTGCGAACCGAATAGCTGCATTAATTTGTCATCCGTATAATTGCTTTTTCATTTTTTAATTTTGAATATTGCGTTCTTTTCGACATCTGCGAGCTTTTTTTTTTTTTAAATGGTAGAATTAGTTTTTGAATTTTCTAAAGCGCTTTGTCCATAGGAAAATGGGATTAGCTGCTTCTTAGCTGAGAGATATTGGCGTTTTAAGATGAATTTTTCCTTCTGTGAATGATGTGTATTGATTTTTAATTTCTTTTTTTTTTTTTGGTTGTAAAAGCCGATAAATGTGGAATTTTCAGTTTTCAGCTGGTTCCGGTATCCTTAATTAAAATAAAATTATTAGAATTTAGATTATAGTGGCTTTTTTACTTTTGTTTTAACATTTTTCTTTATCGCAACAGCTATAATTAAAATATTTTGGTTTACTGGAAAATTAATTATTATTCAGAATACTAAATTGTAGTCTTTATTGTTTGGCATTCAAGTGAACTAAATTTTCCTCAGATGAAAAAAATACACATACTTAGCTAAGTTGGGTACTCTCTCATTTTCATTATGTGGGGAGTTAACTCTTTACTGTAGTAAGAACATCATTGAAACTGAGAGTTGTAATTCCTTTTTGTTATTATTTATTTATCATCCAGATTAATTTCTCAGTGGATTGTACAGGAATGCCTAAGTAGTTGTTTGATTGTTTTGGTGATGCAGAGCCATGCCAACTTTTACTGCTATAGCTTTGGATAGGCTGATAGAACCTAGAGATTCCAAATCTGTCGACATGCCGGTTCCTAATTCAAAGCCTCCTCATAAATCAAAAACTCTTCCTAATCCTAATCCAAAGCTCCAGAGGAGACATAGTACTTCGACGGTCACAGACAAGAAAACAGAAAGGAGAGTTAATCGCCCTCAGATAACACCAGCACTCTACACCACACCAGAGATGACCCCACTTCCTGATTCGCCATCTTCATTCCCTCCTTCACCTTACATCATCAATCACAAGCGGCGTGGTCCACGCCTTTTGAAGAGTTTCTCTCATGCTGATGTTGTCTGTTGCCAAAATGAGATAGATGAAGGAAATATCAGTGAGGATGCAACAAAATTTGTGGAAACAAAGAGTGTTGATTTAGCCAAGGGTGCTTCTGTTACTTTCGCTATACCTGACCCCATTAAAGAGAAGCATGAAAGTGATGTCCCCAAGAGTTCTGTTGCAAAAGAGCCCTTGAATGGTTTCCACGAGGGTGCTAAGGAAAAGGAGCATGTGAATGGTGAGCTCGGAAGCTGTCATAGGGAATCTGTGAGCAGTAATAGGGCACTCGGAAGCACCAGTACAAGCAATGGTTTGGCCCGAAATAAGGATGCACCGAGGCCTCTTACATTGAATTTGGAGAAGGATAGTGAATGTGAAGATTTCTTTGATCCACATGATTCAATGAGTTTGACAAGTAACACAGATATAGAAGATATTTCTGGGCCTGAAAGTTATGCAAAGACACCAGGGGGGGAGTTTTATGATGCTTGTGAAGGTATGGGGCTTATCTGTTTGCTATTTTAAATTTTCTTTTTGGATACTCATGTATGCATGCATGTATTTGTTTTTTTAAAGTATTTGAGACTGGATAAATTATGAAGTTGATTTGATGTCTACATCTTTTCTTGTGCTACCACTTAGTAAAATTGTTCATTTTAACTAAAATTATATTATATCAAGATTACATACATGAACAATTTTGATTCCACAAGTTAATAGCTGAGTTCATATTTTGGTTTTAAAATGTATTTATTACTAGAATAACGTGACTACATTGTTCTGTGCATTGTTAGTTTTGATTTTTGGATAAAAGATGTATATATTGTTGTAATAAATGAAAAATTTTGGTGATAATTTCATGTGGTAAATGTCGTCATTAAATAGGAAAATATAATGATTGGTCTTTATTTATGTCAGCTTCTCAAGTAATCATGGAAGTAGCTGGTAGCAAGCAAAAATTTATAGTTAAAACTATATGGATGTACTGGCTTACATGCTTATATTATTTCTTCCAGAATTATCCTGTGAGAGTGGGCCGCATACCTCTTCTTATGTTATTGAGGCTGAACTGTGTGAAATAAGATTGAGTTTATTGATGGAGATAGAGAAGCGGAAGCAAGCAGAAGAAGCACTGAATGATATGCGTAGTCAGTGGCAAAGGATTAGGCAACAGTTAGCTCATGTGGGACTCACACTGCCAGCAGATCCAACCATTGTGGCACAGGGTGAGCGGCCAAATATTGATCCTGCTGAAGAGCTTTGCCAGCAAGTTTATCTGGCTCGATTTGTATCAGAATCTATAGGAAGGGGTATTGCTAAAGCTGAGATGGAGGTGGTAATGGAAGATCAAATTGAATCAAAGAACTTTGAGATTGCTCGATTGTGCGATCGGCTTCATTATTATGAGGCTATGAATCGCGAAATGTCTCAAAGGAACCAGGAAGCTGTTGGTGAGAATTCTGTACTTACGATATGCCTTCATTTCTTTTTTTCAATCACTTCAAGGTTTCATATAAATCTCTGTTCTTTCAGTCTCCTGTTTGATGTTGAATTCATGCTTTCCACCTCTTCTGCCTTGTCATTATTAAACATGAACAGTTGTAGCGGATACCTATAGTTCGCTTCATTTGTCTTATGTTAGGCTTCTTCCAAAATAAGTTTTAGAAGCCTGCCACTGAGTGTTTTTCTGTCTCTGAGATGTTCAATTTCTTGGTTTGTGGATAGGTTTTTATGTGCAGGGCAAGTGATTGAATTTAAGTACCAAAGAAACAGGGTTTTAATTATTCTGGTTTTGTTAGGATAAGTCTGTATAAGGAACTTGTTACGACCTATCCAAGATGAAGAAAGAAAACTAAGCAAAGTCTGAATAATGGTTTCTGTACTTGAGAGAAAAAGTCAGACTAGTGAGGAAAAAATATATATATGTATTGAGGTTTTATCTTTTTCTATTTCTTTTCTCTTGGTTTATTTCATAATTTTTCAAGCCTATCTGCTGAATTGCAAATTTACTCTAGGACAATCTCCAAGTGCTCTATTCTTGTGTTCCTGATGTTTGGAAGTGTCAACTTATAACCACCAATTCCTACCCCTGTACCAGTTGCAGGGTTATTTGATTTTGAAATCTGAATACTTTTCTACATGACTTTTAGATAAAATGAGATTTGGGTAAAATCTGTTGATTATATGTGTTTTCAAGTTTCCATCTTCAGTTGTTCCCATGCTCTCAGGATGAATTAATCATATTGACATTCAAAGTTGTTGGATTTGTTATGCAGTACTTCCTTCTAATTTTGCTGTATAATTTGTATAGAGATGGCACGACGTGATCGGCAAAGAAGGAAAAGAAGGCAGAGGTGGGTATGGGGCTCAATTGCTGCTGCAATTACACTTGGTACTGCAGCCTTAGCTTGGTCTTACCTTCCAACAGGAAACGTATCAGCTTCTAGTAGTGGGCCTCGGGCACCTGAGCATACTGATGCCGCTCAGCAATGAATGGAGTCGCAACTTTGTTTTCACTCCATTGAGCAGAATAAAAAGGTCATAAATGCTATCTTGTGAATAGCAACTTTTGCTTTTGTCAGTTGCATTTTGCTGCTTGCAGAGGATGTATAGTACCCACCAAAATAATACAAGTACCTCAAGCCGAGCCTTTTTCTTGGCTATATGGGAGGTGATGAATTTTGAATTGGGTCAGGCACGGTTATGAAAATTAATATCTATATAGCTGTTGTGTGCATTAAAGGCTGAGAATATGTTCCTTCAAATACACACACAAGACAAGCAGTCTGCTGGTCTCTAAAATCCTAGCCGTGAGTTACAGGTGGCAATTTTTTTTGTTGATAAATTGTGCATGTCTCATAATGCAAGACAAACTGAATTGTGAGTTGCTACCGAGTTTGTTGGTTGGTGTATTATCTATAATTGTTTAAAATGATTGTTGCAAGTAGGATCTGACTTTGACCCTGTAAGAGAATCAATTTGTGTATTCCGGCTTTACATGTTTGATCTATCACAAATGAATTGTTTGTGCAGCAGAGATATAGGCTTTATTTTCCGTTGGAGCTCAGTTAAGAAACCCCTTTCCTTTCACTGCTGCATCATTTTTTATATACAAGTTGTTCATAGGTGCTGTGTTTCCTATAGTCGCCAATGGGTTGCTTTGAAACTTTGATAGATTACGGATTTAATTGAACGTAGGTCTAGTTGTGAAGCATTTTTTTTTGTTTTCTTTTTTCGTATTTGATTTTTTTAATTGTTTTAAATGCCAAAAATCGTCAATTGACCATAGTATTGTAGTAGTAGTTTTTTTTTACACTAATATTATATTAGATATCTATTATTAAGCATATATATTTATTGGGATTAATTAGTACTTAAATATATTTGGATTCACACTTAATTACTTAGTATATACATCTATTGAAATGATATATTACTTAACATTTAAGTACCTTATGCATCTATAAAGGGAGGACTAATAACTTAGTATTAATTAGCATTTAAATACATTTGGACTCACACTTTTAATAAAAGACTAATTACTCTGGATAGATAGAATTATATATTATTTAATATTTAAGTATACTTTATTTTTATAAAAGGACTAATAACTTAATATATTTGTCTACTGACTGGGCAAGGCAGTTGAATGGACGGTAGTAATGGTTACATTCTAAATTTTTTAAGGACTATCAAGTGTGACAATTATCTACGAGTACTACTATATTTTTTTATATTTGACCTATTTTAATATTTTCTATCACTTAATTTTAATATTTTTATAATCTTATGTGATATTTATTTGATAACTAATTTTTAAATTTGAGATCGAATTTGTGTTTTGTATTATTCATTATTTATACTTGGTAACAATAGATATGAAGAGAACTTTATAACGAAACCGGTGCCGGTGTGGCTAAGTGAAGCGGTTAAGTGAAACGACGACGGATAAATAAACATTATCCGTTTGGCTTAGGCGCAAGCTAAACGATAAGAGTTAAAAACAGAGAAAAAAAGAGAGTATGAGCAAGATCGAAGCAGAGCTCCGATAATGGAGCTAGCTCTACACATTTCCTCATCTCTTCGCAGTCTCTTCCCTTATTACTACAAAGTCCCCTTAACTCAATTTCGATTCCGTACGAGTATTAGTAGTATCACTGGCAGAAATAATTACCAAACAACCTTCTTATTGTTAGAGAAAGAACCAGAACAACCTCGAAAACAGGTTTGTAGTAGTCAACAAGAATTTGGCTTAGATGACGACGACGACGAAGTGTACGAGGATGAGGATACGAATGCGTCGTCGTTTCTGTCACTCAGTGAAAAACCTGACCGTAACATGGTCTTGCCCGACGACTACGAGATAGATGAACTCGACTATTCCCCTGACCCTAACCATAAAAGCGGTAGGCTTTTTTTGGGTTTTTATATAAATTTTGAATAATGAAGTAGAAAGCATTGAAATTTGTATGATTGTGATGCTGAGTGCAGGATATGTGGCAGTGCTTGGGAAGCCAAATGTGGGAAAGAGTACGCTTGCGAACCAAATGATAGGTCAGAAGCTGTCAATAGTGACACATAAGCCTCAGACTACAAGGCATCGAATTCTTGGTATATGTTCTGCTCCAGACTATCAGGTTTGATTTTTATTTTTTATTTTATCATTCATTAATCACTACTAATCTTATGCTTGCTTTTGTTTGGTTACATGTTCCTATCAATTCCTAATCGTTTACAATACAAATATAGGAAACTAGACTTTCCTTCCAAATTTCGATCGCGTTAGGAAATGCAACTAATAAGAATTCTGATAAGTAAAATTTTGATATTTTTTAATGGATTTTGTATATCTCATTTTTAAATGTATGTCTTGTACAAATATCCAATTTTATGTAGTAGTAGTTGATGCTTCTGCAAATTTTTGGTGCCATTTCTCTCCTCCACTTACTTTCTTTTCTTTCTGTGTGTATGTTTTTGATGATGACCCTTGTGTAATTGCTTTGCGTCATTGACTGAAGTGATGCCTTGCAGATGATACTTTATGATACACCTGGCATCATAGACAAGAAAATGCACAAGTTGGATTCAATGATGATGAAGAATGTTCGTAGTGCTGGCATTAATGCGGACTGTGTTGTAGTTCTTGTTGATGCTTGTAAAGCTCCTTCAAAGGTATGCTTCCATTTTTTTAAAGGAGATGCTACATTTCTTCTTCTTTATTCATTTTCTTTTTTCCAGATTGATGAAGTGTTGGAAGAAGGTGTGGGAGACCTCAAAGATAAGTTGCCAATATTGCTGGTTTTGAATAAGAAGGATCTGATCAAGCCCGGTGAAATCGCAAAGAAGCTTGAGGTAATAACTTCTTGCTGATATATGCCGTAGCATGTAAAATTTTTGGATCTTGAGAGAGTTACAATTTTCTTTTGAATGATGTGGTGGTAAGTTTGAAGTTAGCTATTACACCAAATATACTTGAGAAAAAAGTGAAGGATGAATTAGCTTTATCGCTGACATGGTGTTTCTATCAATTTCAAAAAGTAGTATAGAAATGCTCTTTGGCTCATCTGATACTGATGTAAACATCCCCCTATTAACAAAATGGCACTGGAATTTTTAATATATGCATTGCAAGGAATCTCACTTGGCACCTAACAGGTGTTTGACAATGCATGCACTCATTTTCATTTTTGACATGATTCAGACACCTCCTTAGTTCACATGATGTTAACTCAAGTCTCTCTTCTGTTAACACTTCATTTATTTTGTTTTCTGCTTCTTTTCAATGGTTTCACATTCCAAATAAAATCTCCACTCCTTCCAGTGGTATGAGAAATTTTCAGACGCTGATGAGGTCATACCTGTGAGTGCAAAATATGGCCATGGAGTGGAAGACATCAAAGATTGGATATTGTCAAAACTTCCTCTTGGGCCAGCTTATTATCCGAAGGTATATCAGAAGCCAAGACTGGATATTTTTGTTTGTTGTGTTTTTATTTTTTCTCCTTCAAGAAATGAGCATTGCTAGTTTTTCGCAGACAATTCTTGTTTATGATCCTTTGAAAGATATTGCCCTCGTGTAAAAGTTTGAAATCAGTTGTGTTATTGAATGACTAGATAATTAAATGTTCCATGTTAATGAATATACTTTTGCTTCTTAACCAAAAAAAAAAAGAAAAGAAAAAGCTTTCATGTTGTACATGGAGATGTACGTAGTGAATAAAGGGGAAAGAAGAACAGTGTAAGATACTTGACACCTGATATCTGTTTCCGTTCCTTTCTGAGCTACTAATTCTCAGCAGCTTTCATTTTCATCCCCTATCTTGTAATATTCGTGAATGAAGAAGATTAATGGCAGACCTTAATTTTGTCGAGTTCATGAGTTTCAGGACATTGTTAGTGAGCATCCAGAAAGGTTCTTTGTAGCTGAGATTATTAGAGAAAAGATCTTTATGCAATACCGTGATGAAGTCCCTTACGCATGTCAGGTATATAACTGTAAATGTTAACATCCACTTGTACTTGTAAATTTTAATTCCCGTTTAAACCCTCAGGATGCGTACTTATAGAGTTTTGGTTTTCTGATATCTGAATCCTCCAGGTCAATGTTGTAAGTTACAAAACCAGGCCAACAGCCAAAGATTTTATACAAGTGGAGGTTGTTGTAGAGAAGAACACGCAAAAGATAATTCTCATTGGAAAAGTAAGTCCATTCTTGTAATTTATGAGTTTCCTTAACAATTCCTTGATGCCAAATTATTCTGATGACTCATTCAGTTGGCTGGGTACTGAATATGATGATGGGATGAAATAGGGCCTTTGGCTTTTATGGGGAGTAGAGCTTCCCAAGAGGCAACACAAAAAAGAGGGTAGTGAGAGGGGAAATTAACATTACATCATGTCTCAGCCAAAGATCTGGCATCCAGTCCCCTTAACATAAAGACCAAATTATCCCTTATAAATAGTTCTGTGTTTGCATGGTGCTGTTAGAGACCAAATTATGCCTTTTACAAACCAAATTATGGACTGCTGCAGATGTAATTTGCATGTTTTTTGGGCCAACACCCTTATATTGATTTGATGCTTTTCAAAGTTATGTAGTCATAGATTGACTCTGGAGCATGGACATCTGCCGTGCACACATTAATGTATCATTTGATGTAGATTTCTCTGTCTTTTGGATGTTCATTAAATTCTCTAGGGAGGGAAGGCTCTTAAACTACTTGCAACAGCTGCTAGGCTCGACATTGAAGATTTCTTACAGAAGAAAGTCTACCTTGAGGTGCCAACTTGAATCCTTCTATAATAATCTGTATGGTTTACAATTATTGAGCTTTCACAACGTAAATGGTACATTCTGAATACAGCATCCGTAATTAGGCCACTGCATTACATTTAAGCTAATTTATCAGAAACTGTTGCTTCTTGTTTCTGGGTTGGAGGTAGTCAGCTTAACTGATCTATTGAACAGATTGAAGTTAAAGTGAAAGAGAATTGGCGGGAAGATGAAGGACTTCTGAAGTACTATGGCTATGGTGGACAAATTCGAGCAATGTGATTCAGAGTTTTATCATTTGTGACCCATTCTTGATATGTAAGTCAAGATGTTCATGCAATTGTAGATGAAATAGCTCTCAATTTTGGTTTTGATTTGTTGATTAATATAGAATCCTTGCGTGGATCCGGTTTGTAATCTTCAATAAGACGATTTATTTCCTGCGATCTTGGACAATTAACTTGCTGCATTGAGCCAATGAACCCGTTACTCGGCCTTACAAGTAACGTTGGCAATTGGCATAATGAGCTTATCGGGTTGGAATGGCCCTGAAAACTTGAGCCCAATGTTAGAAAAGTGGTCCGGAGCTATGCAAAGGATAAGGTCCATTGCGCCCCATATCTGAATTCAGAAATTGCGATGACAATTGACAGCCCACACCACGCCACTGAGTTATCGTCAGCCTGTCGTGTTCAGTAAAGGACCAGACATCCCATTTGCACATGTCCTCACGTAAGTTGATCCGCAAATCGCGCTAATTAATCTGTCGGTGACAGACCTTAAGAGGAGAAATCCGGTGTTTGCTGAGATCATACTTCCAAGACTCATTGGGACGTTTCCATTTTTTTATTATTTTTTTTATATTCTACTCTCTTGATCTTTTCCCTTGAAAACAGAAAAATTTTCAGCTGCAATTGTGGAAGTACCAATCAATTCAAGCGTAATTCAAGCAGTCAAAACTGCAAAATAAATAAAAATTACTTTTTATATTTCTAAACACCTTCGAATTTCCAAGGACGAGACCGACAATTCTCTCTTTTGGGCAGTATTAAAACGTGGATTATACAAGGACAGGGGCATTGCTTATCGACACATGAAACAGATATTAACATTTAGTTAATGCACGATTTGAATTCAATAAAGATACGGCACATGCAACTCCACTGCCAGATTCAATTAGAAGCAAATGGGGCCAGTAAGTAATAAGTAGGGCAATCGATGGCGGTCTTGACATGGGCTCAACCGTGAATATCCCAAGGTTGAGTCGCGTGGTGGGTTAGATAGAGACATTAAAGTGATGAGCATTTTGTTTACGTCGTTTTAGATATTGTGGGGAAAGCTAAATCCTATAATTTTCACATTAACTATGAATTCACTTTTGCTTTTCCTTTTTTTCCTGGGTGAATTTTGATGCCATGCCAAAAAGAGTTGCTTTTTAGCTTTCTGGCTAAGATTTGCTCTTTGAAAAATCAAAACTTGAAACTTTTGTAAATCACAAGATCTAAGATTAAGTTTAAACTGTTTATTTTGTTCATAAAAGAATCTTTAGATTAATTCTTTCTTAAGATCATGACAAACCGTGATTATATGTAATTATGTATATATAACTACTCTACTCATAACTTTTCTATATCAAGTAAATTCAGACAGTTCTATATATCCTATCAAATTGAATTGAAAAATGCTGTATCTACAAGTCACTCCATGTTCAGCTTTTTCAATTAGAGAATTATTTTTCATAATTGTTTGAGGGACTCCTACCAAAAAGGAAAAAAATAAAAATAAATCCGACAATCATTTGAATGAAGGGTAATTTTCATTGGTGCAATTTTCTCTTTCTTTTAGATCCCCACTTGCTTGTTTTCCATGCGTTAAATCATGACAACATGATAATGAACATGAACTTGTTGATGATCCATGTAATGTTATTCGAAACAAATAAACCAATTACCTCACCTTGAATTTGATGCTAATTAAAATAGAAAAGAACAATCCCCACTTTTAGGTAATTGAAGGACTTTGTCGATTTTTCTCTAATTTAATATATTATTATGGCAATTGTACGAAGACAAACTTCTACCTTCAAGCACTAGCTACACAATACAACTGCTTAAAAACCCTCACTTTCCACTGCTCTCTTTTATATTTATATGCAATATTATTCCTTTATCCACTCACAGAGAGTTGAGAGAGATGAGGCTCTTACATTTGGCTTTGGCTCTTTTCTTGGCCATTTTGATCCGCCAGCAATCATGTTATGTCCATGTTGAAGCTGCGGGAGATGGTTTTATCAGAACCAGAGGAGCGCATTTTCTGTTGAATGGTAATCTTTACTATGCAAATGGGTTTAATGCATACTGGTTAATGTATGTAGCTTCTGACCCATCTCAGAGAGCCGAAGTATCAACTGCTTTTCGTGAAGCTTCAAGCCATGGCCAAACTGTGGCTAGAACTTGGGCTTTCAGTGATGGTGGTTACAGGCCCTTGCAGTATGCTCCTGGTTTCTACAATGAACAAATGTTTAAGGTCTAGCTCTCTCATGCTGATCTTTTTTGTTTTCAGAATATTTTGTTCACTGGTTCAAATCTTTTAAGTTCATAATGCCGACGATATGGATTCAATTTATTGTTTTTTTGGGTGATTTAAAAGGGATTGGATTTTGTGATAGCTGAGGCCAGAAAGTATGGGATCAAGCTCATATTTAGTTTAGCAAACAACTATGACAGCTTTGGAGGGAAGAAGCAGTATGTGAACTGGGCTAGAAGTCAAGGCCAATACCTGACATCTGATGATGATTTCTTTAGAAACCCGGTTGTTAAGGGTTACTACAAGAACCATATAAAGGTAAGTAGCTGAAAAATAGTTATTTTTCTTTATTTTTCCTTCTCAGAGTAAAGATATCTTTTTCAATTACTGTTATCATGTTAGTTCTTGCCATGGTTTTGCATGAACATCCCTTTCAAGTAATGTTACTCAAAATTCTATGACTTATGAGTTGTCTTTTTGATGACGAATGCAATTTCACTTACAATATGCTGTATATTTACTATTTCAAGACAGAAGTTAAGAGTTTGTTCAAATTTCTATTTGTTGGATAACGGTTTGCATGAAGGAGTGCATGTCCATCATGATAATGGGAATTTCCGCGCCTCTTATTTTATAAAACATGAGATATATGACATAATCTAATTAGTCTATTCATTTTGCAGACCGTTCTCAACAGATACAACAGCTTTACTGGAATACATTACAAAGATGACCCAACAATTATGGCCTGGGAGCTTATGAATGAGCCCAGATGCACTTCAGACCCCGCTGGAAGGACTATTCAGGTTGATATATCTTTCCTCTTATTCTGATATTTCTTTGTTTATATCTTAGATCTAACACTACCTAGTAAAGCTTCAATTTTTTATCCTTCAGCACACTACTTTCTTTCAGCTTGCATATGTATCTCAACATTTTTATTCAGCTCAATTGAGAAGGGTTTTTTTTATAATAAAATGTATAGGCTGTTTGCTTTCTGTACACTTGATTTTTATATGTTATGTATATAGATTTTTCCCGGAATGTTCATTTTGCTTTTTCTGTCGGCATTTAGTCCATAATTGTATAATCTTAACTTTTTTCTTTTCACACAAGTCTTTTAGTTTCTCATCAAAAAGATAATGAGCAATACTCCTCATGATACATAAGAATAGGCATAAGTGTGTTTCCAAAATTAAATAAACACTAATATATCAAACAAGACTTAGGCTGGTCTCTTCATCAACTTTCCTTGAAGCTCAAACTGCAATGTATTCCGTTCAATTTGTCGATCTACCTTAATCACTAAGATCAGTAATTAATTAGGAAACACAGGTTTATGTTGCTCTACCCACTGACATTTTTATCCCATCTCCACGAGTGTTAGACCCCATCCATGAACTTTAAAGATGAAAATGTCAATTACCTTTTCAACTACTAGTCTAACTGCTTTTTTTGGTTTGGTTAGTTTCTGACTTTTGTTTTCACGGAATTCATGCTTAACTTTTGCTTCTTGGTGCTGGTATGATAGGCTTGGATAATGGAAATGGCTTCCTATCTGAAGTCTATAGACAGAAATCACTTGCTTGAAGCTGGTTTAGAAGGATTTTATGGACAATCAACACCTCAGAGGAAGAGACTCAATCCGAATCTTGACATTGGGACTGACTTCATTGCAAATAACCGGGTCCCCGCCATTGATTTTGCAACAGTTCATTCATATCCAGATCAATGGTATGTATTAACCGTAATTTAACAATATATTTGATTTCATGGAAATAGTCAAATCCTATTATTTGGTGTCTTAAAGTAAACAATTTGAAATCATTTCAAAGAATTATCAAGCATTAAGGAATTTACTTATTATAATCTTGCTATATGGGCAGGTTATCCAATTCAAATGATCAATCTCAACTTTCTTTCTTGAACAACTGGCTCAACACCCACATCCAAGATGCACAGTACATTCTTCGGAAGCCAATACTTATAACGGAATTTGGAAAATCATGGAAAGATCCTGGTTACAGCACATATCAGAGAGACCAGATGTTCAATACTGTGTACTACAAGATCTACTCATCCGCTAAAAGAGGAGGTGCGGCAGCTGGAGGCCTCTTTTGGCAACTTCTAACTGAAGGAATGGACTCTTTTCGAGATGGTTATGAGATAGTTTTGAGTCAAAGCCCCTCAACAGCAAATTTGATTACTCAACAAGCTCACAAGTTGTATCAAATTCGTAAGATGTTTGCAAGACAGAGAAATGTCAAGAGGTGGAAGAGGGCAGGGCAAGTGCCATAAGGAAAGGTCAGTGGCAGGGCGGAAACAGGGGAAGGCATATTGGATACTGAAAATATTCATTTACTTTTATGAAACTTTAGGCTTGTGTTGTGTGGCATATTCAAAGTTACTATATAGTATCCTATTAACTTGTTTAAGTGTAGTTATAACTAAGGTCTTTTTTGAAAAGTTCTCTCTCTTAGAGATGAATTAATGTTGATCGTCCAAGAGAGTAGCTAGAAGTTGTAAGCATATGCTGTATCTTGTATTTTTTATTCAGTAGTCAACACTTAGCCATGAAGGTATGCAAGTTGAAGAGTTTCAAACTTGGGCTAGTTCCATCATATTTACAGAAACAGGTGGTTAGTTCTTTTGTTGCTGCTTGAAAGTCAGATTGTGCCATTAGATGGACTATAAGAGAATGGCTGTAGACTCTGTTCATAGCTCTAACCAATCAAACTCATTTCTATTTTAAATTTAATTCTCTCTTGATCGCGTATATAAACATCCTAATCTTATCATACTTAATCATATATTATGTCAATAGCGTGGCACTGAGATACCATCGCTCGTTTTAACTTATAAATGTTGTCCATTATGTATAGGAACATTCATATGTCCATCTTAATGGCATGCAACTTTGCACGTACTGCATGAACTATGTAGTGCGAGAAAAATGCTATACAACTTATTGACTTAATGATGTCATCCGTTAACTTTCACGGATTTCATGTTAGTAGTTGTGAAATATCTAAATTTTCTTTGTATATAATAATGAGTTATATAATATGACAATTATATCTCTACATATAAACTTGTTTTATTTTTATTTTTAATTAAATAAAATAAATTTAGTTTTAATTAAATAAATAATTACTATGATACAATCCTTACTTCACCTAAAGAAATACAATAAAATTTCTTAGGACAATCATTGATGTCAGGGAGAATTCAAGTTTCTTATTTATTTATTTTAATTATGAGCCATCAAAACCCATTTCATCGTCTGCCCTTTTTTCATCGTCAATCATGTTTTTGAATTCACGGACAAAGCTGGAGACTTTAAAACAGAGACCAAATGTTGGAGAAAAATGGCTTCGTGATTTCCTGGTGGTAGAAGTGGTGGCCGAAGCACGTTGTCTCTTATTATGTGTGTCTGATTGGTGCTTGATCTCGTTCAGGTGGCTATTGTGATCCAGACGGCAAAGGACTAAGAAACTTTGTCGAAATAACGATGGTAGAAGCGGTGGCCGTCGAACACCTAGTGGATGCTGGTACCACTCTTGTTGGCATCGGATTTGCGCGATCTTCAACTAATCTCGGCTTTTTATCAGCACCTTATGATTCAGTTGCTAGATCAGAGTTATTTTCTTATGAAAATTGAGCAACTCCATGAATTTGATGAAATGCAGTAGATTGTGATGTTGATTCCATACTTGGTGGGAGGAATACGAACGAACAGTATGTGCCTTTTAATATCGAAAACAGATCTGCTATAAAAATAAGTTCATTGTCGATAGTTGTGGTTGCGACGATGGTTGTGGTGGCTGGGAGAGTTTGAGGGTGAAATTTGGGGTGTACTTTGGGTGAAATTTTATTTTTAAAATTAAAATTGATAAAATAATTTTGTTACTCTTACGCCGTTAATTTTCATGGAGGACTCAGGATATTAGTAATTTTTTTAAAAATATTTAATTATTGTTAATACAATTTAAAATTTGTGGGTAATATTTTAATTAAATTTTATTTTAAAAATATTCATAATAATATCTCTATACAATTTAATTAACAGATAAACAATTAAAAAAATTAGGGTAATACTTTTTTTTTTATTGGGAGGGGGCTGGCAATTAAAACAAAAATTGAGCATTAGACCGGATAATTGTAAAGATTGGGCCTATGTAGCCCGTGGCGATGTGACACTTTTAATGGGCACATAAACTAGTATTGGGCTTCAGAATTGTTTCTAAATCTCTCAAATGAAACTTACGAGCGTCTTCCGAATCTCTTTCAGTTCGGAGTAAATATCATGTAGTGCATGGTGCTTCTTAAACAAGAACCATGTTTCCGTCAAGTAGGCCTCATCTCAGGAGACTATTTACGAGCTCAGCCAACTCTTGCACCGAACATGGAAACATACTCGTTCTTCCGCCCAAACAAGACCAACCTTTTCCAGGATCACATTTATCTGGACATTTGAACATCCTGGAGGTCAATTCTCAGCTAAAGCAACTAGTGAAAACCGGCCACTTACATGATGCTCGCAAAACGTTCGATACAATGCCTCACCGAGACGAGATTACGTGGACCTCCATGATATCTGGCTATGTCAATGCTATGGACTCCACTGAAGCTTTAGGACTTTTTTCTATAATGTGGGTTGAACCGGGAATGAAGATGGACCCTTTTATACTTAGCCTTGCTCTCAAGGCTTGTGCACTCAATGTGAATATTCATTTCGGAGAATCATTACATGGATATACCGTCAAAACTGGTTTTGTGAACTCTGTTTTTGTGGGTAGTGCCCTTTTGGATATGTACACCAAAGTCGGAAAAATTGAGCTAGGTTGTAGAGTTTTTGATGAAATGCCTTTGAGGAATGTAGTATCATGGACTGCCATTATTACGGGGCTTGTTCGTGCTCGTTACAATAAAGAAGGGTTGGATTACTTTTCCGCAATGTGGAGATCCAAAGTGCAGTGTGATTCGTACACGTTTGCTATTGTGTTGAAGGCATGTGCTGATTCTGGTGCTTTGCGTTACGGGAGGGAGATTCATACTCACTCAATAAAGAGAGGTTTTGATGTCATTTCATTTGTGGTAAACTCTCTTGCTACTATGTATAACAAATGTGGGAAACTAGACTATGGTTTGCGTTTGTTTGAAAGAATGAGCACGCGGGATGTGGTTTCATGGACAACGATAATAACAACTTATGTTCAGATGGGTCAGCAGGAAAATGCTTTGGAAGCATTTGTAAGAATGCGAGAATCGGATGTGAAACCCAATGAGTATACTTTTGCAGCAATAATCTCTGCTTTGGCAAACCTTGGGAGAATTCTATTGGGCAAGCAGTTGCATGCCCATGTTTTACATTTAGGCCTTATGGATTCTCTGTCTGTGGCCAATTCCATCATGGCCATGTATTCGAAATGTGGAGAGTTAATTTCAACTTCAATGGCATTTCATGGGATGAGCAGGAGAGATATTGTTTCATGGAGCACTATTATTGGAGGGTTTTCTCAAGGAGGCCGTGGAGAAGAAGCTTTTGAGTATCTATCATTGATGAGAAGGGAAGGACCAAAACCAAATGAGTTTGCTTTTGCTAGTCTGCTGAGTGTGTGTGGAAATATGGCGATCCTTGAGCAAGGCAAGCAACTCCATGCTCATGTAATATCCATTGGTTTGGAACACACAGCTATGGTAAAAAGTGCTCTAATCAATATGTATTCAAAATGTGGGAGTATAAAAGAGGCTTCACAAATCTTTTATGAAACAGAAAGTGATGATATTATCTCATGGACAGCCATGATTAATGGGTATGCTGAGCATGGCGACAGCCAAGAAGCCATTGATTTGTTTGAGAAGCTTCCTAGGGTTGGTTTGAGACCAGACTGTGTGACCTTCATTGGTGTACTTACTGCTTGTAGCCATGCAGGACTTGTTGATCTTGGTTTCCTTTACTTCAATTTGATGAGCAATGAATACCGGATTAATCCTTCTAAAGAGCACTACGGTTGTATGATTGATCTCCTTTGCCGAGCTGGACGACTTAGCGATGCTGAGAGCATGATCAAAAGTATGCCCTATCAACGGGATGATGTTGTTTGGTCAACTCTGCTTCGAGCCTCTAGGGTCCATGGTGACATTGATTGTGGAAGACATGCGGCAGAAAAGATTCTTGAATTAGATCCAAATTGTGCAGGGACTCACATTACCCTTGCTAACATTTATGCTGCCAAAGGAAGATGGACGGAGGCAGCAGAAGTTAGGAAGGTGATGAGATCAAAGGGGTTGATTAAGGAACCTGGATGGTCTTGGATTAAGGTAATGGATCTGGTGTCTGCATTTGTTTCTGGTGATCGATGTCATCCACGGGTTGAAGATATATACCATGTACTAGATTTACTATCTTCAAGGGCAGAGGTTGCCATGGACGAATTGGATTCTCTAGTACACGAGGCTGAATATTAGAAGAAGGTGGATCTATATGATTATTTTTTTTATTGCAGATTGATGCTTTCTGCAGCATACAAGGTTGCCATTGAGGACTGCTTATTACAAACAACAGCAAGCCAATACTTGTCAATACTAGTAACTGATAACAGCAAGAAGCTGATTTTACGTTAACAAAATTATGCAAGGAGACGGACAGCATTTAAGATTATGAGCGGGGACGATAAAAAAATGAAGATAATCCTTGTTTGAAAGCGCTGAATTAAATCAGACGAAATCTTTATCTGGTGGATAAGGATTACCTCCCAATGCTCGTTACTTACAGGTCATTTGGTAATTCGGGTCACAGTGGTTTTCACTTTTTCCGATCCTATACACTTTAAGCGGTTTCTTAAATGCAATCATAATGATTCTGCTTGTCCTAACTCCTGGGATCTGCCAATTTTTGGAATAGTTTGTCGGGCTAAAGAATCCAGAATCCCAAGAATAGAGGAGTGAAGCATCGAGCATGTTGGTTTCTTAAAGATCAACTATGTTTTGGCATTAACAGCGCACAAGAAGATACAGTAGTTGGAACAAAGTATATTTTCCGAGGGAAGCCGTTGATTGGAAGTGGTCTGATTACCAGGTTATGCTTCAACTAGTTAATACCAAAGATCTCAAGGTTCTGTGAACATCGGTATCTGGTGACAGAACTGAGGCAACTCAAGTGTTGGTTGGGTTGCTGAAGCAAAATGAATGAACTGCTCGCACTGATTTATTGGTATTTAAGATTATTTATTATCCTAATAATTTGTTTTTGGGATGGCCAAAAAAAAAAAGTTAACCTAGAATATGTTCAACAACCGTCAATAGACAATGCATATCTTTCATTCTCTTCTGTTTTTCCCCTATCCCGAGTAATTAAAATATCTCATTTCCTTCTTCAAAATGTAGAAATGATAATCCAGATACAATCAGAGTCTGTGGCCTCAGGTCTAAAAAAATAAGATCATGAAAGAACAAATCAGAGCACACTATTTGAAAGTTACCTAATCATTGTTGGTTCTAGCAACTTTTTGTGGTAAAAGAATTATAACATTGAACAGGTGACAGTTGCTGCCTGGAGTTTCATTTCAGTTTTCTTCTGTCACCGTATAATCTAAAAGAAGTTGGTGACAAGTGCTTAAGTAAATGTGTCCGCGAAGCCAGATAAGAGATGAGAGTCATGTTGCAGTTCATTTAATGATGCTAACTCAATTTCGGACCTTAACTCATACATGCAATTTTGGACTTTGTGATAAGCGAATTATCCATTCACAAAGTTCATCAGTCATTCTTAAGCCAACATTGAATAACCGACAAAGAAAAAGCTAGGAAAAATAGCGTAGCCCCCAAAACAACGATTATCTGTACCAATAGATTGGAATTAAACCCCTCCAGCACATACATTTTCCATGACAAAAACCATAAAATGGAGAAAGTTGACCCCACAACAGCACCGACTACCACTTGGCTGATTGTATGAAGTTGTTGCGATACTCGTAACCATGACTGCAAATTCCAGATAATAGGGTAGTCATAAGCAACCAATTTCTTCAATGCTCATTACTTTTAGTTAAAAGGCTTCAAATAGAACTTAACAGTTATTTAACAAAGTGCATTATTTAGCAATGACAAATTTTAGCATTGCTAATTCATCTATACTGAGGCAATTGGAAATTATCAATTTGTTCAACACTATCTAGCTAATAACCACTAAGAATCTAGCAACCAGCAGTTAACAGCTTTGGTCAAATATTCTGTTGAAACCAGACGTGCAGGTGAGAAGAATATAGAGTTATTCTCTAGTAATAACCACTTTGTATTACAGTAATAAATACTGAAAAGAAATTAGAATTATCATTCAATCACGCCGGCATTTGCAAAATCATAATTATGTAATTCTTCTTGAAAGACACTAATATGATAAACTTCAGTGACAATCCAGTCACCATCTTTCTAACCAATATTTTTGTCCATGAAGTTCAATGAACGTCTAAAAGTTGGTTCACTCTTAGACCACAATAAATCTTTGCATAAACGACAAAATTCTCTCAGGAAGGGAAACAGTTGTTTATGAGTGCTGTAACTAACTCCAGAATTATGTGTTAACCCTTCGATTATTGACAGGCTACTAAATTGCCACATAATTAAAGTTGGTGACAGAAACTAGCTCTATTAGATTTTACTCTTATAGAAGAACTTGAAGAATTTTGCTGCCATGGAGTGACTGAAGAGACTAAAATAATTCAACATCGAGTTTATGTAGATTTAAGTTCCTTCCTAGATCATTTAAAATTAATATGTACAGAATAAAAACTGAGACCACCTTCATATACTCTATGCTGCATTAAAGGAAAGAATTAGAACACTTACCAGATATGAACCAAAAGCCAAGGACAGTCCACTGATCGTCAATGTAAGTTCATTTATCCCCAGCCGTTCCACATCTAAACAGCATGATAAAATAGTTTATTACACGTCTACAGAAACCCAAAATATAGATTATACACTAAACCACTAGCCTGAAGGAGCAGACACACAGCAGAAGGCAGGAGCGGCTCAAGGAAATTTGGGGCTCCAGGAAAATATAAAATTTGGAGCTAAACAAATTTTTTAAATAGGTATTTTAAATAAAAACTTAATAAACTTAAATTTTTTTAAATAGGATACAAACTTTATATCTTAACTATGTATGCATACTATTACTCTAATTAATTATTCAAAAAAAAAATATTACTTTAATTAAAATAATTATAACATTCAAATGAAAACTTAATAGCTAATTTTGAGAAGTAAAATTAATTAAATAGTCTATTTAAGAAGGAATAATATTTAAGACAATCTTTTGACTAGAATTAGCATTGATTATTATGACATATTATAAAAGATATAAGTATTTAATTTAGTGGGGCCACCTTTCTAAAAAATGAGGCCATACTTTAAAAAGTACTGTTGGTTAACTAAAATTGCATATACGCATACAATTTAATGGAGCCACCTTTCTAAAAATAGGGTTTTTGCGACCACCTAAGTTGCCTAGGGGAAGACAGCTACTAGCAGAAGGAAGTTATAGTAGATTTGTATGAAACTTTTGATTGAATTTGTCTTGCACAAGAATGCATTCCATTGTACCACAGCTGAAAGGGAAAAGTAAACCACCATCTTTCCAGGAGACCCTACAAATCTTTCTACATTGAAGATAGACAAACAAATTCAATATACTCTGACAAAAAACTATTCACTCAGCTATTGATTAGAAGTTTGAAATTTGAAGATTTAAGATCTGTCTATCGAGATATGCAGCCATTGAAGAGTTCAAATTGTTATTCTTATTATTAGTGCTTCTCTTTGTTGTAAATTGTATATTGCAAATAAAGGAGCAGGAAGCACGTACTTATACAAAACATCGCAAAGTTTCACCAGATACAAATTATCTTCAAATGGACTATACTCAGATTAAGAATTCATAAACCAAAAATTATCACTCAAAGAGAAAACCATAATAAATTAACAATCACTCTTTCCTTGTAAATGTTGTACTTACTTGACAGAATAATAAAGCTAAAAATGAAAAATATGGATTGTGCATGAGAAGATGGCATCCCAGGATCAGATTTTAAAGTGGGAACAGGCCTTTCTTGGTCTAGAATCCGTTTAAGCACAACAGATAGCATAACATTGACAATAGATCCTGTGACAGCCCATAAAGCTTCACCATCATGCCTTCCGATAATGATAACACTAAATAATCCAGATACCAGCCACTTGCTCTGTCACAAACAACCAATAAACAACAAAACAGCCTTATCAATCTTCAATCTTTTCAACTTTCTAATCTTCAATCTTTTCAACTTTCTTAAGTATAGCTTCTCAGGCAACATAACGAATAGTGTGCATGCAAGCATTTTCTGTCTGTTAATAGCGCTTTCAAATAGTCAAAAGCACTTTTAATTTCCATTAATTGAAGTGCTTTCTGAAGAAGCACCAAAGCGCTTCCCAAAAATAGTTCCCAAACTAAAGCAACTTACTAAATTTTCACGACAAAATTACTCAAGTGATCAACAATAACTCATTGTTTCAATCCAATTCGGAACTTTATGCAAATAATTTCTTTCAGTCAAATAAAAATAATAAGCTAAAATACACAATTAAAAGAAATAAAAACTATGAGTAGCACCAAAAGGAATATAAATTAAAATTGACAAGTCTAAGGACAGAAATATACAAACCAGACGATTAATAGTCGACTCCAGCCCAGAAGCCGCGAGCTTAGCTGACCCATCAATCGGAGTTTCTTGTTCAAACACTTCAACACCTTCCTCAAAATTACTACTCCTACCACTCCTGTGCGACGGTGTTTTAACCATTTTCAGTAAGGAAAATCCCCGCAAAGCACCACAAAAACCGGGCCTTCTGCTGGAAAATCGAAGCAACGAACTGGGTTTCAAAGCATTAAGCTTAGAAGCGCGACTGCGAAGAAATCAGAAAGTGGATCGGTACGAAGTGCTGACTGTCGGTGACATTTTTGGTCACCGACTCACTGAGAATAAACAAACCAATACTTGATGCATTTGGACTCGTAATAAACATGGGAGGAAAAATGAGAAAACCACAACTAATTTGTGGGATTTTTAATTTTACGTGGAACATGTGGATGCGGTGCTGGAACAGGATATACCAATGAATTAATTGACGAAGTAAATTGGCAACTCCGAAGTCCAAATGGGGTATCTTTATTCTATTCCAGCCTTCATTTTCAGTATCCGTATCCAAAACCAAAAGTAAAAGAGTTCGCCTTCCACGTGGATCGCGTCTTAGCCGCTGAACTTTTGTTTTAATTTTTAGATATAAGGGCATTTTTATCCTAAAAATACGGACAAATAGTTAAATACTTAATTTTGTTTCAATTATTTTAAAATAAATAATTATATTTTAATTTATCAATAAAAATATTTTAATTTTTACGATGAAAGAAAAAAATTGAGACTAAACATAAAATTTAAATAGATTAACAAAATAGGACACATGTTAATCCCTGATTAGATAAATTAATTTTTTTAATATTTTAAATTTATTTATATTAAAAAATATAAATTATAATATCTTAAAATATAAATTTTAAAATAAAAAATATTTACAAAAATTATAAATTCATCATTATTATTCTCCATCAAAATAAATTATTCTTTTTACATCTTCATTTTCGTCGTCATCATCATCATTCATCAAAATCAAAACTATCAACAACTACCCACTTTCATTGTTAAGATCATCCACCAAACAAATTATTTTTCCTACATCATTATCATTTATCAAAATCAAAACCATCATCAAATGTCCACTTTCATCGTCAAATGGTAGAAGAATAAAAGACAGAGACAAAAATAAAGCACACTTTCATAATTTTGATTGGTTATTTTATACTTCTTCCACACCCACTTTCATCTCTGAAACTTTAAGTTGAGTGAACACCTTAAAAACATGTAAAATAAAGTTATCAAACTTGTTCATATTACAAATCTTTGATAAGATAAAATTTTATAAGGTTGATCAGATTTTGAATAGTGATTAGAGTGACTTTGAGAATTGATTTGAGAATTGAGATTTTGAGTTAGGATTTTTTTATTTCAGAATTTGGGGAAGGTAAGATACGTAATTTGGATAAGATTTATTTATATAAAATAAATAGTTATTGAATTATAAAATAAAATTTTAAACCTATTGTAGTGTGCCACATATTATTTATTTATTTATATAATTTATAAAATAAAATTTTAAACTTATTGTGGTGTGATACGTGTCTTTTATATTTTTTTAAAAAATTTATTTTATTTATGTGTCACGTATCCTCTCACTTAAATCATTATTAGTAACTATCTTATCAATTAGGGGTAAAGATATCATCGTGTTGTTAAAAGTAATTTTATGTTAAAACTAATGGAAAGTGACTAACAAATTAGAATAAAATTGTCCATTTTAAAACAATTAAGATAAAATTGACTATTAACTCAAACTCTTGGGACAAGAATGTCATTCTCCTTAATTTTTATTCTTTCTTCTCAGAAAAAATACGATACAAAGAGAGAGGTGTTTTAACTTTTAAGTATGTAGTTAAGATCTTTAAAAAAATAAAGTATGTAGTTAGAGACTCGCATGACTTATAGACCCTCTAGGGTTCCTTATTTTTTGAGCTCATTTGTCAATTTTTTTTTTAAAATTCCATTACTATGGATAAGGTAGAATTATTATAACAATTCTTTTGTATTGATAATTTGCATAATGAAGAAGTTCTAAGTGTGAATGATAATATTATTATGAGATAATGTCAATTGACAAAATTCGATTTGTTTATTAAAGTCATTACTAGATATAATTATTAACGAGATGCTTTTTATGAACACGATGAGATCACTTTAAAACCCTAAGAGAGAGTTGTGGTTTAGATTCAACGGTAATGACATTTTTTTGGTTGAATTTCAAGACGAAGAGGATCGTAAGCGGGTGTTGCTTCTTAACCCTTGGAATTTTAGTAAGTTTCTACTGGTACTTGAACTTGTGTTTGATGTTATATGGGTTCAGGATCTTGTATATCGATTAGTTTCTTTTTGGCTTTAAGTGCATAACGTGCCTTTAATTCATATGAAATGGAATTTACAAAATTACTTGGTAATAAGGTAGGGGAGTTATTTGATGTGGACATAAATAACAACAGTTATTGTTTTGAAAAATAAATTGCTCCAATAGAGATTGTTACGTGGGATGTGGGTCATCAAAAATAATAAGAAGAGACATTATGGATCAAGTGAGACTTGAAAATTCTGTGTCTTGAACCTCAATAAAAATTGTCACGTGAGCAATAGATCCCCATATCTTTAGGTTAGACCATAATGAAGGTGTATGTGATTGGATAAGAGAGAATTTTACGTCCCACATTGAATAAAAATTAAATGGATCTTAAATATTTATAGGTTGATAAACAATATTACTTAACAAACTAATTTTTAAGTAATGATAAGCCTCGGCTCGTAACATAAGGTACTAGTACAAGCACATAAAAGACATACATATGCCCTAGTTCTAGATATGCTCACATAGTATAAAATCAACTAAGAGAAAAAAAAGCCTTCGAATATAAAAAAAGCCATTAGCAATTCGACCAAACTTGTCGCCAATGACTCAACAAAATCTTAGACAACACAGTCTAAATCATAAAAAGGCGAAGACACCTTTATACACAACAGAGAATCCATTAGTAGTTGACTATACTTGCCATAAAATAGGCTAATCAAAACTTCGGAGAGCACATTCTAAGTCACTTAGAGCTGGAATGCCCCAAAAATACAATAAGGGTACCAAATATTCACTATCTATATATTTATATTGGAATGAAATGCACAATGGTTATACAAGCAAGCACTAAAAAATGGTGCTCATGAGACAAGTCATCAATACAGGCTATACAAAGATTAGATACTTCTCTTAAAAGCTCTTTATTATATACGCCTATACATTATGTGCTAAACATTACACATAAAAAAAAAAGAAAATTAAAGGCATGCATTATACATGCATATATGTGAAGTCAACTCAAAGTGCAGGAAGACTAAAAAAAAACTAATAAAGCATATATATTTGCTTTAAATTACTTGACTGATCCAACCATAAGATAAAGACATGATTATCTTGTGGCCACAAAAAATAGCTATACAACGTCCCACCATGTTATTATTCAAAGACAAATATTATGAATTCACCGGTTAGGTAAATTACAAGCTTAATCATGAGTCTAAAACTGTTAAAATAGAAGCACACAAACAAGCAAACAAAATATATCCAAAGCAAATAATAATACAGAACAAGTTACTAGGAAATAAAGAGAGAAAGGGTAGAAGAAGAACACACAAAGAATTACGTGGTTCGGCAACTTGCCTACGTCCACGGCGGATCAAGATCACACTCTTCTCTTATTATGAATCATAAGGTACTCACAAAGTATGCATTTTACAAGAAATATCACAAAGAACACTCTCTCTTACACTCTAGGAATTTTCTCTCATAAAGATTATCACTAAGATTTGTTGTTGATCATAAAGATTTATATTTGATCACAAAGATTTGTTTACAAGCCAATTGGTAGTCTTTATATAGGCTTTGGGAGGACCTAGGTTTACCCTATATGTGTGGGAGTCGTATTAGAGAGTCCTGAAACAAGTGGAGTTTCCTTATTTCTGGATACTATTCCCGTCTCCAGTGCCGGGGCGCTGGCCTCCTGGCTCCGCGGCGCTCAGGTTCTGGACTGGGCGCCACGGCGCTCATGCCTGGTTACCGTGGCGCTGGCGCTTGGTGCACCCTTCTTCGTTTTTCGCCTCCTTTCGCGTTTGTCTTCGATCCATGCACACCTTACGCACTTGGCTTGATCTCCAAATCATATTCCGATGATTTTAATCAATATTCTCACAAATCCCTTCATTGATTCAAAATCATCCACAAAGTAACTCGATCTCTCATTTTCGCATCTTCGGTCACCCTCACAAAGTAGTGACTCCGGTTAAGTCCTTGCATAGGACGAACTTAACTGAGGGTAGTAGCTTAGTTAACATATCAGTAGGATTTTTAGATGACGCAATTTTTGTTAGACTAACTTCACCATTTTGGACAATCTCACAAATGTAATGGAGCCTCACATCAATGTGCTTCGACCTCTCATAGAACACTTGATGCTTGCTTAGGTGTATGGCACTCTGACTATCACAATACACACATGTGTTCACATCTTTACTAGCCAATACCTCCGCGCATATGCCTTTTAACCACACGGCCTTCTTGATAGCTTCACCAACAGCTATGTACTCTGGCTCTGTGATAGATAGTGCAACCACGTGTTGTAGAACTGATCTCCAACACACATTACACTCAAACACTGTGAATACGTAGCCCATCAACGATCTTCTCTTGTCAAGATCATCTGCATAATCTGAGTCTACGTACCCTCTTACCATTTCATTGCTGTCATCGTCCCTCTTATACACTAACCCGTGATTCGACGTTCCCTTGAGATATCTCAGAATCCACTTTACTGCAAGCCAGTGATCTTTACTTAGATTCGCTATGTATCTACTCACCACACTCATAACTTGTGCTATGTCTGGTCTTGTACAAACCATTGCATACATGATGCTCCTCACAGCGCTTGCATACGGTACTTTGCTCATCTGCAATTTCTCATCCTCGGATGTTGGCGACTGTGCTACTGACAGTCTGAAATGCATGGCCAAAGGAGTAGAGACAGCCTTCGCGTTTGACATACCAAACTTCTCCAGAATTTTGACTATATATCGCTGTTGGGACAAAAAGATAACATCTCTTCTTTCCCTCACAATGTCCATACCCAAAATTTTTTTCGCTCCTCCCAAAGCCTTTATTTCAAACTCGTCACTTAACTGCTTCTTGAGCTTTTGTATTTCTTTCATATTCTTGCATGCGATCAACATATCATCGACGTATAGAAGCAAATACATCATCCCACAACTCATGTTCTTGAAGTACACGCATCCATCATACTTACTCCTACTAAAGCCACAAGCCATCATAAACTCATCAAATCTTCTATACTACTGTCTAGATGATTGCTTTAACTCGTATAATGACTTCTTTAGTAAACAAGCATGATCTTCTTTACCGGGCTCCTCAAACCCTTGCGGCTGTGCCATGTATATTATTTCTTCAAGCTCTCCATGTACAAAAGCTGTCTTTACATCCATCTGCTTTAGATGTAAATCAAGGTTTGCACACATAGCTAACAAAATCCTAATAGATGTGTGCTTGACAATTAGAGAGAATATCTCATAAAAATCGACTCCCTCTCTCTGAGTAAAACCTTGTGCTACTAACCTAGCTTTAAATCTCGTAGGCTCAATCCCCAGTATCCCCTCCTTCATCTTATACACCCACTTGCACCCGACTAGCTTCTTTTGAGGTCTTTCCACCAACTTCCAGGTATTGTTCTTCCTAAGAGAACAAATTTCTTCTTTCATGGCCTGCTGCCATTCTTTCTTATTTTCACTCTTCATAGCCTCACCATATGTCCTAGGCTCATCATACTCAAGAGTGTAAGCAGAATTAAAAGCATGAGCAACTAAGTCTGCTTGTGCATACCTGATTGATGGGTTAATTGTTCTCCTTAGCCTACCTCTAGCAAGCTGGTACTCTTCAAGTTTCAACTCAAGAGTTCTAGTCTTTTTTTGGGTGGACTTGGAGGAACTTACCGGTGTTCTTGGTTCATCTTCAAGGATTTTCTTGTTGAAGTGTTGATCTGGGGGCATATCAGATCCATTTTCAGGCGCTACTTCAACTTCTATTGACTCGGGTGCTGAGTTTTCCTTGGTCACAGTTTCTTCTTTCTCATCTACTTGGGAGGTTTTCAGCATCGCCATCTCATCGAACGTCACATTACGACTTATGATACTCCTTGGTGGTGTTAAGTCTTTACACTACACCTTGTATCCTTTTACTCCTTCGGGATATCCTATGAATACCCCTTTGATAGCTCTAGGTTTCAACTTTCCCTCCTTAACATGTACAAAGGCAGGGCAACCAAATATTCTAAGATGGTCATACTTCGGAGGATTGCCAGACCATTTCTCTTTTGGCGTCTTGAAGTCAATTGCTGAGGAGGGACTTCTGTTTATCAAGTAAGCAGCAGTCACTACAACTTCTCCCTCGAATGTCTTGGACATCTTCGTATTGATAAGCATGCATCTAACCCTTTCAAGTAGGGTCCTGTTCATCCTCTCAGCTACCATATTCTGCTGCGGTGTTGATCTTACCGTTCTATGCCTTGCAATCCCATGCTTGGCACAAAACCCATCAAACTCTCTGTTGCAAAATTCGAGGCTGTTGTCAGTTCTTAACTTCTTCACTCTTTTGCCAGTCTAATTCTCAACAAGAGCTTTCCGAATCTTGAACACATCAAATACTTAATCCTTGCTCTTCAACACATAAACCCACAGCTTCCTCGAATAGTCATCAATCAAGCTGAAAAAATACCTGGCACCACCACGAGTAGCTGTATAAGTTGGTCCCCAAAGATCTGAATGTATGTAGTCAAGAGTCCCCTTAGTCTTGTGCTCTCCGGTACTGAACCTCACCCTATGTGCTTTTTCAAGCACACAATGCTCACAAAACTCTAAGGGCTGGAACTTATCCTCGCCGAATGCCTTTTGACTATATAACTCCTTTAGGTTTCTCTCGCCTAGGTGTGCCAGTCTAAGATGCCATAACTTGGTTTGCATACTCTCATCATTTACAGAGAATAGTGCAGAACCGCTCACGACTTTACCCTTAAGCACATAAACACCTTTGCGCTTCTCTCCTCTCATCACCACCATGGAACCTTTCAAAACTCTTAAAATCCCTCTGTCGATCCTGATGGAACATCCATTCTGGTCTAAAGTAACCAGTGAGAGCAAGTTTCTCTTCAAGTCAGGAACATACCTAATATCTGTCAACTCTCTCACTCGCCCATCATGCAGCTTAAGCTTAACACTACTAATTTCTATCATCTGACATGCAATGTCATTGCCCATTAACACCTTATCACCACTAATGGGCTGAAAATTTATAAACCAAGACTTGTGCGGGCATATGTGAAAAGTACAACCAGAATCTAAAACCTATTGTTCAGAGTTTATACCATCAGTAGTGACGAGTGTCTCTGCGCTGTCATAGCTATCATCATAGGCAAGCGCAGCATCCACTTTTTTCTTGTCTTGTGCTCTTTTCTCAGGACAGTCCTTTATGAAGTACCCCTATTTCTTACAGCAATAGCACTTCCTGGGAGTCCTAGACTTTGACCTTGAGCCTTTTTTCTTTCCATCTCTATATGAGGGCCTTTCTCTTACAGATAAACTTTCTGCATTGCCCTCGGTCTGCTTTCCTAATAACTTTGAGTTTAATGATGATTTCACATCACTCATCGGTAAACTCTCTTTGTCTTAGAGTAGTGTATCAACAAAAATCTCATAGCTATTGGGGAGTGAACTCAAAAGGATAATTGCTCTATCTTCATCTTTTATCTTGATGTTGATAGACTCAAGATTAAGGATGATCTTATTGAAGGCCTTCTATACGATCTTTCATCGGCGTCCCCTCTGACATGGACAGCTGATATAGCTTCTTTTTTATATGTAATCTGTTGGCCAACGATTTTCTTATATAAAGAGAGTCAAGCTTCTTCCAAAGACCTATTGCCGTCATCTTACCTGCTACTTCCCTTAATACTTCATCGCTCAATGACAGAACGATTGTGCTATGAGCTCTTTCTTGAATGTCCTTTCTTTCTGCCTCAGTTCTAAATGACTCTGGCGTCTTCTCTTCATCACTAGATGGAGTTGCAGTCTCTTCTAATACCGAACCAACCTTTGGCTCACCAACAACGCCTTAACCTTCATCTTTCATAAATTGAAGTCATTCGTACCGTTGAATTTTTCTACCTCGTACTTGAGTGTGGCCATGTTTGCTTTGAACCTAGCTCTGATACCAGTTTGTTAAAGCGGAAGCACACAAACAAGTAAACAAAATATATCCCAAGTAAATAATAATGCAGAATAAGTTACTAGGAAATAAAGAGAGAAAGGGTAGAAGAAGAACACACAAAGAATTACGTAGTTCGGCAACTTGCCTACGTCTACGGCGGATCAAGATCACACTCTTCTCTTATTATGAATCACAAGGCACTCACAAAGTATGCCTTTTACAAGAAATATCATAAAGAACACTCTCTCTTGCACTCTAGGGATTTTCTCTCATAAAAATTATCACTAAGATTTGTTGTTGATCACAAATATCTATATTTGATCACAAATATCTATATTTGATCACAAATATTTGTTTACAAGTTAATTAGTAGCCTTTATATAGACTTTGGGACGACCTAGGTTTACCCTATACGTGTAGGAGTCGTATTAGAGAGTCTTAAAATAAGTGGGAGACGAAATAAGGAAGTTTCCTTATTTTGGGATACTGTTCCTGTCTCCAGCGTTGTGGCACTGGGCTCTCATCGCTGCGGCGCTGGCCTCCTGACGCCGCAGCGCTCAGGTTCTGGACTGGGCGCTCACCCCTGGTCGCCGCGGCGCTGGCGCTTAGTGCACCCTTCTTCGTTTTTTGCCTTCTTTCGCGTCCGTCTTCGATCTGTGAGCATCCTACGCACATGGCTTGATCTCCAAATCATATTTCGATAATTTTTAATCAATATTCTCACAAAAACAAACATTAAATACTACATTTAGTCAAAATCATACGCTGATCACTTCCCATATTCAAGTTTAACTGTTTAAGAGATGAAAAAAGCCAGCGTGGCCAAAAAGTACAAAGGTATGGAATCATACTTGGGAATCCCGTGAAACAATAAAGAGATAAGATAACCTCTCTTATGGCTTGCTCTATAACAGAGAGCATGAATGTGTGCAAAATATACTTCATGTATTTTGAAACTACAAAATTTCAAAAGGCTAACAAGTTGTAGGAGATTCCAGTAATAACCCTACACTTGCAGCAAAATATACAAAAATTCTTTTCAAAGATGAGGAGATACCTCATCAAATTCTATATCGAAGAAGAGAAATAAAAAATTTTAAAATAAGTCGTAATTAACTGTACAATCTTTAACTTGATTTGCAGCAACAATGTTAGTTCAATCCATGTCATAGCTAACTTGAACTGAATCAGCTTAAGATCGCTCTAAGCTCTTCACCTTTGCTTGAAGTATGACCAGTTTATCTCAGGTCTTGTGCAAAATTAAGCTTTTTTCTAATTGCCAAATGAGGTCGAACATGGTCAAGGAAAAAATAATAAAAGAAAAAAAAGAGGCATAATATCTCAATAAATGTAAACTTGTGGGTTTTTTTTTTGTAAAGGAAAAATATAAAAAATAACCCTTGTAAATAAAAAAAGATTGTATCTCAACATAAATTTGAAAGGGTGTGACTAGCATGAATCTTAAAACGTACAAGACTTGCTTTTGATAGTAACTACATGTGTTGTTTTATTTATTGTTCTAAAATGACTTACAAAAAGAGAATCCAAATGGGCTCTCTCTGTTCAATTTCAAGTAGGCTGCCACTTTTTGAAAGTTTTAATTTCTTTTTTATATAAAATTATCAAAAAAGACAAAATTTCTAAATATATACTTATGTCTAATTTATTTATTTATATATATAATTCATAAACCCCAATATCTATTATACACGTTAAATTCTAAATTTTTAAATACTTTAATATATAAAAATTCTTGTTTAAGAGATGAAAGAAATGATTTTTAAAATTAAAAGAGAAATTATTAAAAAAAATTAATTTGCTCATATTTTATTAAAAAATTCAAAATGGTAAGAAGATTGGGAGTGAAATATAGTGAATTAAAAAATATAAATTATTTTAATTTTTTAATAAAATATAATAAAAGTGGAAAATAATCAAATAAAATAAGAGGTTAAATAGGATCAATCCTTCAAATAATCAATGAGCTCAAGTGGGGTGGGGGAAGGCCAACATTTTAGGAATGGCCTGGTCCACGGACCGCCCCAAGCACGCGGGCCATGCCCTGAAATTCTGATTTCTTCCGAGATCCGAGGATGATTAAAAAAAGTAAAAGAAGTTACGCAGGTTTTACAGGTAGATGCATTATAGAAATGCAAATGGAAAATTAAAATACATGAAGAATGTAGTTTTCCATTCTCTTGTGAATTCATATGTAACCTGCAATCTGCTATGTTCAAAGCTTGTAAATAGATAGGCATATAAAAAGAGAATATAATTTCATTATGTTATGAATTTTTGGAATTATTGATGGTGGTCGAATATGCCTCTAACTTTAGACTTATTTCATTGAGAAAAATACTGGAATCTAACTAGAGGTCAGTGTCCTCTTCATTACCGAGACCATTTAGACTAATGATCAATCATGGAAAGCAAAAGCAGCATTGGAAAAATGCGGAGGAGGGTTTAATTCAAAGTAAAACTACCTCTATCCAACAAACTTTATATGTATTCTCCAAGGTCTTTACAGGCAAGAAAGTTCCATTATCTTGTTAGAAAGGTCTTTAGTTTGATCCAAATAACTCTCAAAATAATTAAGTAGAAAATCAATTTTCTACAAAGAATGTCAACATGAATCGCTTCTAATCGAACAAGAGAGTCTTGATGAGAAGCAATTTTCCGCTACCTCTGCAATTTTTTTTGCTGGTTAATATATACTTGGGAAATTTTTGTAACTAGCTAGTCTCTAATTTATTTTTCTTTTTTAGTTATACATTGAAATACTAATTTTTTATAGTAAAAAAATTTATAATATGACGTTTTTGTCCCCAGACATATTTTCCTTCTCTCTTCATTTATCATTTTTTAGCAAGAAAAACACATAGTGAATGTTCTCAAATTGGTGAACACTCACAAACAAGAAAAATACTCAAATCAAGTAGATCGATGACATACTGATATATGATTTTTGTTGTGATAAATGTGATTAAAATGAGTAAATTGTTGTTATATTGTATATTATAGATAAATTTTGTGAAAAATTAGTGAAAAAGGACTTGGATGTTGAAAAAATTGTCTGAAAAGCGTAAAAAAATTAATGGAAATAGTTGTTAGGGGCGTCGTGTGTGGCAGCCATCCATTTCGTGTGGCAATCGCGTGTTGTACAAATGCTGTGTAATTATGGCATGAAATAAACAACATGTTGCACGGTGCATGTGAAGTGCGACACACATGTGTAGTGCTTGTTGCGGCATATGCGCGGCACGTGGCACGCACTGCACATGAGAGCAACGCGCAATGCCTATGTGTAGTGCGTGCCGTGGCATGTGCACGGTGCCCATTGTCACGATCCGATTTCTCAAAATCGTGCGGCCTTAGACACTTGCTAGTGCTAAGCAGCCTACAAAACCCTAATAACCAAAGAAAGAGATGAAGAAGAAGCACACCAAGTGTTTGAGAGAATGCTCTCGTATTTTATTACTAAAGAGAGATTACAAAGCTATACAATTACAAGCTAAGAGTATTTCTACAATTTGGAAGATGGATTCTCAAATGAGAATTCCACTTATTTATAACTAAAGTTATATACAATGGACGACTAGGATTAACTCTAATCCAATGGTTCACATCTAAAGAGGAGAATATGCTAAGGAATATTTCAAAGATTTCAACTACCCAAAGTATATCCCAAGGAATATGCATTTTCTAGATTATTCTCCCACCTACCACATTAATGTGGCCTCAACCCAACTCCATTGGGCCTTCTTGAGGTTCTAGCCCATTTAACCCAAAATGGACTAAGTCCTCCCTTTTGGTGGTCTCGTCATGCACCAAATACTCGAGTAATTGCTTGAGAATATTTTGGGCGTGACATTCTCCCCCACCAAATTCACGCGACGCCCTCGTCGCGTCTTCGCTGGAACTTGCACACCCCGTTCTGCAAACTTTGGCTGTGCACTCTCGTGTCCCAAGTGTGTTCTCCCATCCAGCAACCCTTTCCACTCGACAAAGTACTCAAGGCTCATCCTGAGTTTCTCCCATTTGTCATGGCGTGTGGAAATCCCCAAAGGTTCTCGGTTATGTGGCTCAAATTCTGCATCTCTCGTACCTCCACGGTACTGCTTCCAACAGCTTGCGGAATGTACCTGATGTCGCCACTGCCGCTGTCTCGAAGGTAACTCCACCTTATGCGAGATGTTGCCGACTCTCTTGGCAATCAACCTTGGCCCCTCGTCCCCACGATTAAGGCCCTTGTGAAGTGAGCGTGCTGACTTGCGTTGTGGTGGAAGTATCGTCTCCATCACCAAGTCCCCCGCACTATGCTTGACACGCCGCTGCTTGTCTTCATCCTACTCCTTGTGCTGAAACTGCACATCATGTGACACCTTGGACTTTTGGATGACACCCGCATCCAAAAACTCCTCGAGCTGCCCCTGCAACTCTCCCATCTCCGATGGAGGCGTCAACCCCATAGTTGGAAGCATAATCTCAAGCTCCAACTTGCCCCCAATTACATCTCTTAAAGGCGGTTCTTCCGGTATGGCAGTAGGCTTGACCCCATTGTGCTCCCTGAGCACTTCTGCAACAACTTTCGGTATTTTATCCTTGCCCCCATTTGCCGCATCATCCACCCCCGTTATTGAGGCTGAATGTAACCCTCATTTGCGCCCAGCATCTACCCTTAGTTGCATTGCGGAAAGGACCTTGGCGTTTGGCTTGGATCGCCCACCCTTGGGCATGTCTACCGTCGGTATCATTCGAGGCCCTCCTTCCAAAATACACATATAGTTGTGTTGAGGAAGTAACTCTACATTGTACTGCCGTAAGAACTCCATTCCTAGCACCACATCAAAATCATCGAGAGGTGCTACCGAGAAATTTACCTCACCGTGCCATTTGCCAAGGTGGACTTCAGCTCCACAAACCACCCCATCCAGTGGCTTGGCTCTTGCATTCACGGACTTGAGGTATCCCTCTCCTTTCTCCACATAAAGGCCCAAGAGTTTCGCTTCCGCACGCTTAATGAAGTTGTGCGTAGCCCCCATATCAACTAACACTTGAGTCTTGATGCAATTGACATAGGCTTCAATGTACATGAGCGCCGTCCCCGTTGGCGCGTCTGCACGCTGCTTGGCTTTGAGGGAATTGAACAGCTGCATGCAACCCATACGGCTCTGTTCACCCTCGTATTTTGCCTCGTACATTGCATTGAAAGCCTTCTTCTTTGGACAGTCCTTCACCCAATGATCCCCGTCACAAAGGAAATAGTTAGACTTCGGACCATTACCTCTATGGCCGTTGCGTTTCTGTTCCTTCCACTTGGGCGGTTTGCCTTTCTCCTCTTTGCTCTCCGGAGGCTGAAACTCATTGGCTTCCCGACCCTTACTGTGATTGGGTTTAGACTTTTTGGACTTTTTCGAATCCCCCTTGCGGTAATCCATGAGCGTCTCCGCCATTGTAAGGGCGTCAGATATATTCTGCACTCCACGCTGCTTCAACTCATTGGCTGCCCAGGATTGTAACCCATCCAAGAAATTGAACAACAAGTCCTCCTTGGCCATGTTGAAGATTTGCAGCATCAACAAAGAGTACTCCTCTACGTACTCCCCAATGGACTTTGTTTGTTTCAACTCCTTCAACCGCTTGCGAGCGTCGTGCGCTACATTCTCTGGATAGAATTGGCGCTTTAACTCCTGTTGCAATTCTTCCCATGTGTCTATGGTGCAGGTACCCTTGCGAATCTTCTCGCTTTTCCTACGCCACCACAGAATTGCATGATCGAAAAGGTATAAAGTTGCGGTACTTACCTTGTGTTCGTCCCGCACGCCCATAGCACCGAAATACCTCTCCATTTGCCAAAAGAAGTTGTCAAGCTCCTTGGCATCCCGTTTGCCGCTAAACTCCTTTGGTTTAGGGGCCTCGACCCTTGGTGCAGCCACCGCAGTTTGAGTAGCTACGCCATTAGCGACCGCTCGCTTGCACAACACCACATCTTCCTTGACATCTTCAAACCCCTTTCGTAGCTCTTCTACTTGGGCTTGAACCTTGTCCATGGTGTTGTAGACCTTCTCCTGAAAAGCCTTGATCCAGTCCCGTTGCTTGACAGCATGCTCGTCAATGGAGCTTTCGATTAGGGAGCGCAGCTCGTCTCCTTGAGTATCGAGGCCTACCTCGACATTCTGGACTTGCTCCTCCAACTCCCCAAGGCGGTCCGTCGCCTTGCTCACAGCACCACCGAGCTTCATAACCATGTCCCCGAGTTCATGGTTCGGATCAACGAACTTTTCTGGCGAAACACTCCCATGTCTCCTAGCTTTGGGGTCTCTACCCTTCCCTTGAGTAATCCCTGATGTTCCAGCAACTTCCTTCACCATCTTCTTTGAACTCGCTCTGATACCATTTGTCACGACCCGATTTCTCGAAACCGTGCGGCCTTAGACACTTGCTAGTGTTAAGCAGCCTACAAGACCCCAATAACCAAAGAAAGAGATGAAGAAGAAGCACACCAAGTGTTTGAGAGAATGCTCTCGTATTTTATTACTAAAGAGAGATTACAAAGCTATACAATTACAAGCTAAGAGTATTTCTACAATTTGGAGGATGGATTCTCAAATGAGAACTCCACCTATTTATAACTAAAGCTATATACAATGGACGGCTAGGATTAACTCTAATCCAATGGTCCACATCTAAAGAGGAGAATATGTTAAGGAATATTCCAAAGATTCCAACTACCCAAAGTATATCCCAAAGTATATGCCTTTTCTAGATTATTCTCCCACCTACCACATTAATGTGGCCTCAACCCAACTCCATTGGGCCTTCTTGAGGCTCTAGCCCATTTAACCTAAAATGGACTAAGTCCTCCATTTTGGTGGTCTCGTCATGCACCAAATACTCGAGTAATTGCTTAAAAATATTTGGGACGTGACACCATGCATCGTTCATGCTGCGGCATGCGCGCACCATACCAAGTGCGTGTCAGTGTCCTCTTTGCGTCAATGCCCTTTAGTTTAGGTTTTTTTTATTTATTTGTTTTGATTCATTTTTTTTATCAAATTTATTTATTTTTAACTAATGTACTCATTTTTATCGTATCTATCATACAAATATCTTAATTTACCATTGATTTAATCAAGATCTTTAAAATAAAATGAGGTAATTTTTTCTTTAGGGTTTGGATTTTTTTTTTGGAGAGTTATTTGAATTAGGAGAAAATATGATTAGGGGGTAAAACCATCCTCTCTCAAGTCTTTTTGGCTATAGAAAATTACTAATTTAATGTGTAGTTATAAAAGAAAATTAAATTAAAAGAGGGATAGTTACAAAGATTTTCCTATATAATTTTATAATAATGCTATGTTTACATAGTTAGATATAAATTTTATATTCTAATTATTGTAGCATTTATATGTTAATTTTTGATTAGTATTGTAAAATTACTACATTAATAATAATTAAAAAATTGATAATTTCTTAACGCATGATAGTTAATAATCTATATCATATTAGTTTGGTATCCCATCATAGTGTAGCACTACTATAATTTTATCTCTTCTTCAGACTTTTGAGGTAATGAAAATTATATGGCATACGACATATCTTTGAAGACTGAAGTATCGTGCATGCAAAGGAACAAGCACATTATATGTGGCTTAATGATGAAACCCCTACAGGTCTCTCTTTGTTTAAAATGAAAGCCTGCTATAAACAAAACTCAATTAAGTACTAGAAAAGCAATAAAGCCAACATTAAACCCATTCAAATTATGCAGCTATTACTGTCCAAAATGCTAATTGCTCTATTAGGGCTTCACTGAACCTTTCAACTATGAGCCCTTAGTTGATAAATTTTTAATGCAAAGAAGATACAGCGCTCGAGTCCTTGCACAATTCGAGTCAGATAAACAAGCAAATGTTTACCCTTGTGTGTAAGGATTGCATAGATAAGTTTGAAGAGTTTATGCAGATAAAATCCTGAACTTCAATTATAAATTTATAATATATAGTTCAATAAATGTGAAAAAAAAACATCAAAAGAACATATAAGTTCATCTGCATTTGGAGAGGGGTCGGGGTCCCTGAGATGAAATCAGGGGACGGGTGACACGTGTAGGGAAGGGATGTGAAGAAGAGAATAAAGTGAGTGATATAAGGGAAGGAAAAGCAAGATCTAAAAGAGAGGGTGAGTACTGTCCCTCATCATGTCAAGTTAATCCTAAAACTAAAAAGAGGTCAACAAAAGCCTATTCGATTCGAATAGCGATGGACTTGGGTCTAGGGCCACTGCTTGATATCTTGTTTTCATCTTGTGTTTTTCAATATTATTCTTCCATGGGGCTGTAGTGTAGTAAACTCTTTCCCTAGTCAACATTGAATGATGCATCCTGGAAACTGGCTATTGTTTATAATTATTATGTGGTAATACAAGCTATTGAGTATTAGACTTAAACTAACGTTCGGTGATGACAACATAAGTCACTTTGCATCCATGTCCATATTGAAATTTGGAACCTGAGCTGTACATGAATGCACAAGGAAGACTCTGAGACCATAATTTTGTATTATCTCCAATTCTTTGATCTTTAGTCTATCCGTAGGTTTCAGTTTGTAACTATGAATTGAATTATTTTCGTAAGCACCAATACCAATGAGAGAATCTGATACTGTTTTTGGGTCATAGTCTTGTTTCTTTTAAATTGTAGCTCATTTTACTTTCTACTTAAAAAAGTTTTGTAAAAATCTAATATGTTATTCAAAAGGACTATAATTGGTGCAGAAGCACGTCATTTCTGAATCTGTTTTCTAACTATCTTGCTCTGTGGGAAAGAGTACTTGAGAGTCGAGATATGGCTTTGCATTCTCATATCTTTGGAGTGTGATAGAAGCAGAAGCTGTACGTTTTTATGGGGCCCTAAATCTCTAGCTCTACTTGTAGCTCATTTATCCACCAAGTAATAAAATAACAGCTTCAGCTAAGCCTTGCCCAGATATTATTATTAGGTATCCATCTCTTGTTATATGATAACATGAAAAGCCCTTCCAGCTAGCTGTTGTCTAAATTACATCCAATATGTATGTTAAAAGCACCCAATCTCAACATTTTCCCTAAGACAGAAAGTGGCTTCAACTAATTCTCGTTAAGAGTTTTCCAATCAACAATAGCTCACTAGAATCTGCTTTTTCGAAATGGGTATTCAGTTATTAGTACATTTAATACAATCTGTTATCAAAGAATCTGCTTAGCCAAAAGACAAAAAAAAAAAAAGCAACGCAACATATTTTTGGGTATGGAGAATGACCTTCTCCCTCCGCTAACTAGATTGCCTCGGAAAAAAAGAGAAAGTTGAGAGAATTCAAAGTCGAAACAAAATTTAAAAAAACAATCGCGTCTGACAATCAGATCTATAGCTCTGGCTTTCAACAGTTTTTCTTTAATGCAGAATTTATCACCTCGGTACCTAACCTGCAAGAAAAGGAAACAAGTAACTATTTTTATGTTTTTTTAACTCTTGTCAAAAAGCTCATTTGCATAGTGAGTCTAGGGCATCAAGGCCACATGAAATTATTATACACACGCCAGCGGCCACAGCCCTGCTACTGTGTACGGACATGTGATTACTGATTACTGATTCTCTGTAATCTGTGCCCATTGAGTTTGGACGCTGGTTCCCATAATCCCATTGCAATATATGCTGATTCAACTTTTCCGAGTTCTTCTAAAATATTTTTGAAGGAAGAAAATGATTTGGGGAATTAATGACATCTTAGTGTTTAGGTCATATGGGACATGTTTCCATGGAGGAAATTTTCCGTAAAGCTTGATGAATTATTGAAAGCCTTATGACTATGCTGGGAAAATGGGTGTTTGATCGAGTGATCATCATAAATAATTCATACATAAACATCAATCTAGTCTATTGAAAGATCAAGGTTGTCATTTGGAATTGCTAGAGAACGAGCAATTGGAAAAGTAAGCAAAAAAAAAATAAAAAATTGTAGTATGGACCAAGTGGCCAACCCATATTAGAAGTTATTCAATAAATACACTTCGTGAAAACAATGCAAAAGGGGTAGTGTGTGAAAGAGAATGTCGCTCTAAACTCTCAAGACTGTCTTGGTCCCCCATATCTTAATTTCACCACCAATCTCTGTCTTATTTTTTAACTTTAAAAGAAAATGTCACTAGTATAGAAAATCCAGAGATGAAAATGCTGGACATTAGTTATTAGAATCCCTCTTTTCGTGTCCCCTACCTTGAAAAATCTTAAATCATCGCTCAATTTATTGCATCTTAAAGACAGTGACAAAGAATATTAAAAGAAGCAGCAGCATTTAAGATCAGCTGTGCGTTGCAATTAGCAGGCGATGGAACAGAATGCGTTGCAAGAGAAAGACAGTGACATTAATGAATCACGCATCACGTGAAATGAAAGCCCCCCTTCTACTTCTTATCATATCACACTATCATGCACATTCAATTAACTCCCACAACCTTCTCAATCAAACAATAAAACCTACACTTACTAAATCAAACTAACATTTAAATTACAAATTACTGTCCGATTGTTGCCACAATTTTTTTGTTTTCATAAGCATAAAATTTTTAAAATAAGGGGGGAAACTTATAGGTTATCACATCTAATATGAAACAAATATGTCTTAACCGTCGTATTGTTGTGTGGATATTCAAAATTCGGACCTAAAATTTCTTCTTTTCATTTACTGTAAAGATAAAGAGACCGTGCCATTAGTAATACAACATAATACCACTATATGCATGATTAATAAAAAATATGTCATAATAAAAAATAACAGAAATGTTATTTTGTTTCTTGATTTTATGAATATATACTAACTTAATAATTAATTTTTTTAATATATATCATGTTGGTCTATATAAAGACATTTTTGATAATTTTTATTACAATTTTTGTCTTTGAACAATTGTTATTTTCGTCCTTATAGAGACTAACATAATATATATATTAAAAAAGTACGAATTAAGTTGATATATATATATATATAATTAAAGATCAAAATGACATTTTTCTAAAAAAAATATACCACTATATGGGAGAATAATAAAACTATACCAGTATATGCCGTGGATGGCAAAATATGTCATCATATCATTACATGTGTGGATGACATAAAATATGTTTCTCATGTGCAAATAACAAAACATATGTAAAAGCCTTTTAATTTTATGTAAGGGCGAGAATTGAACCAATACAACAAGATAAGAAAATGCACTCTTGCATATAGTATATAAATAAAACAATAATCTTGTAACATTATATTTTAAGAATTTGAAAAACCTTTGGTGGTCTTTTAAAAATAATTCATACATAGAGTTATTAATTCAGATTTTGAAAACATATGCCTTTGCAATAATAGATAGGGGTAAATAGATTCGATTTTAGATCGATTGAGTTCAGAACTAATTCAAAATTGAATTGATTGGTTTCACACATAATAGAGTTTATTGAAATTGATTCCATTGCAGAACTAAATTGAACTAATTTGGTTTGATTCTTAGTTATTCACCTTTTATTTTATTTTAAATTTTTTTTTTTGTTTGATATCATTTCTGAAAGAATAGAAAATGGAACTGAATTGATTGGCTCTTAGAAACAAAAAGTGAAGTAGAATTGAATCAAACTGAACCAACTTTCAGTTCGGTTTGACCGATTCGATCTATTCGGTCTAGTAATACCTACTCCTAATAAATCAAACACTCTATATATGTATTTTATACAATTTTTAAAATTCACAAGTTTACATTTTTATGGAATGCAAACATATTCTATATTCAATATAGATTTTTTAAAAATGTTAGGTTTTGTTTAAAAAATGAGAAAATTTAGAATATATATATATTGTAACACAACAATTCACCAATATTATACTGCACCCTTTTTTTTTTTTTTTGCATTTTTAGTAATTACTATTAATTGCCTAGTAATTTTTAAAATAGATAGAGTTTATGATTAATTTTTATATAATGACGGTGCAACAAATGTCCCTTACTTTTAGAAAAACATCCCACATCATTTGTGTTATATATTCAATAAAATCTAAATACATAATATAAAAAAAAATTGATCTATATAATTCAATTTGAAAGTTTTCTCATAAAAAAATGATTTGTATAATAATTTTATTATTTTTTTAAAAGTAAAACAGTTTAATAAAACTATCTTTTAAAATTTTAACAATTTTTTTTAATTATTCTATCTCGTTATCATCATTCCTAACATAATTAGTTCATTTCAAAATGAATGCACGTGTTAATTTTATTAAATAAGTGTATGAATAATTTGATGCATCCATTCTAAGTAAGATTTTCTCTAATTTTATCGGACTGTCATATTAAATATCAGCATATGTCATGTCCAGTCACGAGAACCCACCTACCCTAATCTTCTCTAAGTCAAACATTGTAACGAATTAAATCTAAGTTAATCAAACATAAAAATTTAATGCATGTTTTCCAGCCTCTATAAAAGGAAAAGACCTGTGACCTGTCCCCAGAACCAGAAGTTCTTCACTTCTGTGAAGTATTGCAAGACGTAGCTGGTTTTGTAACTCGACCACTTTACATAAAAACCCACCTTTTCCTCTTTGCATTTTGCCCCCTCACTTTCAATACCCTACTCTCTTTAATATCACTTTTCTTTTCTCCCTATGTGAAAAATGGATCCCTTTCACTATGATCATGACAACGTTGAAGCTGAGCAGGCTGGCGAGAATCGTCAGTTGGGAAGCTTGGCCAGAGCTTTCCAAACAATCGAGCTCTGTCTCGCTCTATTTTTCGCCTTGTGGCTCTTTATTCGCCTCCCATTCGTTTTCAAAATCTTAGCCCAGTTGCTCCATCGACTCGTTCTCATCGTCATCACTCCTTGCGTTACTTTCCTGATCTTCGCTGTTATCGCCGTCATTTTCATGGTCAAGTCTTTCAAGGTCTCCAACAAAGACATCGTTCAGGACAGTATGGCCGTCAAATTCTACGAGCATATGGTCAACACTAGCGGAACATATGTGTTTGAGGAAGTTGATGTTGATGTTGATGTTGCGTACGAGGTTGAAGATCACATGCAGATGAACGGGCCGTTCTCCGAGGAAGATGAAGAGGAGTACGAGGACAAGGAGATAATCTCTGAAGAAAACACGGCAACTCGCGTTTGTGAAATCGATGATGACGTGGAAACTAAGTATAGGGAGATGGAAATCGAACAGCAAGTGCATGAGCTGCCGTTATCAGAGACTATGACGGAGACAACAGAGACGGAAAGGGTGATTTTGTGTCCAAAAAATCAGTTGAGTATGGAGGACTTTAATAAGGCTATTGAGGATTTCATTACTAAGCAACACGAGGTACATCGCCAGGAGAGGCGCAATGATTACATGGAAAGCCTCATCTACAATAACAGTATTGCTATTCGCTAAGTTGATTGACTAAACATAATAACTTCGTTTCTGTTCATTGTCATGTCTTAGTATCACTTTGTTTAAGCGTCTGTTATGTACAGTGTCAGTTTTTAAGTTTCGGTAAAATTAAAATTCAAAGCCTGTTTAGGGCACTAGCTGTGTTTTGTCAATGCTTACTCTGTGAGTGTGTGTCAATGTATCAGCTGTTATGTTATTAGTTGTTAATTACTTCAGATATAATTTTATTCATTCGATCTTATGTTATAATCTGAAATTTAAACATCTTCGAAATTTCCTTGAACGACTATTTGCTATCTAATCGACCATATTTTAATTAAATTCTAGTCAAGAGAGGTCAATACTTTTCATTCTGAAAATTGGGTAACAACTTTTTCGTAGTTTCTGACACTAGTTTGTTCAGAGAGAGGGTGGAGCTAGAATATTTTACTTTGAAAGAAGTGAATTTGATCTTGCTATTTTAGGGTTCTTGCGGGTTCAATTTAAGCATAAAGAATACATGGAATGTGGGGTGGGGGTGATAAATGGCTAGAGTCATGATTATGAAACCTCTGTGGGTAAACCATCAGGCTGCTTTTTAATCATTATCTAATGACAAATATGAATCTTGATTTGAAAAAGAGATTTTATTCCAAAAATGTTATACAGTGTTAATTGTTGGAACGATGGATAAATTAACGAGTCACACCAAGTTTTCTTAATGGTGCTCATGAATATAATGTCCCCGCTCGGACAATTTCATAAGCTTTTTCTATAAGCAATAGGGTTTATTTCTAGTGCATCGTAGCACCAATCATCATGCAATAATACAAATGTACTTCACTTTTCATATCCCTGTAATCTCTCTTACAAACATCAGGTTTACTTTTCAATTAAGAGATTAGATTCTTATTGAAGTGATATCGTTCTTGTTTCTCGCCAACTTATTTATTTATTTTAATTGTTGCTCCTTTTTTCTTTTTCTCCGTTAATAGCGCAATTATGATTTTTTGTTTTTTTAAAGATAGGGATTGGGTTAATGCCCAAAGTGGTTTGCCCCCTACCTCTCTAAGGTTCGAATCTTGGTGGCTTGACATGATTTACATAAAGCCTGCTGCGAGACCATGCTCCGGGGGCATAGTGGAATTATGATTATTTCCACCAAAATTAATTATTGGGGTGGTTTAATACTTCATCAATTAGTCCTCTCACAAGATATATAAACATTATTTGACCCAACTTTTGCATCAATAATGGCTTCTCTATAGACATGTTGAAAACGTATGCCTTGTTCTTTCTTTTTCCTTTTGTGCTTCTTTTATAAATGGCTCTTTGTTTGTAGATGGTTAGGCGTGTTGTAATGGAGTTTAATGCCTTTTAAGAGGGAATGTATTTTCTATATTTAGGGTTTAATTTCTAAGTAGGTAGATAGCAGATTGCTCTTATCCATTAGTTTTTTTTACAAAAGGGAAGATCTTTTTTTACAAATTCTTTTGTTGTTTAGCTTAAGGCGAACAGATTTATCTATTGCATTACTGTAGGAATGTAAAAACTAGACAAATCCTAGCAAATGGTCTTACTCCAAATCTCACTTTTTTTATGGGATTTTTAACTATTATTGGTCAATGAACTCTAGGTTAGAAGCAAATTCATCTAAGAAGTATAATATTATGTTACAAATGATCTTTTATGGACTAGATTGCAGTTCAGAATTCAGCATCCACAAGAGAATCAATTATTTTCCAAGCTGAAAGGAACTTGGTAAGAATTTGCTTTACTTTCTGCTATTATCTTGCCGCTGCTCCTAACTAGTTTTATGTCCCTAAATTTATCATATTAAATTGATTAAGGTCCCACTTACTGAAACTTGTTAAGTTAATGAGCTCTCTATCTCCAAAATCCACTTCTTTTCAATAATAATTAAGCAACAGATGGAATTTTATAACTTCGTCCTTCTACAATCAGGTACTCGGCATTTTACAGAATTTTGACATTAAAATAAAGTTCATGACATGAGGCATCAGTTCCCTCAACTGGCCGCGGACAGCAGCACTAGCACTTATTATGCTATAAAAATGGCAGTACCATCATCTCCAAATCTGGTATTCAAGGCTCTATTAGGGGCCTGAACCGGAATTGCTCCATGGATTGGCCAGTAATTGACTGTATTAGCAACAGATACCAGATCATAAATTAACCTTAATCGACCAAGATAGCCTCAATTCAGGAGTAGCTGGCCTAATTTGAAATGGTTCGTTCGGCATCTTGGAATTAAGTAATGAGTTCTCACTTATGAGAATGCCTGTGACTCCCTAGATTTTCCATTATAATGAAGATGCATTATGGTTGCTTTTTTTGATTAATTATGACAATGGGCATATTATCTCTCGCCGCATTATTGCTGTACCTTATTACCGTAGTTGGTATAAACAACCTACGTCCATATTTTAACTAAATGTGGCTAAAATTTACGGACTCGGATAAAGCTCTCTTCACATGCCACTCAGTCAAGAAATACAAGCGGTGGACAAAAATTGACCGTTCGATACCACCATAAGGAATGAAAGAAATATAATGGGGTCTTTCTTGCGTAGCATCAAAACTCATTGGCACTCTCCATTACTTTGTGATTGACAAGAATCTATCCGCAGATTGTACAATGCCACACGTGCCTAGCTTTGGAACTATTAGTATAAAAAAAAGTAATGACAATAGTTAAGTATCCTTAAAATTGGTCTCTCACATATGTAAATGTTGGTTTTTTGTCTCTTATATGCGAGAGTAGGACTCTTCATACTTAATAGGAGCATAAGATTCCAACTATGAGATTATCTTTATAATGAGATTTTATATGTCTCTTTTTAGAAGAGTCGTAAATTTAAGCGCTCTTCAGTTGAAATATTTGTATAATATTTCGATTATCAATCTAATTTTATATAAAAATCTTATGATGTAATATGTATGATTTTTTTTAATGATATTACATTTATTAATGATTCTAAAAAAAAAAGTATCCTTAATATTAAAGCGGAAGTATACAAATAAGTTAAACAATTCATCCAAGTAATATAATAATATAGAACAAGTTATTAAAAAATAAAAGAGAGAAAGTGGTAGAAAAAGAACACACAAAGAATTACGTGATTCGGTAACTTACCTACGTCCACGATGGATTAAGATCACACTCTTTATTATGAATCACAAGGCAATCACAAAGTATGCCTATTACAAGAAATATTACAAAAAAAACTCTCTCTTGCACTCTAGATATTTTCTCTCACAAAGAACCACTAAAAATAATCACTAAGATTATTGTTGATCACCAAGATCTCTCTAAAATCACAAAGATCTCACTAACTTGATCACAAAGATTATCAAGATCACAAAGATATGTTTACAAGTCAATTGATAGCCTTTATATAGGCTTTGGGACATCCTAGGTTTTTCCTATACACGTGGGAGTCGTATTAGGGAGTCCTGCAGCAAGTGGGAGACGAAATTAGGAAGTTTCCTAATTTCGGAATACTATTCCCGCGTCCAGCGCTACAGCGCTGGCGCACTTCTACTGAGCGCTGTGGCGCTGGCTTCCTGGCGCTGCGGCGCCCACTCCTGATCGCTGCGGCGCTGGTCGCATGGTGCGCCTTCTCATTTTTTATCTCCTTTCGCGTTCGTCTTCGATCCGTGTGTACCCTACACACTTGGCTTGATCCCCAAATTATATTCCAATGATTTTTAATCAATATTCTCACAAATCCCCTTCTTGATTCAAAATCATTCACAAAGTAAATCGATCTCTCATTTTTGCATCTTCGGTCACCCTCACAAAGTAGTGACTCCGGTTAAGTCCTTACATAGGATGAACTTAACCGAGGGTAGTGGCTTAGTCAACATATCAGCAGGGTTTTTAGATGACGCAATTTTTGTTAGAATAACTTCACTACTTTGGACAATCTCACAAATGTAATGGAGCCTCACATCAATGTGCTTCGACCTCTCATAGAATACTTGATGCTTGCTTAGGTGTATGGCACTCTGACTATCACAATACACACCGGTGTTCACATCTTTACTAGCCAATACCTCCGCGCATATGCCTTTTAACCACACGGCCTTCTTGATAGCTTCACCAACAGCTATGTACTCTGGCTCTGTGATAGATAGTGCAACCACGTGTTGTAGAACTGATCTCCAACACACACTACACTCAAACACTGTGAATACGTAGCCCATCAACGATCTTCTCTTGTCAAGATCATCTGCATAATCTGAGTCTACGTACCCTCTTACCATTTCATTGCTGTCATCGTCCCTCTTATACACTAACCCGTGATTCGACGTTCCCTTGAGATATCTCAGAATCCACTTTACTGCAAGCCAGTGATCTTTACTTAGATTCGCTATGTATCTACTCACCACACTCATAACTTGTGCTATGTCTGGTCTTGTACAAACCATTGCATACATGATGCTCCTCACAGCGCTTGCATACGGTACTTTGCTCATCTGCAATTTCTCATCCTCGGATGTTGGCGACTGTGCTACTGACAGTCTGAAATGCATGGCCAAAGGAGTAGAGACAGCCTTCGCGTTTGACATACCAAACTTCTCCAGAATTTTGACTATATATCGCTGTTGGGACAAGAAGATAACATCTCTTCTTTCCCTCACAATATCCATACCCAAAATTTTTTTCGCTCCTCCCAAAGCCTTTATTTCAAACTCGTCACTTAACTGCTTCTTGAGCTTTTGTATTTCTTTCATATTCTTGCATGCGATCAACATATCATCGACGTATAGAAGCAAATACATCATCCCACAACTCATGTTCTTGAAGTACACGCATCCATCATACTTACTCCTACTAAAGCCACAAGCCATCATAAACTCATCAAATCTTCTATACTACTGTCTAGATGATTGCTTTAACTCGTATAATGACTTCTTTAGTAAACAAGCATGATCTTCTTTACCGGGCTCCTCGAACCCTTGCGGCTGTGCCATGTATATTATTTCTTCAAGCTCTCCATGTACAAAAGCTGTCTTTACATCCATCTGCTTTAGATGTAAATCAAGGTTTGCACACATAGCTAACAAAATCCTAATAGATGTGTGCTTGACAATTAGAGAGAATATCTCATAAAAATCGACTCCCTCTCTCTGAGTAAAACCTTGTGCTACTAACCTAGCTTTAAATCTCGTAGGCTCAATCCCCAGTATCCCCTCCTTCATCTTATACACCCACTTGCACCCGACTAGCTTCTTTTGAGGTCTTTCCACCAACTTCCAGGTATTGTTCTTCCTAAGAGAACAAATTTCTTCTTTCATGGCCTGCTGCCATTCTTTCTTATTTTCACTCTTCATAGCCTCACCATATGTCCTAGGCTCATCATACTCAAGAGTGTAAGCAGAATTAAAAGCATGAGCAACTAAGTCTGCTTGTGCATACCTGATTGATGGGTTAATTGTTCTCCTTAGCCTACCTCTAGCAAGCTGGTACTCTTCAAGTTTCAACTCAAGAGTTCTAGTCTTTTTTTGGGTGGACTTGGAGGAACTTGCCGGTGTTCTTGGTTCATCTTCAAGGATTTTCTTGTTGAAGTATTGATCTGGGGGCATATCAGATCCATTTTCAGGCACTACTTCAACTTCTATTGACTCGGGTGCTGAGTTTTCCTTGGTCACAGTTTCTTCTTTCTCATCTACTTGGGAGGTTTTCAGCATCGCCATCTCATCGAACGTCACATTACGACTTATGATACTCCTTGGTGGTGTTAAGTCTTTACACTACACCTTGTATCCTTTTACTCCTTCGGGATATCCTATGAATACCCCTTTGATAGCTCTAGGTTCCAACTTTCCCTCCTTAACATGTACAAAGGCAAGGCAACCAAATATTCTAAGATGGTCATACTTCGGAGGATTGCCAGACCATTTCTCTTTTGGCGTCTTGAAGTCAATTGCTGAGGAGGGACTTCTGTTTATCAAGTAAGCAGCAGTCACTACAGCTTCTCCCCAAAATATCTTGGACATCTTCGCATTGGTAAGCATGCATCTAACTCTTTCAAGTAGGGTCATGTTCATCCTCTCAGCTACCCCATTCTGCTGCGGTGTTGATCTTACTGTTATATGCCTTGCAATCCCATGCTTGGCACAAAATCTATCAAACTCTCTGTTGTAAAACTCGAGGTCGTTGTCAATTCTTAACCTCTTTACCCTTTTGCCAGTTTGATTCTCAACAAGAACCTTCCAAGTCTTGAATATTTCAAAGGCTTGATCCTTGCTCTTCAACACATAGACCCACAGCTTCCTCGAATAGTCATCAATCAAGCTGAGAAAATATCTAGCACCACCACAAGTAGCTGTCTAAGCTGGTCCCCAAAGATCTAAGTGTATGTAGTCAAGAGTCCCCTTAGGCTTGTGCTCGCCGGTACTAAACCTCACTCTATGTGCTTTCCCTAACACACAATGCTCACAAAACTCCAAGGGCTGGAACTTATCCTCGCCAAACGCCTTTTGACTATATAACTCTTTTAGGTTTCTCTCGCCTAGGTGTGCCAGTCTAAGATGTCATAACTTGGTTTGCATACTCTCATCATCTACAGATAATAGTGCATAACCACTCACGACTTCACCCTTAAGCACATAAACACCTTTGTGCTTCTCTCCTCTCATCACCACCATGGAACCTCTCAAAACTCTTAAAATCCCTCAATCGATCCTGATGGAACACCCATTCTGGTCTAAAGTCCCTAGTGAGATCAAGTTTCTCTTCAAGTCAGGAACATACCTAACATCTGTCAACCCTCTCACTCGCCCATCATGTAGCCTAAGTTTAACACTACCAATTCCCATCATCTGACACGCAATGTCATTACCTATTAAGACCTTACCACTACTAATAGGCTGAAAATTTGTAAACCAAGACTTGTGCGGGCACATATGAAAAGTACAACCAGAATTTAAAACCCATTGTTCAGAGTTTATACCATCAGTAGCGACGAGTGTCTCTGCGCTGTCATAGCTATCATCATAGGCAAACGCAGCATTCGCTTTCTTCTTATCCTGTGCTTTCTTCTCAGGACAGTCCTTTATGAAGTGCCCCTCTTTCTTGCAGCAATAGCACTTCCTAGGAGTCCTGGACTTCGACCTTGAGCCTTTTTTCTTTCCATCTCTATATGAGGGCCTTCCTCTTACAGATAAACTTTTTGCATTGCCCTCAGCCTGCTTTCTTAATAACTTTGAGTTTAATGATGATTTCACATCACTCATCGTTAAACTCTCTCTGCCGTAGAGTAGCGTATCAACAAAACTCTCATAGCTCTTGGGGAATGAACTCAGTAGGATAATTGCTCTATCTTCATCTTCTATCTTGATGTTGATAGACTCAAGATCAAGAATGATCTTATTGAAGGCGTCTATATGATCTTTCATCGGCGTCCCCTCTGACATGGACAGCTGATACAGCTTCTTCTTTATATGTAGTCTGTTGGCCAACGATTTTCTCATATAAAGAGAGTCAAGCTTCTTCCAAAGATCTATTGTCGTCGTCTCACCTGCTACTTCCCTTAGTACTTCATCGCTCAATGACAGAACGATTGTGCTATGAGCTCTTTCTTGAATGTCCCTCCTTTCTGCTTCTGCTCTAGATGACTCTGGCGTCTTCTCTTCATCACTAGATGGAGCTGCAGTCTCCTCTAATGCCGAACCAAGTCTTTGGCTCACCAATAACGCCTTAACCTTCATCTTCCACAGATTGAAGTCATTCGTACCGTTGAATTTCTCTACCTTATACTTGGGTGTGGCCATGTCTGCTTAGAACCAAAGCTTTGATACCAGTTTGTTGAAGTGAAAGCACACAAACAAGCTAAACAATTCACCCAAGTAATATAATAATGCAGAACAAGTTATTAAGAAATAAAATAGAGAAAGGGGTAGAAGAAGAACACACAAAGAATTACGTGGTTCGGTAACTTGCCTACGTCCACAGCGGATCAAGATCACACTCTTTATTATGAATCACAAGGCAACCACAAAGTATGCCTATTATAAGAAAGATTACAAAGAAAACTCTCTCTTGCTCTTTAGGGATTTTCTCTCACAAAGAACCACTAAGAATAATCACTAAAATTATTGTTGATCACCAAAATCTCTCTAAGATCACAAAGATCTCACTAACTTGATCACAAAGATTGTCAAGATCACAAAGATGTGTTTACAAGCCAATTGATAGCTTTTATATAGGTTTTGGGACGTCCTAGGTTTTCTCTATATGTGTGGGAGTCGTATTAAGGAGTCCTAGAGTAAGTGCGAGACGAAATTAATAAGTTTCCTAATTTTGGGATACTGTTCCCGCGTCCAGCGCTGGGATCTCGTCGCTCCAGCGCTGTCGCGCTTCTGCTGAGCTCTACGGCGCTGAGTGTTCTGTTCTGGGTGCCGCAGCGCCCACTCCTGGTCGCCGCGGCGCTGGTCACATGGTGCGCCTTCTCGTTTTTTGTCTCCTTTCGCATCCGTCTTCGATCCGTGTGCACCCTACATACTTGACTTGATCCCCAAATTATATTTTAATTATTTTTAATTAATATTCTCACACTTCAAATAGAGTATTATCCCGTTTGTTAATTAGGTGGGCAAAATTACCACGAATTATTGTTGATCAATAAGATTATGTTAACTTTTTGTGGAGTAAGAAGAAGATTTTTGGTGCTTAACTATATCTTTTTTTTTTTTTGGGTAATATGTTTCTAGGATTAGTATGCAATAATAAGCTCGTTGAGTTTAAATATTTCATTTGAAGTTCTAGTGATTAAATCTAAACAGCCTTTTTTATTGTGTTCATTAAATTCAATTATTCTACTACGTAGGTATAGGCTTATATTTGAATTTTCAATGATAGACGCTATGCCAATATATTACGTAAATACATTGGCAATTACAAGCTTTGCAATCGGATGTCTTATAATGGAGTTGCTTGAACTAAACCAAGGTTAATAGAAAACTGAAGTTTTGAGTTTTAAAAATTGTTGGGTGTTAGTTAGTACAATATGCCTATTCTGAATCCTGGTCACACCAAAATTGTAGAAGAATTTGATTGATATTTTATGTAATAAAAAAGAGTTTCCACACCTACAAAAAAGAAAAGAAAAAGGTTTTTGATATTGATATTTGATAAGTTATAAGAATTTCATAACTGGCGAGTTAGATTGAATTTCATAACTGAAAGGATGTCAATGAAGGAAATTCAAATGATAATGTTGTGCTTCAATTCAGTCAATGGCAGGAAAAAGGAAGAAGTAAATTCAGATAAGCTAGTTTGAAACGAATGCCCCCTCGTAATTTTACCACAAACATTGAACTTGATTGAACAGAAAATGGGCTCAAAGGGATGAACAAGAGGACAATAATTTGTAGAATTTAGTCAGAAAAAAAGTAACTTCAAAAGCTTGCATAGAGAGACAAGTTAGCTCGAATAGGTTTGTTGGAAAATTGGCAAACATGTTTTAACTCTTATCGATTTTTAGGGTCTGGACGTGGCGGGGCCTATCCCATATTATATATATGACCGTCTTCAATGTCGGTAATTATCATTTATCAGTGGCAATGTTTCTTTCGGTGTCTCTTTCTTGTCCCTTGATAATGGCTAGCTTTTACTATGTACCCATATACTTTACTTCGAAAAAACTTTCTGCTACATTTGTTCATCGATTCACTTGGATCGATAAGTCGTGTCGACAGACTGCTATAATGGAATGCAATGATCTCTTTTCTGGGTTCTGCATTTATCAGATGAATTCATGTAAACATTATGTATATATATATATGTTAGCCATGCCCCCATGTGCTGGACTGGTGAGCATAATACCGAATATATGAAATAGGAACAGCCATGATTATGGTCTCTTCTGCTTTTTCTTTTGCAAGGATTAGGAAACTTTGGCCTTTCCAAGACTACATATAAATTTTATATCACTCACTATATATATATATATATATACGAACTTAGTGAGGTAATGTGACATTCACTGACCAATCTTGGTTCATTTACCTAGTTCAAGTTCAAAAAGTTCTTCACTTTACTGATCTTACAAATTCCCTAGACTAGTTGCATCTTGATTATTTCTCGTTTTTTATTTTGAGAGATGTAGAGGATTAATTAGTAACATTAAAAAAAACAGAGAAAAGCAGAGTTTATGAAATGAATGAAAACTACCTCTGTATCTCATAAACCAGTTACACTTCTGTGAATAAGAAACCAAAAATTGGAACCAAAAAGTATAAATCAGATGAAAACAAAACAAGGATGCTCATGATCATTTTGCTTAATTGCCAAGTGCCACCATATAAATATATATAAAAAAAGATGGTTTTGGACTAAACAAAATATGTTTTCCTATCTACATTCTGATTACATCCCCCATTTTTTTAATTGAAAAAAAGTAGCATCCTCTCTCATTAAGGTACCATCGTTCATTCGTAGAAGTGGATTATGTTGAGAACAAAATGGGTGCTTTTGGGATTACTCGAGCAATATGGAAAAGTTTTAACAGCGATGACTTTGTTTTTTTTTTTTTTTAAATTTATAAGAGCATATAATAAATGAGTAATGTTACATTTTTTAAATGTTATTTTAAAAATTTTATCTTAAATTAATATGTAAAGTAATTATCAAAAATTTATCTTTTAAACAAAAAAACTCTCCCAATTCAAACCTTAACTACTGCTCGATGGATGCATCCCAACTATTTCACGACTCTCTCCTTTTTTCTTCTTATTTCGTTCTTTTAGTTGTTTTTTCAATTTTTTTTCTTTTCATTTAGGTTCTCTGATTTTCTTGTGAGGAGTCTCGACCTGTGCAAGCATTTGGCCAAGCCGTCGACCTCTACCGAGACCCATTAGTCTCCACTAAGTCATGTCAGCTCCTATTGTATTTTTCAGCCTTTGGCATACCTCCACCAAAAGCCGTCACTGTTGATCTCCTCCAATAAGTGCCGAAAACCCACCATCGCTGCCTACCATTGTCGGCCAAGCAACCATTGCATCCCGAGCAAGTATGGCTTATCAACAGTTGCCACGCAACTAGATTCGATGAGAAAGATAAATTTGGCAACTGTCACGCTCCTCAATGACACGTGCATAGAATAATGCCATTGCCCCTCGTGCAAGCAAAATTCATTGGTCCATCTTTTGGCGTTCCAACAATTTCCATTACGTTGGCAATCCAAGCCTTAAGTTTTATATGTTTTTTAGTGTTGTTCTATTATTTGCTGTTGTTGGTCGTGAGTTGTGGACTTGATTGTATTATTGTTATATAGGGTCTAGGGAATTATAAATAATGTGACAATATTTTGTATGATTCCTCCTGTGTGAGGATATTTTTACCCCGTTTATGTGATGGTATTTTGTCCCTTATGTATAAAGGTAGTTGATCCCTTGCTCAAAAGGGTTGGGGTGACCTTGTCTAGGGCCTAATTCTAATTAAGGGGTCTAGTTTATTTTTTTTCTTAAGAAGAGTTTAGGTTTAAGCGTTCATTAGTATGTATGTATTGTGTTGTCCTGATAATCCTCTAATTGAATATTAATAGGTCTTGTAATATATTAATGTTTTAATCAATGATATGATAATATTTTAAAAAAGAAGAAGCAAGTATCGAATAGTAAAATGGAGCAACTTTTAAAATTTTCATAATACTATTTTACCTTCTAATAATTACTTAACACATCATTTAAAAGAAAAATTTTGAGATAACAATTAAAAAATGTAGCATTATTTTTTATATTTAGTGCAATCTTTACTAATTGAATTAAAAATTAATATTAAAATAATGATACAATACTATTTATTGAGAGTAATTCTACACTTTTCAAATGTTATTTCAAAAATTCTATCCTAAATAATGTATTATACAACTATTAAATGGTAAAATAATGTAATAGATGATTACATACTTGTCCGATATAATTTTTTTTTCTTCCATAAGAGCAGCCCATATAGGATTTACTCCTAGCAATAATCTAGGTAAGATGCATAAAGTATAATTTTCCAAATTAATATTTTTACAAATCCAGATACACAGGCAAAATACTTTTGAGACAGCTGATTGTGAACATAGCCATAGAAAACTTAATCTATGTGAATCAAATAATATGAAATACTAGTTGTTTATTTATTAATGGAAAATTTCCAATTTCCTTATAATTTTTTTTAATAATTAGTTACTATTTTACTTTTATTTTTTTAGATAGCTAATTACTTCTCTGTTAGTTGCTACTTTCTCTCTGAAAAGGGATTCATTATCCCATGTAGAAATAATAAGATATTCAAAAATAAATAAAAAGGTATGTGATAATTACAAAATTCTATGAATATTAATTGACAATTACCTTTTATTGATTGATCAATTTAAAATTCATTTTTTTTAAAAAAAACTCCACTCTTCAATATATCATAAGAGGAGAAGTTTTCTAGATAATTTGGGAGGTATTTTATTTGCATGTTTAAATGAATGCACTTTATAGATTTTAATTGTAAAAAAGGATTTTGAAATATCCAATCAAACACATTACTAAAATATAGATTTTCTTCTTCTTTTTTTTAATGGGTGCGAATATTTGAACTCTCCGTAATATTCTATAAATTCACTTTCTCAATAAATTCACTACTAAAATTTAAGGTTTTAAATTTACTTTATAAATCTACCTAGATTTCTATTATAACCTTACTCTACAAACACTCTTTTCTAATAAACTCACCAATCACTATATGTTATCTTAACTTCTCAAATTTAGATAGTTAAAATTATATATACACACACCTTTAGGGATAACAATGATATTGCTGACTTTCTGGTTAATCTTGGTTTGGATTTTGATGAACTTACTTGGTGGTTTTAGGCTCCTACAATCATTCGATCCATGATTTTTAAAGCGCTAATGGTTTTTCAAATTATAGATTTTATTAGGCTATGCTCTTTATATAGTCTTGTCTTTGATTTGTTCAATTTTTTTAGTTGGGTCTTTATTCAGTTTTATGTCTCTCATAAGGGGTAAGATTCACTATGTCCCCTCCTAAGCTTGTGTTCTTTGTCTTTCTTTTTTAATACATCTTCGGTATTCAATATATATATATATATAGACACACACTAATAATTAACATTTCTATTATAACCTTACTCTACACGTCCCTTTTCTAATAAACTCACCAATTGTTATACGTTATCTTAACTTCTCAAATATAAATATTAAAATTTTATGAATATATATAGAAATAATTAACTTAATTTTAACCATCAAATTTTTTACTAAAATCAAATTCCTCTTTTATCTTTTTCTATCAAAGTTTAAATAAAAGAAAAACATACTTTTTTGCCGTTAAAAATTCTCTTGAACATTGATTTTTCTTTCTATAAAGTTAATATATATAGAATCCAAGTGAAAGCTTAGATGAATATATGTTGAATATGTTTTATAAATAAGTTTAAAAATCGGTATAGTGAGTAATTTTTAAAAAAAAATTATTCTCTTTTAATTATATTAGTGTATCTATAATAGTAATTAATTTGCCTTATGAAAATTTTAATAATTAAAAAATTATTAAAAAGTGTTTCTATAGAATATTATGGTGAGTTCAACAATCCTACCTTCTTTTTTTTTTTTAAAAAAGTATTTATTGAATGAGTTGTCTCAATTAATTAAAAAAGAGAGACACTTGAATTTATAAATAAAAATGTCAATTTATTCAATAAATTAGTATTTTGGATTTGATACTTGTATCTTAAAATTTATGTATAACTAGTGTTAATTTTTCAACTGTGCTTTTTTTAATAAAAAAAATTATTAATGTAATATCATTGAAAAGATCATCAATATTACATCGTATAAATTTTGATATAAAACTAAAAGATTATTGAGACACTATACAGGGATTAGATAGTTCTATTATGGCTCGCTCAAACCTATAACTCTCGCATTGAGAGAATACATGTAAACCTCATAACGGAGATTACTACTCCATTTAGGTGATGAGACCTACTCTTATATAGGAGGGCTAAAAAATAAACCTACCCTATAATAGGGATTACTATCCTAGTTAAGGTGGGATACCTATCCTCATGCATGAGGACTAAAACAACCATCATAAAAAAGTGACAAAACTCTTACACAAGGATATTACAAGTAACACACAACTCATGCAATTAGCATATTTTAAAACAACCCCTCAGTTCTAACCTACAACCTAAACCATTTGCCTTAATATATTTCCATGGTTGTAGGTCAAAATGGATCGCGTGCAAATTGTGTTCACATTGGCTTTGGATGCAAAGCGATTATCAATAAGCTTGGTGTGCTCGGGTGGTAGTGGTAACTCTCCCACGGTGGTCAGCCTCGGTTGTGGGGGCCAGAATAGGTGGCTGGAGAAATTGAGCTGTGGCATCAAAAAACTTTTGAACAAGTTCGGCAGGATCTCTTTCAAGCTTGCCAGGTTTGCACCGAAAAGGTCACCCAAGGCCCGATTTGAAGTCGTCAGCAATGGCAGCTTCGGCGGTGGCAAAAGGTGTCAGACTTTTTGGTTTAAGGCTAAAAAATATGTTGGAGTTGCAGATGGCTCAGCACAAGCTGAGGAATACACTATGGTAGGCTAGTGGCCGAAAAGGCACGGCGGCCCGACCGATGGGACAAGATGTTGAAGCTTTGAAGGCAACCTAAAACTAAAACAGTAAAAAAAAAAAGAGAACCATGATAGTAAAAGAAAAAGGGCAGAGGTAGCTATCACACCTAAGGGAGAAGAGGCTTCGGTGGAGAAAAGGGCGGAAAACGGGCATGGCTTTGTTTAGGCTTTATTGAGAGAAAATGGATAATTAACAATTAAGAGTTTGCTTTTATCAAGCACAATTGATACACAAACCTAAAATTTTCTCTTCATAAGTGGGGTTTACCATTCCTTCATAAAGATTTGTAGTCATATCATCTCTTTGTTAGTTTTTGTTACTGCAACATATTTTGTTTCTATATTTGAATGAGTAACAATTCGTTTGCAGTTTTGAAATTCAATTAGCATCTAATATAATAACATAATCAATCATTCTTTTTCTACTGTCTATATTACCAATTATGTCAGCATCAACAAAATCTTGTAGACTTAAGTCTGATTTTCTCAAACACAAAGTTGAGTTTGTAATTTTTCTTAGATACTTAAAAATCAATTTCATAGTTTCTTTGTATTATTTGTTTTTGAATTACTCATATATTTACTTAGAACTCCTATTGCATGTGATATATCTAGTCCTATGCTCAACACGACGTACATAAGATTGTCAGTAAAAAAATATAAGATACCTTGATTATGTCAACTCACTCCTCTATTGAAGAGGGTGATTGTGCCTCTTGGATACTGAAAATTTATTTTACAACTTCCTAGTATTGTTTTCTTGGATTACTCATATATATATCACATGTGCCCATTTCATTTCTGATCTGGAATTACGGGCAGAAACATTATGTAAATTAAACTAAAGTGGAAATTGAAAAAAGTGAATGAAAATAGATAACACACAAATTTTAAGTAGAAAATTCCTAAACAAATCAGGTAAAAGTCATATGCAAATGTACAAGAATTTTATTATAAAAAAAATAAGGATTATAATTTCTCTCAAATTACAAAAAAAAAAAAAAAATAACTCTCTTGAAAATAGAAAAAAAACCTTACAAAACTGAAAAAGGGAGAAGATGAGAACTAAAATAATTTCTTTAGATACATGATATGAGTTATCGAAGATACATCTAATTACAGGAGCAAAGAGGCTCTCCAATGCTCCTCGTTCCTCCGATTAGCTGGCACCCATATTATTGCAATGATGCTTTCCTCCATCATACACTATAAGCTATAATTAGGAGGCGGCCTTTGCTTTTAGCACATGGGGTGCCAAAAAACTTTGTTTTGGTAGAGCATTGGCTGGACACCTCAAGGCTCACCCCCGACCATCAAGTCGGGGGTTTGAATCCCCACACGTGGTTGTGTTGTAAATATATATAAATATAAACACTGTTTTCGTATTTCACTCAACGCGGGCATATTGACCCACTTGCCCCATCAGACACTTCTCTCACGGGCTCTTCCCATGCAGGACTATTAATTTATTTTCACTACGCCAATAGATATATAAAATCCGAGTATTAGATTTTACTATTAGGTTCCAGAAATTTTTTGGAATTATAAGAGGAATATATATATATATATAGGACAAAGTCTAGCTTTCCCAGTGTATTTAAAGATTACTTGAAGCAATTTCAGAGAGATTTCTTGCACTTTACAAAGCTTATGCTCTCAGGAATTAGTTTGTAGAGGACGCATGTTGTTTTCTTTCATTGACAGGAGTCTTGTAGATCCTTGGAGCAAATATTGCTGTTACCTCTGGGGAGCTGCTAACAAAACCTCTCCTTGAATTGGTCGATGTTGTTATTATTTCATTCAATTTATTTACACATACCATTTATAATATAAAGTCAATATATATAATAATTATAACTCGATATACACCATGTGAGGATGAAAGCAAATTATACAGAAGCAATGATCGTTCAGTCTCGATAAGTAAGAAATTTTGATGTCGATTGAGGTAGGGACGATGTAAGCAACAAAATGTTTGTTTTTAGCAAGTACTAGGAGACAAATTATAAAGCAAACAAAGTTTTACATTAGTAGGAAATAGGAAAAATTATAGGTATATAAAAAGTGAATTATATATCTATTAGTATGAGATCTTTTGGGTAGAGTTCAAACTCAAAATTATGAGGGTTTAAACCTAAAGTAGACAATATCATACTAATATGGAGATATATATAGTTCGTGGACTACTTACAAATGATATTAGAGTAATGCCCCAAAGTTAGTCATGTGGAAGAAATCATTGGTGTCGAACGAGAAGGTGGTGAACCTGATAAGCTCGGTTTGTGATGGGATCTGTGGTTAAACTCTATGGACAAACAATGGTGTGCTTCCGAGTATCACGTAAGGCATGTCCTCTCAACGCAGTGATGCGGACTTCATCTAAGGTGTGTCTTCCAATACAGTGATAAGAAGTTGACCTGATAGAATTGGCTCTCAAGGTAGACAGTATTCTGGGCTTCACGTAAGACGTGCTCCCACGACACAGTGAAGATAAGTAGAAGATGATTACTAAAAAGAGAGCAAGATCTTCCTATGTAAAAGATAGACAGATGAAAAATATTATTTGAGAGGAGGCTCAGTGGTTCTTTATTTGAGGAGAGGATTGTTAAGGAAGCAAAAAAAGTCACACATTGATAAGAAATGGAAAAGATGATGGGTATATGAGGAGTAAACTATATCTATCGTTTGAGGGGAGAGACTCAGTGGTCCTTTATTTAAGGTGAGGATTGTTAAATAAGCAAACAAAGTTCTATATTGACAAAAAATGAGAAAAATCATGGCTGTATAAGAAGTGAACTATATCTTTATTGGTACGAGGTCTTTTGAGTAAAACTCAAAAGTAAAATTATAAAAATTTAGATTCAAAATAAATAATATCATACTAATATAAAAATATTTATAATTCATGGACTACTTATAATTGTAAATTGTACGAGCTCTTGTAGAGCCCATGCTAACTAGTCATTTTGGAGACGTCATAATTGATCCATTCTTTATTAGATAGACAAATCACGTGGCTAAGCATACGGGTGAGGAGAAGATCAAATTCATCAATATAGTTATTTTCATTATAAAGAAGTAAACTAGGATTTGGAAAAACTTTACGATTTGCTTTTTAGTTAATTAAACTTCTGTTCTCTCGTAATAAAATAAAAAAATAACAATAAATATATCTTCATTATAGTTATTTCCATTATAAAGAAGTAAACTAGGATTTGAAAAAACTTTACAATTTGCTATTTAGTTAATTAAACTTCTGTTCTCTCGTAATAAAATAAAAAATAACAATAAATATATCTTCATTGAAGACTTTTAAATATGCAAAAAATACTTTGACATTCAAATAAGTAGAGTTGAAGGAATTAATTCAAAAAAAGTGAGGAAGAAAAAATTAAAAAGAGTATTTGAGTGTGTGAATAGTTTATCAATGGAATAGTTATAACCTGTATTTGAATACTTTAAAAGAAGAATATTCATGAATTTTGAGTGAGAGAGGACTTCTCTTATATATAAGAAGATTTGGCAAAAAAATAGGAGTTTTTCTTTAAAATCTTTTTGATCGTTAGATAGACATATTCCTTTTTTTACCATTGGATCGAGTTTATAAAATTATTCAAATGGAAGGAATTTGGTCCAAGCATATTTATGCAGACTCTTCTAACGAAGCAGAAATTGGGCAGGTGGCATGGATTGATTGGTCCAACTGGATTTGGGTCCCACATGATAAAAATATCAAAGTAAAAGCATATGTTAAAGTTAAATTTTATGGAAGTTTTAGTATTAAACTCTTGAAATTTGGAGAGGGCTTAATAAAAAAAAAACCTATTTTTAGAGTATGATCGTAAAAAATAATTATTGAGTTTAAGAATTTTAAGACTTGGAAGACCATAATTCCCTTAATCTTAATGAAGATCCACCATCACTATAAGTATTTCTCAATCAAATATATAAAGTCACACTTGATATTGTTGTCTATAATAAAGGGTTTTATAATATTCTTTGATCTAAGGGTGAAAATTCGTGTAAACGAATCATATTCGTATTGTGTCAATATAGAATATTAACAAATTTTTATTATATTTATATACGATTTATTTATATAAACGAATCAGACACTTAAACATAGACACGATTTATTTAATATACGAATTACACGACACGAAACGATTAGACAAATTTAAATAAATAAATCAAACTTAATTCGTTTATGCAATTATATATGATTCGATTTGTTTACGATTATATTCATTTAAATGAATAATAATACATAATTCAATTCATTTATACGAAATATTTGTTTCATTTAAAATATGTTTAAATCACGATTAAGAAAATTTAAAATTACATCAAAAGTCAAGTATTTAATACATCTAATAAAATTATATTAAAAAAATAAAATCTATCCTACACAAATATTTTTATTAATATATATTTTAATTTTATAATTATATTTTATTTTTTAATTTAATTACATGTGACTTAAACACTCACACGTGAATAGACACAAATTTGATTCGTTTATTAAATATGATTTAAACGAATTAATGAATCGTACACCTCAAATACATATTCAACATGATTAATAAATAAGTAATACGAATTCGATCTGTTTATTAATCGTGTCAATTTTCTCTACCCATATTCACTTAAAGCGTGTCGAATTCTGTCGAATAATCGTATTGCAACTCATTTTGCCACCCTACTTGACCTTCACCTGTTGAGGTCTTAAATTTGAATAATTTTTTAATTAAAAAAATACAATATATGTAAATTTAATGATGAGAGTGCAATGAATAAAAATATCCCAAAACTCTCTCTATTATTGAGTATCACATTTTTTATTTCACCAAATCATTCATCATAACATACTTTTAAAAATAAAGAAAGCCATTTTCCTCTGTATTCACAAAAGCTACTTTTTTTTTCCCTTCACTTGGCTGTCATAAACACAAAAATGCCTTAAATTTTAGTTGGAAAATTTTTATGATGCAGTGATAAAAATTACAACATCAATGCTTTAACTATTAATGACAATTAGATTAAGGAAAATTGATCACTATCTTTAATCTTCCTTTAAGTGATATGTTATTTTGAATGATAATTAAAGTAATAGGTAATTTTTTTATAAAAAAAAAATTACACCTGTATGTAATAAATATTAATTAACTTAAAATATTTAAGAAATAATCATATAATTAAAATAAACTGTTACTTACATTTTTTATGTTTTTTTAAAAAAATACAGGTTATTTAACAATTAAATATTCTAGTTCTAAATAATTGAACCATATAGCTGCATCTAACAGCTAAGTGTAGAGTTTGAAATTTTTGCATAAATACTTTAAAATAATTATAACTTGGAATTTTTATTGCACTCTTAGAAGGAAAAAGGGGGAGAATTGTAATAGACTCCTGTAAACTTAAGACTTAGAGACACACCATATCTTCAAATAGAAGACAACGGAATATTACGAACAGATACAGTCTTGTCGATACAAATTAATAATAGAAACCAAACTAAACATTCATAATCACATGAGTCCTCTCTTAATTCATCCATTTTTTGTCAAGGAAACTGTGACATTGATAAACTTGGTCTTCTCCTTGGACATGCGATCGGCAACAATTTCCTTGTACCTTCTAAACACCTCGTTGATGATTGGTTCGCCAAAATGACTAACAAGCAAGGGTTCGGCCACGGCTCTCATGCACTTTGCAACATCGTATCCCCCATCCTTATATGCATCATCTGCTTCAAAATCATCTTTGGATGCGTTCCAATTAACTTCAGAAACCTCAAGCTTATCAATGGCAAAGGACCCTTCATTCATAACCTCTGATTTTATTTCAGCTGGCGATGGTGTATACTGTGGAATGTTGAAAGAATTCAATATTTCTTCTTCTATGAGTCCCTGAAATATTGAATTCATTAGCAGAAGAGGTAAATGAATTCTTTACAAATTGCAATAATAAGTTCTTTTATCGTCACATAATAATTGTGTCTGGTTGTACTTGATTGTACGCGGACAGCAGAAAGGATGCACAATTTTATACCTCAGAGACTATATCATTGAGAGCCATGGCCAAAAGCTCCCAAATGTAACAACACTCTTTGCTTGAGGGATCTTCGCTTTTTCTTCCTAGAAATGTTAAAACCATCCGCCCTCCTGTCACCATTTCCTCCGAACGACACTTCAAAAACAGCGAATAATCTCTTTGAAATTGCTGATAATATGCTTTGAGCACGCTCGGGGGACTTGTACTGGCCATGTATATGTTCCCTTTGTTACTCTCTATCCCTTCAGGAACCTATTAAAAAAAGGTATGATTAGTGTAAAAGAATTAATATGATGGTGTAATTTATAACTGCAAGAAATTTTTGGTCACCTTAGATAGCCATTGGAGACTATAAGAAGCATGGAAGAAATGCACACTTTGGCTAGGAAAAAGCCTTCCATAGAAAGAATCATAGACTCCAGCGAAAACACAGGGGACAGCACCAGATCCCATTTGTTTTTTCATATTTTCTTGAAAGTTTGGCAAAGACCTGAATATGGTGTTAAAGTCATTTCCTGGAAGATCATTCAAGAACACTTGAAATTCTGGTAATTTACTGCCCAATTTTGTGCAGATCTTGTTCACTATTTTGATGAATTCAGATGCCACTAGGAAAGCGTTCGGCCCTGAAGAACAACCCAAGTCTGCCATTGCTAGTTTTGTTGGGAACATGCTGCAGTAGAGTTTGGTTATGGCTTCCTCTGTGATGGGCTTAGTCATGGATATGACTTTTTGCTGTGCAAAGATCAAAACCAAACAGTTCATTTGATATTTATATGGATTTCATTTTGTCCAATGAAGGGATCCATACTTCTGGTGCTGGGAAATGGCACTTTGGGTGCCAGTGTAGAAATATCGGAACTTGTATATGATGCATGGCAAATATATAAGACGAGTTGCTTGTTATTTTATTTATAGCTTAATTGATAAAGCCTAAATGTGACTTAAAAATGATGGAATGTGCTTAAGTTTTGTTGCTATGCTTAACATGTCATTGGTGCAACGAATTCTCATGTTAAATTTTTTTTTTTTAAAAAAAATGGCTTGATCATGCAAGAAAATAAAGAAGTTGGAGCGTAGTTTCCTCGGAATTAATGTTGATGAAGTTAACCATGGATCAGATGAGCTGGAGAGCTAAGAGTAAACTGCCTGAACTAACGAATTGCTGGCATAACTTGCATCTCCTACTCCTCCATTCATGCGAAGCACTTGAGCCACTTCCATCTCTCTTGCAGTCTTACTCCTACACAAATCTTTTTCTGTATCGTTTTCTCTTGTTTGTGTTGATGATTTTGTTTATTTAAGGGCTTCTCTATTTATAGGCAGTGCGTAGTTAACTATTAGGGGGCCTAGGTGACCCGAGTCAACAAAAATATTAGTATTTTTTTGAAACTTAAAAGCTTACGTAGTGGCTTATCATGTGACCTGCCGTCGCACGTTACACGCAAAATTCTGAAACGTAAACAATGTGCCCTACATCATTATATTAAAGTATTTTTGAAAAGTACGAAACCCATAAAAATAAATTGAGTGATGTATGTAGTTTGAGTCCAATCCCACGTTTCCGCTCGTCAAATCAAGATAGTTGTTGGGACAGCATTTTGTGGTTGACGCGTAGACAAATTAAAAAAATTTACCTAATAAACCTCATTTCAATTATAAATCTAATTTGAATGTTGGAAAACCATCATCACTGGCTTATTATTGTTTCCTAAATGTGTTGTGCAGGTTCTGTTATCTATGATGTTTGATCCATAGACTCTCTCAATCTAGCATCTTAGATTTTAAAAACCATCCTTTTTTTTAAATAAAAAATAACTCTAATGATTGATAGATTGTATTCCATTTCATTCAATTCATTCATAAGCACTTACAATCCTACTTGTTTGCAAAAGCATTCCTCCACATAAGTATCTTTTTCTCAAATAAATCATAATTTGAATATCAAAATATTTTTTTCTTATAAGAGAATAGTTCGTTTTCATTGTTCAAAAGAATACACAAAGGTAAGTTAATAATTAATGTGGAGTTCCACGTCATAGAACTTTAATGGTGCCGATTGTGGAGATTTTTGAATAAAATTCTTTGAAAAAGAAGATAGTTAAACTAAGCAGTAAGACAACAGGATAAAAATACAATTATACGAATTTTTTAGAACTTTTAAATAATGCAAAAGTAGTGAAAATGAGAAATCTAAGCTTGTTGATTCTAGGAAGTAAGGTTCTTAGCGATTATATAATTAAACTCAATCAAACGAGACCTAAGACTTCTTAGATAATTAATCTTTAATATTTTGTATATTCTCTTGAGTCTTGACAACAAATTAAAACTAAGATTAAAAAAAAACTCCAATATATAATAATAATAAATAAAATTGTCATATAATAGAGCATACGACCATAGATACTTGATAATAGTTTACGTGGACAACAATCATTTGTTACGATGAGGTAGATATGTGAATTATAAACTTGGACCTTTTTAAAAAAAAATTATTTAAAAAATTCAATCAAATGAGTTCTAAGACCCCTTATATAATAAACTCTAATATTATATTTTCTCTTTTGAATCTTGACAATAAATTAAAATTAAAATTAAAAAAAAACTTCGATATATAAGAATTACAAATGGAAATGTCACATAATACAACATGCGATTGTGGATTCCTAATAGCGGCCCACATAGACAATGGTTATTCGCTCGCCAATGGGGCAGATATGTGGATTATGAACTTGGGCCTTTTTTTGGCACTTCTTCTCATTAGGCACTTAATTTTTTTAAATTTTTTTTTCCGTATTACATCAAGTTAATATACCAATAACTATAACATTTCAAAAACTTTATTTGAAGCACTCTCTCACTATTGCACTAAATCCTTGCAACGATTGAATTATTATTAATCTACATCGTTAAAAAAAAATTCATCATCCAAGTATTTTAATTCTTTACTACTAGTTTAATGGAAATATTTGATATATTGCTTTGATTATGGAGAAATTTAGTAGTTTCTCCTCTTTCATTTTTGATTTCACAATTCTCTCGGATAGGGCATTTAGAGTGTATTGGGCACGCAAGTTTGGATAACCCCAAAAAAAAAAATTTCAATGAAAATGTTATTATACAATATTTGGTGAGTTATTATTTTTTTTAATGTGTAATGGATTGGACAAAAAAAATCATTTAATGTTGCCCAGGCCACTTAACTCAACTAAGAGGGAACATATATTGGTGGCAGTGTTGCAACTCAACAACGGCTTAGTAAGTGATAAAAAATTCAACTTCGATGGCTGGGACCAAAGTTTCTATTTATTATAATCGATGGATCCAACGACCTTTTTTCTTCAGGCTTGCTTTATCCCCATGTATTACTTGAGCATACGATAATGGTTGATTTGATAACTGATACAGGTGACTGGGATAGTGAATTAATTCGACAGTCTGTTAGGGAGGATGAATAGGGTGCGATATTTAGTATTTCAAAGAGTGGCAGGTTGCTTAATCAGATGGATGATCTAACTTGGCATTTTGAGCGATTAGACAATTACTCTGTTAAGAGTGGAGGATATTGGATTGCAAAATATATATGCTGCAGGTATTTCTAGTTGCTCAACTCCTTTGAACATTAGTAGTTGGTGGAGGCACTTGTGGAAGCTAAATGTTCCATCGAAGGTCAGGACTTTTGTATAGAAGGCATCGCATGATTGGCTGCCTGTAAATGTTAATCTCCATCGACATCATATTCCCATTGAGGAGAATTGCCCGAAATGTGGGATGGGACTTTAAAGTTGATTCGTGATACTTGTAATTTTATGAAGGGTATTCATTGCACACATCACACCTCTATCTGTGAGTTTTTTTTTTTTTTTAATCTCAGCCATGAGCCAAATTTATGCAGAATAATTTTGATTTATTATGTACTATGCTTTGGAGGATTTGGTATGTGCGAAATTAACACATTCTTGGTAAGGCTTTGACAGAAGTTAATGACATTGGTGGGTGGTCGAAGGATTATTTATTTGAGTATCAGAACAGTCAAGCTCCAGTGAAGAAACACTAACCCGAACCTGTGATTAAATGGTGCCCACCAGCTTCAGATTGCATAAGACTCAACTCTAATGCAGCCTTTGATCACTTCAGAAAATGTACAGGGCTTGGACTTGTAGTTCGCAATCAATTGGGGAAGGTTCTGTTTGCCGGAGCTAAGATATTGGAGGGTCTTTTGCCTGTGCAGGTTGATGAAGCCTTGAAAATCCTAGAAGGTTTCCATGCTGTCCGGTCTATGGAATTCCATTCGATTGAGATTGAGTCTGATGTTAGGGGAGTTGTTAATGATATCCTCTCAAGGTCTTTGACATAATCTGAATTGGGTGTTGTCATTAGTGCTATTTTAGATGGTTTAGATTCTATACCGTTTTATAGGATTTTATACGCTCTTAGAAATACTAACAGAGTTGCTAATTGTTTAGTAAAATATATCTTGCATTCTGATTCTGAGATCTCTTGGAGCCTCCTATTCCAAGGAGCTAGAGATTATTATAATGGAGGACCTTCCGTAATCGCATTGTAATCAAAATATATATATATCTATATATTTTAATGCAATAAATTTTTTTTAATAAATGATAATATTGTAAAGATTATATTGATCACTTGTAATTTAGATTTAATTATATTTTTAAAAAAAATAATACAATAATAAATAAATTAGTGAATCTAATCAAATTATATTTTAATAATTTTATACAATGGTTACAGTTTCCTTTAAGCATTAGTTTTATACCCTTAAAGATTGCAAATAAAATGTTTACTTAAATTTTATTAGTATATTATTTTTAGATGAGAATTTTTTCTCACCTTTTCTATTAGTCTATTTTATATCTTTTTATGTAATTTTTGTCTAAGGATAATGTATTTTTTAGTCTCCTCATTTTTATAAGTCACCTTTTCTATAAGTCTTTCTTTTTTATTTCATTAATAAATTTTTTATATTATTGAGTTTGCTTTTTAAAAAAAAAAAATCAAACTTTAATTTTTTTTTAGTGACCAGCAGCTCTAACTTCAACGGTGATTGTACAGACTACATTTGCGTTAGTCATTTAGCGGAGATTCCAACTATATCATTATTTATATCAACTGTTGACACTGACAACAAGTGATAGCTATAACCAACGGTGACTTTGCCAGTGAGTCGCCTTTTATTTTTAATTATTAAATCAAACTAATTTTAAGTAATAAAAAAAATATAATGTATTTATATATTTAATAAGTTCATAATCTTTTAATTATACTAAACATACTACTATCCTCAATTTTTTTTTTTTTACATTTTAATATATTCTATTGCATTACAGTTCAATCAAATATTTAAAAACCTGATTTTTAAATAAATTAATTTTGAATTAAAATTAAATTTAAATATTTTTATATATACATATTTTGAATGGTAAATTCTTAAAGAAAAAAAAAAAGAAGACATGCACTATAGGATAAAAAATATCTATAAAGTTGGAAAATTCTCTTTGTACAAAATTCGCAAATGAATGTAGAAAACAAAATTATTATATGAATATAAAATGCCAAGAAAGATAATTATGTGAAATTAATTAATAGTTCATGACAGGCTGAACTACTAATGGTGGAGAAGAAAAGGAAATCGATAACGTTAATCTTTTATCAGTTTATATATTAACTTTATGTGTTAATGCACGTATAGATGATGTAACAAGATATATATTATTATTATTATTATTTAGGGCATTGGACTTATAAAGGAGAAATTTAAAATTTAAATATTAAACTTAATAAATTAGTCTCGTAGATAAAATAATTATTTTATTTATAAACTTAAGAATTAATATTTTTTTCAATTGAGAGAACTAATTCATTTAACAATTAATTCTTGAACGAAACCTCCGTTGGTAGAAAGTTAACATTGGTTATTTCATTTGACAACGAGTCAATCTACATTTTAACTATTATTATCTATCTCTTATATCACTTATATTTTGGTCTGGGTTTATGAGAGAAAATTTTATGATCCAAGTGTTCAAGTCAAAAGATTAACTTTATGAGTGGAGGGATCATTACATTTATAAAATCCAAAAATCAACATTTTTTCATCCAATGTACAAGAATAAACTATAATAGGACCCATCCTGAGCCCTCCTTAAAAATTAAAGCAGATCTTATAATGACATGAGACTAATATAACTCTTCAATCATTGCATCTGATATAACAATGTTATGTGCCTCAACAAAAATATACACATGTACATAAATATACAAAACATAACAACTTATGAAATTATGCGTCGTGAGTCAACTTCAAAATCTGAATACTATATCACACCGCATGAATTCTTGTGACAATCTGAAAAAATTGAGAAAAAAAACATCAAAATTGTGAACTTGTGATTCAGTGAGTGAACATAATATAAAATTATTATATAATTTATATGTACTGTAAATAATAGCTTCTTAATAATAATTTGATAAGAAATAATACTATATATAATATACGCGTATAAATCTGTAACATAAAATAATTATAAATTTGTATAATAAGTAATCAATAAATTTATACTAAAAACATGAGCTGTCAAAAAAATATATACTAAAATTAAAAATCATAATATAAGACTAAAAATCTGAAAGCGTAAACTGTCATGAAATCTATTTTGAAACTAAAAATATTTGTTATGTAATTCTGGGAACATGTATTATATACATACTAAAAACTACACCAAATTTGTATCTAAAAAAAAGTTTGTCTAACCTAGCAGAGTAATTCACGCATATCTAAGCTAGTTTAATTCGGCAGAATGCTCCATCGCTCAAATAGAGTAAACTAAATTAATTTAATGCATGCGTAGAGTAAACAACACTAAAGAAGAGGGTACGCATTTGATGATTTAAAAACTACTACTATATAATATCATGAAAACATAATTATTCTAAAATAAATATTTTTGTACTAAATGTAATTATAAACTATATTATAATAAATTCTAAAAATATTTATAAATATACTAATAGCATAAATATTTATGGATCTAAAATAATTGTGAATAAATTTAGTAACGTGTAATTAAATCATAAAACATAAACTGTTGTATTTAAAGTACATAAAATATTTATAGTTATTCACTCACAAAAATACACTAATCTTGAATTATATCAGAAATTTGAAGTTTACTAGTTATTGGTACTCTTCTTATATTATAAAGTGTAAAAATATATTATTAATATCAATATGTATTATAAAAATTGAAACATAAATATTTTAACATCATAAAACTGTTACTCACTAAATTTACTTGATATCAATCTAACTCAAATTAATTTCCTACAATTTTTTTTTTTTTTCCTTTCTCTTATTTCCACTCTGTTTTGATTTTGCTTCTGCTTCTCTCCAATTCCGGGAAAAGAAATGAAGCAAATTCATTTCTCTTATATACTAAGTTGGCCGCCTCTTATAACAAATTTAAAACCAACACTTACAAATAATATTATGGAATAAAGATATTTTTATCTTACGAATTTGACTTAATTTTTAATTTTATTCTATAAATTTTTAAAAACTCAATTTTGTTATAATTCATTAGTAAAATTCTGTTAATTTTAACTGAAAATCTCATTTTATTTTACATTGATAAATTTACTCTCAATTATTATGTTAATTAAAAATAGTGATGTTAGTACATTATATAATGTACACGTGTCAGTTATTAATAGGTTATAAAAAATAAAAAGACATGTGGCACATTTTAATAGGTACAAAATTTTAATGAATATTAAGTTTTATTTTATATTAAAAAATAATTAAAATAAATAAAACTGGACAACTAAAATCGGTGACTGCCGTCGCCAGCCACCATCAGTCGCCGCATTTCGATAACGAAAATAGGTAAAATTTATGTTATTGGATTTCATTTTTTTTATATCTACATAATGGTAGAATCATTTTTGTCCAAAAAAAACAAGAATGTGGCTAAAAAATAGATCGAAAATAGGAGGAGGGTGGCGGCCACCACGCGCCACAGTGGAACGGTGGGGTGGTGGCGTGCACCGCCCTTACCGTTGGATAGATCGGTGACTGATCTATCCAACAGTGAGGGCAGTGGCACCGATTTGTCCAATGGTGGGGGCGGTGCACACCGTCGTCTCACCGTTCCACAGTGAACGGTGGTGGCTGCCGCAACACCCTTATCGCTAATCGCGCATCGAACCGCAATTGGTAGGGGCGATGCACTCCACCGCCCCACAATTCAAGGCGTGACCACTGGCCCATGGTGGTTGTCGGCGAACGGCAGTGGCCACCGCCGTTCACAGTATTTTGTTTTCACTTTTAACATATCTATAGTACTCCGTTGATAAAAAAAAATCTTACCATTACGTAGATCATAAAATTTTGAGTTCAATAATATAAATTTTGAGTCGAATCGCAATTGATCACCGGCGGTCGGTCGGCTATTGACGACGACAGCGACAACTGCTCTCTTTTTATTTATTTATTTTATTTTTTTATTTAAGTGACAAATCAATAATTGACACATGAATATTTTGTATCAGCCATCTTATTATTGATAAGTCATGACTGTTTTATCCTCCAAGTGTTAAAGTTAACGAAATTTTATTAATAGATTATGATAAAATTAAATTTTTTAAAATTTATGAGATAAAATTAAGAATTAAATCAAATTCGTAAGACAAAAATATCTTTATTCCTAATATTATTATTATTATTATTATTTTACTTCTTACAAACTCAAAGTAATTTCTTGCCTCATATATAATACTCGTTAACCATCCACTTTTCCAACCATATTAATCCACGAATCAAAACATTTCCATGTGCTGTAAGACAAAAGTAGACATCTCTGTCTCTATTTTCTCCTGTTACTAATCAAATGGCTGCTTAACAAAATGGATAAGCCACGTGTGACATACGAAGATGCCACTAATCTAAATTAAATTTTCTTAACAATATCTATTTTCTCAATGAATGACACGTGTATTATAAACTCACTCAAAATATATATTACTTAAGTTTTAATGTATAAAGATAAAAGAGAAAATAAATTATAGATGAGAATAAATATTACCTTGTACATGTATAATTATGTAGTAATTCTTAGTCATTTAAAGGTAATTAAAGTCTATTTTAAGTTTCATTATATGGGCAAATTAATAACTTCTTGTGGCTTTGATCTTAATTATTTCTTTCAAAGTAACATGTGTTATTTTTAAAACTATATTGTTCCATGAATTAGATAGCAACCAAAATGAAAATGACACCGGATATAACTATGACCACTCATAGGACTTAAAGACCTATGGCCAATAAAATTGAACAAAACTGAAAATGCAAAAAAGATTATTAGCCTGAAATAATTTGTGTGGGTGAAGTCACTGAATGAAACTGGATCATTCTTTTCAAAAAGTACATAAATAACAATAAAGTTGCTTCCATAGTACAAAATTAATAATATTTGTTTTTTATTTTTTAAAACTAGAATACGTTATTAACTAAGCAACAATGAGTGGATCAAAATCCTCAAAAAAAAGAAAAATGTTCTGTATGGGTTGGAATAGACCCCATTCATACATTATGAGACAAGCATTCTAAAGCATATCTTGTTAATGTATAAGCAACCCGATTTGCATTTTGGGGTAAATAAAATTCTAAAAAACTGAAAAGAACTTAGGTACTCTAAGGTGTCCCCAACTCTATTTCGAACACAACTCCATTTAAATAGGATGTTATTGATAATTGATGCCGAGTGTGATTTTATCTCTATCGAATATAACCGAGATCCTTTACTTGTAATAAGCCATGTCGAATAGCTAGTGCTTCAGCTATTGACACAGGCAACAAGTATGGCAACTTAAAATTACCAGATAGGAGAACATTCTCTGAGCTATCTCGGCAATCAAAACCCAAACTAGTTAAACGTCTATTATTATCTAGAGGTGCATCAGAATTCAACTTAATGTTGCCCAGTTCAGATGGGCGCCAGTGCACTAAAGATCCCTGCTGGTTAGCCAGTTTTTTCCACAGTGCTTGCTAGAATTGGACTAAGAAGTCATTAAATTAAAGAACGTTGATCACTACCTTTCATCCTCTTTTAAGTGATAATTAAAGTAATAGGTTTTTTTTAAAAAAAAAAAATTACACCTGTATTTAATAAATATTAATCAACTTAAAATATATAAAAATGATCAAATAATTAAAATAAATTGTTAAGTGTTTTTATTTTTAAAAAAAATAAAAACACTGGTTATTTAACAATTAAATATACTAGTTCTAAATAATTGAACCATAGAGCTGCATCCAACCGCTAAGAAGTAGAGTTTAAAAATTCTGCATTAATACTTTAAAATAATTATAACTTAGAATTTTTATTGCACTCTTAGAAGGAAAGAGGGGGGGAATTGTAACAGATCCCTCTAAACTTAAGACTTAAGAGACACACCATATCTTCAAATAGAAGAGAATGGAATGTTATTACAAATTAATAATAAAAACCAAACTAAACATACATAATAATTCATCCCATTTTTGTCAAGGAAACTGTGACATTGATAAACTTGGTCTTCTCCTTGGACATGCGATCGGCAACAAATTCCTTGTACCTTCTAAACACCTCGTTGATGACTGCTTCGCCAAAATGGCTAACAAGCAAGGGTTCGGCCACAGCTCTCATGCACTTTGCAACATTGTATCCCCCATCCTTATATGCATCATCTGCTTCAAAATCATCCTTGGATGCGTTCCAATTAACTTCAGAAACCTCAAGCTTATCAATGGCAAAGGACCCTTCATTCATAACCTCTGATTTTATTTCAGCTGGCGATGGTGTATACTGTGGAATGTTGAAAGAATTCAATTTTTCTTCTTCTATGAGTCCCTGAAATATTGAATTCATTAGCAGAAGAGGTAAATGAATTCTTTACAAATTGCAATAATAAGTTCTTTTATCGTCACATAATAATTGTGTCTGGTTGTACTTGATTGTACGCGGACAGCAGAAAGGATGCACAATTTTATACCTCAGAGACCATATCATTGAGAGCCATGGCCAAAAGCTCCCAAATGTGACAACACTCTTTGCTTGAGGGATCTTCGCTTTTTCTTCCTAGAAATGTTAAAACCATCCGCCCTCCTGTCACCATTTCCTCCGAACGACACTTCAAAAACAGCGAATAATCTCTTTGAAATTGCTGATAATATGCTTTGAGCACGCTCGGGGGACTTGTACTGGCCATGTATATGTTCCCTTTGTTACTCTCTATCCCTTCAGGAACCTATTAAAAAAAGGTATGATTAGTGTAAAAGAATTAATATGATGGTGTAATTTATAACTGCAAGAAATTTTTGGTCACCTTAGATAGCCATTGGAGACTATAAGAAGCATGGAAGAAATGCACACTTTGGCTAGGAAAAAGCCTTCCATAGAAAGAAGCAGGGACTCCAGCGAAAACACAGGGGACAGCACCAGATCCCATTTGTTTTTTCATATTTTCTTGAAAGTTTGGCAAAGACCTGAATATGCTGTTAAAGTCATTTCCTGGAAGATCATTCAAGAACACCTGAAATTCTGGTAATTTACTGCCCAATTTTGTGCAGATCTTGTTCACTATTTTGATGAATTCAGATGCCACTAGGAAAGCGTTCGGCCCTGAAGAACAACCCAAGTCTGCCATTGCTAGTTTTGTTGGGAACATGCTGCAGTAGAGTTTGGTTATGGCTTCCTCTGTGATGGGCTTAGTCATGGATATGACCTTTTGCTGTGCAAAGATGAAAACCAAACAGTTCATTTGAGATTTATATTTATTTCATTTTGTCCAATGAAGGGATCCATGCTTCTGGTGCTGGGAAATGGCACTTTGGGTGCCAGTGTAGAAATATCGAAACTTGTATATGATGCATGGCAAATATATAAGACGAGTTGCTTGTTATTTTATTTATAACTTAATTGATAAAGCCTAAATGTGACTTAAAAATGATGGAATGTGCTTAAGTTTTGTTGCTATGCTTAACATGTCATTGGTGCAACGAATTCTCATGTTAAATTTTTTTTAAAAAAAAAAAATGGCTTGATCATGCAAGATAATAAAGAAGTTGGAGTGGAGTTGCCTCGATCGGAAATTAATGTTGATGAAGTTAACGATGTATATGATAAGGTGGAGAGTTAAGGGGTAAACTACCTGAACTAACGAATTGCTGGCATAACTTGTGTCTCCTACCCCTCCATTCATGCGAAGCACTTGAACCACTTCCATCTCTCTTGCAGTTTTACTCCTACACGAATCTCTTTCTGTATCGTTTTCTCTCGTTTGTGTTGGTTTTGTCTAGTTAAAGGCTTCTGTATTTATAGGCACTACGTAGTTAACTACTAAGGCCTAGGAGACTTGAGTCAACAAAAATATTATTATTTTTTAAAACTTAAAAGTTTATGGAGTGACTGATCATGTGAGCTGACATCGCACGTTACACGCAAGAGTCTGAAACGTAAGCAATGTGCCCTACGCACACTTAGTGATGGGCATAATGTGATTAAAGTAAAAAAAATGAAGAGTCGAATCAAGTGGATCAAGTATTTTTGAAAAGTACGAAACCCATAAAAGAAAAAAGAGATTCCACGTGTTGGATGTGTTAGCAGAGTCCTGCAAGATTATTGATTGACCAGAACAAAGACTCAGTAAGATCACCAGTTAATTAAAATTGTAGATCGCCTGGGTAGGCAGCAACCACTCTCTTTTTGTCGCTTTTCATCCATCGCTATCGCCATCGCCATCGCCAATGAACGAAGGCGAATTCTCTTCTAACCTTTCATTCCCTCGTTTTTCATGAAAACTAATTACTTCGTAATTAGAGTTGTTTCCTTATCACGTAATCATTCTTATGCCAGCTTTTATCCCAAACTTCATACCGTGCTTTTTGTGCTCGGCCTTGTAATATATCTACTCGCTGGATCGCACTTCCCCTGCTACAAAGGTGGGAGCTTGATTACCAACGAACTGACTTCTTTAATAATAATGTGAGAGCAGTGCTAAGAAAAGAAACCAAAAAAAGAAAAAAAAAATAGGACTTCTCCCATCGCATTAATACAAGAGCTATGAACCTTTTGCAGATCCTTAATTTGTGGTATCATTTTTTTTTTAAGTACGGCTATATTTTCTAATTTATAGTTTAATTTTTTTAGCATACACTAATTAGATGGTAATATATATATATGATTATTTTAAATTTTATAAAAAATTATTATTCAATTAATATATGTTATACAACTTTTTTTAATAGAAAAAAAGAAGTTAGAAATATGGGTTAAAAAGTGTTAGTATTATTTTTTAAAAAAATTAAAAATAATTCTCATGATTCATTAGATTGTATTCCATTCTATTCAATTGAATTCAATTCATTCATAAGCACTTATAATCTTATTTGTATGTGAAAATATTTCTCTACACACAACACTTTCTTTTCGAATAAATACCGACTTAAATGTTAAAGTATTTTTTCTTACACGATGTACTTTTGTTCGTTGAAAGAGTACTTAGAGATAAATTAATAATTAATTTAGAAGTTTCACATCGTAGAACTTCAATAGTATCAATTGTGAGAATTTTCTAATAAAATTCTTGGAGAAATAAAACAGTAAGATGGCAGGATAGAAACACAATTATGCGAACCTTCCAAAACTTTTAGATAATGGAAAAATAAGAGAAATGAACAACCTAGACTTGTTGACTCTAAGAAGCGAGGTTCCTGTTACTTATATAGTTAAACCCAACCAAACGAGCCCTAAGATCCCTTATACAATTAAACCCTAATCTTATATATATTCTCTCTTGAGTCTTGACAACAAATTAAAACTAAGATTAAAAAAATTTTGAAATAATAAATGAAAACGTTATATAATAGAGCATACGACCATGGGTTCATGAGAGCAATTCATGCAAAACAAATGATCATTTGCTCACAGACGAGGCAAATATATAGATTATGAACTTGGACTTTTGTTTCAAAAATTATTTAAAAAATTCAACCAAACGAGCCTTAAGACCCCTTATATTATAAACTCTAATCTTATATTTTCTCTCTTGAATCTTGGTAACAAATTAAAACTAATATTAAATGAAACTTAGATTTATAAAAATAACAAATGAAAATGTCACAAAATAAAGCATGGGACCGTGGGTTCCAGATAGCAGGCCACATGGACAATGGTCATTCACACACCGACAAGACAAGTATATGAATTATGAACTTGGGCCTTTTATTTGCACTTCTTGTCATTAGACTTTTTATCATTGGACTTCTTTTGGGCATCTTATTTTGGTAGAGCAAGAGGCACCCCCAATACTTACCACTTTAGCAAATTTACCTACTTGAATTGTTGGCATAACTTGTATCTCCCACTCCTCCATTAATGTGATGTACTTGAACCACTTCCATCTCTCTCTTAATCGTTTTCTCTTGTTTGTGATGGTTTTGTTGACCAAAATGTTCATCTATTTATCAGCACAATGACTACTTTGGGGAATAGTATACATTTGAGGTCGCATATACCTACAAATCTCAAAGGTAAACACTATGACCCAATATAGTTGATGATGGGTAATAATTAGGGATGTCAAAATCTAAGTTTGGTTCTATATTTTACTCAACTTGAACCCAGACCTAGATTGTTTAAAGGCTCCTAGAACCTGAGTTGCATCTTGAATTTTTTTTGGGTGTAGGTCAAGCTTGAGATTTAATCTGGACAGCGTCTGGGTTTTAATTCGGGCTGAATCTGGGAGCTTGAAACTTGAATTTTTTTTTTTTCAAATTTTTTTTTAAAATTTATCTATCTGGAAAATCTCCACTTCCCTATATAGTAGCAAAACAGAAAAGGCAACGATAAAGAAGATAAAAGAAATAATAGCAACTTAAAGTAAAGACTATGTAAGATTATTGATTGAAAATCATTGGAATACGATTTGGAGATCAAGCTAAGTGCGTAAAGTGCGCACGGATCGAAGACGATCACGAAAGGAGGCGAAAAATGAAGAAGGGTGCAACAGGCGCCAGCGCCGCGGCGACTAGGCGGGAGCGCCGCGGCGACTAGGCGTGAGCGCCGCGACGCCTAGTCCAGAACCTGAGCGCCACAGAGCTAGGAAGCTAGCGCAGCAGTGCTCAACAGAAGCGCACCAGCACCGCAGCGCCGCGGCGTTGGAGACAGGAACAATATCTCGAAATAAGAAAACTTCCTTATTTCGTCTCCCACTTGTTTCAGGACTCCTTAATACGACTCCCACACGTATAAGGTAAACCTAGGTCATCCCAAAGCCTATATAAAGGCTACCAATTGGCTTGTAAACACATCTTCGTGATCAACTAGAGATCTTGGTAATCTTCGTGATCAACTAGAGATCTTGATAATCTTTGTGATCAACTAAAAATCTTGATAATCTTTGTGATCAATAAGAGATCTTTATAGTTTTTTGTGAGAGAAAATCCCTAGAGTGCAAGAGAGAGTGTTCTTTGTGATTTTTTTTGTAATAGGCATACTTTGTGTTTGCCTTGTGATTCATAATAAGAGAAGAGTGTGATCTTGATCCGCCGTGGACGTAGGCAAGTTGCCGAACCATGTAATTCTTTATGTGTTCTTCTTCTACCCATTTCTCTCTTTATTTCTTAATAACTTGTTCTACATTATTATATTGCTTGGGTGAATTTTTGCTTGTTTGTGTGCTTCCGTTTCAACAGAATAACATGCTGATTAGTGTATGTCTGCCTACAATTGAATAAGCAAATTTGCAAGGTATTATGTTCATGTTCATGATACAAAAATCAAAGCAATATTTATCTGTATCATTTTCATGTCCATGTGTAAAGAAACTTTACCAATAAGTAATTTCATTCCCTTTAATGCTTCAATATTTGAGATAATATTCAAAATATAAATGAACTACTATATTGATATTTTATTGAGTGAGAATACGAGTGAGACAGTGTTTTGACTTGTTGTCTTATTGACTAAAATTGAAGTGATTTAATCATTAATGAGTTCTGGGTTGGATTAATTCGGGTAAAAAAAAATGAAATCCACACTTTAAAAAATCTGAATTTTTTGAATTTTTTTATTCGAGTCTAAATTTTTCTAAATTTTCAGATTTTTTAGAGTGCAAATTTTTTTTGTCATTCCTAATAATAATCAAAATATCAAAAATGGCTTTCATCATAACTACAACAACAAAACAAAATTAAATAGTTAAAGTAATTAGCTAAATTGATAATGTTAGAAATGTAGAAAAATGTATATTTTATTGTGAACGGTACAATAAGAGCTTTTATATGGACTTTAGCCTATTACAAAATAAAAAAATAATAATATACATGAAAATAATTATAGTTTATAAAATGTAAGCATATTATATCATTAAAAAAATTGATACCAATCCAATTATATTAATGATACCATATTATATTAATATTCTTTTTTAAATTCAAGATGGTGAAATAGAAGTAAGTTTGAGTTGGGAGACTAGAGTTTAAAAACGATCAGAAAGAGGAGATTTGGTAAGAATATCAGTAGGTTGATCTTTAGAAGAGATAGAGTGGAGTGCAACCGTTCCCTAAAAAATATGTTACCAAACAAAGAGATAATATGTTTCAATGTGCTTAATCTGCTCATGGAAAACATCATTGTGAGTAATTTGAATAGCACTCTAATTATCACAATAAAGATGTGTATCTCAAATATGAGAAATACTCATATCTTCAATAAGTTAGCGGCTCCAAATAATTTATTAGATAGTATTAGGAAGAGCATGGTACACAGCTTCAGTATTAGAACGAGCAATAGCTATTTACTTCTTGTTATTTCATGAAAAAAAAGAATTATTTAAGAAAAGACAAAACCTAATAGTTGATCATCGATTTGTAGGATCACCCGCCAAATATGCATTAGCATAAGCTCGTAATATGTGAGGAGAATGAGTCAAAAAATGGAGGCTGTGAAAAAGTGTACCTTTGAGATAACATAGGATCTAAAGAACTGATGCATAATGAGAAGTACAAAGAGCGGCCATAAACTGACTGATAATATGAACAACATAGGCAATGTCTGGGTGAGTAATAGTGAGATAGACCAAACTACTAACCAATTGACGATAAAGGGTGACATCACTGAGGAGAATACTATCAAAAGATCAGAGTTTAGTATTAAGTTTTGGAAGAATAGAGACAGTCTTACTATCTATCAAGCTAGCTTTGACAAGTAGATCTGATGCATATTTAGCATATGAGAGATAATACCAGTAGAGTTAAACAGTACTCAAAGACGAGGAAATAACTAAGGGTACCAAGATCTTTCATTTCAAAATGCTAGTGAAAACATTCATTGAAAGTAGAAATACCAAATAAGATTATCACCCGTGATGATCATGTCATCAACATAAATAAATAGTGAAACACAACTACGATCTGTTCTGCAGATGAAAAGGGCTGAGTCATAAGGGCTGGACTGAAAACGATGTTAAAGAATAGTACCACTGAATTTTGCAAACTAGGAATGAGGAGTTTGTTTACGACCGTATAAAGCTTGATGACGTTTGTAGACCTTGCTTGAGGGATATGGATAATCAGGAGGAGGCTTCATATAGACTTTTTCAGAAAGATCATAAATAATTAAGGAAAATTTTTTTTTACTTCTATCTAAAATAATATCTAACTACAAACTACTGTAACAGCTAACAAACTTCAAACAGAAGTAAGTTGAGCAACTAGAACAGACGAGAGACGATTAGATATAGGATCCTATGACATGTGGCATATTTGTATTAGTTTAATTAATTATTATTAAGTGTTAATAATTAATTATCAAATTAAATAATACATATAATGGCCTATTAAATTACAATGCCTTTGTTGGCTAATATATGAATTCTAGTTTATGGCCAATTGAAGTAGTTATTAATGTTGCCATCAATAAAGACAACATTCGGCCATTATTATATTACATACATTCGAAAAGTGAATTCAGCCATTTGTTTAAGTAAGTGGTGGCAGTTTTTTGAAGTCTAAATTGGCCATCAAATTCATTTCAATTTGGCTAATCTTTGGGCAAATCAAAACATGATACATTATGCTTTTTCTTTAGCATGATATGTCTTTATATTGTTAAATTAAAGGCCATTAATTTAGCTCTCATTTGGCCTTGCCACTAGTCAGTTTTATAAGCATGAAATGGCAATCTTATTGCCTTCTCATATTTAAAATCAAATAACCATTTACTTGTAACTTATTGGACAAATTGTTGGCAATAGAACGCTATAAAAAGCAAGTCTCGTTTCTTCATTTAAAAGGTACAAGTCGAAATAGAAATAGATGCAATTCATAACAAGCGAATTGTAAACAAAATATTACATATAGTGCCGAGAGAAATGAATTAAGAGTTGCTTCAAGTGTTCTAATATTCCTCGAGAATAGGAAGTTATTGTTTTAGTTCAAAGGGTCCCACCGAATTTTAGACTAGAACTGCGCAAAGTACGCTTTGAGGATAAGTTCTATAATATCTCATTAGAGTAATGAGATGTTTGTTTATTTTTCGTTGTACTTATTTATGCATGTGATGTGTAAATTAAAAAAATATTAAAATGTACACGCTTATCCTACATATAGTGCACTTTCAAAGCTACCTTGACAGCTGTCTTTACCATTAATCATGTAAGTATCCATTCTCCTGTTATAGAGAACAAGTCACCTTATAGCTATCTTTATGGAACCCCACCTAATTATAGTGTCATTAAAGTATTTGGTTGTGTCTACTTTACTCTACTTTAAAAATATAAATATAGGCTACGTATTCAATTATGTTGCTTCTGGGGATACGAGATACTTTCATAGGACAAAACGAGTGTGAATCTAGGGAGTCTCTCTATATGAAGTGTACTCGTTGTGCACTGGAGTAGCAACATTATAGAAATAACAAAATAACGTGTTGAACTATACAAGTTGAGGTTAATACATATTCGTATAATCCTTCAGTCATTTATATCCTATAAGAGCGGAGATATAGATCATCATTGTCAAGTCTCCAAATGCTCAACCCTAGAACTTATCTCCAGATATGTATTCTGATAAATAATATCTGCAAACACTTTTGCGATATTATATATTATTTCTTACACGAAAAATATTTTTCCCAAGTGAATTACTTATGACCATAAGATTTTCTGGAACACAATCTCGGAGCATCTGGATATACAACTCACCCATATGAGTTGACGAATCCTATATCTACATACACTGGACTCTATGAGCATCGGACCATACCCAGCAGTCAGACCATGAAAGGTCTCTGACATGTGTGAAATCTAAGTATAGTGGATTACTCACAAGTCCATTGTGGTGCTTAGGTTAAAGGACCACGAATACTACTCAACCCGAAAGGATTATCCATTGATGACTTTATGGGATGTCTATTGGAGATCCTAATTGAGCCTTTTCAGTATTCAGTCCTCACTAAATACCTGCATGTCTATACGAGCTTCCACTAAACTCGCGGTTTGCTAAGACTAACCATCTGAACCATTCAGATATAGACATACACCAATCTATATAAATAAGTTTTCTATCAACAAACCCGTATCAGTGAAAATAGATCAGGAACATTAACGTTTGAAAATATACTTGCACAATAACATTTTTTTACCACTATTTGTAACCCTTTATAAATATATCATTACTAGCATACCCTTAGGTCTTTGTCCAATTTCAGACAAGGATCTGACTCATTAGATCTGGCTGACTCTTATAACCTGCTAACTCTTAGTAATTATAACTCTCAGCGTAGCTAACTCTTAGCATTGGTCCAAACTCATTTGAACCATATCTGAACTTCTTTAGATCATACAATGTCTAAAGTGTTACAAGCATCTTACCATATTTATTTAATAATAATGACTTTAGTCGAAATATTTATTTGTATAAATATTAAATAATTAATATTTATATAGTTTAGAATGGCACGTAAGCACCAATTCCAACAAGCTTTTCCTTAAAAACATTCAAGACAAAAGAAAGAGATATGAAGAGCATGAGTAATATCTAAAATATGTCTGCGTTTACGTTTGACTCTCCTATTTTTCTGAGATGTGCCAAGATAAGACATATGATAAATAGTACCATGTTCTTGTAGAATATTTAAAAAGTTGAAATCTCTATATTCTATGGCATTATCAGTACAAAAAAACCTTAATAGGACATGAGAATTAGGTTATAACTATCTAAACAAAATCACGATAAATTTTAGTAAATTCTGAATGCTGTTTCATAAGAAATAACTAAGTATTTCAAGAATAGTCATCAACGAAGATAAAAAAAAAATTAGATCCTCCCATAGTAGCATTGGGAGAATAATCCCATATATCAAAATATACAAAATCAAACGGAGCATGAGAGACAATAGTACTATCATTAAAAGTTAAAGTTGATTGTTTAGCTAAAGGACATATGACCAAAGATCGGATACGATTGACTGACGTATGATCCAAACAAAAATGTCAAAAATGTAATGAAGACACTGGAGAGGTAGATGCTGCAAATAAAGGTATTGAAAAAGTAAATGCTCCAGACGAAGGACATAGAAAGGAAGATATGAGTTCATAAAGACGTCCAACATTATGACTTGTCCTAAGAGTTTGACCTGTCTTCAGATCCTCACACTATAACCAAAAATAGTAAATAAGACATTAAAACCAAGTTCACATAGTTGTCCGACAAATAAAATATTTAACGTGAGTTGGGAATAAGAAAAGTGTGAAATACAGAGAGATTAGAGCTAGACACTTAACCAACATGACTAACTTTCATAAGAGAATCATTTGCAGTTTGAATAGAAGGTAAATAAGAACAAAATATTTAGATAAGAAAGCCGTAGGATAAGAAGTTATATGATAGCAACATGCTAAGTAAAAATACCAAGAGAAATTACCTGAAATACAAAAGGATACAAAAATTAAGGGTTTATCAAAGTTTGAGAGGATTTAACGAAGTAAAGGCTCAAGATTACTAACTAGGTTGGAAGAGAGACTCGTACTATCTTGAATAACAGTAATAGTAGGTCCTATAAAAGTAACACCTTGATACAGTTTACTTCTATTAGGACATGTCTTAGGCAAAGTAAAGCCGGCGGAGATAAGACATTGAGAAATATCAAACTTATCCATAGATCTAAAAAATATGTAATTTCAGCCACGTCAAATTTTTTTAAAATTATAGAATTACTCCAAAAGTACAAAAAATTACAATCCGACCTCAGAATACTAAAATGTTTGTAATAGACCTTTATTGCAAATTGGAGAATAATCGAAAAAGGTGACACCTTAGATTGGTAGATCCAACAATGAGGAGTTACGTGCTGAAGAACTGCTGAAATTTGAGGTGGTAGCAAAATGACGACAATGAGCTTCAAACGGCATGTACGGTGTGTTCTAGTCTCTAATCAGCACATTTCTGGTGGCATTTAAATGGTTGAAGGCTGCTGATTCTCTTGGACTACGCGATGTTAGTAACAATGTTGTAGAACTGACAGAATCTAAAATGGCAGTGACCAGTGGCAAATGACTTTAGGCAGTGAGTGAGCGTTACTCCAATATCTGATTAGTGCGTTTCCAGAACCATTGGAACGGTCGATGGTATCTGAGTGTCCTGGGGTGGGCAGTGTCAATCACAACAAACTTCTAGTGAACTACCAGCAGCTTTCCAATGAAGCTTCAATGGACTTCCGATAAGTTTCTAAAAAAATTCTAACAAATCTCTGACTAAGCAAAAAGATAATGAAAAAATCAGAGCTCTAATACCATATTAGAAATGTATATTTCAATCTGTATAAAAATCGCACAATGAAAGCCTTTATATAAATTTTAACCTATTACAAAATAAGAAAATAACAATATACATGAAAAAAAATAATTACAGGTTATAAAAGATAAGGATGTTATATCATTAATATAATTGATACTATACCAATTTTATTAATGATACTATATCATATTAATAGATAAAAATTAGTAAAATCATATAATAGATTTTAGGTTAATCTCACGTTCTCGTTCCCATCAATGGCAGGCATAAGATAATATTTCTTAATTACACAAATTATGTAAGTTTGTTTATTTACTTTTCTAAGTTTCATATGTAATTGATTTTGGCAAACTTTTTTTTGTCTAATTAAAAAGGTTACATACATGTATTTTGTTCTAAACGAAGATTTATCATCTAATTACGAGTTAATTAGGACCTGTATATTTATCTGCATAGGCAAGCAACCAACTTTCTTTTTTCCTTCTTCATCCGTTGCTTATGGTTGGCATTGCAACTCATTCATACTAAAATGTTTCCTTTTGTGCCTTGTATCTTGTCACTATGTGCATGTGAACAAAGGTAAGGGCAAGGCAGCCTACTTTCTTTTCGTCATTTTCATCCATTGTTTCGGCTACCATTTTATAGGACTTAAGGCCCATGGCTTTGGCCAAAATAAAAATGACAATCGATATAACTATGATAGGACTTAAGGCCATAACTTTGGCCAAAAAAATTGAATACAAATTTTTTTAAAAGTAATTTTAATATTATTGATAAAAATTAAGATATTACAGAGTTTATTATAATAAAGTAGAGAATTATCGAGACAACACAAATACAGACTTACTAATGAACGTTCGGACTTGAAGCTTTCATTATGCAGGGAGATAAAAATCCTCATAACTAAAGACTATTCTCAGATGGATTCTACTACCCTTATTAAGGATGGAGAAGTCCTACCCTCGAGTGGAGGGAATTTACGACCTTACAAACAGAAAAACTGTTAATACATTAAAGGGTGCATGCATGTGATTTTGTACATGTTAAAATTTTTTAAATGCACGTCTAACATATATTATGCAACGGAATAAAATAATATAATTAACATATACATATTATAATTAAATCAAAAACAGTACAAGATCAAATACATGCCCTTGTAGACGATTTGGTAAAGACTTTTGAACTTTAAAGCTTGTTAAGCTTACAATAAATTCCTTTCTTGAACAATTTTTATGGGATTAGAGTAGTTAGAATAGTAGCCTTTAACGTATGTTTAATGCAGGAATCAATAAATAACTCAACTCTTGAATTGGTTGAAGCATCAAATGCTTAAAATGGTGTTTTGGGACTTAAATGCAACTTTTTCAAAGTTTGCATTTTCTCTCAAATGCTTTCTACGAATTTTACTTTCAACAACTAAATTCTCACACAAATGAAACTGTTTTCATTTGTTTTGTTAAGCCTTAAGACTTTCAAGTGCACACATATCCTACATGTAGCCATTTGACACCATATAGGCTTATGTATGAGTAACAAATGTCACTTATCCATGCAAACACTTTGCATAGTTGACATTTATCACATGTATGTCTATGCATGCTGCTATTTATAACACAAATGGTCATGCATAAGTGCCATGTATGCATTTACACTTTTCCATGCAATAGGGACCTATTTGCAATATTTGTAAACTATAGTTCCCACTTTACAAATAGGTCCTAAAATATATCTTACTTTCTGAAACCTTATTGGATTGATTCGTACGATCCTTCTCGCTACCCTTGTGCTCAACGAGTACACTTCATATTATGAGACTCTCTAGGTTCACACCCGTTTATCTTATAGAACACTTTCACAAGTCCGTGAATGATGCCCTCCACACATGTTAAGGTCAACCATATCCGTATAATTCCTCTATCACATATATTATTAGAAGAGTAGAGATATAGATCATCACCATCAAATCTCTATATGCTCAACTGTGAACTTATCTCCAGATTTGTATTTTCATAAATAATATATGCAAACTCCTTTGCAATATTGTTTAACCTTTGCAGATATTATTTAACCCTATGAAAAACTCTTTTTCGGATTTTATGCTTGTGGCTATAAGACTTTCTGAAATACAATCTCGGAGTATCAGGATATATAACTCACTCATATAAGTTGGTAGATCTCATATCTACGCACACCAGACTCCATGAGCATAGGACCATACCTAGCAACACTCAGTGATCAGACCATAAAAAATCTTTGACATGCATAGAACAAAAGTATGGTAGATCACTCATAAGCCCACCGTGACTCTCAGGTTAAAGGATCACAAATTCTACTCAACTTGAAAAGACCCTTTATTGATGGCTTTATAGGATGTCTATTAGAAGTCCTCGTGAGTTTGTTCAGTATCCAGTCATTACTGAATACCTACATGCTTATGCAAACTTTCGCTAAGTTCATGGTATGCTAAGACTAACCATTTGAACAATTCAACTATAGACATACACTAATCCGGACAGAATACCAATTGACCCATGTTGATAATCATGGATCAGGAACGATGTTTCGAGAACATATTGCGCAATGACATTTTTTAGTTCCATTTGCAACTCTTTACAACTACATTATTACTATATTATTCTCGGGTCTTTGTCCCTATTTTAGACAATGTTCTAAATCTTTAGAATTGCTAACTTTAGCGTTGACCTAAACTCTTTTAGATCAAATCTATACCCCATTTAGATCTACAATGTCTAAAAAAGTTATAAGCTTCTTACCATATTATTATGTATTAACGATTATTATTAAAATATTTATTGTATATCAGAACGACATGTAAGCATCATCTCTAACAAAAACTACCCCTGTTTAAGAGGGAAAAAAATAAAAACCTCACATAAGAGACTAAAAATAAAACTACTCTCATGTAGGAAAGAAATACAAAAGCCTCACGCAGAGGGCACAAAACATCCTCATATGAGAGGTTATTATAAGTAACACACAACTCATACAATAACATATTCCAATGCAAACCCCTAAGTCCTAACTTACAACCAAACAAAATCATATGCCTCAACCTAAATCCATAGCCATAGGTTGAGGGATTGTAGTAGAACTCGTTACACCGGCTTTGGGTACAGAGCAACTGCTGGTGAGCTTGGTTTGCTCAGTTAACAGTGCCAACTGCCCCATGGTGGTCAGTCTCGGTGGTGGGGATTGAAATAGATGGCAAAAAAAAGCTGAGATGTGGTGCCAGAGAATCTTCTAATAGAGTTTGATAGAAAGCCCGAGCGGCCAACCAAACTCAAAATTGAAAGAAGCACCAAACTCTGTTTTGCTATACCAATAGAGATTTTTTGGTGATGGCCAAAAGGTGTTGGAACGAAAGTGACCAGGACGAGAAACACCGGATAGGGCCAACAGCTCGACACAAGTCGAGGGAAGCTTTATGGCTATCTTGATGGTCTGAGAAAAATGGTGGAGGACGACGGCCGGACAATTAGAAGAAGGTTAAGGTATGCCGGAGAAACTCCCACGATGGTCAGAGGCTCGGCGGGGCTAAGGAGACTCGGCGATAGCTGAGGAAGTCTCGACAAGACTAAGGGCTCACCGAATAAGCACAAAGAAGTTGCTAGCCAAACAAAACCTAAGTCGGCCTACCGTTGGAATAACAACAAAAACAAAAAAAAAAAAAATCAAACAAAAAGGGGAAAAGAGGTAGATCAACTAATAAGTGAAAAAGGAGGAAAAGGTTCCATCGAAGATGAGCCAAAAAAGGCACATCTTCAGTGGCATTGTGGAGGTTGGGTAGCGGTGGCTGATTCTGGAGTTTGAGAGAAAAAAGGAGGCCAAAATTGAACAAAACTGAAAAAGCAAAAGATTATTAGCCTGAATGACACTGAATCATTCTTTTCGAAAAGTATGTACTAAACAATAAAATTGCTTTTTTTTTTTGAAACTGGAGTACGTTATTAACTAAGCAACAATGAGTAGATCGAAATCCTCTAAATTTTTTTTTCCAGATGACTTGTAATAGACTCCATTAATATATTATCAGACGAGCATTCGAAAGCATATCTTGTTAATTTATGAGTAACTTGATTTGCATTTTAAGAGCTAAATAAAATTTTAAAAACTTGAAAAGAACTTGGGTACTCTAAGATGTCTTGCAATACCAAACCTATTTTCGAACATGATTGCGTTTAGATAGGATGTCATTGATAATTGATGTCAAGTCTGATTCTATCTGTATTGCAGTATAACCGAAATCTTTTACTTGTAATAAGTCATGTCGAATAACTAGTGCTTTAGTTATAGGCACGAATAGCAAGTATGGCAACTTAAAAATACCAGATAGGAAAACATTCCCTGAGCTATCTTAGGCTTAGCAAACAAAACCCAAATTAGTTAAACGCCTATTATTATCAAGAGTTAATTCAGCTTAATATTGCCCAGTTCAAATGGGCGCCAGTGCACTAAAGGTCCCTGTTGGTTAGCTAGTTTTTTCAACTGCAATTGCTAGAATTCGGCCAGGAAGTCGTTTGCCCAATCCAGAGTTTCAGGAGCTATAGTTATATGCTGATGGTGCCATTGGTTTCAAGCAAACAAAACACGCTAAAGAACAACAATCAGTAGTTCCAATTCTTCAATAGTGAGCCGATTCATGCACGATATAAATAACTCCTTCATTGATGTGTGATGGCTACAAGAAATTCTGGCCATTAAATCACAAAGCTTTCACACTGTATTGGAGAACTTACAGAATCATATTTTCTACTCCTCTGCATAAAAGGCAAATCTTCTCAACCGGCTCATGGTGCCGTTTCAAGTTTGACATTGTTGGCATTCATTCATGGGTGGTCGTCCAAGCGAAAAATTATCTACGGAGGGATAGACAACTTTCAAAAAAATTTCACCACATCTGAACTGCTAAAGCCTCTGAATTACTTGCATGGCATTTTAAGTATGTCTCAATCAAGTACCGAGTTTTAAACAGTGTATTTGACATGCTTATGCACATTAAGGCGTCATTAAGATGGCGTCGTTGTGAGGACACTGAGAATATAGTGTTGCTCTTCAATTGGGAAAGTTTCAAGAGCAGGAATGACAATTTAGTCAAGATCTAGAAAAATTCATAAACTCGACCCAGCCCAAATTTAGTTCGAAAGATTTGAGTTTTTTTTTTATCCAAAATTTTGCCTAAAAATTTAGTTTGGATCTGAATTTTGTTTTTTTTTAAATTTTAAATTATTTCTTAAAATTTTTAATTTTAAATATGTATGAATTTAATAATTATTTTATAAAATAAATATATTAAAAATTCAAATTTAACTAAAAAAAATAGAAAAAAAATTAAAAAAAATCCAAGTTTAAATTTAAATCCAGCTTAACTTAAAAAAATTTGAGTTTTAAATTTATAAAAAAATTTCGAATTCAAATCTAAATTGAACAAAACTCAAATCTAGATTGCAATCCCTATTCACGAATCAAATTGAAAGAAAATTTTAACACCAATTTTGTCCTTCATGAAAATCAAATCATCGTTTAAGAGAGATGATTATGGAGTTTTTTCCTCGTGTTAATGCATTTACTTCAATCTATCACGCGTGATTCACGACCTGCTAACAACCGACCAGAAATTTTAGTGGACATTATGCGCCTACGTGCATAAACTTTGAATAATAAATTTCATCCACAAGTAGAGAGTCCAGTCTGAGCAAACGCAGATGGCCGGTGTACACATGGTTCTCTATACACACATCACCTATATAGATAGGGTTATTATTTCTGATATCTGTCATGATGTCTCATCTATGCAGTGCTAGTTTTAGTATGATAGTTGCGGGTTGGTTTTGAATTCGTAGACATAAGCTTTTCGTTGCATTCAGTAAAACTGCAGAAACCTAACATGGACCACATCGAACAGAGACAGACCACAAATTCTAATAACTTCTGCTGGGGCCTTGTATTCTTTCTTTTTCTTTTTTTTTTTTTAAATAAGAAGTTTATATGAATTAGCTCCACGTTGAGAAATAATCTTTAATTACAAAATATTTAAATTCGGTTAATATTTTGTCAAATTAAATAGTTTCAAAATTTAGACTTAAAGTAAAGTGTGTCAATTTATGTACCACTTGGTTATTGGATTGATGAGAATTGTTTAAAAAATGAAAAAAAAAAAATTATTACAATGCCACAAATATTAAATCAAATTCTGAGAATAAGTACGTATTGTTATTGTTGTCTCAAATAATACTAGTTACATCAGATATAACTTCAATAACTAATAAATCCAGCATTCTTTTTTAAAGAGTAATGAAACAAGGCAGCCTAGTTGAAAAATTAACAATCACCTGCTGAAATTTATATAAATTACATTTTGATGATAATTTTGGTTTTAAATATTTTTTTATTTTTTTATTTAATTTGGAGGATAAAAATATTTTTAAAATTATATTTCTTTTACCACTTAAATGATTAAAATATTTTTTTAAAGTGAGGATATTTTTATTTTTTAAATTAAGTAGAATGAATAATAATATAATTAAAATTAAAACTCCCATCAAAATATAATTTATGTAAACTTCAGAGGGTGATAGTGTTAATACCCCCACCCCGATCTCTTGGTTAAACAAAGAACATTTTATTTCTTGAATGGATGTAAGCATTATTATAATTTAAAGGCTCAAAATTTACGATATTTATTGCTTTCAATGAGACGTCCTCATCGCTGAACAAGAATAAGTATGTGATCTTGTGGAGTTTTTTCTTTTAAAATGTTGTTTACTTTCTTATGGTATTCAACAATTATCTTTTTCTTCTTTGACATTTATTATTTTAGAATTACAAAAACAAATGTACTGTTGGACACTATGTTAGGGTTATATTACGTGTTAGAGTGATTATACAACTTATAGGAAATTTTGGTAATTTTTGAAATAAAAAAAATTATATGGAGAAAATTATTGGATAAAATATTGTTGTCGTTTGAGTTCTGGGACTAATCTATAAAGGCCCAAGAAGTCAAGTCCAACTTAAAGCCACATGAAGGCACATCTCCCTAGTCTATTAAAGCTGAAAGAGGCCTAGCACAACCTAAAGTCTAGTACAAAACGACCTTCGTAGCCCACCAATATGTAAAGAAGACCACACCCTAGATCAAAGATATCGTAGTGACACTGAAGGTTGCAGATCTTCAACATACTCCATTTCATGGTCATGCAGTCATCGATCTACAAAAGATGAAACCTTCCTTATAATGAACAAGCATCCTCAAGCCTACAATCGAGGAACCCCCCTTGCTTTTAGTATAGGACTAAGAAGTACTTCCTTACAACATCGAAGGTTGATAACCAAGGATTATCGAGGACTCAATCTAGGTCAAAAAGATTTAAAAGAAAAAGAGTAAAATATGATGCCCAAGAGACCGAAGATGAGTAGAATGATAAGAACACTCAAGAAAAAATAACGAGAAACAGAGATTTAGATCAGAACACACCATGAAAATCTAATTTAAAGAGCCACAGGGAGGAAGAGTGAGATCACCATGAAGAAGACTCTAGTTAGCAAGGGAAACTCTAAGGTGACTCAGACTTAATACAAAAGTTGTTGAAAGAACTAGAAAAGAAAACTTGAGAAGAGAGAGAAAACATGAAAAAAAAAAAACTATTAGAGAATGTGTTGAACACACAACGAAAATCGAGAGAAGATCGAGAGCCTCATGGATAGAATGACCGACTAGTCGAAGTAATGGATGACCACAAGGCTCTTTTACTAGTCAACCTTGGTGAAACAAGTTGGAGATTTATTCGGAGAGAAAAAAAAAATAGATATAAGATAAAGAGCCCTATAAAGTACAAGAATTCATACCACAGAATGAGAGGCATATGACCAACCATTTATCATATCATAAGTAGGTGACTCAGAAAAGACAATGAGGCATGTAGAAGAAAGAGATGAGGATTTAATCTAGATGAAAACGGCGTCAAATGACTTAAAAATGGCTAAAACAAAAAAAAAAAAAAAAAAAAGAAGCAAAAAGGAGAGCATAAGCGAATTGAGAACAAAAGAAGTAAAAACGCGAGACGCAGCCTTTACTGAGAAATTAAGAAGACCGGAACAAAAAAATAGTAGAGCTTATAGAAGATGAAAGAGCAACAAGAACTGGCTTTATAGACTAGGACCGAAAGAGAAAACATCTCCTATTATATCTTCAGTCTTCAAGTGAACACATTGTTTATCTGAAAGGGACAATATCGCCTACTATATCTTCGGCTACCAAAAAAACATGATGCTCGTCCGAAAAGAACAATGTCACCTATTATATCTTCGATCTCTAAATGGAAATAGTTCTTGTCCAAAAAGGAAAGCATCGCCAATTGTTCCTTAAGTCTCTAAGTGAAAAAAGTACTCGTCTGAAAAGCACAATGTCGCCTATTATATATTTGGTCTCTAAGTGGAAACAGTGCTCGTCTGAAAGGGAAAGTATTGCATGTTATATCTTTAAATTCTAAATGAACACAGTCCTCGTTCGAGAAAGACAACATCGTCTATTATGTCTTTGGTAATAGTACTCGTCCAAAAAGGACAACATCACCTGTTATATCTTTCGTCTCTAAGTGAACGCAGTGCTCACTTAAAAAGGACACCATCCCCTATTATGTCTTCAGTCTCCAAGTGAAAATGGTGCTCATTCAGAAGGGACAACATCACTTATTACGTCTTCAGTCTTTAGGTGAACACAATGCTTGTCTGAAAGGGATAGTGTCACCTATTATAATCTTTGGTCTCCATGAGGAAATAATGCTCGTCCAAGAAGGACAACATCATATCTTATCCCTATAAAATTCGTCGAGAACGACCGAGGTTAAAACCTTAATAAAATTGAGAGGTGATTGGCCAACGAGAATGACTAATGCCACTCTCTTCAAATCACGATTTCTATTTTTGAAAAGAAAATCAAACTGGGAAGAAACTAAGCAAAAAGGAAACCTGTGCAATATATCAAAGTTCTTAAAGAAATCCAATCGTTAAACTAAGATTAAAGACCGAGGTCCACACACTATCAAGGAGTCTCTTCAATTGACAAATGCCAATTTAGAGTTCATATTAATTGTCAAATCAGTTTCAATAGTTTGAGATGAGGTTACACTAACAAAAATTAAAAGGGCTCAACAGTTTAATTAGTAATCCACACATTAAATGCATTTTTTGGCACCAATTTTAAACCACAAGACATTAGCTCTCACACCGCACTCCTTAGAGGTCGATAACCAAATAATTCAGAGTACACCCATGACAAACATTTGACTAAAAACTCATTGGTTTACCCAAGGACTCAATAGAGATCTGAGAACGTCAGTTTAAGCCCAACACTACATAAAGTTTTCATTCTCGATTAGTCAACACCAGAAATTAATGATTCTTATTGCCTCTAAGGTCCTAAGCTCGGCCCACTAAAGGCTAAAAGATGTCAAACGCTCTAAATCCTAGCTCAATAAGTTCAAGAGTGGTTGAGCACTACCTAAAGGCTATGCTGAAGGCCGACCAATTCTCTTACAAAACACCTTCCTCTTCATTAATAAGGAGTCTCTAATTTACAAATAAAGAACCCTCTTCATAATGTACGAGTAATCCTTAAACTTCAAGCCAACAAGCACCATTTCATTATAGACGAATAGTCTCTACACACTTAAAATTCCCTTCTTTGTATCAAGAATGATTAGTCTTCGAACCATGAGAAGCCCTACTACGGTCACTCGTTAACAAGATGAGCACTCTTTAATAGGACAAACATTTTGACCAAGCATTCCTTAACATTATAAACACTTCTCATCGGGCCAAACACTCCTCATTAGGCTCAACACTCCTCATCAGGCTAAGCACTTGTTAACATGGTGATCACTCCTCATCAAGTCGAGCACTGCAAATGTCAAAGACCTTCCTCCCCAATTTGACTTCTAAGAGTTCAAAGATGAGCAAATAATATAACAATTAAGAAACAAAAAATGAGTAAAACACGATATTTAAAAGTCTGTAGATAAATAAAACACACTATCAAAGAGCTTAAAAGATAATAAAACTCCAAAAGAATGAGGAGTCTTCCATATGATCAAAACCATACCAACTCTATATAAAGGGGTATTTCTCCACATAGGTACAAAGAATTTTCTTTTGGGAAACACTTTTTTACAATTCTTTCTATCTATTACCAACATATTTTCTCCAATAGCCCCATTTTGACTTAGGCCTTAGAGGAATTTCATTGACACCACCACGGGTTTAGCCATAATCGATTTTTGTTTTGCACTCTTTAAGTTCCAATCATTAAGTGATCCTTGAAAAGAATAATAGTGACATGTCCACACACCAAAACTATTTTCTCAAGATATAAATTCAATTGTTAGCTAAAGATTTTGAATTTGACCTTTAGATTGACCAAAGAGCCCGAAATTAGTGGTCAACATACATAAAGTAATCAAGTTATATTATTTGTGCATCTACTAATTTTGTAAACTCTATTAGGAGGGCTATATGATTTGGAACCAGAATGACTTATAGAAGTTCATTCATAAAGTAATAAGTTATTCAAGTAAAAACGAATCATATACTTGTAATTCATGAAAAAAAAATATTTATTTGAAAATAGATTACCATAATTCATGTATTGAGAATTTTTATTTGAGTTAATTAAGTCTTATTGTCATTCAATTGGAGTACTTGCAATTCTATATGATTGTAATAAAATGTAAAGTTTATTTTCTATTGTCATGTGGACCAAGTGAAGAATGTTAAATTCTAATAATTTTTAAAGTAGTATACATGTATGAAAATAAAAAAATATTTAATATTTATGAAAACGTAAAAATTTATGAAGATACATACATGAATATTTATATAATACATCCACAATTTGTTATGAAGATAAAATAATAACTACTCACTTTTTTTTAAAATATTTGAATAATAAAAAAGTAACCATTCACATCTATTTAGAAGATTAAAAGATGATAGATAAGTGATCGATGGAGTAATTATCCACAAATATCAAAGTAAATAAATGTTCATTTTTTTATATAAAGAAATGGCGAAATCCATTAATATAAAAATTGAGGTCCTTAGCGTAGCCTAATAACTTTTTTGTCTATTCATCTAAAAAGGTTATAAAATTCTAATAGGCTAAAAATCTAAAGTATTTGTTGGGTATATTAATTTTAAATATTATTCAGCTATATATTAGTACATATATATTGTGAAATATTTATAAGATAAAAATTATCGACAAGTTAAAAAAATAAAATAAAATATAAAAAAAGAGTAAAGAAAGATAGAACTTTGCTTTAAGTATAAAAATGCATGTTATAGAGCATTGTTCTAAAGTCAAATAGTCATCCTCTTATATAGGTAGTGACTGATCTATATGACTTCAAGATTTAATCTTATACTCAGTCATTCTCCTCGATGAGTATGACACTGAAAGATTATATTAAGTATCCGTTGTCAAAGTTATTCAAAATACAATATAAAAAATATATTCTTTTAAAGTATATATACATATGTATAGAATACTTTTACTTTATTTTCTCTGCTTCACTCGCATACATACTATCATAGCCATTTTTCTCTCCTCTTCTTTTCTTTCACACACTCACCCTTTCCAACGAGGAATTAGCTCACTTTACATAGTAGTAATAATGCTTAATGTATAATACTAATACTAATATTAATTTAGCATTATTAAAAATTTTAAATATTTTGTAACTCCAATATTAAAGTGCATTTTTATTTAAATTTGTAACTCTTACAATTAATTTTATTAATATGAATTTGAATTTTAAAATTTGTAACTCAAAGAGTTTCATTATTTGTATTAAGTTTTATAACTCTTCAATTAATTTAAAATTCAAAACTCTAAAAAAACTTGTAAATATTTTAGCTCTCACACTTTTAAATTAATGATTAATTTAAAATATTATAACTACTATTTAATAATAATAATAATTACTAGTAACTTAGAAAATAAAAGTTATATTTAAATTTATGTAATTTATGAAATATTTTTAAAAAATTTAAAACTTTTCTCCAACAGTATTTTGAACAAGTTCTTCCTTGAATAATTAAGATAATACGTATATGCTTTTAATTTTTTAACAAAAATTTCTTTATAAATGCTATATATGGATATAAAATCTCAATAAATGTAAGATTTCATATTAAATTTCTGACATTTTATTTTTTTTACATCAAGGTCCTCGTACATGTCATCATTGATAAATTGATAATTATTTCAATTGACTACACACATTTTAATTAACCAATTCTCTATTGGGAGAGAGGAACATTATTTTATTTTTTTGTTTGAGATTGATATTATATTAGCATTGAAAGAGCAAGTTGGATAATATTAGAATTGGGGATTCAATAAACAAGTACGAGTATAAATTGATATGGATATTAAATAAAGAGTTAGCAAAAAGTTTAGTATACGGTGGTCGTGCGAGAATGGAGCAAACAGAGAGACAAAAACAAGGAAGAGCACGAAAATACAAGGAGACGAGCTTCAGGTGTGAGCGCCACGATGTTGACCTGAGCGTGCTGCGGTGCTAGGTCGAGGTTGCATTAGCACCACAGCACTGGCCTATGGTGCTACAGTGCCCAATTTCGAAAAACTTTCATTTTTAGTTCGAATTAACTTCTTTAAGTGGGTTTTGGACTCTTACATGTAAAAACTCTTCTTCCAAATAGCTTTAGGATTTCTTAAAATTTTTTAAAGTACTATATAAACCCTTTTAAGCCCTTAAAATTACTCAAACATCAAAGATGTAAACATAAAAGAGAATAAAAAAATTAAGTAGGTGCTAAGTATTGAGTGCACTAAGGTGTAATTATGAGATTACTCGAGTATTGAGTGTACTAAGAGTGATGAGAAATCATTTTTTTAGAGTCTGAACTATTCTTATATTTCTTGGTAAAATCTCTTATATAGAATAAGAATATTAAAAGATTTTAAGATCGTAGTGATCTAAAAGATAAATAGATGTCTACAAGTTGAAATACTAAGAGGTCTGTAAGATCTAGACGATCTAGTAGATACTTAATGATCTAATTAGTAGAAGAAGTTAGATCATAAATCCGCCGTGAATGTAAACATTATGTCAAACCACCTATATCTTGTGTTTTATAATTTATTTTCTTTATTTTTATTAGTGTGTTAATCTTTTATACTATTAATTATTTGTAAGTTAAATCGTTCTCATGTGCATAAAATTCTTAAAGTGTTAAATACTAAATCATATCATAGTGATATTAGAACTCATAAAATCCTAACAATGAGATTAATATAAAAGGCTAATCTTTAAAAGAGATTAATTTTAAGACTAATCCCCCACAACAAATAATAAAAATATTCTTAAAAGTTGGAGTCTCATTATATCTCTATTTTACAAGACATAATTTTCAACATGCTCAATTTAATATGTATGGTGATGCATGTAGACGTAATAACAGTAAAATAATAATAAAAGAAAAGAGTGTGTCTCGATTTAATATTTAGGTTTTAAATTCATTTAATTATACAATGGAAAACTTTTAAATATAGCACTAACGACATATCATTTAAGCTCTCAGCTTATATTGAAGCTCATTGCACAAGTCATGTGATGAAAATTGGTTACAACAATACTATTAACCTCAAGACCTGGAATTACGTGCTCAAATGAAATTAAAAAATCCATAAAAACTAAGCAAAGTCAAACACCATGATAAGCTTATTGACACAAAGGATCCTTGGGGCAATTGAAGTCTTCTTTTTTAGTTTTTTCATTGTATATGAAGTAAGCATTATGTCAAACAATTAATGGAACGAACCAACGAGCTCTCTGATATATTTGCTGCGTGGGAACTGGTGGTCACAGAAATTGACAAATTCAACGATTACAACAACTAATTAAACAAACGATGAAGGCAATAAAAAAAAAAGTGAATACAGAATAGAGGTGTTAATGTTGCACTAAATAAGATAATCAAATTGGGTTGTCCTCATCAATGGTTAATTTTTTTGCATACGATTGGGGCGTCTTCCAATGCTTTTACATTGTTGGGGTTGTTAAATTAATGTGTCGCCTAGGTCGGCACTCGGCTGCAAATATACACTAGCAGATATGCACATAAAACCAAATCATGATCAGAACGAGGAAAGTTCAAGTCAATGGCAAAACACTTCCAACCAAAAAAAAAGTTGAAAATGTCAAAAACTCCAATGCTTAGTGAGTATCATTAGTAACCAAATTAATTAAATGGTTAGTTATATGATTAGTTTACTTAGTCAATACAATTGAACAAGAGCCAAATGCTAGAATATCAATCTCGGAGGTTGAACCACCCGAACATCTCTTACAACTATTCTCCTTAAATAACATAAAATAAGAAATCAAATGAAGTTTGTTTATGGTTTGGATCAGAGAGAAGTAGAAGAGTAGCTTCTTCCATGGTGCAAAGGACTGTCTTGAAGGTTGACATTTCATGTCAGAAATGCAAAAAGAAGCTACTCAAAGCGGTTTCTTCCCTTCAAGGTAAACAAAACTATTTATATCTTCCAACTTCAATTCATCATTGATCTTCTATTATATCTAAGTCGATTAATTTTAGCAGAAATTCACATTTGGAATCATAAATAGCTTAAATCTCAAGCACAATAACCGCTGCTTATAGGTTTAAAGTAGCAATTTATCCAGCCATGCACTATGATCTAACTCGTACATAAAGGACCTAAATTCCTTGTTATTTCGAATTTAGCTGAAAATCTCCTGTTCTTGATAAATATTTATTTAAAAAGTATTGGGTATATATACTAGTCCAGTCTTTGAATCAAACTGTCGTGTGATATGAATGAAAGAAATTGTATTATAGCAAATAACCAAAGGTGATGATTAATAAATAGCCTCGTCATTCAATTCATTGATATTCTGAATTATAGGCGTTGACAAGATCGAAGTTGATGCAGCAAAGGGGACGTTGACGGTAACAGGAAATGCAGACCCATATGAGATAATAGTCCGAGCAAGAAAAGCAGGAAAATTTGCTGAGGTGGTCAATATTGGGCCGCCTCCTGCTCCACCCAAACAGGATCCCCAAAAGAAGCCCGAACAAAAGGCCCAATTTGAGAATCCGTTTATCTCCCCCATGACCATCCTCCACGTGGACCGCTATCAGGAACCCACGGTTGCATGCTCTATTATGTGACGTTTTCATTTGTTATTTTTATATATTGAATTTTTTTTTTAAATCTTAGTTTTAATTTGTGGTCAAGACTTGAAAGAATATATAAGATTATAGTTTAATCATTTACGGGTTCTTAGAACTTGGTTTAATTTTTTATAAATTCTTAAAAGTATAATTTTTTAATAAAAATTATTAATTATTTGATTACCAATTAAAAAAATTCTTTTAAAATACTAAATCGTTTGATTACGTATTATTAAATTATAAAAAAGATACTTAATAAATATTAAAAAAATTATTTATTTAAATTTTAGGTAAATTAAAATAGACGTTTAAATTTACTATGTATTTTCTCGAATCTAATCTCTTAAAACACAAAAATTTAAGTAAAATTAATACATAACAATCAACATACGGATAAAATAAATTATTAAATTTGGTATAAAAATTAAAAATAAAATAAAATAAAATGAGAAATAGTCTTACCAATTACAAAAAAATAATAATAATAAGTCTTGTAGAGATATAAAGATATAATGGCTTTCATAAAAATACTAAAAATATATTAGTTAAATAGATTTTATTTTTATTTAGGGTACAATATAAAATTTAAAAAATAATTTGGTATTAAAAAAAGCTCAATTGTTTTGACTTTTTAAGTAAAGGTAAAGGAAATTTTTTTTAATCTCTAAAAACTCTTCTTATTATAATCAAACATCATAATATTTAAAAAAAAAATTAACATTAAAAAAACTCTTTTAGATTATTGAAAAACTTACTTAAACACGTACTTAGGAGGCTGTTTGTTTTTATTTGCTTTAATATTGAATGTGGCTTAATTTAATTTATTCAGTGTTTAAGTTATTTGTTTTTTAACTTAACAAGAATTTTAAGTCAATTTTAACTTAATTAAAAATATATATATATTTTTTTTACTTTTTGACTTAATGTAGAAATAGGAATGATATTATTAATTTCCTTCACAAAAATATCATTATCTAATTTACATATTATATCCCTTTGAATATAAAACTCATTTTTTTTTATTTCCTATCAAATGCTAATCATATAAAATATGTACTTATTGTATTGATCAATTTTATAATTAATATGTTTTTAAATATACTTACAACTTAAAAACATATTGTAGGTCATAAACAACTACAAATAAAATTCATATTAACATGGTTTCAATATTAATTTGTACGAATATTATTTTAGTTATATATTATTCATATATTTTTTTACTAATTTAACATAAAAAATTATAAGGGCATAAATGTAAAAGCATTATTTTTGTTGCTTTTTATTTTAAAAAATAAATAATTTAATATTTATATTTAAATATTAAAAAGATAAACAAATCATTCAAATTTAATCGTTCTAACTCTATTTAACATTCAATCAAAAATAAATATAGAATTATTTTTGGTTTTAAAGCAAATAATACTACACATTTTAACTCATATTTCAACTTATTCAGTTTTAAGTGATAGAACATACATTAAATAAATAATAAAATTTTAAAATAATCATATACGTGTTGGAATTTGTGCTTACGTGCCATCCCATAATGTATAAATATATAGTGATTGTATTTATACAATTATTATTTCTAATAAAATCGTTAATATTATTTTATTAAATGGTAAGATGCTTGTAACGTTTTAAACATTGTATGATCTGAAGGAGTTCGAATTTGGTCTAAAAGAGTTTAGACCAGGACTAAGAGTTAGCAACGCTAATAGTTATAAACACTAAGAGTTAGTGGTACTAAGAGTTAGCAAAATCTAATGAGTTAGAGCCTTGTCTGAAATGAGACAATGACCTGAGAATATATTAGTACTGATATAGCTGCAATGAGTTGCAAATGGTGCTAAGAAATGTCATTATGCAAGTATGTTCTCAAACATAATGTTCCTGATCTAATTTCATCGATGCGGGTCTATCGGTGAAACTCATTAATATAGATTAGTGTATGTCTATATCTGGATAGTCCAGATGGTTAGTCTTAGCAAACCATGAGCTTAGTAAAAAGCTCGTATAGAGATACATGTATTCAGTAAGGACTGGATATTGAACAGACTCGCGAAGACATCCAATAGACATCTCATAAAGTCGTCAATGGAAGGTCTTCCGAGTTGAGTAGTATTTGTGGTCCTTTGACCTGAGCGCCATGGTGGGCTTGTGAGTGATCCACCATGCTTTGGTTCCACACATGTCAGAAACCTTTCATGGTCTGACCACTGGGTGTCGCTGGGTATGGTCCGATGCTCATGGAGTTCGGTGTGCGTAGATATGGGATCCATCAGCTCATATGAGTGGGTTGTATATCTTAATGCTCTGAGATTGTATTTCAGAAAGTCTTGTGGCCGCAAGCATAAACATTGGAAAAGATATTCCGGAGGAATAAACAATATCACAAAAGTGTTTGTGGATATTGTTTTATGAAATATAAATCTGGAGATAAGTTCGTGGTTGAGCAAATAGAAATTTGACGATGATGATCTATATCTCTGCTCTTTAAGGATATAAATGATGGAAGGATTATACGAATATGTAATAACCTCAACTTGTATGGTCTAACATGCTAATTTGTAATATCCGTAACATGTGTGTGGGACATTGTTCACGGACGTATGGAGGAGCTCTATATGACAAATTAGGTGTGGACCTAGAGAGTCTCACAATATGAAGTATACTCGTTGTGCACTGGGGTAGCGGATTGGATTGAATAGTTCGATCCAATAAATTTCAGCAAAAGAGAACGATTGTTTAGGGATCCCTCGGATTGTACATTTGTCAAGATTTAATTGTTAAGTATATCACTTAATTAATTAACAAGGGTTGTTAATTAATAGAATATTGACAAATGACAAAATTTGTTTCATGATTTGATTTTACCTTTTTACCATTTAACCATGGTAGTAAAAATTAGTAAGGTAAAAAGTAATTATTCAAAATTATTTTGAATAATTAAATCATATATTATTATTATATTATTAGATAATATTATAATATATATAGATCATGGCATTGTATTTTAATACAATGAGTGGCCTAAATGTTGGCCATTTAATTACCCATTATAATTAAAGTAATTATAATTGTTAGGTAAAGATTAATTTTGGTGGCCATTATTCTAGTGCTTGGTTTAATTAATTCTAAATGGGAGACCAACAATAAAATTGGTGGAGCACTTCATTTTGTTTATTTTGTTTAATCAAAGTGTTGAATAAACAAAAATGAATTTTGGCAAAATAATTGAATTCATTCATTCATTCAATTTTTGGAGAAGAACTTGGCAATGGCAAGGAAGAGAGGTAAGAGAGAGTTCTTTGAGTTTTATTCTTTCAAGTGTTGAAAAATAAACAAACTTCTCTTCATCTCCTTTTTTAATGGATGACCAAAAATGAATGATATGTAAATGGAGAAAAAGATAATTATTTTGCAAATAGTTGTTCAAAATAATTATCATGTAGAAATTGTTTCTAATATTAATATACAAGAGTTGTATGTTAAAGATTTTTAGTTAATACAAGAGTTGTGTAGAAAATATTTACCATCTCTATTTAAGAAACAAAAATTGTATTCAAAAGAGTTTGAATACAAGTGCTCAAAATTCTAAATACTAAGTTACCATTCTAGCTCCTTAATCCCATCAAAAGTTATGGACTAGAATTATTCAACATATACTTCAAGGTGAGCTCTTCACATGGATTATTGAAGAACTTGAAGAATTTGTAAAGCTACCTTCATTAGGTGAATATTTTACATTATGTGTTATAATACAATATTGTTCATCATGTTTATATTTGTATAATTGTTATACTTGTTCATATATGTGATATATGTTATTCATCATGTTCATAATTGTATAATTGTTATACTTATGCATATATATGATATATGTTGAATTTGTTAAAATGGGTGTATTTTGTAACATACTTCCGCTGCGCATATAGTAATTTTTGAAATTACGCACATACTCGTATAATCACACACTCTATGATAAACACCAAACAATACGTTTTTTACCATTTAATTGGTGCATATTAAAAAAAATAAACTATAAATTAAAAAATATAGCCGTACCTAAAAAAAAATGACACCACAAATTAAGTAGATGCAAAAAGGTTTGGGATAATAGCTGGCAAAAGAAGGATTACGTGATAATTAAGGAAACAACTCTAATTACTAATTAATTGTTTTTTACAAACGATAAATAAAAAAGTTAGGGTGGGAATTAATATAAACAGATTATATTTAGTCGTGCAAAATAGAGTAATAATAAATTTTTATCATATTTATTTACATAAATAAACTAAACACTCAAACATAGATTTAATTCGTTTAATATTTAAATTATACAATATGATACGATTAAATATATTTAAATAAATAAATTTAATTTAATTTATTTATATAATTATACACGAGTTGATTTGTTTACGATTATATTTGTTTAATTAAATAATAATATTAAATTTAATTCATTTATATAAAATATTTAATTTATTTAATACGATAAAATACATTTAAAATTTAATTAATAAAATTTTGTATAAAATAATCGCTTTAAGATCTAATTTACTACTTCAATAAATAAAAAAACGACGAAATAAAGGTTGGTAGAGAATACGTCTTTGTTTATGTACAAGTAAAAATAATAATAATAGGATTCTGCTAAGTGCTAATGCATAAAATAAGTGTGTTTTTTTTTTAAAGATAAAGTTTCTTAAAGATCAATTACACACAAACACGGGAATAACGTCAGACAAAGTTATATAATTTTTACATTGTGAATGCAATTATAGTCTAAAGTTCATTGGTGATGGCGATTAGGGATGAGCACGGTCTGATTTTTTATAAAATCGAATTAAATTGGTTTGATTCGATTTTTTTAAAAAAAATTAAAATTAATTTTTTTAATGAAAAAAATTGAACCGGTTTTTTTGGTTCGGTTTTTTTAATTTTTTTATTTTAAATTATGAATTTTTTTAAATTTTTGTTCTAATTTTTGTTCTAATTTTTTCAGTTTTTTTTTTAATTTTTGAAATTTTTTTTCGATTTTTTTAGATGAAAAAAATTAAACCAAAACCAAATCGGATCGGTTAATTTTTTTAAAAAAAAAATTAAATTGATTTTTTTTAAAAAAAAATTGAACCGAATCACGATTCAGTTCAATTTTTTTATTTCTAATTTTTTTTTTCTATCCTTAATGGCGATGACGATGGCAACGGATGAAAAGGACAAAAATAGAGTGGGTGCTTTACCTACCCAGACGATCTACAGTTTTTAATTAACTCATTATCTAATTTAGTCTTTGTTCTGGTCAGTCAATAATCTTATAGGACTCTGCCAACACATGTAATCTCTTTGGCTTTTTTTTGAGAGGTAGACAAGTAAACTAGATGAAAGATTTAGGCTGCAAATAGTGGATTGAGACTGATTTGAGTAATTTCAGATATGTAAATGATGAATTGGGGACTGATTTAGGTGATTTTAAAAATGGGATATTGAGATCTAAGATGCTAGATTGAGAGAGTCTATGGATCAAAGATACAGAACCTGCACAACACATATAGGAAGGAAACAGCAATAAGCCAGTGATTATGGTTTTCCAACATTCAAATTGGATTTAGAATTGAAAGGAGGTTTATTACGCAAACTTTAACACACTTGCTACTCATATTTTATTAAATTATATAATTAAGATCATTGGAATTATCATTTACATTCTTTATGCACACCACACTCGGCCTATGTTACTAATATTTTTTTTAAAATTATACAATAGAGATGATTAAGAACATCATTTACATCTTTACACATATTCTATTTAAATTATAAAATCTTCACAAAAAAAAAAAATAGTAAATATATAACATTGATATGTGCCAAACTCAAACTTTTAATTTATATACAAAAATAAATGTGCATAACTTATCACTAAAACAAGAGCTCAAATGCAGTAATTATCTTGTTCAATGTGCAATTTAACCCAAAATATGTTATATCATTTTTTAAAAAAAATTATTAATTGAACTAATTATGTCGTTACGATGACAAAATTTAATTTAACGGGTTTCATACTTTTCAAAAATACTTGGTCCACTTGATTCGACTTTCCATTTGTTTAATCAAAGTAAGCTCATTATTAATTGTGTTTAGCGCTCACTGCTTGCGTGTAACGTGCGACGTCAGGTCACTTGATAAGCCACTACGTAAGCTTTTAAGTTTAAAAAAAATACTAATATTTTTGTTGAATCGGGTCACCTAGGCCCCCTTAGTTAACTACGTGGTGCCTATAAATAGATGAGCCTTTTAACTACACAAAATCAACACAAACAAGAGAAAACGATACAGAAAGAGATTTGTGTAGAAGTAAGACAGCAAAAGAGATGGAAATGGTTCAAGTGCTTCGCATGAATGGAGGAGTAGGAGATACAAGTTATGCCAGAAATTCGTTAGTTCAGGTAGTTTACCCCTTGACTCTCCGGTTTATCCGATACATCGTTAACTTCTTCAAAATTAAATTCCGATCGGGGCAGCTCCGCTCCAACTTCTTTATTATCTTGCATGATCAATCAATTTTTTTTACTTTTATCATGAGAATTCGATGCACCAATGACATGTTAATCGTAGCAACAAAACTTAAGCACATTCCATCATTTAAGTTACCTTTAGGCTTTATCAAAGAAGTTATAAATAAATTAACAAGCAACTCGTCTTATATATTTGCCATGCATCATATATAAGTTTCCACACTAGCATCCAAAGTGCCATTTCTCAGAACCAGAGGCATGAATCCCTTCATTGGACAAAATGAAATCCATATAAATATCTAATGGATTGCTTGGTTTTGATCTTTGCACAGCAAAAAGTCATATCCATGACCAAGCCCATCATAGAGGAAGCCATAACCAAACTCTACTGCAGCATGTTCCCAACAAAACTAGCACTGGCAGACTTGGGTTGTTCTTCAGGGCCAAACGCTTTGCTAGTGGCATCTGAATTCATCAAAATAGTGAACAAGATCTGCACAAAGTTTGGCAGTAAATTACCAGAATTTCAAGTGTTCTTGAATGATCTTCCAGGAAATGACTTTAACACCATATTCAGGTCTTTGCCAAACTTCCAAGAAAAAATGAAACAACAAATGGGATCTAGTGCTGTCCCCTGTGTTTTCGCTGGAGTCCCTGCTTCTTTCTATGGAAGGCTTTTTGCTAGCAAAAGTGTGCATTTCTTCCATGCTTCTTATAGTCTCCAATGGCTATCTAAGGTGACCAAAAATTTCTTGCAGTTATAAATTATACCATCATATTAATTATATTACACTAATCATACCTTTTTCAATAGGTTCCTGAAGGGATAGAGAATAACAAAGGGAACATATACATGGCCAGTACAAGTCCACCGAGTGTGCTCAAAGCATATTATCAGCAATTTCAAAGAGATTATTCGATGTTTTTGAAGTGTCGTTCGGAGGAAATAGTGACAGGAGGACGGATGGTTTTAACATTTCTAGGAAGAAAAAGCGAAGATCCCTCGAGCAAAGAGTGTTGTTACATTTGGGAGCTTTTGGCCATGGCTCTCAATGATATGGTCTCTGAGGTATAAAATTGTGCATCCTTTCTGCTGTCTGTGTACAATCAAGTACAACCAGCTGAAATAGCTTACTATCCTTCTCTCTAAATGAACATGGACAGATTCTTAGGTGGGATGGTGATTACTTTTGGGTTAACATAATTTCTCATTTCTTTGCTAATGGTATCTGATTCCATAATTTGACAAAAGCTATGGCCAACAATCCTTTTTCTTGGTAAACTTTGATGGTACTAATAAAATAAATTATATAACCAGAAATTCTGAAGATTTTTTTATCATTGACGTACTAAATAAATGTGTCATTTGTGAAATAAAAATAAAAATGCACCATTCTTTGTGGTATCGACATTCTTATAAATATGGATGTGATTCTAAGCATATTGTTTCGTTTGTTGGTAAATTCGACCATACTGATAAAACCTTCATGTAGAGGGATGTAGTAAGACAAAATTATTATGTGACGATAAAAGAACTTATTATTGCAATTTGTAAAGAGTTCATTTACCTCTTCTGCTAATGAATTCAATATTTCAGGGATTAATAGAAGAGGAAAAATTGAATTCTTTCAATATTCCACAGTATACACCATCGCCAGCTGAAATAAAATCAGAGGTTATGAATGAAGGGTCCTTTGCCATTGATAAGCTTGAGGTTTCTGAAGTTAACTGGAACGCATCCAAAGATGATTTTGATGCAGAGGACGCATATAAGGATGGAGGATACAATGTTGCAAAGTGCATGAGAGCTGTGGCCGAACCCTTGCTTGTTAGTCAATTTGGCGAAGCAATCATCAACGAGGTGTTTAGAAGGTACAAGGAAATTGTTGCCGATCTCATGTCCAAGGAGAAGACCAAGTTTATCAATGTCACAGTTTCCTTGACAAAAATTGGGGATTAAGAGAGGACTCGTGCGATTATGTATGTTTAGTTTGGTTTCTATTATTAGTTTGTATCGACAAGACTCTATCTATTTGTAATATTCCGTTGTCTTCTATTTGAAGGTATGGTGTGTTTCGTCTTAAGTCTTAACTTTAGAGGGATCTGTTTTAATTCTCTCTGTTGGATGCAGCTATATGGTTCCAATTATTTAGAACTAGTATATTTAATTGATTAGAATTTTTATCTTAATTAGGCAATTTATAAGCTCGTTTTCTATAATTCTCTTCTTTTTTTTTTACTGCAAGGATTATCGAAGTTACGTGATTACATAGTTTGGTTAAATAATTTTTTTAATATTAAGTATTACATTATAAATTTTAAATCTCATAAAATTATAATAACAGTCAATATCTGCAACTTCTCAATAATTACAACAGAGAATTATAATAATTTTGAATAACTATAATGATCAACATTTACTATTAAAAAAAAGGACTATGATCATAGATAATATATATTATAAACAGAGTTTTGTGATAAATTTATTTTATCACTTAAAATCACCTTATTAACTTGTGACAATTATTTTTATTGTAAATTTGTAAATAACGAATTTTGTCTTGTAATTTTAATAGGTGACATGACAACTAATGTATAGACTTATGTGACAGTCAACATGACATATGATTTGACAAATTAAGTATTGATGACATTATGACGAGATCATTATTGAGTGTCATATATCACTATTTTGTGATAGATGTATATATTATATTTTATGTGCTATATTTATATTTATGTAATAAATTGTAAGTAATTAAAAAATATCTATATAAGCAAAATAAACAAACTATTATACATCAATAGTTAGTAACAAATTGCTAATCCAAAGTAATATCCATCACATGAACAATTCACCATCAATCTTTAAATCAATTCACTAATAAACTTAATAATCGAGTTAGCAATAACCATTCTACAAATTAACATGTATTGCAAATTGATACTCTTTGAACTTTTCAAAACCAATGCACCATATATTGTAGCACTATTGTATTACAAATTGATACTTCTTGAACTTTTTCAAAACCAATACACCATATTGTAGCATTATCCTTAAACAAGAAAGCATAAAAACAAGAAGATCAACATAAAAAGAAATGAGTGATCAAGAGTGACCCTGTGCACACAAACCAGAAATAATATGTAACAAGAAACAAAAGGACTTACTTTGCTTCACAATTAATTGAAGGCATATTATCTGGCTAAGCTATTGAAATCTAATCACTCGGGTAGTGGAAAGTTGAAACTTGTAATTTCTTTCATAGCGGTTAAATTAATTGTATTTACCTATTTGATGTGGCTTCTCTTGCTCATACCTGGTTGTCCAAGATTTCATTTGCTTGCTTCTTTCTAGTAATCTTAGGTATACTAGTCCTCATCTTGATTTGAGGTAGTTTAATTGTTGAGCCTTCAGTGTTTTGGTTAATCAGATTGGTTAGAAAGAGAATGAATGCACAAATATGTGTTTTTAAATAGACCTCTGTTGTAAGTTTTAGATTTATATAATTATGTGCATTTTTGTTTTTATAACTGATACAAGGCCAAAGATGCCTAAATGGGATGCCACTAAATTGGACAGTACTACAGTTACATGTCCCTTTTTTGAAATCAATAATAAAGGTTTGGTGGTCATCCATAACTTTAAACTCAAAGTCAATTGCATATATTACCTTGATAAACTTTCCATCCTTTCCAGCCTAATCCAATATTTTCTTTACTACTAATGCCAATGCTCATTTCCATTGTAATGTTTTTTGTTACCTTTTATGCAGTTTCTTCAAAAAAACAATTTCTTAAGATTCTAGCAAGTCCAAAATAGGTATGCCTCTGTGATTATTTAACTAATTGTTCTATGATTCTTTCATATTATTGGTCACATGATCATATATGACATTACGCTTGAAAGTATGTCTACACCATTGGATACGCTCAATATTTGCACGGTACTTGTAAGCTTCCACATTAGCCCTCTTAATTCTACTTATAACTTCATTAAAAATAGATTTCTTAGTAGCCCTTGATGTCTCCTAAATCAAGGTCTAAATCTTTGATGTGGCCAATTTTTTTCTAAAATTAGTTATTATATGCCTACATAAAACATGGTTAGAGATCATGGCCAGTGATCAGATAATGCTCTCAATATCTCTTTTTGTTTGTTACTTGTGAATCTAATTAACTACTTATTTATAATATGAAGCTACTGCTTAAGGTTGCCTAAAAGCCAACCATATGTATCTTCATTCTCAATCTCTACCACACATACTACTATAGGAAAAACTCAATCATTTGTATCCAAGTATACTACATATAATAATACTCTTATATAAGGGCCAATCAAATGGCACTTATCTAGTCTTATAAATCTTCTATACCCTTGAAGGAAACAATCTCTTAAAGTTAGAAATTTATACACAAATTTCTTAAATCTCATTGGACCATCTTCAGTAGGTATATCAAATTACATCTTAACTAACATACCAAAGTTTCTCTCTATCAACACATTAATATAATTCCTCAATCTTTAATATGCTAAGCCATGATCCCCATTGTCTTCCTTAAGTGCTTTAGCCCTAGCTCTTCTTATCTTTTTTATATTATAGTGTACCTTAAACCTTTGCTTTAGCTTATTTCTTATTTCAGTAGCTAGCATTTGGATTAGTCTTCAGGGCATCGACAAACTGTAAGGCAATATATATTGCTGTTGCTTTCATTAACTTAGACACCTTATCACAAGTATGCTCCTCTTGCAATTGTTGTATTTTAAATATTATGCCAAAATTTTCCTTTGGTTGCATAAATGAACTACAGGCATCCTTCAGACTTGCACTTACCCTAAACCTCTTAAAATCATTCTTAATATGAATAACTTCAAAACCTTCCCAGAGATAATATTTCTTCAAAGCACTTTTAAAGTGCTCAACTCTATCAAACTCTTATCCAACAAGCAAATTAGCCTCATATTGGTCACCTTATCTGAAGTAATCTTTGCCCACTAATCTTTTTGTTTCTCTTACTAGATCATTCTTATTTGATGAGTTCACTATAGGGCTATCTCTATCATTTAACTCATAGCTTAACAGTGGATGGTATGTTACATTGTCACAGTCACTAAGTTACTCATTCCTATTGTCACTAAACTGCTCATTCCCCTCTGGTTGGCCCATGTCTTCAGCACTAGTATTATTTAAATACACTGCCTCTTTTGTTCACTATCTGACCAGAATGCTTTCTCCTCTAAGAAGTTAGAGTATTGCTAAATTGGTGGACTAAGGATTAGCTGATGTGATAAGCTAGTTGGTGGCTTAGCTGATGTGTTAGGATGAGGGTTTGTTAATTTGCTTGCTGAACTAGTGGGATAAAGGTCTGATGTTTTTGCTAGACTTGTAGGATGAAGGGCTGTTATTACTTTTACTGGATTTGTAGGATGAGGTATTGTTGTTATTCTTGAGTTTAACGAATAGCGGGTTCAGTGGTATGGCCTTAGAGAGGATCAAGAAACAACTTTCTCCTTACGCTTGGGCCAACACCATCATCATACTTTAGCACTCCCTCAATGTTTTTTTTATACTGTGGAAGAGTCACTAACTTCAGTGGTGAGACTTACAAATCCACATCTATGGAAAATCATCTCATTCTTAAACACTCACCAACTAACACCACAAGATCATCATCACTTATCATTGAACTCTCTGACATGTCCAAGGAACAATTGCAGTAACCCAAAACTTGTCTTTTAGAAACAATAGCCTCTCAAATAATTTGTCATATACTTTACTTATCAGCGAAATTAGATATCTTAGCATAGTACATATAGGGTTCACACCCTAGCATTCAAATAGTTATGGTAACAAACTCCTCGTCATCACATGACATTTGCATCCATATCATCAAACACAACATCAACACCATTCATACAACTATACTAGTAAAACACAAATATGGTATACAAGTAATTTGAAATCCAATCTATAAATTTTTCAACCCACGAGAACCAAGATTTTGAACTCTTAATAGCAACCTAAACAAATCCTAGAAATTTTTGTGAAAATTCAAATTTTGGCCAATATGGTTTTAGTTAAATATGATGAATCATATTTTAGATCACAAAACATATAACACAACACAATCTTCTAAATCACAAAAATCTATCAAAATATCATCAAAAAATTAATGGAACCCATCCATTGAATAACAATTACATATGATTAAAATAATAAAAATACAATGATACCTACCACAACAACAATGTATTTACAATAAAAACCATTTTAGACTGCTTATTTAAAGAATTCATGATTTACTTACCATAAAACAGTGCTTCGGCCTGTGAATAGAAGTTGTTTGCATTAATGATGGTTGATGGTAGCTTCGACTCAGTCATTTACAGTTCAATGGAAGACAAAAGTGGTTCAGAGAGAGAGTGGTTCAAAATGGAAGACGACGTGGAAGAAGAAAGGTTTGAGAAAGCATTTGAGCATGAAAACCACCCTTTTTTACTCATGGCCAACCAGGGATGGAAACATAAAAGTGATGTGACTGATGCTTGTCAGTTTATATCAATTCTTGAGTTGAGTTACAATTTTACTCTTCGGCTGTCAAATCTAATGAAAATTGACTAATGGACAAGAACAAAATTATCCAATTTTAAACTTGTGAGATGAAATTGAGAATTATGCTAAACTCATAGGACAAAGATGTCCTTATCTCTTAAATTAATTATAATTTTACATAAACAAGAATTTTTAATGAAGTAGGTGAATCTCATTTAAATCCTTCTTCTTAGTTGCTGCATTATAAGTTACAAACAAACTCAAACACTAATAAAACCTAGATTAAATCAAGTAATTTGTGTTCATGTATAAATCAAGCATAATTTGGACTCATGCACTATAATAATTTATTCAATCCAACCCATCGAATACATTGAATTCATTATAAATTTTGAAGCACTATTCAAGCATTTAGAACGTCTTGCTTGTAGTTAAAGCATTCCATATAAAACACTTTTTTTCTTAGGCAGTTACTGATTTAAGCATTGGAGTGTCTTTTTTTATAAGTGGATGGTGCTTTCTAAATAAATTTAAAGAGTTCTCAAGCACAATGAGGTAAATTTGTGAAGTCCTAACTTCTAGAGCTTTCAATATAAAATGAATACATTGAAATCAACATTTTTTTTAATTTTAAATTTATATATAATATTGTATAAAGAATTATCGGTTCATATATTAAAGACTATTCATACATACCAATAATTCATACCTAACAATTTTTTTGTACAAGGAAATCGTTGAGAAACAATTTTTTTTTTCTTTAAAAAAAGAGTTAGAATAATTATCCGTCTAGTAGCAATTCTTTACATGAATAATTATCCGTCTAAATTCTGAATTCTGAGAAATATAAACAAACAAAAATACCTTTAATTAGAATTCAAAATTTACCTTTTGATTATGATTATTGAATAAAAACTAACAACTCAATTGTCTCATCATTCATCCACAAGGTAAAACTCGAATTATCAATAAATTGTAACGTAAGACTTTGTTAAACTTGCATGTACCAAAAAGGGAAAACGAATGAAAATGGCTTTTACAACATGCATTTTGAGGAAATTACATAAACATAGTTCGAGGTTTAGGATCATAATAAATAGATTAAAACAAACGATTTATGATAATTAGCATCAATATATCTCAGTTCAACATAATTATCATTGAAGTTCAACGAGAGTTTCATTATTAAATAAGTAAAACAACTTAATGCCCTTGAATTCATGCTTTTTTGTGCCATTAATAGCAGGTTGATACAAACATGAAAGTCATTTTAATTCCTAGTTATGTTATCCACAGCGGTATTTTGTGTTTGGGCCCATTTTCTTTTCCTGCGTTGGTATTATGGAGTATGTGATGATGCTGATGTATATTGATGTTGTTAATGACTGATAAATTGACTCATATGCTTATGTGGCAGAGATGGCTAAAGGGGATGTTAGGTTTGTAATGTTAGGTTATTAGCTTGATTTAAGGATCAATTGACAAGTATTACTAGCTGTGTGTTTAAACTATAAAAGGAGCATCTCAGCTCAGTCTCATTGTATTAAAGAATCAGGAATAAAGAATTATAGTTCTTATTCTTTTCTTGAAAAAATTTCTTCTGTACTTGAAACTTTCTTAGTAACCAAACAGATATTCACTTTGGTATGTGCATGGTATAAGAACCAAACATGGTAATGCCAATACTTCTAGCATCAATCTAGCATCAATCAACATAAATTCCTCTATTAATAGACTCTATCTCTTTCTTTCAACTATTAAACTTATCACATCTAACTATATATGTAGTGCGGTGATCTCAAATTCTCATTGCAATAAGAGGAAATAGGCATGAAAAGCATCATCAATGGAAGCACAAAAGCTCCAAATCAGTTTTTAAAACTATTAATCCAGATTAAACCATAACTACATATTTTGAAGAATCCTGAATATAAGTCATGGATTAGGGAAGATAAACTATTGATGAGCTAGTTATATTCTATTCTTCATGATTCTATACTATGTTTGCTTATTGATAGTCAAACATCTAAAAACACTACAAAAAAATGGGGTTTTTGCGACCCTATTTGCGACAGCTATTTGAGCCGTCGCAAAAGACTTGAAAGAAACTACGTCATTTTGTTGAAACGAAATTAACAAAACAAATTTTTTTCAGCTCCTAGACTTTTCGTTCTCAGAAATTAACAAATTCTTTTTCATTCTCTTCATTCCCAAACTGAAAATAACAGGGCAAGCAAATCAATCTTCATCTCTTCGTTTAACAACAAATCAATTCTCATCATCTCTCATGTAACGATTTAGTTTCAATCTCTCTCTTTCTTGTTCTTTCTTCGATCTGAGGTATCAATTTTTGTTACTTAGGGTTTTTTTTTTTGTTATTTGGGACAAGAAGACTGCCTATCCAGAACCCTACATAGATCCCATCGCCGATACCGTCGGCAAGGTATAGATTACATTCCTGTAAAATCTAATTTATTTATTTTTTGGAAATGGATTGTTTTGTTGTGCTAATTCATATTTGGAAATTTGGATGGTAGTACGAGGCACTGGGTTGGCTGCTTGGAGGATTAAGGTTTTTTGCATCACTGGAAATTTTGGCTGTGTGGAACGATAAAGCCTCTAAGATTCCTTTCGTAAGTCGTATTCTCAACACTTTTGATGTTGTGAATTGAATTTTGATTTACAACATAAATTTCAGATGTAGATGAATAAACATTTCTTAAAATTAGAGATTCCCTTTGTTTTTATTTATTTATTTATTTTTAATTTGTGAGTAGTTCTTCTAATGTGTTAACTAGGATATTTGGAGAGTCAAAGCTTTGTAATTTGGTTAAATTAGTAGTGGAAAAGATGCGACTCAATGATTTTAGCTTTGTCTCATGAATTGTTGCTTTCAAAGTAATACTGGGAAAAAACTGGGATTGGATGGAGGGCATGGCCCATGCGGGCAGAAAGAAGGTTTTCTTCTTGGGACATTACATCCTTATCTCTTCTTATTCCATTTGATTTGTTGGAGCTTAAAAATTCAATTCATATAAAAGACGAATACAAGTTCAACAAGAGAGGTGGACTAATCAGAGTACATTCATACGGTTTGATGATTTTTTAATAGATGTTTTCACTTTCAGAGCCGTTAAAATAAAAAGTGAATTTTAACTCTGTATTTTAACTTTCATTTCGAGCAGAATTCATTTTAAGTAAAATCGACATCGTCTTTTATATATATATATATATATATATATATTAAAATGTGTGAATGTCTGTGTGTGATAAGTACCTACAGAATATAACTGATTACAAAAGAATAATTATTAGGTCATTTTTCTCTTAATTATAGCTGATTTATATAATTTGCAGTATGCTGGTTAAGACATATTTGATATATCAACTACTATGATTCGTTAGGTGAGCAACACTAACTGAAAGTAGCAGTTGACTAGTTTGATAGGAATCTTGATGATGAGAGGAAGTGATAATGGAATGAAAAATTTAATGGGTTGTTAGTATTAGTCTATGATCACGAGGGGTTAGTACTAACATTTTCTTTCAGTTTCTGGGAAAAGAAAATCTGGGGTCCCATTGACTAGAATTGTTTAATGCAAGCATTTTAAACATCTTTTCTTCACCCATTGACCAGAAAATAAGCAAGCTACAAACAGAAATTGATTACATTAACAGAGACTGGAGCTTTAGACCCACCCTGTTTATATTCTAGTTTTATTGCGTTAATGTTAATCATTTAACTTGTTTTCAACGACTTGGTATAATTTCTCTTTCTACGTATCATCGATGAAACGTTATTGTGGTTTCATTTCTTATGCCTTTCTTAGTTTCCATTAAAGTCTCTCTGGACCCTGTTCATTTTTCACGAACCCAGCAGCACCAGCTTTAGTTTCTTCTTCTTCTTCTTCCGCCTCAGCATCTAAGTTTAACCTGCGAAAGCTGAAGAGATTCAACACAGAAGGTCAGTTTAGTCTCTCTTCATTTCTGTTTTTTTTTTTTTCATTTCATGTTGTTCACGTTTAATGTCGTAAATAATTTCAAATGGAGGATTTGTTTTTTTTTCCGTGTTTGAATTTATTTTTTTCTCGGTCACGGATGTTAATAAAAATAGGTTCTTGGAGATATTTGGAGACCAAAAGCAGCTACTCTGTTTCTGCTTTTGATTTTTTTTTTCTTAATTATAAAAACTTTTCGGGGAAAATTTATTTTATTTTAGTAAATATTTGTTTGGCTAAAGTCTCCAATGTAAACATGCGTACCCAGATAAATTAAGTGTTATTTGAGTTTATGCTTTATTTATTTCTCAAGACAGCTTAAAAGGTTTTTTGAGAGATTCCAAATATTCTTGTTATCCTTTTTGGTTATAGAGAATATGCAAAAGGAAATTCTTTTTTTATTCACTTTCTGACTTTTACTTGCTTTATGTATATTTTTTTGTAATTCATAATATATTTTGATGCTGAGCTAAAAGTAGTGTAGCTTTCTTCAAGAATCAAACTTTTTTTTTGTTTAATGGAACATATTGTAGCTTTCTGACTTTTACTTGCTGTATGAAAATGTTTGTGATGACAGCATTTATCATTCATATAAATCCTCTTTCAAGTTCATTTGTCTATAGATATGTTTAATATCTTTTAATTTATTTTAAAATAATATGCATTTAATTTTCGCATGTATGTAAACTTAGACCCGTTCAAAACTATATAATAAAACGTGTTTTTCTCATTGTTATCTTCTTATAATGGTGAGAGCTATATGTCATACGACTCTCACCATCTTTAGAAGATAACAATGAGAAAAGCATGTTTTATTATATATTTTTGATTGTCCTGATTTGGACAGTTTGGAAATGCATAATTCTATATAGTAGTAGTAGTTCAAGTTTTGTCTCACTCAGTAGATATTTCAGTGACGACTCCTATTGTTCTCTAAGTACATACTAGATTAATGTTTATTTTGTATTATTTTGAGTACATAACTTGAAATAACACAAGTATGCATTAATCTATGTTGTGTACTTGGAGAACTGAAAGGAGATGCTGCCGAAATTTCTATTGAAGTGGATAAAACGTGAGCTTATTACTATCATATAGAATTATGCATTTTTGAATGGGATAGGACCACCTACCTTTTAGAAAGGAGTTAAAAGGAGATAGGTTTTATGTTGCATGTATTTATATTCATTTAAATTAAGAAGTTGAACATAATTAACTTAATTTTCTTTTACACTGAAGGGAGTAGATATGGACAAGAGTTGGATTGATTTGCCAGATAGAATATCGAAGTCGTATATTGACGGCATTGAAAGATTTTTAGATTTTGCATATATGAACAATACCGGTGATACAAGAATATACTGTCCATGCAGAAAATGTTGCAATCGTTATCTTTTTGTGAGAAAAGTAGTTAGAGAACATATTATAGTAAATGGTTTTTTGTCAAAGTACAAAAATTGGACTGTACATGGTGAACATTCCACGTCTTTTAACGATAACCAAGAAACCACCGTTATTAATGATTGGGGTACTGATGATGACATGGTTAGACTGATACATGATGCCATAGGTACTCCAAATTTAGACTTCGGTTTAGCTGATGATAATCCATTAGACAATGAGCAAGCTAAAGGTCCTAATGATGATACTAGAAAGTTTTTTAAATTGCTTCAAGATGCAGAATCTCCCTTGTATCCAGGCTGTGAAAAGTTTTCTTCATTGTCATTCATTGTCCGTCTTCTACATATAAAAGTGTTGTGTGGATGGACAAACAAGTCATTTACAATGCTTTTAGGATTGCTAAAGGAAGCATTTCCTAAAGAAGTAAAGTTGCCAGAGTCGTATTATGAAGCTCAAAAGATAACTACCGACTTAGGTTTTACATATAAGACATGGGATGCATGTCCTAATAATTGTTTGTTGTTTAACAATGAGTATGAAAAGCTAGATATATGTCATATATGTCATTCTTCAAGATATAAGCAATTGGATGGTGATTCTAGTGGACATCAAAATAAGAACAAAAAAATACCGGCCAAACAAGTGCGGTATTTTCCACTAGTGCCGAGATTACAAAGGTTGTTTATGTCTTCCAAAACTGCTTCCTTTATGAGATGGCATACTGATTCGCGCACTGATGATGGTGTGTTAAGGCATCTTGCTGATAGTCCTGCATGGAAAACGTTTGATGAAAAAAATCCTGATTTTGCTTCTGATAGTAGAAATGTTAGACTTGGATTGGCAGCAGATGGTTTTAACCCATTTAGGACAATGTCTATATCACGTAGTACATGGCCAGTTGTTCTAATGCCTTATAATTTGCCACCATGGTTATGCATAAAACAACCATTCTTCATTTTATCTGTACTTATTGATGGACCTAAAGGACCTGGTAATAAAATTGATGTTTATTTGCAACCGCTGATTGAGGAGTTGAAGGAATTATGGTTTAAAGGGGTACTCATTTATGATGCATCGTGTAATCAAATGTTCAAACTTCACGCAGCATTGTTATGGACTATTAATGACTTTCCAGCATATGGTAACTTGTCAGGATGGAATACAAGAGGTGAAAAAGCTTGTCCAGTTTGCAATCAAAATACTAGATCTCGTTGGTTGTTAAATGGTAGAAAATACTGTTACATGGGCCATCGACGATATTTACCTATATCACATAAGTTTCGAAAAGATAGAGTATCATTTGATAACATAAGGGAATGGGGACAAGCACCTAGTCGATTGCCAGGGACTGAGATGAAGAGACAGTTGAATGACATACTTACTGAGTATAAGCTAGAAGATCTTCAAAAAAGAAAAATGAATGAGACTGAGAAAAAAAATGATAAGACTACTTGGAAGAAAAAAAGTATTTTTTTTGAATTGCCATATTGGGAGTTCAACTTAATTCACCACAATCTTGATGTAATGCATATTGAGAAAAATGTTTGTGATAATATTCTTTGGACTTTATTAGGTGTTGCTAAAAAGTCTAAAGATAATTTGAAAGCACGACGTGATTTTCAACATATTGGCATCAGAAAGCCATTACATCCTAAACTAGGAGGTGCTAACAAATTACAGTTACCTCCTGCTTGTTTTCTATGAACAAAGAACATAAAGATGTTTTTTTGAAAGTCTTGAAGGAAGTGAAGGTTCCAGATGGCTATGCATCGAATATTTCTCGACGTGTGAATATAAAGGAGCGTCGTATTTGGGGCCTTAAAAGTCATGATAATCATATATTAATGCAACAATTACTTCCTGTGGCAGCTCGTAGAGCATTGCCTAAGAATGTTGTAGAAGTGTTGATTGAGTTGAGTAACTTTTTTAGGCAATTATGCTCAAAAGTGAATATGCCAAATGATCTATTCTATATTCAAGATAGAATTGCACTTACACTTTGCCATCTTGAGAAGATTTTTCCAATGTCATTTTTTGATATCATGGAGCATTTACCAATTCATTTAGCCGAAGAGGCGCTACTTGCTGGTCCTGTACAGTTTCGATGGATGTATCCTATTGAAAGGTATGGTTGGCAATGTTATTGTATTTTTTAAATCTTTTTAAAAAAAATTATGACATATGTTAATTAAATCAATATCTTTTCACTATAGGTATCTATTAACTCTGAAACTTTATGTTCGCAATCGAGCACATCCTGAAGCTTCAATTGCTAAAGGGTATTTAATGGAAGAATGTATGAATTTTTGTTCAAGATACCTTAATGAAGTGGAAACTAAAAGTACTCGACCAATTCGTAATAATGATTATGGTAATAAGTTTGGGCGTCCTTTGGGAAAAGGAGTTAAGGTTCGTCTTGACGATGTTTCATGGGTTCAAGCACATAGGTATGTGCTAGTGAACACCAACGCCATCAATTCTTTTCGAGAGTAAGTTGTTTATTTATATTGAAATGACTTTATCCCTAATTCATTATTTTTCTAAAAGTAACTTATCCAATTTTTTTAGGCAACATCTTGCTGAACTAGCAAGAGAAATGCCTCGTAGTGCAAAGCATGATATTCAAAAAGTTCATAATGAATCATTTCACAAATGGTTTATGAATCATGTAAGTTCTTTAAATCTTTTGATTCATAAATTATTTCTCAAATCATAAATAATGCAAGTTTCAATTGTTGTCATTTCTAATAATTATAAGTTTATACAGATTCAAGCCTTACAACGAACATCAAATATAACATTGTCTGAAGAAATAAAAATTCTAGCCAATGGTCCTGACCAGTTTGCTCGGAGATTTAAAGGCTACATTGTGAATGGCTTTCGATTTCGAACAAAAGACAATGATAGAAGTAGAACCACTCAAAACTTTGGTGTTGTGTTAAAAGCTAATACTGTGAGCTATGCGAGTGCAAGGGACAAAAATCCTTACTCAGGCAATTTAACATTTCATGGGGTGTTGACAGATATACTTGAAATACGTTATACTAATGACATGAAGTTTGTTCTTTTCAAGGGTGATTAGGTAGATAATGAAATTGGAAGGATGCAAGATGAGTTTAAATTCACTTTGGTGAATTTCAATCATTTATTATACAAAAATAATCAAATAGGTGATGAACCTTTTATTTTAACAAGGCAAGCAGAGCAAGTTTGTTATGTGAAAGACCCTTTAAATGTAGATTAACATGTTGTTCTTAAAATGACAGTTAGAGATTTATTTGACATGTACACAAAAGATTCTTCTTATAGGCCATCAATAGTACCTCAGGTTGAACTATATGCTGAACAACAATTGGATGAAAGCTTGTATGTGCGAGATGAGAATATTGGTTGGGTGAGGCAAGGAGTTGATGGGACAATAGTAGATGCAAATATTATTGATGATGATGATAATGATGATAACGATGAAAATGATGTCATGGAAAATGTTGAATGATCTTTCTTTACAGATTTGTTTTGAGTAAGTTGTAATAGCTTGCATTTGAGGGGTAAGGCTAATTACGTCCCCCCCTGTCTAGGTGTCATTATATGTTTTTTTGATAATGAATATTTTTCTTATATATTTTAGTAATTACATTCTTTCTTTTTTTTTAATGATAAAATTCATTGATATATTATTTTTTTTATGAATGTTTTCTAACAATATATTTTGATATCTAATTGCAACTAGTTATGGCACCTAAAAAAGGAAAAAGCCCATCTATGGATGTCTTACTTCTACAGCAGGCGGAGTCACAGCGACAAACATCTATGTCTTCTCGTTCTTTTGCACAAGATGATGAAGAAGGTATAATAATTAATTTTAACTTCCATTATTTGAAAAAGTACACTAATATGAATTTTTTTAGGACCAAGTGAATCAACACATCGTGGCCCAGCTATAGGTGTTAATGATTGGGGCACAGAAAATATTATGCATCTAGAGTTTAATTCAGCGTGGCAGGTAATTGGTCCAAATTCTGATCAATTCAAATCCCAACTTGGGACCATAGCACGAAATGGATTGAAAGCGCCTTTGACATATGTTGAGTGGACTGACATGCCAGATGATCTCTTAGAAAATATTTGGAGAGAGGTGAAGGTAAGAAAATACTACTATAAAATATAATTAGTTTAGGCTCATGTTTTATAATATAATTAGGTTCATATTATATTGTAGGCAAATACAGATACTCCAGATGCTTATAGACGCCACTGTTTAAGAAATGTGGGAAGACTTTGGAAAGATTGAAAATATCGATTGAAAAGTAAGTATTATGATGATAAGACAAATGCTGAACGTCGTGCATCCATTCCTTCCAGAGTTATTGAAGAGCAATGGAAGACACTTGTAGCTTATTGGGACAGTGAGGAAGCTAAGGTATAACTTAACTAAACTTAAGTTAATGTTTTAAGTTATAATTAGTATAACATAATGTTTTGCATGATTATTTTATATTGTAGGCCATTGCTAAGAAGAATAAAATAAATCGTATGCAAGTGTCTTCACTTCCTAAAACAGGTCGAACTTCATTTGCTAATAAGAGAGAACATGTTAGTTATATTTTTACGTGTTTAATGATTGTTTGGGTGAGGAGTTTTGTTAAATTGATCATTGCTTGTTAATTGTTGTGTGTATATATGTGCGTATTGAATGTAATGTTAATTTGTTAATAATGTTGATATTTATTATTGTATTGAATGTAATGTTAATTGTTGTGTGTATGTATGTGTTTACAATGTTTTAGATGAAAAAAAAAGGAAAAAAGACAGATCGTATGAGTGTATTTATTGAGACTCGATCCAAATCTGATGGTAGTATAGCTGATTCAGAGAGTGCAGAAATAATTGTAAGTGATATAAATTTACAATAGTCATATATTTAAAAAATTCTTAAATATCTATATTCTAACTAAGTTTCAATGTTTTTAGGGTCAACTAAATGAACGTTTGTCTCAGTTGCCTAATGATGAACAAACAGAAGCTGCGAGAGATCAAATATTTATTGATGTGATGGGACGCGATAGTCATGGATATGCTAAAACTTATGGGCATGGTCCATCACCATCAGATATTGCACAACAAAGTTCAAGCCAAAACAATGAACAGGTAAAAGCAGAGTTAAATTGTTTAAAATCCAGTTATAATGATCTTCAAGGCAAATATACAGTTCTGCAAAATCAATGTGATGAGATGCGTACAATGATGCAACGATTTTTTGATAGTCAAGGATTTCAGCTGTCCACTAATGATCAGGTATGAATGTTTAATTTAATATTAATTTTTTATTTGTAAAATTACAACTAAAATATGAATATTTTATTTGTAGGTTCAAGATGCTTCCAGTGCGCACCATCATCATACAAAAACTGGATAAATGTTAAAAAGTTCAGAATTGTTATTAAAATATTTTGGATTTTATTAATATATTTTGGATGTTATTAATACATTTTAGATGGTTATATGTTATTAATATATTTTGAATTTTATTAATACATTTTGGATGGTCATATTGTAATATTATTAATATATTTTGAATGTTATTAATATGTTTTGAATGATATTGTAATATATTTATTTAAAAATATTAAATAAAAACAATATGATAAGGCTTTGTAATTTAAAAGAGACAGATCTTTTTGCGACGGCTAATTAGCTGTCGCAACAATAGTTAAGCGTCGTGCATTTTTTGCGACGGCTAATGTGCCGTCGCAAAATGCCTTTTTGCGACGGTTAATAAGCCGTCGCAAAAATTTATGACGGTCGCGTATGCGACGGCTTTTTGCCATCGCAATGCCGTCGTAAAAGCCTTTTGCGACGGCTAATGAGCCGTCGCAAAAAACCTTTTCTATTGTAGTGAAAGTTGTGGTTTTCAATAGAGAACTAATTTGGATCATAATTAAAGGCTTGATTTATTCAGTTGAAGAGAAAAATTATCAACGGTGAGGGAAATATCTCCTTTAATATCTAACTACTTCTTGAAAATCAAAGATTTGGTTGATGAATTAACTTATTGTTGGTTGTCCTGAAGAAGTAGACTTTATTAAGTACCTGATTATTAGTGTCGGTTTAGATTATGATTCAATAGTTATTTTATTACAAGTAAGCTTGGTTCAATCAATTTGAACAATGCGTATGTAATGTTATTAACTCAAGAAAGTATGAATACATATAATTATGGTAGTAATGATGAAATTCGAGGCAGCTTTGCAGCACATTATGCTAAAAAAAAAGCCCCAAAAGTAAAGAATTTAATGGCACCAACCGTAGTTAATTATAATGGTAAAGTTTTTTGAAGTAGTGGATACAATAATTATAACACCCAAAATTTTCTTTTTTATTAAAATTGTTTTTTTGTAATTATTAAACAAGTGGACTTTATGGAGCCTATATATTATTCTTATATATATTTAAAAGAAAATTATTATATATATTATATATCATTATTTATATATTTTATTTAAATATGTGAGGTCATGTTTGAAAAAGAGGGTTCTTTATGTTTTTTTTTTTTTTGGATTTTGGTTTTGGGTGGGTTTTGTTGGACCAAGACAAAGGAAAAGAGGGGAAAAGACGAAAAGAAAGAAAAGGAAAGGGAGGAAAAGGGCGAGAGAGAAGAAGATGAAAGAGACGGAGGAGAAGGAGAAGAAAAAAAAAAGGAAAAGAGGGAGAGAAAGAAGGAGAAGAAAAAGAAGGAAAGAAAGAAGAGAGAAAATGAGAACGAGGAGAAGAAAAAAAAATGAATGAAAAATAGAGAAAGAAGATGTTGAATAATTATGTGAGTAATTTTTTTTAATTTTAAAATTATTTATTATTTTTATTTTTGAATTGATGTGGAAAATATATATGTATGTATATATGTATGTATGTATGTATGTATGTATGTAAATCACAAAATGATATATGTATGTATATTATAGTTTATTTTTATGATGTGTATATTTTTATGTATGTATGTATGTAAGTCATGAAATAGATATGTATATATGTATACATGTATGTGTTTATGCATGTATATTATATATTATTTTCATGATGTGTATGGATGTATGTATATCTTTATGTATGTATGTATATTATATTTTTATAAGTCATAAAATTAATATGTACGTATGTATGTATATCTCTATGTATGTATATATGTATGTGTATGTATTATATTTTATTAGTAATAGAATTAATATATATGTATGTATGTATGTGGGTGTATGTACGGGCTAAAGGTGGGGAAGGAGGAGAATTTCTCACCTCGGCTCTAACAGGTTTCAATCACTTTATTTAACTAGCAACTTTTCGAAGATAGGCTGTCGGTTATATCCTTGGGTCATCTTACCTAGACCCTCGCATTTCTCCCAGCTCTCTGCGGAGTTTGTTGTTGTTGTTCGGGCTGAATAGTCTTTCTTGAAAGGATTTCATCGAATCAGACACGAAATGAGTGCCAGTAGCAATAGGATAAGGCAATGGAATTGACATATATGTATGTATGTGTATTTTATTATATTGGTTATGGAATTGTTATGAATAAATTTAAGTATGTATGTATTTATATTTTATTGACAATGAATAATGTGAGCATTTATATATGATTAATAATTAAGAGTGAGTTATGAAATTGATGTGTATATATATGGAGCTCAAGAAAATAAAAATTAAAGTTGTGAATGGTGAATGAATATTATATAAATACATGTGTTATGTTTTTAATATATTAATTTCATAGTTTAATTATATAAGCATTGTCTTTACTATATTTCATAATTTATTTCAGATAAATAAATGTTCTGGTAAATTAATTATGCTTCTAGTATATATTTTTGGCATGTTTATGATTACGTTAATTGTAAAATTTTTATAATAAGTATAAATGTATGTATATAAATTATGGTTATAATTTACTATAATTTATTTTATAATTATGTTAAATGTAGAGATTTGATAATTAAAAAATTTATGATTCATGGTAGTATATAGTATTAGCAATATCCTTAAATGATTTATGTGATTAGAGTGTAAAGTATAGAGTATGAGATGATAAATTTTTAATTATTTTTTTATAATTATTTTTTTAAACATGTCTTATTTGTTTTGATTTATCTGATTAAAATGAGATTAATTAAAGTATATGAATGAATATGTAATTAATTAAGAAAATATTATAAATGAGATATGATATAAAGAAACGTTATAAATTTATGTATTGTATAAAAGAATTGATTTTGAAACCACTAGACTGTACTATTTCCCTTTAGATGGAAATATGAGATTCATGTCTTTGAGGCCTGTCTGTACACACACAGAGGCTTTGAGTCTTATGTATGGGCGCTTTACTTTTTAGGAGTTAGTTTACTCTGCGCATACGTAAGACGAGAATGTTAGTTTGCTCTGCGTATACGTAAGACAAGAATATGAGATGAGATAGAAAATAGTACATCTAATGTTCTACCCGAGGAGTATTCTAAGTACGACGAAGTTTTCCCATGAGTAATAGTTTAGTGTGATTTTTAATATAAATATAATACATGATATTTTTATATTATTTATATGTTTTATCATACTAAATTCAAAAAAGATATTGATACTTTAGTAAAGGTTTGATGATTACTAAATATACAGTTTTAAGGCAATTTATGACATTTATGACATTTTATTTACTGCGTGAATTTTTTTAATGTTATTTATGAGGTACAATTTTTATAAATATGTAGTTTTATCAATAGAAAATGGTATATATGTAATTTTTTTTATCACTTACTGAGTCATTTGAATCAGCCATTTTTCTTAAAAAATTTCTCTCCCAAGGTATTACAGAATTTGTGGAGTCCCGTTAAATCACATGACGCTTGTGACATGCATGCATATATATTAATATATTTATGAGACATTTAGTGAAGTCATGTAAAAGTATAATTTTTTTTTATTTCTTATTTTTTTATTGCTTTTGCCTAGTAAGTTTTAGAGAACTAAACATATAGCTAACGGTTCAAGGTCACAGATTCTCCATGACAGCAAGGTTGGGTTGGGGCGTGATATTTTTATATCATTTATATGTTTTACCATGCTTAGTTAAACAAAATGATATTTATACTTTAGCAAAAATTTGATGATTATTAAATATACAATTTCACGATTATTTTATATTATAAGTTTTAAGACAACTTATGATATTTGTATATGTCCACATTTTATTCACCGTATAAATTTTTTTAATATTATTTATGAGGTACAGTTTTTATAAATGTGTTGTTTTATCAATAAAAAATAGTATATATGTAATTCTTTTTTCTCACTTACTGAGTCATTTGACTCACCAATTTTTCTTAAAAAAATTTTCTCCCCGGGTATTGCAAAATTCATGGAGTTTTCTTAAACTACGTGATGCTTGTGACATGCATGCATATGTATTAGTATATTTATGAGACATCTAGTGAGATCATGTAAAAGTATACTTTTTTTTTTATTTTTCAATTTTTTTATTGCCTTTACCTAGTGAGTTTAGAGCCAAGCATATAGCTAATGGTTCAAGGTCACAGATTCGCCATGACAGCAAGATTGGGTTAGGGCGGGTCATTTCAATAATTATAGTTATAATAATGCTGGATGTGAAACAATAATTATAATACCAATGATTTTAATCATTTAAGAAGAGAAAATCAATAAGGAAAAGGTGGAAATTAAGGTCAGAATCAATTAGGAGGAAGATTTAATAAGTATGGTAGAGAAATTTTTCTAAGCTACTTTGCCAAATTTATGAAAGAGAGGGACATCCAACTTTCAAGTGCTATTATAGATACTATAAAGACAATGGTCCTAGAGAACAAACTGGTTATATAAACAATAGTAGTCAAAACTCTAGTAACCAAGGTCCATCATGATTAGGTTCAAACAAATTAACTTATATTATATAGTAGCACAAGCAACTCAAATAGGTCTTATTGATCAAGGCTAGTATTTGGAATTATAGACTATGAAAGGGAGTTATAGACTATTACCTTTATCTTCTTCAAATGCTTCATTTGACCATGCAAGTTCCTTTGTTAAATACTTATCTTACTTCTATGTTGTTATATAATAAAAAATTTAAATTTGACTTTTATTAATATAGGCCTTGCAAAGGCTATATTTATACAAAAGATTGAAGATAAAAGATGTTGCGGATATCACGTCATGCACTTCAATTTGACAACTCTATGGCATCAATTAAGCCATAACCTTGATACCCCTTTTACTCTATGCACAGCGAAAAATCATAACTCACACCATAAGTAAGAACACATAAAATTGACACACCAATAAAGACAAAGAAAACAAACCAATCAACAAGACACAAAATATTCGTGGTTCGGCCCAAATTATCTACGTCCACGGAGGATCCATGATCCAGCTTCTTACTATTGAAATAGATCACTAAGTATCTTCTTACATCATCAATGATCCCACAAAACCCCTTAGTATCTCCCATAGAGACCTCTAAGCATCTATCCTTGATCACCATGACTCCCTAAGACATCTTAGTATCTCTTCATAAGAGATTTTTACAAGAAACACAAAAATAGCCCGAGCATCTAAGCCAAAAGGATCTATGATGTTTCTCTTTTATTCACTTAAAGAACCTAAAGAAGAAAACACCCACAAAGGTTACACCCTAGTGCACCACACACTTAATGCCTACCTAGCTTCTCTATTCTCTCTTATGGTTACATCTTGAAACCTTAGATGCTTGATCTTAAACAAGGGTTTACAAGTATTTATATAGGGTGTATTTCGTGCCTACAAACCCTATTCCTTGTTAGAGTAAGAGTCCACTTATTTTAGAAGTCCAAAACTTCCCAAAACTCGAAATCCCGAACAAAAATAGGCATCCTGACTCGTTTGGGCGCTGCGTCGCTCACCCTTGGGCGCTGCGGCACTGGCCCTTCTTGCGCCCATCGCTGCGGCGCTGGTCTTCTGTTTTGAGTGCCGCAGCGCTCAGCCCTGAGAGCCGCGGCACTAGTTAGCTCCCCGTGATTTCTTCATTTTCTTTGTGTCTTCAAGTCCCATTTCACTTCCCCCTTCGTGTCCCACACGTCCTAGACTTCTCCATACATGTCTCACACGTTCTAGACTTCTTGTGACTCTCCATTTTGGTATTCATCTCAATTCTTGTCCAACCAAAATTGTTGATTCACTAATTTTCCAACAAAAGGCAAACAAATTATTACATAATTTTAGAGAGATTAAATAAAATAATTTTGATTGATATGCTTAAAATGACATATGAATTTGATTAATATTGTGTGTAGCCCTAATATGTATTTGCACTTAAGTTATCTTCCTATTGATGGTGGTTTCAACGTATATAAATGCCTCCCCTTGTAACGTGTTGGTTGCCTGCTTGATATTAAGGGCATTAAGTAGCTGCAAACATCCCATGTTAGTTTTCTCACTCACCTCTTACGTCTCAATCATTATGTTAAACTCTTCTTTTTCAGATAGTCATTCACTCAATAATCCTCATCGTAAAAAAAACAGCTTGATATTGGCATATCTCCTCTCTTATCATCACACTTCTTGTCTTTTCCCTTGGGTGGCTTTTCTTTTTCATCCTTTTTGTGTGGAGGATAAGATTCATTAACTTCATACCTTTGCTATTGTTGAGCTTATAATTCTTGGACTTTTTTGAATCCCTTTATAATAATCCATGAGCATTTTCATCATTGTGTGGACTTGGATATGCTTGTTACCTTATGTCACTTCAACTCATTAAATGCCCATAACGATAGCTTGTATAAGAAGTTGAATAACTCTTTATTACTCATGTTAAGTATTTGCAGCATCAATAGAGGGTATTCTTCCACATACTTGCTTATAGACTTGGTTTGCTTTAATTACTTTAACTTTTTCGAGCATCATGCACCACATTCTCCTTATAGAATTAACGCTCAACTCCCATTGTAACTCTGCCTGAGTGTTAATGGTGTAGGTTCCCTTGCAAATTTCTTTGCTCTTCATATGTTACTAAAAAATTGCATAGTTAAAGAGATAAAAGTTAGCAATATTTATCTAATTCTCATCTCATATGCCAATGGTGTTAAAACATCTCTCCATCTGTTAAAAAAATTTGTCAAGCTTCTTGGTATCTCTCTTGTCAATAAACTTCTTCGACTTAAAAGCCTTAACTCTTAAGGTAATAGCCGTCACTTCAGTAGTAAAATCTCTATTAGCCACCACTCGATTTTACAAAGTCACATTCTTCTTAGTAACTGTCAAGCCTTTATGTAACTCTTTCACTTGAGCTTGTAACTTAGCTGAACATCTTCTCTTTGAAACCCTTTACCCAGTTTTGTTGCTTCTTGGCATAACTCTAGATGAATGTCTCAATAAGGCAACGCAAATCACCCCTTTGAGTGTTAAGAGGATCAAATCACCTTTCCTATAGTGCCATTAAGTTTTAGCACCATGTTCCTCGTAACATGACCAGGATTATGATATTTTTCACATGTACTGGAGTTCTTAGCTTTGGGATCTCTACCCTTATCTTTAATAATTTCAAATGAAATTATTTCGTCCTTCATCATTTTTCTTAAATCCACTGTAATACTAAATATCACAGATCTTTTTAGAACTATACAATCTTAAAAAGCACTTCTAACATTAAGCAGCATGGAAAAATGAAAAAATGATAACAAAGAAAAGAATACAAAGCGCGCATACCAAATGTTTGGAAGAAAAAAAAAACTCTATTATATAATTGAAAAAAATACAAAGCTAAGATGGTTTGTTACAACAAAATATCTATTTTATTTATATTACCAAATTTATACAACTGTACAATGATTTAATTGTGTACAATAAAAATAAAAATAAAATATTTTAAAAAATATCCGAAGTGCCACCAAATATTCTACAAAATATTTTTATTTCAAAATATTTTTCAATTTATCCACCAAATAATGAATTTGGTTCATTAGACTCTAGCCCAAAAAACCCTTTAAGAGACATGGTTTGTACTAAATATTCGATAAAATCTGAAAAGCACTTGAGCGTGACAAATTTAATGGTCGCCTCAGCCACGGCCCACGGGTACTGGGCGAAGTGGGAAGGCGACTTAACAGAGGAATACAGTTCTGGGCTTGTGTTTTAATTTTCAAGAATCAGATTCAAGAGCAGTGTCCTCATCTTTTGGATAGTAGATTCTTCAATCTGATGCCACGGGCATTGCATTGCCATCTGTCTCTATCTTCTTTTGTTGTTGTATCATCAATCATGTGTGTGCGGGGGCGGACCTAAAGAAACACGTGCGCGATAATTATAAAAGGTGGTTGTTCGGAATGCACTAGCAAAATGGGTTTCAAATTTGCATCCCTTCCCTTTGCCTTTCAATTACAGAATGGTGATTTGACATGAGGCGTGTTAATTGAGTCCTAAGAATTGGAGACGCAACTTTTTCCAGTGGGTGGTTTAGTTTGATTGATGTCCCTTGACCCTCTTGAGCCTTCCATATCTTCAATTTGTTGTTAAGAGTTCACATAGCCACGGGTCATTTCATTTCATACTTTCCTTATCATAGGCGTAGGGTAAGCGGTAGCTTTTGTCGCTTAGGGTATAGTGGAGGGGTTGAATTCTTATCTCCTGATCTATACGTTACTGTTGTTTCCAAGCATGTACTGTTAACATATGGTTTATCCATGCACATTAATTAAAATGTATTTTACATATGTATATATAATTAATTTAATAAATTATATAATTTATTATATAATAATTTTTTTAATATGTAATAATATTCTGTAATACATTATAAAATATATAATAATTATAAAAAAATTATAAATTTATTAAATAATAACATGTAATAATATTACTCATTATATCAATTTATATATATATATACATTGTTTTCTTCTCAAAAAAATTTCTTCACAAATGGACTTATCTAAAGATTTTTATGAATTCTAAAAAATTTAAAGAAGTATTTTGAAAATATATTTGAAAAAAAATTCCTTTTTATCTGTTTAATATTCAAAATGGTCATTTTCATCGTATTCTCAATCATGTCAAACAGAATAGTTTTGGACGCCTTTATGAATTATTAGGGAAATGTTAGAATAAATTTATTGTCCTTGAACAGCTCACCCCGATCAAAAACTTTTATGTTACATTTATTAAGTTCTATATAAAGTTTCTCGCTTTCAGACTATATATATATTTTTTATTTCTCAAGTTTTTTCAAAAATTAAAATATATCTCACAAATCAAAATCCAATGAAAAATTACAGATATGTAAACTTAGTAATTAACCTAAAATGTGTCTCAGTATCAGACGTGGGAAGTGATCTTACACTATTATTACCTGTAATTTGCACAAATGCACAATCGAGTTAACACAATCATTAATGGAACTTCGGCCTTTCCCCTCCAACTTTATTGTAGAATCCCACTTTTCTACGGGATCATATTTTGCCCTTCAATTTGTTCTTGCTCTGTGGTTCTAAAACCGTGGACTTAATTGAACATTTCCTAGAAATTTGTCTCCAAATGTATAAATAAGTTCCTAAAAATTTGAAGTGAGAAATATAATTTTATTTTGTCTCCATTCACATTCACTTACATAATCAACTATAAGGAGGTGCATCCGATTAATTGCCTTAGCACTCTATACACCTCCCCAATTGTGGTTAACAGTTCGAGTTCTAGCATTTATGCAATAATTTTTTCTTTTTTATAAGGTATTTTTTTTCTTCTTATAAGGGTGTTGTTCGTTTGATTGAGTTTTTCAAATAAAATTTTTAAAAGTAGAGTTTTAAAATAGAATTTTTAAGAAAAAATCATTGATCATTTAGTTGTTAATTAATTTTTTTTTAAAAAATATTAGATCGTTTAGTTATACATTGTTAAAAGTGCTTATCTGTTATTAAATTACTAAAAAGGGATACTTAATAAAACTTATATTCAAATTCTAAACAATTCAATATTTTTTATATTTAAGTTTAAATTTATTATGTATTTTCTCAAATTCAATTTCTTAAAACACAAGAATCAAGTAAAATTAATATATATTGGTCAATGAATCAATTTAAATTATTGTATTTGGTATAAAAAATAAAAATAAAATAATACTTCTTTTTATTTAAAAAATAAAATAATCAACAAAAGTTTTAGTTGATTCTTGTAAAATTATAATGGTTGTACAGATATGGAGAATTTGAGATATTATAATTTTTAAGAAATATTATTATAGTATATGCACATTATATAAATATTATAAAAGCTAAAAATGTTTTACTTTTAAAAGTTTAAAATTTGAGTTTTTACAAATAAAGATAAAATAATTTTTTTAATTTTTAAAATCTCTTATCCAATTATAACTAAACATCATCAAAAAAAATTAATAGAGATTTTGGTATTAAAAAAACTCTTTTGGTAGAAAAGTTCAACCAAACAAACATGTAGAAAAGTAATGTAGTGTTTCGTCATGTGTCTCAGTTGCCTTGATGTAATATCGGATAAAAAAAAATATACTTGAATTTAAAACTGTTTTTTTAAAAGTAAAATAATTTAAAAAAAAATTCTTTGAAGTTAAAAGATACTCTTCTCTAGATTGAGGTTTTTTTTTTATTAAAAAAAAAAGCCAAACGTGAATAGAAGAATGATCTGAAAACACACGTAAAATATCTACTTAATTGTTGATCATCAATAATAAGAATTCATATCAAAATTTTGCAATATGGATATCAAGGCGCGGTTGAATTGACGGTATGTTAATGAACTATTATATCTAAAACTTAAGTTAAATGAATAAAACTTGAGATCAATATAATTTTAAAAGCAAAAATGAAGATCTCATTAAACAGACTTAAAGAAAATTACCACTGATATTACGAGGAATGTTTTCTAGCCACACAACTGGGCTATTAAACATGCAGAGCCATTTTGGCTAGCAAGTTAATATCCCTCTTCATCACACACTCTTGGTGTATGCTGGGCGACAAAGTAAATTTCTATGATCTTAAAACATCTTTTGGATATCGCCCCAACAGATCGCCTTCATGTTACTAGCATTTCCATTAACCAAGCTAGCTAGTAACATTTTTCGAATAGTTAGTGATATAAAAAAAATTTAATATTAACATTGGCTAATATCTAAGACTAATGTTCATCTCTTTAATTTGCTAGCTGGTGTATATTCATAAGTTATTGTGGGTAATATTTAAGCAGGCATGGATACACAGAATTCTGTTTTTTCCCATATATATGCAGCCTGGCATACGCACTTTCAGTATCGTGTATTTGCTACATGACGAGAGCTGGTTGTTTAGAAGGGGCCAACACTCTACACGCTAATTGATCGGATCATGCAAACTTTTTTTTTCTGTGATACGAAAAAAACCTCGTGAACTCTGCCGGAAATACTGTTCATTCAAGCTTTTCACTGTATTTTCAAATCGTTATCTTTTGGCAGCAGAATCTCCGTTCTGAGGCGTCACGTTTCATATTCTTCCGAATTTTTCCTGAGACATATTTATTAACTTGACCAGAAATATATATTATTTGTTATATCATCCCATCATTAATATAATAGTATTATACAATAAGAATAATACTACTTTTTGAAAAATAAAAGAGGAATAAAGCTGTCTTAGCTCATTTTCGGTAACCCTGCCCTGCAATTCCGAAACTTGTAGCTAATAGCTAGTCAAGCTCAAGCTAATGAATTCAGACTTTTAGAGGGACCGTGATAGGGTTTATGACCAATTGGCCAAACCCTTTTCTTTATTCTCGTCCTAGCTTTTTATCTGAAACCATCGGGCCACAGGCCACAGCTAGCACCTTTGACTCTTTCCGTCGTGGCTTTTCTGTAGGAAAAAAAAATCTCTGATTCTACACAATTACCCAACTCTTGACTTTTGGTTTTAATCAACTGTACTAGTTTAATTAAATTAATGTAATTCTTTCTCGGAAACAGACATATAAGTATTACAAATATCATTGTTGAACTCATCTCCACTTTTCGCTTTTATGAGCTTGGTTAGAAAAACTAGGCTGAGATCTTGTTTTACTGATGCAATTATGCGGAGCAGATTCTCTAGATTAATTAGTTTCATGGATCCAAAGTTACATGGATAAATAGTTTGGATCAAAGTGTCCCTCATCAATCCGGGTATTATCAGTTACCTCCCATGTGGTTTGATGAAATTTCAGTTACAGAGCTAAAATTGAAAAATAGGCACTTATCTCCCTCTTGACATCTCTCCAATTATGACATCTGACACTTTTAAGGACATTCTAGTTATTTGAAAAGAAAAAAAAAATTCTTCCATTATCTTTAAATAACTTAAGTCATTCTTTCAAAAATAAAAAGTAAAATAATGATTCATAAAAAAAAAAGAACGTTCTATAATATTAAAAAAAAAAAATGCTCACACACTGCCTTTGAGTTGTCATCTAATCACAAATTCAATTACATTAAAACTGAAACTCTAAAAAAAAAAACTTATAGCAAATGGTGGCAGATTATGGCCTGTCATCAACTAAAAAAATTCAATCTAATTAAAATTCAAATCAAACAAAACTTAAAAAATAAAACTTAAAAAAAAAAATCAATTGATTTAATGGTATCAATTGCGAATGGCGGTGGTCAATGGGTAGTGAGTTAATGAATTAATATTTAAAAAAAAAAAAGGTGTGAAAGTTAATAAAACTTTTTTAGTTTCAACCTTTTCTTTGAATAATATCCCTTATCAAAAGATACAATCAAAAGATTCAATGCATGACTTTGAAAATAAAACTCTTAATCAGACATCTCCAAAAATTCAAACTCAAATCAATGGGTGAATTTCATTAACATGGGCTTAACAAAATGCTAGTTTGAGAAGAGAAGAATAGAATTTTCGCAAAGGAAAATAATAGTTCGAGAGAAAAGAGAGAGCACTTGTTTTCTCCTTCGTCATAAAAAAGGGCAAATGAGTAATTTTGGAAGATTATGTTAAGTTGTAATATAGAGACGGTAAGAGGGGAGGTAAGTGTCTATTTTCTAATTCTAAACATTTAAGTGAAGTTTTGTTAAATCACAAGGGAGGTGATTGATAATATCCTTTAAAAATAAAGTTATCTTTGGTCGAAGAAGAATATAAGATAAAAATAAAATTTTAATTATATATACATAAATAATAATGTATATATCTTAAAAGAATACTTAAATATTTTATAAATTAGATAAAAAGAGGATCACTATTCAAATATTCATAACTTGAATAGAAGAGACGAAGGAAGGAAAGAGAAGTGATATGATGGGTGGCCTAGTTTTAGTTGTTATTTTCTGTCTTTTTGAACTAAAAGCTTGGGGTCTTTCAATAAGAAAACTAAAACGTCTAGGTGAACATCTTAATATTATTTATTTAAGAGGAAAATTTAGAAATAGACAAGAAAATACGGGGTTAAAGTTAAATTAACCGTTTTCTTTATACCAAGTTACCTGAATGCTGGAGCTGAATGTATCCGTAAATAAAATATTCAGGCTAATGCAAACACACTAAATGAAGCGTGTAAATTAATGAACCTCCTTGGGGGGCATTGCGTTGCTTCCTCTCATTAGAGAAGCGTGTAAATCACTCTAAAAGAATATGTGTGAACAACTACTTTTTCTCTCGAACAAAATTTGTGCTCAAAACGAACTTTTTTCCCCTCTATTTGGCGCTCAAGAGTCAAGAGTCAAGCCTTAGCTTTTACACAGGTTCTCTCTCTCTCTCTCTTTCAAATTCCTGTACAAACCGGCTTCGGATTGCTCATTGAATCGCTTTTGAACTCGCCAAGTCACTGGCTCGATCAGCGCCTCAGCTTCAGGCGATGAAGAACGCATACCCACCCGACGTCTTGGATTTCAAAGTAGAAAACGATCTCTCGGAGCTCGCAGAACTCTTGGAGAGATTGCAAAACCCAACTCCTGACAACGACCTTCTTGAAAACGGTAGGAAATGATCCCTTTTTCTTTTCTTATAGCAGTGAGTTCAAATAAAATATGGCAAATGGTTTGTTAACTTCCGATTTCTCTCTTCAGTTACGTGGTTTTCTGACTTAAGTTTCTAATATGCAGTTTTGATCTCGAGTTTTTTTTTGGGGGGTTATTTGTTATTATATTTTTGGGATTCTCTATATATGACTGAGGGTTTCAGTTTTATGTTAGACGTATCAAGCTTTGTTTTAAAATCATTAAATCAAAATTTTATTTTTATTTTTATGTTAAGAGTTTAAGTTAAGATCAATTTTCAAGTACCAAATTTAGTATACGAGGTTCTAGATTTTTGTGTTTAGTGCATTTAGCGGCTGTAATATTACCTTGCTTCAGGTATAACCTAGTTTTCCTCGTTGTTTAGGTTATTTTTCCAAGAGACAATAAGATCATATTTATGGTGATCAATGTATTTGCAGCATTCCGAGGAATCAATGCTCGAAGACAAGTGAATGGCTCTGTTCTGTATTCAGATGTTGATGTTGATGCAGTTGAGTGTGACCTTGCTTGTCAGGTATAAACCTCTTTTCAAAAGATAATTTGAGATCTGAAATCCCCTTTTAGAGCTCGCGGTAATTTAGAGATTTGTACCATCCAACTCCATTATTTATGGGGATGATAAAAAAAATTCCAACCCAAAAAAATTTGGATTCGGATATAAAATTTGGTCTAAAAATTTGGATTTTTTTTTTTAAGATTTAAGTCTCCTTTTTGTCAAAATTAGGATTTGGAGTTTTGTGGGAATTCGAAAACTTGACTCAGATTCGAATTTTATTTATTTATATTTTTTTAAAGTTTTAAATTAATTTATAAAATTTTTAATCTTTAATATATTTAAATTTAACATTTTTTATACAAAATAAATATTTTAAAAGTTTAATTTCATTTAAAATTTAAAAAAAAAAATTAAATTCAAGCTTAAATTTAGATTCGAATTTAAAAATATGAATAAAATTCGAGTTCCAAGTTTATTACAAAAAATTGGATCCGAATCCAAGTTGAACAAAACTTGGATTCGAATTTTGCCATCTCTATTTATTTGGGTCAAAACAGTTACATGTTGGCAAGTAAAAGCGTTTTTGTATATTTATATATTTGTAAAAAATAATATTACACTTTTTAAATAATATTTTAAATTTTTTTATTCTAAATAATTTATCAAACAATCATTAGATGGATGGTAAAATAGTATAATGAATAATTTTAAAATTTTTATCATTTTATTACCTATTATTTGAAACCTTAATTTATGATAAAAAATTTGAAATACCATTTAAAAGGTATAACATTACTTATTTGCAAAAAGTACATATTTTGAATATGGACTTAATATTAAGGTTATGCTCACATTGCTTTACATTATGTAGAATGATTCGATGGTTGGGATGATGAATTGGGATTCTGCATCGAGTCATGCTACCGATGATATTGTGCTAGACAATGGTAGATTTTTTAATTTGGAGAATTTATACTCTTGTTTAACACATAATTGTCATCCATGAACATTTGTACAATTAGTCTTTCTTTTCTAACTCGATAGTGTTTGCTGCATAATTTCAGTTTCTTTGAACAGCCAAGTGTTGCATCATTATTGCTCTCGTGACGCCCAAGTGGTAAATTTTCTACACTTTGTACTGATGACACTAGAAAACCACTTTGAAATATTAGCCTTCTATTTTTGTTCCTTTTTCTTGTCTTGTAGTCAAGTTGTTAGATGTGTAGGACTCAACCAAAAGGAGATCCAAACGAAGTTCCTTGGAAGTTGACTGCATTATCTGCATCTTAAATGCCCTATTTTACCCCTTTTTTTGGCAGGATGGTGTAGAGACATGGGAGCAATATGAATATTTGCCATCTTCATATCACCATCTCAATGGTGCTATATTGACGAGAGAGGTATTGTCTTTTATTATTATTATTATTATTAAATTGGGAATGATTTATCCTACTCAGTTACAAGATAATTGTAACAAAACATATAGTCAAAATTAATATTTTGGGTTTTTAGGTAATTTAATTTTTAACTTTTTTTTTTTGTTTTAATCACTGTCTGTGCGAGGGTGAGATTTTTATCTGCTATTCGAGGTACTAACTATTTCCTTTTAACTTCTTGCAAATTTTTGAATCGTATCTTGTTAGAGATGTCAATATAAGAGAGGTACTAACTTTTTCTTTTGTAATGGTATGATTTAACCTACTCAATATTGCAAGGCATTTGTAAACTCAAAATATAGCCATAATTAATTGGATTTTTTGGGATGTTGATTAAAATTTCGATTATGTTGTCTTTTGCAGTAATGCTAGACATACAAACTCTTCATACAATTTTGTTTAATATAAAATAATATGAAATACAAGTATAGGTCCACATGATTTATTGTAATTTATTTCATTAACTTTCATATTTTATTTAACTAATACTTGCATGTCTGATCAGTTTGTCTAAGAAATTTTATGTCCAGTGTTACTCCTTTCTTCTAATAATACAATAAAACAAGTTTGACAATTGTTAAAAGAATAATTAGTTTTTTTTTTTCAATGATGTTATGTTTATATAGTTGAGATAAAATTTTTGTATTTCAATTCATATGACATATTATGTGTCAATTATTAATTGGTATTGTATAATTATTATATTAATAAAAATTAAAAAGTTACCTAACACACAGTAGTTAATGATTGGTGACATATGAATTGAGATACAAAGTTTATATCAACTTTGTAGGTGCATTACTACTATCTTTTTCATTCTGCAAGTCTACTATCTTTAACATGTTAGATAGGTAGGGATTCTATTAGACGGGGATTCAAGTGAAGTTCCTTCAAACTTCATTGCATTATCTGCAAATTTAAATTTAATTTCTCTTTTTCTTTCCACTTTTGTCGGATGACAGGAGTATATAGGAAGGTTCGAGCAATATGACTATTTTCCTTATGGAGGGAATGGTTTCCAGCAAATAATGGGACTCGCACCTCAAGCTAGTACAATTCCATATCCATATGGTAATTTTGGATATGATGCTTCATGGAACCAAGAAATCTACATCCAAGGGGAACATGGCTTTGACTCTTCGGAAACATCATTCTTGGCTTGTGATGATGGCTCAGAAGATGTGGGAAGCAGTGAGAATGAACCCTTTCGGGTTGTGGAGGATGCCGGTCAAAGTCTTATAGAGAGAACGTATCAGCAACAATGGGCGTCAATGAACAACATTGAGTGTTTGACAACAGGCCCGCCTTCTGAGTCCATTGAAATACTGAAGATATTGTCGGTTGAAGTTTCTGATAATATGCACGGCTGTAATTATGGTTACCAGCCAAAAACTGCACTCAAACAAGAAGTTTGTCCCATTCCATGTCCAACTACATATTCTGGAACGGATGCGATCACTTGTGTCTCTTTTGATATACCACAGATATGGACTGTTGAAGGTTATGAAGAACCCGATGAAGTGCAGGACAACAATGATACTATAGACCTTCTCTCCCGCCTGAAAAATCCAATTATACCATTGCACCAGGGCCGAGATTTGGTTGAGAACCAGTTGCAACAAGGCTGTAATCCTATAGAGCAAAACGGGGAGGTCACAAGTGCTAATGCACGAGTTATTGCAGACGATATCCGGCAGAGGCATATGGACCGCTAGCTGCAAAAAGGCAGTGTTGCTGTACTCTTGAAAGGGAAGCAGTCTCGGGAAAATTGGCAAAGTTTCTGCGTCTGCATGTGCAAGGCATGTAGCAGGGCTTCATCTACTTATCGCGTTTACTTCACATTCAGTGCAGCCTATCTGGATATTACTATATATTCGTGCGTTCTATGCTGTAAATGATGTTTATGGCTCTGTTGTGGTTTTTAACTCTAAAGTTAGTAATGTTATGCAATTAAAATATACACGTGTAAATAAATATATAAAACGTAACAACTTATGCAATTATATGTATTGTAGGTCCACCTTAAAATATGAAGATTATATCATATTATACAAATTCTTTTGATAATTTGTAAAAAAAAATGTGAACTTGTAGCTCAATGAATAATTATAATTTGAAATTATTATATAATTTATATATATTATAAATAATAATTTTTTTACAATAAATAATACCATATGAAATACACATGTATAAATTTGTAATGTAAATACATCATGAAAGTGGTTGTTAAGCAATCAATAAAACTGTACTAAAATCATGAATTGTTATAAAATCTGAGCTAAAATTAAAAATTATAATATAATATTAAGAATATAAAAATTTAACAAAAATATAAATTGTCATGAAATCTGTGCTAAAACTGATTACATATAACATAATATTGAAAATAAATATATATTGTATATATACTAAAAATTACACCAAACTTATACCCAGAGAAAAGATGATTCAACCTAATAGCGTAACTCACGTATAGGCAGAATGAAAAATCTAAACTGGTCTAACATGTTGCATCGCTCGAGCAGAGCAAATTAAATTGGTCTAACGCATGTATAGAGCAAACTAAACTAAATGAGAGGATACGCATCTGATGGTTAAAAAATTATTATTATATAAAATCATGGAAGCATAATTATTCTGAAATAAATACTTTTATATTGAACATAATCATAAGTTATACTATAATAAATTCTAAAGATATTTATAAATATATTAATTATCATAAATATTTATGTCTAAAACTAAATTATAGATAAAATAAATATAATAATGGGTAATCAAATTATAAATTATTGTATTAAAAATATATAAATAGTTATCCACTCAAAAAAAATACATTAATCCTCAATTGGGTCTGAATTTTTAAGCTTATCAATTATCGATACTCCTCCTATATTATAAAATATAAAAATATTTTATTAAAACTAATATATATCATAAATATTGAAATATAAATATTTTAATTTCGTAAAATTATTACCCGTTGAATCATTAAATATAAATTTAACTATCCAAATTTATTTTATGTATTTTCCTTTATTCACTTTTCTCTAAGCTATTTTTTCTTTTTTTTATTTTTTATTCTTTGCTTCTCTCATTTTTTAATATGAATAAATTAAGCAATTTGTTTCAATTTATAGTAAAAGTAGCCACCACCGGAACCAATTCGAAAGCCACACTTGCACTTAATATTATTTTTCTTTTTATTCTTCAATGTCATTAATTCGTACTAAAGCCACACACCCCTGTACCATATTAATGAAAGAGCCACGTGTGGCTTGCTTTTCTTCAATTTAGGCCATATAACGTAGAATTTAATAATTAAGGCGGGGTTTTCTCCATTATTTTTTTTTATATCTTTTAATTTTTTTATTAAAATGATTTTATTATTATATAAATTAAAAAAATTAAATTAAATAATATAAAATATAATCATTTTTTGTTACTATCATCATCGTTAAAAAATAGCAGTAAGTTGATACTGCTTTTTAATGATGGTGGTAATTTTTTTTATTTAATATTATTTTTTTAAATAAATATTAAATTTTTTAATTAAATATTAAAAATTTAGTCAAACAAGAATGTGCCACAAATTTTTTTTATTTTTATTTTGTTAATAATGAATTCGTAATTACACGTGAACATAATATATTGTACATCAATTTGCATCACCCTATTAGCTCACTTCAAATTTTTTGATAAGTTTTGTTTTGTTATATCTTTTCATAATTATAATAAATGATAGAAGGCTAACAGATTAAGATAAAATTGACATTTTAAAATTTTATAAAATAAAATTAAAAATTAACCTAAACTTCTTAGACGAAAATATCATTTTCTCTTTCTGATATTAATGAATCTTAATAACAAGATATTTTTGGTGTAATTATAGGCCCTATATCAAGTCCCAATAAGGTGGAGTTTGTATCAAAGTGAATGAAGGGAGTTCATGGGTTTTATGGTGCATCAAGTATGAAGAGGCTGCCAGTTGAACATGCTAACTAGCACAATGCGACAGTATAAATTGATTTCCATCAAGTGAACTTGCATACGTCTGTTCTTAACAAAGCTGTTAAGGGGGATTATGTTTAGCACTAATTTATTTTTAAAATTAGCTTTTTTTTTTAATACTCATTTGTTGCAGAAATATATAATCACAAGCAAATATAAGAAGAAAAAAATAAAAACAAGATGAATAAGAATACACACAATTAATTTATGCGATTCGGCAAAAGCTCAAGTCACAGTGGATCAATGAATCCTAACCTATCTCATTAACTCTTCTAGATATTATAAGAAAAATAAAATAAAAAATTTTCAAAGGAATTTATTTGATACTTAATAAATTCTCATTAACACCCAATAATGGCTTCATCCTAATATAAACAAACACTTAATGTTTATCTAACTCTTTAATCTCTCTTAAAATCTCTTCTTTAATACTTAATTTATTCTACAGGGTTTATATAGTGCTTATAAAGTTTTTAAAAATCTTAAACTTAGTAGGAGTAATAGTCCATATGAATAGGAATCTGAAACCCTCTCAAAGAAGTCAAATCTGAGTAAAAAAACGTAAATTCTCAAAGTTGCATTGCTACAGTATTATTTAGTTTTCGTTGCAATGAATTGACGCTACATGGCTAGCGCTACTGCTCTAAGGCTTCTGTCTCCAGAATTGCAACACTAAGTAGCCAACGTTATAGTGCTGAAACCAAAAGATGAAAACGGATCAAATTATAAATTTAAATTTTATTTTAATTGATGAATTTCATTTTAACACGAAGAATGTTTCCATCGAGGAGTGGTTACTTTTCATTTAAATTCTTTTATTAATTTATAATGAGACAAAATCCATTAAAAAGAGAGTATGAAACATGTTAACCATAGTCTAAATTGAATTAAACTTCTATGATATTACATATTAGGTATGATTGAAATTTTTACTCTATAAAAGTCATTCAATCCTCCGTCAAGAATATCATTCATTAATTCATAATTCATCATTCAATCGTTCATAATCAATATATTCTTAAGAATTGCACACTGTTGAGGGAGAAAACGCCCTTCTCCCTCTTGAGGTTATGTTGAAGCGAAGAATTCAAGATTCAGTTTAGAACCATAACCTTCTTGCGCAACAAAATAACCTGTCAATCAAGCAAACACAATAAAAATTTAAAGCAGAAAACAAAAAAGCACAACTCAATCTTACGTGGTTCGGCCAATTACCTACATCCACGGTGGATCCAAAGATCCTAACCTCTCTTATTATAACTCCCTAGAGATTTTACAAGAAAATTTCAATGAAGAACCCTCAAAATGACCTAAACTTTTAGTGAACCCCTTACTCTACCACAAACAATGATCACCTAAACAACGGTTCTACCCTAGCGCACACAAGCACTGCGACGCTCAGTCTTGTACGCCTATCCCGCGTTTTTTTACTTCCTTCGCGTCTTTAGGTCCCGTTTTGCTTTCCTCTTCGTATCCTACACTTCTTAGACTTCTTTATACGTGTCCCACACGTTCTAGACTTCTTGTAACTCTTAACTTTAATATTTATCTCAATTCTTGTCTAACTAAGATTGTTGAATTATTAATTTTTTAACGCATACAATTTAAATAATATACTAAACCGTTCTTGTTCATGCATACAGTACGCTATTTCTTTTTTGAACACTGATTTATTAGAGTTTTTTTTTTTTTTACACAAACACAAACATGAATCAAAATAATGATGCAAAAGAAAGAAAGTAATTAACCTAGAAGTTTCGAATCAGGAGCTTTACATTAATTTTCCCTTTCCTCTCTTTATTTCTGGCGTCAAGAATTTTTTGAAATGGATCCATTTGCCCGTTTCTGGCTACCCCACTCTGCAAGTAGATTGTGTAATAAAGCAAGGAAATAAATAAGTTGGTGTCGTATTTGGGGCCAGAAAAATTAAAACTTCAAGGTCTCAAATTCAATAATTATGAATTATTCTCACCTAGCTTAAAATGCCTTAACAAATTAAAGTATTATCTTTTGCATTTCAAAGTAAAATAGTATAAGGTTTGTAGGCGACAAATTCAAAGAACAAAATGTATAAGGTTGTCAGAAAATTCAAGTCCCGCGACTGGAAATCTAAATTTGGGAGAAACCGACTATCCTTTCACTGCTGAAGGATCAACGTCAACTCAAATTTAACCAAAAATTCTTGTCTTTATGTGATAAGCCTTGGTCCAGCAATTTCCTCTGCATCTCCACGGCAATTATTATAATTAGCAAGTAGGCCCCAATAGCGATAAGAGTCCCCATGGTACAAGAGAAAACGACAAAAGCCGATTTGATTATTAGGCTTAACCCAATAATACGCACAATGATCAATGACATTCCTCTTGTCGTCTTCTTGATCTAATAACATGTGGCCTTTTTTTTTTTTTTTCACTTGAGTTCTCTTTGCTTAATTTTGACACAGAAGACTGCGATATTGTTTTCATTTTTGAATATTTTCGATTTATATGTTACTATACGTGTCATTTAACAATTCGTAGTTCACATAGTCCTTTTAATTAAGGTCGGTAAGTGACTTTGTAAAATTCCAAGAGACACATGAACAATTTTGGAAGTCCATATTGGATAATCTATATATATACAGGGGAAACCAATTGAAGAGAGACATCTTTAGAGTTTACAGTCAACTGACACCAATTCAGAAAGAACCAGTGATGCTTATCGTGCGATGAATTTCAACCGTCCCCATTTGCTGACACCCAAAAGATGAGAACAAAAGATAAATGATTATATAATTGAAGCCAAAAAGCACTAAAACATACAGCACCATCAAATCTCAAATTACGAACACCGAAAATGGATACCTCTTCTCCTGCTGAAACCAAACTAGCCACTGCAAAGACAATCTTATCCACCGCGGCCTCGGTTGCCGGCACAGTAATGCTGGCTCGGTCAGTAGCCCGAGATCTCTTGCCCTATGAAATCCAAGACTACTTTTTTCTTCAATTGCGCAAATTTTGTAATTTCTTTTCATCCCAACTCACCATAGTCATTGATGAGATCGACGGACTGGCCAAAAACCAGCTCTATGAAGCTGCCCAAATCTATTTGAGCAGAAAAAACTCACCTTCCACGCAGAGGATCAAAGTGAGCAAACCTGAGAAAGAAGACAAGATGAATGTAACCTTGGGAAGCAATGAAGAAGCTGTCGATGTCTTTGATGGGGTTACATTTAGGTGGGTTCTAGTTTGTAGAGAAGAGTCCCGGAACATTCACGAATCCACATTTCAAACCGAGGTAAGGTATTTCGAGGTTAGTTTCCCTAAGAAATACAAGGACATTGCTCTTGGCTCTTACTTGCCTCACATTGAGAAAGAAGCCAAGTCAATGCAACGAGAGGGCAAGAAAATAAAAATTTTCACGGTTGATTACAACAACCTTTATGGAAACTGGAGTGATGCGTGGATTCCAGTGAATCTTGATCATCCTGCAACCTTTGAAACACTGGCCATGGATCCAGAGCTCAAGAACACCATTGTGCAGGATCTTGAAAGGTTTGTGAGGAGAAAAGATTATTACAGAAAAGTAGGGAAAGCTTGGAAAAGAGGGTATTTGTTGTACGGACCTCCGGGCACTGGAAAATCTGGCTTGATTGCGGCTATGGCAAAATATCTTAATTTTGATGTTTATGACTTGGAGCTGAGCGAGTTGAGGTCTAACTCAGAGCTTCGTACATTGCTTGTTGCTACAGAAAACCGATCCATATTATTAGTAGAGGACATAGATTGCACCATTGAGTTGCAGGACCGGCTGGCCGCTGGAACTGCGGGAGATGGTCATCTCCAACAAAGACAGGCTAGTTTCTCTTTTGTGCTTCTTTTTGGTTTTGAGCTCAAAAATGTTGTTGTTTCAGTTTCACCCTGGCCTGTGTATGTTAGTTTAAGCCTTTGATACTCTTAAATCTCTATTAATTTGATATACACATAGATTACATGACAAGGAAATTAAGATTACTACATTATCTGAAGTCTACGTTTCAGAGTGTACTTGAGAAAGTTTTGATATAACAATAATATTATTAAATTCTTATAACTTATTATACTTAACCGAAGTAATTCAACTCCTTAAAATGTACTTATCATGATTGTTTTTTGAAGAAATTTCTAAGGGCAGCCTTTTAGAGAAAAAGTAAATAAAGAAAAATTAGTGGAGATGTTACTCAAATATTTTCATGTAAACGCACTAAAAATATATTCAGATTATGAAACTGACTCTGTGTAATCTCAGTTACAACATAAATTATAATAAAAACGAATGGTTTAGGAAGAAAAGAAAACTTCCGAACATATTCAAAATTGTAATAACATAAGGGTAAAGGACAAATGCACCTTAAAGTTTTGTTAAATAGATAAATTAATCACTTTGTTTTTAAAAATATCTAAAAACATCCTCTCCATTTAAATAAATTTTATAAGTTGAACTCCACCCCGCCTTTACTCTATTTATTTTGAATAATGGTCTTGGAGAGAAAAGAAAGAAAAGATTAAAATTAGAAAGTCAAAAGTCATTAAATAAATTCTTCGACTTTGAAAGAGTTGGACTGCTGCTGAACGCAAATTAACTTCTTCATAATTTGAAATTTCTCGAGGAATTAATAGATATCTCTCAAACTTTCTTAATAATCCCCCACCGGAAGAGAATTAGAGCAGAGAGAGCCCTCGCCTCTGGGGAGAGTCTCTATTTCCTTTAGTGCACTTTGTTTATGGGCATTTTCGATGCTAATTATTATAATTATTAAAATATTTTTTTATCATCATTGACTAATATTGACTAATAATTTATTAATGTTGACTAGTGGTGTTCGTCGTTGATCAGTTTGACATGTGTTGATTAACCATTGACTAACATCGAATTGATTCATCATAAATATTATCAAACTCTAAATTTTATAATCTCTATGATAGTGATGTTATTTTTACTAATAGAATACCATAAAAACTTGAAATTAGTAAATAATAATAGTAATAACAACCTCACTATTTTTCTTATTAATTTTGGTACTTATTTGACAGGTAAAAATAATTTCATTATCGTGTAGAATACAAAATTTAGAGTCGATGATGTCTATGATGAATTAGTTTAATATCAGTCAACGATCGATCAATATCAATTAATACTAATTAACACTCGTCAAATAGTATCATGTATTTTTTATAAGTAAAATACTATATTGCATTTATTACGGTCTAAACTAATAGAAAATTTTAAGGTGTTTTTGAGTATTTCAAGTGATTAATTTATCCATTTAACAAAATTTTAAAAGTTTATTTATCCTTTATCCATAAGTTAATGATAATAAATTACAGGTTAATAGCTTCTACGTGCCCCTCCTCCCGCAAGTTAAGTGATGAAGGAAAAGTCATGGGACAATAGAGTATATATAGACTGACAACGACTAGTTTATATTTTTCTGTGAAACTTCGTTGAACTAAATACTGGAAACAATTAAGTTGGACTTTATCTAGTTCTACTCTTAAACAGTATCAATGATCATTGATCAATATTCAATAAATAAACAAAGCCACGTGTTGTTTGGAATTGGAACAATAGCTAAGGGGAGTGAGATTGCGGAGTGCGAGTGTTAAGCAGTCTTTGAAGGTATGAATATCATCCTCGTGTTTTAATTTGCTCGTGAGAATGACGTACGCGACAGCAATCACATGGCTTTGCCTTGCATTGTTTTATCAGCCATTATGATCTTCCATGTCCCTCCTGAGCATCTTGCCCGTGTGCATACTACACGTTGCATGTATTTGGTTTTATACGATTCACTTTTTGAAGTCCAATATTCAGAAATCAAATAGCTACTCTCATTATAGATATATGATATAATGTTACTTCTAACAGTAATTAGAGCTGTTTATCAATTTGTTTTGCTGAAGAAATGGCAATGTCAGCAGGTGACACTATCAGGATTTCTTAATTTCACAGATGGACTCTGGTCGAGCCGTGGAGATGAAAGGATAATCGTGTTCACTACTAATCATATGGACAAACTTGACCCGGCATTGTTGCGGCCAGGACGCATGGACGTTCATGTTCACATGTCATATTGCACCCCTTCCGGGTTCAAGGTCCTTGCTGATAATTACCTTGGAATTCAAGATCACATATTGTTTGACGAGATTAAGAAATTAATTCGAACAACAGAAGTTACCCCAGCTGAAGTGGCAGAGCAGTTGATGAGGAGCAATCATCCTGAAACTGTGCTGAATGGTTTAGTTGAATTTTTGAAGTTGAAGGAGGAAATTGAGGAAGCAAAAGCCAAAAAAATTCAACAAGAATCAACTGATCAAAACAAAGAACAAAGTGCTCAACAAACTGAGAGAGTGAAAGATGATCAGAAAAAGATAAGTGATAATAAGTTTAATTTCAGTGATTAGACACGCGAACTTGGTGCTTGAGAAATCTTATTCGCACTAATTAAGTTGGGACTTGGGACGGACGAGTTTATTAATTAATTACAAGCCTTTTCTTTTGTGAACTTTAGACTTCCGAGGCAATTCAATATACATCATAAATAATTTAAATTGAAGCTGCTACATAGCCTAGAATTTCTCAAGAAAAATTCAGAATGTTATTTTGAGAATCAGGGATGACCTTAACTGATCAGAGATTCAGACAGTTTTGTTAATGGATTGAAAGAGAACAAAGATCTTTAATAATGCCGGAGAATTTCGATTGTATATCTTCAGGCAAAAGTTTCTTTTCTTTTCCATTTTTTTTTTTTTTTTGGTTTTTAATTACAAAACCACGAGTCAAATGATTTCCAGTGTAGTGATTGAGATAAAACACTTTTTTTAACGTGAAATATAAATCATATCCCTCTCCATCTTACTGCAAGGAGCTTAAATCTCTTTTTTTTTTTTTTTAACTCAATAAATTGAAATGCAATTTTTTTTTTTACTTCTTAACTTACGAAAATATCAGATCAAGATAATTTTTTTATAAAAAAAATATGCATCTAATTCATGTGCCCTAAGCTTAGAGATGGGCACGGTTCAATTCTTTAAAAAATTGAACCAAATCAATTAAATTCGGTTTTTTCTTAAAATATGAATTGGACTGAAAAAAATTTAAAAAATTTATATTAGAATCGAATCAGATTGAACCAGTTCAGTCTCCAAATATTAGATTAGGCTTTAAAATTAATGAGCTCTTAAAATTAAATCTTTATTTAAAACTATTTTAGTTTGTACACTTATATATTTAGAGAATAGTTTTATAGGGACCTAAGCCCAATTATTAAATCAAACTTAATTTATCTCAAATAATAAATTTTAAAAAAAAAATCACCCAAATTATATATTAACTCTAAGGCAGTACACCAAATTAATTACAAACCATAAATAATATTTTTAAAAGCTATAAATATTACAAAAAAGATATAACTTAAATTATAAAAATATTAAGAGAAATAAACATAAGTCTTCATAAGTTCAAAGTCCATTAGTTGAATTAGTCGCACTCCATCTTCCAAAGCCGCAATAAATCTATACAATAAAAGAAAAAAAAATAATATGTAAACAATTTTAATTATCTCTTACATTCATATTATAGCATATGAAAAAAAAAATATTAAGTACTAACCAGTAATAATCAATTCTCATTCAAGGTCTATATGCTTTTCCGTTATTTTTTGGTTTTACAAATTATACATTATATAGAAGCTAATATAAAAAAAATAGTTTTTTATAAACAAATATAAAAAATATAGACTTAGTAATCAAAATTTACAAATAATTTTTTATTTTTTTTTTAAAATAACAATTTGTCAAGATATCTTAACAACCCCCACAATTTTTGGGTATCCAACATTTTATAAGTCAAGGTTAAAATGTCTAAAAAAGTTAAAAATATTATTTTTTTATGTCCCACATCATCATCGTCATCATTATTATGATGCCCATATATATAGTTTCAAGGTAAAATGGTGCAAAGTTATTTATTATTTATTACATATAATATGCATCTCATTAATTATTATGAAAAACTTATTCTATTTAGATTAGAAAATATGTTCTTGAACTTCTCAGAATATTCAACTTTTTAAGCGACTTCTGTTACCCAACATGCAATAAAGAAGGGCAATTTTAAAATAATAACCATTTGATCTTTAAATCTCTAAAAAAAAAAAAAAAAGATGGTAATCACTTTTACAATCACAAGTCTTTCTATTCGATCCTATAACGTTCTTCTCAAATTAGCAATAAGCACTAAAAAAAAGTTGTAATAAAAACAATGACACATGCGAAGATGAATTGGCGCAAACTTACCCCTATGTCATGGCCATGCAATTTGTAAATATAATAATTTATTTCAATCGAATTAGCTCATGCCAATAATTCTAAAATAGCATGTAATTAGGTTATGAGAAGTTAGTCTAACGATCTAGTAATTTATTTTTATAAAATTTGAAACATATTATATTATAATAAAATAATTATAGAAAGGAAGAAGAGGACTAAAGGGAAGAGTTACCGGTGATTGGTGGTAGCCGGTAGCATTTCAATTTTCTCCTTCAACAACCGAAGCTTCAACTTTTATGCTTGTGTTTTGTGAAATGTGAATGGGAGAAGAGAGAAGAGGCAGAGAGTGAGAGATGAAATTGTTGAATGAAAGTGAAAAATGTAATATTTGAAAACTAAGCTTTTAGGGTTAGGGATAAATGTTTTATATACCAATATTCTCCTACAACTAATCTCACAATAAATTTGTTTTAAAATCAATAAAATTATGCCACATATTGATTTATGAAATAAATATTAAAAAAATTAATTTAACCTTTGATTTGGTTTTCGGTTTTCATAATATGAAATCGAATCAAACTAAAAAATTTCGGAGACTAGCACTAAGATAATTGTACAAACATTTTTTAAATATTAGAACTTAACCAAACCGATCAATTTGATTCTGTTCGATTTTTTTGAGAATCAATATTTTTTTGCCCAACCTTACCTGAGGTCATTATTATCCCTTATAAATGTAAATTTCACTTTGGAAATGGCACTTTTCTATTATGAACATTTTAAAGTATTGATTAGACAATAAAATCAATGTGAATTAAGTTAATATAAAAAAAATGCATAAATTTTAACAATCCAAACATTTGAATATTGAATAATGCTACATTTTGTAAATAGTATCACAAATCTTTTAGAGTAGCGTTAAGCTTTTTAAATAGTATTTTAGAATTTTTCATTTTAAATAATATGTTAAACAATTATTTAATAATGAAATAGTGTAATTTCTTAAATTATCTATTACATTATTTTATTATCCAATAATTATTTGACGTATTAGTTGAAATAAAAAAATAAAATATTATTTAGAAAGCGTATTATTATTTAATTTTTTTTAAATTAACGTGTTAAGTAATCATTGAGTAATAAAATAGTACAACTTTTAAAATCACCTATTACACTGTTTTATTACTCAATAGTTACTTAACACATTATCTAAAAAAATTAAATATTATTTAAAAAGTGTAATATTATCATTGTATTATTATATATTAAAGTTTATTATGAAAAATAAAAATTTAACACAAACCATCATCTATGGGAATAGGACCCACTTTAAGTTATTACTTATTGAAATTTTTTTTTTTTTTAATAGAAAAAACTCCTTGCACAGAACAAGAAAATCAATATAATCTATCATCTATGGCAACTGAACACCTTCCACTCACCATGGAAAGGAACTGCATCATCATCTACTAGATGAGTGAGGTGTATTCTTCATAGAGTTTATGGAATTCGTTTCAGGATAGAATTGCAATTGCTTAGGGATTAGATCTTGCTTCTTTAGGATTACTCTATCAAAGCAAGCCCACGCGACAGGAGATCAAAAGTTGCGGTTAAGAAAAGAGAGCTTTATGAAAAAACTGGCCCAATAACTTAATAAGCAATAGATTTAGTATGATTTTGGTAATTTGGATTCCATCGATTTAAGGATTCCATAATTAAGATAGGCGGTTTTACTCTTATTAGTACTGTAATTATATAATATTAATTTACAATGAACATATTAAAAATCACATTAATTAAGATAAAAATTTTATATTTTAATTATATAAGCATAACGTTGAATCAACGAATTAAATTTTATTCTTTTATGAGAACAACGATTTGAACTATTTATTGAATTGGGTCGGAATAATAATTTATTAGAGCTTATTAGACTTGAGACATGTGTTGGATTCATTGAAGCTAAGAAATTTGACAAAAAGCCAAATATAAAACAATCATGACATACACACAATAACGAGTTATAATAATTCAATTTCACGAGAGCTTATATCAATTTAAAGGAGTTTTAGCTCACTCCAAATGTTCTATTAAATATAATTCTTTTACAAGAGTACAAAGAGGCATGGCATCTATGAATAATAAAAAAATACAACCATGATGTATATATAGGCTTGAAGCCTTCGAAGCGGTGGAGCCACGGAGGCCAATAACAGTTGCACTAGTGCACTTGAAGACTATAGTAATACCTTCGAAGGTTTTAATCCACTTGAAGAGAATTTAAAGGAATGAGCAGATCGATAAAATTAGAGTAAGCTGTTACCTTTTTATTCTAATCATATCTCGAAATTGTCAGGTCCTTTCTATTTGGACCATACCCCGTGATTGTAGGTAGATTAACGTAAGGAATCCAGAAATTTTGAGATTGTTTGGGATGGAGAGGATTTGAGTGCTAGAGTCAGTTGTGCCTACTCAAGGGGGACGAATAAGAGTGATCGACTCCACGTAGAGCTTAATGCTGATTGTCGAGGCCTACCCATAAGTAAAGTAATGAGAAATATTTGTTGGTACTAATATTGAGGTTCTCAAACATGACTTGAGGAGGCTCCGCTACATGATGCTAGAACTTTTGAAGTAGCAGCGAGATAGTGCCTGTGATGCTTTCGTGATGGCCTTTGTTTATATTAGTTATGGGCCTCGGGTGAAGTACTCTAATAAGAATTAGCCTAGAGACGCCTAAGACTCATGGGCTACGGTGCCCATAAAAGTGGGTCTGGGCCTAAATTTTAGGAGGAACACATGACATTATTGAAAAATTATTAATCCAAATTAAAATAAATTCTAGCGTGCACACTTAAAATTTTTCCTAAAAAATAGTGTAAAAGGTGGATAAACACTTGCGAATGACCAATTGTGGCGATCCATATCACGCGTGAACAGTTCTATTTTGGTGGTGGCACATCTTAACACCTGAATCACTTGATGATACAAAACGTGGGGCCACGGGACTCAAATCACGCTCCATTCATTGTTTGACACGTTATCACACAACAATTTTTGGAAGTGAAAACTGAAATACTTTATAGCAACAGAAAAAACAAAAAAAATAACTAAGGAAAAAGTGGAGACACCTGGAGAATCAGACCTGTCAGTTGCATGACACGTTATCAACACAACATTTAGGAAAGTGGAGCGTGAGATTTGCATTTGCTTTCCCTTTGAAGCCTGAAGCCTTTTTTCTCTCGCTTTTGAGGACATAAAATCAGATGGCAGATGTATGAATATGATGTATCCAGATTTTCCAACCACAGCCACTAGCCCCACTATCGTTGTCAATCTCCACGCCATCACATGCACATCCGACAAAATTCTGGTTAATTCTGAAATGATTTAATGAATATATGGCACATGTTTAAATATTTACTACATGATGAATTATAAAGGGTACGGGCTGTTCAAAGATGAATTAGAATCAATGAGTGGAGCCGGCGATAGTTTTTTTTTTTTTTTTTTTTGTGGGTTGATGATATTTTCAATTTTATGAGTGGACTCATTTTGATCTAGTATTCCTGGAGATGAAAAAACAATTGTGCTTACAACTAAATACAAAACATAAAAGGGAAATTTTTTAAGTTGACGATTAATTTAGTATAATTTTTTTTTTATTGAAGTTAAATATTTTAAATTTTATTAATTAAATAGATGTTATGTTGATTATTTTATTTTTATTATAATTTTAATAATTTTTTAATTAATTATAAAAAATATTATTTATAATGATAATAATAGTTTTTAAAAAAATAATAATATAATTAAATAATATCAATTATTTAATATTTTATAAATGAATTAAAAATAATTAATATAAAAATAAGTGAAAATTAAAAATATAAAAGAAAAAAATGCTTGTTGGGCGTGCGCTCAGCAAGCATTTTGCTCGCTAGGCGCATCGCTTGGAGCACGCTCAACGAGTATTTTACTTGCTAGGCGTATTATTTGGTGTATCGTTTGGCGTATCGCTTGGCGCGCGCCCAACAAGCATTTTGTTCACTGGACGCATCATTTGACGCGTGCCTAGTAATTTGATAAAGGCACTGGGCGCATTGCTTAACGCGCACCTAACAATTGAGTATAGGCGCTGAGCGCATCGCTTAGTGCGCGCCCAACGCCTAACAACTGGGCAAAGGCGCTGGGCGCATTACTTGGTGCGCGCCCAGTGCCCAGCAAAGCTTTGCTTTTATTTGTTTCTTAATTTAAATTAATTATATTTAAATTATTGTATTAAAAAAAAAATAATTAATTATATTTAAATTATTGTATTAAAAATAAAATAATTAATTATATTTAAATTATTGTATTAAAAAAGAAAATAATTAATTATTTTATTTTATTTATTTTAATTAATTTATAAAAATAAAAAGTTATTCAATTAAATAATTTATATTATTAAAATATAACTTTTTATTAAAATAATTAATTTTAACTTTTTATTAAATTAATAAAAAAATTATATTTTAATTTTATAATATAAATTATTTAATAAAATAACTTTTTTATTTTTTATAAAACAATTAATTTTAACTTTTTTATTAAATTAATAAAAAAATTATATTTTAATTTTATAATATAAATTATTTAATAAAATAACTTTTTTATTTTTTATAAAACAATTAATTTTAACTTTTTTATTAAATTAATAAAAAAATTATATTTTAATTTTATAATATAAATTATTTAATAAAATAACTTTTTTATTTTTTATAAAACAATTAATTTTAACTTTTTTATTAAATTAATAAAAAAATATATTTTAATTATATAATATAAATTATTTAATTAAATAACTTTTTATTTTTTATAATTAATAAATTAATTATTCTCTTTTTTAATACATAAATTAAAAATAATTATTTAAAATATATATAATTTAAATTTTTTAAATTTATTTTTTAATAATTTATATAATTAAAATTATAAAAAAAAAAACTTAAGCAATTGCCCCACACATGCGCCCAAGCAAAGCTTGGCATTTTTGCCAAGCTTTGCTTATTTTTTTTTAATTTATTTTTTTTATTGAAATTAATTATTTTTAGTTTATGTATTAAAAAAATAATTAATTTATTAAGTATAAAAAATAAAAAGTTATTTAATTAAATAATTTATATTATATAACTAAAATATAATTTTTTTATTAATTTAATAAAAAAGTTAAAATTAATTGTTTTATAAAAACTAAAAAATTATTTTATTAAATAATTTATAATATATAATTATTTATTAATTTAATAAAAAATTAAATTAATTATTTTAATAAAAAGTTATATTTTAATAATATAAATTATTTAGTTTAATAATTTTTTATAAATTAATTAATTATTTTAATTAATTATTTATTTTTTAATACATTAATTTAAATATAATTAATTTAAATAAAAATTAAAATTAAATTAATAAATAAATAAAAGCAAAGTTTGGCAAAAGCCAAGCTTTGTTGAGCTTTTGCCCAATTGCTGGGCGCACGCCGATGCGCCCAATAAGTATTTTTTTTTTATATTTTTAATTTTTATTTATTTTTATATTAATTTATTTATAAAAAAATAAAATATTAAAGAATTTATATTATTTAATTATATTATGATTTTTTAAAAACTATTAGTCATTATAAATAATATTTTTTATAATTAATTATAAAATTATTAAAATTGTAATAAGGATAAAATAGTCAACAGAATATTTATTTGGTTAATAAAATTTAAAATATTTAACTTAAGTGAAAAAAAAAAATTATATTAAATTAATGGTTAACTTAAAAAATTTCCCAAACATAAATTGGATCCAACACTACTGCTGCTGCTGCAGCCTGCAGTATCAATGGACGTTCACTTTAACTTGTCATATTCAACAATTACTTCTATTTTGCTCTTTAACTTGTTTCCAATAGCAAGAGTTACCCAATTAATTGAAGGGGCGGAGAGGAAGCAAAGACCAAACTTGTTCAATAATAATCAACTGAAATAAAGTTACAAGTGCTTAAGAAACTGAGACAGTGAAAGATGGGAGAGCCATAATTAGTTTACTAATGCAGTAATTATATAGCAAATTTTAGGTGCTATTTTATGTACGAAAATAGATTATCCTTTCCGTTTGAATCGTCAGTGTGTGGATTTATTTGAAACGAAGTTGGAAAAAAAAATGGCTCTTTATTTTCATTAATAATTTTTTTTAAAAGATATTTAATTTGACATTTTAGAGATAATCTTAAGTTTGTGTTGAGAAAATAAGTAAAATCTCACATTAGCAATAAATGAAAAGAGTCATAAGTATATAAAGAATGAATCATATTTTAATTAGTACGAAAAAAATTTTAATAGAACCTAAAAGTAAAATTATAAACCTTAATCTTAAAGTAGTTAATATTATACTAATATAAATATATGTATGGTTTATTATACTCCTATAAATTGTATCAAAGTCAAGTCTAAAGTTAGTCATGTAAAAAAAATCTTCAGTGTCGAATGAAAAAGTGGTGAACTTGATAAAATCTTAGTTTATTTGCGATAAAATCTGTGGTTAACCTCTATAGACAAATAGTGGTAAATTTTTTAGCCTTCTTGTAAGGTATGTTCTTTCAATACAATAATGCGGAATTTACCTAATAGAGCGGGCTTTTAAGATAGGCAATGCATGTGGCTCAACACAATGAATATGAGTAGCAGACTCAATGGAGCGATGTTTTCCTACGTGGAAGATTGACAAATAGGTCATATAAGGCGTGTTCTCTCAACACAGTGATGCTAAGTTAAAGCAGGCTCTCAAGGTAGGCGATGTAATAATCTGATGCTTTACGTAAGGTGTGCAGCTCAACACAATAAAGATGAGTAACAGACTCAAGATAGGTGATGCGATAATCTGGTGCTTCATGAAAAGCATGCAGCCCAATGCATTGAAGATGAGCAATAGACTCAAGGGAACGAGGTCTATCTGTGTGAAGATGGACAAATGGGTCATGTAAGGCATGTTCTCTTAACACAAAGATGTGGAGTTAGAGCAGGCTCTTAAAGTAGGCGGTGTGATACTCTAACACTTTATATAAGGCATGCAACCCAACACAGTAAAAATGAGTAGCAACCTCAAGGGAGTGAGGTCTTCCTTCTGTAGAGGAAATCTTCGATGCAAAAAAGAATGTGGTGAGCCTAGTAAAACTTCGGTTTGTTTGCAACGAGATCCATGGTTAAACTTTATAGATAAGCAGTGGTGTGCTTTAAGCCTTCATGTAAAACGTGTTCTATTAGTGCGATATTCTGGTGCTTCACGTAAAACATGTGGCCTAATGTAGTAAAATATGAGTAACAGACTTAAGAGAGCAAAGTCTTCCTATGTGGAAGATGAATGGATTCTAGTGTTTGACGTAAAGAATGGAGCCAAACGCAGTGAATATGCGTAGCATACTCGAAGGAGCGAGGTCTTCCTTATGTGGAGGAAATCTTCAACGTTGAATAAGGTGATGAATAAGGATGGCAAAATTTAGATTTAGATTTAGATTTTTTTTTTAATGAACCCAAGGTTTTACTTGGGTTTTTCAAAATTTGTGTTTAAATCTAGGTCTAGATTCTGGTAATCCGAATCTGGATTTAAGCCCAAATTTTTTTTAAAATTTTTTTTTTAATTTTATGTGAAATTTAAACTTTTGAAATATTTACTTTGTAAAACAATTATTAGATTCATATATATTAAATTTAGATTAAGAATTTTATGAATTAATTTTAGACTTTAAAAAATAAAAATAAATAAATAAAATAGGGATCCCTAGTATGGGTTTTTGGGTTCCCGTAAAAATTTGGATCTAGATTTTTCAAAAAAAAAAAACGACCCAGATTTTGGATTTAGGTTCAAATCCGAGTTTTTCTAGGTCTGGATTCGAGTTTAGGTTATTTTTTTCATCCCTAATGGTAAGACTGTAAAACCTTAGTTTGTTTACGATGGGATCCGTGGTTAAGCTCTATAGATAAGCGGTGTTATGTTCTGAGCCTTCATGTTAAGCATGTTCTCTCAATACAGTGTTGTAGAGTTTACCTTATAAAGTAGGCTCTCAAGGTAGGTAGCGTAATACTTTGATACTTCACGTAAGGCATGAGGCCCAACACAGTGAAAATGTGTAGCAAGTTCAAGGAAGCGAAGTCTTTTTGGGTGAAGATGGATGGATAGGTTATGTAAAACGTGTTCTTTCAACACAGTGATGAGATGTTTACCTGATAAAATGGGCTCTTAAGGTAGGCGGTGCAATATTTTGGTGCTTCACGTAAGACGTGCGTCCCAACACTGAGACGAGTATACTCAAGAGAGCAAGGTTTTCATATGTAGAAGATGGAAGAATGGGTGTTCGTTTAGGGGATGCTCAAACCACGTAGAATAGTATGGTCTTTTATTCGATGAAGCATTGTTAAGGAAGCAAAATAAGTCATACATTAGCAAGAAATAGGAAGAATCATGAATATATATAAAGATTGAATCATATCTTCATTATTATGACACCTTTTAAGTAGAACTCAAGAGCAAAAATATAAGAATTTATGTTCAAAGTAAACAATATCATACCAATATAAAAATATACGTAATTTATTAAGCTCTTACAATGTTAATTTTGTTTTTTTTTTCTTTTTATGTCTAAAGAAGAAATTGAAACGAAATAAGAACTAATTATCAAAGACTACTGCTGCAACAGCGTAATGCATTATATATTCATTAATCAAATTATTGTACAAATAAGGTAATGCAATGGTTTATATTTAGACTTGCTTTGAAAACTTATGTATGCGAATTAAGTTTAAAAAAGTAGTGGGTAAGCATCAATGTTATCCCATATTTCAAATAAAACAAAATTGTTGCGGATATCAAGTCATGCACTTCAGTTTGATACCCATATGACATCAACTAAGCCACATTCTTAATACATTTTTTACTCTATGCACAACAGAAAATCATAACTCACACCATAAGTAAGAACATATAAGATTAACACACCAATAAAGATAAAAAAAAAAACCAATCAACAAAACACAAGATATAGGTGGGTCAGCCCAAAATTGCATACGTCTACGGATGATCCATGATCCAGTTTCTTATTATTGATATAGATCACTAAATATCTTCTTACATCATTAATGATCTCACAAGACCCCTTAGTATATCTCATAGAAACCTCTAAGTATTTACCTTTGATCACCACGACTCTATAAGACTTCTTAGTATCTCATCATAAGAGAATTTTACAAGGAATATAAGAATAGTCTGAGCATCTAAACCAAAAAGATCTATGGTATTTCTTTTGTTCACTTAAGAACCAAAGAAAAACACTCCCCAAAGGTTACACCCTAATGTGTGGTGCATTTAGTGCCTACCTAGCTCCTCTATTTTCTCCTATGGTTATATCTTAAAACTTTAGATGCTTGTCTTTCTCTTGTGTTTAGAAGAGTTTATATAAGGAATAAAACATCTTTAGAAACCCTAAACCTAGTTGGAATAAAAGTCCTTATTTGTAGGAATCCTAATCCCACTTAAAGAAGTTAATTGAGCCAAAACAGAAAATACACTAAAGATATCGCATGGTTAGTAACCGCGTGAATAGTACCTGTCATAAATAGAAACTATCGTGAACAGTATCCGCCGCCGCACACAACAGTGTCGCCGCATGATCAGTACTCATTCTTTTGCTTTTTCGTTTTACTCCCCTTTTGTACACTCAATGTGTACTTGACTGAATAATGATTCTCCTCTTGGTATTCATCTTAATTCTTACCCATACAAGATTGTTGAATAACCAATTTTTAACAAATCCCCTCATTGATTCAAAATCTCTTTCCATGAAGTTAATCATCATTACCTCTCATTGACCAATGCTTATTAGCATTGTCTATAAGTTAAGTCTCAAACTTAACTAAGGCTCTTATAACTACAATCTCTAAATATTCTAAAATGTTGATGTCTAAAGTAATTCAATGTTGCGATCTTCTATATCCAGAAGACACAATGACCACAATCCCTTAATGGTGAAAATACATTCTTGCCATCACTACTCTTCCCACATATTCTCTTTCGACCCCTGCCCGAAAGTGATATAATTCAAAAGCTTTTATGGTCTGTTTCAAATCAACAACTCTATGTTGATCCCATTCGAAGCACTTTTCTTCAAGTACATAGCCTCCTTCTGTCTTATCACTTTCCGATCCTTTTGCTTCCCATTTAGTATTCCTTCATTCTATTCCATGAATCTCCCTATTTTGATCTAGTAGTCTCGAGTCCATTAGGTTTTCATGAGATGAGGAATCAAATCTCATACCTAATCCCTCCCTTGTCTTTTTCACCATGTAGTCTCAATCTTATTCTACTAATCCCTTATGACTTACCATAAGCCATGTTTCTCTAATTGGTAAATAATGATTCTCTATGACTTATATGAAAATACTACCCTAGATTCAAAAAAATAGTTCATCCATCAAACACTTATTCCTCCAAAAGCTCTCATGCAATCAAAGTATTTGCCTAGTGATCTAACAGACTTGCAAATCCACATTTCTCATATTTTTGTCTTTATCTTAGAACTATCCCTTCAAGTGCTCTAGATACTTTTTGGATTTACCTTTTAATCTTGATTATTTTTTTTTTCCATCTTTATTTTGTATCCAATTTAAATGATTCTTCTGAGTAGGACTTAGATGACGCCATCTTCTTAGTAGTCTTCTTTTTTTAAGAGTGATCCTTACCACAAAAAAAAAAAAAAAATCTCAATAAAACCATCATCTTTTTCTCTTTCAGATAATCATCTTTCTTATTGTTCTTCTCTTATATTTATGAGTCCTTATAGTTGACAATCTTTACTCTTCAATCTAATACTACTGCCTATGCTCTGCAATCTGGAATTCAACCCAAGCTCTGATACCAATTTGTTACGGATATCAAGCCACACACTTAAATTTGACACCCCTATGGCATCAACTAATCCACAGCCTTGATACCCCTTTTATTCTATGAGCAGCGAAAAACCATAACTCACACCATAAGTAAGAATACATAAGATCAACATACCAATAAAGATAAAGAAAACAAACCAATCAACACGATATAAGATATACGTGGTTCGACCCAAAATTTCCCACGTCCACGGAGGATCCATGATCCTGTTTCTTATTATTGATATAGATCACTAAGTATCTTCTTACATCATCAATGATACCACAAGTCCTTTTAGTATCTACCTTTAATCACCATAACTCTCCAAGACTTCTTAGTATCTTCTCATAAGAGATTTTTACAATAAATATAATAATAGCCTAAGCATTTAAGCCAAAAGGATCTATGGTGTTTCTTTTGTTCACTTAAGAATCAAAAGAAAACACTCCCCAAAGGTTACACCCTATTGTGTGGTGCACTTAGTGCCTACCTAACTTTTCTATTCTCTTTTATGGTTACATCTTAAAACTTTAGATGCTTTTCTTTTTTTTGTGTTTAAAAGGTTTATATAAGGAATAAAAATACTTTTAGAAACCCTAAACCTAATTAGAATAAGAGTCCTTATTTGTAGGAGTCCTAATCTCATTTAAAGAAGTCAACTGAGCCAAAACAAGAAATACCCTAAAATAGCTGTGTGAATAGTAACTACGCAAACAGTAACCTGCAAACAATATCTAATAAACAATAAATATAATAAATAGTACCTAATCGCCATACGCAATAGTATTCATCGTATAAACAGTATCTATTTTTTTATTTTACTCATTCTTTATACGCTTAATGCGTACTTAATTTTATAATGACTCTACTTTTAATATTTATTTTAATTTTTAATCATACAAATTTATTAAATTATTAATTTTTAATAAAAATAAATTAATTTAAAAATAAATAAAAATAATAATAAATGCGAGAAAATGATTAGAAGGAAATCTTAATCCAAATATATATATATATATATATGTATGTATCTTTTTCCCATTAAAAAGCACTTGTCATAAAGAGATTCTGAACAACACGCCTAGTCAAATCAAATAGTAAAATAGATGATAAACAAATTGTGTAGATGCCAGTTTCAAGAAAATATGATGGTGAGCACTACTACTTTTTCAGCAGCTAAGAAAATGAGACCAGACGTGTATATCCATTCACCACTTAGCTTGATTCCTCTCTTCACCTATTAGTTTGAACTTTGAAATCATTTTCATGATGAGCGTCGTTAAATGGTTGGTGTTGAAGTACAAGTTGAAACAAAGTGTATTTATTATACAAAGTGAATGATTGCACTCCCATATTGGGAGGCCAGAAACATTTTCGTAAGACTCTTAAATCTCCTTTAAAGATAAGAAAAATGGATGGTTTTAGACTGGGAATTTAGAAGACACAGGAGCAAAAATATTGGAAAAGTTAAGAATAACAGAAGGAACCCTAGAAAGAAAAATAGAACACGTACTTGAAACCCTTTTAAATTTTCATTTCTTAGAACATTATAAAATTAAATTTCAACATTTAGAAAATTTTAAAGGAATAAATTGCTAAAGGTCGAGGTTTTAAGATCTTTACGGTGATTTTATCTACATATATTATATTGCTAGTCTATTTCCTATAAAATAAACGAAACGCTTGTGTGGATACCCGATACTAAAGTGATTTGATTCTTGGCGTTGTTTGAATGGGCATCATGAGCGGTCTTTTTAGCAACAGGCTATGAGCCTAGGACCTGCAATTTGCATATGAATCTGCACAAGACTTGAAGCCAAAACCTGATAAGACGTCATTATTCATGGCTGCAACATCGTTTCTTCGACGATATTTTTCAGAGCACAACTCCTTCTTGGCCCATATCAATTATTCTTAGCTTGAATTCATAAACCTCGCCTGATTTGATCCGACTTAAACCCAATAACATAGCATCCCATAATATCACATAGTTTTTAAGTGTACGAATGCTATTATATTTTGGACAATAAAGATTGGCATAACCACTGATCTGCCGTGATCTGATGCCTTAATCAAAGTCGTTTTAATTTGGGGTTTTATCTTTTCAAAATTTTTCTGTAGAAAATCTCTCCTTAATATTCTCATTAACGTAATTGTCGTGTTGGTATTTACTTATTTAAAAAATATAGCGAAAACATATTAAACATCAAAACTAATAAATCACATAATAAATTAAAAAAAATTTAACATGGTTTATTTTAATTAAAATTATATTTATAAATTAAAAAATAATCTACTATAATCTTATAGTATTATTGCACCTATTACTTTAAACTACAGTTTATATCATGTTCTAAATAATTTGGCCGAGGCTATCTATGCCGTTGGAGGATGATTCATTCAAAGTCAATAATTGTTGCTTTTATGGCCGATCGAGCAAGCAGAACTAACTAGCTAGCCATGTATCTTCCAAATTATAGAAGAGATTACAGCTTTTTACAACATGTAATAACACGTACAAAATCATCGAGACAGAAATTTCTTATTCTAGTTTTCAGCAGGGAAATGGGGGACGCCATATACATGAAAAAGGAAAGCTGACTATTAAATATTGAAATAGAAAAGCAGTCCTTAAGCCAAAGAAAAAAGTATGTTAATACACGAACCAAAAGTGCCCACCAGAAGGTAAATGTGAGAACGTTATCCTGAAGCTTGTTCAATTCTCATGATAATATTTTATTCAAAAGTTATGGACATGTGTCGAACATTTTGCCGTCTGTATTAACTTTACAATGTCATTTTAAAATAATTATCAAGGAAAAGTTAGTAACGAATGATATTTTATTTCTTTTATAATGATAATCACAGAAGAATGGTTTTGACCAAAACAACCATATTATGGGGCCTTTTTTTCTATTCCAACACCGAAAGGTCGAATGCTCATATAATAACTTGTGTTTGTGGTTTTTGATGAATAAAGACACCATGAACAGTCAGCTAAAACTAAAGTAGAATTTAAGGAAGATGGCATATTTGTTTGCGATCCAATGCACAGAGACAGTATCAAAGCCAAGGTTGGCCAAAATGAAATCAAATCATTAAAATAGAAAAGGTCCTTAGTTTATTAATTAAGATGCATAAACACTAAGAAAAGGCAAGGCTAATCCTAAATAAAGTAGAATTAAAGAAAGAAGATTCTTATTTATTTTCTTGTTTGTTAACAGCTATTAATGTAATTGAGCTATGTTGAAAAGTTGCACTTCTTCTATTTGTTATCTTATTATAATAATTAAAATATAAAATTTATATTTTAAATGATGTGATATTTAATACATCAATTATTTATTAGTATTGTATAACTATCATAATAAAAAAAATTTAAAAATTAATAACTATTTAATAAATAATAGTCACAGATTTGTGATACATTACTTAAAATATAAATTTTATATTATAATTATGTATACGTTGCACTACTCTAAATTAAATATAATTGTAATTAACAATCACAATCAAGCGTGCATCCGAACTAATTAAGCCTATTTGTAACTTTTTGTAGTCATGGGTTTGCTCTTTTATCATTAAGGGATTAAATTAACCTTTGTCTAAGAACATATATCAAATAGATTTTTGACATAGATCAAAGTTTCAAAATTTTAATAAACTTTTGTGTAGATTGATATATCTCTCGAACGTGTATATAATATACGATGCATGTCATGGCAGCCGGATAAGTACTTCTTTTCCAACGAAGGCCTATGGCCCTGTAGGCTACAGCCAGCCACATGCGTGGAAGATCAAAGCAAAAGGTACGCATGTGAATGGGATGAAATCATCAAAGAATCCTAGTACCCAACCTTGGAAATTAGAGGTCAACAAGAATCGACAAAATTTTTAAGGTTGAGATTGGTACGGTAAAAATAATTAAAATTTGTCAATATTTTTTATTGTTGAAGCGTAAATAATTAAATAAATAATAAACTCAAAGTATATATTATAGTAATTAAGAAAATTAGAGAAAAAAATTAAAGAAATAAAATATAAAATTTACGTAATTCGACAATTTGTTCACATTTACAATAGATAAAAACCACACTTTTTTATTATTAAATTACAAGACACTCACAAAATATGTTTTTTATAAAAAAAAAGAATTCACAAAGAACAAATTATCTCTTATAAATTAGAATTTTCTCTTATTAAGAATCACAAAGTATGCTATGATTACAAAAATCACTTAAATATTTTTACAAATTAATAAAGAGCTTTTATATAGGTTAACTCTAAACGTATGAGAGTTATTTTAAGGAAACTTGAAACAAGTAGAAAATGAACTCAAAACAGTAAATACTTTTCCTGCATCAGGGCCGTAGCACCCAGCCTTAGGCAGTCGCACTTTCTCTGATTACCTCCTTTCATGTCCGTTTCATTTTTTCGCACATCCAACGCATTTAACTTGTTCCTTAAATTATATTATAAAAAATTTTAATCAACTTTCTCACATTTATTAATAATGATATCATTGATGAAAAAACACTATTGATAATACATCTAAAGCTTTTATATTACAATAAAAAAAAACTATCAAGATCTATTCATATACTTGCGTATTGATGAGTATTTGAACACAATCTCTTACAACAAAGAGGAATAATGCTATCCCCAATCGAGAATAGACCTAAAAACTAAGGAATCTAACCATTCCACAGAAGAGAGATACAACTCTTACAAGAAGGAACAAAATCCCCCATAGAAAGGGACAAAACCCACCAAATAGATTATTACATCCACAAATATATTCAAAGCTATTCAACCCAGCTGTCAATATCAAATAAACACAAAACAAACAACTACAATCAGAAAATGAAAATGAAAATTAGAGCTTTCATTGTCCGGCCAGCATCATCATCCATGTGGAGGTTCAGCTCGGAATTGCTCTGCACAAGAGGCGATGGAGAGGCTTGGACTGTCGGGATCTGTTGTTCCACTGAATTAAGGCTGCGCAATAGCTGCAGATGATGGCAGTGAATGCTCGGGTGGATGAATTTGTTTGCACGATGATGGATTTGCAGAGACAGTAGGCTACATATGCTTACAGGAAAGGAATATAGGCGATGGAGATCGGCATCCATCTTTTGGCTAGTAGAGACAAAACAGATCAAAAATCGAGAAAAACGAAGGAGAAAAAGGAAAAACAAAAAGGCAGAAAAGCTAGAAAAAGGAAGAAATGAATCATTTAAGGAGTTTGAGGGTTTGTTTGTCCACTGGAGAGAGGGCAGAAAGACCCTCTCTCCGGTGGAAATGGATTGTAGCAAAGGCTAGGTTTCTTTTTAGATGATTTGAGGATTTTTGTGAGGTAAAAGAAACTAAAATTTGTCAACCTATGATTCAATCAAATATTTTTTTTTTAATAATTATGTATCTTAAATATTAAATATGATTTATTTTATTTATTATTATTTTATTTATTTCCTCTATTAAATTCTGTCACTTTCTATAAATTAAGTTTTGATAAAGTTTAATGTAATAAGATTTACAATTACATTTTTTATACTATACTATAAATTTCTTCATTGTATGAGAGCAAGTTAAGCTGTTTTGAGAGTTTAAATTTTAAAATCAACAATAACCACATCGATAGATTGTAAAAATAATTTTTTTTAAATGACTAATAAATTGTAGCATAACGAGAGAATTATTTTTTTTAAAGAAAAAAAGGCCAACACATAAAACTGTCGCCAATCATTGCGTGCCATCACTCACCATTTATCGATCTGCTCCCCACGACCACCAAAAAAATCTCAAAACACAGATAATCAGTTATCTGTTATCCAACACCGCCGTCATTTTGTTTCCAGGAAACAACAAATTAAGCTAAAATCGACGAGAGCACCATTGATTGATCCACCACCTTCGGCTATGCATTGCATCTTAATGCCACCCCCAATGAAATCATTATCGTTTGCTTTTATTTTTTTAGACAATCATGTATGTAGCTCAAGGCTTGTGGTCGTTAAAATCGTAAAAACTCTCGGTCATTGCCATTCTTTTCATTTCCCAATGACTTGTCGATTTCTAGCCATCTTCTTTAACTCTGTCGGGCTCAATGTAATAGAATCTCCCATAATCAATAAAAGTCGATCGATTTCTAGTAACCAATGGCCAAAACTTCGATTGAGTGATAAATCAGGGATTTGGCCCTATAAAAGTAGTCAATTACTTGTAAAACCTTAAATTTATAGTAATTATGACTCCAATTGTTGGAATTAGCTAAATTTTCAATTGCTTTCAATAAAAAAATAATTAGGAGCACCTAAATGCTTGTCCAATGACAAAGTTTGTACACTCCTAACAGCCTAAATTAAAGATTCGAATCCTGGTATTATTATTATAGTTATCCAATTTAATTGTTAAGCGTCAGTTATTGACCATTAATGTAATTGTGAGGTAATTATTAATAATTATTCAGTTGTTAGACGATAATTATTAATAATTATTGTAATTAGTTAATCTTTGAACTATAATTTTAAAATTTAAAATTTAGTTGAGAATTTTATTTTTAAGGAAAGGGAAAAGGATATCGTTAGAAATAAAAATTATAAAAAAGTGTCAAACTGAATTTTTTCATCATCTTTTTTGGTATTGAGTTTATGAGTAGCACCGGTATTGATCCATCATTAATATAGTGCATCATTAATCATTGATATACTACATTAAAAAAAAAAAGCGATATGTTGATAGAGCATTGAGAAATTAAGTTATAAGCATTACAATCATAATTTGATTCTCATAATATATTTAACTCTAAACTTAAAAGTGAAAATTATATTTAATCTGCTATTTAAAAAAATCCTTAAAAAGTAAAAAAAAAAATTTGTTGATGGTATATGATAATAATGTTATCTCAAATTAATGATGATAAGAATAGTTTTGCTTTCCTACATGACAATTAGAAGAAATATTTATGGTTGAAATTTTTTTTTAAAATAAATATCTAAAAGAATGACCTATGCTTATTTATGATAAGAAGATCAAAAAAGAAAAATTTACAAGCATTTCTACAATAATTTGGAAGTAAAAAAATTTCTAATACCAACTTAAGAGAGAATAATAAAAATTAGTAAAATTTTTTGACATTAACATAAATATGACACATAATTAATACCAGAATTTACCAACTTAAATTTGATTTAGTTATAGTGTATTCTAAATATTAAATGTAAATAATTTTATATTATCATTCAATTAATATTTTTCAATTATGTCAATCTTCTATACAAATTAAACTTGGATAAAAACTTATTCCTAAGACTCACATTTACAATTTTTTTTTACATTATACTAGTAATTTCTTCAACGTGAGAATCCTTTCGTTCTGCCAAAAATCTGGGCAATGCTCCAATTCCGAGAACCTATGTACGTCGTACAGCAATTATTAATGCCACAGTAACCTATTTGTAGATAAATTTCCTGAATAAGAAAATGGTAAACAGTAGCATATTCTTCATGTTCATGTCAACCTAAATCAAACTGTTTTTTATTTTTAATTTTTTTTTATGGAGTCCTTAGAATAAAGCAGTGAATAAAATAATTATTATTGCTTTACTCGACTTTGGACTCTTTATAGTAGGAACCACCAACACACGTCTGCCTCAAGATCGCTTATAAATTAACAAATAATCTAGCTACCATTCTTTTCAGTATCCACTATCCAGCAAACTTTAAACAAACAAAGCTTCTCCTCCCAAAGAAAAAAAAAACAATTTGCTGCAACATGTTAACCGAAAATTTGCCTTCAGCTTCATCTTTGTTTACCACTTATGCCTCCGTGACTGCTTCAATCGTGCTGGCCAAAACAATGGCTAACGATCTTATACCCCAACCAGTTCGAGATTATGCTTCTTCTGCCTTGCGCTACTTTTTCAAGCCTCGTTCAAAAGAACTCACTCTAGTTGTGGATGAGTCCAATGGTATTGCCCGGAACCAAATTTTTGAGGCAGCTGAGGCTTACTTGAGCACTAAGGTCAGTCCCAACACCGAAAGGCTCAAGATAAGCAAAACCCCGAAGGAAAAGACCATCAGCATCCGCCTCGAAAAGAATGAGGAGGTTGTTGATTCTTTTGAAGGGGTTGACCTGAAATGGAGGTTTATTCTTGCGGAGCCAGAGAAGAGTACTAATAATATGTATCCCATGAGGCTAGAGAAGAAGTCATTTGAGCTCACTTTCCGTCAGAAAGACAAGGACTTAATCTTGAACTCTTACATTCCAAGCGTGCTCGAGAAAGCAAACGACCTGAGAGAGGAGCACCGGATTTTAAAGATGTATACGCTCAACAATTCTATGCCATTCGCAGAAATCAAGTGGGATGCAATCAACCTCGAACACCCTGCAACATTTGATAATTTGGCCATGGAACCGTCTCTGAAGCATTCTATTATTGAGGATCTTGATAGGTTTGTGAGGAGGAAGGATTTTTACAAGAGAGTTGGAAAAGCATGGAAACGAGGGTACTTGCTGTACGGACCTCCAGGCACAGGCAAATCAAGCTTGGTTGCCGCCATGGCTAATCATCTCAAGTTTGATGTGTATGATTTGCAGCTTGGTAATGTAATGCGTGACTCTGATCTGAGAAAACTGTTGCTGAGCACTGGGAATAGATCAATTCTTGTGATCGAAGATATTGACTGCAGTGCGGACTTGCCTGACAGGCGAGGTAACAATCCTGATGCGCAGGTTAGTACTCTTACCATATACCAAGTTTTATGCATTATTTAATAACTTCAAGCGAGGTTTTTTTTTTTTTTCATTATCTAATAACTACGAATATTGGTAGGCACAGTTCTTTTTCAATGTGAATAATTACTAAAATTCATTAATTGTGGAAATAACTTCTTCCTCAAAGCCATGTGACATATACCTTGAATTTTATTTTTTCTTTCTGTTTAGCTTGTTTTTTTTATCCCTTTGTTTCTAATCTAAATGAAACAACCTTAATGATTAGTTTCTTGCTTTTCCATTTTTTGCCCTTTCTTGTCGGGTTTAAATCTCTGTCTTGCTTTGTTGTGCCTTGTATATTTATTTTGCACCAACCAATAGATGAGCTTCAACTTTGACATTTGGTCAATCTCACATTATTGGTTAATAAGACATGCTTATTTTGTTGGAAATTTTAAAAATATTTTAAAATAAATCAAGTAAAGTAAAATGTATAACAAAGGGACCGAAAGAGGTAACAAGAATTGATGTTTGAGCAGTACTAGTCAGGGGTTGTGGTGCTAGAAGTTGTCATTATAACCCCAATGGTGCTACAATGCCGATTGCAGTTTAAACCAGCGTTGAGGTGTGACCATTTCAGGCCAAGATGCCAACCCGTGGCAAAATGTGGGCGTTGTAGTTTGGGAATTTCAAGTCATGGTGCTAGTGATTAGTTATGACTCTTTTGAAAAGCCACTTTTAACAATCAATTTTGTGGCTTTTAAAAAAGGTTTGGTGGTTGTATGAACAACAACCTTTTCATTATAAATTATTGGCCTCTCTTGGATGGAAAAATACACTTTCTTGATCTTGAATTTCCCATCATATTCTTATCTAAACAAATACTCCAATTTCAATGGTATTAACTTGTTGTCCAGGAAAGTTGCATTTGAGAGTGCATTCTTGCAACTTTCAAACTTGTCATTGAATCTTGGAGGCTATACTGTCACTTTATTCATTTGCACTAAGATTACATTCTTATGAGGATAGAAATAGTCTTAAGGACAGTGCCTCGCACGTCTTGATAAACATCTAACACCGTATTCGGATAGTGCCTAGCATTCTAATGATAAACATCATTGTTGGCCGTTGCTAAGTCTTTCTTAGAAGCAACCAAGATTTCTCCATTTGATGGAAAGCACTTCAAACTATGGCAAGATCGAGTGTACGATATATTGGATGTTATGAATTTGGCAGAGTATCGCACACAACAGCCTCTAAAACCCGACAAAAGTAATTACATAGAGTTGTTTCAAAAATGAAATAAGGCAAATAAGGTATGTAAGCCTTATCGAATAAGTTATATAATGTTTATTCTACTTATAAAAATGCACATGAGATTTGGACTCAACTAAAGAAAAAGTACATCATAGAGGATTCTAATACCCAAAAGTATATTGTTAATTTCTTAGACTTTAAAATATCTAAATAAAGAGATGTTACTTCTTAAATCTATGATTTTTATCTGTTGATCAATGATTTAAAAAATAAAGACATCACTCTCTCAGAATCTTTTGTGGCTAGTTGTTTAGTTGAAAAATTACCATATTCCAATAAATATTCATTTTCTTGGACAAAATGAAGCACTTAAAGTTAGATGATGCAATCATCTACATTAAAATTAAAGAAAAGAATTGCTAAAGGGAGAAAAATGATAAGACCAAGAAAATTGTTTCCAAGATTAACTTGGTTGAAAAAGAGGTTATCTCAAGAGAGAATCATTCCAAACCTACAAACAAGCAATACTTCAAGAATTTAAAGCCTCATTTCATAGGAAAGGTAATTGTATGTTTGTGGTAAAGTTGGTCATTTTTCTAACTAGTGTAAGTATAAAAAAAAAGATAAAATGGGAAACAAGAAAACTCTTAAGGCTAATTTGGTCGAGGGAGATGAAGTAATTATTGTTTTTGTAGTTTTTCAAGTGAACATGATTGCAACTAACAACAAAGAATGGGTCATATTGTGGAGCCATAAGACACATATGTGGTGATAAAAATACTTTCTGTGACTATGTTCATGCAACTGATGGGAAATAACAAGCTTATCTTAGTGATTCCTATTTCGCACCTATGATGGGAAAAGGAAATATTCTTCTTAAGTTAACTTCTAAAAAGACGCTTGCATTGAACAATGTCCTAACATTAGATATAATCTCATTTCTATATTTATACTTAACAAAGCTAATATAAAAGTCCCATTTGAAGGAGACAAACTTGTAATGACCAAAAATAGAGTTTTTATTATAAAGGGATATTATTTTAACGATTTGTTCAAGCTTAATGTACTTGACACAATTATTAATAAAGATAGTACTTCTTTTACTTATATTGTTGACTTCATTAGTATATGGTATTATAGACTTGGTCACTTAAATTATTCTTATTTAAAGAAAATAAAGGATATTGATTTAATTCCTAATATAAACATTGAAAAGGTTCATAAATGTGATGTGTGTGCAGAAGTTAAGTTCACAAAAAAAATTTATAAACTAATATCTTTAAGAGAAACTGTGTTGCTCGGTTTGATTTATAGTTACCTTGGTAATTTGAAAGATATCGTCATTAGAAGAGGCAAAAGGTTCTATATAACCTTTATATATGATTTTTCAAGATATACTAAAATATATCTATTATGAAATGAAGATAAATCATATGAAAAGTTCGTGATCTTTAAACAAAAAGTTGAAAATCAACTTAAAAGTAAAATCAAAAGATTGAGAATTAGCTAATGAGGATAATGATATTATACATGAAATTACACCTCTATATTCGCTTGAATCAAATGGGGCACTTATAAATTTGCGATGGGAAGCAATGCTTATTGCTTACCACATACAAAATAGAATATCATACAAGAATATTGGTAAAACACCATATGAGTTATTGAGAGGCTATAAGCCTAACATATCATATCTCAAAGTATGAGGTGTCTTATTAATGTCTTAATTTCCTATCCAAAAAGGAATAGGATGAGACTTAAGATAATTGATTGTATGTTCATGAGTTAGACTCAGAACAGTACTACATATATATTCTTGGTATTGAAAAAAAGGGAGAAGCAAAGTAATACTCAAGATCAAGATAGTGAAAACTTTTAATGGTCTCACTTTATCCCAAAAATACTATGTGAAAAATTCTTAAAGAAGTTTGGGTACTTGGCGTGCAAATCTATAACAACGTCTTATGATGCTAGTACTAAACTATTAAATTATAATGAAAATAGTGTTAATCAGACTTGATATACTCAAATTATTGGGAGTCTCATATATTTAATGAACAATACTAAGCCTAATATAGCATATATAATAGATAAACTGAGTAGATATACTTAGAATTCAAATAAAGAGCACCTGGGTGCCTTAAACAAACTTACAAAATATATGAATACGCAAAGAATTATGAGCTTACTTATAGTAGATCACCACTTGTCTTGGAATGTTATTTTGATACAAATTAGATTTTTGAATCCAATGAAATTAAATATACTAGTGAATTTGTGTTCGCTTTAAAAGGAGGCATTGTATATTGAAAATTCGCTAAATAAACATGTGTAGCACAATCTACTATGGAATCAAAGTTAATTACCTTAGAAAAAGTATGCTTAAAAGTTGAGTGGTTGAAAACATTCCTAATTAATCTTTTCATTTACACTCATCCTCCAACATCAATTTCAATTCATTGTAATTGTCAAGTTGCAATAGCTAAAGTTAAAAAAAATATATATATATAATAGAAAAGTAAACATATACATGTAAAATATAGTATAATTAAGTAGTTGCTAAAATTTATGGTAGTGGACCTAAATTTTGTAAAGTTAGAGTTGAATTTGGCTAATTTTCTGATTAAACTACTAAATAAGATATTAGTATAACGAATGAATGAGATTTCTGTTTATAACATAAGATAAGAGTGATGGTAAATCCCACTTATGTGATTGGAGATCCTATAAAATAGGTACATATAGATAATAACAAATCACTTGTTTATAGTAGATTCAATGACTAGTCATGACTCTTTTGAAAAATCACCTTGAACAACTAACTTTGTGGCTTTTGAAAAAAGTTTGGTCATTATATGACAACAATATTTTCAATATAAGTTGCTAGCATCTCTTGGATGGAAAAAAAAAATACTTTTTTGATCTTGAATTCTTCATTATATTCTTGTCTAAACAAACACTCCAATTCAAAGGCATTAACTTGTTGTTTAGGAAAATTGTATTTAAGAGTGTATTTTTTATAACTTTTAAATTTGTTATTGAATCTTGGAGGCTATACTACCACTTAACCCATTTGCACAAAGATTACATTTTTAGGAGGGCAGAAACAATTTTAAGAATAATACCTAATACGCCTTGACAAACATCCAACATTGGATCCAGATTCCAATTTACCAACATATTTTTGTTGCCCCTGACCAATATTAGATGGTTAAACTTGGTTTCTAATTAACTTTACCTGTGAGACTTTGAGTCAAGATGCCACTATACTTGATATGTTCTGAAAATTATTTTTGTCTTGTTTGTTAAACTGACGGAAATTAGATTTCAAGCAGTACCAGGCTTCAACTTCAAGAGGAGCTGGCCGCAAAGACAAGAAAGACTTGGCTGGTGGGAAACAAAACATGGTAATGTTTTATGCTTTATTTACCATATAATCTATTACAATTATCTCCATACCCAAGTTTAACCTTATCCTTATACATGACCTAAGGATTTCTCACATTTTAAATGGCACTTGTATAATTTACCTGATACAATATGTTTTCTTTTGACACAGTTGACATTATCTGGACTGCTGAACTTTATAGATGGTTTATGGTCGAGCTGCGGAGATGAGAGGATTATCATATTCACGACCAACCACAAGGAAAGGCTTGATCCTGCATTGCTGCGTCCAGGGCGTATGGACATGCATATTCACATGTCATATTGCACCTTTTATGGATTCAAGCTGTTGGCCTCAAATTACTTGGGCATAACTAGCAAGCACAGGCTCTATGGGGAGATTGAAGACTTGATTAGGAGTGCACATATAACTCCAGCACGAGTTGCAGAAGAGTTTATGAAAAGCGAAGATGCTGACGTGGCACTTGGAGGGCTAGTGAAGCTCCTGAAGAGGAAGCAATGCAATGAAGATGCTGATGGCGATGGCGATGGAGATGCAGATGAAATTGAAGCCCTTGAAACTAAGAAACTGAAGACAAATACCAAGGCCAAGTCCAAGTCCAGGAAGACTTCCGGGGGCAGCGCAAGAAGGAAACCTGCAGGAAGGAGTTAATAATCATAATCTTTAAGTACCAGTGAACTTCTAATTAACTTTATTTTATCTTAAACATGCTACCATTGAACAACTAATTACTTGTGCTACAGGAGTAATGCTAATAGTATGTGATGGGCATTGGTGTGATTTTACCTACTATGTACCGATACTATGTACCGAAAGATCTTTGTTGGCTGGCTCTATGATACATTAATTGAGAGCTAACTTAGCCAAAGTATGCGAATGAGAGTTACAGGTCACAGAAATCATTTAGCTATATCAAAAAAGTCCTACAAGCATGTCAGGTAAATGTCCAGACAGCACCTTAACGTAAATGAAATCATGGGATGCATATTTTACGGACATCACAAGTCAACTTATATAAACACTTCTTCAAAACTGGTAACTGCGCTTCTTGAATTATTCTCACTGTGTCGATTTGGCAAGCAAAGTTCTCAAGTGTAGTTGACTCCGTAGATAGATAGATAGTTAACTCCACACAGCACCTAGAATTATCACAAACATTCAATTGGGCCCTGCATTCCTTTGGACTGGCCATTTGGACGTGAACATCAAAACTTCCTTTCTCTGGCTTCCATTTGCATGTTAAAATATATATAGCGACTTCAAAGGCCCCCAATGACTACCTTCTCGTTGAAGATATAGACGGTCTGGTAGAATAATATTATGTTTCCATTTCTCAACGAAGGAATGCTCTTACAATTGGTAAAATATTCATCTTTCTGCATCTTGGCTCTCACTTTTTCCTTCTTCTCTTTTTTCTTCCCCATTTCTTGTCTCCTGTGTATTACTGCGTGCCCCTTTTTGCCTTATTCATATAGACATAATCAAAACGCTAGAATACTTCCATACATAGCCATAATCATTAAGCTAGAATAGTTGCATGCATTTTCTACAGAATTGACTGGCTTCTGTCATGTTTATATTATTTATTTTCCGGAGATGACGCTCATTCTAGACAATCAACTATGTTTTGATGCAGGGTGCTTAGAGAAGATGTAGCAACGGCAGAAAAAGAAGTAATGCTGTTTCTTTGTCATTTATATATTAATTCCTTATCTAAGCGTGACTTTCATCACGGTCCCGTAGCTCAGTTGGTTAGAGCGTTGGTCTTATGAGCCGAAGGTCGCGGGTTCGAGCCCCGCCGGGACCATATTTACTTACTTTTTCCACTCAGAAATTATTTAGAGACTCACTATTAACATGATCAATTTTTCCTTTTAACTTGTGATAAATCAAGTGCAAATGAAACACATAAATATCAATTAATTAAGGGGTCTAATGGCAATAGCCGTGATGGATCACTATTTGTTGTTTGCTATAAGAAGCAGACTTATGGCTTCCGTAAGCCTCGAATTTTTAAAAATTTAATAATAAATTTTTATTACTTTTATTCTTTAAAATTAGAATTTTTATGATTTGATCTTTCTAAAATTTTAAATTTAATCCTAAGATTCTTATATAATTAATTTTTAATATAATATAATTTTTAATTTTAACATTTGACTTATCCACCTTTAATTGCTTTATAAATTATTTTATGTCTAAACTACATATGACTTGAACAAATACTCATGTACACGAGATGTAAAGTGTTTCTCAGATTGAATTATGTGAATTTGATTAATAATTTATTCAATTCATTTTTAAGCGTATGTTATCTTTTCAATTTATTTTTAAGGGTATGTTGTTTTCTCAATTCAATCTAATTCATTAAGATATTAAATTCAATTTGATCTAATCACTAAAAAAATTATAAATCTATATCTAATCCAACTGATCTAATATTATAAAAAATATAATAACAATTATATTCAAATTGACTAAGAATATATATATATATATAAAAGAAAATTTAACAGTTTAATTCCTGTGTTTTTGTCAAATTATTCACTATTCTTATTTTAAAAAAAGTACTTTAGTTAGTTATTATCATCCAAAAAATTTAATTCTGTTGAATGCATGCTTTTTTTGTTATTTTACCTTTTTGTCCCTAAATATACACCACCACTCAATTTTATTTTATTTCTTTTAAGCATCCTCTTTACAAAGACTCAAGAGAGTTAGCTGGGAAGTTTTAGGTGGTGACTTTCGGGCTTGACTTCATAAAATACACCACGTTGATTGTTAGATGTATTATGTAAATTATTGTACACCTAAACCACTCTTTTTTCGGTTTATTTTCTCAATTAATCAAAACTTAAAAGTTGTTTGTAAATACACACATGCACAAAAATTTAATACAAATTAGTCGTTTTAGGTGCATAAACTTTTTAATACAAATAAATTCTTACCAAATGTGAATATATATACGTTTTTAAAATATAAATATTATCTAAATTATCTGATTTAAATCAAAATAAATGATGTTGTTTTAATCTATACTAAATTGTTTAAATAAAAAATTTAAGTAATATATATTTTAAAAACGTGTAAATGTTAGTATTTTAAAATAGTTAAATAAATATAGACTTTGAAATTTTTTATTTAAAATAAAAAAAATTTAAAAATAATAAGGAGATGAATTTCTTAGTATAACATGCAATCATAAAAAAATTATTTGTTTAGAGTATTAAAAAAAAAAAGTTTCTTGTATAATATTGAAAATCATCCAACATTAAAACAAAAAAAATATTTTACAAATTCAGTTTAAAACATCTAGGCATTTGGGCTTGGACTGAACACAGTTAAAAGCCTATGGCCCAATAATTAGTCAACTTCAGAAGAAAAAAAAAAAGCTAAAAAAGAAAAAATATTCCAATTCGGTGCAGCCGAATCTAGGGGATTCTAATTGCGCCTTTTTGAATACAAATCTTCTCTCTACTTCTCTCGAACTGATTTTGATTTAATTCATTTTATGTAAAATCGGGTTACTAATTAATTAACTAATTTATTATATCCCCACTTTTTCCAACACTTTCTCGAGAGGGAGAGTCCGAAAAGAGAACGAAAACAAACACTCTTTTAGACACAGCACACTCTGTTTATCTGAAGTTCCTTATTCAACAACAGTAACTTCCTATTTTTCCGTTACTTCGTCAAATGATCTGATAATTTGACGTTGACGACGACGACGATGTTGTCGGCTCTGTGTCGCCGCATTAGCGATTCGTGTGCTCGAGCTCTCGACCGATGCTACCGCCTTGTTCCTTGTCTCTCGGATCCTGGTGCGTATGCTTATTCAACTCTTCAGTTTTTTATTTTGTTTTTTTGGTTGTAATTTTATGTTTGGTTCTTGAGAAACTGAAGGAAATGCAAAACAAATTATCTGTCTATTTAAGCTGTAAATCACTTTGTTGTTGTGTATTGAGCTTCGGAATGGCAAAATTTTGAATTTGTTAGGTTAATTCACTATTTAAGTGTGATAAATTATTGCTAGTGTTAGTTTGTTTTGCGTCAGCAGTGTTTAGTTGTGCATTATTATAAGCTAATTTGTCGCATTTGATTCTTTTGGTTATAGCTCGAAGATCCTCACTGGGTTTAAAGGCAGCATTGGTGACGCTGCATTTGGTATTTGCGGGTGTTCTGTTTCTTTTTGATGCAGATTTGATAGAGAAAACAAAGCGTGGGCCTTGGTATGTATATGCCTTTGAAGTATGGTATCTTGCTTCTCGAATTGAGTTTCCTTGCATTGCTTTTAAGTTAATGCTTGTCAATTCTTTTACTTCTATGAACTTCAGCTCGAGATTTTTGTTGATAATACAAGGTGAAATTGGAGCTAGTTTCAGTGAATGAGGTTTATTGGGGCCTTTCAGAGGATAGTTAAGGGAAAGTGAGATTGCAAGGTCATTAATCAAACTTTGGAAGTCTGAAAACCCACAAGCAACTCATAGTTTCAATGTGCATTGTATTTCTTTCTTTGTTTCTTTGACAAACTGATTAACAAGTATTGTTATGTGTAAAACTACTGTCAAGTTGGAGAAGGATTAGACATGGGGAAGGGTCGAATTAAGCTAAATGTTGGATGCTGAACTTTCTGACTAGTCTATGTAATCATGCAATCTAGAGTTGTAGATACAAAAGAAACATTAGATGCTACAGGGAGTATGTCCATTTAAATTGAAAGGTCTATGAGCAGATAGATTTAAGATGCCACCAATCTAGTTGCATTAAGCAGATTATGTTTTGTTCGTCTTTGTTCATGCATATTGCATGCCATCTTCTTGTGACAGTGATGTTTGAACTTTGTTTAAAACTTTCAGAATGACTAAAATAGTGAAATTCATACATGATTCATTGAGCATATATTTTGAAGAGGACTAGCCTGTCTCCTGTAAGGAGTAAATTTCACAAATTTCAACTGGCTCTCAGAGGAGCTATTATGATACCTTGTCAAAGCTATTTAAATCTATCAATTATTTCTTTTTTCTCTCTGTATTATTTTAACTTTTTTGGCATGTAATTTCAAGATAATGTTAGTAGCACTGCACTTAACATTTCCACCTCTATTTTACAGGTATACTGGATTGTATTTGTTTTTGTTTGTTGCAACATTGGTGCTATACTTCATAACCTCTGGTTCTTCTCCTGGGTAAGTATTAATGGAATTCTATTCACCTCAAATTTGAGTTTATTTGTTTTTTTTTTTATAAAGCATGACATATGTGGCTTGTTTCATTTTCGGTCTAACTTGGTTGCTTGCTTCTTGTTTTCTATGCTTTTAGCTATGTCATTGATGCAATGAGATATGTGAATGAGACAAATGCTGTATCTAGAAAGATACCGGCATCCTCAAAGTAAGCACTAATTTCTTTCTTTTTGTTTTTAATGAAAGAAAAAAAGACTTTGCCAAGAGGTACTTAGGGAATCTGAAGAAAACAGATTGGATTTTTTATGTTTTAATCTTATTGTTACTTTATCACTATAATGTTTAAGCAAAGACAACCAGCTTCAAGCAAAAATGGAAACTTGGTCATAAGTGTGGAGGGGAGTCAGCCAGGAAGAAGTCCTTCAGGAATTAATGCTACGTCTTGGACAAAGCTAGTCCTGGACATGTATCCCCCGGGAACTTCTGTTAGGTATGCAAGTACTCCATATGTTATTCCATTACTTGTGCTCAATTGATGCGTAATCAACATAACAATTGATCAAATTTTGTAATTCTTCAGTTTGGAACTTGCAGTCTCATGTAAGCAATCATTTTGTTGGACTAAACTATATGAATGATGTACCATTTTTTGACGAGGGAAGTAGGAGTGGGAAAACATAAGTTCTATACTAACTGATTCTTCCTTTATTTTGCAGAAGTTTGACTTGCTCGTATTGTCATATTGAACAGGTATAGATATCTTATGTTTATATGCTCTTTTGGACATCTTTGCACGAGGTCTGCACTACCTCCAGTCAATATCTCATTTTTTTACATTCTTTTCCTATTGAGGAAAATTAGTAGCATGGCAATGCCTTCAAGAGAGCAGCTGAACCCTGTAATAAGCTAAGCTGCTCAATGGATAAGGGCTTGAAAAAAATTTAGCATTTAACTAGGTACTACTACAAGAATTCTCAGAGCATAAACACTTTCTAGATTAGGGTTTTGAGAAAGTTTTAGCAACTTGAGATTGGACTTTTCAAACATCCAGTTTAGGTGATTAAACATAATCACTAAAAGGTGATCTTTGAATTACAACTGATGTAACTTTTGATTATTTTCAAATTTCTTCTGCCATAATTGCAGCCTCCACGGGCAAAGCATTGTCATGACTGTAACAGATGCGTTCTTCAGTTTGATCATCATTGTGTTTGGCTAGGGACTTGTGTTGGACAGGGTAATCATTGTCGATTTTGGTGAGTTATGAGATGTCATACAGCAAAAAGTAATCCTCCTTATCTTGTTCGTGCTGTAGGTTTAATAAATTTAACGATGTTGAGGTTGGAGAAATTATTATCATTAACTTAATTGCTACTAATGTGTGACTGTGCTTTTCATCTTCAATTTTCTTTTTTCAATTTTTTTATTTTGAATAATGTATTGCTCTACCAAGTTCAAAGATTAATGGCCACCATGAACTAAAAGTATAACATGTAATTCTGTGTTTGATGTTGCTCAGGGGCTAGATGTATTCCACGTTTGTAGTAATGGTGAGAATTGACAGAGGAAAATATGGCTTTCATTTACACTGTCTTAGATATCATGATTCTTTATAAGAGTTCAGTATTCTAGCTCTTTGTGTACTGTTGTGATTTTATGTTTATGTAGATCACAAGATAGATTATGATATGATCTTTTGGATTGAATTCACCTTTCTTTATCATGAATATTTGATATGGATCAGGCAAATATAGTTTTGTATCATTAGAATCTCATACAGATCAGGCAACTATACTTTCAATTGGTGTGATTGAGGAATAAGAATTGTTTGCATATTCATGAGTGAATATATCTGATCCTTTCTCCAAATTATAGTTTGTTTCTGCATAGGACTGTTATTAAAAAATTTAATGATGTGTGTGTGTAACACGACCATCATTATTATTTACAATGATAATCTAGTAGGCGACATGGTTCGTTATATGGTGAGCAACACTATCACATGATACTGTTTAGTTAATCCATAACTTCAATATTATTTACAATGTGCTAAAACCACCACATGTACAGTTGCTCACACACATATATATATATATATATATATATATATATATATGGAGAGATAGAGAGAGGTATTTAGTGTCACGTCTCAAGTGTTCTCAAGCATTTCCTCGAACACTTGGTGCCTGACAAAGCCGCCTAGAGGCTATATGGGCTGCTGGAATGGATCGCGGGCCGGAGCTTCCAGAAGACCCGCTAACATGGGTGAAGAACCGGGCCAAGCCCATGGCTTATTAGAGAAGTTCACCTTAATTAGAACTCTAATTAAGGTAGAATGGCATCTAGGAATATTCTAGAGCATACTTATCCATCTATAAGAGATAGAATGTCATTTAGGAATATTCTAGAGCATACTTATCCATCTTGTATGTACACCGTTAGATTGTTTAGATCTCAGCCATTGATTGTATAGGGCTGCTACTATAAAAGAGGGAGACCCTCACTTGTATAATTCTTCTCATAGCTTTGTTTTCTCTTCAGCAATATAAGAGAGCATTCGTGCAAACACTTGGTGTGCTTTTCTTTCTTTTCTTTGTGTGGTTTTTCATGGCTGCTTAGCACACAACGGGTCAAAGGCCGCACGGTTCGAAAACAGTCCGTGACAGTTGGTATCAGAGCAGGTTCAAAGATGGAGAAAGACGGCGTACCGTCGGAGTTGACTGAAGAGAGGGGTCGGAATCCCAAAGCTAAGAGGCACGGTAGTGGACCTCGCGACAAGTCTGTCGATCCAGACCATGAGTTCGGGACCATGGTGAAAACGCTCGGTGGCGCTGTGGGGAAGGCGACAGATCGTTTTGGGGAGTTGGAGCAGCAAGTAGAGAAGATCGAGGCGGGACTCGACGCTCAAGGGGACGAGCTGCGCTCCCTCATCGACACATCCATCAAGAGTTACACTGATCGGCAGCGTGATTGGATCAAGGCTTTCCAGGAGAAGGTATACGCTACCATTGACAAAATTCAAGCCCAAGGGGAGGAGCTGCGTAGAGGGTTTGACGCTGTCAACGAGGACGTAGTGCTGTGCAAGTGAGCAGTGGTGACTGGGTCTGTTGCTGCTCAAGGGGCGCCAAGAGTTGAGGCTCCTAAACCGAAGGAGTTCAGCGGCAAGCGGAACCCCAAGGAGCTGGATAACTACTTTTGGCAGATGGAAAGATACTTTGACGCCATGGGCGTACGGGATGAAGACAAGGTAAATACCGCGACCTTATATCTTTCCGACCATGCAATTCTATGGTAGCGCAGGAAAAGTGAAGAGATACGCAAGGGTACCTGCACAATCAACACCTGGGCAGAATTGCAGCGGGAGCTGAAGCGCCAGTTCTATCCGGAGAATGTGGCGCACGATGCTCGAAAGTGGTTGAAGGAATTGAAGCAGATCAAGTCCATCAGCGAGTACGTAGAGGAGTACTCCCTGTTAATGCTCCAGATTCCTAACATGAGCGAGGAGGACTTGCTGTTTAATTTCTTGGACGGGTTGCAGACATGGGCGTGCAATGAGTTAAAGCGGCGCGGGGTGACCAGAATATTTTACGCTCTAACATTGGCAGAAATGCTCATGGATTACCGCAAGGGTGATTCGGGAAAGTCCAAGCATTCGAGACCCAATCACAGCAAAGGTGGGGGAGCCAAAGAGTTTCAGCCTTCGGAGGATGAGGAGGAGAAAAGTAAGACGCTCAAATGGGAAAAGCAGAAATACAACGGCCATAGAGGGAATGGACCGAAGACAAGCTGCTTCCTTTGCGATGGGGATCACTGGGTCAAGGACTGCCCGAAGAAGAAGGCTATCAACGCCATAGTTATGGCGCATAAGGCTTGCGAGCAAGGTCAAATGGGGTGTTTGCAGCTGCTCAATACAATGAAAGCCAAGCGGCGTACCAGCGCGCCAACAGGAAAGGCGCTCATGTATGTTGAAGCCTACATCAACTGCATAAAGACTCAAGTGCTGATAGATATGGGTGTAACGCACAATTTCATCAAGCGTGCGGAGGCGAGGCGCTTGGGACTTTATGTAGAGAAAGAGGAGGGGTTCCTCAAATCCGTGAACGCTGCGGCCAAGCCACTGGATGGGGTGGTTCGAGGGGTCGATATTCACATGGGCAAATGGCGCGGCGAGGTAAATTTCTCTGTAGCACCTCTTGATGATTTCGATGTGGTGTTAGGTATGGAGTTCTTAAGGCAGTACGACGTGGTGCCACTTCCTCGACACGACTACGTGTGTATCATGCAAGGAGGGCCTTACATGATACTGACGATAGACAAGCCCAAGGGTGGGCAATCTCAGCCGAAAGCCAACACTAAAATCCTTTCCGCCATTCAACTTATGGGAGTTACTGGGCGCAAAGGAGAAGTACATCCAGCCACAGTGAGAGGGATAGATGATAAGGCGACAAAGGGCGAGGCCAAGCTACCAACAAGGGTTGTGGAAGTGCTCGAGGAGCACAAGGGGGTCGTGCTAACTGACATACCACAGGTGTAGCCACATCAAGGTGATACCGAGCATGGAAAAAAGTTGGAGTTGGGGATTATGCTTCCAACTATGGTGCAGACGCCTCCATTGGAGATGAGAGAGTTGCAGGGGCAGCTTAAGGAGTTGTTGGATGCGGGTGTCATCCAAAAGTCCAAGGCATCACATAATGTGCAGTACAAGGAGTAGGTTGAAGACAAGTGGCGGCGTGTCAAGCATGGTGCGAAAGACTTGGTGATGGAGACAATATTTCCACCACAACGCAAGTCAGCACGCCCACTTCACAAGGGTCTTAATCGCATGGACGAGAGGCCAAGGGTTATTGCCAAGAGAGATGGCAATGTCTCGTACAAGGTGGGGTTACCTTCGAGACAGCGGTAGTGGCTACATCAAATGCATTCCGAAAGCTGTTGGAAGCAGTACCGTGGAGGTACAGGAGGTGTAGCATTTGAGCCACACAACAGGGAACCTTTAGGGATTTCCACATGGGTCGACAAAGGAGCAAAGCTCATCCGTAGCGGACGGATGACGCAGGGGAAAGATCAACCTCCATGGCGTGAGTACTTTATCAAGTGGAAAGAGGTACCTGATATTGAAGCACACTGGAAATACGAGAGCGTACAGCGGCAGATTGATGAACGAGGTATGCAGTTTCCAGTGAAGACGCGACGAGGACGTCACGTGAATTTGGTGGGGGAGAATATCATGCCCCAAGTGTTCTCAAGCATTTTTTCGAACACTTGGTGCGCGACAAAGTCTCCTAGAGGTTATATGGGCTGCTGGAATGGATCGCGGGCCGGAGCTTCCAGAAGACCTGCTGACATGGGTGAAGAACCAGACCAAGCCCATGGCTTATTAGAGAAGTTCACCTTAATTAGAATTCTAATTAAGGTAGAATGACATTTAGGAATATTCTAGAGCATACTTATCCATCTATAAGAGATAGAATGACATTTAGGAATATTTTAGAGTATACTTATTCATCTTGTATGTACACCGTTAGATTGTTTAGATCTCAGCCATTGATCGTATAGGACTGCTACTATAAAAGGGGGAGACCCTTACTTGTATAATTCATCTCATAGCTTTGTTTTCTCTTCAGCAATATAAGAGAGCATTCGTGCAAACATTTGGTGTGCCTTTCTTTCTTCTCTTTGTGTGGTTTTTCTTGGCTGCTTAGCACGCAATGCGTCTAAGGCCGCACGGTTCAAAAACAGTCCGTGACAGTTACTTAGGCTTGGACGTCCCCAAAACAGCTTCATTTTCATTTGTTCTCACAAAAAAAATTGTGGACATCCAAACTGTAGAACCATTATATGTTATGTGCGTGTGTGTATATACATATAATTTGTATGCACTATCTGTTTTTCTTAATTTTTTTTTTCAATATATGAATCATTTTTTTTACCACGTTTTTTCTTTTCCTTTTTTACTTTTGACATTTATTATCTTAGGTGGTACATTTGCGAAGAGACAGCATTGTGCCTTTGGACTGGCATTTTGTTTATTACATACTTGAAGGCTAATATTGCAAGGGCATGGTATGATATATTCTTGTGGTCTTTCTGTTATTTAATAAAGTCTCAATATTTTTTTTTATTGAAATTTGTCTTGCCATGATGGAAGCAATCCCTCGAAAGAAAGACTGTTAGAAAGAGTTATTCAGTTGAAATGAGGGCAATGCCAGGCATTGTTTTGTGAAATTTTACTTATCTACCTACTAAGTAACTATTTATTCTCGTGAATTTTCATAACTTTTCTTAAATCTGAAGTTGGTTCCTGGAATGATGTTCTTGTCAGGTGGAAGGATGTACTCATGATAATGCTGCTGCTGGTTTTGGCAATTTTTTTGATTTTTTTGCTCCTCCTCCTACTTTTTCATAGGTAGCTGTTGATTTAATTTTTTTGTCATCATTGAATTCTTATTTTTATAAGCATCTTTTCTGGCAAGACCTCCAAAAAGTAGAGTAGTAATTACAACACTCTTCTTAGTTGTCATTGAATTTCTTTTGTGTTCTTCCTCTGCAGCCCTAATTCAGTGGTTGAATGTTTGACTATGTAATACACAAACACCTGTACAAAATTACTTTGTTGTTTGGTGTTATAATTTTCTGTTATTGATATTTGACAAGCAAAATGACCCTGTTGTGTTGGGTTTCACAAGTTTTTATGGGATCCATGTTGCATTTAATGTCTTTAGAGTTGTCTAGTATTCCAAAAAATATTTATCTTTAAAAGCATCATCTTTCTTGTTCTGACATCATTTATACTGCAGCTATCTTATTCTAACAAATCAGACTACCTATGAACTCGTAAGACGTAGACGCATCCCATATTTAAGGTCGGTCTTTTTTCATTCTACCTTATGTGTTATGAGAAACTTTGTAATCAAAAGAAGTAGGAATCTAAGCTCCCAGAAATGCGTCCAGCCGAAGTTATTATAAGTTGATTGCTTTTGCTAAGGATGGGCTTCTGCAGAGATTACATTGGAATGTCAAAAAACTGTTGAATTTCTTAGAAGTTCTTCTTTCTTGTTTTCTGCAGGGGAATTCCTGAACGAGTATATCCCTTCAGTGAAGGAGTTTGCAGAAATCTATACAACTTCTGTTGTGTTAGAACTAGCATATACAATTTGGAACCATTACCGAGTGCACAGGAACTTGAAGAGAAGTCGAGACCCTACACATGCTTAGATTTTTTAACTTGTCGTTGTTGCTAACTCGTGGGGGCAGCGTATCATGGACTTTACTATCTTCCCCCAAACTCTATAGCGAGTTCTATTTGAAAGCACTATTGTGCATTCGTTTGTTTTTGCTGGAAGAACATGGCAACACGTGGTTTTGTAAGAACTGTTTGTGGATTACTTGGTCATAGCTCAGAAAGTTTTCTGATTCTGATGTTTTTCTGAGTGAAAGATTCTGACTTTGATTCGGTTCCAATTCTTTTTCCGAGCGAACAATTTCACAGTGCATATGAGATTCATGTGCAAGTGCAAATATTATTCCATTGCTAGAAAGATGAAATTGAAGCGATAATAGGCTTCAATTACATCTACATCTCGATTTGATCGGGTCAGGGTGTTTGTATTACCGGGGCTTGAAGAAGCTCCCATGAACACTAGGAGTGGGCTTGATTGGATTCAGGTTGACCTAGTTGAACCCGATATCTATCCGTTCAATTAAATTAGGGGTCTTATCCTGATCCAAACCCGAATCTAGGTCGGGTCAGGTTATATGTGACCAGATTTGGAACATTATAAAATTTGGGCTAGTAGGTTTAGTTTGTCTCTCTTTTTTGACGGGTCGGGTTTAGAAATGGGTTGAGTTTTTTTGTGAATTATTTTTTATATATTTCTGTTTTGAGTTTCGGGTTTATATATGATCTGGTATATTTATTTATTTATTTTTGTGTTTTGAGTTTATTTTATTTTTAAGATATTTTAAAAAAATTTAATAAAGTTTTATTTTAAAATAATATATAGATTTTTTTATTGAGTTAATTGGATTAATTAAGTAATTAAATTATCTAAAATTTTAATTAAGTAAATTAGAATTTTGGTTAAATTATATTTTATTTTATTATTAATATTTTATGTAAAAATATTATAATAAATTAAATTTTTATTAATCAACTCTTTTGATGATTTTGAAAAAATTAAAATAATATTAATGATTGATAATATAATTACTCAAAATAAATTACTAATTTTTAATACATGTGACGTGAAGATAAATGGTTAAATTCATAAAATAACTTATTATAATTTATTACCTCATATTTGTAATAAAATATTAAAATTATATGAACTTATTTTATTGTGTTAATTGAATTAATTAAATAATTGATTATGTAAAAGTACTAATAACTAATTTTAATTACATATAATTTCAATTTCAATTCTAATTGAATTTATAATTATTATATTTTCAATTCAAATTATCAAATATTACATTTTTAATTATAATTTTAATTTCAATTCTAATTCTAAATACATATACATTTATAATTATTACATTTTTAACTCAAATTTTAATTTTAATTATTATATTTTTGGCTACAATTACAATTTCATTTCTAATTCTAATTTCAAATACATTTACATTTATAGTTATTACATTTTCAATTCAATTTCAATTTCAATTCCCAATATATATACAATTATATTTATAATTCTAATTCTAAACACATTTATAATTATAACAATTATAATTTTATTTATAATTATTACATTTACAATTTAAATTTAATTTCTAATTATATATCTCCAATTATAATTTCAATTACATCAATTTTTATTTTTAATTAAAATTTGCATATTATAATTTTTTAAAAATTCAACAAAATCTCTTCTAAAATTTTCAACATTCCCTTAAATTATAATAACATGCAAAAAAAATTTAATGCTCTAATATAATTTTTCAAATCTTTATTTTTACATTCTAACATCAAACTAACTCCAACAAACATCAATAATCACACAACCACAATTTTATAAACAATTAACCATAACAACATAACATTCATGTATTGCATTATATAGAATATAAAATATTATATAAATTATAAACATATTAACTATTAAGTCTAAAATTCATGAAATCTTAGTGATGACTTTCATGTTTCTAAAAGGCAAAATAAAATATTTGAGTGTCTAAATCTAGTCTTTGGCAATGGCAATGGAAAACTGGTATTCTACAATGCTGCATCCAAAATAATTAACATATTATACTAAAATAACATATTATTGAATAAGAAAAATTTATTATGCTTGAATAATTGAAAATTGAAATTTCACCTAAAAGGTAAAATTGAATATAAAGTTTTGCTCTTATTGTGGTAGAGGTTCTGTTATTGACAGTAGCACAAATTCTACACGAGAAATAAAAATATTAATACAAATTAAAAATTGGATTAACAAATAATATTTTAAAAAATAAAAATAAAAATAATTAAAGAATCTTATAATAATTGTTTTACTTAATTCAAATCGGTTATAAAACACAGCAACTTAAAGTAATCCTTCTTCTTTCTTTAATATATCTACCAAAAATGTGCTTACATCCAATATTGTACACATTTTAAGCCCTTAACTATTTTAAGAGTCAACAAATTCTATAATAAATTAAGAATACATCATTAAATATTAAAAATTGACTTAAGAGGCCAATTAAATATGACCATGGCAAACACATTTTTAGTTTCATATACAAAAATTGGACATCTCTCAACATTTAATTTTCACCACTGTAAAATATCAAAATATAGGTTATGAGGAACAACAATTGCCAAATGAAAGATAAACACAAAAGCTCAGAGTATATATACGAAAAATTTCTCACTTTCTCCTTTCACAATTGGCATGCGCAATGATGCTTCTTCACTTAAAAGGCATATTAGCCTCACACTGTATTATTAATTATGGACATGTCAAATTGTTGTTGATTTTTTAATCTTTATAAATATTATAGTTTTATAATACTAATTAACATTGGATACATCAAATATCACTTCTGTTTGTATTTTAATTTATAAATTTATCATTATTATTTTTGCTATGTATGAGATAAAATTAAAAATACTAGCGGGAAGACTTACACTTGTCACATGGTCATTTTTGGTGTGTATTTTTATAAATATTTGTTGGATAATTCATAAGTTTTCTCCTAAAATTGTCACGAAGATTTCCATTGATTAAATGCCAAAGTTATTATTATTATTATTGTAAATACTTAATAGACGAGAGAAATTTATTGTTAATCTTTAAGTTTGACAATAAAAATAATATTATACTTTTTAAATGATATTTTAAATTTTTTTCATTCAAAATAATATATTAAAATAATCATTAGGGGTCAAAATGGTGTAATAAATAATTTTAAAAGTTACATAATTTTATAATTCAATAATTACTTAATATATTAATTTAAGATAAAAAAATTTGAAATACTATTTGACAAATGTAACATTACTCCAATAAACTCTCATGAAATCATTCTTTGTGAAAATAAATTAGATGCTAACAAGGAATGTCCAAAAACAAAAATATGAGAAATAAATAAGAAAAGATCCTTGATCTAATGTTAGGAACTTCATGCCTTTGTTGTTAGGAAATGAGTTGCCATTTTTATTTTCATGACCATACGTTAAATTTTTGTGAGGATTATGGGTGTGGTTGGCAAAATTTAGATTTTAGGTCGGATTTTGTTTAACCCAAACTCAAATTTGAGTTCTTTAAGACATTTCGAAATTTGGGTTGCACCCAGATTTTTTCAGGTGCAAGTCGGTTTGGATTTAAATCCAGGGCAGAATTTAAGTAACCTGGAATTTGAATTTTTTTTAAAAAAAAAAAAAATTGCTTAACCACTTAAATCTGTTGCTCAGCTCTCTATAGTTTTTATGATTGAAAGATACAATCTTATCGGTGATCATCTTATTATAAGATGAGTTTCGTCGCCCTTCTTATTTATTTTGACCAGAACACTTGCAAGCAATCTTCGGGAGCAATGGATCCTCAAATTTGTGTACTGAGATTATGGAATATAGAGTACGAGTCCAACACAAACTGTTGTGTGCAATTTGGCATCTATTGCTCTACTCGATTTGTTAAAGAGAAGGAGACTGATGTGCTAAGTTAATGAAATTCCCACCCTTATGACTTTGTATGCTCATGTAATTATTGCATTTCAATATTTTATTGCAGTGGGTTTCAGTGGAGTCACATCCATCCAAGATTGTTGAACTTGAGACAGCTTGAGACAGAAGTGAAATCAGAAGACGAAAACAGAGCTACAGAAGTGACTCAAGTGTGAGACTAATTTTAAGCAGTTAAAATCGAATCTAAATTTTTTTTGTCATCCCTAACCATAACACCTAACCTCTAAGCAGTTAAAAAAAAAGCACATTTTAACTGCTCCACTGCCGAATGTGTTTTGTGCAATTAATATACACTAGAGACATGAGAGACATTATAATCAAATCAAATCAAATCATGTGGGTTCATTAGTTACTACATGTGATGCCTCATTGCATGTTTTGGTGAGAACTTAGGAAGAAATTAAACCAACTTAGATGACTAACTTGCATTTGCGGTAAGACTCGGAGAGCTTAGTTATATAGAGGTTCAAGTTTATGGATAGAGATTTTCCTTTTGGTTAACTTTTGACCACATGATTATATAAAAAAAGTAATGCTAACGTTAGTAATTATTGTGTCAATTGCTCTTTTTAATCCAATCATGTTCTTTTATTTTGGTATTTAATATCTACATCCATTCTATTGACACTGCATAAATAAAGACAAAGAAAGAGTTAATTGATTTAAATGCAGTGACTGGCACAATCGCGACTGAACTAGCTCTCAACTTAGTTTATTTACCATCTTGGTAAATGAGGGTGGATGCCCTAATGGAGATCAAACATGCAATCAAGTTGTAACTGGATGGCAAAAGTCTATCTCACTAATAGTATCAATTCCATGATGAACAAATTAATGAAGGAAAAATTATACATTTTAGCATCAGTAAATTGAAAAACACAGAAGACATAAAAAGAAAAGCAAAAACTATTAGCTATATATATGTGTTGGTTATCTTTCCAGAGCAGTGCACCCAAAAAGCAATTATGCATTATACAATTTGTATATCATAGATTGCATATTCCGTAGGATTACAAAACCACACAAAAGGGATGCATTAAGCATCATGAAGTTTGGGTTTATAATTTACGGTACTTGAGAGCTTCAAAGCGAGCTGCAAGATCATCATAATCTGGCAATTTAGGATGAACGCGGTGAAATGAACCCTGTTTACCAAGAGATGAAGGTGGTGGTGGTGGAGGTCTCTCAGGTGGTAAAGAAGTGCGGCCAGGAGGTTCTTCTGCTTTGATTTCCTCATCGTAGTCAGGTTCATCCCATTGTATATCTGAATGTGCACAAGGTGCATTGTAGCTGTGTCTCCTCCAGACATTTCCACCAGGAGGTCCTTGCATTTTGTTTTCCTCATCGTTGTCAGATCCATCAGGCTTGATATCTGATTTTGCAGAAGGGGCATTGTAGCTGTTTCTCATATGGACCTTTCCAACTTCATTATGGGTAGGCCTCCTCTCCTCATGCCTAAAATAATGAGAACAGTCAAAACTCTCTGAGTTGTGAACATTTCCTAGGGTGGTGAAATTTTCAGAAGTAAGCAGGGGATCATGTGAAATAAAAGGGCCAGCAGAATCTCCGGACAGGACTGCAGATACACACTTTTCATTTGAAGCATTTGATACTTGATCAAGACCAGAAGGTTGCTTAGAGCCTTTGCTTGCAAGGTATGCAGCGGCTTGAGCAGCAGCAATTGCGGCCTTTGCTGATTCTGCTGCTGCTTCAGCAGCTGATGCTGTGTCTTCAAATTGCATAGTGCCCCCCTCTCTGTTGCTCACTGATCTGTGAAAACAATCATAAGAAGTTACCAAATAATGAACCGATAAACTCAATTGTTTAAATCTTTTGACAGCTTACAGAAATATGATTGGCAGTCACCTGATATTTGGCTTATTTGGTGCAATGGGTTGGACTGACACATGTTTCACTGGTATGCTGGTAGCACTAACAAAAGTATCTGGTCCTTCCTGGTCAAAGGGGTAATATATGTAAAATTTCGGGTGGAGAATGAACTTGAGATTAAAAAATGTGAGGAAGAGAGATAGGGAACGCACTATACGCTCTTCTGGAGGCTTGAGAAGCTCTATTTCTGATTCAGTTGTATCCCAGTCAATATGGTATTCTTTTGCTATTTCCTTTATCACTTTCAACTTTACTTGTCCAGTAGGAGTTCTAACAGAGAGCTTCTCGATCAACTAGAAGTACGGCAAGCACTATTAGTCATCTGAAGAAGTAATGATATTTTACAAGGAAATACAACATACAAAATATCCAAAGCATATCTTATCAGAAGCTTTATATCACTTGCAATGAGGAGACTTGGGACAGCATGAATGCATATCTCAAAAAAAACAAAAAAGTGCCCAATTGATATGTATAAAAGTCCAAACTCGTGACTCTTTAATTACCGTGCGATTTACGCCAGAATTGGGACGCAGATCAGTAGCAGCAGAGACAAAATCTTTCCCATATTTCTTCTCAAAAATATCCTTAATTGCCAATAGTTCTGGAATTTCTGAACACCTTGGGGCGGCAAATATCACACTAGAAATCCCTTCCTTCAAATCTGCAGGGCATTCCCTGGGAAAAAAAAGGGAATCCATGTAAGAACAAAATATATAAATTCACTTTAGCTTCACAGGACAATAAATGGATGAAAGGTATCAGAGTTCATTACCTTTGCTTGGCAATGATGGAAAGCCTGGCCACAATCAATTCACAGAAGAGCTCAATGAACTCATTTGCAGCCAAAACATTTTGTTCTCGTATCACATGTTCCACCTACGAAATCAGAGATGCTCATTGGTACGGCAAAAATCCATTAACCATATTGCACTATTACCACGTGGACACACATATATAGTCTCCAATCAAAATGCTCAAAGCAGATACCAGTTTCAGAGTTTAACTATTTTTTTTTAATAACACCACCACTTCCAAAAAAAAAAAAAAGTGGCAACGCCCAGGAAGAACAAAATTTGCCCACAATCACTATAGCTAAGACCCAATATCTCGAAATGCTCTGAAGTTTTTAGAAATCAAAACCAGAAACTCTCTTCTTCATAGTATTTAGCAAACAGACTTAATTGCTTTAATGTAGGAGTCGAGTTACATTACCCCATAATTGCTTAGTGGCAACAACAACAAATTGTAGCCGTACAATCAAAAAAAGGAAACAATACTGACACAGCAAATCGTGTAATTTATGTTATCAATAACAAAGGTCAGACGTTTATCTCCAAAATCCATCAAAATCACAAAAATAATCAAGTAAAAAAAATTACCCGGATACGAGCAGTGGCATCTTGTTTAGACTCGAGAAGCAAAGCAATGTCACGCCTCATTTGCTTCACCACAGCCTCTCTCTTGTTCCTCAGCAACTTTATCCTCGCCACTGCCATCTTCGCCGCCGTTTTGCTAAAAAAAAGAAAAGAAAAATCAAAATTAAACAAAGAGAGCATAAGGGATTGAAACAAAGGATGCCCAGAAGGGAGAAAATGTTGTACGGACCATTTGGAGGAGTTGAAGCCTCGGCGGAAGAGTGAGAGACCAAGCTTCATGAGCTTCATGGAGTGAGCTGAAGCCATTGCCACTGAAACTGTAATGGCTTTGGCTTGCAAACTGAAATAGACAGAATGTAACGAGTGAGCAACGGTCTGTTAAAATTTTCTCAAGAAATTGTTTTTATTATTTAGTGGGGCCGAGTGGGCGCCGATTCCTTGACGCCCGATGATCATCATCATATACATGGTCTCCCCAATCAGGCGTGAGTGGATTGGAAAGTTGTTATTTATCATATTTATCCTTGTAGGTTTGAAAATATAATAAGTAGCTCAAAAATGTACCATTTATATCAAAGTAGTCCCTATTATTTATGATACTTTGAATCTATGATACCAAGAATAAGCTTTATAAACAATTACAAGTAGTATAAACTAGAGTTATTTTTTCAGTTTATATTGTTGATGTTTTATTAATGGAGTGAGATGACGAAAATAAATTTGAGGCAAGTGAGAAATTTTAGAGACTAATTTTATTATTTTGTCAAACTACAGGGATAAATTTGGTAATTTCTTCAAGTGGAAATATAGCCGTTATGTGATTTGACACGTGGGGGAAAGAAAGTAAGTTGAGTCAGCCGCACCCAGTTGCTTGGTGGGTGGGTTGGGGGGGTAGAAGAATCCGAGGAAACAGTGATTTGTGAGATGGTGCTTCAACTTGCAATTACGTGCTGTCACGTGGAAAGTAGAACTGGACCCCGGCTTGGGCTTGGCCCTGCTCATTCACGTAACACCACCATGCGCGGCCCCTCATAGATTAGAACCGTCATAGTTTTGAAATTTCTCCTCATCTTGGGTTACAAAATCCTTGGCCCAACATGTAATTTTATTATTATTATTTTTTTGGGGGGAGCTAAATCTACCTTCCACATTAATGAAAAGACACTTAATAACACTAATCACTACGTCAATGGAGTAATTGGCACCCCAATATGTATTTTAACTTCGACTTCTCATCTCGTTGTAAACAATTTTTTTTCTTCCAAACATTACATGACAAGAACATATTTAGTATTTATGAAATTTTCGCAACCAATTACTTTTTTGTTTTTATGTTACTTTTTTAATTGACAAATTTACCCTTCATTCTTTTGTAAATAAACACTCACGCTCAAATTACAATTTATAAAAAAAATACTCATGTGTGGAATGTATGCACAAACAAATAAAATTTTAATGTTGTGTTTATGAACTAATAATAGTGCATCTATTATAAATAAATAATTACCTAATTTTATAGAGCATGAGTTTAACTTATTTCTAAAGTATGTATAAATCTAAATTGCAATCATTGTATATTATATTTTTTTAATGTATTTTACTTTTTATTTTGTTTAGAAGATTTTAAGTGGGATTTGTCCTTTTCTTAAGAAGCTCTTCTTTTTTTTTTAACTTTAATTAAATAATTAGAATTATAATGAAAGTTAGAGTTTAATTCATTCCCAACTTTCCACTAATCTTCTTCTTGTTTGTAGAAATTCACAAGTTGTGGGATTTGGGTTATATGTTTTGAAGACTAGACTTAATACTATTTAGATTGTTACTTCTTTATACTTATTAGATTTTGATTTTATAGACCACCTTTTTTAAAATAACAAAATATAAGTTGTAAGGATGCAAATTAGTTGAGCTTATTGGAAATAAGTTTAATAGATGCCCCCTATAAATGAAAGAGTGTATCATTTAATAAGAAAGCTTATAAGACATACTTTTTTATTAACCAACTAGTATGCACCATGTGTTTGATTTTAACTTTCAACCTTTTTTGCTTATCTCTAATGTTACTATTCTGACAATCACGTTTCCTTAAATGCAAGTAACATCTCTCTTCCCCTTAACGAATATGTTGACCCTTATTACTCTCTTTATAAATACTAGTAATTTTTTTTTTTTACTTTGTTTATTCTTCTTCTTTTAAAGTTAGAAGCTCCAAAGATATCTAACTCTTCTTGTCTCTACTATCTACTTCAAAAAATTAGTTCAAAAAAATTGTATAGAATACAATAATGGTGAGAGAATTCAACAATTTCTATCTAGACAAATTAAAGTTAATGTTCTAATTTTTTGTGTTTAGATATGGAATCTTCTCACATGAGAA